>CM038145.1:226034234-227404715 GCA_021437245.1 Aegilops speltoides
CGGGGACTCGCAAGAGTTCCCAAGAATCAGCGTCCCGACGACGACGACGAGGACTCCTCCCCGAAGACGAGGAGGAGGAGGAGTACTCTCCGGAGGAGGAGAGAGAGGAAGAGGAAGGCCTCCCAACCGGGCGGCGAAGGGTCAAGAGGGGAGAACTATCCCCGGACGTTTCGCCAACATCGGCGTTGGCGAGGATGAAGTGGCCTCAAGGGCCCGGCGTCCGGCGAGATCGTAAATATCCGGATCATTCATATGCCGTATATTGTACGTCACGTAATGTCCTTCTAATGCCGCATTGTTCCATTAGTCCGGCGCGATGACTTTCCGACTTCGATGAGCGGGTCGTTGGCGCCGTCGGATGTAAATTCCATCCCGATCGCCTCTACCCCAGCGCCGAGGACGACGAGGCGGAATCCTGAGGGGCGCGCCAGAGGAGGCTCGGGCGCCGTCGAGCAGCCCGGACTTTGTGCCGGACCCTACTCCGGAACCCGTAGCGGTTCCAGAGTCCGGCAAGCAGCCCTCTCAAAAGAGAGGCAGGACCGTGACGCCAGCAGCCTCCGTCCAACCGGAGGCACCGGACAACCTGCTGGAGGCGCTCAAAGGCGCCTCCATCGAGGAAGAACACCGCACTCTCATGAGTGCGGTGATTAGAAGGTCCAGCTTCGCCAAGGGCGGGCTGACTGAAGCTCGCAACAGCCTTCTAACAGGCTTTGAGGTAAGAAGGTTAAAATTAAGTAATATAATACCGCATAGACAAGTAGCCCACGATGCTTAGTCCGTGTTGGAAAGAAAAGCCGACTAAGGATCTAACAAGATATCTGTGAGGTTGTTAAAAATGTGTCAATATGGGTTTGCAGGCTGCTGTTGACCTCTGCCGCGTTAACGGCGGAGGTCGAGGCGCTGAAGAAAGATCTTGGCGGTCGGAGCAAGAGCTCGGCCATGCCAAGAGGCAGCTCAAGGAAAAAGAAGGTGAATAACACCACTTTAAATAAGTACCTTCTGAAAAAGGGTTTTGGTTGCAAACAAGATTAACAAGGATAATATATGTAATGCAGGGCCACTAACGAGGTGGCAGCCTCGAAGGATGCCGTGTCCGTGGTCGAGCGCCATGCGGCCACGTAACGGATGAGCGAGAAAAGCAAGCGGCGCTGGTGGCGGAAGTTCGGCAAGAGCTCCGGGCTCTCATGGAAAAACATGAGAGTTTGGAGCGTGACTCCAAGACTCGAGAGTCCGAGCTTGCCTCGGCTCTCGAAAGGGCCGAGTCCGCCAAGGCCGAGGCCCAGAAGGCCCATATGGAAGTAGAGGACATGAAGAAGATAGCGGCGGGTAAGGCGTTTTTCATGCAGAGCAAGCATGTTAATGTAAATTACGGATACTTACCCAATTCGGAGCTCTCGAGGCGTTTGCGGATCTGCCGTAGTGCGTCCCGATGCCGCTGCGTTCTATCGTGGCGAGGAGGGAGCTCGACGGAGAAGGTCTTCTCGTCTCGATCTGTTGAGGCCGGCCATCCGGTGCCCCCAAGCGACCAAATGAAGCGGTGGTCGAACTCCTAAGGTAGCCGAGGAGGCCATGAAGGGCCTCACATCCGGCGTGGCTGGGCAGGCCATGCCCGGCAGCTACTTTGGCCTAGTCTGGCGGCTAGTGGATGCATGCCCTGTGCTGGATGTGATCAGCGATCCGCTTTGCATTGAAGGCGCTCGTCGGGCCCTTGCCCGCATAAAGGTGTAATGGGGCAAGCTGGATGCGGAGAAGCTTCTCACGGATCCGCCACCGCCGGGCAAGGAGCACCGTACGGCGGAGCGATATTATAAAGTTGTCCTGAAGGGAGCCCGCGATATTGCGGATGAGTGCCCCCTTAATGTAATCCTTGAGTGAACTCGCTGTGTGTTTATCCTGTGCGCTGAAAACTTCGTTTATATGCGCCATGACCAACGCTTTGTTGAATTTAAAATATTACCTTCTGTGCGGCCGTTTGTTAAATCTAAGAGATGGCAAGTCGTTGGCTCCAGCCCCCAAGCCACGAGTGCTGGGGTGTTCGGTGATAAACTTGAGCACTCTTGTTCCCATCTTTGGGTCCATCTAGGGAGGCGCTCAACACGACGAACAAGGCGACCGGACTTATAGTGCTTGAACACTCTCACTTAGCCATAGAATTCTATAATTTTAAATTTCGGCAAAGCCCCTGGTATTCGGAAGACCGAATCCGGGGCGCTATCCACGCCTTCGTCGTACATCATCCGGAACTTCGCTCGAAGCGGCATGAGCCTTTAAGGACCCGAAAGAACCTCTCGAGCAGCGACCAGCTCTCGCCTTATCATGCCGGTCGGTTTAGCTTTCTCCTCGAGGCGTTAACCCGGCTCAACCGGGCGCAATCGCGATGGTTCTCCCAGTGCTACCTTAGCCGACGGAGCGGGCGTAAGGTACCAAAACATGGGGCCGCAAACCCAACTATTGACCCAAGACATGATTCGAGCTGATTCATATAATGTTATAAGTTCGGGTGCCGCACTTGTGAAAGTGTTAGGACTTAATCACACCATAGTCCGGGGAACGAAGCCCTGGTGTATTCGGCCGTACCAAAGTATCTGGTGCAAGATGTCATATAATGAACATTTGTAAAGATAACATAATTGCCATGAAAAGGTAATGAACTTACAAAAAAGGAAGTGTTGCGTTATTTATGAAGGAAGGTCTGCTAATAAAGCGGACTGATACAAATAGTGCAATAAGCAAGGTATTTGGACTAATTTGACATGTCCCCCTTCAGGGATAAGCTGCAGACTTGGTGTATGTAATCGAATTAAGTGCTCGTAATGGAGACCACCTGAGAGTTCGTCGCGGCCTTCTTTGATCCCGGACTATTGCATCGTGATTTCGGCAAGTTTGCCATCGGACAGGGCTTCTGTTTAGTGGAATCCTGTATATAAAAAAAAGGAAGAAAAGATAAAAGGAAAACCAAGGGGGGGGGCGCTAGCATGAGCCCCTGGTGTGGTCGAGCCGCACTCTTTAATCCTTGTGGTTAAGCCCCTCCCCTACGCCCATGGTATTTCCAAAGCGTAATGATGTACGCGGAGTGTTATTCTTGTGATCATCTTGGCGAGGGTGGGGGCGCATTGCTCTGGCGATGCTCTCGATCGCGCCAGGTGGTCTTGGTTAGTGTTGCTCCTGGCGCGCTTTAATGCATCCGGCTTTTTCATTGCCGGACTAGAGAATTGCCGTAGAAGGCTGCTATGTACTTCTGTCGCGAGAGCCGCTATATGTTCCTCCGTTCGGAGGGAGCGTTCCATATTCCCATTGACCGTAATGACTCCGCAGGGCCTGGCATCTTGAGCTTTAGGTATGCATAATGCGACACCGTGTTGAACTTTGCAACGCGGTTCGTCCGAAAGCAGGCATGATAGCCGCTTCGAGCGGGACTATATCGAAGATTAACTCTTAAGCCGGAAATTATCCGGGATCCAAGACCACTTCGGTGTGACGGAGCTCGCATAGTTGGCTTCCACTCACAGGATGACACCTTTAAAGGTTGTCTTAGTGGGTTTGATCTGGATGGGTCTATGCCCATTTTGCGACCGTGTCTCTGGTAAAGCGAGTTCAGCCGCCGCCGCCCCATCGGGACTCTTGTAAGGTGAAATCCATCGACGATTGGGTCTAGGACCAATGCGGCGAATCCGCCATGGCGTATCTTTGGTCGGATGGTCTCGTCGATCAAAAGTGATCGGACAGGAGGACCATGGATTGAACTTTGGGGCGATCGCTCCATCACATAGACGTCCGTGAGTCGCGCTTCCTCTCCCTCTTGGGTATATGGGTCGCGTAAATCATATTCACCGTCCGCACTTGCGGGGAAACCTTCATCCTCTGTTGTTCGGGCGGCGGGTCTCTTCCTCGTCGTCGCTATTTAGCCCCTTGTCATTGTGTTCGCAATTAACTTGCCAGCTGCTGAACACCCAACAATCTCTATTGGTGTGATTAGCTGGCTTTTCGGGTGCCATGTATCCGCATGGCGGTCGAGTATTCTGTCCAGATTGGGCGGGCCTGAGTTGTTCTTTTAAATGGCTTCTTCCGTTGACGGGTTTGGAGCCTCGAATCCGGCATTGACTGCCGTATCCTCTTTGTCATCGCCGTTAGTCTGACGTTTGTTTTGATTCGGCGTGACTGCCGTGATTGTCCTTGGTGTCCGGACTGCGAAATTTTTGCGGAGATTGTTGCTGCGGGCTAGCGACTATCCTCTCCGCGAAAAGTGGGTCATTAACGATGTGAGGGCTGCCATGGATTTCGCTTCTCCTGCCCAGTGCGGGCTAGCCATTTGTCCCGGATGTTATGTTTGAAGGCTGCAAGGGCCTCCGATCCGGACGGTCGGCGATTTGATTTTTCTTCGTCAAGAACCGTGTCCAGAATTGTCTGGCCGATTCGTCTGGCTGCTGAATAATGTGGCTTAGGTCATCGGCGTCTGGTGGTTGCACGTATGTACCTTGAAAGTTATCAAGGAACGCGCCTCGTGTCTTCCCAACACCCAATCGACTCTGCGGGCAGGCTGTTAAGCCAATGCTTGAGCTGGTCCTTTAAGCTTGAGGGAGATATTTGATGGCGTGGAGATTGTCGCCGCGGGCCATATGGATGTGGAGAAGATAATCTTGATCCACACCGCTGGGTCTGTTGTACCATCGTGAAGATTCGATGTTCACGGGTTTGAACCCTTCGGGGATCTGATGATCCATTACTTTGTCAGTGAAGCATAACGGGTGTGCGGCGCCCATGTATTGAGCGATATCGCGACGCAACTCGAGGGAGCGCTGTCTGCTGTGTTCGGCCCGGCGGTGTTATGTCCGTGCGCGACGGTATTCGCGTGTGTGTCGAGGGCGCCCACGTGATCCATAGATGGATCTGGATTGTCTTGCTTTGTCCTCCAAGATGTCTCGCAAGTCCGGTAGCGTTCCTTTTGGCCGTACTCTGGATCGATGTCGGGTGCGGTCTTGGCTGGGGCCTTGAATGCCTCTTCGTCGCGACCACGGGGTGGTCGGTCAGCCATGTCTTCTTGCTTGGTGATAAAGGTATGTCCTTCCTCCTCTAATCGGGAAGGAGCTTGCGTCTTAGGTAACTTTTGGAGGGAGTTCGAGTTTATACTCTTGACGCGAGGACCTCGGTCCATCGATCGGCTAGCAGATCTTGATCACTGAAGCTATTGCTGCTTTTTCTTTAGGCTATTTGCCGTGGCTATGAGCTGCGCTGAAGCGCTCTTGTTCAACGGGATCCTCGGGTATGACGAATTCATCATCGTTGAGGCTCGCTTGTCTTCGGAGGAGGCATATAGTTATCGTCCTCAACCCTTCGCCTCGCATGCTGTCATGGGGCTTGCCTGCGTCCTCCTGCGCTGAATCTTGCAGAGAGGGTGCGTCTTCGGCACTCTCCGAGTGTTATTATCTCCGTGCCGAATCTCCATTCTTGTTGTGGCGGGATTTAGAGCGGCGCCGGCGACGCCGGCGTTTGGCTGCTTCTTTAGAGAATCTTCCTCCGCTGCTTTTCGCCATCCCTTCTTTTGGGGTATCCACCATGTAGATGTCATATGACGAGGTGGCCTTCCAAAGGCCTCGTGGTATTTGGGTCTGATCGCCTCCGCGTCATCGTCCATAGCGTCGATGTCATCGAGTCGTAGTCTAGCATGTTGGTTAGATCCTCGGCGATGGCTACAAAGTGGGTGGTGGTGGGCTCAATTTCTTCGTCGTCCGAACTCCAACCGTCCCGGCCATAGTCCGCCAGATTCTCTGATAGCGAGAGATGCTTGAGAGATTCAGGATATCGCCAAAAGGCGAGTGTTGAAAGATGTCCGCGCGGTGAATTCCATAACCGCGCCTAATCTGCTTAATTGGCGGGGCGCGGAGGCTCGGAGTCCGGCGCCTCGGGATCACGAAGTCGCGAGGGACAAGATTGGTATTCGCTCCATCGCCGATGTTAAAGCCCCGGTGGCGCTCTATCCACCGACCCTCGACATGGGCGATCGGCTCCAGCTAGTGGCCGGAGCGGATCCGAAAAGGACCTCCAAAGCACCGTCCGTGGCAGAGCTAGATCATGCCCATCGACATAAAGGCGACGCTGCTTAGCGATGGCTCGAGTCCGTCGAAGATCAAGTCTCCGCGGTCATCGGCCGTGAAGTTCAAGCTTCCGAATCGACTGACGGCCGGGCGTAGCTTCGATCTGCTCGGATGGCCAAGAGAATTGGCCCGCAGACAAAGCCGCCGAAATCTGAAGATCTGTCCGGTGAGAAAAGTCTCACCACGGACAGCGTTGATGGTTGAAGATGCCATCGAGCCTATCGGTGGCGACACGAGGAACTCTCAATGAAAGCACCAATGTCGGTGTCAAACCGGCGGATCTCGGTAGGGGTCCCGAATCGTGCGTCTAGGCGGATGGTAACAGAGACGAGGACACAATGTTTTTACCTGTGTTCAGCCCTCTCGATGGAGGTAATACCCTCGCCCCGCTTGATTAATATTGATGATATGGGTAGTACAAGAGTAGATCTACCACGAGATCAAGGAGGCTAAACCCTAGAAGCTAGCCTATGGTATGATTGTTGAGATGTAATGTTGTGTCCTACGGACTAAAGCCCTCCGGTTTATATAGACACCGGAGAGCCTAGGGTTACACAGAGTCGGTTACAATGGTAGGAGATCTACATATCCGTATTGCCAAGCTTGCCTTCCACGCCAAGGAAAGTACCTTCCGGACACGAGCCGGAGTCTTCAATCTTCTATCTTTGTAGTCTGGGAGTCCGGCGGATATTGATAGTCCGGCTGTCCGGACACCCCCTAGTCCAGGACTCCCTCACCAGGGTCAGACTCCTCTCCAGACTCCACCTCCGCCTCCTCCGAAGCAGACTCCTCCTCTGAATCCATTTCCTTGCCAACAAAAGCACGAGCCTTGCCAGATGAGCTCTTCTTGTATGATGAAGACTTGGAAGAAGACTTAGAAGACTTTGAGGATTTCTTCTTCTTCTTATCATCAGAATCATATTCCTTGCTTTTCTTCTTCTTCTTCTCATTGTCCCATTGTGGACACTCAGATATGTAGTGACCAGGTTTCTTGCACTTGTGGCAGGTTCTCTTCTTGTGATCATGGGTGGAAGCTTCATCATTCCTTGAGCTGGATCGTGAAGACTTTCAAGCCTTTCTTCTTTGTGAATTTCTCGAACTTCTTCACAAGCATAGCAAGTTCCTTCCAATGTCTTGGGATCTTCGAATCGCAATGATTCTTCTTGGATGAGGAAACAACTTTTGCCTTCAAAGCACGAGTTCGCCATAGTTTGGGCCATAGATATCTCTTTTCTCGCATACCGAACTCATCTCGTGTTGAGCCGCTCAAGTACATCGACGGATCGAGTGTCTTGAAGTCGGGACTTTCTTGTATCATGAGGGCAAGGGTGTCAAAGGAGCTGTCAAGTGATCTCAAAGAAGTGTCTTGACGATTTCATGCTTGGTAATCTCGATTCGCCAAGAGCTTGAAGTTCATTTGTGATATCAGTGAGGCGATCAAACGTGAGCTGGACATTTTCGTTGTTGTTTCTCTTGAAGCGGTTGAAGAGGTTACAAAGAACACTGATTCTTTGATCTCTCTGGGTTGAGACGCCTTCGTTGACCTTGGATAGCCAGTCCCAGTTCACACGGCCATACTGTCCTTTGGTCAAATGACCACAGATGATGTTCTTTGCAGTAGAGTCCAGTTGAATGAACTTCTTGACATCGATGGGGTGACACCTTCACTAGTTTTGGGAACGCCATTCTTGACGACATACCGTAGGTCGACATCAATGGCTTCAACATGCATACGCATCTTATTCTTCCAAAGAGGGATATTCAGTTCCATCGAACACGGGCAAGCAGCGGACATTTGATTATCCTGCGCAATCGATATAGCTGAAACTCCGGTGGTTAAATCAATCACACGTAACAAGGAGTACCTTGCTCGATACCAATTGAAAGTGCTACTATCGACTAGAGGGGGGTGAATAGGCAATTTTATGAAAGTCTTCAAAACTTGGATGTTTGAAGACAAACAATGAAATGACCTAATTGTAATGCAAGGAAGATAAACTACCCAAAGCAAGCCATAGTCAAGTATACAAAGATATGAAAGCACGGGACTAATAGCGGCTAGGTAGTAAGGATCGGGGATGGAAGATAGTATGAAGCCAATCAACAAGAGTAGTCAAGCAATGAAGTCAAACAGATACACAGATAGGCAATGACTTCACAAAGACAAACTAAAGTAAGGATGGGAAGGATAGAACCAGGTTGCTTGTTGAAGACACAGATTTGTTGGACCAGTTCGATTCTTTGTGACAACTGTGACGCGTCTGGTTAGGGAGGCTGAGATTTAACTCAAAGACCGTGTCTTCACCTTATTCCCCTTGAGCTAAGGACACCCAGTCCTCGCCTAATCACTCGTAAGTCTTCAAGGAGACTTCCAAACCTTCACAGACTTCGTTCACCGGCAATCCACAATGACTCTTGGATGCTCGAGGCGACGCCTAACCGGCTAGAGGATTCATAGTCCTCAAGTGTAATAAGTCTTGAGTCACATGACGTAAAGACTTCATGATGCCTAACACTCTTTGGCTCTGGGTGTTTGGGCTTTCTCCTCGCAAGGATTTTCTCTCTCTCAAATGCTTGAGGTGGGTTGCTCTCAAACGACAAAAGCCGTGCACAAACTCGAGCAGCCACCAATTTATGGTGTAGGGGTGGGCTATTTATAGCCACTAGGCAACCCGACCTGATTTGTCCAAAATGACCCCTGGTCACTAAGGAACCGACACGTGTTCCAACGGTCGATTTCAAACACATGCGGCAACTTTACTTGGGCTACAAGCAAAGCGACTCATCAGCTCTGATAAGATTTGCTCTCATTGTCTTCGCTCGAAGACATAGGATTTGGGTTGAGCGTCACTTCAGTCACTCTGACTTAGTTCACTTGGACCCCACTTAACAGTACGGTGGTTCCTATGACTCAACAAAGAAGAAAAGGAAGCAACGAAACCACACAGTCTTCGCGCTTCATAGTCTTCACGCAATGTATTCTCATGTCATAGTCTTCAATATGAATATCTTCTCATACCACCATTGTCTTCAATGTCTTCATACATTTTTAGGGGTCATCTCCGGTAGGTAAACCGAATGAATGAGGGACACTACCTGCGTTATCCTGCAATTCTCACAAACGCATTAGTCCCTCAACCAACTTTGTCGTCAATACTCCAAAACCAACTAGGGGTGGCACTAGATGCACTTACACCTTGATTTCCATAGCTTTGGTGATCATAGCCTTGGTTTCACAACCTAGGAGAGTATGGCGTCTAGCGAGGGAAATTACCATCATAGAGGTCCCTACTTTGATGGTACTAATTTTGTTAGTTGGAAGCATAAGATGAAAATGCATATTCTTGGACATAACCCCGCTGTTTGGGCTATTGTGTGTATGGCTTGCAAGATGAATTCTTTGATGGGAGAGAACCGAATCGTGAAGTGACCGCGGAAGAATTGAAGATGTTGCAATGCAATGCTCAAGCTTGTGATATCCTCTTCAACGGATTGTGCCCTGAAGAATTCAACAAAATCAGCTATCTTGAGAATGCAAAGGAAATTTGGGATATTTTGATTGATATGCACGAAGGTACCGACTCCATCAAGGAATCCAAATTGGATGTGCTTCAAAGTCAGCTTGACAAGTTCAAAATGAAGGATGGTGAACGTGTCGCTGAAATGTACTCCAGGCTTGCTCTCATCACAAATGAGATTGGCGGCTTAGGAAGTGAAGAGATGACCGACAGATTCCTCATCAAGAAGATCCTAAGAGCCTTGGATGGAAAATATGATATCATGGGCACTTTGAACCAAATGATGGCCAATTACAAAGAACTCGAGCCAACCAAAGTCATTGGAAGAATTGTTGCTCATGAGATGTCACTCAAGGATAAAGAAGAGCTTCACAACAAGCCTAGTGGTGCTTACAAAGCCTCATGTGATGCTCCTACATCATCAAGTGAGAAACAAGCCTTCAATGAAGAATTGAGCCTAATGGTGAAGAACTTCAACAAGTTCTACAAGAGTATAAGCAAAGAAAGAAGTTCCAAGTCAAGGTCCTATAATGACAAAAGATCTTCTAGTTGTGAGCGTAATTGCTACAATTGTGGAAGACCCGAGCACTACTCCAATGAGTGTACGGCTCCCTACAAAAGAAGAGAAGACTCGCCTAAAAGGAGAAGCAAAAGAGAAGAATCACCTCCAAGGGAGAGAAGGAGTAGAGATGATCGTTATGAACGAAGAACCTCTCATAGAAGCAAGGATTCGGAAAGGAAGGACAAGTCATCAAGGAGCTATAAAAACAAAGACATCAAGCTCATGTTGGTGAATGGGTATCCGGCTCCGACTCCGACCACCACTCCGAGAGAAGTTATCACTTCGACTCGGAATATACTCAAGATGAAGGTGTTGCCGGTCTAGCACTTGTGTCAACCAACTCCTATGACATTTTCGATTCACCAAATGAAGGAATTGGAAGATGCTTCATGGCTAAAGGCCCAAAGGTATCATACCCCGAGTATGTTGATTTCAATAGTGATGAAGATGATTTGCTAGGTGATGATGATTTACTTGTTGACAACTCTAGTGATGAAAACTATGATGAACTTGCTATTAATCATGCTAATCAAGATGAAACGAATGACGATGATAAGAAGGAGATTGAATGTCTAACTAAAGAACTAAACACTCTTAAGTTAGCTCATGAAACTACCTTAGAAGATCATCGAGAGCTTTTAAAGACTCATGACAAGCTACGCTCTGAAAAGCTCAACCTAGAGCAAGACCATGGGTTCTTAAAATCAATCAATGATGATCTTCGTAAGAAACGTTCTTCTTACATTGCCAAGTGTTTACTCTTGTCTACTTACATGCTACAAGTAAAATCTAGCAACAAGAATAAGAAAGATTCTTCATCTAGTAGTAACAATAATCATGCTAAATCCAATATTGTTGCTTCTAGTAGTTCTCTTGATTCCACTAATGATTCTCTTAGCCAACTTACACTTGAGCAAGAAAATAGCTTATTGAAGGGAATTATAGAGAAAGATGTTTACAAGAGCCTTGCTGGAAGTAAGCAATTTGAGGAAATTATACACAAGCAAGGAAGGCACCGGAAGAATCAAGGTGTTGGTTTTGATCGAAAGTTCGATGCCAATGGAGTTGAGTGGGAAGAATATCAATACCCCAAGACGAAGTTTGTTCCTCAACAAGAGAAGTATGATCCTACTTCATTCAAGGGGATACAAGCTCAAGATGATCTTCCACCACAAGACCACAAGCAAAGAGGCAAGGACAAGCTTCAAGAGGATATTGATGCATTTTAAGAAGCTCCCAAGTCCTTGGTCAAGTGGGTTCCCAAGACTACATCAAGTTCTACTTCATCAAGTACGACAACAACTCCAAGGATTCCCATCAAGTTGATTTGGATCCTGAAGAAGAAGAACTAGAGAGTTCTTGAGGGTGACTCTGCCAACATACTTCACTCATCTCATTTTGGCAAGAAAAAGTGCAAACAACTTCCACATCTTGCACTAGTTCAAGGAGTCCCAAACCCTCTTGTTGGTAAGACAAGGGACAAGGTAACCTAATGCTTTCATGGACATCATCTTGTATGTACTTCACTCTATGTCTATGGATATCCTTGTTTGTTCCTTGTGGGACTAACCCATGTAGGTATTGAAAGTGCAACTCACTCCAATAGGATTGCTCCAAATGATCTACATCAACATTGAGCATCCACATCTTCAACATCTATATGAAGTCATCATCGACAAAACACAAGGTTAGTTCATCCCTCTTAGGGGGGATATCACATCTAGGGGGAGCTTTACTCTAAGAATTGAGCTAAATCAACTCTAATGGTGTGAACACAACAATGCTTTATGTAAAAGTGGTAACCCCACTTGTGCTTAAACGATGAGTATGACCTACGATCAAATGTTCTCATTTGACTCCTCAGTCAATATACTCATATATAAATGACCTAGTCATCGCCAATTGCTTGATAGATGCTAGAGTGTTTGTGCATGATTTGCCACATATTTCATTTGCCATCTTATTGTGTGAGCATGTTGATTGCATATTTTTCTCATTCAAGGACATACATTTGTTGCTTTGATTGTTTGGTCTTTTTCTTCTGTGAAATGGATGGACAAGAATGCCTAAGAACTTCCTCTAGCTATCTATGCTTTTATCATCTCAAACTCTATTCATGCTACATCACAAAGTTTAATCAAGTCAGATTCAAACACTTTGGGTGAGGATCACTCGGAGCCACCGATTCGTCATAGACTTAAACTTCCAAAACCTCTCTGTGTATTTTGGTCTAACCGATTCATTACTTTCGGTCATACCGATTTCATTGAGTTGGTCTAGGTTTTCAATCTCGATGCAACCGATTTGAACAGTTCGGTCACACCAAGTTGCAGTAACCGCTTGCGATTCTGCATCTCGGTGCCACCGTGTCGTTCCACTCGGTCACACCGACAGGGTCAGGATATATATACCCACGGGTCAAATTTTGGAAATTTCTCCAAAACCCTTCACCCGTGCATATCCTGCTCTACCGACTCGAGTCTCCGGATCATCTCATCATCACTAGCAACCTCCTGCCGCTGGTCTCCGCTACCGTCAATGGGAATCTTCGATGTCGTTGTCTCCGTAGCGAGTTCACCGCCGAGTTAGGGTATGAACTCGATCCCTATGTGCAATCTTTACCTCTTATTCCCGCACTTAGGTCAATGCCATGATTCTTACATATGAGATTATTCTATCCAGCAAAAACTTCCTTTAGATTAGTTTTGTTCGAAAATTTAGGGTTAGGTTTCCGCCGAACTCATCTCGGACGGACCGAGTTGTAGAAATCGGTCTCACCAATTTAGCCTAGGCCATTGCACTTGTAATTTTCAGTCTGACTGAAACTTACGAATCGGTGTGACCGAGTTCAACTCTTAATGAAACCCTAGCAATCTCGGAGTCGCCAAACTGTGTCTTGGTCTGACCGATTCCACTAGTTTAGACTCCAATGTTCCTTTGGTGTCATCGAGTTTAACAAATCAGTTGCTCCGAAATGCTTTCTGTAGAAAACTAAAACTAAGTTTTTGACTCAATTGTTTTGAAAAATCTCTGCACTTTGTGATGCTCATCCACTCTATCTCAACTACATCTATTCATAGGGTAAACTTTCAGTTTGCAGTATCAGCTATGTCGGATCAAAGTGACAGCCTAAACAAGTTTGAGGAGCAAGTTAACATGAGTAAGGGCACTAGTCCCTCTGGCAGTTATGATGAGGGTAGCAGAAGCACCCCAAGCAACTTGCCAAAAGAAGCTACCAGGACAAGGAGAAAGAGAAACTCAGACTCTGAGGATGAAGATTATGTTGCTATTGAGGAGGAGGTTAGCTCAAAAAAGAAAGTTGTCAAGAAAGAATTTGGCACTGTAGCTTCAACCAAACTTGGTTTGCACAAGAAAGCTCCTACCAAGAGAGTGCCCATGTATAAGGACAGAGCCTCAACTCTTGAAGTCTCCAAATCAACTGTTGAAGAAGCTTCTAGTGATGGCAAGAAGAGAAAGGAAAGGGTCAAGAAGACCATGGCTAGAGAAAATGGCAGATCCTCTATGATGAGAGACCCAGCTGAGGATGAGGAAGAAGATGAAGAAGAGGATGTTGCACCAGCACCCAAAGCTCAAAAGCTGATGGAGGATGCCATCAAGTCTGGGGCTGCTCCATCAAAGCCCAATACTACACCCAAAGCTACTGCTCAAACCTCTAAGACTGCACCAAAGAGAAGCACCAGAAACATACCTGTTGTAGAAAAGAACAAGCCCAAGTGCCTGAAATAGAAGAAGAAGAGGAAGCCCAAGTGCTCAGAAAGTTAAAGCCCAAGATCCCAGATCATGATGATACACATCTAGTGGCTGAAAACATGAAGATGAGGAAGGATGCAAGTCTCAAATTGTGGAGATAGTCAGATACCTATGCCACAATAAGAAGAACTATTGTAGACTACATGTTCCACACTAAGGAACAACAGGACTTCTATGAGACTGTGCTCCTGGATAAGAAGCACATAGTCAGTGACATGAAACGGGTTGATTGGTCATATATTGATGACAATGAAGATCACTTTCCTGGAGTTCATGAGAGCTTCAGAATGAATGGAGTTGATGCCTTTGTGGGTCAGAAATTGACCAAGTGGAATGATGAGCTTATCATGCAGTTTAATTCAATGGCTCACTTCTACCCGGATGGAAGAATTGTTTGGATGTCTAAAGGTATGAGGTACCAGTCTACTGTTGCTGAGTGAGCCAAGCTTATCAATGCCCCTGAAGAGCATGATGATGATACTGATGTGTCTCCAAGCCAAGGAAAGGACACAACTCCATGGCACATATGTACAAGGAGATTCCTGATGCAGCCTTGAAACATCACAAGTTTGGCTCTGTCTATTATCTTCTGTCAGGACTGCCCACAATCAATACTATCCTCAGGCACACATTGTTGCCTGAGTCTGGAGATGACAGGATGATAAGAGGACATTCCATCAATTTGTTGCATATGTTTGATGTGCCAGAAAAGTTCAAAGTGATGACACTAATTGTGGACACAATCAAGAGGACTGCTGCTGATCATAAGAGATCATGTGGGTATGCTCCACACATTCAGATGCTCATCAACTCCAAGATGGGAAAAGGCATATATCTGTTGGACAAAGAGCACCTTCCCTTGAGGCCTGATTTTGAGGACAACACAGTTTTCATGGATGCTACAGATCCTACTTCAGTAGAGGCTTGGGAGAAGAGAGCAAAAGCAAAAGCAGAGAAGGCAGCCAAGATGCCAAGTGTTGAAGAGGCATCCCAAGTCTTACTCAAGTCAAAACAAGACCAACTTGGCTATCTCATTCAGGATACTTTGAGGATTGATAAAGGATTGTCCACCCTGAATCAGAATCAAGAGAGTCTTGAGAGAATTTTTGAGATAAAACTTCATGACTTGGATGTCAAGGTGACAGAGATTCAGACTTCTGTGAAGAAGATCCAAGAAGAGCTTGAGGATAGGAGTGACAAGACCACCACAGATGCTTATCAAATGGTGCGCAGAAGACAGAGGTCTGCAGCAGTGCCAGTGACAGACACTAGAGCTACAACTTCAGCTCCCACAACCACAACTTCAGTTGCCCCTCTAGTTGCAACTCCACCAGCTCCTACACCCTCTTTAGATGCATTTGTTGTAGGACTCCTCTCCATGCCACCTTCGCACTCAGGCACTCCCGAAGATCAAGCTTAGAGAGCCGCATAGCACTATACATTTTCAAGCTTTTTGGTAACTTGTTGCCAAAGGGGGAGAAAGTGTATAGATCATAGGCTTCAAGAGAGAGAGAGAGAGAGCTTTGCTTCTTTTTGCCTCTTTTGCTACTTATTTGTTTGCTTGCTTGGATGATACTCTACGGTTGTGTGTGTGAGATACTTGTATGGTCATGTGCTTGATCATATCATACTTTAATGTTTGTGCTTGGATGATAATATTCTCTATCTCTCATGTATGATTATTCACTTTGTCTTGGTGATGAGTGTATATTTCATATTCTATCATTTTGAGCGCTCCACCAAGATGTATGCGACATGGAAGAGTAACCCATGACCCTAATCGATTGCACATTTGCATTCAAAAGCAAATTTTAAATAATGCACAAATTTAGGGGGAGCTCTTGCTTATCACATACTTCTCAAAGCGACGATGTATTTCATTCTTATTATCATTTGTCGAAGCTTTGATCTATATGTTGTCATCAATTACCAGAAAGAGGGAGATTGAAAGTGCAACTAAACCCTGGGTGGTTTTGGTAATTCTTAACAACATATAGCTCACTGAACTAATACTCTTTAAAGATGATCATTTTAGAAAGTTCAATGATTGGCATGGCATGGACTGCAGATGTGGACCCCTCAAAATTCTAAGGACATATATTCGCAAATGCTCAAGACTCTGCATTTTCATTTTAGTGATCCAAGATCACATTGAGTCCATAGGAAAAGCCAATACTATTGAAAGGGATGAGGTGTTGCTTAAGGGCTTGCTTGCTCAAAATGCTTAGTGATATGCTCCAAAAGCCCTCAACCACTTTCTCAATTCCACGTATGTCCTAAACCTAAAGTCAAACTCGACCCCACCAATTTGATCTATCCTGCGCCACCGAGTTCATTTGACATAGCCATAACCAGAAACCCTAATCAGTTCGTTCTCACCGATAGGGATCCCGGTCTCACCAAGAGGGGACTGCGAACTCTCTGTTTCCCTTCGTAACGTTTCGGTCTAACCGAAATGAGCGATCTGTCCCACCAAGTTCGCAATGCAAACTATATGTTTCCTTTTCATAATGTTTAAGTCTCACCGAAATGAGCGATCGGTCCCACCGAGTTTGCCTGACCAACTCTCCGTTTGCGTATTACTGAAATCGGTCACACCAAGTTCATGTGATCGGTCTCACCGAGATCAAGTTATGCCCTAACCCTAGCACATCAGTCCCGCCAAGTTGGTCATGTCAGTCCCACCGAAAAAACTAACGTTCACATTTTGAACTGAATCGATCTGACCGAGTTTCACTATTTGGTCCCACCGAGTTTGGTAACTTGTGTGTAACAGTTAGATTTTGTGTGGAGGCTATATATACCCCTCCACCCATCCTCCATTCGTGGGGAGAGCCATCAGAACGTGCCTACACTTCCAGCATCCATTTTCTGAGAGAGAACCACCTACTCATGTGTTGAGACCAAGACATTCCAATCCAACCACAAGAATCTTGATCTCTAGCCTTCCCCAAGTTGCTTTCCACTTTAAATCATCTTTCCACCATATCCAAATCTGTGAGAGAGAGTTGAATGTTGGGGAGACTATCATTTGAAGCACAAGAGCAAGGAGTTCATCAACAACACACCATCTATTACCTTTTGGAGAGTGGTCTCTATTAGATTGGTTAGGTGTCACTTGGGAGCCTCCGTCAAGATTGTGGAGTTGAACCAAGGAGTTTGTACGGTCAAGGAGATCGCCTACTTCGTGAAGATCTACCCTAGCGAGGCAACTCCTTCATGGGTGTTGGCCATTGTGGGATATATAAGGTTGCTTCTTCGTGGACCCTTCATGAGTGGAGCCCTCCGTGGACTCACGCAGCCATAACCCTTCGTGGGTTGAAGTCTCCATCAACGTGGATGTACGATAGCACCACCTATCGAAACCATTTCAAAAATCTCCGTGTCTACATTGAGCTTGCTCCCTCCAAACTCCTCCCCTTTACCTTCATATGCAATGATTTACATTCCGCTGCTATACTCTTAGAATTGCATGTGTAGGTTGATTACTTGAGTTGTGCCAAGTTGCTAAAATCTGCCAAGACTTAAAATTGGGAAAAGGCAAGATTTTTATTTGGTCAAGTAGTCTAATCACCCCCTCTAGACAACTTTCGATCCAACAGCGGTTCATTCACGTGTGTGTTGGCCATCTACTCCTCGGCCCTTACTCCCTCCGTACCAGTGCACTATAGTCATCTTATCGAGACCAAGTTGGGAAAAATGAGAGAACTTGATGTTTATTTCTTTTTTCGTGGCAAAAAATAGGGAATGAGGTGGGTAGTTAATGCACCGCGCCTAAATGTTTGGGATTATTTGGTTTTTGTAACGTGACTAATGCACCAGTACAGAAGGAATACAATAGTAGTCTGATTGATGAGATTTCATATTTGAGCCATCTACCGCAAGGGAGAGTGTATAGTATCATCGGGAACTACATTCAAAACCAAATAAAACAATACTCCGTGTATTTATTTACAGAGGGAGTAGTATATTTTTTGTGACATGCATTACTAGATATTGCTAGTCAAATACTAAATATAATCCAGATGGAGGTGGTAGTACTACTAAATCCAGATGGTAGTGCTAGTACTAGTAGTACTACCAATGTAGTACTACTGTACTACCTGTTGGTCAAATTATTATGTGCTCCTCCTCACAGTGAAGTGACAAGACCCTGCGCCGACACCTGAGTGTAGGCGTCGTGTTCGTCATACCAAAGTTAGCCTCACCGTGTGCAGTCATTATCATCATGGCTGTAGAGCTAGCCTGCTTACAACAAGCCATGTTCGACATAATTTCCCATGCGTTGCCATGAGAAATAATAAATATTGTACTCGAGTAATGGGTATATCGTTTCCGCACCTATGCACGCGAATTTATCATAACATAGTACCTCATGCTGGATAGTCGTAATATTACAAGTTTCAAATTGATATTACAATTGCTAGGAGCAATATTGCACCTACGAAGAGGGAATTATTAGGAAGTTTACGTAAGAAATTGTGTTACTTATGTGGATGTAGCATTATCGTACAAACTAAAATCCACCGCCATGACTAGTCACTAATGGGCAAATAAATTTTTGAGTCTCTTGTGAATTGATGTTTCAAAAACAAATCCAGCTTCCGCGGAGCCTTTTTCATTTAGGATTAGACGCTTGCGGTGCTCAGCATGCCATTCATTGTTGCGCTAGAGAATGCCAAACCTCATGAACTTGAGCACACTTGTCTCCAGCACAAAGAACCTGGCCAATTTAATCTCAGATGTACTGCGTTGGTAGTCGATCAAATCAATTTCTGTAAGATGGAGATCAAGGCATTCGATGATATTTGTTATATTGCAGCACATTTTTCACTTTTGGGTCTTTTCTTATCTGCAAAAGAAGAGAACATATTAGAACAGGTGGCTGTATAAGATTGTCGTGTCATCAAGAGGTACCAATATGATTCGCTCATATGATAGGGTTGGCTATAGGGTTGGCTCTAAGGCTAGTGATTTTTTTCACTCTCTCTCTCTCATTCTCTTTCCTCTCATTTACATAGGAGCACGTGAAGATCTTGGACATTTGTTGCCTTCCACTATGTGGCCGATGCCATATTTCTCAAAAGTATGCCACATAGTACACATCGATGTCAAATCAAAAGATTTTGGCACCACTCTAGCAATGTGAGAGAGTTGGCACCGCTGTGCACACAGACCCACATGTATAAACAAATCAATCAAACCAACTACACCAGCCTCTCCCTCTTCCGAACAAGTGTCTTTTTTATTGCCTCAGTCCTCTCCCTCTCCCACGCAAGTGTTTTTTCATTGCGTGAGTTAATTTGGTACCGGAGCAAAGTAGGTGATCCAGATTGGGGCACCACGTGAGCAATGGAGGGCATCGATGCCAAATGTATCAGAAGTGAATTTGGCACATGTTTTGGCCTACATAGTGGAGGGCCGTTATAGCCCACTTTTGTACTACCTTGTATTTAGTGCAAATTTTTGACCATAGATTTACCTAAGAAAATGCGAATGCATGTGACAATAAATTATAGCATTTGAAATTACGTTCAAATACAAATCCAACGATATAATTTTTGGTGACATGCATTACATTTTATCAGTTAAATCTATGGTCAAATTTTGATGCTACAAAATAGGAAGAGTAAACCAGGACGGAGGTAGTACTTGCTCTTAGGCTAACCATAGAGTTACTAGTCTAAGTTACTTGCCACTATGACTTGCCTAGGCTACTGGTACAACAAAAAAATGACGCAGGTGATCATGTGAGAAAAACATTTCTTTTGGTGCAGTGCATAGATGCAGTTTTGAACACTACACTTGTCATCGTAATTTGAGCCATGTTGTGATTACCATTTACCAATAGGAAAGAAGTTTCACCTCGATGAGTAGCTTCTCTGTGCATGAAAAGCATCTAAGGAATCCAACAACTTGATCTAGATTGGGCCGATAGATTTTATTGCCAAGATCTTCACTATGCGCACAGACTGGGTCAAGCTTGTGGGAATCATTTTCTGGATGACAGTCATAAATACATCAAGAAGAAATTAAAAAATGTGAACTTCAAGAATACGAAGAAGAAGATGAGTGTTGTACCTGAATGATTATGGATCCAATAAAGAGTTCGGAGAATTTTGTAGACAAGTACACCAACGCTGTCAATTTCGGCACGTCAATGACCCTGATTTTTGTTGGACCTTCTAGATTAGATACAAGCAATCTCTCAAGGAAAGGCACATTCTCAATGACCATAACATGGAACGGCTCAAGTGATCTCTTCCCAATTGATGTCTTGTTGCGGGGCCAGCAAGACACATAAATCCATCGGAGATTCGCCAAGGCGATGTGGAGGCTAATGAACATGTGGATCTGCCGAAGACGAATGTACTCAAGCGTGGTACAGCCGTGGAGCAGGTGCTACATAGCCTTCTTTGAGTTGCCAATGTCGAAGAGGTCGAGCTGCTTGAGTTGAGGGAGAAGAAGGGCAGACGGGACATTAATCTGGGAAAAATAGCAGGAGCTAAAGCTGGCGCGACGCAGCTTTGGCGTGAGGCGAAGCGCGAACGGGGCAGACAGCGACATCGTCCAGCTTCAAAGCTGAGCTCCTCGAGATGATCTAGGGCAGGGGATAAGAACCACTCGTTGAACTTGGCTTGGACCATGCAGTTGGTACTGAACATGCGGATGTCAAGGCGTCTAGCTAGCCTAGGGTGCGATGCAAGGATCTTGGAGACTGCGGCCATGCGTTTGCAATCCCTGTCGCAAAGGCAGTTGTCGATGGTGAGGTTGAGGGGGACGCGGTGCCAGAGGGGCGCCACCGCCGGGAGAGAAGGGTGGTCCGCATGACAGATTTGGTGGGGAGGATGGTGATGATGACGAGCAGCATGTCGTCGGAGAGGCTGATGATGAAGTCCAGGCTCACGAGATGTGGTTTTGGCTCGAGACGCCTCTGCTTGTTGGTTGCCTCGCCGTCCATCTCAACCGGCGGCGACACCGGTGTGCACGTGTGCTGGTGTGTATTGTGTGCTGGGTCTGCACAAGTGTGCCCTTGTTTGCATCCAGCCGCATAGTGGTGTGGTGTGCGCGAGTGCGTCCTTCATGCGGAAGAAGTGTGCCCTCAATTTACTAGCATGCAGGGTGCTACCGTGAGTGGTTTCAACTTTGTTTACTTCACTGTGTGTCAGATGGGCCTCTAGTTTATTTATTTTCACCCACTGCCACATGGGCCAGCACACCAAGATAGAGAACACAAGCTGACAAGGTAGCGTGTGGACTGGTTGACCGGTTAACTAAACAATATACAAAGCTATACGCTGACAAAGTGAGCAATAATCCCTTGGTAAAGAGAGGTCGAGTGAGGGTACAGAGAGCCATGTCAAAGAAAAAAAGAGAGATAGTACAAATAGAGAAAGAGCTACTCCCTCCGTTCGATAATGTAGTGCTTATAATTTTTTTGAAGTCAAACTTTTGAAACTTTGACCAAGTTTATAAAAAATTACTTATATCTACAATACAAAAGATAAATGATAATATGAACTAAGTACATGTTGTGATGAATCTATTGATCATTCCATATGTAAATGTTTTTCTCCACATATACCTGGTCAAACTTTTATGAGGTTTGACTTTTCAAAACATCCATATGTTATGGACGTCAAAGAGTACCTAACTAGAGAGAGAGTGTGTGTGTGTGAGAGAGAGAGATTGAAAGAGTGAGTGAAAAAAGTGTGTGTGCGTCTATGAAAGAGACATAGACAACACACGATAAAGTAGAGAAAAAGTGTGTGTGTGTGTGTGTGTGTGTGTGTCTTATGCAAACATATCACACATGCATCTTTGACAGTGGAAGCGAGGTGAGGAGTTAGTTTGCAGTTGTTTGCAACCGAGAGAGAAAGACCCCTAACACGTGGCCAAGAGAGGTCTGGCAAACAAGGGAGAGAGGTCGAGAGAGACATATGGAGAAAATGTATTAATGGGGAGGAGAGAGTGTGTTCTTGTGATAGAGAGATCCCCTGAAGATCGTGATGGGACTACATGGGTGGGAGATCGACTGGCAAGGTATGTGCACGATAGAAGATACCCCGAGAGATATCGAGATAGACGTAGGAATGGAAGGAGACAATACGTGTGTTCCTGATAAATAGTGGGAGATAGTCATACTTAGGGGGAGTGTGTGTGCCTATGATGGAGTGAGAGATTATGGTACTTGGGGGGGGGGGCATGTCACATAGAGAGAGAACAAGGGCGGAGATTGTTAGATGGGTCTATGTAGTGCGAGCGAGATATGTGTATGTGTGAACCGGGGAGATATAAAGTTTGAGAGAGATAGAGGTTCCTGAATACGAATGAGTGGTGCATCAGATAGCTGAGACGGAAAGAGATACTCCATCGATCCGTTCGATAGTGCAGTGCATATAAATTTTCTAGAAGTCAAACTTTGGAAACTTTGACCAGGTTTACACAAAATATTATTTATATCTATAATACCAAAGATACATCATATGGAACTACATCTTGTGATGAATCTAATGATATATGTTGGCAGTCCTAGATGTAAATGTTTTTCTCCACGTACATGGTAAAACTTTGTGAAGTTTGACTTTTCAATAAATCTATATGCTATGGACCGAAGAGAGTACCTAAGTCGAGAGATATCAAGTGCGCGTGAAGGTGAAAGAGTGAGTGTGCAGAGAGAGAGAGAGAGAGAGAGAGAGAGAGAGAGAGAGAGAGAGAGAGAGAGAGAGAGAGAGAGAGAGAGAGAGTGAAAGAGAAAGGGACAACAAACGATAAAATAGAGAGAAAGTGTGTGTGTGTGTCTTATGCAAACATATCACACATGCATCTCTGAGATAGAAAATCGAGGTGATGAGATACACGAAGATAGCTAGTGCGTGGTTGTTTGCAATGGAGAGAGACCCCCCTATAGCACCTGTCCAATAGAGGTCTGGCCAACAAGGGACAAAGGTCGAGAGGGACGTATGGATAAGAGGGACGCATGGGGAGGGAGAAAGGGTGTGTTTGTGATAGAGAGATCCCCTCAAGATCGTGAGGGGACTATATGGGTGGGAGATCAAGGGATGAGGTGTGTGTGCGATAGATAGATGCCCCGAGAGAAATCAAGATAGACCAAGTGAGGGGAAGAGGCAATGCATATGTTTGTGGTGGAGATTGAGAAATAGTCATATACATAGGGGGACCGCGTGTGCCTATAATGCAGTGCGAGACAATCATACTTTGCCAGGCGTGAGATTGTGTGTGTGTGTGTGTGTGCATGTTAGATGGAGAGAGAATGAGGGAGGGAGAGAGAGAGAGTTTTAGATGGGTCTATCTAGTGTGAGTGAGATATGCATCTGTATGTGTGACCTAGGGAGACGGAGAGTGAGTGAGAGAGAGATAGGGAAGATCCCTGAGATGGTGGAGTGTTTGCGTATGATGAGTGCACCCTAGATATTAGCTTGGACTAGAGAATCATACATTGTGTGCCAGAGAGACCTATACATGGAGTGTGCATGCGAACTAGAAAGACCGAGAGAGATACATACATATATATATATATATAGAGAGAGAGAGAGACAGACAGAGAGAGAGAGAGAGAGAGAGAGAGAGAGAGAGGAACGACAAGGTTTGTGTTTGTATGCGTGCGATAGAAACGAAGATTGATGGGTAGAGAGAGAACAAGAGTCCAGGAGAGGAGGAGGTCACGTTTATGCATCCAAGACTGATATAAACCATGTTTCAATATAAATTTGCATTCAAATATTCAAATTGGAGAACATCGTGTTTGCAATCCACACATGAACAAACATATGCATATCAAACAAGTTCATTAATTTGACTTTCAGCATGTTCATGGAGTACTATAGTACAACAAGCTACTCAATTGAGGTGTTCAATTTTGGATTTAGTCCACAATTTTGAACGGGTGAACAAACTATTTCATGGAATCGAGATATTTCATTTTGGGTTTGATTCCTGTTTTTGAGTGGTCAACTTTTCATGAAATAGTAAATCGTTAGCAATGAGCATGTAAAAGCACATTAGACCCGAGCATCATCTCACCATCTAAAAAAGAAGTGGCAAGCTAATAAATTTGATTCGAATCGACTTGGTAAGGTAGACGTGGATGCTCATTCTCCCAAAAGTTGAATGACCCGCTAAACACCCTCTACTCGCTGGAATTCGCCCGAGCAAATAGGAGACGCGAAATTACCGGCCTATGTGCGACACGCATCAATTGTCCGTTGTACATCGATGGTAGGGTTGTAACTACATCCAAGCGTGCCCCCTCCTCGGTCGAAATGGCAGGCGCCAAATAATTCATAAACTATGGGTGGCAAAACATCCTCTCCTCGGTCGAAATCGCTCGCACCCACTATTCCAAAGCACGCCCTCCTCGCCGGAAATCCCTCGCACCCACTGTTTCAAAACACGCCCGAAATTAGCTGGCGCCCACCATTCGGGAGAAGCAAAGTTACCCTACTATCCCCGACCATCAAAACACGAACCCAAACCCATAAGCCAAAAGGCAGGGGTAGAACTATAACTTCCCCCACATTTCAGACAAATGCGTTCGTAAGATATGGTTCCCCCTCCCAATTATCCATTCATACATTGTGGGAGCCAAATCACCTTCTCCCCAGCCATGAAACCTCAGCCCCTCCTCCATGGCGCCCCCACTGCACTAAATTCACCGCCGCCCTCCTTCCCAATGCTGGAACCACTGCATGTTTGCCGTCGTGCACTGGGTCGTGCCTCTTACTCTGTGTTGCCGGAGCTGCCTCGACAAGGATCGCGTGAACCATACCGAAGCCAATTCACTGGCGCCATTACGCACGACGCTGGAGCGGCTCCAACTTTGGACGCGTGCAGGGCCCCGGCGCTTCTTCCCCGTAGTCGTCGACCATCGTGACATATCTGCTTTCCTGCCATCGGGAGCCACCACAACCGCGCCGGCCTCACCGACTCGGCAGCTAGAGCTGCCTACTTCACCAGGCCGCAAGATAAGTCGTACACCCAGCTTAAATCACTTTATTTAGGCGTTAGTCGCCTAAATTTTTATTTTGGTCTAATTGATTCCCAATGGGAAGTAGCACCCCTTGAGGTAGCGGAGCTCCTAGGTTACCGGTTGGCTGGGCAGCAGTGCCTCGGTGTCTATCGTAGGGGTCCGGGGGCACAAGTTCACCGCAGAAGCAATGCTTAACTAGGTGGCTATCTTAGAGTTTGATGGGTTGAAGGTACTACCGTTGCCGGATCTAGATGACGGCGAGTCTTTGTGGTTTGGCCGGGGGCGGCGCAACCATGGCATTGCGGTGGGGTGGGGGTTTGGTCGGAGCTCTCGCGGCAAGGACGGCGGAGGCAGGCTGCTCTGCCGGTGGTCGCTGGCTCTTCTTCTAAGATTCTGAACGGTGTCAGCCGAGAGGCACAAGATGGACATCAAGCCATCCGGCGTAGACCAGACAGTACCAAAATAAAATAAAATCGTGTGACCCCAATTTAGTTTTCAGTCAATAGACATGTGACCACTCTCGTACCTTGCTATTGATCTCTTAGGGTATTTCTTCAGATCAGAGATATGTGTCGTTCTTAAAATTATGCATTTTCTGCATCTTCAACCACACCGCTTCCTTCTCACCGCAGCTACTCCAAAAATGGAAGCTTACACCAGAAGGGAGCTATAGTCCCTACTCAACAGTTTCCTGCATCGAATGTGTGTGCCCGACATCGACAACCACAACAAGTGCAGGGCCATCGACAAGTCAGCACATGATGCTCACTCCTATGGATGGCAGTCAGATAGGTTGTAACCTCATCTTACTTGTGTGCAACATTTCTGGCTTCGTTATTCATCTAAGCATGGAAAATAGATTATCACATGTCACTGTATATTCATGCTGATCTCTTAATAGTATTGTTCAGGAGTTAACGTTGTTCCATGGTTCAGATAAGGGACTTATTCTTTAGGCAACGTTGTTACATAGTTATCGTCCATCAGCCAAGGCTATCCCCCAGGCTGGTGATTATACCACCTCTAGTATTACCTATGTTGTTCTTTAATACTTTTTTGTACTATATAGTTAATCTTGAGTACAAACAATACATATTCTGTAGCTTTCATCTGTGTTCTCCCTTTAGTTCCTGAGACCTGTTACTGCTAGTTAAGCCCAGTCCTACTATTTATGTCGTCTCCTACAGGCACTCATTACATAAATCTAACTACTAGTTGTCTCCCATGCATGTCAAATATAATTACACACACTGATATATCCACAAGAACCTCACGGATCAATGTAACGGCCAACATACTTGAACATCAATGATACCCAGTATGATGGAACATGTAAAGGAAGTTCTTCAGAAGACCTGCAGAAAGATGATGAATCCTATTCACCCCACAAGTTCCTTGCTCTAACTTGGCCCATGATATGGGTACGTCATGCATATAATGTCCTGGAGTGCATCTACTCTGTTGCAATGCCATGTGCTTAGCCTACTGATCATGCATGTAAATATGCCATGCCTTCCTGTTTTTCAGTACCTATTCCATTCATGATAACATGTTTCAAATTCAAGTATTGTCATTCTACTCTGTTGCAATTCCATCTGCTTAGTTTGGACATCATGCTTCTAAATATCTTATGCATTGTTATTCATCAGTATGTACTCCATCTGTCTACCATACCATGTTTTCACATTGAAGTGTTGTTCTAGTGGTCTCTTGCAATGTCATCTTAGTTTCCCTATCATACACGCATATGTTGCCTTAGTGTTTTTCTGTACGTATTCCTCTATCGTACAATTTTAAATTCAACTAGTGTTTTTTTACTCTGTTGTCCTGTCGTATCCCTAGCTCTTACATCATACTCCCTCCGTCCGGATTACATGACGCAGAAATGGATAAAATGGATGTATCTAGAACTGAAATACACCTAGACACATCCATTTATTTCTGGATGGACGGAATACATGTCAATATGTCATGCCTTTCTATTCTTCAGTACCTATTATATCTCTCTGTCATAGCATGTTTTATAATTGAAGCACCATTCTTCTATATAAGGCATGCAGGGGGAAGACAGCCATGTTAGAATCTGAAGGGTTACAAACAAGATCTTTACAAAAGATCCAAACGCCAAGAGATAGTAAACCAACTCCGGTGTTCATAGATACTGCTCCAGCACAGAGAAACCCAACTCCTACTAATAATAAGCAGATTCCAGTGGCCAAAGAACTAGTCCGCTCCAGTCCAGCAAAAATATGTCAACCCCATTCTAAGAAGCGTGTGTGTATACTCCCATCATGAACTTTTATAGCATTCAGATCATATTTTCTACACATTTCTTACCCATCTCTCTTTTAGAAAATAAGTGTAAAGGATAGAAGACTTTCTATACTGGGATCGTGTTCGAGGAAAGTATCTTGCGGGAATTCTCTGTGCTCCAATGCTGATGTAAGTACCTGTTGTATATCACTATATTTTTACATCAGCATGTATTTTTTTAATCGGCGTGAATCCAACCTTTATCTGATCTAAGTTTACTTGTAGAAAAATGTATAATTAAAGGCAACAATGTACTATATGATTTTTGTAAGGAAAACTATCTGGTAGTTTTGCATACTGAGCTGCATAAGTGTACTATCTCATATCATGCACATTACTAAATTGTAGTGATGTTCCGGTTGCCCAATCATTCATTGTGTCAATGTTGCTTTCCTATTACCTTACCTGGCTGATGATAGTTGTGCCATATTGTGTTAATTTGGTATAGGCTGGTGTGGTCTGGTTGCCCAAGCGTTCATTCTGTCAATGTTGCTTTCCTATTATCTAACCTGGCAAATGATAGCAATGCTAGTGTGTTAATTTGGTGCAGGTTGCTAAAGATAAGAAGACAAACTCTGAAAACAACAAGGTAACCCCATTGTTTCTTTCCAATAAATCTATGCGAGGTAATATGGCAATAAATCTTGATTAATCTATTCGGTTCCCCTCCTAATTTATGTTATGATGTAGTGGTCGAGACACTCTCCACTATCAATAATACAAGCCTTCCAAAATCACCATCTGAATCTGTTCAATATCCTCTGTCTCGAATCCAACGGAAAAATGTATGTTTGTGAACCAATTACTGGCTGAAGCAATGACGTAAATCATGGAGGAATTAGAGGTGCACATTCTTGCGCAACAACAACTTATCAATGTTTTTAGAGATAGTGTAGCAAAGAAGGAAGAACTTGCTCACATGCTTATGGGCGTCATCTGCGCTGAGATTGCAGATTGTGAGGTTGTAGACCGTTAAGTTATGTTCATTTATTTGCACTGGCATCAATCTTTGATTGAGCAGTGGATGTAATTTCCTGTAATATATGCTGGATGTCCTACATTTTTCCTTGTATGTCATACATTTGCTTAGCGTGCCTCGCATTCCAGCTAACTGGTCGCTAGGAAGCTAAAAAAGCAGTGAAATTAATAGCTAGTACGAACAACCATTCAACGTTAACGAATTGGGCCTACAAACATGTTAGAACTTTAGTGGGACCATTAAGTTGATGGGCCGTAACCAGGCCGAATGCTCTATTGGGCCGCTATAAATGAAACGAGCCAATAGTTAATGCTTGGTCCTGTTACCTCCCTGGTCGTTAACAGTTCGACATCGAAGCGGGCAATAAGTGGGCCCATTCAATTTTATGGCCTGTTAACACGCCCATACTAAGGTCGGGCTATATATGGCACAACTGTATTGTGGGCCTTTAGCAGGGCGAAAGAGACAGTGGGCTCATACTGGATCATGAAGAGCATGGGCCGCTAAGAGGCCAAAAGTCAACTCGGACTGTATATGGCCCAACTGTGTTGTGGGCCTTTAGCAGGCCGAAAGAGAAACCGAGCTGGTATTCGACCATGAAGAGCATGGGCCGTTAAGAGGCCAAAACTCAGGTCCAAATGCAAATGGCCCAACTCATTTATGGGCCGTTAACAAGCTGAAAGAAACATCGGGCTAGAAATTGGCCCAACACTTAAATGGATCACTAAAAGGTCGAAAGACGAAGATCCTAAAAATTGGCACATCCCTTGAATGGGTTGTTAACAGGCCAAAACTACATCGGGCTGATATTGAGCCCAAATATATAGCGGGCTGTTAACGGGCTCGAACTAACGATGGGCTGCAATGGTGTCAAATAGTTAACGCACCGTTGGCGGGCCGAATTGGCACATCTTGTATGGGTCGTGGGCTTAAATGGACTAGACACAAGTAGGCCCTATATGGGCCGGCCTGCTAATTTTGACTAGGCTAACCTCTTTCACCTAAATGGGCCACTGTTGGGCCTTTCCATGTGTCAATGTATCATAGGCACCTTCCATACAATGAGTGGATGACATCTGTCCCAACGCTGAGCCAACACGTGGATCCTCCTGCGAATGAGAATTTTACACGTGGAAAATCCCCATTGGTCAGGGCTGTTAACGGGTTATCGGATCCAAATCGGAACCCAATAGATTAATGGCGACCCGTTACAGTGGATGCCACATGTTGGTTACCCTTGACGAAAACACTTCCATGACGCGCCATTTATCGTCATGGAAGTGGACACTTCCATGATGATAATTTTGGTATTGTCATGGAACACTTCTACGACAGCACATGTATGACTATCTTGATTCTGTCATAAAATCATCATGGATGTACATGCATGACAGAAAGCGTGACCTACTGTGACAAACACGTATCATCACGGAAATGATTTTTTTGTAGTGTTACCCCAATGTCACCTCGGGAATCCGCGAGTTGAGTGCCAAAACATATATCAAGTGAATCCATATGATACCCCATTGTCAGCACAGGTATTCATAGCAAGACATACATCAAGTTCTCTCAAATTCATAAAAGTATTCAATCCGATAATAACAAAATCTCAAAGGGAAAACTCAATTCATGACAACAAGATAGAGAGGGAGAAACACCATATGATCCAACTATATTAACAAAGCTCATGATACATCTAAGATCGAGCCAAATCAAGAACATGAAAGGGAGAGGGAGAGATCAAACACATAGCTACTAGTAAAAACCCTCAACCTCGAGGGTGGACTGCTCCCTCCTCATCATGGTGGCCGCCGGGATGATGAGGATGGCCTCCGGTGATGATTTCCCCCTCCGACAGAGTGCCGGAACAGGGTCCAGATTGGTTTTTCGTGGCTACAGAGGCTTGCGGCGGCGGAACTTCTGGTCTAGGGTAACTTTCAGGGGTTTCTGAATATATAGGATTTTTTGGCGTTGGTTTCACGCGAAGATGGGCCTCAGGGGCCCACTACCCACCAGGGCACGCTAGGAGGGGTGGCGCGCCCTAGTGCCTTGTGGGCAGCAACCCCCCCTCTAGTGGTTCTTTGCTCCAGTATTTTTCTTTTCTTCCAAAAAATCATCATAAAGTTTCGTCCAATTCCAAGAACTTTTATTTCTGCACAAAAAACAACACCAAGGTAGTTTTGTTGAAAACAACGTCAGTCCGTGTTAGTTCCGTTCAAATCATACCAAAACCATATAAAATTGTTGTAAACATGGCATGCATACTTCATAAATTATAGATACATTGGAGACGTATCGGCATCCCCAAGCTTAATTCCTACTCGTCCTCGAGTAGGTAAATGATAAAAGAAATAATTTATGAAGTGTGAATGCTAGCATAGTGCTTAAGTTTGATAAATGATAATTTCAATCACTTCTCCAAGCATCATAACAACAACCCTTTCTCATAAAACTCATCATGATAAAGTAGCAACTGAAAACGGAATTTTGATGTGGAATGCTACCTATCATATTCATCATATACTCCTTTCTTTTGTAGCATGGACATTTGGACTTGAATGATTCAAAGCAATAGTCTATAATTTGACATGAAGAACATCAATACTCAAGCATATCAACAAGCAACCATGTCTTTCAAAATATCAACACAGCTATTCCTAGACCATTATGCTCAATCATTGATCCATTCATAAAACGCACTCGAATATTAGCTACATCCAATGCACAAGTATGATCATAGTGCTCCCTAGTTGGTGCTTTTATAAGAGAAGATGGAGACTCAAATAAAATAAAAATTTGCATAAAGTAAATAGATAGGCCCTTCGCAGAGGGAAGCAGAGATTTTGTAGAGGTGCAAGAGCTCGAAGCTTAAATTGAGAGATAAAATATTTTGAAACGCATGCTTTTCCCGTCAACAAAAATGATAGAAAATTCCCAATACTTTCCATGTTAGATACATCATAGGCGATTCCCAAACATAAAATAAACTGTATTCCTTTCTCCACCATTCCTTCACAATTCATAGCTAGTCGTATCCACGGGTGCCTTCCATAGCAACACTTTCCAAGGAATTTATTATTTGACAACATAAATAAAATTTCTTTTTCAATTCGGGACTCGGCATCCCTATTACCGCCATACTCTCGTGCAATGACAAGTGAATAAACACTCATATCGAGAATAACATGTAACGCCCCGGATTCGTTGCGCCGGGTGTCTGCCAGTTATTCGCCGTCGTTGCCATGTCATTTGCTTGCGTGTTGCACTTTGCCATGTCATCTTCGGCATTTCATATCTTGTCATCATGTGCATTTCATTTTTGCATACGTGTTCGTCTCATGCATCCGAGCATTTTCCCCGTTGTCCGTTTTGCAATCCGGCACTCCTATGCCCTCCGGCGTCCCCCTTTTGCCTCTTCTCTTGTGCGGGTGTTAAACTTTCTCGGAATGGCCCGAGGTTTGCCAAGCGGCCTTGGTATACCACCGGTAGACCGCCTGTCAAGTTTCGTGCCATTTGGAGGTCGTTTGATACTCTAACGGTTAACCGGGTAACCGTAAAGCCCTCTTTGAGTTGCAGCCCAACACCCCTTCCAAAGTGGCCCAAAACCCAACAAACTCCCCTCCACGCTCTCGGTCGTTCGATCACGATCGCGTAGCCGAAAACCGCTCCTCATTTGGACTCTCCTAGCTCCCTCTACCTATAAATAGGTGACCCCCCTCCAAATTCGCGGATGTTTTCCCCCGAAACCCTAAAAATTCCCCTCTCCGCCGCCGGACGTGTCCGCCCGCGCCGGCCGCGTCCACCGGCCGCGTCACCCCGGCCAATCGGAGGACGCCACGTCAGCAGCGCCGCCGCCTCGCCCAACCGCGTCGCGCCACGTAAGCGCCGCCGCCCGCCCGCCATTGCCCGCCAGCAGCGCCGCCGCCGTTCGCCCGCGGCCCGAGCCTCACTGCCCGAAGTCGCGCCGCCGCCCGCCCGTCACCGCCGCGCCGCCCCTCGCCGCCGCCGCGCCGCCCAGCCCAGCGCCTCCTCCTCCGCCAGCGCATCCGCGCCCGGCGCCGCCGCCGCTTCGCCGCCGCCGCCTCCTCGCCGTCGCGTACCCGCCGCAGGAGTTCCGCGCCGGCGCTTCGCCTCCGCCACGCGCCAGAAGCGCCGGACGGCGCCGCGCGCCCGCCTCGCGCATCGCGCCGCCGCGCGCGCGCGGATCCGGCCGGATCCGGCCGGGCCAGCCCCTCCCCGTGCCTCTCCGGCCACCGTCGCCTCTTCTCCGGCGGAGATCCGGCGAGATCCGCCACCGCCTCGGGATCCGTGCCGCGGTCAACCCTAATCCGCTAGGTGAAAATCTGCTAAGTCCCGAGATACTTTTCCATAAACATGCCATATTCATTGCATCACATCTCTGCATCCGTAGCTCCGTGTCGTGCGTATAATATGTCGAATTGTTCGTCTCGACGAGTAGATCATTTCATTACATTGCATCATTTTCATTTGTGGTCATCTTGATGCCCGAAATGCTGTTGGAAGAGTGCATGTTGATGTTAATCTGCTGAAACTGTTATAACTTGCTGTTTTATCATTTTTGCCATGATTGATGTGTGCATCCTATGAGGTTAATGTCTACATGAATGTTGATCTATGCCATGCCATCTTTCCAGGGGTGCCAACCATGTATTTTTGTGAGTTGTGTGCTGAGTGTATCAAGCTTGCTAAGTAGGGTAGTTGATGTTGCTGTTTTGCTTGACAGTTTCTGTTATATTTTGTTGCTATGTTAACATGCTTCTACTAGTCATTTCGTGCATAATCTGGAGATGTTCTATAAACATGTTTTGATCTACATGTCTTGCTCTATCCATTCATGCCCTTGGTTGCAATTATAGCCTGCTGGAACATGTTCATATCTTGCTCTAAAGTTGCTCGAAAATGTTGCTCTCAGCCTGTTAACATTAAGTTCACTTGTTCCCATGTGTTTTCCTAGTGATCCATGTACCCTATGACCTTGCTCTTGCCATGCTTAGCTTCATAAACATGCCTTCTTACTGTTGGTTGCCTTGCCATGCCATGTATTGCTCTGTGGTGAGTGGTTCAAGCTCACGAACATGCTTACTTATTATTGTTCCTGCCATGTTTGAATCTGTAATATAACTTGACATGTTTACATGGGTGCCATCATATGTTCTATGCCTTTTTGGCTCATGGTCAGTAAGGGTCTTTTGATCTATGCATTTAGTAGATTCATGCCATGCCTTTGTTTGCCATGATAAGTTCCTGTAACATGTTGTTTGCTTGCTCTAAACATTGCAACCTGATGTTATTTCTGCTAAAGTTTGAAACTGTTATTATTTGCAATATCTCCATGTGTTTTTGAGCATGTTCTAGTTGTTTCTGGAGATAGCTCAGTGTTCATGTTTTGTTATGCTTTACGTGTACTTCATGACCATGCCTTTTGTTATTATGTTGGGGTGTTGTAGCTTATTGTTTTGATGCTTGCAATATGCCTAGTTCTTTGTTATGGATGATTGTTGTTATGACTTGTATAGTGTGCATGTGTTGAACCGTTGCTCCGTTTTGAGTGTGTTCTATATGAAACTTGCGTGATTTTGCATGTAGCTTCATATTATCATGTTGCATCCTTGTTTTGAGGTGTTTGCTTGATGTTTGGGTGCATTTTGCATCGATGTCATGTTTGACTTGTTTTGCTCATATCTTCTAGCCCGTAGCTCCGAATCTAATGAACTTTATATGTAACTTGACTAGAATTTCGTGTAGATCATCTTGGTGCATCTTAACTTGCTGTTTAACAACTTGAACATAATGTTTATTCAGTTCTGTACCAATTTCGAAATTTGCATATGAGGACTTACCGGAATTGTTATATGTTGTTCCCGGCCTCATTTAAACTTGTCTTGATGTGTTGTTCTTGTTTGCATCATCTTTTGCCATGAGTAGCTTCATGTAGCTTTGTCATGCATCATGCTCGTTGTGCATCATGTCTTGTCATGTGCGGGATGTTTACTATGTTGTGTGCTTCTTCTCGATAGTTCTCGTTTCGTTGTGATCGTGAGGATGTGTTCGTCTACGGTTGGGTCGGCTTCATCCGTTCATCTTCTTCATGGACTCGTTCTTCTTCCTTGCGGGATTTCAGGCAAGATGACCGCTACCCTGGATCTCACTACTATCATTGCTATGCTAGTTGCTTCGTTCTATCGCTATGCTGCGCTACCTATTACCTGTTTATCGAGCCATCCCATATTGCCATGAACCCCTAACCTTTGACACCTTTCCTATGCAAACCGTTATTTGGCTATGTTACCGCTTTTGCTTAGCCCCTCTTATAGCGTTGCTAGTTGCAGGTGAAGTTGAAGATTGCTCCATGGTGGACAGGATTTTGGTTGGGATATCACAATATCTCTTATATTATCAATGCACCTATATACTTGGTAAAGGGTGGAAGGCTCGGCCTTATGCCTGGTGTTTTGTTCCACTCTTGCCGCCCTAGTTTCCGTCATACCGGTGTTATGTTCCCGGATTTTGCGTTCCTAACGCGGTCGGGTGATTTATGGGACCCCCGACGGTTCGCTTTGAATAAAACTTGTCCAAAGAAGGCCCAACATTGACTTTTACCATTTGCCTCACCACCACCTACTTTTCCCTTGGGAGTCGCTCTCTCGAGGGTCATCTTTATTATAGCCCCCCCGGGCCAGTGCTTGTCTAAGCGTTGGTCCAAACTAGAGCACCGTTCGGGACCATCCCTTGGCAACTTGGGTTACGTCGGTACCTGTACGCTTCGCTTATCCGGTGTTGCCCTGAGAACGAGATATGTGCAGCTCCTATCGGGATTGTCGGCGCATCGGGCGGCTTTGCTGGTCTTGTTTTACCATTGTCGAAATGTCTTGTAAACCGGGATTCGAGACCGATCGGGTCTTCCCGGAGAAGGTCTATTCTTCGTTGATCGCGAGAGCTTGTCATGGGCTAAGTTGGGACACCCTGCAGGTTTAAACTTTCGAGAGCCGTGCCCGCGGTTATGTGGCAGATGGGAATTTGTTAATGTCCGGTTGTAGATAACTTGACACGGATCCGAATTAAAACGCATCAACCAAGTGTGTAGCCGTGATGGTCTCTTCTCGGAGTCCGGGAAGTGAACACGGTTTCTGTGTTATGTTTGACATAAGTAGGTGTTCAGGATCACCTCTTGATCATTGCTAGCTTCACGACCGTTCCGCTTGTTTCTCTTCTCGCTCTCATTTGCGTTGGTTAGCCACCATATATGCTTAGCCGCTGCTGCAACCTCACCACTTTGTCCCTTCCTTTCCCACTAAGCTTTGCTAGTCTTGATACCCATGGTAATGGGATTGTTGAGTCCTCGTGGCTCACCAGATACTTCCAAAACCAGTTTGCAGGTGCCTATGTTACCGAGCAGGTGACGCAACCAAGCTCAAGGAGGAGCTCGAGGAAGATCTTGCCCCTTTGTGTTGTTTCGTTCTAGTTGATCAGTAGTGGAGCCCAGTTGGGGTCGATCGGGGACCTTTTGTCGCATTTGGGGTTCTTCTTTTATTTTGGTTCCGTAGTCGGACCTTGATTGTATCTGCATGATGTAATGCTTTATTCATGTAATTGTGTGAAGTGGCGATTGTAAGCCAACTATGTATCTCTTTCCCTTATGTATTACATGGGTTGTGTGAAGATTACCTCACTTGCGACATTGCTTTCAATGCGGTTATGCCTCTAAGACGTGCTTCGACACGTGGGAGATATAGCCGCATCGAGGGCATGACAAGTTGGTAATCAAAGCCTTCCCCGACCTTAGGAGCCCCACTGCTTGATCGTTTTTAGCGGCCGAGTTGTGTCTAGAAAAATGTTTTGAGTCATTTAGGATTATATATATCGGAGAGTTAGGAATTCTTTTTACTCCTCAGTCCCTTCGTCGCTCTGGTGAGGCATCCTGACGTAGAGTTTTGACTCTTCTCTTCTCAAATTTCACTAAAAAATTTTAGGATCACGCGGGTATCTTGGAATCGTTCCGATGGTTTTATGATGAGAACATTGTCTTGGTGCCTCCTGTCAGGGGTTTAGTGGAAGTGTCCTGGGGAGTTGAGCTCTGAGGTGTTGTCGTCATAATTTTATCATTGCAGTTCTGGAATACCTGAGTTTAGTACGCCGACATCGAAAATCTCTTTTATGCAGTTGTTGGTGAGATAACCCCGATAACCCAGTACTGAGGTGAGTACGGGAGTATTGCCATGACTCATATAACTGATGCTTTTTGAAGGTTGAGGTACACGATTTCCGAAGGTTTCTTGGTTATGTGTTGACGGATGGATACAGCTGGATTTAGGGATTGTTAGTTTGGGTGAGATATTTTGCTTCCCCTGTATCACCAACACCAGATTGCATAACCAGAAAGTTTCGGGAGTTTATAGGTGGGAATTCAAGTAGCTCCTAGAATATCTTTCGGACAGATGCATGATATGGGATTGGGTAAATCTCTATCATATGTATTTGTTCCGGCTTATTCTGCAAGCCAAATCCTTTGTTTTATTTTATTTATGGTATTCGAGTTGCTTCGATGTCAAATGTTGAATCCATACCTTTCCTAAATGGTGTTCTCATATTTCTATGGGAGTACTAATCCTTCTTGATCATTGAGGTCGTCATGTTAATTCTTTTCCAACCAGTGTGCTTCTCTTCAAGTGGATCCCATCATTTTTCCCATCCGCAAGATCAAATCTAAGTTTTCTCAACGGTGTTTGTTTCATCCGTCCCAAGTTGCCTTTGTTTTCCCGCCCTCCCACCCTTTTTCTTCAAGGACACAGATTTCTTAATCAAGTATCCATTTATTCATGTGAAGTATCTTCATTATTTTCAATCAATGTTCTTATCCGGTGATTTCCCATGAAGATGCTCACAAGCTTCAAGTTCATCATCCTTCATTGTTGTCTCTTCTCCGGTGGATCCTATTCAAGCTTTCGATATTCATCATATTCCTTTCCTCGTTTCTAATGTATTCTCATACTGGTGCACCTCATTATCATTCTACTTCTCGCTATTTGTTATTCCGGAGTGCTCAAGATATCTCGAAGATTCGTGTTTCCACTCTGCATTCGTTCAAGATCTTTCGAGATTGGTATCTCATTCAAGTCATTTAATTCAACCGGTGCAACATCTCTTTTAAATCATTTTCAATGGTGCTTTCTTTTGAGTGGGCCCTAACCCATAGGTCTTTTCCCAGGATCTTACCTGACTCTTCTAATTATTCTGGAGCTGTCCTAAATTCTTCTCCAAGTTTGATGTAAGAATGAATTTTCATCAGCCGCATGCCTTCTCCAAGGTCGTTTTCAAATTCTTTTCATCTTTGGCTCAACCTTTCCTCTTTTAATTCTCCCGGAGTATCTCAACAATTCATGGTGGTTCTCATCATCATTCTCAACATGTGAAGACTGAAGAAGAGTTTCTCTTTAATCTTGCTCTATTCTCTTCAAGATTCATGGTGCTAGCTTGTTGCCATCCTCTCATAATTGTTTTCGATTGTGAGAATCTTTTCACCCATCGGAGATATTCAAGAGTCTTCTCGGTTTGTCATCCGAGTCCATCAATTCAGGTTTATTCATTCTCAGCTGTCGCTTATCAATCTCCTATCTTGCGGTGCATCAATCGAATATCCTCTAATCAGTTCTTGATCTCTTTGTTCTCCTGTATCTAGTTTGTCTCAAGCACCTTCGTTCATTTGCTAATTCTTACCGGTGATGCACCCCTACTTCGATCATTTTCAATTCTTACGGTGGTTCTTTCAAGATCTCTCTCCCTTATTCATCATATCAATTCATTTGTTGTTCCAATCCTACCGGTGGTTCGTTGAAGACCTTCTCAAGTTTTTATATATCTCTTTTAATAATTTCTACGAGAATAAGTAGTATGCCAAATCCGTTGATTGTCATCAATTTAATTGGTGAAGGATAAGCATAACATAATTCTTATTCTTGTTCATCCAAGTGATTAATTCTTTATTCCGGAGGCCCTTAAAATTCTCGGTTTCATTTGTTTCATCTTCTCTTTTCCCGGAGTTCCAAGCTCTAATAATCGCGAAGCTCCATCTAAATCATCGCAAGGCTTCACCTTGTGTTTTCAACTTCTCTTTCTTTCTATCATTCTTTTATTACCGGAGTTCTTCATGGATGCTCTACATGGTGGGTCGTCAAGGATTCTTTTCATTCTTCAATTGTTCTTCAAGATTTCTCTTGAAGTTAAGATCAGCCAAGCTATACTCAAAAATTAAACATGGTGTTCAACACATGTTTTGTTTTGAGGAGTTCAAGCATTCTTCATCTTGCATTCCAAAGTGCAATTCCTTCTATCTTATCTTTTGAGATGGTGTATGTCACTCTTGACAATTTCCTTCATGTTTCATGATCCATATTGTTGTCAAGAATGAGGTATTTTAAATCCATCAGTCTCTTCATTGGAGTTATCGTGGGTTATATTTCACCTAAAGCTTTCCCTAAGGATTGTTGCTATTTGTGATGCTTATCAATGATCCAAGTTATGTCTCTATCATCTTGATGAAGCAGTTTTCATCTCTTCATTGATCTCAAGCAAGCAATTGATTTTGATAGTGGCAGAATTTCACCTCAAGTTTTGAGATGTTTACATAAGGCCACAACAAGCTTGTGCTTCTCGTTGTTGATTTTCCAACAACTCCGTTCTAATCTTCTTGAAAGGGTGCTTTCCAAGCTCATTCGTGGCAGAAGTTGGCATTTCCTTCTCCGTTCTCTTATTCCGATGATCTATCTTCTATTCATCCATCCCGGAGGCATTGTGAAGTTGCTCCCTTCGTCCAATAGTCTCGTTTTGCCAAGATCATGTTCCTTTTTCCTTGGTTATCCATTTAACCGAGTGTTGTGTCTATCGTTCCTCTTTAACCGAGTCTCATCCAAGTGCGTTCATTTTGCCAAGTTCAAATTCTATTCCTCCATTTCCAACCGGAGTGTTGTATCATCTCCTCAATATCATCTCATCCTATCTAGTTTTCCTTCTTCTTTCAGTCGGAGTGCTGCCCAAATTATATCAATCTTATTCCTTCTCTATCTAGTTTTAACCGGAGTGGTTTCAATATCTATCTTATCACTAAACCTCTTGGTTCTCATCATATTCCTTGTTCCTCTTGGCCAACGAATTGGTTGCAATCTTGGTCATCTCCGTTGTTTTGTTTCTTTCAATTTGTTCAACCTCTCAAGGTTCGTGGTTTCACTCGTTCGTCAAAGCAGCAACTTAGTTTACCTCTTATCTTCCTCTTCCTTTTCCCTCCGGTGCCATCCTAGATCTCGGGACGAGATCCTCTCGTAGTGGTGGAGTGTTGTAACGCCCCGGATTCGTTGCGCCAGGTGTCTGCCAGTTATTCGCCGTCGTTGCCATGTCATTTGCTTGCGTGTTGCACTTTTCCATGTCATCTTCGGCATTTCATATCTTGTCATCATGTGCATTTCATTTTTGCATACGTGTTCGTCTCATGCATCCGAGCATTTTCCCCATTGTTCGTTTTGCAATCCGGCACTCCTATGCCCTCCGGCGTCCCCCTTTTGCCTCTTCTCTTGTGTGGGTGTTAAACTTTCTCGGAATGGCCCGAGGTTTGCCAAGCGGCCTTGGTATACCACCGGTAGACCGCCTGTCAAGTTTCGTGCCATTTGGAGGTCGTTTGATACTCCAACGGTTAACCGGGTAACCGCAAAGCCCTCTTTGAGTTGCAGCCCAACACCCCTTCCAAAGTGGCCCAAAACCCAGCAAACTCCCCTCCATGCTCTCGGTCGTTCGATCACGATCGCGTAGCTGAAAACCGCTCCTCATTTGGACTCTCCTAGCTCCCTCTACCTATAAATAAGTGACCCCCCTCCAAATTTGCGGATGTTTTCCCCCGAAACCCTAAAAATTCCCCTCACCGCCGCCGGACGTGTCCGCCCACCGGCCAAGGCCCCACCGCCACGTCACCCGCCAATCGGAGGACGCCACGTCAGCAGCGCCGCCGCCTCGCCAACCGCGTCGCGCCACGTGGCGCCGCCGCCGCCCGCCGCCGCCCGGCTTCTGGGGTTCGCATGGCCCTCCGACCCCAGCCGCCGCCGCTCGCCTGCCGGCCCTGAAGCCTCCCTGGCCAGAAGCCGCCCGCCGCCGCGCACCCACCGCCGGCCGCCGCCACCAAGCCGCCGCCCGCCCTTCGCACTCCTCCTCCTCCACGCATCCGCCGCTGCCGGCCAGCTTCGCTTCCCGCCCGCCGCCTACTCGCCGTCGCGCACCCGCCGCCGAGAGCTCACGCCCGCCGCCCGCGCCTCCGGCGGCGCTTCGCCTCCGCCACGCGCCGGAGTCGCCGACCGCGCCGCGCGCCCCTCGCGCATCGCCCGCCGCCGCCGCCGATCCGGCCGGCCAGCCCCTCCCGTGCCTCTCCGGCCACCGTCGCCTCTTCTCCGGCGGAGATCCGGCGAGATCCGCCGCTGCCTCGGGATCCGTGCTGCGGTCAACCCTAATCCGCTAGGTGAAAATCTGCCAAGTCCCGAGATACTTTTACATAAACATGCCATATTCATTGCATCACATCTCTGCATCCGTAGCTCCGTTTCGTGCGTATAATATGTCGAATTGTTCGTCTCGACGAGTAGATCATTTCATTACATTGCATCATTTTCATTTGTTGTCATCTTGATGCCCGAAATGCTGTTGGAAGAGTGCATGTTGATGTTAATCTGCTGAAACTGATATAACTTGTTGTTTTATCATTTTTGCCATGATTGATGTGTGCATCCTATGAGGTTGATGTCTACATGAATGTTGATCTATGCCATGCCATCTTTCCAGGGGTGCCAACCATGTATTTTTGTGAGTTGTGTGCTGAGTGTATCAAGCTTGCTAAGTAGGGTAGTTGATGTTGCTGTTTTGCTTGACAGTTTCTGTTATATTTTGTTGCTATGTTAACATGCTTCTACTAGTCATTTCGTGCATAATCTGGAGATGTTCTATAAACATGTTTTGATCTACATGTCTTTCTCTATCCATTCATGCCCTTGGTTGCAATTATAGCCTGCTGGAACATGTTCATATCTTGCTCTAAATTTGCTTGAAAATGTTGTTGTCAGCCTGTTAACATTAAGTTCACTTGTTCCCATGTGTTTTCCTAGTGATCCATGTACCCTATGACCTTGCTCTTGCCATGCTTAGCTTCATAAACATGCCTTCTTACTGTTGGTTGCCTTGCCATGCCATGTATTGCTCTGTGGTGAGTGGTTCAAGCTCACGAACATGCTTACTTATTGTTGTTCCTGCCATGTTTGAATCTGTAATATAACTTGTCATGTTTACATGGGTGCCATCATATGTTCTATGCCTTTTTGGCTCATGGTCAGTAAGGGTCTTTTGATCTATGCATTTAGTAGATTCATGCCATGCCTTTGTTTGCCATGATAAGTTCCTGTAACATGTTGTTTGCTTGCTCTAAACATTGCAACCTGATGTTATTTCTGCTAAAGTTTGAAACTGTTATTATTTGCAATATCTCCATGTGTTTTTGAGCATGTTCTAGTTGTTTCTGGAGATAGCTCAGTGTTCATGTTTTGTTATGCTTTACGTGTACTTCATGACCATGCCTTTTGTTATTATGTTGGGGTGTTGTAGCTTATTGTTTTGATGCTTGCAATATGCCTAGTTGCTGTTATGGACAGATTGTTGCTATGACTTGTATAGTGTGCATGTGTTGAACCGTTGCTCCGTTTTGAGTGTGTTCTATATGAAACTTGCGTGATTTTGCATGTAGCTTCATATTATCATGTTGCATCCTTGTTTTGAGGTGTTTGCTTGATGTTTGGGTGCATTTTGCATCGATGTCATGTTTGACTTGTTTTGCTCATATCTTCTAGCCCGTAGCTCCGAATCTAATGAACTTTATATGTAACTTGACTAGAATTTCGTGTAGATCATCTTGGTGCATCTTAACTTGCTGTTTAACAACTTGAACATAATGTTTATTCAGTTCTGTACCAATTTCGAAATTTGCATATGAGGACTTACCGGAATTGTTATATGTTGTTCCCGGCCTCATTTAAACTTGTCTTGATGTGTTGTTCTTGTTTGCATCATCTTTTACCATGAGTAGCTTCATGTAGCTTTGTCATGCATCATGCTCGTTGTGCATCATGTCTTGTCATGTGTGGGGTGTTTACTATGTTGTGTGCTTCTTCTCGATAGTTCTCGTTTCGTTGTGATCGTGAGGATGCGTTCGTCTACGGTTGGTTCGGCTTCATCCGTTCATCTTCTTCATGGACTCGTTCTTCTTCCTTGCGGGATTTCAGGCAAGATGACCGCTACCCTGGATCTCACTACTATCATTGCTATGCTAGTTGCTTCGTTCTATCGCTATGCTGCGCTACCTATTACCTATTTATCGAGCCATCCCATATTGCCATGAACCCCTAACCTTTGACACCTTTCCTATGCAAACCGTTATTTGGCTATGTTACCGCTTTTGCTCAGCCCCTCTTATAGCGTTGCTAGTTGCAGGTGAAGTTGAAGATTGCTCCATGGTGGACAGGATTTTGGTTGGGATATCACAATATCTCTTATATTATCAATGCACCTATATACTTGGTAAAGGGTGGAAGGCTCGGCCTTATGCCTGGTGTTTTGTTCCACTCTTGCCGCCCTAGTTTCCGTCATACCGGTGTTATGTTCCCGGATTTTATGCTCCTAACGCGGTCGGGTGATTTATGGGACCCCCGACAGTTCGCTTTGAATAAAACTTGTCCAAAGAAGGCCCAACATTGACTTTTACCATTTGCCTCACCACCACCTACTTTTCCCTTGGGAGTCGCTCTCTCGAGGGTCATCTTTATTATAGCCCCCGGGCGTTGCTTGTCTAAGCGTTGGTCCAAACTAGAGCACCGTGCGGGACCATCCCTTGGCAACTTGGGTTACGTCGGTACCTGTACGCTTAGCTTATCCGGTGTTGCCCTGAGAACGAGATATGTGCAGCTCCTATCGGGATTGTCGGCGCATCGGGCGGCTTTGCTGGTCTTGTTTTACCATTGTCGAAATGTCTTGTAAACCGGGATTCCGAGACTGATCGGGTCTTCCTGGGATAAGGTCTATTCCTTCGTTGATCGCGAGAGCTTGTCATGGGCTAAGTTGGGACACCCCTGCAGGGTTTAAACTTTCGAGAGCCGTGCCCGTGGTTATGTGGCAGATGGGAATTTGTTAATGTCCGGTTGTAGATAACTTGACACCAGATCCGAATTAAAACGCATCAACCGCGTGTGTAGCCGTGATGGTCTCTTCTCGGCGGAGTCCGGGAAGTGAACACGGTTTCTGTGTTATGTTTGACGTAAGTAGGTGTTCAGGATCACCTCTTGATCATTGCTAGCTTCACGACCGTTCCGTTTGTTTCTCTTCTCGCTCTCATTTGCATTGGTTAGCCACCATATATGCTTAGCCGCTGCTGCAACCTCACCACTTTGTCCCTTCCTTTCCCACTAAGCTTTGCTAGTCTTGATACCCATGGTAATGGGATTGCTGAGTCCTCGTGGCTCACCAGATACTTCCAAAACCAGTTTGCAGGTGCCTATGTTACCGAGCAGGTGACGCAACCAAGATCAAGGAGGAGCTCGAGGAAGATCTTGCCCCTTTGTGTTGTTTCGTTCTAGTTGATCAGTAGTGGAGCCCAGTTGGGGTCGATCGGGGACCTTTTGTCGCATTTGGGGTTCTTCTTTTATTTTGGTTCCGTAGTTGGACCTCGATTGTATCTGCATGATGTAATGCTTTATTCATGTAATCGTGTGAAGTGGCGATTGTAAGCCAACTATGTATCTCTTTCCCTTATGTATTACATGGGTTGTGTGAAGATTACCTCACTTGCGACATTGCTTTCAATGCGGTTATGCCTCTAAGACGTGCTTCGACACGTGGGAGATATAGCCGCATCGAGGGCGTGACATAACACATCTAGCATGGAAAAATACTGGCCACCCCCTGCCGCTTCATGAGTGGTATGGGCACACAAAAAGGAAATTCATTTTTAAAATTAGAGTTGGCACATACAAATTTACTTGGAATGGCATGGATATACCGCATATAGGTAGGTATGGTGGACTCATTGGCACAACTTGGTTCAAGGAGTTTGGATGCACAAGTAGCATTCCCACTTAGTACAAGGAAAGACTAGCAAATATATTGAGAAGCAACCAACCAAAAAAGGAAAATTCTTAGAAAAGAGCATTAAACATAACTAACACTGAATAATGCACCACAAGTAGGATGTAATTTTGTTGCATAATTATTGACTTTCGTGCTTGCAAAGGGAATCACAAACCTTAACACCAATATTCTTACTAAAGCATAATTACTCACCAACATGGCTCACATATTACTATCTCCATATCTCAAAACTATCGCAAGGAATCAAGTTTATAACATCCAATGATCTTCATGAAAGTTTTTATTATACCCCTCTTGAATATCTATCACTTTGGCACTAGTTTCATATATCACCATTGCTTATAACAAGCTCTTAAACAAATTTAAGTGAAGAACATTAGCATCAAAATTTTCATCTCTCAAAATAATATAAGTGAAGCATGAGAGTGTTCGACAAACTACTCCCAAAAGATATATAAGTGAAGATCAAATGAGTAGCTAAGTAAATAGGTAGCTATATGAGGAGTCTGTTATTTAAAAACTTTCAGATCTAAGTATTTTATTGAATAACAAGAAAAACAAAACAAATTAAATTTGAAGAATAGCACACATCATGTGAAGAAGCAAAAACTTAGGCTCAACCGAGGCTAACCGATAATTGTTGATGAAGAAAGGTGGGATCCCTCCAAGCTTAGATGCTTGAGAGTTCTTGCAATATTATCTTGGGATGCCTTGGTCATCCCCACGCCTGAGCTTTTGTGTCTCCTTAATTCCTTTTATATCCCGGTTTCCCTAATTCTTAAAAACTTCATCCACATAAAACACAACAAGAACTCGTGAGATAAGTTAGTATAAATCCATGCAATAACCTTGTCATTCTCTACTGTAGCAAATCACTAAAATTATAATTTAACATTGTATACTAAATGTCTCTGCATATTTAATACTCCTATCCTCAAATAGAATCATTAAACAAGCAAACATATGCAAACATAACTGCAATCTGTTAAAACCGGATAGTCTGTAAAGGATGCAAGAAGATTCATACTTATTTAACTACAAAAATTCTAAAAATTACCACACTGTAGAAAAAATTTCATAGCTTATTGTGCAAAAAGTTTCAATATTTTATCACATTCTTACTTTTCTCAAGAATTCACGCACTAGCGTGCAACTTTCTGTTTCAAACAGCCACATATAGACTTGCAAAATAAGCATGGTAAAGGCTATACTTAACATTTTTATTGAAGTAAAAAAGATACAAAACATTATTCTAAATAACAGCAATCAAATCCTAACAAAATAAAATGACGCTCCAAGCAAAACTCATATCATGTGACGAATGAAAATATAGCTCCAAGTGAGGTTACTGATAATATTGAAGACGAAAGAGGGGATTCCTTCCGGGGCATCCCCAAGCTTAGTTGCTTGGGTATTCCTTGAATATTACCTTGGGGTGACTTGGGCATCCCCAAGCTTAGGATCTTGCCACTCCTTATTCTCCTCATATCGATATCTCACCCAAAACTTGAAAACTTCAATCACACAAAACTTAACGGAACTTCGTGAGATAGGTTAGTACGATAAAGAGCAAACCATTCACTTTGGTACTATCGAAGACAAGATTCATAATTGTTCTCACACAATGCCTACTGTACCTTATCATTTACACAATTTATATTGAGCAATATAAGTCATAGAAACTAGAAAACAAGCAAACTATGCATTGAAAACAGAATCAGCCAAAAACAGAACAGTCTGTAATGATCTGAACAATGACCATACTTCTGTTAGTCCAAAATTCTGAAAAATTAGGAAAATGAAGGGAAATTTGTACATCAATCGTCTGTAAAAAATTCAAAATTTTATAACGTTCCAGTGAATTTAAACAATTCTGTTACTGGAAGCAATTTTTTTTGTTTTTGCACAGAATCAAGTCAACTATCATCCACACTATCCCAAAGGCTTTACTTGGCACTTTATTGAAAAAAGTTACAAAACATCATTACTACAGTAGCTTAATCATTTGAACACACAAAAATAGTAGGCGTAATGTTGGGTTGTCTCCCAACAAGCACTTTTCTTTAATGCCTTTTTAGCTAAGCAAGATGATTTCAATGATGCTCGCATAAAAGATAAGAGTTGGAACACAAAGAGAGCATCATGAAGAACATGACTAGCACATTTAAGTATAACCCACTTCCTATGCATAGGGGTTTTGTGAGAAAATAATTTATGGAAGCAAGAATCAACTAGCATAGGAAGGCAAAACAAACAAAACTTCAAGGTTTTCAACAAATAGAGAGGAAACTTGATATTATTGAGATATGTAGAAGCATATATTCCTCTCTCATAATAATTTTCAGTAGCATCATGAATGAATTCAACAATATAGCTATCACATAAAGCATTCTTTTCATGATACATAAGCACAGACATTTTATTACTCTCCACATAAGCAAATTTATTCTCATGAATAGTAGTGGGAGCAAACTCAACAAAATAACTATCATGTGATTGAAAATTAAAATCATGATGACAAGTTTCATGGTTATGATTACTCTTTATAGAATACATTCCATCACCATAATCATCATAGATAGCAAGTTTGTTCTCATCATAATCAATTGAAACCTCTTCCAAAATAGTGGATTCGTCACTAAATGAAGTTATGATCTCTCCAAATCCACTTTCATAATTATTAGAATAAGATTCAACACCCTCCAAAATAGTGGGATCGTCATTACCTAGAGTCGACACTCTTCCAAAACCACTCTCATCATTATAATCATCATAAATAGGAAGCATGCAATCATTATAACAAATTTGCACATAAAACCTTGGGGGACTAAAAATATCATCTTCATCAAACATAGCATCCCCAAGCTTATGGCTTTGCATATAATTAGCATCATGGACACTCATAGAATTCATACCAACAATATTGCAATCATGCTCATCATTCAAAGATTTTATGCCAAACATTTTATTAAATTCTTCTTCTATAAACTGAGAAATTTTTTCCTTTCCATCATTTTCAAGAAAAACATGGTAAAGACGAGTAACATGAGGCAACCTCAATTCCAATTTTTTGTAGTTTTCTTTTATAAACCAAACTAGTGATAAAACAAGAAACTAAAAGATTAAGTTGCAAGATCTAAAGATATACCTTCAAGCACTCACCTCCCCGGCAACAGCGCCAGAAAATAGCTTGATGTCTACTAAACAACTTGTTCTTGTAGACTCGTGTTGGGCCTCCAAGCGCCAAGTTTTGTAGGACAGTAGCAAATTTCCCTCAAGTGAATGACCTAAGGTTTATCAATCGTGGGAGGCGTAGGACGAAGATGGTCTCTCTCAAACAAGCCTGCAACCAAATAACAAAGAGTCTCTTGTGTCCCCAACACACCAAATACAATGGTAAATTTTATAGGTGAACTAGTTCGGCGAGGAGTCTAACACCTCGGAGTCACGAGATTTACAAGGGACAAGGTCACTATTCGGCTCCATCGCCGTAGAGGTTGCAGCCCCCGAGGTGGTGTCTAGCCACCCGTCCTCGATCTGCGCGGTCGGCTCCAAACTAAGGGTCGGAGCGGACTCATGTGCGGCCTCCAAGGCACTGTCCGGCAGCAGAGCTAAATCATGCCCATCGTGACAGTGCGGCGCGCTCGGCTGTGGCTCGAATCCGTCGAAGATCAAGTCTCCGCGGATGTCAGTCGTGAAGTTTAGACTTCCAAATCTGACCTGACGGCCAGGGGCATAGCTTTCGATCTGCTCCATATGGCCAAGCGAATTGGCCCGCAGTGCAAAGCTGCCGAATACGAAGATCTGTCCGGGGAGAAAAGTCTCACCCTGGACTGCGTCGTTGTTGATGATCGAAGGATCCATCAAGCCTATTGGTGACGACACAGAGGAACTCTCAATGAAAGCACCAATGTCGGTGTCAAAACTGGCGGATCTCGGGTAGGGGTCCCGAATGTGCGTCTAGGCGGATGGTAACAGGAGGCGGGGGACACGATGTTTTACCTGTGTTGGGCCCTCTCGATGGGGTAAAACCCTACTCTGCTTGATTGATATTGATGATATGGGTAGTACAAGAGTGGATCTACCACGAGATCAAGGAGGCTAAACCCTAGAAGCTAGCCTATGGTATGATTGTTGTAATGGTTGTTCGTCCTACGGTCTAAAACCCTCCGGTTTATATAGACACCGGAGAGGGCTAGGGTTACACAGAGTCGATTGCAATGGTAGGAGATCTACATATCTGTATTGCCAAGCTTGCCTTCCACGCCAAGGAAAGTCCCATCCGGACACGGGACGAAGTCTTCAATCTTGTATCTTCATAGTCTTGGAGTCCGGCCGATGATGATAGTCCGGCTATCCGGACACCCCTAGTCCAGGACTCCCTCAGTAGCCCCTGAACCAGGCTACAATGACGACGAGTCCGGTGCGCATATTGTCTTCGGCATTGCAAGGCGGGTTCCTCTTCCGAATAATCCATAGAAGATTGCGAACACCAGGATAGTGTCCGACTCTGCAAAATAAATTCCACATACAACTGTAGAGAGAATAATATGTACACAAGTTCAATCTGCTGACGTATTTTGTGGCGTGACGTCACACCACTACCAAGCCTTTACTTGAATCGTTTTTATTATACCACCTCAGCGCGTTTAGCGAAGCGGTTTCCTTGGCACGCCTTGTCGAAGCAGAGATCGTGTTCCCCTTATTCCGGGATTCCCATCAATACGGACGTGGGTAACCCAACCGCGCCATTGATTGTGGCACTTGGGAGATAAGCGAGTTTTACCAGGCCGGTGGGGACGCATAGTCTTCGTCCGCCCACATATAAGGGGATAAGGATCCACCTTTTTACCTACGCCTTCTTCCTCCTTTGCTTATCCATCTCCGTGTACTCGAGCTCCAGCGCCCAAGTCCGCACATCTCGCCTCAACCTTCTCCAACCATGTTCGGAGCGGGAAGCAAGTGGATGGCCTTCTCCGTTACGGAGGGGCACATCGAGAAGCTGCGGCGCCGGATACCTGTCCAGCGACATAGCGCACCGGCTGCCCGACGAGGGGCAGCTCATCCCCACCCCCAGGCCTCATGAGAGGGTCGTATTTCTTCCCCACTTCCTCCGCGGACTGGGCTTCCCTCTTCACCCCTTTGTCCGAGGGCTCATGTACTACTACGGCCTGGACTTCTACGATCTGGCGCCAAACTTCATCCTCAACATCTCGGCGTTTATCGTCGTGTGCGAGGCCTTCCTCTGCATCCAGCCCTACTTCGGCTTGTGGCTAAAGACCTTCAATGTCAAGCCGAAGGTGGTAAAGGGCGTCCAAGCGGAGTGTAGAGGCGCCATGGTGGGCAAAATGCCCAACGTCACTTGGCTTGAGGGTGCCTTCGTGGAATCTATCAAAGGGTGGCAATCGGGGTGGTTCTACATCACCGAGCCGCGTGACCCTAAATGGGCAGCAGCCCCCGAATTCAAATCTGGTACCCCCATGCATCTCACCTCCTGGAAAGAGAAGGGCTTGCTATGGGGTAGTTCGGAGGAGCCGACTCGATCTGTCTCCGGACCACAGTGAGCAAGAAGCTTAAGCTTGTCAACGTGATCCAGGTCATGCTCATCCGCCGGATTCTCCCCTGCCAGCAACGGGCCTTCAATTTATGCGAGTTTGATCCGGCACAGAACCAGACCTTGAGCGGGCTCTTCGACACGACATACGAAGCTGCCAGGAGGGTGCTGTTCAAGGGCAGAGAAGCCCCCGCATCCGCAACTGAAGATCGCGGATTCCGCACGCGGCGCCCGGCCGGTGAGGTAAGCTATGTTATCCTTTATGGGACACTCATTTCTTTCATAGTTCGACTCTATGTGGGATCTAAACTCCCAATGCCTTTAACAGGACTGGCAGAAGACGTCTGAATAGGTTAACTGTCCGGCTCCCCTTCCAGAAGACCCAGCAGACACCCGTTTGACGGGACTGCTGGTCCCGGCACTTTACGTGGTGCCGGAGAAGAAGGCCACGGGAACCCGAAGGAGTTCCCGGCACCAGGTGGTATCGGACTCATCGTCCGATGACTCTGAGGCAGACTCCTCCCCTGAAGACGAGGAGGACAAAGAGGCCTCTCCCCAAGAGGGGGGGGGAGAAGAAGAGGAAGGCTTCCCCAGCGAGGGAGGCCGAAGGGTCCAAGAAGGGAAGGACCCTTCCTCCGGACTGCTCCGCCAACGCCCGCGATGGCGACGAGGAGTGGCCTTCAAGGGCCAAGCCCCTGGCAAGATCGTAAGTATCCGGATTCCTGAATGATTTATAATTTTTCTTTTTGCCACGCGGTCTCTTTCTAATGCCACATACAACCTGTAGTCCGGCCAAGGACGATCTTCCCGCTTCGTCGAGCGGGTCCTTGGCTACGTCAGATATGGATTCCCTTCCGACCGCCTCCACCCCTCATGACGCTGACGACGCCGAGGTGGGGTCCCAGGACGGGACCCACCAGGAGGTGGAGGCTCCGGAGGTGCCACAGGGCAACCTCCCAGACTTCGCTCCGGACTCTGCACCGGAACCTGCAGTGGTTCCGGAGTCCGGCAGGCGGCCCCTTCGTAAGAAGGGCAAGACTGTGATGCCGGCGGCCTCCGTCCAACCGGAGGCGCCGGATAACTTGTTGGAGGCGCTCAACGGTGCTTCCATCGAGGAAGAACACCGCACTATCATGAGTGCGGTGATTCAGAAGGTTCGGCTCGCCAAGAGCGGGCTGACTGAAGCCTGCAGCAGCCTTCTAACAGGCTTTGAGGTAAGAAATTTAAAATATGTAACATAATACCGCATAGACAGTAGCCCCTGATGCTCGGTTCGGTGTTTGAAAAGAAAAGTCGGACTGAGGATCTAAAAAGATATACGCAGGAGGTCTAAAAAATATGTCAATATGGGATTGCAGGCTACGCTGCTGACCTCTGTCGCACTGACTGCAGAGGTCGATGCTTTGAAGCAGAACCTCGAGCGGTCCGAGAGCGAGCTCGGCTGTGCCAAGAAGCAGCTCGAGGACAAGGAAGGTGAGTAACACCGTATTAAATTTGCACCCTACAGAAAAGGATTTTGGTTGCAAGAGAAATAACAAGGATAACGTGGGTACTCCAGGGGCCACAAACGAGGTGGCGACCCTGAAGGAGGCCGTGTCCGTGGCCGAACGCAATGCGGCCGCGGAAGAAGCCGAGCGAGAGAAGCAGGAGGCGCGGGTGGCGGAGGTGCAGCAAGAGCTCCAGGCTCTCGTGGAAAAACATGAGATTTTGGAGCGCGACTCAAAGACTCGAGAGTCCGAGCTTGCATCGGCTCTTGAGAGTGCCAAAGCCGCTAAGGCCGAAGCCCACAAGGCCCTCCAGGAAATTGAGGCGGTGAAGAAAATAGCGGCGGGTAAGGCATTTTTCATGCAAAGCAAGCATGTGAATGTGAATTACTTATTACTTACCCGAATTCGGAGCTCTCCAGGAGCGTTCGCAGATCTGCCCTGTAGCGTGTTCGATGCTGCCGCATTCTATCGGGCCGAGGAGGGGAGCTCGACGGAGAAGGTCTTCGGTCTCGATATCTTTGAGGCGGACATCCGGTGCCCTTAGCGACCAGTGAAGCAGTGGTCGAGCTCCACAAGGTTGCCGAACAGGCCATGAAGGGCCTCATAGTTCGGTGTGGCCTCGGGAGGCCATGTCCGGAGCTACTTCGCCTAGTCACGGCGACCGGTGGATGCGTGTCCACTGGTGGAAGTCGTCAAGTGCTCCGCCTGCATTGAAGGTGCCCGTCGGGCCCTTGCCCGTGCAAAAGTGCACTGGGGCAGGATGGACGCTGAGAAGCTTCTGACGGACGCGCCGCCGGTGGGCAAGGAGTATCGCACGCCCGAAATGTATTATAAGAGTGTCCTGAAGGGTGCCCGCATGATTGTGGATGAGTGCTCCAAAGATGTAATATTTGAGTAGACTTGCAATGTGTTATCCTGTGCGCTGAAAACTTTGTTCATATGCACTAAGCAACACTTATTAATTTAAAATATTACCTTCTGTGCGGCCGTTTATCAAATCTGATAGATGGCAAGTCGTCGGCTTCAGCCCCCATGCCACGAGTGCTGGGGTGTTCGGGATAAACTTGAGCGCTCTTGTTCCCATTTTTAGGTCCATCTAGGGAGGCGCTCAACACAACGAACAAGGCAACCGGACTTATACTTCTTGAACACTCTCACTTAGCCATAGAATTCTATAATTTTAAATTTTGGCGAAGCCCTTAGTATTCGGAAGACCGAGTTCGGGGCGCTATCCAAGCCTGGGCCGGACAAAGCTGGTTCCTCGCTCTAGGCGGCATAAGTCTTTAGGGACTCGAAAAGACCTCTCGAACAGCGACCAGCTCTCGCCTTATCATGACGGTCAGTTTTAGCTTTCTCCACTAAGGCGCTCGCCCAGCTCAACCGGGGCGCAATCGCAGTGGTTCTCCTAGTGCTACCTTAGCCGATAAAGCGGGCGTAAGGTACCAAAACATGGGGCCGGCAAACCCAACTATTGACCCAAGACATGATTCGGAGCCGATGCATATAATGCTATAAGTTCGGGCTGCCGCACTTGTGAAAGTGTTCGGACTTATCAAACCATAATGCGGGGAACATAAGCCCCTGGTGTATTCGGCCGTACCAAAGTGTACGGATGCAAGATGTCATAAATGAACATATATGTAAGAAATAAATGCAATTATAAGTGAAAAGCGATGCATTATTTATTCAAGGAATTCTGCAATGAGTGCAGAACGATACAAATTGTGCGGTAAGCAATGGGAAGACTATTAAACATGTCCCCCTCCAGGGGCAGGCTGCGGAATGGTGTATGAAAACTGATTTAATGCTCGTAATGGAGACCACCTGAATACTCGTCGTAGCCTTTCTTCTCCCCTGACTGTTGCATCGTGTGTTCGGTAGGTCTACTGCCGGACAGGGCCTCTGGTAAACGGAGTCCTATGGGTAAGAAAAAAGAAAAAAGAAAAAGAGCGACACACTTGGGAGCCCCTGGTGTGGTTGAGCCGCACTCTGGGCCTGTCGTGGTCGTGCCCCTCCCCCTATGCCCATGGTATCTCCAGAGCATAATGATGTACGCGAAGGACTGGTTTTACAATTATGCAAAGGCTGGGATTGGGGCGCATTACTCTGCGTGCTCGGGCGTGCTGTGGTCTTGTTGTAGGTTACTCCGGACGCGTTTGGCCGTCCGCTAACGGCGGACTCGAAAATTGCCTTAAGAGGCTGCTCAGCATTTCGCCGCGAGAGCATTGTGTGTTCCTCCGTTCGGAGGGAGCGTTGATGTTTCCGTTGACCGTGATGACTCCTCGAGGGCCTGGCATCTTGAGCTTGAGGTATGCGTGGTGCGGCACGCGTTGAACTTTGAAGCGCGGTTCGCCCGAGCGAGCATGATAGCCGCTGAGCGGGACTATATCGAAGATTAACTCCTCGCCGGAAGTTATCCGGGATCCAAGACCACTTCGGTGTAACCGAGCCTGCACAATTGGCCTCTACACGGTATGGCGCCTTTGAAGGTCGTCTTTGTAGGTTTAATCCTTGATGGGTCTATGCCCATCTTGTGCCTTTATATCCCGATAAAGCGAGTTCAGTTGCCGCCGCCGTCCATCAGGACTCTGGTGAGGTGAAATCCATCGACGATTGGGTCTAAAACCAATGCAGCGATTCCGCCATGGCCGATACTGGTGGGGTGGTCCCTTCGATCAAAAGTGATCAGGCAGGAGGACCATGGGTTGAACTTTGGGGGGACTGGCTCCATCGCGTATACGTCCCTCAGTGCACGCTTCCGCTCCCTCTTGGGTATGTGAGTTGCATATATCATGTTCACCGTCCGCACTTGTGGGGGGAAACCCTTCTGTCCTCTATTGTTCGGCGGCCGGGTCTCTTCCTCGTCATCGCTATGCAGCCCCTTGTCAATGTTTTCAGCAATTAACTTGCCTGCCTGCTTGAATACCCAACAATCCCTGTTGGTGTGATTGGCCGGCTTTTCGGGGGTGCCGTGTATCTCGCACGAGCGGTCGAGTATTCGGTCCAAATTGGACGGACCCGGAGCAGTTCTTTTGAATGACTTTTTCCGTTGACCGGGTTTAGAGCCTCTGAATCCGGCGTTGACTGCCGTATCCTCAGTGTTATTGCCGTTAATGCGGCGTTTGTTCTTGTTGCGACGCGACCTGCCATTGTGGTCCTTGGTATCCGGACCGCGAATTTTCTTTGAGGTTATTCTTGTGGGCTAGCCAGCTGTCCTCTCCCGCGCAGAAGCGGGTCATGAGTGATGTGAGGGCTGCCATGGATTTCGGCTTTTCCTGTCCTAGGTGCCGGGCTAGCCACTCGTCGCGGATGTTATGTTTAAAGGCTGCAAGGGCCTCTGCATCCAAACAGTCAACGATTTGATTTTTCTTTGTTAAGAACCGTGTCCAGAATTGTCTGGCCGATTTGTCTGGCTGCTGAATTATGTGGCTTAGGTCATCGGCGTCTGGTGGTCGCACATATGTGCCCTGGAAGTTGTCAAGGAATGCGGCTTCCAGGTCCTCCCAACACCCAATTGACTCTGCTGGCAAGCTGTTAAGCCAATGCCGAGCTGGTCCTTTAAGCTTGAGTGGGAGATATTTGATGGCATGAAGATCATCACCGCGGGCCATGTGGTATGAAGGAGATAGTCTTCGATCCAAACTGCGGGGTCTGTTGTGCCATCGTAGGATTCAATGTTCACGGGTTTAAACCCTTCAGGGAATTGATGATCCATTACTTCATCTGTGAATCATAGTGGGTGTGCGGCGCCTCTGTATTGGGCTATATCACGACGTAGCTCAAGCGAGCTTTGTCTACTGTGTTCGGCCCGGCCGGAGTTGCTGTATCCGGCGCGACGGTAGTCATCGCGCATCGTGGGGCGCCCATGTGATCCGTAGATCGATCTTGATTGTCTTGCCTTGTCCTCCAATATGTCTCGCAAGTCTGGCGCATTCCCTGTGGCTTCGTACTTTTCGAGCGATGCGAGGGTGCGGTTCTAGTGGAGGGCCTAGAGGCCTCTCTGTCGCGACCACGAGGTGGCGGTCACCGTGTTGTCGCCGGTGATGCAGGTTCATATGCCTCCTCCTCTAATCGGGGAGCAACTTGCGTTGGGGTAGCTTTTGGAGGCGTTCGAGTTCATGCTCTTCGCGCGAGGACTTGGTCCATCTATTGGCCAGCGGTCTTGATCAGCTCGAAGTTGTTGCTGCTTTTTCTTTAGGCTGTTCGTCGTGGCCATTAGCCTGCGTTTAAAACGCTCTTGTTCGACGGGATCCTCGGGCACGACGAATTCGTCGTCGTCGAGGCTTGCCTCGTCTCCGGAGGGAGGTATGTAATTATCATCCTCTATCTCTTCGTCTGCCACTCTCGAATGAGGGCGGGCTTCTCGGTCCTCCTGTGCTGAATCTTGCTGGAGGGGGTTGCCTTCGGCACTCTCTGGGGTGTTATTATCTTCGGTGCCGGAATCTCCATTCTTGTTGTGGCGGATTTAGAGCGGCGCCGCTGACGCCGGCGTTTAGGCTGTTTCTTGAAAGGATCCTCCTCCACTGTTCCATCGCCATTCCCGTCCTTTGGGGTATCCACCATGTATATGCCGTATGACGAGGTGGCTTTCCAGTGCCCCCTAGGCGCTGGTTTTTGGTCGTCTCCGGCATCGTCGTCCATACCGTCGATGTCTTCGGAGTCGTAGTCCAGTATGTCGGTTAGATCGTCGACAGTGGCTACAAAGTGGGTGGTGGATGGGCTTTGAATTTCTTCATCGTTCGCATCCCAACCGTCCTGACCGCAGTCCGGCCAGGGCTCTCCTGATAACGAGAGATACTTTAGCGAATTCAGGATGTCGCCAAAGGGTGAGTGCTGAAAGATGTCCGTGGCGGTGAACTCCATGATCGGCGCCCAATCGGATTCGATCGGTAGGGGCGCAGGAGGTTCGGAGTCCGGCGAGGAGTCTAACACCTCGGAGTCATGAGCTTTACAAGGGACAAGGTCAGTATTCGGCTCCATCGCCGTAGAGGTTGCAGCACCCGAGGCGGTATCTAGCCACCCGTCCTCGATCTGCGCGGTCGGCTCCGAACTAAGGGTCGGAGCGGACTCATGTGCGGCCTCCAGGGCACTGTCTGGCAGCAGAGCTAAATCATGCCCATCGTGATAGTGCGGCGCGCTCGGCTGTGGCTCGAATCCGACGAAGATCAAGTCTCCGCGGATGTCAGCCGTGAAGTTTAGACTTCCAAATCTGACCTGACGGCCAGGGGCGTAGCTTTCGATCTGCTCCATATGGCCAAGCGAATTGGCCCGCAGTGCAAAGCTGCCGAATACGAAGATCTGTCCGGGGAGAAAAGTCTCACCCTGGACTGCGTCGTTGTTGATGATCGAAGGAGCCATCAAGCCTATTGGACGACACAGAGGAACTCTCAATGAAAGCACCAATGTCAGTGTCAAAACCGGCGGATCTCGGGTAGGGGGTCCCGAACTGTGCGTCTAGGCGGATGGTAACAGGAGACAGGGGACACGATGTTTTTACCTGTGTTCGGGCCCTCTCGATGGGGTAAAACCCTACTCTGCTTGATTGATATTGATGATATGGGTAGTACAAGAGTGGATCTACCACGAGATCAAGGAGGCTAAACCCTAGAAGCTAGCCTATGGTATGATTGTTGTAATGGTTGTTCGCCTCGGACTAAAACCCTCCGGTTTATATAGACACCGGAGAGGGCTAGGGTTACACAGAGTCGGTTACAATGGTAGGAGATCTACATATCCGTATTGCCAAGCTTGCCTTCCACGCCAAGGAAAGTCCCATCCGGACACGGGACAAAGTCTTCAATCTTGTATCTTCATAGTCTCGGAGTCCGGCCGATGATGATAGTCCGGCTATCCGGACACCCCCTAGTCCAGGACTCCCTCAACGGGTATTCATAGCAAGACATACATCAAGTGCTCTCAAATCCATAAAAGTATTCAATCCGATAATAATGAAATCTCAAAGGGAAACCTTAATTCATCACAACAAGATAGAGAGGGAGAAACAACATATGATCCAACTATATTAACAAAGCTCGCGATACATCAAGATCGTGCCAAATCAAGAACATGAGAGAGAGAGATCAAACACATAGCTACTAGTACAAACCCTCATCCCCGAGGGTGGACTACTCCCTCCTCATGATGGTGGCCGCCGGGATGATGAAGATGGCCTCCGTGGGTGACGTGTGTGACAACGAGCGAAGCCAGAGAGGCGCCAGTGGGCGCAGATGAGGAGGCTTTCCCCTTTCATGCTAAGGGAGCATGGACGGCGCGTCGGTGCCCAAAGTAATCCCCAAAGATTGCCACATTGGTGCAAGAAGACCAGGACAACGGGCTCGCCAGGACAGAGGTTATCACCGAGCCCATCGACGTGTGATGGCAGGAAGCTTTAGCAGGCGAATACCACCTTTAGTTAGGATAAGTTTTACTCCTATCCCCCTTCAAAATTGGCCGTTGTGGAAACCCTTCCCGCCTAGAGTTTTCGGTGTAAGAGGACCAAGGCCAGTATAAGCATAGGCTAGGCACCACCATAGAAGGGGAAACCCACCCTCAAGATCGATTCAAGAAGCCTCCCGAGGCCACTGTCCCTTGTACTCTGATACTCATCCTCCCTCGCGAGGCAATTGATACACAAAGTAGGAGTAGGGTCTTACACCGCAAGGTGGCCCGAACCTGGGTAAACTGTCGTGTCTGTTGTTCTTCTTCCCTCTTGTTCGAGCACGCTGGAGCATCGTCGTGAGGTTGTGAGCAGCGAGCTAGAGCTTAGCAAGGTTCTGTGAGCGCACCTCAGAGTTTGAACCTTTCTTGGGTATCCGGAGCCCCGATTCCGACAATAATGACCCGCGGTGGGGTAGCGCGGTGGTCCGATGGGCTACTCTGATGGTTTGGGTGATGTGGCATTCATTTGGGGATGGTATTGGGAGAGGCCATATTTCCTTAAATAATGGGGGAGGTGGGTTGATTATTGGGAAGTCGTAAAGTGGATCATGCATTAGTGCAGGCGGGTCCTATACATACGGTATTTTACCCCTTTCCATGACAGAGTTTTAAACTGTCGACTTACCTGTGTGTGCGATAGGGGGTCCATCCTATTCAACCCAGGAATCATCGGCAATAGTTCCTCCGATCACACGCGACGGTGCAAAAAGAGCTCGTGTGCGATTGGGCGAGCCATCACAAACAATTATACGGGCTGAATCGTGTGAGATGTTCTTTGCATCCCACATTGTGAATCCAAAACAAAAGTTTCCATTTGTATGTACATCACACACAATTTTTCACAACACATCATATGTGATAGCGTTGCTATCACAAACGATATTTATAATTTTATTGTTTGCGTTATTGAATGCATCACGCACGATGTCTACAAGAGATTGTATGGCATAGACTGTCCATCACACACACTTTTTATGTAGAAACATTTGTGTAAGGTGGTCTGATGACCCACAAGTATAGGGGATCAATTGTATGTCTTTTTGATAAGTAAGAGTGTCGAACCCAACGAGGAGTAGAAGGAAATGACAAGTAGTTTTCAGTAAGGTAATGTCTGCAAGCGCTGAAACTGTAAGTAGCAGAGTAGTTTGATAGCAAGATAATTTGTAATGAGCAAGTAACGATAGTAGCAACAAGTATGCAGCAAGGTAGCCCAATCCTTTTGAGGCAAAGGACAGGCCAAAACGGTCTCTTATGATAAGCAAAGCGTTCTTGAGGGTACACGGGAATTTTATGTAGTCACTTTCATCATGTTGGTTGATTTGTGTTTGCTACTTTGATAATTTGATATGTGAGTGGACCGGTGCTTAGGTGTTGTTCTTACTTAAACAAACCTCCTACTTATGATTAACCCTCCCGCAAGCATCCTCAACTACGAGAAAAGTATTAAGAATAAATTCTAACCATAGCATTAAACTCTAGGATCCAATTGGTCCCTTACGGAATAGTGCATAAACTGGGGTTTAAGTTTCTGTCACTCTGGCAACCCACCATATATTTACTACTCCACAATGCATTCCCTTAGGCCCAAATATGGTGAAGTGTCATGTAGTCGACGTTCACATGACACCACTAAGGGAATCACAACATACATACCATCAAAATATCGAACACATATCAAATTCACATGATTACTTGCAACATGATTTATCCCGTGACCTCAAGAACAAAGGTAACTACTCACAAACAATAAACATGCTCATGATCAGAGGGGTATTAATATGCATAATGGATCTGAACATATAATCTTCCACCAAATAAACCATATAGTAATCAACTACGAGATGTAATCAACACTACTAGTCACCCCCTAGCAACAATCTATAGTTCTAGTAACAAGATTGAATACAGGAGATGAACTAGGGTTTGAGATGAGATGGTGCTGGTGAAGATGTTGATGGAGATTGCCCTCCCCAAGATGGGGGAGTTGTTGGTGATGATGATGACAATGATTTCCCCCTCCGGGAGGGAAGTTCCCCCCGGCAGAATCGCTCCGCCGGAGGGCAAAAGTTCTCCTGCCCAAGTTCCGCCTCGAGACGGCGGCGCTTCGTCCCGAAAGCCTCCTTCTGATTTTTTTTCTAGGTCAAAATGACTTATATACCAAAAGATGGGCACCGAAGGTGGGCCGAGGTGGCCACAACCCACCAGGGCGCGCCTGGAGGGCCTGGCACGCCTAGGTGGGTTGTGCCCACCTGGTGGGCCCCCTCTAGTGTTTATTGGCTCCAATATTTCTTACATAATCTATAAATATTCTCTGTGAAGTTTCAGCTCATTTGAAGTTGTGCACAATAGGTGGCCTGACGTAGTTTTTCCAGGTCCAGATTTCCAGCTGCCGGAATTCTCCCTCTTGGTGCGTTCCTTGCAAATTATGAGAGAAAAAGCATTAGAAATACTCCAAAAAGCATTAGTATGGATAAAAACAATATAAATAATAGTAAGAAAACATGATGCAAAATGGACATATCATGGTCTAACGCAAATAGTTGTCCGGAGGAAGTCGTGTGTGATTGTTCATTGATCCAGCATGCCTACTTTCTAGAACTGTGTAGGTTGTCTGAGGTCATCTCCCGGTGTTATCTCAATAACCGTCTACAATGGAAAAACTCAATAAGCAGGCTAATTGGTCTATTATTTTTAATCCATTTACTAATCAAATTAACATTTCATATCAAACACACAATATATTTTATTTTCATATTACGACAACCAGGATTTCATAATTGAAATACATCATAATACAACAGCATATAGCTTCGGCACTCAGTTACACCATATAGACATATAGCTAGCTACCCCATTACACAACAGCACCAAATTTCACATGCAACATCTAAAACCTTTAGAAATTAGCATCATAAATGGTAGATAGATAGATGAATCTCATCTGGAAAACTGTTGAAGCAGAATTCAAATATTGAGCCTTCAGTGATGTTGAATGTCCTTGCAACTTTAGATCAGTGTCTGTGGATGATTGACTGCCCATCGTTCATCCTCTTGAGGAACACTTCAATATTGTACTGTGGGTATTATATGAATACCTTTCTCGCCTCTTGACCATATAGACGGTTTGAGATGTAATCATCAGTGAACTTCTTTGGAAAGGCCTGAACATAAAGATATGCATAAATGTCTTCTCTAAATTTTGAAATTGTGCAAAGGAAAAAAAGGTATAAAAGTTAGTACCATCTTGTAATTGACTGGTGTCTTCTTCATTGTGCAGATAAAGATATTATTGTCTTTTGTTGCTAGTTTCTTTATTCTAATAATCTTTCTGAGTTTCTTGACTTGGCTGATATTTATGGACATCTCATTTCCCCATATGCAAAATGGGTCGAACAATGGTTCTAAACCTTTGACAACATGACCTACATGTGCAAGACTAAATTGTTAAAAACCTAAATATCAGAATAGTTCATGCAACTGCACAATAATATGCTATTAGCCAAAGGACCATGCATGTGCAAATCTCGATGGTAAACCTCAGTGTCTCCCATTGTTTCCCTGCAACATATATAAGGTAGTTATTATGAGGTTAAGTGAGAGTTGGCATACTATTAGTACAATGTATTGATGAAAAATAAACACATTGCAGATCCAGCAGATTAATTCAAGCCACATGAAAGAACTAGACCAGGCATGCTTAAGAACTAGAAAATATAGCAATTGTATTTAGTGCATCCAAATTCGATTTATTTATCACATTCGTAACAATATAAAATTGTACCCATAACAATTGAACATCATATTGCAGAACTGAAACAAACAGTTAATTGAACACCACAACAAATGAACCAAATAGTTAACTGAGTACCACATTGCACAATAGAACATACTAGAAGATCAAACAGTTAACCAAACCAAGCATGCTTAACAACTTGGAAATATATCAGTTGTATATGTTTCTCATGTATTTAGTACAGCCAAATTCGATTTATTTATAACATGCATAACAATACAGAATTGTACCCACAAGAATTGAATATCACATGGCAGAATCGAACCAAACAGCTTATTGAATATCACAACAACTGAACCAAACAGTTAATTAAGCACCACATTGCACAATATATAGAACATATACACTAGAAGATTAGATTGCATAGTAACATTAACATAGGACAATTCACTAGAATTTCTAAAGGAAAGGCGGGAGTAGCACATGCAACAGGTAAATCGAACATGCTTAACTGGCTTGGCTAGATGAACATAGGTCCTCATAATAAGCTAAAAAACAAGCTACTCCTCATCGTCGGATATATCGATGACAACGGGCTCCTTAAACTTGGAAGAGGGCGAGGCCTATACATCGTGGGTGCCCTCCTCGTAGTGGTGATCCGCCTGAGCCGCTCCAGGCACCAACCTGCTGGCTCTGGAGTTGAGGTAATGAAAGCACATTTCCACCCTTGATGGTTTGGTAATTCATGTCAACAAATATGGTGTTGGACTAATATTTTCATCTAGTATATTTTAGACGGAGTTCAACCCTAGCTTAAGTGGATGGGGTTGTGGACCTATCAAAATGCTAAGGACATACATTGGCAAAAGCTTCAAGACTTTGCATTTTTGTTTTAGTGATCAAATATCACATTGAGTCCATAGGAAAGTCAATACTATTAAAAGGGGATGAGGTTTTGATCATGAGTCATTTGCTCAAGTGCTTGAAGATATTGCTCCAAAACCCTCAACCACTTCCCACATTCCAAACTGTCCAAAACCCCAAGACCAATCTCTGTCCCACCGAAATGCTCCTATCCAGACACATCTAGATACATCAGACAGTTCCATAAGCCAAACCCTAGAAACTCGGTTCTATCGAGATGGCATTCGGTCCCACCGAAGTGCAGTGACCAAGTTTCTGTAACCCATCGCTTTCTTTTTAGAACTACCAAGTTGGAACGATTATAATTATCGAGATGAGGAATCTTATTAGGTCATCACACGTCAGTTCCACCGAGTCGATTCATCCGGTCTCACCGAAACGTCTAACTTTCTAATCTTTTGCATTGTTCGGTTCCACCGAGATTTACTTTCGGTAACACCGAGTTGTGTATAAAGTTTGTAATGGCTAGATCTTTGGTGATGGCTAAATATACCCTCCTCCACCACCTACTCTCAGAGAGAGCAACCAGGGTGAAACTACACTTCCCATATCCATTTTATGAGAGAGAACCACCTACACTTGAGTTGACATCAAGGCATTCCACTCCAACCATTTGATCCTTGATTTCTAGCCCCCTCAAGTTGCTTTCCACTTGAATCCTTCTCCCACCACCACGCCAAATATGTGAGAGAGTGATTGAGTGTTGAGGAGACTATCTTTTGAAGCACAAGAGTAAGAAGTTCATGATCAACAACAACATCTATTATCTTTTGGAGAGTGGTGTCTCTTAGATTGGTTAGGTGTCACTTGGGAGCCTCCAAGATCATGTGGAGTTGAACCAAGGAGTTTGTAAGGGCAAGGAGATCACCTACTTCGTGAAGATCTACTTTAAGTGAGGCTAGTCCTTCGTGGACGTAAGCCATGGTGAAATAGACAAGATTGCTTCTTCGTGGACCCTTCATGGCTGGAGCCCTCGTGGACTCTGCTACTTGCGAGCTGTGTTGGCATTTTCCCCGAAGAGGAAGGGTGAAGCAATATAGTAGCTAATAAGTATTTCCCTCAGTGAGAACCAAGGTTATCGAACCAATAGGAGAACCACGCAAATCCTAGTGAATAGCACCTGTACACATAAGAGCAAATACTTGCACCCAACACGGGCAAGAGGGTCCTCAATCCCCTTGCACTTGTTACTTGCAAGGATTAAATCTCATAGCGGTAGATAGATAAAAATAAAAGTAAATAAATTGCAGCAAGGTATTTTTTTTGTTTTAGTAATACGGTTAAAGTAGATTCGGGGGCATAGTTTTCACTAGAGGCTTCTCTCTCGAAACAATAGCATATCGTGGGTAGACAAATTACTGTTGTACAATTGATAGAAAAGCACATAGTTATGACATTATTCATGGCAATGCTCATGTATATAAGTATCATGTCCGTGACAAGTAGACCGACTCCACCCTGCATCGACTCCTCGGCCCGGCCCACTTGGCCAGGAGTCGACATGGTGAAAGGCCCTCTAGCTGAGACACCATCACTTGTGTCCATTGCTAGCCGAGTTTCGGGTCTCCTTACTTTTTTGTGTGCTTGACCTCTTGTTTTTGTCATTTGTGCCTTCCCTTGTTTATTCGTCGGGGATGCCATTGTGTTCCTTTTTTAACTCCCTTGTGTTTGAGTTGAGGAATGACATGGATTTCAACTCGCTTGTGTTTACGCATTGTGTGTTTCTTGGGATGCTTGACATGTGGCTTCATTGTTATGCGGCTCCTCCTCGCGCTTGCTGACTGTCTGCTTTGTGGCGTGAAGGTTCATAGCTTGCTATGTATACCACGGTTTTGATGGCCTTTTCATGGCTAGTCACATTTCTTTCTTTCTGTTCGTCCATTTGTGTCTTGTGTTCGTGTGCAATTTACTATTGCATCTCGCCGCCTATTTTGTGTTACTTGCTTTGGAGGAGATTGAGGTGCCTGTGTGAGCATCACTCCGCTGGCACATTGTTTATTTCGCTGCCTTTCGAGTTGGCTTCCATGCTTGTGAGGAAGCTACATTGCAATGCAAGCTTGCACTTTTTTGTACCCGTGCCATCAAGGGCATTTCCTTGGCTTTTTTGTCAGCAGGCTGCCTTTGATCGGGTGGTTTTGTCTTCTTTCCTTGGGTTTTATTTTTCTTCTTCATTTACTCCCTTTGTTTCCTCTCCACATCGGGTCATTGCTCTATAGGTCCGTCATGTGCGTTGGTCGGAGTGTCCGTCATCGCAGCATTTTTGGTTGTTGCCGACCGCCGATCGATGCATGTCGGGCACCTTTTTTGCGTTGTTGCCGGCTTGATGGAGGTTTGTTGCTTTTTGGGTCCAGCTTGTCGGTTGCTCTTGGTGTGGGAGGCGGATAAGAATGACAAGTGGGAGGAGTAATGGCCCCAGGTAACACACATCGATCTGGCGAAGAATACCGACCATCTACACGACGCTTGCATGTGTCGCGTATACCAGAATCGATGCAACTAGGCTGTTCCCAACATGCAAGCTAACTGCATTAGTAGGTTTCTCCAATAAAAATCATAGAAAATGATGCCAAAACTATGTAAAAATGTTAGTGGCATGGACACGACAAAAATTATAAATACACAATTGAATCAAATATGATGTCACCCTTTGAAAGAAGGCATGTGCGAGGCACTTGAGTTCTTTGATGCCACTAGAGTAGGCTAATACTTGCACCTGGCTTTCATTGGTCATCCATATTGCTAGAGGCTAACGCGCCCTTCGTCGCAGTCTTTACTCGTGGGATTGCCTTTTTCTATAGTATGTTTTTGCGTTACCTTTTAGTTATGTTCTGATGGCATTTTTCTTTGTTCGTATGTCATGTTGGGGTGATGCTAAAGACGGTATTTGTTCTGAGAACAGTGAGCTTGTTCAGTGCATGGTTGTTGTGTCCTTACATATTTCGGCCTCGGTATCAGTCAATGGTCATTGTGTGACCCTCTTGGAAGTTCCTATTTCATGCTAAAACCATGGAATTGATACTATAACATTCACGTGAGCCGACCCACGAAACTCCTGCTTGCTCACCTCGGTTCCTTGCTCCACCTGCTCGCTTAGCATTTTCCCCGCTCGCTTCACGCTATCTTATAAAAAACGAGATGTTTTTATTTTGAAAAGGTTCATTAAATTAAAAGATGTTCATGGATTTTAGGAGATTTTTAAAAATGTTACAATTTTAAAACAGTTTTTAAAAATGTCCATGAATTTTAAAAATAATGATGTATTTCAAAAATATTCATAAATTTGAAATAAAATTCGCAAATTTCAAAACATAGAAAATATTCACATATTTAGAAAAATGTTCATGAATTTAGAAGAATGAGTAGGTTTTTTAAAAGTTCACAATTTTTAAAATATTCATAAATTATAATAAATGTCTATGAATTAAAATGTTAAAAAGGAATGTTCAAAACTAAAATAAAATAAAAAATAAATAACAAATGGGAACCCAACCAACGACACACACCCTCACAAGCAGGCCAAACGACCCCCCCCCCAACCCCGACACGCTAGAAGGCTGCAAATTTGTCTAAAGAAACTATAAGGGAAAATAAATAACAAATAGGAACCCAACCAACGGCACACACCCTCACAAGCAGGCCCAACGACTTCCCCCCCAAACCCCGACACGCTAGAAGGCTGCAAATTTGTCTAAATAAACTAGAAGGCTGCAAATCTATAGAGCTTAGTATCTAAATAATGCAAATCAATAAATGGAGGCAAAGATTTTGCCTCCATTTTGAAAGGAAAAAAGTGCCAGCACTGGTATCCTCACCGTGTGAGTTTCTTGTTAACACTTCAGCGCAGTGGAAAAGCTAAAGTTTAACTCATATGATCATTCCACATGAATGTGACATCCCTGAGAGTTCCCCCCGAGAAAGCCAGATCGCATCGCAGCTCCTACTGGATTGATAATTTTGATTCTCCAATAGAGGGAAATACTTGCTGATAGGCTACATCACCCTTACACTTGGGGAATCCCAACCACTCCTACGGAAGCAAGCAGCATATGCTAGGCCTGTGAGTTCTTCGATGCCACTAGAATAGGCCAGTACTTGCACCTGGCTTTCATTGGTCATCCAAATTACTAGAGGCAAACGCACACTTCGTCGCGTCATTTGTACTTGTGGGATTGCCTTTTTTCTCTAGTATGCTATTGCGTTGCCTTTTTAATTATGTTCTGGTAGTATTTTTCTTCGTTTGTATATCGTGTCGGGTGATGCTAGAAACGGTATTTGTTCTGAAAGCAGAGTGGAGTTGTTTAGTGTGCGGTTGTTGTGTCCTTGCACATTTTGGCCTCGGTGTCAGTCGATGGTTGGTGTGTGAGTCCCTTGGAAGTTCCTATTCCTCGCTCAACTCAGCTCCTTGCTTCACCTTCTCGCTTAGCATTTTTTCCCCGCTTGCTTCACGACTATATTATAAAAAGTGGGCTATTGTTTTACTTTAATTCTTTTATTGAACTAAAATATGTTCATGGACTTTAAGAAATCTTGGATTTTAAAAAATGTTGCACTTTAAAAAAATTAAAAGGTTTAAAAAATATTTGTTAATATTAAAAAGATTCATGTATTTCAAAAGGGATTCACAGATTTAAAATAAATTCACAAATATAAAAACTTAAGAAACATTCACATATTTTAAAAAAATGTTCATGAATTTAGAAAAAAAATATCAAGATTTTTCTAAAATTCTATTTAAAAATATTCATGATTTTTAATAAATGTCATGAATTAAAATGTTGAAAATAATAATCAAAAATAAAAAAAGAGAAAAAAGAAAGTAAGTAAATAACAGATAGGAACCCCAAACAAGGGACCCCCAATCCCCTACGCACAAGAAGGCTCCAAATCTGGAAAGTTTAGTATCTTAATAGATATGCAAATCAATGAGTCGTGGCAAAGATTTTTGCCTCTGTTTCGAAAGGAGAAATAGTGCCAGTGCTGGAATCCTCACCGTGCGAGTTTCGTGTCGACACTTTAGCGCACTGGAAAAGCTAAAGGTTAACTCGTATGACCATTCCACGCGAACGTGACATCCCTGTGAGTTTCCCCCAGAAAGCCAGAGCGCATCGCATCACCTTTCTATAAATTAAAGAATACTAAAACCCTTTCAAAAAAAAGAGAATACTAAAAGAGTAAGGTGATTAGTCAGTTATGGGTACTTGCTCCTACCACAAAAAACCCTGTCAGAAGAAGCGTTCCTACTCTCCCGTGGGAGAGCCGCGTGAGTTTATATTGAACAAGGCAAGAATCGCCCTTGCCGTGGCTTACAAGTTGAAACCCGATCGCTAGGAGTCAGGTTCGGTACATAGGATAGAGGCAGAAGTTGTTACGGGAGAGGAAGAAAATAAACAGTTGAGATTACAATCTATCTCTAATTCTAACACCCTCCCTTAATCTCAACTATCCTACATTGAGATTCTTCTTGAACTCCTCGAATGGCTTGGTGGTAAGGCTTTGGTGAACCCATCGCAACTTGATCTCGGAGGGAATGAATCGTATGTCCAACTTCTTCTCTGCAACCCTTTCTCTTACAAAATGAAAGTCAATTTCTATATGCTTGGTTCTTCCATGAAATCTGGGTTTGCAGAGAGATATGTGGCTCCTAGATTATCACACCACAAACATGACACACGATGCTGTTTAATTCCCAATTCATTGAGCAATGATTCAACCCAAATGATTTCAGCAGTAGCATTGGCTAGTGACTTGTACTCAGCTTCAGTACTTGACCTGGATACTGTGGCTTGTTTCCTAGCACTCCAAGAGATAAGATTAGAGCCAAAGAATACTGCAAATCCTCCATTGACCTCTGTCATCACGCATCCCCCCATCTGCATCAGAGAAGGCACTAACAAGAGTGGAGTTGGAGCGTTTAACTTGAAGGCCTAAGCTCACAGTGTGTTTTATATACCGTACAATTCTTTTAACAGCTGTCCAATGTACAGTAGTAGGTGCATGAAGATACTGACAAACCTTGTTAACAGCAAAGGAAATATCTGGTCTTGTCAATGTCAAATACTGTAAGGCTCCTACTGCACTTCTGTACCTTGTGATTTCTTCCTCCTTGAGTGGATCACCTTCAAAAGCTGAGAGTTTTTCTGAAGAGGATAATGGTGTGGGTGAAGGCTTACAATCTTTCATCCCCATGCGAGCTAGAAGTTCAGTGGCATATTTTTCCTGGTTCAGTGCTATGCCATCTTGAATCTTCTTTACCTCAATGCCCAAGAAGAAGTGTAGATCACCAAGATCCTTCAAAGCAAACTCTGAGCTTAAATCATGCAGAAGGGCATTAGTAGCACTTTGTGATGAGCTTGCAACTATGATGTCATCCACATATACTAGTACAAAAATAGTTATGTTTGCCTTGTTGTAGATGAACAATGAAGTGTCAGCTTTAGATGCAACAAAGCCTAGACGCATATGGCGAGAGCTTAACCTTGAGTACCATGCCCTTGGTGCTTGTTTCAGGCCATAGAGCGCCTTATCAAGCTTGCACACATGATGAGGCGCCTTCTTGTCTACATACCCAGGTGGTTGTCTTATGTAAACCTCCTCTTCCAGAACACCATGCAAGAACGCGTTCTGAACGTCTAGCTGTCTCAAGCTCCATCCCCTGGACACAGAAATAGCTAACACAAGTCTAATAGTTGCAGCTTTGACAACAGGACTGAAAGTATCCTCATAGTCCAAACCATAGCGCTGTTTGAACCCTTTTGCAACCAAACGAGCTTTATACCTGTCAATGGAGCCATCTGCCTTTCTTTTGATTCTGTAAACCCACTTGCAATCAATAATATTTTTACCTCTTTTCTCTGGAACAAGATGCCAAGTCTTGTTTCTCATAAGCGCCGAATATTCATCATCCATTGCATTTTTCCATTTGGGATCTCCAAGTGCATCTTCCAATTTTGTTGGTTCCCCTGCGATACACAACATGCCATACGGAATAGTACCATCGATTCGGATTTTTGGATTTCTTATACCTTTTGTGACCGAGTCATCACACGCGATTACAACTTGTTGGGGCTGGCTTTGGCGTATCGCGTCTTTGGTCGTACTACGAGAGATGGCACAGAGATTCAGCACGAAGATCCCGAGGAGTGCCCAGATTCGTTTTCCACAGCAGATCCTGTGGCTCAAGTGTGTCGACTCATTTGAGTGTATTGTCGCAGAAGATCCACACGATCGCCGCACATGCAGACGTGACGGGGATCCCGACGCGGACCCCACCAAATCTTCTGTCCCTTCGCCGTTCTTTGGTGCATCTTGTGAGACAGGGCCCTTAGACGCGACGCGACCCCACCGAATCTGGCGCCGTCGGCTGCCAGCGTGGGACGCGGTTCGTCCGCTGCGTGATGACGCTGCACCACCGGTGGTTGGTGCGGGTGGAGGCCGGGCTTGCTGCTCGCTGCTGTCGGCCCGCGCGTGGGGCCTTGTGTGGGCGCGATTCGTCCGCTGCGTGATGATGTGGCGCCACTGGTTGGTCTTGGTGGAGGAGGCCGGCCTAGCGCTTCGGTCGTGTATCTGTTCGCCCGATCCAAAGCGATCAGCGTCTGAGGAGTTCAGGTGACTCAGATCCACCTCGTGTTCAGCGCCGTCTTCGTCCTCTTCGCCGCATGCAATATAAGCTCATTTTCGCAAAAATTTGATCATTTTCTCCACCAATTTCGCACCGTTTTACTGCTGCATGATCCGCACACATGAAGACACTGTTCTACTAGTAGGATCATCGGTTGGATTAGTACAATTATCGCCCCCATGATCGAGTTTTGGAGATGTGGTGGAAGAAGAAGGATTGCTTGTTTGAGAAGTGCTCGGCATTAGGATGAAGAGATTCAAAAGGAAAGATTGACTCATCAAATACTACATCCAGAGATGTATACCCCCGATAGACACATCTAGGCATTTGACTCCTTTGTGGATGGGACTATATCCAAGAAACACGCACTTCTTTGAACGGAAAGCAAGCTTGCGTGTATTATACGGTCGAAGATTTGGCCAACAAGCACAACCAAGTACACGTAGCGACTTGTAGTCAGGAGAGATGCCAAAGAGACGTGTGATGGGAGTTTCAAAGTTTATGACTTTGCTAGGTAGCAAGTTTATGAGATACGTGGCAGTTAAGAAAGCTTCATCCCAGAATTTTAGTGGCATAGAGGAATTTGCTAGTAGAGCTAGCCCTACTTCAACAACATGGCGATGCTTTCTTTCGGCAGAGCCATTCTGTTGATGTGCGTGAGGGCATGCAACATGGTGTGAGACGCCAAGTTCTTGAAAAAAGGAATTTAGTTTTCTGTATTCGCCTCCCCAGTCAGTCTGCATGGCAATGATTTTAGTGTTTAATTGGCGCTCAACAAGATTTTGGAAATTCTTAAACACTTGAAAAACTTGGATCGTTTCTTGAGAAGGTAGATCCATGTAAACTTGCTATAATCATCAATGAAACTAACATAATATGAGTGTCTACCAACGGAGGTGGGGGCTGGCCCCCACACATCTGAAAACACAAGCTGTAATGGAGCAGTTGAAATACTAGTAGATATGGGATATGGTAGCTGATGACTTTTAGCTTGTTGACATGGATCACAAACAGACTCAATATTGGACTCATGGGAGTACGGAAGATTATTCTTGCTAAGAACAAATTTAACAATAACTGACGAAGGATGACCTAGTCTACTATGCCACTTTGACGATGAAGGTTTGACAGCACTGAGAGCTTGTTTATTTGATGATGTTGTTGAAGATATGAGCGGGTAGAGACCTCCCACGCATCTGCCCCTAAGAAGGATTCTCCTCGTGTCCAAGTCCTTTACCAAAAAGAAATATGGATGGAATTCAATGAGAACACGGTTATCAAGGGTAAATCTATGAACAGAAAGAAGACTCTTAGATGTTGTAGGCACATATAGAACTCTTTTAAGATGCAAGTTTTTCATGGGGTTTTAACAACCGAACTACCAACGTGAGTAATTTCCATACCGATCCACTTGCGGTGTGTACTTGGTCGTGCCCACTGTACTTGTCTCTGATCGTCGACTTGTCAAGTTCTCTGTAATATGATTAGTGGCACCGAATCCGCATACCGGTTTGTGTCAGCGCCATAGGAGTCGGTGGCGACGTTTGCCTCCTTTTCTTCGTGCTCATCTTCCTCATAGCGATCCCAACATTCACGGGCACCCCGCGATGATGCTTGAGGCAGACGCACTTTCGGATAATCCGGTCTTTGTGGGCGTTCTTCTTCTTTGTTGTTGGGGACGACCACCTCTCCTGTTGCCGCTTGGTGAAGAAGATGGTGGCGCCTCCTCGACCACGGCCTCTGTTGCTGCCGCCACGCCTCTCGCCATGAGATCGCCACGCCCAGATATGAAGTTTGCGAGGTGTTGAAGCGGCGTCGGAGCCGTCGCTTAGCATCTCCATCCGCCGATCGAAGGCGCCGATCCGGGCGAAGAGTTCGTCGACGGTGATGGAGGTTTTGACGGCGCTAATGGCCGCCACGACCGGATCATAGTCCCGACGAGACCGGCGAGGACATAGTCCACCATCTCGGATCGAGAGGCCGGCTCTGCTGCAAGTTCATCCCGAGGTTTTTCATCCGGGCGATGTATGAGGTGCTCGACATGGAGCCCTTCTTGGTGTTGGTGATGGCAATTCTCAAGTTGGTGATTCGAGATTGGGACCGCGAGGCAAACATGGTGGTAATGGCGGTCCATAGATCAAACGTATTTTCTTTACTTACAACTTGGACGAGAATCTCTTTTGACAGAGAATTGAAGGTAGCCGAGAACTTGTTGGTCCTTGGACGACCATGGTGCATAGAGAGGTTCGGCACTCTGGTCGCGTTTTGTCCGTCTCTTCGCTGCTCCGCGTCTTTGAAGCGCCAAGTCGGATCCGTCCAGAGGTCGGTGACTGCGCTCCTCGCAGGGCAGCATCACCGAGCTTTCCACAGAGGAAATTTCCTTGGTAAGCTTCTCGTGGTGGAACTCCGAGGTTGAGGAGAGCGGCGGGAGGAAGCCATGGCGATTGGTTGTGGTGAGCGATGGGGTTTTTGGCGATCGATAGGGTTTCGGGTCGATGGGGCTTCGGCTAGATAGATGGGAAGAGGATGGCTCGATACCATGTCGAAGAAGCGTTCCTACTCTCCCGTGGGAGAGCCGCGTGAGTTTATATTGAACGAGGCAAGAATCGCCCTTGCCGTGGCTTACAAGTTGAAACCCGATCGCTAGGAGTCAGGTTCGGTACATAGGATAGAGGCAGAAGTTGTTACGGGAGAGGAAGAAAATAAACAGTTGAGATTACAATCTATCTCTAATTCTAACAAACCCCATTGCTATATATGTTTCCACATGGAGGCAGATAAATAGGCGAGGACGATCCAGGAGAAAAGGAGAGAAAAAGAGGCAACGCGGCATACTATGTGAGAATGCAGCTGGTCCAAAGTGCCCCCACCGCCACATGCTCTGGGGCAGCTTTAATTTCGTGCGGTCTCTTTTGGTTTTGGGAGGAATATTTTGGTGCTGTGCCTGTGCGATCCATCCTAGGGTGGCCAACATTCCCAGATTAGATTCTGCTGCATCGCTACAAATTAGGACCTCACACAACGATCAAATAGTAGCACTACGCATGTATACAAATTCAGATGTCCATCTATATATATACACGCTGAGCGATGGAGTGAACCGGCAGCTAACAGGAGAAATGGAAGACTTATAATAGAAGCCATCATGCGTCGTGTGCACGTGCGTGAAGCGTAAATTTTGGCAGGATGTTGGCCTTGGCAGGTTATAATAGACAACAGAGACTAGCAGAGTACGTTTCGAGTATACAGTGAGCCATTGTCGTCGAGTGTCGACTGACAGCAATCAGCAATTTAATAATACTCCGCTGGAGAATAGAAGATGTGCGTGGTCGCAGCTCTGCGTTTATATATTTAGTACTACTATTGCATTCTGATCTGATCTGAATATGTGACCCGATCTTGTGTTGGCAGCGGAACTGTCTAAATTCAGACATGCGTGCGCGCAGCAGGTGCAGTAGCATTTGAGGCGGAGTCAAGGTTTGGCTGCTGTCGCCTTTGCTTGCCTGGAGAGGACAAGGAAGACAATGGCGAGACGATCAGGCATAACCGTTCATCAAAATGGAAAAGGAAAAGTGAAGAAGGGAAGAAAAGCAGCTGGACGTAGTTAGTGAAGCGATCCGTGGCAGATGGGAGGAGGAATGCAGTGATGGATGAGTAAAGAAAAGCAGATGGAGAAAAGTGACGGCGAGGACGGACGGATGCGGACGCGGTGATAAAATGGAGCAGCGTAGATAGAGTAGTAGTACTAGTAGTACTGGTGGTAGTAGTAGTAAATTGAGCGCACGCCGGTGCATAGCGACGTACGACGACAGCGCTGCCGATCTCATCTCTGCAGCAGCTGCAGCAGCACAGGCACAGCACACGACGTGGGCGTGGGCCGTGGGGGCTCACGTACGTACTCACTCGGGCGCGGTCCACGGGATGGTGATTTGATGGTGGAATTTAATTCAAATCCATCTAACCTTACCTACGGATCCAGGCAAGCTGGATGCCACACGACACACTCTCTCATTAACCTTGCGCTTATCTTATCTTAGCTAGAGATGGATGGAAATGGAAGGGTCACATGCGGATGCGGATGCGGATGGAGGGAGGGGAAGCGAGAAAACGAGAGGAGATCCGCAAAGAAAGCGACCTGCTTTGGACGCGCCCGCTCTTTAGAGGAAACTCAATTGCAAATGCGGATTCGACTCCCTCAGCTAACTTGACGCTGAAGCTTGGCTGCCTGTGAGCATGGCATCTGCCTCCAGCTGAAACCAGACAGCACGCACCAGCCAACGCCCCGCCCCTATCGATCGTCCTCTGATTCTGGTCCCCTGGTCGCCGCTAGCATGAACAAGACTAGTAGGTGGCATGCGTGGGGGGCATTTTGTTTTGTTTGCAATATCAATCAGGGAAACCATTTTGTTAGCCTGCTTTTGGGGGATGGGCAATTCACGGCCTAGTACCACAGTACTGGAGACCACAATCATGGTTTTCTTCCTAGTGCCAAAGAAAAAGATGAAGGTAACTAAAGCCCTAATTTACTGTGTCAAGCGTACAAAAATGTTGCTCCTACTATACAATAGTGTCTGTGCTTCTTCTTTTTTCTTTTCTTTTTTCAAACGGTGAAGTGGGTGTGCTTTGACTGATCTCATCTGATGATTACGGTGCCGTCAAAAGAAACAGCCCAACCCCATCCATGTTCACACACTTTCTCATAGTTTTCTCTCTAAATAAATCTGAATTTACCGGACAGCGAGTGGCCCGCGGGGACTGGGGGCAGAGAAGATGGGGGCGTGGCGTCCAAAGGTAAAGCAAAAAAGAAAGATCAATAGGAGGAGAGAAAGGAACTCGAGAGAGAAGAAGAGGGAGGCGGTCGGCTGCTCACTCCACAGTCCACAGTCTCCACTCCAAAGTCTCAAGTCTTGCGTTGTCTGTCCACTACCGCCGGGCGCTGGCCAATCAGTTACGCGTAGCGCTCTCCAAGAAAACCGCCTCCGCCTCCCCCGTCTCCTCCACGCCTACTAGCTTAATGCGGAACTAAGTACTTATAAAACTAATCACCAGCACACGCACACGCAGCGGCAACCCGACGACGACGAGCAGGTACCGAGCCGGGCCGAGGGATGAAGGGCCACCACCACCACCTGGCGCCGCTTTCGCCGCCGGCGACGGCGGCCAAGCGCCGCTGCACCGGCATGGCGGCCGCCGTCCCGGCGCTGGTGCTCTGCTCCGTCCTCCTGCCGCTCGCCTTCCTCCTCGGCCTCCACAGCACCGGTCAGTGAACCCACCTCCATCATTACCTTTACCAGCCTGCGTTGCCTGCGCGGATCTGTGCTGATTCTGTGTGGCGCGTTTGCAGGGTACGGATCGGAGGAGCGCGCGGCCGTCGTCATCAGCACCGTGAGATTTCCCGCACCATGTTTTGAGCCTCATTTTCCTCCTCCTCCGGTTGCTGCATTTTTTCCTGCCGGAGTTTCCGAATTTTCTGAAGGGTTTTTCTGTGCTGCCTTTAGGAACTGGGACTGGGGAAGCACAAGCATCTTGACGGGCCGGGCATGAAGCACAAGCTGCTCAAGGTACAATGTCCTAAATTACGCCTTCCTACTGGATTGCCGACAGAAAAGATGGCAACTTTGCATCACATTTTTGTGCATTCAGATTTTCTGAGTGCCATTCCCAATTCTGCGGCGATTCTTCCTGCTGGTTTCTACAAAAAAAGAAAAATTACATTCCTAGTAGTAGTAATTAGGGAGTTCAATCATGCAATGCGCGTGTGCTTGCGTGCGTGTTTTCGTGGACGTGGGCTGCTTGCTGACGGCTTCGCCACCTACCTGCTTCCTGAGGAGAGGGGTCGGTTGCTATTCTGGTCTGGTCTGCTGCGTGGCATCACACCATTTGTCTCTGATGATGTTATGGGATTACAGGACTTGTGGTGCTCAGGGGATGCAAACTTTGCACGCACAGTGCTGTGCAAATCCCAAGTGATACCAAATAGATAAATCAAATTGTGTTTGCTGTACTAATTCTCACAGCTAGTCAAATGAGCCATCTATTTGGCATCACTTCTGCCAAATTGGCTTTTGTTGGCTTGGTTGTGGTAATCATTACGGTTTTAGTTCAAAGTTTGAAATTTGAACTAAAACTGAGTATTTTGGAACGGAGGGAGTACGACTTAAGGTCCTGTTTGAACAAAATGTCAAAAGTTTTCCATTTAACTAATTTGAGTAATCTCCTTTTTTTCGTTTATAAACAGGATGTTTCCAAAATGATAACCTCGGGGTCGAACGGGATTTCCAGCGAGAAATCTAGTAGATCAAAGTCCAGGAATCTTGCTGCCAAATCAAAGATCAAGGATGCTTTCTCCTTTGTTGAGCTAAACAATGACACATCCAAAAAGAGAGGTAAGAATTGCGGGATCAGATAAATATAATGCATGCCGTCATGTTGACTTGGATCAGTACACGGCTCAATGCCCTTCTTATTGTATGCGACGGTGTTTCAGGATCTCATACACAGAGAAGATATCAACTAAAGGACTTGTCATGGAGATCAATGGTAAGAGATATTTCATCTTTTCTCTTGTGTTGGCAAATCGTTTAGGTCGTCTGCGTTTCATTTTCCAATAATATTTGGAAGAGAGCATGCCACACATGGACTGTCAGCCTGTGACTACTGAATTCTGTTTAGGATCATTGTGTTTGTATGGTTATTGTTTCAAGGTCTTAACCAATGGGGTTGTACAGTCGACAGGATTTTCAGGACGTCCCATGATAAATGCCAAATGTATGTGTAGGAACATTGTTGCATTTCAGTGTGGCGTCAATAATAATTTTGTATATGTTTTTGTGGGCTAAACATGCTCTAAATCTAGATATATATGTACAGTTACAGACTGTCTTATTGGGGGCAAGTTTTGCACCTTCAAAATTGCCTATTAAATATTCTGCTACCGTGAGTGTTTTCAATTAGGTGGCGATAATTACATGCCTTTGTCGTAGTCTGCATTGCATTGTACAACTGTTCTCCCTCTGGAATTTGGTGGATGATTTCCATTTTTCACATTTACTAAGGTGTTTAGTTAAAAAGAAATTTTGCTAACATTTTGTCCCATGATAAAAAAAATACTGAAGAACTTCATATTTACTGTGGAGACCTTGTACATCAGATCCCTGGTTGATTATTATGCTTTAATGTCTTGACAAATACAACAACCATCGTTATCAAGCAGCAAACCTGGCGAACAACGCAATAATCTGGTACCGTAAAAGGCCGAGATATGAATTCTAAATAGATTGGGGCACAACATGTTTTCATCTTTGCTTAAATGTCCAGTATGTTTGTACTAGTGGGCCATTTGGAACTGTTCTAGTCTTTTACCATAAAACACTGGAATTCGTTTTTTGACAGGATACTGTTGTTGATGGGAAGGAGAGCCAAGGCCAGGAAGTAGCACAAGAGGAGAATCCCAAGTCCTGTGAACTTGAATACGGAAGCTACTGCCTCTGGTCTGTTGAGCATAAGGAAGAGATGAAAGATGCTATTGTAAAGAGGCTTAAAGATCAACTGTTTATGGCCAGAGCCCATTATCCTAGTATTGCAAAACTGAAGCACCAGGAAAGATTTACACGTGAGTTGAAGCAATATATCCAAGAACACGAACGCATGCTCAGTGACACCATTGCAGATGCTGATCTTCCACCATTGTGAGTATTATCCTGGTGTTAAAATAGTGTCTTTTTTTCAATAGAGGGATTTTAATTGACTCAATGGTCGCATCGAGGCGATACAACACAAAGAGTTCACACCCAGCCTCTGCATAACAAGATGCCAAAGTATTACTCCCTCCGTAAAGAAATATAAGAGCATTTATATCACTACTTTAGTAATCTAAACGATCTTATATTTCTCTACAGAGGGAGTATCCGTTAAACTGATTATAGTAAATATTACTCCCTCCGTAAACTAATATAAGAGCGTTTAGATCACTACTTTAGTGATCTAAATGCTATTATATTAGTTTACAGAGGGAATACACTCCATAATGGTTAAAATGAGCATTAGCGATTTCAGGGCTGCTGCCAGTATTGTTATATGTTGTACTCGCTCTGTCCCAACATAAGTGTCTCAATTTTGTACTAACTTTAGTACAAAGTTTTACTAAGGTTGAGACACTTATTTTGGGACGGAGGGAGTACTACATATTTGCTGACCCTATTGCTAGTCAGACTGGTACCCTGCAGAAGTATGACGTATGTCCAACCCTCATGTATATGGCCATCTGGAATTTGTATGGAGGCATTGAGATGTTAATTTTACTGAATGCATACTGGTACCCTGCAGAAATATGACCTATGTCCAACCCTCATGTATATGGCCATTTGGAATTTGTATGGAGGCATTAAGATGTTAATTTTACTGCATGCATCTCTACATGTGGATATAGCGTTTTCTCCCTGTAATGATGTATGTTTTCTTGTATATGCATCACTTAGAATATGTATTTGAGAGGTAGCAACTATCACGTCTTCATTACTCTGTGATGTAAAAAAATCCTTGTATCAAGCAATGGGGTATACAACATAGAAAATGATGGCATGCATGACCTTACTTTTCTTTACTTTTTCTGTTGATTATTTGTCAGCTAATGGCTGCTTACTGTTTTCAGTTTCGCAAAGAAGCTAGAGAAAATGGAAGGCACAATTGAGAGAATCAAATCTTGTGAAGTAGGCTGCTCCAATGTTGAACGGAAACTTAGGCAGCTACTTGATCTAACTGAAGATGAAGCTTATTTCCATACAAGGCAGAGTGCATTTCTCTATCATCTCGGGGTCCAGACTATGCCAAAAACTCACCATTGTTTGAGCATGAGATTGACAGTAGAGTATTTCAGATCTGTATCTCCTCAGAGGGAGCTATTAAATAAGCAGAAATTTGAAGACCCTGCCTTCTATCATTATGTAATGTTCTCCAGGAATGTACTTGCAGCTTCGACTACTATCAATTCAACAGCCATGAACTCCAAGGTATACCGTCCTTTCCAAATAACTGAAAATCTTATGAGGAGTTTGTCTCAGTGCTAATGTATTTCCTACGACATGTTTCAGGATTCTGGCAGCGTTGTTTTCCATGTATTCACTGACACCCAGAATTTTTATGCAATGAAGCATTGGTTTGACAGAAACTCATATTTGGACGCTAATGTTCACGTGACTAACATTGAGGATCACAACAAGCTCTCTAAGGATGTTGAATCTCTTGAGAGGCAACAATTATGGCCTACAGAGGAATTTCGTGTCACGTTTCGTAATCATTCTCAGCCTCTCCGCAGGCAGATGAAAACTGAGTACATATCTGTTTTTGGCCATTCACATTTCCTCTTGCCTGATCTTCTTCCTAGCTTGAATAGAGTAGTTGTTCTAGATGATGATATGATTGTCCAGAAAGACCTGTCATCTCTTTGGGACCTCAATATGGGAGACAAAGTAATAGCTGCTGTACAGTTCTGTGGAGTTAGATTAGGTCAGTTGAAAGCTTATGTAGAGGAAAACAATTTCGACGCGGATTCATGCGTGTGGTTCTCTGGTTTGAATGTAATTGAATTGGAGAAATGGAGGCATCTTGGCATTACCAGCTTGCATGATCAGTCACTTCAAATGGTCAGTAAACTTGCCATTCCTCTTGCAATCCTATCGAAAGAAAACTGTACACCTTATTAATTTGTTGACATATGGGAAAACGTGTAGTTTGTTCTGGTAATCCTAGATAGCTAGGACTATCCTTTTTCTGTGATATCCTTTGTCATAATTATTTGTAGAAAACATAACTTGTCTGATGTATTTATTATTACCTTCACTTTTGTTGTTCCAACAGGATAGTTCGGTATCACATAGACTTGAAGCACTCCCTAGAGGTTTACTTGCCTTTCAAGACCTGATATATCCTTTGAAAGGTTCATGGGTTCAGTCCGGTCTTGGGTATGATTATGGAATTAGCCGTGTCGATATAGAAAAGGCGGCTACTCTGCACTACAATGGTGTCATGAAACCTTGGCTTGATTTGGGAATACACAATTATAAGAGCTACTGGAGAAAGTACATGACTAATGGGGAGAGGTTCATGGCAGAATGCAATATACATTAACAGCAGTGACAAGAGACGTAGCACACGCTGCACAGTCTGCATTTGCGGGAATTTGAAGCAGAAACAGCATGAATTTGCTTCAACAAAGGGATATTTTTTCGGAGAAACGGGATGCAGTATTTATGATGTATCGACTGCACCTCCGGGGACCATGGTGGCACCGCGTCAATTCCAGGAAGGAAAATAAGCTAAAATGCTTTCCTGCCAGAACACTACAATTAGGAGGCCAGAAGCACAACATCATGAAACCTGTTTATTATAGAGTCAGATGAGTCTTTCATTTGCACAGCTTGGAACTGCAAAAGTGCAGTTCTTTGCTGATCATTTTTTGTACAAATTCTTTTGTGCTATTCTTTTTGCCCATTGTGCAAGAGCTACACTGAGGGACGCCAATGTTCAGTGCTACACGGCGTGTACAGAGAACAAATGCCTCGGCCTGCAGCAATTCGCTTGTTATTATGGGATGGGATTGTTGATCTCTGTTGATGACATCATAAATGTATGTTTGTCAGCACTGTCGTGTTTTTTGTGGCGTTTTCAGGTTTTCTTTTTTTCTTGTGTGCTGTGCAATCCCCATTCTGTTTTGTAAAGGAAATTTAAGAAGTCACATGGTCGTTCCTCAGAAAGGTTGCAACCTGGTCATTTAACATAAATCTGATACAGATAGGAACTCATATAAGTAGTACCCCCTCTGTTTCTAAATATAAGGCTTCCTAAAGATTTCAATAGGTACTACATATGGATGTATATAGACGTATTTTGAAGTGTAGATTCACTCATATTGCTTTGTATATAGTCCGTATTGAAACCTCTAAAAAGACTCATATTTAGGAACGGAGGGAGTAGCTTTCAACTTCAAAACATAGAGAACTATAATGGCATAACAGTGGCACATCACTGAGATTAGCCTTTAGTATGTCTGTAAGATTAATCTAGCAGGTAACTGGTGACTTCTGCAAAGATGTAGCGAACACTTTGGAAGCTACTCCCTCTGTCTCATAATGTAAGGCGTTTTTTGACGCTACATTATGGGACGGAGGGAGTACTTATTTGCCTATTGTACAATCCAGAGAGGCTAGCTGGGAAATTTTCACTTCAGGTGTTACAAGTTGTGAAGCTTGGGACCATGAGGATAGTGACCTTCGAGAGGGCACTTGCAATGCCTGTGCAGCTCCAGGTACCTCTCCATGTCGAACCTGTGCTTGGCGCAGAGCTTCCTCCTCCTGGACAGGAAGAGCCTCTCCATGAAGTCCTGGTACGTTGGGTCCCTCGAGGTGACGAGGAAGTAGGTGTAGCTGACAAGCAGCCCGGACGCGGTGGTGAAGAAGGCGATGGGCTCCATCACGTCCCAGGAGAGCTCCCAGAAGGTGAGGCGGAAGAAGAGGCCGATCTGGGACATGATCAGCCCCAGGCCGGACCAGAGGATGCGCCGGACCTGCCTGTGCGCCAGCTTGTCGATGTCGTCCTTCTTCTCCTGGAGCTGCCTCAGCTCCTCTCTCCTTGGGTCGTCCTCCACCTCGAGGGCCAGTGGCACCGCTCTTCTCACCAGGTCCACCACCTACAGGAATGGTGATACGGCCCATCAGTGCAAGCTTCAGCTTGACAAAATTTGACCCGGCTGCATTTTTTGGGCTGCTTGTTCAGTTTTCCCCCCTCTGAAGAAAGCAGAGATTTCCCTTGATTTCTGTGATCAGAAACCAGGACTTCTGTGCATCTTGTACATTAAAAGTTAAAATCAAAGTCTTCAACTCTCACCAAATTGTTCAGAGTGATAACTAATACTTGTTCAACTAAAAAAAGGCCCAAAATGGCTGCTTCTCCACAGTTGAAAGCAAGCAACAAAAACAATCTATACTGATGGTGTAGTCCTTGTGGATACATTTAAAGATTTTGTGGGCTTATAGCTCACGGCTCAAAGAATAAAGTAATAAAGTTCATGTCATGTCGATGCTTAGATGTTTTAAGTGGCGTGGACGTCATCTAAATAGGATTACAAGAATCCGCTTTACGGGTTAGAGCATCCTATCATCTTGGTTCTGACCGACCAGTGACCAGGGAACGTGCAGGAGAGTGGACTTTCTACTCCCGGGTGTGGGCACACCCACTATCCCAGCCATCCGTTGAAGTTGTTGTGCATCGAGATGCGAGCCTTCTTCTTCCACACAGTAGTGATTTGCAGGCTGTACAGCAATACCAGCAGGATTTTTTTACAGGTGATGGGTCGCATAGGGCACTGTTCACAGGAGAAAGATTCTTTTCTCTGACACAGCGGCGTGGCGCAACATGTCGGCCGAATCAAAACCAAGCATCTCTTACTTTTGTTTTTAATAATCTTAAAACTGAGTCTTTTTTTCTCTTTGCACCTCTGACAAAAGTGAGTCTACTCACCACGATTTGTTTGCCTTAAACACGTTTGAGAAGAACTCGTGATTGTTTGCCAGCATGACGAGGACACGTCGTTGCTTCTGTCCACTATAAATCCTGTTTGGCCTTTAAATTCTGCTGTCAATATAAATGCAACGCTGGGCCTTCTACAGTTCTATTGGATTCAAGAGTTGAAACAGAGATCACGTGACAACAGGAACTTGACCTGTCAAAGCTGTCGGGAGCAGAAGCCTACCTCCTCCTACGACCTATGGTGCACCTAAGGAGTTGAAGCACCTTAGACAAATGACTGAATCTGTCGCACTCAAACCCGTAAAAATTCTGCATTGGGTCAGACTTGAGATCGAATCTCGATGATGCTCTACGGTCTGGATAATGGGTGTGTGCACTCCCGGGAGTAGCCACACCTTTCCGAACGTGAAGACTGAGGGTCCTTGCTGTTCAGGAGGGCCGGAAAGGAACACCTCTTGCTCTTATTTCTACAACATTTTAGTTTGATTGATGAATTACGACAAATTCCAGCTACATCTTGATTTTTCTTACTTTTGTTCCCTCTCAGTTAAACCCAATGGTAAGTAATTTGCAGTGTTCAACATTAGTTTGTTTATTAAGGTGTGGAGGACTTCCGGTACACAAGTAATGTGTCAGACGTGAGAGTCGAACCTGGGTTGGCTAAGGCTAACCCACCAAGTTGATTGTGGAATCCTAAGAGCCTCCAAATCCCTAGCGTCTAGTATTGGGTGCCAAGCTTGACCTTAGCGTCTACCATTTTTTATATATCCTTCAACGTTGATGCTAGTCAATTTCTCTCACCTTTAGCATCTAAGGATGCGGATGCACTACTACAGCACAATACAATTATATAATAATAGTTAATGCGCTAAAACTGTAATGGGATAATGTGATTGATTTCGTTGATTTATTTGGATTCGGAAGGAATCGCATGGGGGCCTTTCAATCAATGGAAAATAAAATAAACAATAGTCAACACAAGCTAATCAATTTTGAATATAATCTTGAATATGAACATGTGAAAATCTTCGTCCACCAACAAAACAACATTTGCAAAAGGAATGCACCAACCCTAATCCATACATTTCCTAATTTGACAATAATGGCCGGCTGCAACTAGAAAATCATTTGCAGATATGGGAAAATTAACAGAGATACTAGCAGGAATGTTAAAGGTAAATCTAACGGGCGCCTAAAAATCTAAGAGGGGTCAGTCGATTTCTAACTCGCTATCTCAACCGTTGGATCAAGATCCAACGTCCAAGGCTTTATCTTCAACCTCGAAACAGTATGCACTGTTTCTCTTCTTCCTCATCACTCGATCTTTCTCTTCCCAACCATCCCCATGGACCACCGGCCAAACCGCCAGCCAGCACCACCCGCGGCCAGCGACGCTCCCGCACCAGCCTCGCCGCCCCCCTCCCCTCAACCGCCGGCCAATCATCGTGCTACCGCCACCCCCGGCCATTCCTCTAGCCTTGGCTATGGACCAATTTTTTTTTCAGGCGAACCTGCACCACCCCACACCCCTAACATAGATAATGGGATCGTCAGTCACCCTAAGATAGATAGTGGGGTCGTCCGCCACCCTAAGATACACCCAGAGGGGTTCTTTGGCGAGCTTCTTCCTTCCCTCCAGCTATTCCTTCCTTCACATGAAATTTAACTGGCCCAAATTCTAAATTCAGGCGACTTACATATAGGTATTGTGAAATCTAACACACGTGTGATCGATCAAGATTTAATTAGTTGTGAGGCGACCAAGGCCCAGATTCGTTTCAAATTTGTCAATTCTCCCGCGCTTAGCAAACTGCTGGACCTGCTAATCAAATTTGTGCTGCGGGACATGGTACAGATCTCTAGGAGCTGAATTCGGGACAGACGGTGGTGATAAGAGGGTGCCTAGATACCCGGGTTCTCAGAAACGAAAAGGTGCCTGAAGAATGTCCATTTCGTTTCCTTAAAAGTCAAAATGGAGTCTGAAGAGGATTTAAACCAGTGGTAGTAGTAGCAGGGTTTTTGAATGAAGAGCAAGAAACAAGATAAGACCTTCTCGGGGTGGAGGTAGGCCTTGTCCCTGAAGAGCAGTAGGACGCCGGCGTCGTCCATGGCCCGCGCGAGGCCCTCCGCGTCATCGCGGGTGCGCGCCGCCCCGGCCTCCACGCACGCGTCGAGGAGCTCCCCGTAGCCGATCGCCTCGCGGGGCCCGTCCCGCAGCCGCCGCTTCAGCGCCTCGACCCCGACGAGCCGCACCAGCCGCCGCGCCTCGGACGCCGTGACCGGCGGGTCCACCCGCGGCGGCGGCGGCGAGTAGAGGCGGCGGAGCGCGTGGGGCGGGCAATGCGCGCGGAGGCGGGAGGCGGCCGCGCGCCACATGGTCGAGGCCTGCGCTGCGCTGCGTGCGAGGCGTGAATGAGGCGGAGTGGAAGACGAGACGATCGATCTCTCTGGAGCTGCTTCTACTTGTGGGGTTTTGGACCTTCTCCACCTTCCATCTCTCGTGATTGTGTGTCTGCGACGTGGTGATGGCTTCACGCCGAGGGAAAGAATCCATCTGCAAAAGCGGGAAAGGAAAGTGCGTGGCGTGTTTGGGAGATTTTGGGCGCCATCGCCTGCCACTGCCAGCGCCGTTCCTCGTCTTTTCTATTTCGGGTTCTTCTATTTTTGCGCACATTTTTCTTGCTTATACAGATAAATACAAATGTTTTCGTTTTGTTACTCCTATGTACGTAAGGTGCAGCTTGCGTGTGGTGTGATGTGATCTGAGCGCGTCTGTTTTGATGTCACGGCTCGAGAGCGTGTGCCATGTGCATGTGTGGTTGCATCTACTGTACATCCCTTCTTTTTGCGGGGGAGGTTACATCTATATCTATATATACCTATCATGTTCATATTTATATCTATATGAATTAACCACGGCCACCAAATCATGTCAATTTATAACAACCTAAATTTCTTCAATGGTAAAAGCGCTCAACATGTTTAGCGTGCAATTAATATCATACCAAATATCAATATATGTCATAATCACAAAATTATCTTGTACTCCCTCAAATATTTGCCTTTCTAGACATTTCAAATGGACTACAACATACGGATGTATGTAGACATATTTTGAAGTGTAGATTCACTCATTTTGTTCCGTATGTAGTCACTTGTTAAAATATCTAAAAAGATAAATATTTGGGAACAGAGAAAGTAATTGATATCATACTACATAAAATCAGCGTACAATTAATCTTCCTCCCAATATCACCGTGCGCATTTACTACTTTTCAAAAGTGGCAACACAGCATATAAAATTGGAAAGGAGAGGAGCCCATCAATCCTACTGGTTAGCTTCGTCCAAGTGCAGAAAGAATTGGTGCACTCCAAGAACAGCCCAACAGATCATTCAACAATCTTATGTCGAATTGTAAATCACGACAGAGCTATATCTCGCCTACTGGGAGATGTAGCTCTTGCTCACCACTGGCGCCCGCACGTATGATCCGGCCTATTACCGTGTTTCGCTCGATCTGTCGCTATTTTCGCTCGCTCGGTCATCCAAATAGCGTCAAATTTATATCCGCCTACAAGTGTCGTTAATATTTTTGGTCATTGGTTGGGCGATATTTGATGAGGACATCAATACCATAGTTACACCCACAGCCCCTGCTGCTATACATACTGGACCAATTACTAGAGCTCGCGCACGCCAACTAAATTACCAGGTACTTTCGTTTCTTGGTAATGATTCTAATGTTCATGAGAATATGATGATGCCTAAATTGGATACATTTGTTTTGCTTACAAATGAAGGGCCTAGCTTGGAGAAGGATGAACATTGGAGCAAGAACAAGCATGAAGATGATGGCATGCGCAAGAGGGACAAGAATGGAGTTACAAGTGATGATTTCAGGACTTTGAAGCCACCATAATGAGTGCATGAAGCCTTGGACGAAATATACAAGATGCCACTTCATAAATTTCGTCCAGAGGCTATTCTAGGTGCTGCGTCACCTTATTATTGGGCCAGGCCCATGTAATTTCGAAATACATAAGTATAGGCTATTTTTAGAGTCCGTATGTGTGGGGAAACAAGAGATAGGATTAGTTTCGGACCCCTCCACCAAGGGCCACGAAATTCACCCCCTCTTCCTCCATATATACAGCCCTTAGGGCACCGTTTAGACTTTGGGTTTTGTTTAGATTAAAAGTTTGCCATAGCTGCAACTTCGTGCCGTTTGTGTTCAACGACCAAACAAAGGCGTCACAGAACCCCACCTTGATCAATAAAGCTTTCATCTTATATTCGCAATATCCAGATTGCAATCTCAGTTTCTTGCTTGTTCTTGCTTACAGGAAACAGACCCTCGTGGTCAGGTTGATCGTGCTCCGGCATGGTCAATAACCTCTCGGAGTTGGTTTAGCGATTGCTAAGGCGCGACGTCCTCGCACGTTCGTAGTCGGATTGTCAAAGTCGACTTCCACCAAAGCGAAATCCACCATCTCATCGAAAGACGGGACACCTTTGCTTCTATCAAGTGGTATCAGATTTCCAGGTTGCTCGGTGAGATTTTACAGTTTTTCGTAGTTTAGATCGAGTTCCACCAGATTCATCTCCGCCACAAGTCTGAGTTCCATCAGATTCATCTCCGCCACCAGTCCTAGTCCGAGTCCAGTAATTGTTGCATTGTTCTCGATTTCCAGATCACGCGATACTCCGAGTCGTGACAGCGGAGGACTCCTCAACTTCCGAGCCATCCGCAGAAGAAAAATAGTTCCAGTTTTAAAAAAAAACTAAGTCTAGAAAATTCTGGCTAGGCAGTTTTTAGACCATTTGTAGACTTTTTCGAAAAAAATTTGTTGCGGAGCAAAAAAAAAAAAAAAAAAAAGTGCAAAAAAAGAGAAAAAAAATTCAGAGTGTGCTCCTCCCTTGTTTACGTGCCGCGCCATGATTTTGTTGGTGTTCTAGGCTCGCGTCTCTAGCACAGTCTAGCCTAGGACCAGCACAGTACCGTTGTTGAGCGTTTATTCAACTTTGCATCTCTGAATTGATTATTGTCGACCCTTTTGCTACCATATTATAAGCCTTCCCAGCTCCACATACATCTACGCCGTATGTTGGACTCTCCCCGTAATCGCTCTATCCAAGCTTTGAGAGTTTTGACTACAACGATTGCCGATCACCGCTTCTTCTTTGGTAAGAACTGGTAAGAATTTGAGATTTGCTTGACGGGTTTGTGATACACCACCACCACTTCTTAGTAGTCTGTTGGATCATATTCTTGTGTGTTTCTATTTGCTGCTAACCATGGTAGGATCACAAGCCGATGAGACTGATTGGGAGAACCTGACGAACAAACAGCTATATGATAAATTTCAGCAAATGATGAGTGGACAGGTGCAAGATGTGCTAAACAGATTTGACGAGGCCATGGAGAAGATAGATGGCATTGAGAAGACGTTTGAAACAAAGCTTGATAGCAAGTTTAATGAATTGCTCGGCGTTTTCCACATCCACCGCCGGCTGCACCTATCGCACCTCAAGAACGACAACAACTACGCCTCTTACGAATCAGTATGGACGAGCTCAGCGTGTTCCTATTGAGCCAAGACAAAATTCTGGTGCCATTGCTCTCGCTGTTGGTGCTTCTTTGGCTCCTGCTACTCTGCTGCTGCTGGTACCGAGAAGGATGATGAGTATGTGGGCGATTATGAGGATGAGGTTGATAAAAATCAGAACTACGTGCAGCCACCAGCACCACCACCAGCAGGTCGACCTCAGGTATATATTCGTAATGGTAGGCCTGCACCACCACCTCAGGTGCGAGATGATGTCCATATTCCTAAACTGAAATTGAATATTCCACCATTTGAGGGTAGATATGTTCCTGATATATATCTTACTTGGGAGTTAGAAACTGAACAACGTTTTACATGTTTACAATATCCCGAGGAGAGACGGGTTGCTGCTGCTGTTTGTGCTTTCACTAGTTTTGCATGTGTATGGTGGTCTGAACATTGTAGATTATATCCTATTCCCGCTACTTGGGCTGCTTTGAAAACTGCTATGCATACTCGTTGGGTTCCACCATATTATCAACGTGAATTGCTTCAAAAATTGCAGCGTTTAAGACAAGGAAAAAATTATGTAGAAGAATATTATCAGGAATTACAAACCGGCATGATTAGATGTGGTATTGTTGAGGAGAATGAAGCTATGCTTGCACGTTTTATAGGTGGATTAAATAGAGATTCAGACCATTCTAGAGTATAAGGAGTATACTAATATCACTCGTTTATTCCATCTTGCTTGTAAAGCTGAACGTGAAGTGCAGGATCGACAAGCATTGGCGCGAACTAACTTTTCTGCAGGTCGACTTTCATCATGGACACCGCGTGCATCCTCTACTTCCACTACACCAGCACCTCCATCACCGCTACCTCCAGCCGTGCTACAAGAAAGCAGCACAACCTCCACTATCTCGCCAAGAGCGCACCTACCGGGCCTACACAGAGCTCTTCTTCTTCCATGGCATCAACTGGGCACACTAGTGATATTATTTGTCGTCGTTGTAAGGGAAGAGGTCATTATGCGAGAGAATGCAAATCTCAGCGTGTGATGATTGCTCTTGAGGATGGTGGGTATGAGTCCGCTAGTGACTATGATGAGGAGACGTTGGCTCTTATTACACGTGAAGAACACGGTGGAGATGATTACGATCATGAGACGCAATACATGGCTCCTGAAGACGCCGACAGTATGAATGTTTAGTTGCTCAACGTGTTTTGAGTGTGTAGGTCACACAAGCTGAGCAAAACCAGAGGCACAATTTGTTCCATACCAAGGGAGTTGTGAAGGAACGTTACGTGCGGCGTCATCATATCTGGAGGAGCTGCAACAACTTGGCTAGCATGGAGATGGTGGAGAAGCTTTCTCTCACCACAAGATCACATCCACATCCTTACTACATCCAATGGTTCAACAACAGCGGCAAGGTTAAGGTAACACGTATTGTTCGTGTGCATTTTAGTATCTCTACATATGCCGATTATGTTGATTGTGATGTGGTACCTATGCAAGCATGTTCCTTATTACTTGGTAGACCATGGCAATTTGATAAAAATTCTGTGCACCATGGTAGAAACAATCAGTATACTCTTGTTCATAAGGATAAAAATATTACTTTGCTTCCTATGACTCCAGATTCTATTTTGAAAGATGATATTAATAGAGCTAATAAAGCAAAACAGGAGAAGAATAAGAGCGAAAATCAGATTGTGGCAAAGGAATTTGAGCAACAAATGAAGCCTAATAATAAACCATCTAGTGTTGCTTCTGAAATACAATTGAAAAGTGCATGTTTATTTGCCACCAAATCTGATATTGATGAGCTAGATTTCAGCACATCTGTTTGTTATGCTTTTGTGTGCAAAGAGGCATTATTTTCATTCGAGGACGTGCCTTCCTATTTGCCTCCTGCTGTCACTAACATTTTGCAGGAGTTCGCTGACGTCTTTCCACAAGACGTGCCACCGGGATTACCGCCTATTCGAGGGATTGAGCATCAGATTGACTTAATTCCCGGTGCTTCACTGCCAAACCGTGCGCCATACCGTGCCAATCTAGAGGAGACGAAGGAGATTATGCGTCAAGTACAAGAGCTGCTCGACAAAGGTTATATACGCGAATCCCTTAGTCCTTGTGATGTTCCTATTATTCTAGTGCCGAAAAAGGATGGTACATCACGTATGTGTGTTGATTGTAGAGGCATTAATAATATTACTATTCGTTATCGTCATCCTATTCCTAGGCTAGATGATATGCTTGATGATCTGAGTGGCTCTATAATATTCTCCAAAGTTGATTTGCGTAGTGGATACCATCAAATTCGTATGAAATTGGGGGATGAATTGAAAACAGCATTTAAAACTAAGTTTGGATTATATGAGTGGTTAGTCATGCCTTTTGGGTTAACTAATGCACCTAGTACTTTCATGAGATTAATGAACGAAGTTTTACGTGCTTTCATTGGACGATTTGTGGTAGTTTACTTTGATGACATATTGATTTATAGCAGATCTTTGGAGGAACATTTGGAACATTTACGTGCTGTTTTTATTGCTCTACGTGATGCACGTTTGTTTGGTAACCTTCGGAAGTGCACCTTTTGCACCGACCGAGTGTCTTTTCTTGGTTATGTTGTTACTCCACAGGGAATTGTAGTTGATAAAGCCTAGATTGAAGCTATTGAGAGTTGGCCGCAGCCCAAAACGGTCACACAAGTGAGTTTTCTTGGCCTCGCTGGTTTCTATAGGCGTTTTGTGAGAGATTTCAGCACCGTTGTTGCACCTCTCAATGAGCTTACAAAGAAGGATGTGCCTTTTGTTTGGGGTACTGCACAGGAAGAAGCCTTCACGGTATTGAAAGATAAGTTGACACATGCTCCTTTACTCCAACTTCCTGATTTTAATAAGACTTTTGAGCTTGAATGTGATGCTAGTGGAATTGGCTTAGGAGGTGTGTTATTACAAGATGGCAAACCTGTTGCATACTTTTCTAAAAAATTGAGTGGGCCTAGTCTGAATTATTCTACTTATGATAAAGAATTATATGCTCTTGTTCGGACTTTAGAAACATGGCAACATTATTTATGGCCCAAAGAATTTGTTATACATTCTGATCATGAATCTTTGAAACATATTAAAAGTCAAGCTAAACTGAATCATAGACATGCTAAATGGGTTGAATTCATTGAGACTTTCCCTTATGTCATTAAACACAAGAAGGGTAAAGAAAATGTTATTGCTGATGCATTATCTCGTCGCTATACTATGCTTTCACAACTTGACTTCAAAATATTTGGTTTGGAGACCATCAAAGGTCAATATGTGCATGATGCTGATTTTAAAGATGTATTGCAGAATTGTAAAGAAGGAAGTACATGGAACAAGTTTGTCGTTAATGATGGATTTGTGTTCCGTGCTAACAAGCTATGCATTCCAGCTAGCTCCGTTCGTCTTTTGTTGTTGCAGGAGGCGCATGGAGGAGGACTAATGGGACACTTTGGCGTGAAGAAGACGGAGGACGTACTTGCTACACATTTCTTTTGGCCAAAGATGAGACGAGATGTTGAGCGTTTTATTGCTCGCTGCACTACATGTCAAAAAGCTAAGTCACGACTCAATCCTCATGGTTTATATATGCCTTTGCCTGTGCCTAGTGTTCCTTGAGAGGATATATCTATGGACTTTGTCTTAGGTTTACCTAGTACAAAGAAGGGGAGGGATAGCATATTTGTTGTCGCGGATAGATTCTCAAAAATGGCACACTTTATACCATGTCATAAAAGCGATGATCTGTTAATGTTGTTGATTTGTTCTTTCGTGAAATTATTCGCTTGCATGGTGTGCCAAATACTATTGTTTCAGATCGTGATACTAAATTTCTTAGCTACTTTTGGAGATGTTTATGGGCCAAGTTGGGGACTAAACTGCTTTTTAGTACTACTTGTCACCCCAAACTGATGGACAAACTGAAGTAGTCAATAGAACATTGTCTACTATGCTTAGGGCTGTTCTAAAGAATAATAAGAAAATGTGGGAGGAATGCTTGCCTCATATTGAATTTGCTTATAATCGTTCATTGCATTCTACTACTAAGATGTGCCCTTTTGAAGTTGTGTATGGTTTCCTACCTCGTGCACCTATTGATTTGTTACCTCTTCCATCTTCGGAGAAGGTTAATTTTGATGCTAAAGAACGTGCTGAATTGATTATAAAAATGCATGAGTTAACTAAGGAAAACATTGAGCGTATGAATGCTAAATATAAACTTCTTTGGAGATAAGGGTAGAAAACATGTTGTGTTTGCACCGGAGATCTTGTTTGGTTACATTTGCGTAAGGATAGATTTCTGATTTGCGCAAATCAAAGCTAATGCCATGTGTTGCTGGTCCCTTTAAGGTGTTGGAGAAAGTAAATGATAATGCATATAAACTTGAGCTGCCTGCAGATTTTGGGGTTAGTCCCACTTTTAACATTGCAGATTTGAAGCCTTATTTGGGTGAGGAAGATGAACTTCCATCGAGGACGACTTCATTTCAAGAAGGGGAGGATGATGAGGACATCAATACCATTGTTACACCCACAGCCCTGCTGCTATACATACTGGACCAATTACTAGAGCTCGCGCACGCCAACTAAATTACCAGGTACTTTCGTTTCTTGGTAATGATTCTAATGTTCATGAGAATATGATGTTGCCTAAATTGGATACATTTGTTTTGCTTACAAATGAAGGGCCTAGCTTGGAGAAGGATGAACATTGGAGCAAGAACAAGCATGGAGATGATGGCATGCGCAAGGGAACAAGAACGGAGTTACAAGTGATGATTTCAGGACTTTGAAGCCACCATAATGAGTGCATGAAGCCTTGGACGAAATATACAAGATGCCACTTCATAAATTTCGTCCAGAGGCTATTCTAGGTGCTGCATCACCTTATTATTGGGCCAGGCCCATGTAATTTCGAAATACATAAGTATAGGCTATTTTTAGAGTCCGTATGTGTGGGGAAACAAGAGATAGGGTTAGTTTCGGACCCCTCCACCAAGGGCCACGAAATTCACCCCCTCTTCCTCCATATATACAGCCCTTAGGGCACCGTTTAGACTTTGGGTTTTGTTTAGATTAAAAGTTCGCCATAGCTGCAACTTCGCGTACTTCGTTTGTGTTCAACGACCAGACAAAGGCGTCACAGAACCCCACCTTGATCAATAAAGCTTTCATCTTATATTCGCAATATCCAGATTGCAATCTCAGTTTCTTGCTTGTTCTTCGTTTGCTCGCAGGAAATGACCCTCGTGGTCAGGTTGATCGTGCTCCGGCGTGGTCAATAACCTCTCGGAGTTGGTTTAGCGATTGCTAAGGCACGACGTCCTCGCACGTTCGTAGTCAGATCGTCAAAGTCGACTTCCACCAAAGCGAAATCCACCATCTCATCGAAAGACGGGACACCTTTGCTTCTATAAGTATTCCAATTAGATTCAAAACACTAATACGGGTGGGAGCATATGACTTATTATGTCCGATTTGGCTATGTAGAAATGACTTGGTTTTCAATGATGAAAATGCTTCTTCTTTGCAGGTTATTTTTTGTTGTATGCACTCGCTTCGTACGTGGTCTATGCTACAACGAGCGGAGTACCAACCGCCGTTCAAGGCGGTGTGTACGCAGTTGGAGCAGGTGGCTACGGTTTTTTTTGCCCAACATAGGTGGCAGCATAATCTCCGGATCCGAATCGGTCAACTATCCCTTGCGACATAGGCATAGTGTTGGTCTATAGGACTCTACTTTCGCCGATTTGTCTTTTTTTCCTTTCATCTTGTCAGACTTTAGGTGTTTAGTTGTGTGCATCTTAGTTATGCAGAGGCCGGGTGTTACTTATAATGATTTGTATCAGCTTGATGCTACATTTCAAGATAATAAAAATGCCCTTTATCAGAAAAAAAACGCTCGCTCGGTTGGTTGGTTTTATTCTAAAAAAAAGTTGGTTGGCTTTTCTTCTTCTGTTGTACACTAGCTGGACAGATCCAATTTTTATACTTTCTTTTTTGTGTTTTTACAGTTTTTACTGGTTTTCTTTGATTTTCAGACAAGTTCTTTTTTCTCTTTCTTTTTGTGTGTTTTTTTCAGTTTTTATTGATTTTCATGGTTTCTTTCCTTTTCTATGTGCCTTCTTTACATTTTACATCGGTTTTCTTTAGGGGTTTTCCTTTTCATTATTTTGAATTGATTTTAGTTTTCTTTTTCCTTTTCAGTTTTGTTTTATTTTTTTCTTCATTTTTCTTTGTTCTTTCTCGGTTTTCATTTGTCATTTTTCTTTTTTTCAACACATGTCAACTCTTTTTTCATACACACTGTATATTTTTGTATATATCAAAAACGTTTTTATTTATGTTTATTTTTTCAAAATATAATGTTAAAAACTTCAAAATATATGAAAATAACTACTTTTTTTATACACACTGTATATTTTTGTATATATCAAAAAAACTTTTTTATTTATGTTTAATTTTTTCAGAATATAATATTAAAACTTCAAAACATATGAAAATGACTACTTTTTTTCATACACGTCGTACAGTTTTTTGTATCCATCAGCAACAATTTTTATACATGTTTAGAATTTTGAAAATACTATCTCTTTTCCTAAATGCAAGAGACTGCAAAAACATCTTATATTTAGAAACACTGGTAGTATGGGATTTATTTTTCCAAATCCATGTATTGATGTCCACTTTTACTCATATGCATTATACATTAGGAACATTCTTTTATACACTTTTACATAATACATAATTAATATATCTAAAAGATGTCTGTTTTTATTTCTACTTTTTTTCTTACATGCTGTACCCTTTTCATACATATGTTTAAGTTTTTTTAACTACATGATTTATATAAAACAAATAACGTCAATTACATGTTTTTGAAATGTGTGAATCTTTTATTAACCTTATTAATCAAATTAATGTTTCTAAATATGTGTATTTGGAATACTTTTCGAAAATATAAATGGAAGTAAAAAAAGAACGAACTAATGAAAAATAAAGAACAAAGTGAAATAACCAGGAAGTTACTTGGGACGGATCCGTTAATAGCAAACCCTGACGGATGCGTACGCTAGATCTGGCACTAAGCGGCGGATAGTCGCACCTTATAAACTAACGCGGGAGCTATGTCCCGCTTACAGTGAGACGATACCTACACTCGCCTGAAGAAACTTCACTATTGCGTTTGAATCGGACCTGCCCATTTTCTCCTCCTCCCTGCCTCGCTCGGATCGATCGATTTTCCGCTACTCGCTAATTCCTACACTGGTTTGGAGCAGTTTGATTCTGTTTTTTGTTCTTTTTCCCTTTTCATCTTCTTTTGTTTCTCTTTATGGTTTTCTTTGGTCTTTTTTTATTTTTCATCGGGTTTTTCACACGCTTTTACCGGTTTTCTTTGCTTCTTCATGATTTTCTTTGGTTTTTTGTTTATTTATTTATTCATCGATTTTCTTCGTTTATTTCTGGGTTGTCACTGGGTATTTTCTTTTCTTCATTTTTCACTTTTTGTTTCATTATCGTTTTCCTTTGTTTTCCCTTTTTCATTTTACTAGGTACCTGCCCGTGCGTTGCAGCGGGAGAACAACATTCGTGTATGCATGAGTGATATATTTAGGTCATGCTTTTAAAAATAAATCAACCAAGATCTCTTTACCCTCCTATTGTTACAGTATAAAACATGTATTAGTTGAAATAGACATATATATATATAGTTAAATGCACATGCATTGCTACGGAGAACAAAATAATATGATCACCAAAATGCATCTTTCTCATTTCCTAATTAATCTGGGGCACCTTGTGTTGGGGAACGTAGTAATTTCAAAAAATTTCCTACGCACACGCAAGATCATGGTGACGATATAGCAACGAGGGGAGAGTGTTGTCTACGTACCCTCGTAGACCGAAGCGGAAGCGTTGACACAACATAGAGGAAGTAGTCGTACGTCCTCCCGGTCCGACCGATCCAAGCACCGTTACTCCGGCACCTCCGAGTTCTTGACACGCGTACAGCTCGATGACGCACCCTCGATCTCCAATCCAAGAGAGGCTCAGGGGAGTTCCACAAGACGACGGCGTGGTGACGATCTTGATGTTCTCTGTCGCAGGCTTTGCCTAAGCACCGCTACAATATGACCGAGGTGTAATATCGTGGAGGGGCACCGCACACGGCTAAGGAACGATCAATGATCAACTTCGTGCTCTAGGGTGCCCCCTACCCCGTATATAAAGGAGGGAGGGAGGAGGTGGCCGCCCAAGGGGCGCCATAGGAGGAGGAAACCTACTCCAAGTAGGTTTCCCTCTTTCTAATCCATGTTGGAGGGAAGGAAGGAGTACTAGTAGTAGGAAGGAAGAGGGGAAGGAGAAAGGAAAGGGGCGGCCCCTCCCCAGTCGGATTGGGCTTGGGGCGCGCCTCCTTTGCTCCTTCTCCCTTCCTCCCATTTGGGCCTAATAAGGCCCATATACTTACCGGGGGGTTCCGGTAACCTCCCGGAACTCCGGTATATTCCCAAACTCTCCCGGAACCTTTCCGGTGTCCAAATATATCCGTCCAATAAATCAATCTTTATGTCTCGACCATTTCGAGACTCCTCGTCATGTCCGTGATCACATCCGGGACTCTGAACAACCTTCGGTACATCAAAATACATAAACTCATAATATAACTGTCATCGAAACCTTAAGCGTGCGGACCCTACGGTTCGAGAACAATGTAGACATGACCGAGACATGTCTCTGGTTAATAGCCAATAGCGGGACCTGGATGTCCATATTGGTTCCTACATATTCTACGAAGGTCTTTATTGGTCAAACCGCATAACAACATACGGTTTTCCTTTTGTCATCGGTATGGCTAGGAAACATAACCATCTTTGATTAATGAGCTAGTCAAGTAGAGGCATACTAGTGACTATATGTTTGTCTATGTATTCACACATGTATCATGTTTCCGGTTAATACAATTCTAGCATGAATAATAAACATTTATCATGATATGAGGAAATAAATAATAACTTTATTATTGCCTCTAGGGCATATTTCCTTCAGTCTCCCACTTGCATTAGAGTCAATAATCTAGATTACATAGTAATGATTCTAACACCCATGGAGTCTTGGTGCCGATCATGTTTTGCTCGTGAGAGAGGCTTAGTCAACGGTCTCGCAACATTCAGATCCGTATGTATCTTGCAAATCTCTATGTCTCCCACTTGGACTTGGTCCCGAATGGAATTGAAGCGTCTCTTGATGTGCTTGGTCCTCTTGTGAAATCTGGATTCCTTTGCCAAGGCAATTGCACCAAGATTGTCACAGAAGATCTTCATTGGTCCCGATGCACTAGGTATGACACCTAGATCGGAAATGAACTCCTTCATCCGACTCCTTCATTTGCTGCTTGAAGCAGCTATGTACTCCGCTTCACATGTAGATCCCGCCACGACGCTTTGTTTAGAACGCACCAACTCACAGCTCCATCGTTTAATATAAACATGTATCCGGTTTGCGATTTAGAATCGTCCGGATCGTGTCAAAGCTTGCATCGACGTAACCATTTACGACTAGCTCTTTGTCACCTCCATATCGAGAAACATATCCTTAGTCCTTTTCGGTATTTCAGATGTTCTTGACGCTGTCGATGATCCACTCTGGATTACTTTGGTACCTACCGCCAAGCTTATTGCTAAGCATACGTCGGTCTGGTACACATCATTGCATACATGATAGAGCCTATGGTCAAGCATAGGAACACCTTTCATTTTCTCTCTATCTTCTGCTGTGGTCGCATTGAGTTTGACTCAACTTCACACCTTGTAGCACGAGCAAGAATCCTTTCTTTGCTCGATCCATTTTGAACTTTTTCAAAATTTTGTCAAGGTATGTGCTTTGTGAAAGTCCTATTAAGCGTCTTGATCTATCTCTATAGATCTTGATGCCCAATATGTAAGCAGCTTCACCGAGGTCTTTCATTGAAAAACTTTTATTCAAGTATCCCTTTATGCTATCCAGAAATTCTATATCATTTCCAATTAATAATATGTCATCAACATATAAAACTAGAAATGCTCTGAGCTCCCACTCACTTTCTTGTAAATCTGAGGCTTCTCCAAAAGTCTCAGATAAAACCATATGCTTTGATCACACTTGTCAAAGCGTTTATTCCAACTCCGAGATGCTTGCACCAGTCCATAAATGGAACGCTGGAGCTTGCACACTTTGTTAGCACCTTTTGGATCAACAAAACCTTCAGTGCATCATATACAACTCTTCTTCTAGAAATCCATTCAAGAATGCAGTCTTGACATCCATTTGCCAAATTTCATAATCATGAAATGCAGCAATAGCTAACATGATTCGGACAGACTTAAGCATCGCTACGGGTGAGAAAGTCTCATCGTAGTCAACCCCTTGAACTTGTCGAAAACCTTTCGCAACAAGTCGAGCTTTGTAGACAGTAACATTACCATCGGCGTCAGTCTTCTTCTTAAAGATCCATTTATTCTCAATGTCTTGTCGATCATCGGGCAAGTCAACCGAAGTCCATACTTTGTTTTCATACATGGATCCCATCTCAGATTTCATGGCCTCTAGCCATTTTGCGGAATCTGGGCTCATCATCGCTTCCTCATAGTTCGTAGGTTCATCATGGTCAAGTAACATGACTTCCGAATAGGATTACCGTACCACTCAGTGCGGATCTTACTCTGTAGACCTCGAGGTTCATAGAAACTTGATCTGAAGTTTCATGATCAATATCATTAGCTTCCTCACTAATTGGTGTAGTTGTCACAGGAACCGGTTCTTGTGATGAACTACCTTCCAATAAGGGAGTAGATACAGTTATCTCATCAAGTTCTACTTTCCTCCCACTCACTTTTTTCGAGAGAAACTCCTTCTCTAGAAAGGATCCGAATTTAGCAACGAAAATCTTGCCCTCAGATCTGTGATAGAAGGTGTACCCAATAGTCTCCTTTGGGTATCCTATGAAGACACATTTCTCCGATTTGGGTTCGAGCTTATCTGGTTGAAGTTTCTTCACAGAAGCATCGCAGCCCCAAACTTTAAGAAACGACAACTTTGGTTTCTTGCCAAACCATAGTTCATAAGGCGTCGTCTCAACGGATTTTGATGGTGCCCTATTTAACGTGAATGCGACCGTCTCTAAAGCATAACCCCAAAACGATAGCGGTAAATCGGTAAGAGACATCATAGATCGTACCATATCAAGTAAAGTACGATTACGACATTCGGACACACCATTTCGTTGTGGTGTTCCAGGTGGCGTGAGTTGCGAAACTATTCCGCATTGTTTCAAATGTAAACCAAACTCGTAGCTCAAATATTCTCCTCCACGATCAGATCGTAGAAACTTTATTTTCTTGTTACGATGATTTTCTACTTCACTCTGAAATTCTTTGAACTTTTCAAATGTTTCAGACTTGTGCTTCATCAAGTAGATATACCCATATCTGCTCAAATCATCTGTGAAGGTGAGAAAATAACGATATCCGCCACGAGCCTCAACATTCATCGGGCCACATACATCATGTATGTATGATTTCCAACAAATCTGTTGCTCTCTCCATAGATCCGGAGAACGGTGTTTTGGTCATCTTGCCCATGAGGCACGGTTCGCAAGTACCAAGTGATTCATAATCAAGTGATTCCGAAGTCCATCAAGATGGAGTTTCTTCATCGTTTTACACCGATATGACCTAAACGGCGATTGCCACAAATATGTTGCACTATCATTATCAACTCTGCATCTTTTGGCTTCAACATTATGAATATGTGTATCACTACTATCGAGATTCAATAAAATAGACCACTCTTCAAGGGTGCATGACCATAAAAGATATTACTCATATAAATAGAACAACCATTATTCTCGATTTAAATGAATAACCGTCTCGCATCAAACAAGATCCAGATATAATGTTCATGCTCAACGCAGCACCAAATAACAATTATTCAGGTCTAAAACTAATCCCGATGGTAGATGTAGAGGTAGCGTGCCGACCGCGATCACATCGACTTTGGAACCATTTCCCACGCGCGCCGTCACCTCGTCCTTAGCTAATCTTCGCTAATCCGTAGTCCCTGTTTGAGTTGCAAATGTTAGCAATGAACCAGATCAAATACCAGTGCTCTGCGAGCATTTAGTAAGGTACACATCAATAACATGTATATCACATATACCTTTGTTCACTTTGCCATCCTTCTTATCCGCCAAATACTAGGGCAGTTCCGCTTCAAAGGTCGATCGCTTGCGGTAGAAGCACTCGATTTCGTGCTTAGGTCCGACTTGGGTTTCTTCTCTTGAGTAGCAACTTGTTTGCTGTTCTTTTGAAGTTCCCTTCTTCTTCCCTTTGCCCTTCTTCTTGAAACTAGTGGTCTTGTTGACCATCAACACTTGATGCTCCTTCTTGATTTCTACCTCCATGCTTTCAAAGATCGCGAAGAGCTCGGAATAGTCTTGTTCATCCCTTGCATATTATAGTTCATCACAAAGCTCTTGTAGCTTGGTGGCAGTGATTGGAGAATTCTGTCAATGACGCTATCATCCGGAAGATTAACTCCCAGTTGAATCAAGTGATTATTATACCCAGACATTTTGAGTATATGCTCACTGACAGAACTGTTCTCCTCCATCTTGCAGCTGTAGAACTTATTGGAGACTTCATATCTCTCAATCCGGGCATTTGCTTGAAATATTAACTTCAACTCCTGGAACATCTCATATGCTCCATGACGTTCAAAACGTCGTTGAAGACCCGGTTCTAAGCCGTAAAGCATGGCACATTGAACTATAGAGTAGTCACCAGCTTTGCTCTGCCAGACGTTCTTAACATCGTCGGTTGCATCAGCAAGCAGCCTAGCACCAGCGGTGCTTCCAGATTTAACTCTTCTGCGCAGCAATGAGGATAATCCTCGAGTTACGGACCCGATCCATGTAATTGCTACCATCATCTTTCAACTTTGCTTTCTCAAGGAACGCATTAAAATTCAACGGAACAACAGCACGAGCCATCTATCTACAAACAAACATAGACAAGCAAAATACTATCAGGTACTAAGTTCATGATAAATTTAAGTTCAATTAATCATATTACTAAAGAACTCCCACTTAGACAGACATCTCTCTAGTCATCTAAGTGATCACGTGATCCAAATCAACTAAACCATGTCCGATCATCACGTGAGATGGAGTAGTTTCAATGGTGAACATCTCTATGTTGATCATATCTACTATATGATTCATGCTCGACCTTTCGGTCTCCGTGTTCCGAGGCCATATCTGTATATGCTAGGCTCGTCAAGTATAACATGAGTATTCCGCGTGTGCAAATTTTTTGCACCCGTTGTATTTGAACGTAGAGCCTATCACACCCGATCATCACGTGGTGTCTCAGCACGAAGAACTTTCGCAATGGTGCATACTCAGGGAGAACACTTCTTGATAATTAGTGAGAGATCATCTTAAAATGCTACCGTCAATCAAAGCAAGATAAGATGCATAAAGGATAAACATCACATGCAATCAATATAAGTGATATGATATGGCCATCATCATCTTGTGCTTGTGATCTCCATCTCCGAAGCACCGTCGTGATCACCATCATCACCGGCGCGACACCTTGATCTCCATTGTAGCATCATTGTCGTTTACGCCATCTATTGCTTCTACGACTATTGCTACCGCTTAGTGATAAAGTAAAGCAATTACAGGGCGTTTGCATTTCATACAATAAAGCGACAACCATATGGCTCCAACCAGTTGCCGATAACTTCGGTTACAAAACATGATCATCTCATACAATAAAATATAGCATCACGTCTTGACCATATCACATCACAACATGCCCTGCAAAAACAAGTTAGACGTCCTCTACTTTGTTGTTGCAAATTTTACGTGGCTGCTACGGGCTTAGCAAGAACCGTTCTTACCTACGCATCAAAACCACAACGATAGTTTGTCAAATAGACTCCGTTTTAACCTTCACAAGGACCGGGCGTAGCCACACTCGGTTCAACTAAAGTTGGAGAAACTGACACCCACTAGTCACCTGTGTGCAAAGCACGGCGGTAAAACCAGTCTCGCGTAAGCGTCTGGCGTAATGTCGGTCCGGCCGCTTCATCCAACAATACCATGAATCAAAGTATGACATGTTTGGTAGGCGGTATGACTTATATCGTCCACAACTCATTTGTGTTCTACTCGTGCATATAACATCAACGCATAAAACCTAGGCTCGGATGCCATTTGTTGGGGAACGTAGTAATTTCAAAAAATCCTCGCACACGAAAGATCATGGTGATGATATAGCAACGAGGGAGAGTGTTGTCTACGCACCCTCGTGAGACCGGCGAAGCGTTGACACAGCGTAGAGGAAGTAGTCGTCGTCCTCCGGTCCGACCGATCCAAGCACCGTTACTCCGGCACCTCCGAGTTCTTGACACGCGACAGCTCGATGGCGCACCCTCGATCTCCAATCCAGAGAGGCTCGAGGGGAGTTCCACAAGACGACGGCGTGGTGGCGATCTTGATGTTCTCTGTCGCAGGCTTCGCCTAAGCACCGCTACAATATGACCGAGGTGTAATATCGTGGAGGGGGCACCGACACGGCTAAGGAACGATCAATGATCAACTTGTGTTCTAGGGTGCCCCCTACCCCGTATATAAAGGAGGGAGGGAGGAGGTGGCGGCCCAAGGGGCGCGCCATAGGAGGAGGAAACCTACTCCAAGTAGGTTTCCCCTCTTTTTCCTAATCCATGTTGGAGGGGGAAGGAAGGAGTACTAGTAGTAGGAAGGAAGAGGGGGAAGGAGAAAGGAAAGGGGGGGCCGGCCCCCTCCCCAATTCGGATTGGGCTTGGGGGGGCACGCCCCCCTCCTTTGCTCCTTCTCCCTTCCTCCCACTTGGGCCTAATAAGGCCCATATACTTACCGGGGGGTTCCGGTAACCTCCCGGAGCTCCGGTATATTCCCAAACTCTCCCGGAACCTTTCCGGTGTCCAAATATTTCCGTCCAATATATCAATCTTTATGTCTCGACCATTTCGAGACTCCTCGTCATGTCCGTGATCACATCTGGGACTCCGAACAACCTTTGGTACATCAAAATACATAAACTCATAATATAACTGTCATCGAAACCTTAAGCGTGCGGACCCTACGGTTCGAGAACAATGTAGACATGACCGAGACATGTCTCTGGTCAATAACCAATAGCGGGACCTAGATGTCCATATTGGTTCCTACACATTCTACGAAGATCTTTATCGGTCAAACCGCATAACAACATACGTTGTTCCTTTTGTCATCGGTATGTTACTTACCCGAGATTTGATCGTCAGTATCCAATACCTAGTTCAATCTCGTTACCGGTAAGTCTCTTTACTCGTTCCGTAATACGCCATCTCATAACTAACTCATTAGTTACATGCTTGCAAGGCTTAGGTGATGAGTATTACCGAGAGGGCCCAGAGATACCTCTCCGACAATCGGAGTGACAAATCCTAATCTCGAATTATGCCAACTCAACATGTACCTTCGGAAACACCTGTAGTACTCCTTTATAATCACCCAGATTCGTTGTGACGTTTGGTAGTACCAAAGTGTTCCTCCGTAAACGGAGTTACACAATTCTCATAGTTACAGGAACATGTATAAGTCATGAAGGAAGCAATAGCGAGAATACTAAACGATCAAGTGCTAAGCTAACGGGATGGGTCATGTCAATCACATCATTCTCCTAATGATGTTATCCCATTTAATCAAATGACAACACATGTCTATGGTTAGGAAACATAACCATCTTTGATTAATGAGCTAGTCAAGTAGAGGCATACTAGTGACTATATGTTTGTCTATGTATTCACACATGTATCATGTTTCCGGTTAATACAATTCTAGCATGAATAATAAACATTTATCATGATATGAGGAAATAAATAATAACTTTATTATTGCCTCTAGGGCATATTTCCTTCACCTTGTTCCACCATGAACTATACTTTCACTCAAGAACCGACAAAACCTCTTACCTCATACCTTCATGTGGAGGCCGGTCCCCTTCTACTCTCGTGCGGCCTCCATGACACACAATCCTTTCTCCTCCGGCTCTGAGTGCCAATGAAGAGGTAACATAGAGTCAAACTGAGAACAAATCAGGTGTGGCATTGCACCAATGCTCCCATGTGTTCCAAGAAGTTTTGCCTTGTATACTCTTATTCTTTTGTCTGTGTACTGTAATTGCCAAAGAGTGCCCTGAGAACTTGTAGACATGTCACCGATTGTGGTAGAAAGTAAACACATAAATCATGAGTATAGTTTATCACCTGTGAACTTGCTCTTGTGCGGGCAAGATAGTGAGTTACCTCGCGTCGCAGCGCAGTATGTGAAGCTCACTTTCGCAAATCAGCCGACCGTGCTCTCGCCATCGGCCTGAGCTCTCCGCATGTAAGTATTCTCGATTAAAAAAAGGAGCAGCATGTTCATGTTGTTTGTAATATAACTGAATATAATAAGAATTAGCATGATCAATGGCAGATTGAATTAGCTAAACAGGCAGCCCCCATCTTTCCGAACCAATGAAGATTGCACGACGGGGAAAGAAGTGCTCATGGGACCAGGTTAATTCGCACCATCGGACATGGATGCTCACCTCGGCGTATGGAAAATAGCCTACCAGCGGTGGATGGGGTGAGTCCGGGCGGAATCGTCGAGATTCCGCGTAGCCGCGGCTGGATCAAAGGAAGTCGTCCTCGTTGGCATCAGATGACACGGAGGTATGGGGAGGAGGGGGGTAACGTGGACATCTTTACCTCGACATATGTAGAATAGGCGCGGTGGGGACGAGGCCCGATCGGATTCATCCCATCAAGATTTTGGGCGACCGTGGCGGATCGTAGTCGCCGTCCTCCTTGGTAGGATCGTGCATTCGTGCATCGATAGGGGAGGAGGGAGGAGGTGGGCGATGTCCTCGGTGGTGGCGGCAGGAGAGGGTAGAGCTAGCCGCTAGGGCATTCTCGTCGCAACGGAGCAGGCGAATGGTTGGGCCAGGATGGAACAGAATACTGGGCTGACATGCGTGCATTGGTTTTTTTTGAAAGAAAAATCGAGAAAGCAAGCGCTCGCGAGGGGAGGGGGATCGACGAAGGACGAACGGTGGGTCGACGTAAGGGGGGAGACGGAACCCTACGTAATTTTTAGGTAGTAGAGATTGTTTTGCCTTGGTTTTCTATGATATTTCTTGTTTTCTTTTCTATTTTTCATGGTTTTTCTTCGTTTCCTCATGAGTTTTCGCGGTTTTCTTTGGATTTTTTGTTTTTCTTTATTTCTGAGGTGTTTCTTTTGTTTCTTTCTTCCCCTTCTTCGATTTTTACCGCTTTTCTTCATTTCTTTTACTTTTTTCTTTGACACATGTCTATACTTTTCATACACATCTTATTAATACATCAGGAAAATTTTCTCTGTATATTTTAAATTCCTTATAATACATGATTATCACTTTTTTTATTATATGTTTGAATACTGCTTTTTCATACACTTTGTACATTTTTCTATATATCAAGAACGTCTTTTAAAACATTTTTACCATTTTTCAAATATATAATTAACATTTTTGTACACTATCAACATTTTTTACCAAAAGTTATGTTAAATTTCTACAAATATATTATAATTTATTATATATATACAAGGAAAACAATTTGGGTACACGTTTAACAATTTTGAAATAGATGATTAATTGTTTTTGAAATATGTTTGATGACTATTTTTTCATATACATCGTACATTTTTGTATATATCAGGAACAATTTTTATTCATGGGTAATTTTTGGCAATATAAGGTTAACATTTCTTTGATACTCGATTGCCATTTTTTAAAATCTATGTTTTTATGTTCGTTTTTTAGTACACGTTCTACACCTTTGGTATACATGGAAAATATATTTTTTATACACGTTTGTCATATTTTGAATAGATAATTAACATTTTTCTCAAAATCTTGATTAACATTTTTTAAATACATGATCAACTTTTTGCATACATATATTTGGTTTTCTATACATTTTCCGTGTACATGATAAACAATTTGACGTTGTGGCCTCCCGCGAGCTGGCCCGGCTCATCTGATGCTCCCCTTCACGCGACGATCCCTACATCTCACTTTATGTGAGACATAAGGGCGCCCTTAAATCAAGCCAGTATGAGAGGGTGGGGATGTGTCTCGCTTCTCGTTTCCTCTTTGGTACTTAACCGCCAAATAGCAATCTCCATTTATCAAGCGCCCAAGGAGGAAGTTTCGCCCTTTTAGATGGGTCGGCCCATCTAAGACTTCTCCTTTCACCTGTTTTAGGAAGCTCCCAGAAGTTTTTGTATAAGGTTTTTTCATTTTACTTTGTTTGTTGGCAGGGTTTTAACTTTTCTTTTGCATATTTATTATTTCCTTTTATTTTAAAAATCTTAGAATTTTGGGAATTTTTAAAATTTGTGAATGTTTATGAATTCACAAAAAATCCAATATTATTTTTTTATTTTAAATCGGGAAACATTTTCAAATTTATAATTTTATTATGAATCCGCTAACTTTTTCCAAAATCCATGAACATTTTCCAAATTCCTGATTGTTTTTCATGTTTGCATTTTTGTCCCAAATTCACAAACATATTTAAAATTCTCAAAAAAATCTAAATTCATGAACTGTTTAAAAAAGAAAGGAATTCACTAACTTTTTTTTTGAATATGTGAAGTTTTATCAAAATCTGTGAACTTCTTTCAAAATATGTTCGCGAGGATTTCATAAAAAAGCAAACTATTGTGAAATCAACAAAAAAATTAAAATTCATGAACTTTTTTGAATTTGTGAATATTTTGTAAAATATGTTGGCATTTTTAAAAAAATGACCTTTTTGTTATGAGAATCGCAAACCACTAGTAGCAAAAATACTTGTGGTCTCTCATGTAAACATGGACTCAGCCCTGTCTTAGTGCAACACATGGAAGATTGGTTTAACAACAAGAAGCATTTATCTATAAATTGAATATCTTCTCTCATTATATCATCTTTCTGGAAATTCCACTCATGGATTTTTTAGCATGCCCCAGCTTAAATTCTTGAGTTACAGAATGTCTCACCTTCAAATGTTGTATAGATTTGTAATTTGAATAAATTATATTTGGAAGTTCTAACTATAAAAATGAGAAGTCTTGGTGAGTCACTTGGGGAATCCTTCTCCACAAATGAGGGCTTGGTGTCTATGACGGGAACCTTCTCCACATGGAGGACTTGTTCCCCAAAGAGGAGATAAAAGGAGCAAAGCTCTCTTCTAGTTCATCTAATATGCTTTGCTAACCCTAACACATGAGAGAGGTACAAAATATATAGGTGGCTTGAGGTAAGAGAAGAGATGAGTGGTACAAAGACTCATTTCCCAGCATTGCCCGTAGGCAAGGCCCATGGGCACGGGGTAAAGAAGTCGTGCACACGGGGGTTCTGTGGGGGCACGGTACAAGGCTCGTGCGCACGGGGTGGTCAATAGCTTCAGCGAAGCCCCGTGAGCACGGGGTGTCTGGAAACTTTCTGGATAGCCCGTGCACATGGGGTTTGGCGGCCCGTGCGCACGGGATGCCGTGGGAGCTACTCCAAGTCCTCATCTGCCACCTTCCGTGCACTCTTCATGCTCCTTCCTCACTCCTTCTTGATGCTCATCGGTGTACCTAATGACAGATAGAGTCTCTTTGCGAGGTAGTAGCCAAGTCTCGTCTAAATGCATAGGGAGTTCGGAGAGGAGTGAATTCACCTCACTTTTAATGGCATGTGCATGAGCTCTTGTCAATGGTCCACTTGCATTGTAGATGTCGACGTGGAATCTATGGCGATGTCCATTGGGTGCTCCACACCACCTTGTGTAGTGGTTGGATGCCGCTGCCGCCTTCAAGGTCCTCGACTCCACTATCGGTTGCAAGTAGCAAGCCAGGTGATGCAAGATGCTGCTAAAGCGACATGATAGGTGGGAGCGGCGGTTCGCTTTTCACGGGGTGGACATGGCTTTGATTCGGCCTTTATTCTGTTCTGCTAGCGCTGGTCCAGTGTGAACATGTGCTGGATCTGGTGGTACAACCCTGCCTAGGGGCTCGATTCTGTTGATGGTTGCTTTGTGGTGAACGTCGGGTGGTGGCCCCATGGCGGGTGGATCCATGAGGTGGTTGCAACGGCGGCAACCTGCGAGGTAGTTGCAACGGCGGCCAAATCTGGGCCAGCTTGCGTTCGTGTGAGATCACTCCCCCCATCGACGGGATTGAAGTTGGTGGGACACTAACTCGAAGCAACGCAACATGTAGGACGACGGTCCTCAACCTGCATCCGATGTCTTCTCCAACGGTCTATGTGAGTTTGATGCTCTCCCAATGCCAGGATCCAGTGAGTGAGGCGTCATCCACCAGTAGCGAGGTTGTTGGCAGTGATGAATTTGATGAAAAGTTTGCATATACTTCATGTGAACCCATGATGTTCTTTGGCTAGATCAGGCAATGTCGACGTGCGAGCATCGTGCCCTTGTTGAAGGTGGTGACTCAATGCTTGGCTTCGGGGATGAAAATCCCATGTTCGATCTTCGCTTGGACCCGTCAACATCAGCGCTTGTATGACAATTCCTTCTTGAAGGCTTTGTCTAGGAGTACCTTATTGTTCTTTTAATTTGGTCATATATCATAGGATTGTGGTGGGATGAAGATCCTATCTTAAGGCAAATCCATGTTGGATGGCCCCGAGTTCTTTTTTTAAGCCATTTGTTTATTCAACATCAATGCTAGACTTTGCTTGTCACAGCATCTTCACTCGCCCCCCCCCCCAAACAGGCCCCCGGACCCCTTTTTATAGCCGCCTCGAAAAAATCGGCCCAGTCGCGCCCCTAGGAGTCTAAATTTTACCGGTTAGGGCCGAAATTGGCGCTGGCGGACCTAGGCCGAACCCGGCGCGCTGGGGCGCCCGAGGGCGCCGGGGGAAACGAATTTGGCACGAAAACTGGTGGACCCGCTGACTCAGCGACTAGGCGATGCCAAGAACGTTCGTCGTCCTCATTGCCTCAATTTCCCGTGGGAATCAATGTGAAGGCTGCCGCCGGTCAGCCTTCCATTGATTCACGGGCGGCGCAGTGAAGGCGCGCGACCGCGCGTCTCGCCCTCTCCCGGCTAGCGTCCACACTGCTGCCGCCCGCTCACCGCCCACTTGCCGCTATAAAAGCCACCCTCCCTCGCCGCTGGCCGCACACTTGCCTCGTCACAGCATCTCTCCCTCTCTCGCCACCGGTGTCCCTCTCTCCTTCGCCAACGCCCTCTCTCTCTCTCTTCCCGCCTCAAGCCGCGATCGATGGCCGAGCGTTTCCCCGGCGACGGAGCGGCGGCCAACGGCTTCAGCCGCCGCCACCTTCACGAGTGGGAGGCGTGCCTCCTCCACGAGGCCAACTACCCAGCGTCGTCAGACATGCGCGTGTCGGGCTCATGGAGACTCAGTGCCGGAGGCGTCCCCGTCCCCCCGCCGCCGACCGACGCCGAAAACCGCGGCGAGATCGCGGGCATTCGGGCGTCCCTGCCGGAGGAGGTGCGGCACCTTTCAAAGTACGCCCCTGACAACCACGTTTTGTGGACGGCGTACTTCGAGCGCCGCCATGCCAAGCAACTCGCCTCCACCAACAACGCGCCAGCGCCAAGGGGGCGCCACAACGCCAACGACCGCCGCCTGTGGTGGGGCGTCCCCGCGCGCACGCTCCACGCCGTCCTCAAGCACCTCGAGGGCGGCAACGAGCCGCCGTTCGAGTACCCGGCGGCCACGTTCTCCCGCCAAAGCGGCAGCTCTTGGCTGCCGAGGCGCATGGCGGGCGCTTCCTCCTCCGGCACGGTGTCGCTCACCACCGTCAAGGGCGAACCCCTAGAGACGCTGGAGCGTCGGCGCAGCCGCGATGGCGGCCTCGTCATAAACGAGGGGCGCCGCCAGCCTTCCCCTCCTTCCCGCGGGCATCTTTGTCTGGTCAGGTCGAAGAAGGAGCTAGCGACGCCGCCCGTCGTCATGAAGCAGGAGCACGCCGACATGGCCACTGACCTCGAGACGGGCCTCAAATGGGCGTGGGACGACTACGTCTGAGAGGAGAAGGAGCGTGAGCGCCACGCCCTCGAGGAGATCGCCGCTCGGCGCCGCGACCATGACGAGGGCGGCGTCATCGTCCTCGAGGACAACGACGAGGAGGCGCCGCCGCCCACCAAGCGACCATGACGAGGGCGGCGTCATCGTCCTCGAGGACAACGACGAGGAGGCGCCGCCGCCCACCAATCCTGTCTGCCAAGGCGACCCAGGACAGGGTTGTAGCAAGGACGGCGGCGGCGTGCAGGACGACGACGGCGGCGGCGACTATACTGACTTCTACAAGCTCCTCGGCATGCAGTAGGCTCGGGGATGCGGTGGCGGCGTACTTTTATTTTTCTAAGTTTTTTGTGTCTTTAATTTTGTACAAATATCCATGAAAACCGCGTGAATTTCGTCCAAATCTAGCCGAATTTGTATTTGAAAAAAGGACGTCTTGGGCCATCTTGGGGCGACGACTGGAAACCCGAGCCCCCCATGCCGAAATTTCCGCCGGTTCGTCTCCAAGCGGCGATATTTCAATTCCCTGTGGGCCGAACGATTGGAGATGCTCTCATCTTTAACTATTCAATAAAAATGAATCTATGGCTTGCAAGACATGCATACACGTGTAGGATTGAGACGCGTGTGGCCGGTCTGTGAAATGTGGAAGATGATACGTAGCGCTGCCAAAGCAGGGAACACCAATGTATCAACGGCAAGGGAATGGAAGCGTGCAGCGTGGCAGGGGAACCAATGTCCAGCAACACAACTTACTAGACCATTAAGGCGCGCGTTGCCGCGCCCGTCCATTTTTACGATAAAATGGTAGGGATTTCCATGAATATGTACATCACAAAACATGATTTTTGTAAAAGCTGCATGATACATCAGTTAACAATCGAAGTGGGAAATGCTACCTGTTTTACAGAATCATAAAAATGAGGACATCTTAGCACATATTAGGCAGATAACATGAGCATTTTAACGGATATTTGGTATTGAATCATATCAGGAGGGCTAACCATGAGTAAAACATAGGCTACCAACTCAACTGGCAAGACTCTAAAGAGAAAGCATCGGACCCGGTTAATGGTGATCGGATCCATTTTTGTTAACACCGAATAACTTTTGTAGTTTCAGACACATATACAACAAAGATATTGATTACTGTCCTGATGGTATTGTCGCAGAACATTAACAACACCAGTTCAATGAATAAATAAATTTGAGCACAAACTTACAAGTTCCCCTTTTTTGCTACATGGTTCACATAAACTGGTACCGTGTAAGAGAGGTATTTGTTACCAATGTGTTGGCCCATTTCACGCGTCCGAGTTCAAAATAGATCCTCAAAGCATTGAGATTGGGTGATAAGGTGGACTCGTCTGCTACCATAGTCTCAATCCTCCTCGCGCGTGCGCCGCTGTTGCTGCTATTGCCTCGTGCCCAGCATCGTCGTCTCCTCTCCTTAGCTCCACCGGGTAAGTTGCCGCCGCCGCCGTAGCCTCTCACACCCACCATCGTCGTCGCCTGTCCACAGCTCCGCTAGGCAAGTGGAGTTCGAATCCGTCAACTAAGAGCATCCCCATTCAGCGAGTACAAAAAATAGCATCAATAAAGATGAATTCCAAATTTGATAGACATGAGGGAGTAGAAGGAACGGAAAAGATGAAGCAATAGTCAGCCGAAGTGATGAAGAGGGTGCGGAAGGAACAGAGGGGCGTAGGAAACTATATGTATTGGCGTGGAGTAAGAAGAGCACAGATCGACATGGTAACTGACCTGCTATTAGTGTCATCTAGCGACATTGATTTTCGTCTTCAATCTTCAGTTAATGGACTTCAATTGGCAGTGACCGTTTGCTGCCCTCATCACCGCATTCCTGGCGTCTCTCTCGCCCGGATCGCAAGGGTCAGGCGCATCTCTAGGCCGGCGGCGAGGCATGAGGCGCTCGCCTTGCGTCTGTTTTTTTAGGTATAAGCCTTGCGTCTCTTCCCGACCAGGCGACAAAGAGAAAATGGATCACAGGCCCAGCAGGCCCAAACAACAGCGGATCGTCAATTTTGTTACTGGAGCATCCGCCCAGCCCGTGTAGCGCTCCCAGCAGCACTGAAGGTGCATCCAACGGCCAGAAATGCCAAGTGTTACAAATCCGACGGTTGAGACACCGATGGCCTGAGAGAGCAGGATCAGTGCACAGTTTTAATGTCTCTAAATGGATGTGCCCGAGGTTCAAGTAAAAAAGAAAAACTTATGGATGTGCAGAGGAGGAGAGGCAGTTGGGTACCAAAATGCATGATGCATTGCTCACCCACTCCTCTGAATGTCTGTTCCTTAAATCTGCCATGGCTCCAAGGGTACACAGCAGAAAGGAAGGCTCCTCCTTTCCTTTCCATATGAGCATGACGTGACACTTCAATGCCATGCTAACATCAGGTCCACAAAGTAGCTGCTCACAGACACCCATCTGATTTTGTTTTCCCGTTGTTGCTCCATGATTGAAGAATATTCAGGACCATGGCATGGCATTGCTTGCATTGATGCACTGCCTTGGCCCCACTCAATGGCATACACATCTTTTTTTCGAATACACAAAGCCTGTGTATCTTTTCATCATTGATAGAAGAAAATAAAATGAGTAGAATAGAGGGTATAACACATGACATGAACTCACGATGCATGGGCATGAAAACAGGAGCAAAGAGATAAGAGATAATCAACCCGAACAGGGGAAAGACACAACTAAACCCACCAAATCTAGAACTAGAGAGGCAGGTCGAACCAGCATGATGTAAACTCTAAATCCAACACCGGGACGCTCCGAGCGAGCAAGATAGCACCATCAAGAAGGGGAACGATGTTGTGACGCCGTCGCCATCCGATCCAAAGAACTGGACGTAGGGTTTTTCTAGATGCTCGAAGAGGGGCATGGATAAAGGACACGACAACACCTCCAAGAAGGGAAAACGACACACACGAGTGTCATCGCTGCCAGCATCGGCAAGCCGAGCAAGGATTTCGCCTGGCTTGAGTCTGAGCAATCCCATAACCGCCAAATCAAATTCTGAATATGAGGAAGTCAGCCCGACGGACGACCGCCACCTCAGAAGGGGGGGGGGGGGGGGCTGCACCTATCCCTGCCGAAAAAACGCGAGCTTTGCATCTGAATGGCGTGTAGGTGGACGCGTCGGGAAGACATCGGGGTAGAGAGCTGGCCCGGAGGATCGAATGTTGATTGACGCCGCCGACAAGCCAGGAACCGGAAGGGAACGCAGTTTCGAGCCGTCGGAGGCGGAGCCGCCAGAACAACGGCGAGCCAAAGCGGGAGGGGACGCAACAATTGGAGCGCCTGGGCCGCAACCACACCCTGAGAGGCGCCGACAAGCCACATACGCTAGAGAACGCAGGTCTGTGGACGCGGGGACCGGAGCGGTGCCGGCAAGGATCCACCATAGAGCTTACACGTCACCACCATCAAAGTTGCTACCACTGTCAGTGACACTTTGCTCTCGATAATCAAGCAGCAATTGCATGAGGTTCCTAGTTTGTTTTTAGATCAATACTAGTTCAATAGCTTCGTTGTTTGCTTTCCCCCAAGAGGTGAAAAAATGATCGGGCCAAAGCAAGCAGCTGCATTGCATTTCCTGCAAAGGATTTAGCACGTCCAACAACCACGCCCTGACCGCCATCATCACTCCCTCAAATCGCTCCAGCCTTAACTTTCTGAAAACCCAGCAATGGCTAAAGCGAGCAGTGTCTTTCCAAGCTGACCTCCTCGCCAGTAGCCAGTAGGACCTCAACCACACAAGAGAACAAGAAACTGCAGCAGCAGCAGGGTAGGGCTGGCCGGCTGGATGGATGGCTTTCTGTTCTCTTGTGTGGAAAAGGACCACTCATGGGGACAAGAAAAAGGTGAGATAGGGAGATGGAGAAGATTAGCAGTGGTAGGAGAGATGAGAGACCCATCAACTGTCATTCGTAGCACTCGGCAGAGGCAACAGATCACTCCCGACTGATCTGATCTCGAGCCCTCTCCATAAAGAGCAGTGGCCATTTTCTATCATGACATGTTGAAGGCCGTGTATTGCTTTAAGATTTGGCAGATAACCCCACAGTGGAAATGTGACCAGGAAGACGCATTTAAGAGACATGGTACTCCTACTGGACTCTGCTACTCATGTGCACTAAAGACATTCTCAAATCGGACACGCATCCCCGTTCATGGATCGATGGGACCAGTCCAGGGATGGCCATCCAACCATACCATCAAATGTCTCGTTTAATTTCGAACGGAATTTTAGAAGAAAAAAATATGGTGCAAATTTACGCAAACCAGGAGATTTTCATCCAAACTAGAGTAATTACATAAAATCGGACGACATTTCATCCGGTGAACTAATATCTACCCTATACTTGTTGGTGACCTCGTACGTCGGCGACACCTCCATCACCGTCATCGTCATCATTGGTCTTCGGGCAGCAGTAGAGCGCGGGGTCACAACAGGGCTTCCCTATCGCTGTCTGGCGCTTGCGGATGATTTTCTCCGCTTGCTCATATGTCATGCATAGTGCGGTTGTGGCCACAGCAAACGTGGACGCGGGGACATGACAGCAGGAGATGGCTGCGGCGGTGATGGCGGTGCACTCACGGAGAGACCACTGATGGCCGTACTTGGCCATCTTCTCATCGATGTGGCAGAGACGACGCTCGCTCGTCTCCGCTATGGTCTTTGATCGGTTCAGGGCTTAGGCCGTTGCCAGCTCCGGGTCCGCGAGGATGTGTGGTGGTGGGACGTCAGAGTCCGCGAACTCCATCCGACACGAGGCGTTGCGCCTGTCCCGCCCCTTTGCTCCATATTCACGTACTCATGCGTAGTAATGGCGCTCCGGGAGGACGAGCTACTGTCGCCGTTGAGGTAGTGCGGAATGCGACCGTGTGGGGCAAACCACCACCGATGCAGCTAGGCGGTGGTTAGAGCCCCTCCTCCTTCACGCGGCAGAGAGGCGACGACAGTCGCTCCTGCTTGATGCGGCGGCAACTATTCCTCCTTGATGCGGGTGAAAGTGAGGAGGGGATGTTTGCTCTAGCTTGACGACACAAAGAAGCGGCTCTGGTGGCACCGCCAGGCGGTGGTCATGGAGGAGCGACCGATGGATCATCAGCTCAATTCTCCATGGTGGAGGATCGATGGATTATGGATGGGCTTAGGCCCATATAAGACAATAATGTCTGGTTAATCTCTAAGGCCCATGCATGTGTACGACAAGTTGTAGGAAGTGTGGGAAGTTTAGTACCATACTGCTACATTAAGAAGAGTGAGACCTCTTTATAAGGGTTGCTCTACCACTTGTTATTGGGAGCTTGGGAATAGGAGCTATACACGCGCGCTCCTCCTCCGCCGCCCGCCTCGCCTTGCCACGCCTCGCCTCGTCGGGAGGCTACATGAGTTCTTGAGAATGAGCCGAGTGAGCTTATTTTTCCTTGTCAGAATGGTTAATTAATCTCGACATTAATTAGTCGTCGCTCTGAAGTGCCACTTTCCGAGGCGTTGGACCGTGGGCTGTTCGCAGACTCGGTCGTGGCCCTAGCCCAGGCCCATCTACCTGACAGCCTATATAATAAGGCGTTGGTCAGTGGAATGAACCCTAACTCAGTTCACTCACTCCCTCTCGCACAACCCTAGTCGTCATCTACTGTTTCTCTCTCTATGCTGCTTCCTGCGATCCCACCCCAACGACCGCTTGGACGTGCGGTTAGGAGAGAAGGTGCCTCCGGAACCCTGCCGTTCAAGATCCTTCCCGGGAGAACGGCAATAAGGTTTTTTTGGGAGCGTCTCGACGCGACTGCTCCCGATTCGTCCCCGTCTTCGTCTGCCTCTGCTTCCACTACTTCCTCTACATCAGGTGCCTCCGGAACCCTATTGTTCGAGATCCTGCCCGGGAGAACGACAATAAGGTTTTTAGGGAGCGTCTCGACGCGACTGCTCCCGATCCGTCCCCGTCTTCGTCTGCCTCTGCTTCCACTACTTCCTCTACATCGACTCCATGGCTGACGACGAAGTTGCCAAGAAGAAGGCCTTGGTTGATGCCAAGGCTGCTGCTGACGCCGCCGCGTTGGCCTGGCCAACCGGAGGGTATGACTCGTTCATCCCCTATCTGCTCATTCATGTGCTGGCCGTATATATGCCGTTCATAGATGTTTCATTTCTATGTACTGTACGTGCTCACATGCTTAGGTATCGGTATGAGATGCATACCGCATTTTCCATGCTTATCATGTACTCGTTTATTAGATTAGTTGGAAAAGTGCTAATATTTCCAACAATCCAAAAACCTTATCTTAGGCACTTTTCGACTCATGGCTTTGCCGCTACTCTGAAACCGGAAAAGTTTACCGGGACGCATTTTAAGCGTTAGTGGTCCAGGACCACCTTCTGGCTCACAGCAATGAACGTGTTCTGGGTTGGTGGTGTGTCCCCCACGGTAACGATTGCTCCTGAACAGGAGAAATCGTTTGGGGAGGCAATCACCATCTTTGTGGGAGACGTTCTCACTGTGATCGGAGACAAGCTTGTGGACGCGTATCTGAAGGAAATATGCCCTAGAGGCAATAATAAAGTTGTTATTTTAGATTTCCTTTTCATGATAAAGGTTTATTATTCATGCTAGAATTGTATTGATTGGAAACTTAAATACAAGTGTGAATACATAAACAAATAACGTGTCCCTATTAAGCCTCTACTAGACTAGCTCGTTGATCAAAGATGGTTAAAGTTTCGTAACCATAGATATGTGTTGTCATTTGATAACGGGATCACATTATTAGGAGAATGATGTGATGGACAAGACCCATCCATTGGCTTAGCATATTGATCGTTCAGTTTATTACTATTGCTTTCTTGATGACAAATACGTATTCCTTCGAGTATGAGATTATGCAACTCCTGAATATCGGAGGAATACTTTGTGTGCTATCAAACGTCACAACGTAACTAGGTGATCATAAAGATGATCTACAGGTATCTCCGAAAGTGTTTGTTGAGTTGGCATAGATCGAGATTAGGACTTGTCACTCCGAGTATCGGAGAGGTATCTCTGGGCCCTCTTGGTAATACACATCATAAGAAGCCTTGTAAGCAAAGTGACTAAGGAGTTAGTGCTAACTCTTGAGCACTGCGTTGGTTTTTCCTTGAAGAGGAAAGGGTGATGCAGCAAAGTAGCGTAAGTATTTCCCTTAGTTTTTGAGAACCAAGGTATCAATCCAGTAGGAGGCTACACGCAAATCCCTTGTACCTACACAAACAAATAAGAACCTCGCAACCAACGCGATAAAGGAGTTGTCATGTTGGGGAACGTAGTAATTTCAAAAAAATCCTACGCACACGCAAGATCATGGTGATGCATAGCAACGAGAGGGGAGAGTGTGTCCACGTACCCTCGTAGACCGAAAGCGGAAGCGTTTGCACAATGCGGTTGATGTAGTCGTACGTCTTCATGGTCCGACCGATCAAGCACTGAAAGCACGGTACCTCCGAGTTCTTGCACACGTTCAGCTCGATGACGTCCCTCGAACTCCGATCCAACCGAGTGTCGAGCGAGAGTTCCGTCAGCACGACGGTGTGGTGAAGATGATGATGTTCTACCGACACTGGGCTTCGCCTAAGCACCGCTACGATATTATCGAGGAGGACTATGGTGGAGGTGTTGGGGAACGTAGTAATTTCAAAAAAAATTCTACGCACACGCAAGATCATGGTGATGCATAGCAACGAGAGAGGAGAGTGTTGTCCATGTACCCTCGTAGACCGTAAGCGGAAGCGTTATGACAACGCGGTTGATGTAGTCGTACGTCTTCACGATCCGACCGATCCAAGTACCGAACGTACGGCACCTCCGAGTTCAGCACACGTTCAGCTCGATGACGATCCCCGGACTCCGATCCAGCAAAGTGTCGGGGATGAGTTCCGTCAGCACGACGGCGTGGTGACGATGATGATGTTCTACCGACGCAGGGCTTCGCCTAAGCACTGCAATGATATGACCTAGGTGGAATATGGTGGAGGGGGGCACCGCACACGGCTAAGGAACGATCACGAATATCAACTTGTGTGTCTATGGGGTGCCCCTTGTCCCCGTATATAAAGGAGTGGAGGAGGGGGAGGGCCGGCCCTCTCTATGGCGCGCCCTAGGGGAGTCCTACTCCCACCGGGAGTAGGATTCCCCCTTTCCTAGTAGAACTAGGAGTCCTTCCATGTAGTAGGAGTAGGAGAGAAGGAAAGGAAGAGAGAAGGAAGGAAGGAGGGTGCGGCCCTCCCTAGTCCAATTCGGACTAGGCCTTGGGGGGCCTGCCTAGGCAGCCCTCTCTCTTTCCCGTATGGCCCAATAAGGCCCAATACTTCTCCGGTGAATTCCGTAACTCTCCCACTCGAAAAATACCGAATCACTCGGAACCTTTCCAAGTCCGAATATAGTCGTCCAAAATATCGATCTTTACGTCTCGACCATTTCGAGACTCCTCGTCATGTCCCCGATCTCATCCGGACTCGAACTCCTTCGGTACATCAAAACTCATAACCTCATAATAAAATTGTCATCGTAACGTTAAGCGTGCGGACACTACGGGTTCGAGAACTATGTAGACATGACCTAGAACTATTCTCGGTCAATAACCAATAGCGGAACCTGGATGCTCATATTGGCTCCTACATATTCTACGAAGATCTTTATCGGTCAAACCGCATAGCAACATACTTTGTTCCCTTTGTCATCGGTATGTTACTTGCCCGAGATTTGATCGTCGCTATCCAATACCTAGTTCAATCTCGTTACCGGCAAGTCTCTTTACTCGTTACGTAATGCATCATTTCGCAACTAACTCATTAGCTACATTGCTTGCAAGGCTTATAGTGATGTGCATTACCGAGAGGGCCCAGAGATACCTCCCCGGCAATCGGAGTGACAAATCCTAATCTCAAAATACGCCAATCCAACATGTACCTTTGGAGACACCTGTAGAGCTCCTTTATAATCACCCAGTTACGTTGTGACGTTTGGTAGCACACAAAGTGTTCCTCCGTAAACGGAGTTGCATAATCTCATAGTCATAGGAACATGTATAAGTCATGAAGAAAGCAATAGCAACATACTAAGCGATCAAGTGCTAAGCTAACGAGAATGGGTCAAGTCAATCACATCATTCTCCTAATGATGTGATCCGTTAATCAAATGACAACTCATGTCTATGGCTAGGAAACTTAACCATCTTTGATTCAACGAGCTAGTCAAGTAGAGGCATACTAGTGACACTATGTTTGTCTATGTATTCACACATGTATTATGTTTCCGGTTAATACAATTCTAGCATGAATAATAAACATTTATCATGATATAAGGAAATAAATAATAACTTTATTGTTGCCTCTAGGGCATATTTCCTTCAGTCTCCCACTTGCACTAGAGTCAATAATCTAGTTCACATCACCATGTGAATTAACACCAATATTCATATCTGTATGTGATTAATACCAATAGTTCACATCGTCATGTGATCAACACCCAAAGGATTTTACTAGAGTCAATAATCTAGTTCACATCACTATGTGATTAACACCCAAAGAGTACTAAGGTATGATCATGTTTTGCTTGTGAGAGAAGTTTAGTCAATGGGTCTGTCACATTAAGAGCCGTATGTATTTTGCAAATATTCTATGTCTACAATGCTCTGCACGGAGCTACTCTAGCTAATTGCTCCCACTTTTAATATGTATCCAGATTGAGACTTAGAGTCATCTGGATCGGTGTAAAAGCTTGTATCGTTGTAACTTTCACAACAAGCTCTTTTATCACTTCCATTATCAAGAAATATTTTCTTAGTCCTCACTAAGGATATTCTTGACCGCGTCCAGTGATCTACTCTTAGATCAAAAATTGTTCTCCCTTGCCAAATTCAGTGTAAGGTATACAATAGGTCTGGTACATAGCATATCATACTCTATAGAACCTATGACCGAGGCATAGGGAATGACTTTCATTCTCTTTTCTATTTTCTGCCGTGGTCGGGATTTGAGTCTTACTCAATTACACACCTTTGCAACACAGGCAAGAACTCTTTCTTTGACTGTTCCATTTTGAACTACTTCAAAATCTTGTCAAGGTATGTACTCATTGAAAATCTTATCAAGCGTCTTGATCTATCTCAATAGATCTTGATGCTCAATATGTAAGTAGCTTTACTGAGGTCTTTGTTTTTAAAGAACTCCTTTCAAACACTTCTTTATGCTTTCTAGAAAAATTCTACATCATTTCTGATCAACAATATGTCACTCACATATACTTATCAGAAAGGTTGTAGTGCTCCCACTCACTTTATTGTAAATATAGGCTTCACCGCAAGTCCGTATAAAACTATATGCTTTGATCAACTTATCAAAGCGTATATTCCAACTCTGAGATGCTTGCACCAGTCCATAGATGGATCGCCGGAGCTTGCACATTTTGTTAGCACCTTTAGGATTGACAAAAACCTTCTGGTTGCATCATATACAAATCTTCTTTAAGAAAACCATTAAGGAATGCAGTTTTGACATCCATTTGCCAGATTTCATAAAATGTGGCAATTGCTAACATGATTCAGACAGACTTAAGCATCGCTACAGTTGAGAAAATCTCGTTGTAGTCAACACCTTGAACTTGTCGAAAACCTTTTTGCGACAAGTCGAGCTTTGTAGATAGTAACACTACTATCAGCGTCCGTCTTCCTCTTGAAGATCTATTTATTTTTTTATGGCTTGCCGATCATTGGGCAAGTCCATCGCCACACTTTGTTCTCATACATGGATCCTATCTCAGATTTCATGGCCTCCAGCCATTTCGCGGAATCTGGGCTCATCATCGCTTACTCATAGTTCGTAGGTTTATCATGGTCTAGTAACATGACTTCCAGAACAGGATTACTGTACCACTCTGGTGCGGACCGTACTCTGGAAGACCTACGAGGTTCTGTAGTAACTTGATCTGAAGTTTCATGATCATCTTCCTCACTAATTGGTGTAGGAATCACTGAAACTAATTTCTGTGATGAACGACTTTCCAATTCGGGAGAACGTACAATTACCTTATCAAGCTCTACTTTCCTCCCACTCACTTCTTTCGAGAGAAACTCCTTCTCTAGAAAGGATCCATCTTAGCAACGAATATCTTGCTTTCGGATCTGTGATAGAAGGTGTACCCAATAGTTTCCTTTGGGTATTCTATGAAGACGCACTTTTCCGATTTGGGTTCGAGCTTATCAGGTTGAAACTTTTTCACGTAAGCATCGCAGTCCCAAACTTTAAGAAACGACAACTTTGGTTTCTTGCCAAACCACAGTTCATAAGGCGTCGTCTCAAGCGGATTTTGATCGTGCCCTATTTAATGTGGATGCAACTGTCTGTAATGCATAACCCCAAAACGATAGTGGTAAATCGGTAAGATACATCATAGATCGCACCATATCCAATAAAGTGCGGTTATGATGTTCGGACACACCATTATGCTGTGGTGTTCCATGTGGCGTGAGCTGTGAAACTATTCCACATTGTTTTATATGAAGGCCAAACTCGTAACTCAAATATTCTCCTCCACGATCAGATCATAGAAACTTTATTTTCTTGTTACGATGATTGTCCACTTCACTCTGAAATTCTTTGAACTTTTCAAATGTTTCAGACTTGTGTTTCATTAAGTAGATATACCCATATCTGCTCAAATCATCTGTGAAGGTCAGAAAATAACGATACTTGCCACGAGCATCAACACTCATTGGATCGCATACATCGGTATGTATTATTCTCAATAAGTCAGTAGCTCGTTCCATTGTTCCGGAGAACGGAGTTTTAGTCATCTTGCCCATAAGGCACGGTTCGCAAGCATCAAATGATTCATAATCAAGTGAATCCAAAAGTCCATTTTTATGGAGTTTCTTCATGCGCTTTGCACCGATATGACCCAAACGGCAGTGCCACAAATATGTTACACTATCATTATCAACTTTGCATCTTTTGGCATCAATATTACGAATATATGTATCACTACGATTGAGATCCAACAAACTATTTTCATTGGGTGTATGACCATTGAAGGTTTTATTCATGTAAACAGAACAACAATTATTCTCTGACTTTAAATGAATAACCGTTTTGCAATAAACATGATCAAATCATATTCATGCTCAACGCAAATGCCAAATAACATTTATTTAGGTTTAACACTAATCCCGAAAGTATAGGGAGTGTGCGATGATGATCATATCAATCTTGAAACCACTTCCAACACACATCGTCACTTCACCCTCAACTAGTCTCTGTTTATTCTATAACTCCTATTTCCAGTTACTAATTTTTAGCAACCGAACAAATATCAAATACTCAGGGGCTACTATAAACACTAGTAAGGTACACATCAATAACCTGTATATCAAATATACCCTTGTTCACTTTGCCATCCTTCTTATCCACCAAATATTCGTGGCATTTCCGCTTCGGTGACCATTTCCTTTGCGATTAAAGCACTCAGTTTCAAGCTTTGGTCTAGCTTTGGGCTTCTTCACAGGAGTGACAACTTGCTTGTCATTCTACTTGAAGTTCCCTTTCTTTCCCTTTGCCCTTTTCTTGAAACTAGTGGTCTTGTCAATCATCAACACTTGATGATCTTTCTTGATTTCTACCTTCGCCGATTTCAATATCACGAAGAGCTCGGGAATCGTTTTCGTCATCCCTTGCATACTATGGTTCATCACAAAGTTCCAGTAACTTGGTGATGGTGACTAGAGAACTCTGTCAATCACTATCTTATCTGGAAGATTAACTCCCACTTGATTCAAGCGATTGTAGTACCCAAACAATCTGAGCACATGCTCACTGTTGAGCAATTCTCCTCCATCTTTTAGCTATAGAACTTGTTGGAGACTTCATATCTCTCAACTCGGGTATTTGCTTGAAATATTAACTTCAACTCCTAGAACATCTCATATGATCCATGACGTTCAAAAACGTCTTTGAAGTCCTGATTCTAAGCCGTTAAGCATGGTGCACTAAACTATCAAGTAGTCATCATATTGAGCTAGCCAAACGTTCATAACGTCTGCATTTGCTCCTGCAATAGGTATGTCACCTAGCGGTGCATCAAGGACATAATTCTTCTGTGCAGCAATGAGGACAATCCTCAGATCACGAATCCAATCCGCATCATTGCTACTAACATCTTTCAACACAGTTTTCTCTAGAAACATATCAAAATTAACATATGAAAACAACAATGCGAGCTATTGATCTACAACATAATTTGCAAAATACTACCAGGACTAAGTTCATGATAAATTTAAGTTCAATTAATCGTATTACTTAAGAAATCCCACTTAGATAGACATCCCTCTAATCATCTAAGTGATCACATGATCCAAATCAACTAAACTATAACCGATCATCACGTGAAATGGAGTAGTTTTCAATGGTGAATATCACTATGTTGATCATATCTACTATATGATTCACGCTCGACCTTTCGGTCTCAGTGTTCTGAGGCCATATCTGCATATGCTAGGCTCGTCAAGTTTAACCTGAGTATTCTGCGTGAGCAAAACTGGCTTGCACCCGTTGTAGATGGACGTAGAGCTTATCACACCCGATCATCACGTGGTGTCTGGGCACGACGAACTTTGGCAACGGTGCATACTCAGGGAGAACACTTTTATCTTGAAATTTAGTGAGAGATCATCTTATAATGCTACCGTCAATCAAAGAAAGATAAGATGCATAAAAGATAGACATCACATGCAATCAATATAAGTGATATGATTTGGCCATCATCATCTTGTGCTTGTGATCTCCATCTCCGAAGCACCGTCATGATCACCATCGTCACCGGCGCAACACCTTGATCTCCATCGTAGCATCGTTGTCGTCTCGCCAACTATTGCTTCTACGACTATTGCTACCGCTTAGTGATAAAGTAAAGCAATTACAGGGCGATTGCATTGCATACAATAAAGCGACAACCATATGGCTCTTGCCGGTTGCGGATAACTCGGTTACAAAACATGATCATCTCATACAATAAAATATAGCATCATGCCTTGACCATATCACATCACAACATGCCCTGCAAAAACAAGTTAGACGTCCTCTACTTTGTTGTTGCAAGTTTTACATTGCTGCTACGGGATGAGCAAGAACCGTTCTTACCTACGCATCAAAACCACAACGATAGTTCGTCAAGTTAGTGCTGTTTTAACCTTCTCAAGGACCGGGCGTAGCCACACTTGGTTTAACTAAATTAGAGAAACTGACACCCGCTAGTCACCTGCGTGCAAAGCACGGCGGTAAAACCAGTCTCGCGTAAGCGTACGCGTAATGTCGGTCCGGGCCGCTTCATCCAACAATACCGCCGAACCAAAGTATGACATGCTGGTAAGCAGTATGACTTGTATCGCCCACAACTCACTTGTGTTCTACTCGTGCATATAACATCTACGCATAAACCTGGCTCGGATGCCACTGTTGGGGAATGTAGTAATTTCAAAAATTTCCTACACACACGCAAGATCATGGTGATGCATAGCAACGAGAGGGGAGAGTGTGTCCACGTACCCTCGTAGACCAAAAGCGGAAGCTTTAGCACAATGCGGTTGATGTAGTCGTACGTCTTCACGGTCCGACCGATCAAGCACCGAAAGCACGGCACCTCCGAGTTCTTGCACACGTTCAACTCGATGACGTCCCTCGAACTCCGATCCAGCCGAGTGTCAAGGGAGAGTTCCGTCAGCACGACGGCGTGATGACGATGATGATGTTCTACCGACGCAGGGCTTCGCCTAAGCACCGCTACGATATTATCGAGGAGGACTATGGTGGAGGGGGCACCGCACACGGCTAAGAGATCAATGATCAATTGTTGTGTCTATTGGGTGCCCCCTGCCCCTGTATATAAAGGAGCAAGGGGGGAGGCGGTCGGCCTAGGAGGAGGGCGCGCCAAGGGGGGAGTCCCACTCCCACCGGGAGTAGGACTCCTCCTTTCCTTGTGGGAGTAGGAGAAGGGAAGGGAGAAGGAGAAGGAAGTAAGGGGGCGCCCCTCCTCCCTAGTCCAATTCGGACTAGTCCATGGGGAGGGGTGCGAACACCCTTTGCGGCCTTTCTCTCCTTTCCCGTATGGCCCATTAAGGCCCAATACGAATTCCCGTAACTCTCCGGTACTCCGAAAAATACCCGAATCACTCGGAACCTTTCCGATGTCCTAATATAGTCATCCAATATATCGATATTTACGTCTCGACCATTTCAAGACTCCTTGTCATGTCCTCGATCTCATCCGGGACTCCGAACTCCTTCGGTACATCAAAACACATAAACTCGTAATATAACCGTCATCGAACTTTAAGTGTGTGGACCCTACGGGTTCGAGAACTAAGTAGACATGACCGAGAAACGTCTCCGGTCAATAACCAATAGCGGAACCTGGATGCTCATATTAGCTCCCACATATTCTACGAAGATCTTTATCGGTCAAACCGCATAACAACATACGTTGTTCCCTTTGTCATCGGTATGTTACTTGCCCGAGGTTCGATCGTCGGTATCTCAATACCTAGTTCAATCTCGTTACCGGCAAGTCTCTTTAATCGTTACGTAATGCATCATCCCGTAACTAACTCATTAGCTACGTTGCTTGCAAGGCTTATAGTGATGTGCATTACCGAGAGGGCCCAGAGATACCTCTCCAACAATCGGAGTGACAAATCCTAATCTCGAAATACGTCAACTCAACAAGTACCTTCGGAGACACCAGAGAGCACCTTTATAATCACCCGATTCGTTGTGACGTTTTGTAGCACACAAAGTGTTCCTCCGGTAAACGGGAGTTACATAATCTCATAGTCATAGGAACATGTATAAGTCATGAAGAAAGCAATAGCAACATACTAACCGATCAAGTGCTAAGCTAACGGAATGGGTCAAGTCAATCACATCATTCTCCTAATGATGTGATCCCGTTAATCAAATGACAACTCATGTCTATGATTAGGAAATTTAACCATCTTTGATTCACGAGCTAGTCAAGTAGAGGCATACTAGTGACACTCTGTTTGTCTATGTATTCACACATGTATTATGTTTCCGGTTAATACAATTCTAGCATGAATAATAAACATTTATCATGATATAAGGAAATAAATAATAACTTTATTATTGCCTCTAGGGCATATTTCCTTCATGTCAATCCCTTCACAGCCACTTGCAAAAGTGAGATCTGATAGAGATAATAACAAGATAAATATTTTTGGTATTTTTATGATGTAGATTGGAAAGTAAAGATTGCAAAATAAAATAGATCGGTAACTTATATGATGGAAAATAGACCCGGGGGCCATAGGTTTCACTAGTGGCTTCTCTCAAGATAGCACAAGTATTACGGTGGGTGAACAAATTACTGTCGAGCAATTGATAGAAAAATGCATAGTTATGAGAATATCTAGGCATGATCATGTATATAGGCATCACGTCCGCGACAAGTAGATCAAAACAATTCTGCATCTACTACTATTACTCCACACATCAACCACTATCCAGCATGCATATAGAGTATTAAGTTAATAAGAACAGAGTGACGCATTAGGCAAGATGACATGATGTACAGGGATAAACTCAAGCAATATGATATAAACCCCATCTTTTTATCCTCGATGGCAACAATACAATACATGCCTTGCTGCCCCTGCTGTCACTGGAAAGGACACCACAAGATTGAACCCAAAGCTAAGCACTTCTCCCATTGCAAGAAACATCAATCTAGTAGGCCAAACCAAACTGATAATTTGAAGAGACTTGGAAAGATAACCAATCATACATAAAGAATTCAGAGAAGATTCAAATATTGTTCATAGATAATCTTGACCATAAACCCACAATTCGTCGGATCTCGACAAACACACCGCAAAAAGAATTACATCGAATAGATCTCCAAGAAGATCGAGGAAAACTTTGTATTGAGAATCTAAGAGAGAGAGAAGAAGTCATCTAGCTAATAACTATGGACCCAATGGTCTGTGGTAAACTACTCACACTTCATCGGAGAGGCCATGGTGTTGATGTAGAAGCCCTCCGTGATCAATTCCCCTCCGGCGGAGCGCCGGAAAAGGCCCTAAGATGAGATCTCACGGGTATAGAAGGTTGTGATGGTGGAAATAGGGTTTCGTGGTGCTCCTAGATGTTTTCATGGTATATGGATATATATAGGCGAAGGAAGTCGGTCGGGGGAGCCATGAGGGGCCCACGAGGGTGGGGGGCACGCCCACCCCCTGGGGCGCGCCTCCCTCCCTCGTGGCCGCCTCGTTTCTTTCTTGACGTCCACTCCAAGTCTCCTGGATTGCGTTTGTTCCAAAAATAACTCTCCCGAAGGTTTCATTCCGTTTGGACTCCGTTTGATATTCCTTTTCTGCGACTGAAATAGGCAAAAAACAGCAATTTGGGCTGGGCTTCCTGTTAATAGGTTAGTCCCAAATACAATATAAAAGTGTATAGTAAAGCCCATAAACATCCAAAACCGGTAATATAATAGCATGGGACAATAAAAAATTATAGATACGTTGGAGATGTATCAAGCATCCCCAAACTTAATTCTTGCTCATCCTCGAGTAGGTAAATGATAAAAATAGAATTTTTGATGTGGAATGCTACCTAGCATATTTCTCAATGTAATTTTCTTTATTGTGGCATGAATGTTCAGACCCAAATGATTCAAGATAAAAGTCTAATACTAACTTAAAAATAGTAATACTTCAATCATACTAACAAAGTAATCATGTCTTATCAAAGTAACATAGCCAAAGAAAGCTTATCCCTACAAAATCATATAGTTAGGCGATGCTTCATTTTCGTCACACAAAATACTCCCATCATGCACAACCCCAATTTCGGCCAAGCAATTGGTTCATACTTTTTAACGTGCTTCAGCTTTTTCAACCCTCACGCAATACATGAGCATAAGCCATGGATATAACACTATGGGTGGAGTAGAGTATGATGATAGGGATTGTGTGGAGAAGACAAAAAAGGAGAAAGTCTCACATTGACGCGGCTAATCAATGGGCTATGGAGATGCCGATCAATTGATGTCAATGCGAGGAGTAGGGATTGCCATGCAACGGATACACTAGAGCTATAAATGTATGAAAGCTCAAAAAGAAACTAAGTGGGTGTGCATCCAACTTGCTTGCTCACGAAGACCTAGGGCATTTTGAGGAAGCCCATCATTGGAATATACAAGCCAAGTTCTATAATGAAAGATTCCCACTAGTATATGAAAGTGACAATATAGGAGACTCTCTATCATGAAGATCATGGTGCTACTTTGAAGCACACGTGTGGAAAAAGGATAGTAACATTGTCCCTTCTCTCTTTTTCTCTCATTTCTTCTTCTTCTTTTTCTTTCTTTATTATTTTGGTGGGCTTCTTTGGCCTCTTTTTTATTTGGGCTTCTTTGGCCTCTTTTATTTTTTTTCATAAAGTCCGGAGCCTCATCCTGACTTGTGGTGGAATCATAGTCTCCATCATCCTTTCCTCACCTGGGACAATACTCTAATAATGAAGATCATCACACTTTTATTTATTTACAACTCAAGAATTACAACTCAATACTTAGAACAAAATATGACTCTATGTGAATGCCTCCGGCGGTGTACCGGGATATGCAATGAATCAAGAGCGACATGTATGAAAGAATTATAAAGGTGGCTTTGCCACAAATACGATGTCAACTACATGATCATGCAAAAGCCATATGACAATGATGGAGCGTGTCATAATAAACGGAACGGTGGAAAGTTGCATGGCTATATATCTCGGAATGGCTATGGAAATGCCATAATAGGTAGGTATGGTGGCTGTTTTGAGGAAGATATAAGGAGGTTTATGCGTGATAGAGCATATCGTATCACAGGGTTTGGATGCACCAGCGAAGTTTGCACAACCTCTCAAGGTGAGAAAGGACAATGCACGGTACCGTAGAGGCTAGCAATGATGGAAGGGTAAGAGTGCGTATAATCCATGGACTCACATTAGTCATAAAGAACTCATATACTTATTGCAAAAGTTTATTAGCCCTCGAAGCAAAGTACTACTACGCATGCTCCCAGGGGAAGGGTTGGTAGGAGTTAACCATCGCGCGATCCCGACCTCCACTCATAAGGAAGGCAATCAATGAACACCCCATGCTTCAAATTTGTCACACAACTTTTACCATACGTGCATGCTACGAGACTTGCCAACTTTAACACAAGTATTTCTCAATTTCATAATTACCCAACTAGCATGACTCTAACATTACCACCTTTATATCTCAAAACAATTATCAAGTATCAAATTGATCATAGTATTCAATGCACTATATATGATAGTTTTTATTATACCCAACTTGGATGCCCATCATATTAGGACTAATTTTATAACCAAAGCAAATACCATGCTGTTCTAAAAGACTCTCAAAATAACATAAGTGAAGCATGAGAGATCAATAATTTCTACAAAATAAAACCACCGCCGTGCTCTAAAAAGATATAAGTGAAGCACTAGAACAAAATTGTCTAGCTCAAAAGATATAAGTGAAGCACATAGAGTATTCTAATAAATTCCAATTCATGTGTGTCTCTCCCAAAAGGTGTGTACAGCAAGGATGATTGTGGCAAACTAAAAATCAAAGACTCATATCATACAAGACCTCCAAGCAAAACACATATCATGTGGTGAATAAAAATATAGCCTCAAGTAAAGTTACCGATGAACGAAGACGAAAGAGGGGATGCCTTCCAGGGCATCCCCAAGCTTAGGCTTTTGGTTGTCCTTGAATTTTACCTTGGGGTGCCTTGGGCATCCCCAATCTTAGGCTCTTTCCACTCCTTATTCCATAATCCATCAAATCTTTACCCAAAACTTGAAAACTTCACAACACAAAACTCAACAGAAAATCTCATGACCTCCGTTAGTGCAAGAAAGCAAACCACCACTTTAAGGTATTGTAATGAACTCATTCTTTATTTTATTTGTGTTAAACCTACTGTATTCCAACTTCTATATGGTTCATACCCCCCAATACTAGCCATAGATTCATCAAAATAAGCAAACAACACACGAAAAACAGAATCTGTCAAAAACAGAACAGTCTGTAGTAATATGTAACTTTTGAATACTTATGGAACTCTAAAATTATACCCAAATAGGAAGACCTAGACAATTTGTCTATTAATCTTCTGCAAAAAGAATCAACTAAAAATCACGTTTCTATGATTTATTAAAATTATTCTCGTGCGTGCAAAAGTTTCTGTTTTTCAGCAAGATCACATTAACTATCACCCAAGATGATCCTATAGGTTCTACTTGGCACAAACACTAATTAAAACATAAAACCACATCTAACCAGAGGCTAGATGAATAATTTAATACTAAACAGGAGCAAAAAGCTAAGAACAACAATAAAATTGGGTTGCCTCCCAACAAGCGCTATCGTTTAACGCCCCTAGCTAGGCATAAAAGCGAGAATAGATCTAAGTATTGCCATCTTTGGTATTCAATTCATAGGTGGCTCTCATAATAGATTCATAGGGTGATTTGATTTTCTTCCTAGGAAAGTGTTCCATGCCTTTCCTTAATGGAAATTGGAGTCTAATATTTCCTTCTTTCATATCAATAATTACACCAATCGTTCTAAGGAAAGGTCTACCAAGAATAATAGGACATGAAAGATTGCAATCTATATCAAGAAAAATAAAATCTATGGGCACATAATTCCTATTTGCAACAATAAGAACATCATTAATTCTTCCCATAGGTTTCTTAATGGTGGAATCTGCAAGGTGCAAGTTTAAAGAGCAATCATCAAATTCACGGAAACCTAACACATCACACAAAGTTTTTGGAATCGTGGAAACACTAGCACCCAAATCACACAAAGCATAGCATTCATGATCTTTAATTTTAATTTTAATAGTAGGTTCCCACTCATCATAAAGTTTTCTAGGGATAGAAACTTATAATTCAAGTTTTTCTTCATAAGATTGCATTAAAGCATCAAAGATAGGTTTAGTAAAAGCTTTATTTTGACTATAAGCATGAGGAGATTTTAACACGGATTGCAACAAGGAAATACAATCTATTTAAGAACAATTATAATAATTAAATTCCTTGAGATCCAAAATAGTGGGTTCATTGCTATGTAAAGTTTTGACATCTTCAATCCCACTTTTACCAATTTTTGCATGAAGATCTAAAAACTCCGAATCATTGGGACACCTTTTAACTAAAGTTGACTCATCTTCAGTCCCATCATTATAAAGATTCATATTACAAAACAAATATTTAATAGGAGACACATCAATCACTTTTAGATCTTCATCCCTATTATCATGAAAACAAGAAGAACACGCTTTTACAAAGCAATCTTTCTTAGCACGCATCCTAGCGGTACTTTCTTTGCACTCACCAATGGAAATTCTCATGGCTTTGAGAGACACATTGATATCCTGCTTAGGTGGAACAGATCTAAGTTTCAAAGAATCAACATCAAGAGAAATTATATCCACGTTCCTAGCCAATTCATCAATCTTAGGCAATTTTTCTTCAAGCAAAGCATTGAAATTCTTTTGAGAAATCATAAACTCTTTAACACTAATCTCAAAATCAGAGGGCATCTTACTAAAATTTCCATAAAAGTTGTTGTAGGAATTACCATAATTATTAGAGGAATTACTAGGAAACGGCCCAGGATTAAAGTTTCCTCTATACGCGTTGCTACCAAAATTATTCCTACCAACAAAATTCACATCCATAGATTCATTATTATTCTCAATCAAAGTAGACAAAGGCCTATCATTAGGATCAATAGGAGCACTCTTATTAGCAAACAATTTCATAAGTTCATCCATCTTTCCACTCAAAACATTAATCTCTTCTATCGCATGAACTTTTTTATTAGTAGATCTTTTGGTGTGCCATTGAGAATAATTAACCATAATATTATCTAGGAGTTTAGTAGCTTCTCCTAAAGTGATTTCCATAAAAGTGCCTCCCGCGGCCGAATTTGAAAGATTTCTAGAAGCAAAACTCAATCCGGCATAAAAATTTTGTATGATCATCCATAAATTTAATCCATGAGTAGGGCAATTGCGAATCATTACTTTCATCCTCTCCCAAGATTGTGCAACATGTTCATGATCAAGTTGCTTAAAATTCATAATACCGTTTCTAAGAGAGATGATCTTAGCGGGAGGAAAATACTTATAGATAAAAGCATCTTTGCACTTATTCCATGAATCAATACTATTTTTAGGCAAAGACGAAAACCAAGTTTTAGCATGATCTCTAAGCGAAAACGGAAATAGCTTCAATTTAACAATATCATTATCCACGTCTTTCTTCTTTTGCATATCACACAAATCAACAAAGTTGTTTAGATGAGTAGCGGCATCTTCACTAGGAAGGCCAGAGAATTGATCTTTCATGACAAGATTCAACAAAGCAGCATTAATTTCACAAGATTTAGCATCGGTAAGAGGAGCAATCGGAGTGCTAAGAAAATCATTGTTATTGGTATTGGAGAAATCACACAATTTAGTATTATCTTGAGCCATCATGATAAACAATCCAACACACAAGCACACAAGAAGCAAGCGAAAAAGAGGCGAACGGGAAAGAGAGGGCGAATAAAATGGCAAGGGTGAAGTGGGGGAGAGGAAAACGAGAGGCAAATGGCAAATAATGTAATGCGAGGAATAAGGGTTTGTGATGGGTACTTGGTATGTCTTGACTTGTGCGTAGACCTCCCCGGCAACGGCGCCATAAATCCTTCTTGCTACCTCTTAAGCACTGCGTTGGTTTTCCCTTGAAGAGGAAAGGGTGATGCAGCAAAGTAGCGTAAGTATTTCCCTCAGTTTTTGAGAACCAAGGTATCAATTCAGTAGGAGACTACACGCAAATCCCTCGTACCTACACAAACAAATAAGAACCTCGCAACCAACGCGACAAAGGGGTTGTCAATCCCTTCACGGCCACTTGCAAAAGTGAGATCTGATAGAGATAATAATAAGATAAATATTTTTGGTATTTTTATGATGTAGATTGGAAAGTAAAGATTGCAAAATAAAATAGATCGGAAACTTATATGATGGAAAATAGACCCGGGGGCCATAGGTTTCACTAGTGGCTTCTCTCAAGATAGCACAAGTATTACGGTGGGTGAACAAATTACTGTCGAGCAACTGTTAGAAAAGTGCATAGTTATGAGAATATCTAGGCATGATCGTGTATATAGGCATCACGTCCGCGACAAGTAGATCGAAATGATTCTGCATCTACTACTGTTACTCCACACATTGACCGTTATCCAGCATGTATCTAAAGTATTAAGTTCATAAGAACAAAGTAACGCATTAGGCAAGATGACATGATGTACAGGGATAAACTCAAGCAATACGATATAAACCCCATCTTTTTATCCTCGATGGCAACAATACAATACGTGCCTTGCTGCCCCTGGTGTCACTGGGAAAGGACACCGCAAGATTGAACCCAAAGCTAAGCACTTCTCCCATTGCAAGAAAGATCAATCTAGTAGGCCAAACCAAACTGATAATTCGAAGAGACTTGCAAAGATAACCAATCATACATAAAAGAATTCAGAGCAGATTCAAATATTGCTCATAGATAATCTTGATCATAAACCCACCATTCATCGGATCTCGACACACACCGCAAAAAGAATTACATCAAATAGATCTCCAAGAAGATCGAGGAGAACTTTGTATTGGGAATCAAAGAGAGAGAAGAAGCCATCTAGCTAATAACTATGGACCCGAAGGTCTGTGGTAAACTACTCACACTTCATCGGAGAGGCTATGGTGTTGATGTAGAAGTCCTCCGTGATCGATTCCCCCTCCGGCGGAGCGCCAGAAAAGGCCCCAAGATGGGATCTCACGGGTACAGAAGGTTGCGGCGGTGGAAATAGGGTTTCGTGGTGCTCCTGGATGTTTTTAGAGTATATGGATATATATAGGCGAAGGAAGTCGGTCAGGGGAGCCACGAGGGGCTCACGAGTGTGGGGGGCACGCCCACCCCCTTGGGGCGCGCCTCCCTGCATCGTGGCTGCCTCCTTTCTTTCTTGACGTCCACTCCAAGTCTCCTGGATTGCGTTTGTTCCAAAAATAACTCTCCTGAAGGTTTCATTCTGTTTGGACTCCGTTTGATATTCCTTTTTTGCAAAACACTGAAATAGGCAAAAAACAGCAACTTGGGCTGGGCCTTCGGTTAATTGGTTAGTCCCAAAAATAATATAAAAGTGTATAGTAAAGCCCATAAACATCCAAAACAGGTAATATAATAGCATAGAACAATCGAAAATTATAGATACGTTGGAGACGTATCAGTTAGTTGCAAGATGATGTATTACGGAACGAGTAAAGAGACTTTCCGGTAACGATATTGAACTAGGTACGAAGATACAACCGATCGAATCTCGGGCAAGTAACATACCGATGGACAAAGGGAATTATGTATGTTGTCAGAAGGTTCGACCGATAAAGATCTTCGTACAATATGTAGGAGCCAATATGGGCATCCAGGTTTCGCTATTGGTTATTGACCAGAGAGGTGTATCGGTCATGTCTACATAGTTCTTGAACCCGCAGGGTCCGCACACTTAACGTTCGTTGATGATATAGTGTTATATGAGTTATATGATTTGGTGACCGAATGTTGTTCGGAGTCCCGGATGAGATCACGTGCATGACGAGGAGCTATGGAATGCTCCGGAGGTAAATGTTGATATATAGGATGATGATATTCGGACACCGGAAAAGTTTCGGAGTGCACGGGGTAGTTATCAGATCACCGAAAGGGGTTCCGGGCAACCCCGGGAAGTATATGGGCCATATGGGCCAAAAGAGGGGAGCACACCAGCCCACAAGGGGCTGGCGCTCCCCTCCGATGGCATCTGGTAGGGGAGGAAAGGAAAGGGGGATCCAGCCTCCCCTTCCTTTCTCTTCCCCCCTTTCCTTTCTCCCGGAAGCAAATATGGAAGGGGGGCGCGACCAAGGGCAGGAGCCCAAGTAGGATTCAATCCTACTTGGGGCACCTCCTGGATGCTCCCCTCTTCCCCCACCGAATGTGGGAGGGGGCGCCACACATAACAACGACAATCTATTAGCTAGCCGTGTGCGGTGCCCCCCTCCACCGTTTACACCCTCGGTCATATCTTCGTAGTGCTTAGGCGAAGCCCTGCAGAGATAGCATCACCATCACCATGCCGTCGTGCTGCCGGAACTCATCCACTACCTCGCCGTCTTGCTGGATCAAGAAGGTGTGGACGTTACCGAGCTAAACGTGTGCTGAACGCGGAGGTGTCGTACGTTAGGTACTCGATCGGTTGGATTGTGAAGAAGTTCGACTACATCAACTGCGTTACTAAACGCTTCCGCTTACGGTCTACGAGGGTACGTAGACACACTCTCCCCTCTCGTTGCTATGCATCTCCTTGATAGATCTTGCATGTGCATACAATTTTTTTTGTTTTCCATGCAACGTTTCCCAACAGCATCTCCATATGCGTTTTGCCAAAAACTTGTGGGATGCGCTCGAAGCTAAGTTCGGCGCAACTGATGCTGGGAGCGAGTTGTATGCCATGGATCAGTTCCATGATTACAAAATGGTTGATAATTGTTCTATATTGGACCAGACCCATGAGATACAGTGCATCGCTAAGGAGCTGGAGCTCCTGAAGTGTGAGTTACTAGACAACTTTGTCGCAGGTTGCATTATTGCAAAACTCCCTCCTGGATGGAGGAACTTTGCTACTTCTCTCAAACACTTGAGACGTGAATTCTCTATAGAGGATGTCATTGATCATCTAAGTGTTGAGCAGAACTCGAGAGCAAAGGACTCACACGTGAAAGGGGCAGAGGGTTCTTCTAGCGCCAATGTGGTGCAGAAGAACTTCTACAAGTTCAAGGGAAAGAACTCTGTCCAGCAAAATACTACCTTTAAGAAGGATAATAAGAAAGACAAAAAGTGAGATGGCTGCTTTACTTGTGGTCCAGAGGAACATTGGGCAAACAAGTGCCCAAACAAGTACAAGAAGCCAGTACAAGACGCCAAGTCTGTCAATATCACCTGAGCAACAATGATGGGGCATCTGGGTATGGTAATCTGTTTACCATACTTTCAGTTTGTCAATCCGCCGATTGGTGAGTTGACACTGGGGCCAATATTCATGCGTGTGCTGATGTATCTTTGTTTTCTTCTTACCAGGTCGCACAAGATTGTTCCATCCTGATGGGGAATGGCTCGCATGCTTCTGTTCATGGTGTTGGCACGGTAGATCTGAAGTTTACTTCGGGAAAGATTGTGCAACTGAAGAACGTGCAGCATGTCCCCATCATCAAGAAGAATCTCGTTAGTGGCTCCCTTCTATGTAAAGAAGGGTTTAAGTTAGTATTTGAGTCCAACAAAGTAGTCTATCTCGGTATGGACTATCTGTTGGAAAAGTATATGATTGTGGTGGTTTGTTCCGCCTTTCCCTGGAGGATTTATGTAATAAAGTCATGAACCAAATTCATTCTAATGTGAACGAATCTGAGGTTTGGCATTCACGTCTTTGTCACATCAATTTTGGTTGTATGACGCAACTAGATAACATGAATTTAATCCTGAAGTTCACTTTAGCCAAAGGCTCTAAGTGTCATGCGTGTGTGCAAGCTAAGCAACCTTGTAAGCCTCACAAGCCTACGAAGGAGAGACACCTGGCACCATTAGAGCTCATACATTCAGATCTGTGTGAGATGAATGGTGTGTTGACTAAAGGTGGAAATAAATACTTAATGACTTTAATTGATGATTCCACTAGATTTTGTTATGTGTATCTGTTAAATACAAAGGATGAGGCTCTACACTACTTTAAAATCTATAAGGCTGAAGTTGAGAACCAACTTGAGAAGAAAATAAAACGAGTATGGTCTGATCGTGGTGGAGAGTACTTTTCTAGTGAGTTCGATTTATTCTGTGCGGGACATGGTATTATTCATGAGAGGACGCCACCCTATTCACCCCAGTCAAACGGGGTTGCCGAACGGAAAAACCATACTCTAACAGATTTGGTTAACGCCATGTTAGATACTTTGGGTTTATCCAAGGCATGGTGGGGGGAGACTGTATTGACATCATGTCATGTCCTGAATAAAGTTCCCGCAGAGGATAATGAGACTACTCTCTATGAGCAATGGGAAAAGAAAAGAACGACACTCTCTTACTTGCGCACTTGGGGCTGTTTTGCGAAAGTCAATGTGCCGATCCCCAAAAAGCGTAAGCTTGGACCAAAGACCGTGGACTGCGTTAATTTGGGCTACGCTAAGAATAGCGTTGGCTATAGATTTCTAGTAGTGAAATCCGAGGTACCTGACCAAAAGGTCGGTACAATTATAGAGTCTAAGGATGCTACATTCTTTGAGGATATTTTCCACATAAAAGATATGCAAAGCAGTTCTAGACTGGAATCTGATGAGACTCCTGAACCTGCCATTCCGATGGAATATTATGAACACAAAAGTGATAAAAGTTCATCATAGGATGACGAGGAAGCTCCTGTTAGGAGCAAGAGACAAAGGACTGCAAAGTCTTTTGGTGATGATTTCCTCGTGTACCTCGTGGATGACGACACTCCTAGTTCCATTTCAGAAGCTTATGCATCTCTGGATGCTGACTACTGGAAGGATGCGGCCCGTAGCGAGATGGATTCCGTCTTGGCTAATGGGACATGGGAGATCACTGATCGTCCTTATGGTTGCCAACCATTGGGATGTAACTGGGTGTTCAAAAGGAAGTTTAGGCCTGACGGTACTGTTGAGAAGTACAAGGCTAGGCTTGTGGCCAAGGGTTATACCCAGAAAGAAGAAGAGGATTTCTTTGATACTGACTCACATGTGGCTAGACTGACAACCATTTGAGTGTTACTCGCTTTGGCTGCCTCGCATGGTCTTCTCGTTCATCAGATGGACATTAAGATGGCTTTTCTTAGATGAGGAAATTTACATGCAACAGCCAGATGGCTTTATAGTAAAAGGTCAGGAAAGAAAGGTGTGCAAGCTAGTGAAATCTTTACATGGCCTGAAACAAGCGCCTAGGCAATGGCATGAGAAGTTCAATAACACTTTGACATATGTTGGCTTTGTTGTTAATGAAGTTGACAAATGTGTATACTATCGCTATGGTGGGGGCGAAGGGGTAATAATGTGTCTGTATGTCGATGACATACTGATATTTGGGACCCGCCTCAAAGTCATTGAGGAGGTCAGGGCTTTTCTATCTCATAACTTTGAGATGAAAGACCTGGGTGTGGCTGATGTTATCTTGAACATCAAGCTACTAAGAGATACTAAGTGTGGAATTACATTTTTGCAATCCCACTATGTTGAGAAGATTTTGAGCCATTTTGGAAATTCGGACTACAAACCTTCTGCAACACCATATGATCCTAGTGTGCGGATTCAAAAGTTCAAAGGCACGACCGTAGATCAATTGAGATATTCTCAAGTGGTTGGTTCACTGATGTACCTAGCTTGTGCTACTCGTCCTGGCATCTCATTTGATGTGTGCAAACTGAGCCGGTTTGTTTCCAATCCGGAGATGTGCATTGGCATGTTGTTGAGCGAGTGATGCGTTATTTGCAAGGTACTGTGAACTATGAAATTCACTATTCTGGGTACCCGACGGTACTTGAGGGGTATAGTGATTCGAATTGGATATCTGATGCTGATGAGATGAAAGACACAAGTGGATACGTCTTCCCACTTGGTGGTGGTGCTGTTTCTTGGAAGTCTTGCAAGCAGACGATCTTAACGAGATCGACTATGGAAGCAGAACTCACACCATTAGACACATCATGCGTCAAAGCAGAATGGCTTCGAGTGCTTTTGATGGATTTGCCGATGGTTGATAAACCAGTCCCGGCTGTCCTTATGAACTATGACAATCAAACGGTGATTGCCAAGGCTAAGAGTTCAAAGGACAACATGAAATCCACAAAGCATATAAGAATAAGATTAAAATATATCAGAAAATCAAGAAACTTCGGAGTGATAGCGTTGGATTATATCCAGACTGCTAAAAATCTGGTAGACCCTTTTACGAAAGGGCTAGCACGGATTGTGATAGAAAATGCATCAAGGGAGATAGGTATGAGACCCACATAAGTTGCCATGGGGGTAACCCAACCTATGTGATCGGAGATCCCGTGAATTAGGACCTATGAAAACAATCCAGCGGTCAACTGAGGAGAGTATCCTTAATTAACCCACTCCATTGGAGATGCAATAATACTCTCAATTCTGTATGGCAGGATGACTTTTGTCTTAATGTGTTCCAAAGCTTGTGTAAGCAAGATGGTAACCTACAGAGCATTCTTTGGAGGAACACACCTATGTGAGCCTGACCGCTGGTCATAGTCTATGAGATTAGGTGATCTCTAGGAAGCTCATGAGAAGGTATGGAGTATGACTAATAAGCTCCACCCGTGGGGTTTATCCTTCGGCAACCACGTACCAACTGGCAATAGGCGAAACGTCTGCACGCCAAACTGACAATTCAAGACATAGTCCATTGTTCACTTGTGAAGAAGTCTAATCCTATTGCTCTAGGTGGAAGTTCAATTTAACAGTCTCCACTGAAAATTCTGGTATATCAAACATTGTTTGGAACAGTTGACAAACTTATGTGCCCCAAGATCTGGTGGGGGATTGATGGATTATGAATGGGCTTAGGCCCATATAAGGCAACAATCCCTGGTTAATCTCTAAGGCCCATGCATGTGTATGGCAAGGGGTGGGAAGTGTGAGAAGTTTAGTACCATACTGCTACAGTAAGAAGAGTGAGACCTCTTTATAAGGGTTGCTCTACCACTTGCTATTGGGAGCTTGGGAATAGGAGCTGTACACGCGCGCTCCTCCTCCTCCACCGCCCGCCTCGCCTCGTCATGACACGCGCGCGCACCGTAGGTTGCGGGAATGAGCCAAGCCGAAGCTTTTTTTGCGGGTGAGGAATGGTTAATTAATCTCAGATTAATTACCGAGTCGCTTGGAAGTGCCATTGTCCGAGACGTTGGACCGTGGGCCATTCGCGGACTCGGTCGTGGGCCTGGCCCAGGCCCATCTACCCGACGACCTATATAAGAAGGCGCTGGTCAGTGGAATGAACCCTAACTCAGTTCACTCACTCCCTCTCGCACAACCCTAGTCGTCATCTACTGTTCCTCTCTCTGTGCTGCTCCTGGCGATCCCATCCCGACGACCGCGTGCACGGTTGGTTGGGAGAGCAGGTGCCTCCGGAACCCTGTCGTTCGATATCCTGCCCGGGAGAACGACAATAAGGTTTTTGGGGAGCGTCTCGACGCGGCTGCTCCCGATCCGTCCCCATCTTCGTCCGCCTCTGCTTCCACTACTTCCTCTACATCGACTCTATGGCTGACGACGAAGTCGCCAAGAAGAAGGCCCTGACTGATGCCGAGGCTGCTGTTGCCGCCGCCGCGTTGGCCTGGCCAACCGGAGGGTATGACTCGTTCATCCCCTATCTGCTCGTTCATGTGCTGGCCTTATATACACTGTTCATAGATGTTTCATTTCTATGTACTGTACGTGCTCGCATGCTTAGGTATCGTTATGAGATAGATACCGTATTTGCCATACTTATCATTTACTCGTGGATTAGATTAGTGGGAAAGTGCTAATATTTCCAACACGAACTTGGTTCCTCGGGGCATCAATGTGAGACGTGGCATGCTTTGAGAAGCTCTTAGATTAACCAGTTGAGCTGACATGAGACAAGAAGAAAAGGAAAAAGAATTACACACTGGGATTTGGTTGATGGGGATGGTGAGCTGGTGGAATGCGACAGTGGGTCCAAGCTGACGATGCACAACCCCATTGGCTAAGATGTCGAGTTAGCGAAAAGCCAACGACCTGATATATGGAGTGAAAGGTGAAAACGATGTTAAAGTAAATCAGTACATACATATCCACTAGAGGCAAATCAATAGCATATGAGGTGAGTGACCACCATGAAAAGATTGCTTTGACTGATGCAGAATGGATATCTCAGTCAAAATGACAAAATGACACTGAGCTGGCCAAAATGGTAGTAATGTTGATCACATGAAGCAAAGGTTACCATGAAAATAAGCTGAGCATTAGTACCTACTCTACCACTGTGGTGGTGGCAATTAGTGATCAGAATGTTTCCTTTTCCTTTTCGACCAATTTTGAGCAGCTAAACGGACCAAGAAGCAAAAGAACTACTACTGCAATTGGCATCATAATAATTCCTAACTCTAAGTAAAGTAAGAAGACGTCGCAGTAATTAACAACAACACTCGATTAAGCTCTAGCGTCCAGAGGTGGCGTGCATGGGGCGCCAGGCCGACGCGGTGAGCAGGGTGAGGTCCTTCCACCCGAGCTTGAGGGCGCCGTTCTCCTCCACCAGCGTGTAGCCGTCGGAGGGGAACATGCCGAGGAGCAGCGCGGCCTGCGCGGCGGCGCTGCCGGCCAGCGACGCCGCCCCGAAGCCGGAGCGGGCGAGCCTGTCGCGCCAGCAGCCGAACTTGACGTCCCCGGTGCGCGACGGCCCGCCCACGGCCAGCACGTTGCGGATCTCCCGCGACAGCAGCTGCTGCTCCACGACGTGCCGCTCCGGGCTGTCCTCGCCGTAGCTGGCGTCCAGCGAGTCGAACAGCGCCGAGTAGTAGTGGATCGCCTCCACGAACCGCGCCAGGAACGACCCCGTGTGCCGCAGGTCCTGCTCCACCATCGTCACCACCTTGGGCGCCAACCTGATACATCCATCCATCCACCATTCTCAACATCAGTACAGCAATTCATGCAGATGCAGGAGTAGATGACAGTGATTTCCGTCAGCTAAATATAGAATCAGCATGAGTGGCACTTGGAACGAGAAAGTTGGGACCTTTTTAGGATGAAAAGTTGGTCATGATGATGAGAACCTTTTAGTGATCCACAAACAAAACGGAAAAGAAATCTTTCCAACTTCTCGGATCACCAAAGTTGAAACCTTTCTAAGTAATCCTAAAAAGCCGGTCATAATGACAAACTTTTAGCGCCCCAAATAGCAGTTTTTTTAGTAGTGTACTACTACTACATCTCCTGACCTTAAACCAAATCAACGCATTGTCATTGATGTGTAGTACTATGTCACGGTGTCACATTGGTAAGGAAATGCAGGCTGGAAAGTAGGCATGATTCCATGGTAGACTTGACAATGGAAGCAGCATGGCGTAGAGTAGGAGTAGCACAGCACACCCAAAGGTAGAGTAGAGTACAGTGGAGTGCTCCTACCTCTTGATGAGACACAGCGTGTTGGAGTCCGAGCCGGTGACGTCGTAGAGGGAATGGTGCAGCCAGTGGACGGCGACGGCCTCGCGCCGCGTGACGCCCAGCTTCTCCGGGTCAAGATTCCCGGCCTTGTCCGCCACGGGGCAGAACTCGAAAGGCAGGCCCAGCGTGTCGGCGAAATCGGACAGCCGCTTCCCGGTGGCCTCCAGGGCGTCCATGGAGGCGCCGAGGCCGGTCAGCCTCACCCTCGGCGGGCCGCCGGGCCGGGACGCCAGGATGTGGAACAGCCCCGGCCACTGGAGCCCCTGCATGATGTCCAGGTCGATGATGTGGACGCGCTCCTCGCGCTCGAACGCCTCCTGGATCGCCTGGTTCGCCGTGAAGTGGGAGAACTTGACGAGGGGACTGATGCCGTTGAACACCTGGAACGCGGCGGCCACGCGGCCGTTCACCAGCCGGGACGCCGCCGGGGAGGCGTGGGGCAGCGGTGCGTAGAGGCCGAGGCAGGAGCTAACGAGGCGCGCCGACACGGCCTCCGCGAAGTAGGCGGCCACGCGCTGCGTGGAGGTGCCGAAGGGGGTGGCCAGCTCCGCGATCTCCAGCAGCGCCGTCTGGGCCTCGTCGAGGTTGTCGGCGTTCACCGACTCCGCGCACTGCAGGAGCAGCGTCAGCAGGTGCAGCCCCTCCTCGTCGCGCTGCTTCCGCCGCTGCCCCTCTTTCCGCTCCTTGACCGCTGCGGAAGCGGCCGCCGCGGCTGCCGCTGCGGCCGCGGCGGTTTCCTCCGCGGACGGGGGCTTGGGCGACTGCGGCGGGTTGTTGGGCTCCCGCTCCTCCTCGCGGCGCCGCTTGTCCGGAGGCGGGGGAGGGAGCGCGGCCATGGGCATTGGGGCGTTAGGGAGGAGAGCGGGCTGATGCTGCTGCGGCGGGGCGGGGTCGGATGCGAGGAGGGACCGGAGGCGGAGCTCGAGGAGCGAGGCGAGCCCGGGGTTGCAGGGGTGGATGATCTCGCGGACGTTGTGGATGAGCTGCGCGACGGACACCCCGGCGCCGCTGCTCCCGATGATGTCCCGGATGATGCCGTCCACGAAGGCCGTGGTGTTGGCCGCCTCGCCCGCCTGCGCCGGCGCGGCGGCGGCGGCGACGTCCATATGATCCACCTGCTGCTGGAGCTGGAACGGCGGAAGCAGCTGGGAGGGCAGCGCGGGCAGCTGCGCGGTCGCCGACGACAGCACGGGCGGTCCGGCGGTCATGTCCGACAGGTCGCCCGTGACGTGGCGACGCGGCGGGGGCAGGTCCATGTCGGTGGCCGGGCGCTTGCGGACCATGGCGGCGGCGGCGGGTTGTTGGTCTTGGTGGTCTAGGAGGTGGAGGAGGAAGTCGGGAGGGCAGGGGAGCAGGTGGCAGTGGGAGGAGGAGGAGGCGGTGGCATGGGAATAAGAGGAGCGGGAGGCGGAGGAGGACGAGGGGAAGAGGAGGAGGGAGGAGGAGCCCATCTAGTAACGCCAAGGGGAAGCGGCCGGCGCGCGCATGGCGAGCGACCGGAGCGGGGCGGGGCGGGAGAGGCTGTGTGGATTCTACTGGGATTTTTATGTGTTTTGGCGCCGCGCGCGCGCTGGGCTGGCGGCTGTCGAGGCGAGCCGGGGTGGGGAGAGGAGTAAAGTGGAAGAAGCCGACGAGAGGGGAACAAGAGCGTGAGCACAACTGGTTAGGGGAACATCGAGGATTCCAGGGCCAATTTATGGCGCATGACTCGTCCTACTCCTACCGGCGTGAGACGAGGAGGGTTTTGCCCTTGGGCTATGTGTTTTCGCTTTCTTTTACTTTCCCTCCTTGTGATTTTCTCTTGGCAATGCTTTCATCCACGGCTGATGATAATGTCCCAACACCATATGACAATGTGTGGTACGACTAGTACCTGCATCCTCCGTTCTGGTTTATTAGTTGGGTGGGGCTAGATCCCACTCTAGTCAAGTGACACAACATGTAAAAAAAAAAGAAAATTAAATTTTCTTTCTGCACGGATCTTCATGTAAGATCTCACAAATATAGCTTACTTAAGTCTCAATCGACTGAGATTTGGCAATCCCGTTATCCCGTTATTAGTTCTCTCATATTTTTGGTCAAATTTTCATCATAATAAATTCAACAAAGAAAATGCATATTACATATTGTAAAAATAGGGACCCCAATAACTGGAAAACGTCAACCAGGGGCGGTCGCTCCACTTGGGGTGACTCGGGAGCCGACCAGACCCTGGCCGTCTGCCCTCCCACCCCGAGCTTCAGGCGCCGAGGTGGCGGTGCCGTCTTTTGCGGCCTTTTACCGGGCCTTTCCCTGCGTCATCCATATGCTATAAACAGCCGAAAGAAAAAACACATGGCACAAATGCATATAAATTTTGACATGATGGCAAAAAATAGTCTAAAAATTGAAATGATGCACGCAAAAAAATACTTGCTGTGATGCACGACAAGAGATTTTGCCATGCATTACTAGGAAAAAAGGCAAATTGTACTTTGCGAAATACAGAAAAATCCCATGTCCATAAATGTAAAAAAATAGTATATAGAAAATAATTTACAAGGTACGTTAAAAAAAATGCCATGCTAAGTCCAATCAAATTGCCATGCTCCAAATAATAAAAATTGCCATGGTGTAAAAAAAACTACCATGCTCTAAGTATAAAAAAATGCCTTGCCCTGGAAAAAGGAAAAATTCCATCATTAAATAATAATAATGCCATGTACTAAATACTAAAAATTGCATGCTACATACACTAAAACTACCATGGTACTAGCAAGATAAAAAGTGCCATTCTAGGTTAGTCATATAAACATGTCAAATTTTGTGGAAAAAATCTTTGAAAAAGAAAAATGTGTTTTGCGAAAAACAGAAAAAAAAAACATGTCAAAAAAATTTAAAAAGTTTGTAAAAAATTACCAAGGTATATTAAAAAATGGCATGCTAAGTCCAATAATTTTTTCCAAGTTCCACGATAATAAAATTTCCATGATTTAAAAATAATAAAAACTGCCATGCTCTAAACAATAAAACCGCCATGCTCTAAATATATAAAAATAGATGGTATGAAAAAAGGAAAAGGCCATCGTTAAATAATAACAATGTCACATACTAAATAATAAAAATGACATGATATATACACTAAAACTACCATGGTTCTAACAAAATAAAAATAGTGCCAATTCTAGCTTAGTCATATAAACATGGCAATTTTTCTAAAAAAAACTTTTGAAAAAAGCAAATTGTGTTAAATGTAAAGAGTACGTAAAAAATTACAATGGTATATTAAAAAAAATGCCATGCTAAGTCCAATAAATTTACCATGTTCCATGATAATAAAATTGCCTTGATGTAATAGTAATAAAAAATGCAATGCTCTAAACAATAAAACTACCATGGTGTAAATATAAAAAATGTAATGGTCTGGAAAAAAGAAGAATGTCATGTACTAAATAATAAAAATGTCATGCTATACACACCGAAACCACCATGGTTCTAACAAAATAAAAAAGTGTCATTCTAGCTTAGTCATATAAACATGGCAAATTTTGTGAAAAATGTTCTTTTGGAAAAAAGCAAATCGTGTTATGAGAAAGACAGGAAAATGCCATGTCAACAAAATGTAAAAGGTACATAAAAATTACCAAGGTATTTTAAGAAAATGTCTTGCTAAGTCCAATAAATTTGCCATATTCCACGATAATAAAATTGCCATGGTGTAAAAGTAATAAAAATGCCATGCTCTAAAACTAAAAAAAATCATGCTCTTAAATATGCCATGGTCTAAAAAATGCCATCATTTAAATAATAAAATGCAATATACTAAAATAATAAAAAATGTCATGCTCTCACTAAAGCTACCATGGTTATAATTAAATAAAATACCATTGTCTAGCAAAATAAAAAAAGAGCCAAGCTAGCTTACTCATATAAACATGCAAAAAAATTCAAAAACAATTGCATGGTAAGTTCGATAAAAATGTTGTGAATGGTCAATGCTATTGCCATGGTGATTAAAACGAATTTGCATGGTAGCCATATTGTAAAATGCCATGGTCAACACAATTGTCGTGCTAAGTCCAATAAAATTGCCATGTCAAGTATAATGGCATGCTTTGAGAATTAGTATTCCAACAAAAATGCCATGACACCACTGCCACTGCCAGTTCATCCGCATACCCAAATCCAATAAAAGTATTTTTTGTGACAAAAAACTGCTATGTCTAATTTTAAATATTTCCCTCATATGGAAAAAAGTAAATTGCCATGCTACCTACAAAAATTATGTTGGTGCAATAGTTTGCCTCCCTACTTTTTGAAGATCGTTGACACAAACAATAAGAGACTAATGTGTTTGCTAGTGCACATAGAGTAACAAGTCCTTGAAGTCATGAGGAGTTTGATATAAACTCCGAAGAATATGTGCTGCGTAGCAGCGAGCATTATTCATGAAGCGCATGCTGTGAAGAGTGACCCCTAAAATTGCTGACGCGAAGCAGTTTGTTCTGTGGCATCCCAAGGAAGTGACTGCAGCAGAAAGAAGTCGAAGACGAAGTGAAGATGTAGAATTCTTTTCATTGTTCTTCTTTTCTTCCGTAGATTCATAGGACCACCGTACTATTAAGAGGGGTATAGTGTTTGAAGCTTTGGTTCTTTGATGCTAAACTCAGTCCTATGAAAGTTGTGAGAGAAATCTCTTGCTGGCAAGAATTTGCTGGGAGCACAAAGAGTTAGCATTACTTGTTGAAAGGACCGAGAAGAGGTGTCTATAGGGGGGTGATTAGACACTCAACACACAAAGTTGGTTGTTTTTAAGTTTTTCAAGTTTGGGTGGAGTTTAAGCATAAGTTTGACCATTCACAATACAAATCAAGCAAGTATGCAAAGAGTATATGAGCAGCGGAAAGTAAAGCATGCAACTTGCAAGAAAGTAAAGGGATGGGATTGGAGTGTGCAAACGCAATTGGAGACATGGATGTTTTTGTCGTGGTTCCAATAGGTGGTTCTATCGTACATCCACGTTGATGGAGACTTCAACTCACGAAGGGTAATGACTGCGCGAGTCCACGGAGGACCCCACCCACGAAGGGTCCACGAAGAAGCAACCTTGTCTATCCCACCATGGACATCACCCACGAAGGACTTGCCTCACTAGGGTAGATCTTCACGAAGTAGGCAATCTCCTTGCCCTTACAAACTCATCGGTTCAACTCCACAATCTTGTCGGAGGCTCCCAAGTGACACCTAACCAATCTAGGAGACACCACTCTCCAAAAGGTAATAGATGATGTCCCACCTACTCATGGGATGGGATTGGATTTGGTGGAAAGATGATTTGAGTGGAAAGCAACTTGGGGAAGGCTAGAGATCAAGATTCATATGGTTGGATTGGAATGTCTTGGTCTCAACACATGAGTAGGTGGCTCTCTCTCAGAAAATGGGAAATGGAAGTGTAGGCATGATCTGATGGCTTCCCTCATGAATGAGGAGAGGGTGGAGGGGTATATATAGCCTCCACACAAAATCTAACTGTTACACACATTATACCAAACTCGGTGGGACCGAATCAGAAAACTCGGCCAGACCGATTTAGTACATATGTGACCGTTAGGCAATTTTGATGGGACCGACATGTCATCTCGGTGGGACCGATATCATTAGGGTTAGAGTATAACGTAATCTCGGTTGGACCGATTACTCAAACTCGGTTGGACCGACTTTGGTAATAAGCTTAACAGAGAGTTGGCCAGGCAAACTCGGTGGGACCGTTCGCTCGTCTCAGTCGGACCGAAGCGTTACGAAAAGGAAACAGAGAGTTTGCATTGCAGCTCGGTTAGACTGATCACTCATCTCGGTTAGACCGAAACGTTACAAAGGGAAACAGAGAGTTTGCAACCCCATCTCGGTGAGACCGAGATCCCTGTCAGTGAGATCGAAAAGACTAGGGTTTCTGGCAGTGGCTATGTCAACTGAACTCGGTGGCGCCGGATGGATCAAATCGATGGGGCCGAGTTTGACTTTTGGTTTGGGACATATGGATATGAGAAAGTGGTTGAGGGCTTTGGAGCATATCACTAAGAATTTTGAGCAAGCAAGCCATTAAGCAACACCTCATCCCCTTTTAATAGTATTGGATTTCCTATAGACTCAATGTGATCTTGGATCACTAAAAATGGAAAATGTAGAGTCTTGGACTTTGAAGCTTGAGCCAATCTTTTGTCCTTAGCATCTTGAAGGGGTTCCACATCCTTTTGTCGATGCCACTCCACTGTTGGACTTACCTGAAATATACTAGATGGAAGTATTAGTCCAACAAGAGATATGTTGACATTAATTACCAAAATCACCCAGGGATCACTTGTGCTTTCAATCTCCCCCTTTTTGGTAATTGATGACAACATACATCAAAGCTTTAGATAAACATATAGTGAAAGGTAGGTAAAGCTTTGGAAATACATATAACATGCATAGGCTCCCCCTACATATATGTAATCATGTAAATATAGAACATAGGATCATGTGAGTGCATAATCATGACAGAGCAAGCAATGAGTTACATGTATCTTGGCTATATGCATCACAGCAAATGGTGTGAACATGGGAAATGTACCTTCATGCTTATGAGTCCTTGCAAACAATATGTACATCAGCAAGAGATCCTCATGCACATGAATGTGATGCATATACTTACCTTGTGGTCTTGAACTGGCTTTGGAAGAGATGAACCTGAGTAAACAAGGTTAGACAACATAGAAACATCTACTAAGCAGAGCAAGAGCAGTAAACCACAAGAGTACCAAGATTGGGATGACATGTATAGAGTGAGTACTAGGTACTCCAATTTAGTGTAGACATGTCCCCAAAGGTAAAGATGTGCAATGAATTTGAAGATTTCCTTCCCTTAGATGTCTTGCTTCCCCTGAATCTTATAATGGATATTGGGAGAAGATAGGGAATAGAAAATCAGAGCAAAGCAAACTCAAAAACAATATGAGCATGTCTTTCCCCTCTAAAGACATGTAACTTCTCTCCTCTTTGAATACCAAGCAATTGAGGTCTTTCTTTTGAAAAGAAAAGGAGTGTCTCTCTCCCCCTGTTGCTCTCTCTCCCCCTGTTGGAGTGATTTAGCTTTGATGTGAACTCTCTCTTCCCCTTTGACATCAATTTCCAAGAAGGGTCTTCTTGAGTGTGAGTCAAAATAGGTTTGGTCCTTGAGTCACAAAGCAAAGTAGCACATGGAATATGATGCTGATAGAGGATAAGAATCATCGAGTGGAGCTGGAACAAAATGTGCAGAATGCAAGTGACAGAGTGATTTCTCAGCATTGTAATCAGCTGCACCGAGTTGATTCCTTCGGTGGCACCGAGAAGTTTCGGTTTGACCGAAAGAGGAAAGTTGGTTTGTCCGAGTTCATTTCAGAGAAAATGCACTAGTCAGCTCAGCTCACTAAGCAAATAAAATCTCACAAGGATTTTCAGGGAATTATCTAAAGGATTTGCAATGAATTAGATGCATAGAAATGCAGAACAGGAATAAAAGAGAATAAGTCTAGATGAAGTTTTTTTTTGAAATATGCATGAGAGTATGCAAGAGACAAAATGCAATAACAAGGAGAAACACTAAAGAACTTCGTCTAGAGTTGGTCGGCGACAAAGTCACCTATGTTAGAGTATATTGACTTAGGAGTCAAGTGAGGACACTTGATCATAGGTCATACTCATCGTTTAAGCTCAAAATGGGGTTCCCATTTTTCATTTAAGCATCTTGATGTATTCTCATCTTGTTGAGTTGCTTTGACCCATGTCTTGGGGTAAAGCTTCTCTAAGATGGAATAACATACCTTGGGTGGTGGTGTTGATCTTGATCATGTAGTTGAACTTGTGTGGGATGCTCAATGTTGATGTAGTTCATTTGGAGCACCACTTGTAACTGGAGTTCATCTGCCTACATGGATTAGATTTGCAAGGAAAAGCACTTGTGCATCCAAAATGAGAATCATGAAATTTGATAGAGGAATTTGTCAAAGGATATATTTGAAGGGTTTCATGCTTCCTTGTCTTTCAACCACCGTGAAGTAGAGACTTGGTGATGTAGAGATTGCTCAAGATGTGGGAGAGTTGCAATCTCATAGATTTAGATACATCCAAGTACCTACATGGGTTAGATAACATGCAAGGGTGCAAATATATCCAAGATATGTGATCATCATCATGAGAGAAATATCAAGGATAAATCATAGGCTCATGTCTTGCATGTATCCCAATGGAGTTCCTACTCCAAGTTTGAGGCATCAATAATGTTCAATTCACCTCTCAGCCTGCAAAACACTTTCTCATCAAGTGGTTTAGTGAATATATCTGCCAATTGCTTGTCGGTGCGAACATGCTTAAGATTAATATCACCCTTAGCAAGATGATATCGAATGAAATGATGACGAACTTCAATGTGCTTAGTTCGAGAGTGTTGCGCGGGATTGTGAGCAATCTTAATAGCACTTCCATTGTCACAAAGCAAAGGAACATGTTTCACATATATCCCATAATCTTTAAGAGTTTGTGCCATCCAAAGTAATTGAGCACAGCATGAACTAGCGGCAATGTATTCCGCTTCGGCAGTGGATAAGGATACCGAGTTTTGTTTCTTCGAGGACCAAGACACAAGAGATCTACCAAGAAATTGACAAGTACCCGAAGTGGACTTTCTATCAACCTTGTCTCCGGCATAGTGCGAATCAGAGTAGCCAACAAGATTAAAAGAGGCCCTCTTTGGATACCAAATGCCTAAGTTTGGTGTATGAATTAAGTATCTGACTATCCTTTTCACGGCCTTAAGATGACATTCTTTAGGGTCCACTTGATATCGTGCACACATGTACACACTTAGCATGATATCGGGACGAGAGGCACATAGATACAATAATGAACCAATCATAGAGCGATAAACCTTTTGATCAACGGGTTCACCATCTTTGGTCAAGTCAAGATGTCCACTAGTAGGCATGGGTGTACTCATACCTTTGCATTCTTGCATATTGAACTTCTTGAACAAGTCTTTGGTGTACTTCGTTTGAGAGACGAAGGTGCCTTCCGTAGTTTGCTTAATTTGCAAACCAAGAAAGAACTTGAGTTCACTCATCATAGACATCTCAAACTTCTCCAACATAAGCTTCCCAAACTTCTCACTAAAATGAGGGTTAGTTGATACAAATATAATATCATCAACATAAATGAGCATATCACTAAGCATATCACTAAAATGAGCATATCACTAAGCATTTTGAGCAAGCAAGCCATTAAGCAATACCTCATCCCCTTTTAATAGTATTGGCTTTCCTATAGACTCAATGTGATCTTGGATCACTGAAAACGGATAATGTAGAGTCTTGGAATTTGAAGCTTGAGCCAATCTTTTGTCCTTAGCATCTTGAAGGGGTTCCACTTCCTTTTGTCCATGCCACTCCACTGTTTGACTTATCTGAAATATACTAGATGGAAGTATTAGTCCAACAAGAGATATGTTGACATTAATTACCAAAATCACCCAGGGAGCACTTGTGCTTTCGCTTGTTCTCAAGTAATGTTACTGTTACTTTCAAATCCGACTGTTGCAAACGTGTCGGTTGGCCATTGGCTGGACTGCTTGTCCAAAAAGGTAATTTCCCATCATGGAAGGCTGCGGCTATAGATAGCCACCCCGCACCAATTTTGTCCAGTGGTTGCTCCGTTTGATTCTGAGAAGATTGTTGAGCAAGCCCCTCTCCAGAGTGATTTGAGTTTAAAGTTCATCGAGAGAAAAACCTTAGAGCCGAAGAATTATATAGTGGTTTAGCATCACTCGAATCTAAGTCCAGTACGCTCCACCTACCACTCTTGAGAGCTGCAAACTCTCTAGACGGTTAGGTGTCAGTTTCTTCAGAGACCAAGGGTGATTGTGGTTCTCGAAGAAGAAGTTCGTAAAAGTTTGGATATCACCTCAAGTATCTACAACGAGTAATCGGCATTGGTTGGTGAACCAATTGTCGAGGACAATAGGGTGAAGAGAGTTTATCTTCTGTGTTAAATCACAACCACTCCAACCAGATGTAGTCCTTGTGTAGAAGGACGAACTGGTCTATCAAATTCCCTGCCATCATCGAGCATCACTGGTTATTTATTTGCACCTTATCATTCGAATTACTTTGCATGACTGAATACAACCATGTGATTTTCTTCTATGACTGCGCCTAGCTTTGGTCTAGTAGTTTACTTTCACTCACTGATATTAGTTATCGTTCATTCTGTTGTTGGGTTCTGAGAGTTTTGAAGTTTCTGAAATAAATTTTGGAACTCCCATTCACCCTCGTCTAGTAGACATACTTCATTCCTATAATTGGTGTCAGGGCAAGGTACTCCTTGTCTCTACTCATTTTGGTCTAACAACCTTGGAGTCTAAGTATGTCTTCAGTGAGTTACAAGTCACACCTCAAGATCCCCATCTTCGGTGGGACAGGCTACCCCTTCTGGATGGAGAAGATGAAGATCTGTCTCCGAGCAATTGACGGTGAGATGTGGAATGTAGTGCAGAATGGTTTCACCGTGGAAATACCTCAAGCCCCCTCTAAACACGAGAAGAAACTTATTCAGATGGATGCTCATGCCAAAGAGGAAATTGGTTGTCATCTGTCTCGCGCTCAGTTCCTTCGGTGTCACCAATGTGAAACTGTAAAGGACTTGTGGGGTATCCTCAAGAAGATCAATGAAGGTATTTCAACTCATAAAGAAGCCCGTGTCGACACCCTTCAAGCAAAATTCAACTGCTTCAAGAGAATAGGCAATGAAAGTTGTCAACAAACTTTTGATCACCTCAGTGACATGGAGAACAAACTGCAAGGTCTCGGTGCCAAAGACATTACTGACAATGAAGTAGTGAAGAAGTTGGTTCGATCTCTTGACAGTTCCTTCGATACCCTTGTTCTAATGATTTGTGAACGAGGTGACTTCAAGACACTTGACTCTGCTGATATCATGGTAAGGCTAAACACCGATGAGGAATAGGAAGAAGAAAAGAGAGATCTTTATGGCTCCAGTCTCCAAAAGAATCATGCTCCCAAGGCTGTAGCCAGCTTCCTCTTTGTAAGACAACACAAAAGAAGATTCAGATGACCTTGAAGATCAGCAAATACCTTGCACTGATCACTAAAACATTCCAACGCTTCCGAAAAAATTAGTTTCAGGGGAAAAGATCAAACTCTTCTGGCAAGTCAAAATCCTTGCCAAAAACCACAGGAGAGTACACCTATTTCAGTGCAAGAAACCAGGACATTTCATCTCGAACTGTCCTCTCCAGGAAGTTGAGATACGAGCCAGTGGAAGATTTGATTCGGGAAACAACAACCATGGTAAAGGGAAGAGCAAGAACTATGATTCTGATGACGAGAAGAAATCCAAGAAGTTCTTAAAGAACAAGGACAACTCCTCCAAGTCTTCGTCAAGATCTTCTTCATGGAATCCCTCCAAGTCCTCGTCCAACCGCAAGAATACCTCTCGTAAGGCCAAGGCATACATCGGCAAGGAGATGGACTCTGACGATGAAGAATCATCTGACTCCGAAGAAGTTGCTGAATCTGATGACAATTCGGACTCTAGAATGGCCGACATCACTTGTGCAACTACTCCAACTACAAACTTCTTCAAAAATTACTCGACTGACAATGAGTCACCAGATTTTTGCTTCACGTCTAAGGCTTTGAAAGAAAGGTATCCTCCAAACACCACAAGGTTTACACTAGTGATCAATTTTCTTCTGAAGAGGATGACTATGCTAAGCTGATCAAGTTTGCTACTAAGCAATAAAACTCCCTCGAGAAAATTGAGAAAACACACAGGATATCTGATGGGTTGTTGGTTGAGGAGATGGAGAAAAACCAATCCCTGGCCGATGAGCATTCCACTCTCTCGTCTCTAATGGAAGAACTGAGTGATCGTCATGATTTTCTCTCAGCAGACCATGAAAGATTGACCTATGATTACGTGAAAAGGAAACAGGATTTCGAGTCACTGAGAGAGGATCATGATGATTTGATCAGGGAAAATTCTCTTCTCACAACAACTTGAGGATAAAACAGAAGTATTCATACCACCTTGCTTAAAGTGCCTTGGACGAAACAATGCTGATTGAAATATTGAATCCTCTGTGAATGCTAACTCCTTGGTTGAGGAAAATGGTTTTGTATCTGATGAAAATGCTAGGTTGAAGGATCTTCTCTAGACAGGGATGTTCAAAAGTCTCAAAGGGCATCATACCCCGTGCGATGTCTTGAAGAAATCTATTCTTCCCAAAATCCCAGGAAAGAGGGTTTGGGTTTCGAAAGGAAACTCAATGAGAATGGCACTTACTGGGAACCCGGTCAGTGTCCTCGCACTGTGTGGGTGCCTGCAAAGAGCAAGACGCTCGACCCCCTCTATTGTCGGGATATGATTGTCCCATTCCTGAATTTTCATATGATGATTCTCTGGACAACTACAAATGTTGGGAAACATAGTAGAAAACAAAAAAAATCACCCCACGATCACCCAGGAACAATATGACGATGCATAATGGGTTTGGATCAACGATCGATACCGACTTCGGGAGTGCAACAGAAGTAGACGAGTCGTGTAGATCGTACTTGGTGTCCCTCGAACTTCGATGACAATCCCACGAACCTCCCTTGAACGGAAGACCGAAAGCATGGCCTCTCTACTTGGTTGCAAGCGTACGGTCTTCACGACCCAGCAGCGCTTCGTCGTCTAGAGCTAATTGTCGCTGGAGAATAAGAGGGAGGATATTAGAACCACATGGGGCTTCTAACTATGAGGATTATAGGTGGCCAGGGCTAGCTCTAATTAATCAACTAGGACCAACAAGAACTAGAACTAGATCAACTAGAGCAGGCTCCAAAACTTGTGTCCTACGGGCTAGCCCTGCCTCTCTATTTATGTGTTGAGCCCTCAGGTCGTAACTTGGGGAGGGAGCCTCCCCAAAGTTAGTTGGAACAAAAGTAAGAGTCCTCCTCGGATTCCAGCATGAAACGCCAAGATTCCTGGTGCTTCCAAAAATGCCACGGACCTCGGTGTCTAGCCCAATACCAGATGCCAAGGACCCTAGCGTCTGGCCCCTGTCCTTTTGCAAAACTCCTTTTGCACTAACCTCAGACCTCATGGGCCTCTTCCCTTGGTCCAGCCTAAGTGTCCTCGCACCAGGACATTTCTGGAAACATCTGAAACTCTTCGAGGACCCTGAAACGCTTTCGGGTCCTCTCAAAAGTATTCCGAATATTAATGAAACGATCCCAGAAATAAATCCTCGATACTCTCATCCTACTAACACTCAGCATATCATGATTGCCTTAAACTTGTGACCCCGTAGGTTCGGTAAACCGTGGACATCCATATTGATCCCTACGATACACGAATGATATTTGAGTGAACCTTTGTTTACCATGTGAAGTTCCCTTTTCTTGCTTCGTGATACTTTACAAAACCAGGTGTGCATCGTTATCCTCTTGAGTCATCACCATGCTCACTATGTCGTCGCTCCCGTTACCGGTTTTGTTATTCTTTCTCGTTAACATGTTCCATCATCCTTGTGACGTAGTCTGATACGTCCATTTTGCATCATGCTTTTATATTGATATTTATTGCATTATGGGCTGTTATTACACATTATGGTACAATACTTATGCCTTTTCTTTCTTATTTTACAAGATTTACAAGAAGAGGGAGAATGCCGGCAGCTGGAATTCTGGACCGGGAAGGTGCAAATCTGAGAGACCTATTCTGCACAACTCCAAAAGTCCTGAAAATTTATGGAGAAACATTTTCGAATATATAAAAAATATTGGGCGAAGAAAATACCAGAGGGGACCCACCAGGTGACCACAAGGGTGGGGGGCGTGCCCTACCACCCTAAGCGCGCCTCCCTGGCTTGTGGGCCCCCTGTCAGGCCACCAGTGCCCCTCTTCTGCTATATGGTGTCTTTTGACTTGGAAAAAATCACAAGGAAGCTTTCGGGACGAAGCGCCGCCATCTTGAGGTGGAACCTGGGCAGAACCAATCTAGGGCTCCGACGGAGCTATTCTGCCGTGGAAACTTCCCTCTAGGAGGGAGAAATCGAAGCCATCCTCATCACCAACAATCCTCTCATCGAGAGGGGGTCAATCTCCATCAACATCTTCACCAGCACCATCTCCTCTCAAACCCTAGTTCATCTCTTGTATCCGATCTTTGTCTCAAAAGCTCAGATTGGTACGTGTGGGTTCCTAGTAGTGTTGATTACTCCTTATAGTTGACGCTAGTTGGTTTATTCGGTGGAAGATCATATGTTCAGATCCTTAATGCTATTCAATACTCCTATAATTTTGATCATGAATATGCTTTGTGAGTAGTTACATTTGTTCTTGAGGACATGGGAGAAGTCTTGTTATATGTAATCATGTGAATTTGGTATTCGTTCGATAATTTGATGAGATGTATGTTGTCTTTCCTCTATTGGTGTTATGTGAACGTCAACTACATGACACTTCACCACGAGTTGGGCCTAGGGGAAGGCATTGGGAAGTAATAAGTAGATGATGGGTTGCTAGACTGACAGAAGCTTAAACCCTAGTTTATGCGTTGCTTCGTAAGGGGCTGATTTTGATCCATATGTTTCATGTTATGGTTAGATTTATCTTAATTCTTCTTTCGCAGTGACGGATGCTTGCGAGATGGGTTAATAAGTGGGAGGCTTGTCCAAGTAAGGACATTACCCAAGCACCAATCCACCCACATATCAAATTATCAAAGTACCAAATGTGAATCATATGAGCATGATGAAAACTAGCTTGACAATAATTCTCATGTGTCCTCGGGAGCGCCTTGCTTTATACAAGAGTTTGTCCAGGCTTGTCCTTTGCTATAAAAAGGATTGGGCCACCTTGCTGCACCTTAGTTACACTTGTTACTTGTTACCCATCACAAATTATCTTATCACAAAACTATCTGTTACCGATAATTTCAGTGCTTGCAGAGAATACCTTGCTGAAAACTGCTTGTCATTTCGTTCTTCTCCTCGCTGGGTTCGACACTCTTGCTTACCGAAAGGACTACGATAGATCCCCTTTACTTGTGGCTCATGAAGACTCTTTTCTGGCACCATTTCCGGGGAGTGAAGCGCCTTTGGTAAGGAAATTTGTATATAGTGTGCTGAAATTTACTGTCACTTGTTACTATGGAAAATAATCCTTTGAGGGGTTTGTTCGGGGTATCTTCACCCCAACCGGAAGAACAAAGAGTTGCCCCTCAACCTACTGAACCTACTAAAAATATTTATTATGAAATTCATTCGGGTATGATAGAGAAACTGCTAGCTAATCTTATGCAGGAGATGGAACATTACATCCTGATATGCATCTCCTAATCTATGTGGATGAACTTTGTGGACTATTTAAGCTTGCAGTTTTGTCCGAGGATGTAGTCAAGAAGAAGTTCTTCCCTTTATCTTTGAAGGGAAAGGTGTTGACATGGTATAGGCCATGAATTACATCCGATTGAAATTGGAATTTCATCAGAAGTTTTATCCTATGCATCTGGTTCATCGTGATCGGAATTATATTTATAATTTTTGGCCTCGTGAAGGAGAAAGTATCACTCAAGCTTGGCGGAGGCTTAAGTCAATGTTATATTCATGCCCCAATCATGAGCTCTCAAGAGAAATTATTATTCAGAATTTTTATGCTCGACTTTCTCGTAATGATCAATCCATGCTCGATACTTCTTGTACTGGTTCTTTTATGAAGAAGACTATTGAATTCAAATGGGATTTATTGGAAAGAATTAAACACAAATCTGAAGATTGGGAACTCGATGAAGGTATGGAGTCAGGTATAAACCTCAAGTTTGATTGTGTTAAATCTTTTATGGATATCGATGCTTTTTGTGAATTTAGCACTAAATATGGACTTGACTCTGAGATAGTAGTTTCTTTCATCATTTGCTCTCATGTTGATCTCCCTATGGAGAAGTGGTTTAAATATCATCCTCCCGTTGAAGTGAAAGTAGTAGAACCAATTAAAGTTGAATAAGATACTATTACTTACAATGTTGATCCTGTTATTCCTACTGCTTATATTGAGAAACCACCTTTCCCTGTTAGAATAAAGGAACATACTAAAGTTTCAACTGTGGTCAACAAAAGTTATATTAGAACACCTAAACCAGCTAAACAAATGAAAGTTGAACCTAGTGTTGCTATGGTTAAAGATCTTTTGGTCGATAATATTGATGGGCATGTTATTTATTTCTGTGATGAAGCTACTAGAATTGCTAGACCCGATAATAGAGACAAACACATACCTGTTGTTGGCATGCCTGTTGTTTCTGTTAAAATAGGAGATAATTTTTATCATGGCTTATGTGATTTGGGTGCTAGTGTGAGTGCAATTCCCTGTACTTTATATCAAGAAATTATGAACGATATTGCACCTGCTGAGATAGAAGATATTGATGTTACTATTAAGCTTGCTAATAGAGATACTATTTCACCAATTGGGATTGTTAGAGATGTTGAAGTCTTGTGTGAGAAAATAAAATACCCTACTGATTTTCTAGTTCTTGATTCTCCACAGGATGATTTTTGTCCCATTATATTTGGTAGACCTTTCTTGAATACTGTTAATGCTAAGATAGATTGTGATAAAGAAACAGTTACTGTAAGTTTTGGGGATGTGTCTCATGAGTTTAATCTCTCCAAATTTCGTAGACAACCCCATGATAAAGAATTTCCTATAAAATATGAAATTATTGGTCTTGCTTCAATTGCTGTGCCTTGTACTGATCCTTCAGAACAATATCTGCTAGACCATGAAAATGATATGTTTATGAATGAAAGGAAGGAATTAGATGAAATATTCTTTAACCAAATGTCTATTTTGAAACACAACTTGCATGTTAAGATTCTTGGGGATCCTCCTCCACCCAAGGGTGACCCCGTGTTTGAGCTTAAACAACTACCTGATACTCTAAAATATGCTCATCTTGATGAAAAGAAGATATATCCTATTATTAATAGTGCTAAACTTTTAGATCATGAAGAAAACAAATTATTGAAAACTCTCAAGAAGCCCTGTGCCACTATTGGATATACTCTTGATGATCTTAAGGGCATAAGTCGCACTCTATGTCAGCACAAAATTAATATGGAGCATGATGCTAAACCGGCTGTTGATCATCAACGACGGTCAAATCCCAAGATGAAGGAAGTGGTAAGAAATGAAATATTAAAGCTTCTATAAGCGGGTATAATTTATCCTATTGCTTATAGTATATGGGTAAGTACCGTTCATTATGTCCCTAAGAAGGGAGGTATTACTGTTGTTCCAAATGATAAGAATGAATCAATCCCACAAAGAATTGTTACAGGTTATAGAATGGTTATTGATTTCCGCAAATTAAACAAAGGTACTAGGAAAGACCATTACCCTCTACCTTTATCAATCAAATTCTAGAAATACTATCGAAACATACACATTTTTGCTTTCTAGATGGTTATTCTGGTTTTTCTCAAATACCTGTGTCAAAAGAGGATCAAGAAAAGACTACTTTTACATGTCCTTTGGTACCTTTGCCTATAGAGTATGACTTTTGGTTTATGCAATGCACCTGCTACCTTTCAAAGATGTATGACTGCTATATTCTCTGACTTCTGTAAAAAGATTGTCGAGGTTTTCATGGATGATTTCTCCATTTATGGAACTTCTTTTGATGATTGCTAGAGCAACCTTGGTCGACTTTTGCAGAGAGGTGAAGAAACTAATCTTGTCTTGAATTGGGAAAGTGCCATTATATGGTTAATGAAGGTATTTTCTTGGGGCACAAAATCTCCGAAAGAGGTATTGAAGTTGATAAAGCTAAAGTTGACGCGATTGAAAATATGTCATGTCCTAAAGATATTAAAGGTATAAGAAGTTTCCTTGGTCATGCTGGTTTCTATAGGCGATTTATTAAAGACTTCTCTAAAATTTCTAAGCATCTCACTAATCTCTTGCGAAAAGATGCCCCATTTGTTTTTGATGATGATTGTGTAGAAGCATTTGAAATACTTAAGAAAGCCTTGATTTCTGCACCTATTGTTCAACCACCTGATTGGAACCTACCCTTTGAAATTATGTGTGATGCTAGTGATTATGCTATTGGTGTTGTTCTAGGACAAAGAGTTGATAAGAAATTAAATGTTATCCATTATGCTAGTAAAACTCTAGACAGTGTTCAAAGAAATTATGCTACTACTGAAAAAGAATTTTTAGCAATTGTATTTGCTTGTGATAAGTTCAGATCTTATATTGTTGATTCCAAAGTAATTGTTCACACTAATCATGCTGCTATTAAATACCTTATGGAAAAGAAAGATGCTAAACCTAGACTTGTTAGGTGAGTTCTCTTGCTACAGTAATTTGATTTGCATATTATTGATAGAAAGGGAGCTGAGAACCCCGTACCAGACAACTTGTCTAGGTGAAAATGTTCTTGATGACCCACTACCTATTGATGATAGCTTTCTTGATGAACAATTAGCTATCATAAATGCTTCATGTAGTGCTCCATGGTATGCTGATTATGCTAATTGCATTGTTGCTAAATTTATACCACCTAGTTTCACATACCAGCAAAAGAAAAAGTTTTTCCATGATTTAAGACATTACTTCTGGCATGACCCACATCTTTATGAAGGAGTAGATCGTGTTATTAGACGTTGTGTACCTGAGCATGAACAGGAATAGATCCTACACAAGTGTCACTCCGAGGCCTATGGAGGACACCATGCTGGAGATAGAATTGCACACAAGGTATTACAATCTGGTTTTTATTGGCCTACTCTCTTCAAAGATGCTCATAAGTATGTCTTGTCTTGTGCTGAATGTCAGAGAATTGGTAATATTAGTAGACGTTAGAAAGTGCCTATGAATTGTTCAATTGTTGTTGAACCATTTGATGTTTGGGGTTTGATTAGATGGGACCTTTTCCTTCCTCTAATGGGTATACACATATTCTAGTTGTTGTTGACTACGTTACTAAGTGGGTAGAAGCTATTCCAACTAGTAGTGCTGATCATAACACTTCTATTAAAAATGCTTAAAACACTTATTTTCCCAAGGTTTGGAGTCCCTGGATATTTTAATGACTGATGGTGGTTCACACTTTATTCATGGTGCTTTCCGTAAACTGCTTGCTAAGTATGGTGTTAACCATAGAATTGCATCTCCTTATCATCCTCAGTCTAGTGGTCAAGTAGAATTGAGCAATAGGGAAATAAAATTAATCTTGCAAAAGATTGTTAATAGATCTAGAAAGAATTGGTCTAAGAAACTTGATGATGCATCACTACAAAAAAAAGACACATCCATGACATTTTGGGCCGAACGAATTTTTTTTCTGTCATACATATGACACTTCTATGACAATAATTGTGACAAAACCCGGTATCATCATAGATGTGGTGGGCTCCTACTTCTATGACAAAAAATCATGACAGAAAATGGGCTTTTCGTCCTGGGCGGGCCGGAGATGCAGCTGCATGACATTCTTTGGGCCGTCCATGACGAAAAAACCATGGTAGAAGCGAGGGGGAGGAAAATTTCGGGGAGTTGCCGGTTACGGTGGGAGGTCGGGGGGCGGAGCGATGCGCATTTCTCTCATACACGTACGTGCATGTGTGCGAGGCGTTGGCTCTAACTGAACCCGAGCGAGGCATTGGGCTCTAACTGAACCCGAGCGATTGCACTGCAGGCTAAGCGTTACTGAACCCGAGCGATCGATCGATGGTAGCTAACTGAACCCGATGGAGCGATTCCTTCGCTACTGCTGCTAACTGAAGCCGATCGATTGGATGAACAGTGAGCATTGCAGGAGGGGGGTTGGATGAACAGTGAGCGATGGCGTTGCCTCTGGATGAACAGGACCCCGTGGTGTGGAGGGCTGGATGAACAGTAGACGGTGGAGGGTGGCCGTGGAGGGTGGTTGAACAGACCCGTGGTGTGGAGGGCTGGATGAACAGAGATGGTGGAGGGCTGGATGAATAGTAGATGGTGGAGGGTGGTTGAACAAGAGCGGTGGGAGTAGCACGCAAAGGGAGGCTGGATGAACATGAGCCCGTGGAGGCCGGAGGAGGTCGACGGTGCCTGTGGAGGCCGGAGGAGGTCGACGGTGGAGATGAACAATATCCGTGGAGTCCTGCTTTGCGGTACGCCACACCCTCCCGATGAACAGACCCCGCTTCGACCGTGGCGCCCAACACAAGTCTGCTTCTCCGCTTTTGGCAGACGCCACACCCCTCCCGATCCAGCCATGTACGTATGCGCGACAGGCGTTCGAGACCCTGCCCGTATGTACGTACGTGGCCGTATTTTCTTTCTTGCACCCTCGCCGTTGTATGTATGTGTACATGCTACGTGCGCCCCTCTACTACGACACATGCGCGCCTCTACATCCACCAGTATATATGTACGTACACGTTCGCGACCAGAATGACAACCACGTACGCTTTGACCAGGTGGGTCCCGACTGTCAGGCACTTCCTTGCGTGCGAAGATGTAGCTGGTGGGTCCCAGCAAACAGGGGGGCGAATGGTTTTTTTGCCCGGGCGCACTTCCTTGCGTGCGAAGATGTAGTTGGTGGGTCCCAGCAGTCAGACGGGCGAATCATTTTTTTTGCCCGGACGCACTTCCTTGCGTGCGAAGATGTAGCTGGTGGGTCCCAGCAGTCACGGGGTGAATCGTTTTTTTTGTCCGGACGCACTTCCTTGCGTGCGAAGGTATAGCTGGTGGGTCCCAGCAGTCAGGGGGGAAACATTTTTTCGCGAAATATGGTGGCCTGTCCGGTGGGTCCCCGTTGTCAGGTGGAGGAATAATTATTTTGCGCGTAATAAGGAGGCACTTCCTTGCTGCGGCCGTGGACCCATCTGTCAGCCTCTCCACGTACAGTCCCGGTCCGATGGAAGCCATTCCTTAACCACGTTGACCATGCTGCACCGAGAGCACCAGGGTGGTGGACGACGGCGAGGCCTAGGAAGGGGACGACGCGGAGCCGGTGAAGACGCGGCAGTGGATGCCCACGCGTAGAGGAGTACAAGGGTTCACTGGTTCGCTGCGGTGTGAGGCTGCTATCACCGCAGAATAATAGGGGGTGTGGGTGAGTAGAGGATGGCCTGGCCAGTGGTGGGAGTAGTAGGGGGCGGTGAGGCCTCCGCCGCATCATAGCCGGCCACGGGAGGCAGGAGCACGAGGCACGACCGGCGCTGGCTTGGGCGGCTGGAGCAAGAAGACCAGAGGTTGAAGAAGCACTACAGCCGTTGGATGGACATCGTACGGTCACTGGAGCTAGAATCATGTATATTGACTAAGTTGACAAAGCCCTCCGTCCCCATCAAGTTAGTAGGCCCACAAGTCAGCCTCCTACTATAATGGGTCCCAGCTAACAGGGGAAGTATTCATTTTTTTGTGCGTAATAAGGAGGCACTTCCTTGCGTACGAAGATATAGCTGGTGGGTCCGAGCTGTCAGAGCCGGCCATGGAGGAGGAGAGCAAGCAGTCCCACCGGCGCTTGTTTGAGCGGCCGAGCAGAAGAGCAGAGATTGAAGAAGGATTTACGGCCGTTGGATGGCCATCCAACAATCACTTTGCTTGGCCAACCTTTTTGGGAAAGCCTCAAATCTGTGAAAACAAAGATACAATCCATCTGCCATTATTTTTAATAATTTACAGTCCATTTGCTAATTCTTAAGGTTTTTTTGGAGCCCATATTCTTTTTGTTAGCATTACAACCCATATTGTGGCCACGGTTAAAAACTTATACGAAATTTTGCATATTTCGGTGTGGTCCGAACTGTTTTTAATCCCGAAATTTCAACTCACATTCAAACTGATTCTCCACGCATAAAATTAATGTAATTTAAAATCTCAAATGAAAAAAGATATTTGAAACTAATTGCGGTTTGATGTGTTTTAAAATGTACAACCCATTTCTCATTATCGATGGGCCATTTTCTCGCCAAATTAATGAAAGCTCTCCTTGTCTTGAAAGATTTGCAGCCCAACAGCCCGACAAAGCGACTTACTTGGCAAATCACAAAAAAAGCTGTGGCCATGGACCCACTGCCAGCCTCTCGACGACAAGATTTTTCCGATGGAATGTCGTTGACCACATTGACCACACCACGCCGAGAGCACCAAGGCGGTGGACGACGGCGAGGCCTAGGAAGGGGACGACGCAGAACCAGGGAGGTTGCGACAGTGGATGCCCACGCGGAGAGGAGTACGAGGGTTCACTGGTTCGGCTGCGGTGTGAGGCTGCCGTCACCGCAGGGCCTGGCTAGCGGTGGGAGTAGTAGGGGGCGATGAGGCCTCAACCGCAGCACAACCGGCCACTGGAGGCAGGAGCAGGCGGTCTCCCCGGCGCTGGTTTGGGCGGCTGGTGCAAGAAGAGCACCGATTGAAGAAGCAGCAGGACCGTTTGATTCAAATCCAACGGTTACTGCTGCTAGAATCGTTTGTTGACTAAGTTGACAAGCCCTACATACACGTCAACGTAGTAGGCCCACAGGTTAGCCTCCCAACCGGTGCGCCCCAGATGTCAGTGGGAGGAATCATTTTTTTTCGCGTAATAAGGAGGCAGTTTTTTTTAGACAAATATAAGGAGGCAGTTGATTGCGTACGGCCAGGCCCGCGGAGGGAGTAGGGTGGGCTGGGGAAGCAAGAATATCAGAGATTGAAGAAGCACGACGGCTAGAATCGTGTGTTCACTAACAAAGCCTTGCGTAAACAAGTCAGCCTCAAAATCTTTGGCGTGTACAGCCCATTTGCTATTATTTTTATAATTTTTACTCATTTTCTAATTCATATGGAATTTATTGCAGCCCGTTTTCCATTTTTAGAATTGCCGGCCATTTTTTGGTCAGTACCAGGGTCAAAAAATTAACTAAATATGTGGGAAATTTTGAAAATTCGCAAATTTTTGCTGGGAAACGAAACATTCTTAATCCAAAAATTAATAGCCATACTAAAACAAATTTAAAAATAAATTAGTACTATGTCATGTTAAATCCAATGAAATACGTATAAGATATCAGTGAAGAACAAAATTCAAAAAAAAAACTAATATCCCATTTGCTCGTCTTGAAAGATTTGCAGCCCAGTAATTCGGAGGAAACAAATAGGCCTAGCTTGGGTATTCTTCGAAAAGAAATACTAGGCTACCTATTTTCCCAAAGAACTGGTGCATGAGCATTTAGCTTTATATATTTATTTACTTATTTATGTTTAGGGGACCATGAGCATGTACCTGGGCCGGATTCATGTGAGAGCCTCCCTTCCAGTTAATTATGGGCTTCTCTATGGGGCCTTCATCAGTGGGCTGCATGTTATCAACAAGTGGAAAATGTGTTCGCATTTAAAATAGTATGATCTACGACGGCACGGGCACTAAAAGATCGAACCGCAACGACTTCCAAAACATTGTGTTTGTCGCTCTAACAACACATTTATTCAACCAATGTATTTAAATATACTACGATTGTACATTGAAAACAGCAGCAGCAAGAACTGTATGGGGTGCAATGTATAAGCGATAAGCGAGGCCGTAAGAGTGAAGACGCAACTCTCTTCCAAACCAAACATCAGCCATCATTACAAAAGGGCTACCAAAAAGAACAAGTGTATGCATCAAACTAAATAAAGATCCTACTACACCAAGTGTACGCATCTAACTAACTGCCCGCTTAGACGTTACTATTTATTAAGTCGTGGAGATTTGTCGACGGCTTGAACCAGATGGGTGCTGACAGGGAAACTCCACCAAGAGGTCGAAGTCCGATACTTGCGACCCTCTCTCCTACTTTGGGCTGCAGAGCGTGGCGGCACATATCGTGGTATGGTGCATGCAGAGACGCATGGTATCTCAGTACACACAGCTTTTGCTCGATGAACGAAACCGCACCGCCATCATGATCCTTGCCGTCGGTTATCTCCTAGTTAATCGGATAATTCAGTTCGACAAACAGAGAGCGTGTACCAAGGCTACTTACCAGCCTCCACCAAAAATTCTCAAGGCCCAGAGAAGCCGGGATCTGCTCAAAGACCTTGCAAAGGATCGTGATTGTATTCCGTGAAACAACACGTCCGGTACGTGCAAACGATCATCAATCTTTCGCCGTCGTCTGATCAAGCCAGGAACCACCTGCAACTGCCATGCCACTTTTCTTTGAAAGGTTCTGGGATTAGGAAGGGTAGGGACACTAGGCGGCCTACAACATCATATCAAGTTGGAGTCAAATAAAAAAGGGCTCTTGATTTAGTCAATCTTAAGAACAGCATGTTATGAGCATGAATATTTTTCAGTAAATGTTGATAGTAATATAAGCAAGCCATCATGATATCATAGGAAAGTAACATACCGCAGAATGTGCCGTTTGTAGCGATGATCGGAGTAGGCCAAAGAATACGTCCACCATAGAGGGAGTCGACAAAGATAAATGAAGCCCTTGTGTTCAATGGCATCGAGAATCATGGAGGATGTATGATCCTGCGATGGACGTGCAGATTTATCCACTTACCGCAGTGACTACCAGATAGGCGAGATCATGCGGTTGAAGAACGAATTAGCCCGAAATCATTATAATTGCAGATCTTGTGGGCACTTGGCGATTACAACCTTGAGCAAATCAAACTTGGTATCATGTTGGCTCTTGTAAGATTCCGAGTATTCGGGCATGTGCCAAAGCAAAGGCAATGTTAATCAAAGGAAGGGGATCAATCGCCGGTGTAGACCTCCACGAGCATCCAACTGCCGCGACCGTCGACGAGCACCATCCAAGACGTGTTCATGCCGACCCAGTACATACCGTTAATGTAGCTGAGGCTGACGGGGATCGGATCATAGTGGAGGGGTTGATGCTCGCCACCCTACGATCGTTATGTTGTGTGACACGCTGTTTCTGAAGATCAGGCGGCATCAGCAAGCAAGGAGCTGGCTTAAAAAGTTCCGGCCTGAGGGCTTTGAGTAAACGGCACAGCCCCGACGAGCACGCGGCGAGCGGCATGGTACTGAGATTGTCCACACGCGAAACAATGAGCTTGATTACCTCTGTGGGGAGCGAATTCTAGACACTCTTTCGGTGGATGCTGCTTGGTTCTGCCATTCTTAGTGCTTGGGTTTCGGACGAGGGGGGGGGGGAGGCGCCTTAGCGGGGATGGAAGCTTGGACGAGATTATGTGCGGACAAAGATGGAGAAGCGAATATATGATGCGGGAAGTGGACATGTGATGATGACTACAGCACGCCGCTTGACTTACGAGACACATACCAACAGCATAGGGTCGTATCGATGCCAGACAACTTGCTTGAGTGATCACAGTATTGGTACTCCCTACAGTACCTACTACAGTACTATGCCCTAGCTTGCTAGAGTAGAGTAGTAGAGAAGGACTCTGCTCTACTACTAGCACGGGAGGAGTAGTATATTCTAATCTAAAATAGTTACAAAATTCAATGCTCGAGTGTGGAACGACTACGAACCGTGCTCAAAGACCGTGTCTACGTGGTGTTTGGACTTATATGCAAAAAAATAGCAAGATGCCCGTGCATTGCACGGCACACCATCATCACCAACTCGGTTTTTTCTCTACTCCTACTCCTATAAAAGACTCAGTTGGTGATGATGGAGGCGAGGAGGCGTGTTTAGCTGGGCGTGCAGTAGACGGCGTAGCACTATTTGATTTGTTATAAAAAAGTATTAGAGATAGAGACATAGGGAGGAGCACAAGGTTGTGGGAGATAAGGATGAACGAGGCAAGGCCTTATCTCAGAAATGTGAGAGAGGTGCGGTATCTTTGTAAAATTGTCATAGTTGGCTTTCTATCCGTCAGATATAGATCGGACAGTCTATATTACAAGATGGCAGGCATACCATCATAACCAACTCAGTTTTCTATAAGAGTAGATATATATAGATATAGATAGATAGAGACTAGGGAGTACTAGTAAGGACACCATCTCTCGCTTGTGTGCTACTCCTGCGCTCCATTCGGCGGTCAGAACGTCCCCTACAGCCACTCCTCCTGCGCCCATTCGGCGGGCGTTGAAATCTGGGAGCGCACTCTCGCGATCGCTAGCAGCCAGACTTCACGGACGACGACTTCTTCCCGACCTCGGCAACCTCTTCCTCAATGACATGGGAGACAACTCAACGCCAACGGTCTGCCGCTCACACCGTATATGTTTCTGTCCTTCCAGCTTTGAAATCGTGGTAGAATTCATATTTCTACTCTGTATCCTACTACTATGCTAGTCCACATGATTAGTTTCATCTCTGTTATAGCCGTCATGATTTATTTTGTGCTTATTAGGATTAAATCTCGTAGTAACTTGCTCACATATTTAACTGGCGCAACGTCCCCTACAGCCACTCCCGTTTCATGGACGGCCTGGTCAATGCCTCCAAGGAACGTGAGGGAGTCCTGGACTAGGGGGTGTCTAGACAGCCGGACTATCATCGTCAGCCGGAGTCCAAGACTATGAAGATACAAGATTGAAGACTTCGTCCCTTGTCCGGATGGGACTTTCCTTGGCGTGGAAGGCAAGCTTGGCGATACGGATATGTAGATCTCCTACCATTGTAACCGACTCTGTGTAACCCTAGCCCTCTTTGGTGTCTATATAAACCGGAGGGTTTTAGTCCGTAGGAGAACACAACCATTACAACAATCATACCATAGGCTAGCTTCTAGGGTTTAGCCTCCTTGATCTCGTGGTAGATCCACTCTTGTACTACCCATATCATCAATATCAATCAAGCAGAGTAGGGTTTACCTCCATCGAGAGGGCCCGAACTCGGGTAAGAACATCGTGTCCCTTGTCTCCTGTTACCATCCGCCTAGACGCATAGCCGGGACCCCTACCGAGATCCGCCGGTTTTGACACCGACATTGGTGCTTTCATTGAGAGTTCCTCTGTGTCGTCACCGATAGGCTTGATGGCTTCTTCAATCAACAACAACGCCGTCCAGGGCGAGACTTTCCTCCCCGGACGGATCTTCGTGTTTGGCGGCTTTGCACTACGGGCCAATTCACTTGGCCATCTGGAGCAGATCGAAAGCTATGCCCCTGGCCATCATGTCAGGTTTGGAAGCCTAAACTTCACGGCCGACATCCGCGGAGACTTGATCTTCGACGGATTCGAGCCGCAGCCGAGCGTGCCGCGCTGTCACGATGGGCATGATTTAACCCTGCCACCGGACAGTGCCCTGGAGGCCGCACACGAGTCCGCTCTGACCAATAGTTTGGAGAAGACCACGCAGATCGAGGATAGGTGGCTGGACACCGCCTCGGGGGCTACGACTTCTACGGCGATAGAGCCGAATACTGACCTTGTCCCTTATAAAGCTCATGACTCCGAGGCGCCGGACCCTTTGTCGGACTCCGAACCTCCTGCGCCCCTGCCAATCGAATCCGATCGGGCGCCAATCATGGAGTTCACCGCCGCGGACATCTTTCAGCACTCACCCTTTGGCGACATCCTGAATTCGCTAAAGCATCTCCCGTTATCAAGAGAGCCCTGGCCGGACTGCGGTCAGGATGGTTGGGATGCGGACGAATTCAAAGCCCACCCACCACCCACTTTATAGCAACTGTCGACGATCTAACCGACATGCTAGACTACGACTCCGAAGACATCGACGGTATGGACAACGATGCCGGAGACTACCAAGAACCAGCGCTTACCGAGCACTGGAAGGCCACCCTAACCCATGATGTATATATGGTGGACACCCCAAAAGGAAGCGATAACGAGGAACAACGGGACGCGGCAAAGGATAATCCCGCCGACAAACAACCAAAACGGCGACGCAGACGCCGCCCTAAGTCCCGCCTCGACAAAAACAACAATCCTAATGACCCAGCAATAGAGCAGGGCAAACCAGTGGACGACGAACATGCAACCAAGCAACCGTCCGAACAGGATGAATCGGATAATCAATCCATGCCCGGTGAAAACAACAGTCCAGACGACCTCACGCCGGACACACCGCCGGAGCATAAGAACCTTCACAAAAGACTCGTCGCCACTGCAAGAAGTCTGAAGAAGGAAAAACGGAAGCTCAAAACAGCGGAAGACATACTCAGAATGAGGTGGAGCAAAGTACTCAAGACCGTGGACAAATATGGCAATGGCCACCAAACAAAGAGCTACCCGGCGCAAGCCGCTGCTCTGACCGACGAGGAGGCCATAGAGCCCCATAGTCAAAAAGCAAAAAGGCCGCCGGCGGATAGACGACAGATGATGACCAAAAGTGACAAGCGGCGCCGCACACAAGACGACACATGACCCTCATAAAACAGATGGCCCGGTCAGTCCATTTATGGGCCAAAAAGAGGGCCCTGAAGAAACACAACACGCCGCATGTTCAAGATAACGGCACGCCTAACATCTGGGGAGCCGCACACCCACTATGTTTCACCGATGAGGTGCCGGATCATGAATTTCAGCGGATTCAAACCCGTAAACATAGAGGCATACGACGGAACAATGCACTCAGAGTCTGGATTGAGGATTACATACTACACATACACATGGCTAGAGGAGACGATCTCCACGCCATAAAATATCTACCCTCAAGCTCAAAGGGCCAGCTCGGCATTGGCTCAAAAGCCTCCCGAAAAATATCTTGGAAGTTGGGAAGAGCTCGAGGACGCGTTTAGAGCAAATTTTCAAGGGACTTATGTCCGCCCTCCGGATGCTGATTTATCTAAGTCATATAACTCAACAGCCCGGAGAGTCGGCAGCAAATTCGAACATGTTCCTCACCAAAAGAACCTAATAGTCGATCGTCCGGACGCCAAGCCTTAGCAGCTTTTAAACATAATGTCCGAGACGAATGGCTCGCCAGACACCTCGTCCAAGAGAAGCCGAGAACAATGGCCGCGCTAACAAGCCTCATGACCCGCTTTTGCGCGAGGGAAGACAACTGGCTAGCAAGATGTAGCACCAGCGACCCGAGTACATCCGAGATCAGAGATGGAAACGAAAAATCACGGCGCAGCAAGGACCAGCGCCGAAACAAAGAAAAAAGCCCAAAGAACATGGCGGTCAACGATGGATTCAAAAGCTCGCGGCCGAACAATAAAACACTGCCTCTTAAGGACAACAGTGACGAGCTATCCAATTTAAACGAAATTTTGGATCGGATATGTCAAATCCACAAAGACCTCGGAAGGCTCGCAAACCACACCCACCAAATTGTTGGGTCTTCAAACAGTCCGCCGACTCAACGCCAACACAAGGGGCTCGACGCGTCAATCGAGGATAACGACGAACCCCACCAAAGAGCGCCGAAAACAAAAGACTTTCCCACAGAAGTCAAAACAAGAAATTCACTTCATGTGATAATACGGAGCAACAAAGGCGGCACCCGCCAAAGTAGGTATCGCACGGTCCACCCCAAATGAACCTCGAGGTTGGATGTTAAAACCAATTACTTTCACCACCGACTATTCCGTATATTCAAAACGCAGGATGGACTGCTCGATATTGATCCTATAATCGACGGACTACAATTTACACAAGTCCTGATGGACGGCGGCAGCGACTTAAACCTGCTATATCCGGACACAATCCGCAAGTTGGGGATAGACCTTACTAAAATTCGACATAGCCACACTTCCTTCAAAGGAGTGACGCCAGGCCCTTACGCCAAGTGCATAGGCTCCTTACTACCAGAAGTTGTGTTCGGGTCACCCGACAACTTTTGACGCGAAAAGCTAAATCTTTCATGTCGCCCCATTCAAAAGTAGCCATCAAGCACTATTGGGACATGAAGCTTTTGTCCGCTTTAATGCAATACCACATTACGCGTCTCTTACACTTAAAATGCTCGGTCCACGCGTCATCATCTCACTAAAAGGTCGTTCAAGACCCCGGACACGGCTAGACGAGTCCGGCATAAAATAAGCGAGGGGCTCCCTAGCCGCACACCCCTTTACAAGGGGCTGTGCGTATGAGCTAACATAGGCTCAGCTTTATTCATTCATTCATATTTCAATTTTTAATATATTTTTTGCATGATTTCCTTTCAAGCTAAGTTCCTCTCTTTTTACAGATGAACAACGTGTACACCCGTCCAGGATACGGCACAACGGAGACACATGCGCAGACGTGCAGCAGGGACCCGTCGCAAGGATTCTTTTCAGATTAAGTCCCTGCGTAAACCTTTCTTACTATCTTTTGTTGATCACATCCCACGGGTTTTCACCATAACCAACGAGGAGGCTAGCGTTTTGGCATCGGCCGCGCCAGAAATTCTCGCCCGTACCTGGACACTAGGGGCTTAGGGCATTGTTCGCCCGTTATTATAAAGACCGAACACCTTAGGGAGTGTTCGCGCCTCGAGATTAGGCCTTATATGCATCAGCTCCGAGTCATGTCTTTGGTCAAATGTTGGGTTTGCCCGGCTCCGTGTTTTGTTGCCTTACGCTCAGATCATCGGCTAACGCGGCACCAGGAGAACTATCGCGATTGTGCCCGGTTCGCCGGGCGAGCACCTCAAGAGAGAAAGCCAAAACCGACCGTCGTGATATAGCGAGAGACGGTTAACCACTCGATCGACTATCGGAATGTTTAGAATTCCGCCGCTTTGACGAAGACCGCTTTCGGTCGAGCACATACGCTACCGAATGCGGAGAGCGCGGTGCCCCTAGGGGCTATGTCGTAGCCCCACCCTCGAACTCCTATGGCTAAGTGAAAGTGATAAAGCATTATAGTCCGGTTGCCTCGTTTGCTACGCTACCACCTCCTTCACAGGACTGAGACGTTGGATTAAGTGTGAAAACGCGCTATTTTTGCAAACACCCCCGCACCTTGTGCGTGGGGGCTGAAGCCGACGACTGCCATCTTTCAGGTCATACACCCGTATACATAAACGGCCGCACAGGAGATATTTCAATACTTGAACGCACAAGTACAAAAAGCGCTTACGTCATAAACATCGTTTTACAAACCAACACGTTCATTTGAACGTGACATTTTTTGAGCACTGCGACTCTATTACACGAGCACCACGCAGAACTTCTCCAAAATAGTGCTCGGCGGGTAACCAGCTCTCGTCCGTACCCTGGGTCGCAACAGCGGTGGCATCCATCTCCGCCCAAAGATGTCTTCACACGGCAAGGGCCATCCGTGCACCTCTATGCAGGCCGACCGCTTCATCGCCTTTGATATGCGGCACCGACCCAAGGAATTGCTGCAATAAGCCAAAATAACTCTTCGGCTTAGCCTATCCGCCGCATATGAGTCACGATATCCGCCATGGCAAGCCCGAACAATCTATTTAGCTCAGCTCACTCGGCCAACCGATCGGTCAGCGGAAGGGAACGCTCCGGGCAATGGAATTGAGACCAAAACAGCTCTTCCGTCTTGTGATCCTTCTGACTTCGGAAGTGCACAACGGCATCCGCCGCACTCGCCGCTAAGTCCATATAAGGATCCTCCAACCCCACAACCGCCAAGCCGAGCATACTTTGATCTCAGAACCTTGGCGCCAATGAAAGGGCTTGCCACCACAATGTCACCGGCCCGGCGCAGCTCCTCCTTTATAGCCCGCATTGCGAACGGGCATCCTTGGCTTCGGCGGTGGCCTTCCCAGGTCTTCTTGCTCGCTAAGGCGCCCTTTCAAGAACCTCATTGCGTTCGTAGCATCTTTAACTTCACGACCATTTCGCCATCTCCGCTCGCTTGGCAGCAGTGAAGCCCTTTCGACTTCTAGCTCTCCGCCGCCCTCGAGGAAGCCGCATCACTCCTTCCGCTTGCTCCTTGGCTTGAGCAAGTTCTGCCAAGGCTCTCCACAAGAGCGCACCATCTGCGTCAAGCACAAATATTGTAAGGTGGGCTTGGCCCTTACTAGGTGACCACGGAGAAGAAACCTACCTTGCGACTCGTCAAGTCGCTTTGTTGACTAGCGCGATGTCCGCATCGCAACATTGAGTTGCCGCTTTAGTTCGGCAACTCCATCATCCGACTAGCCACCAACTATCCGCCACCGCTTAGGAAAGGCGAAAATCAATTCACAGATTTTGATCCTCGACGCGCTGTCGTTCTCGACACCCTACCGAGTCTCGGGGCTACTATCTATACAGACGACTTTATGTGTAAAAGCACAAAGAGTACGCTATTTTACGTACCTCAAACCCCGCCACAAACTCCCCGACGCATCATGCAATCCGCCTTGGCGGATGAAATTCTTTCAATCACCGTACTCATCGATTATCGGTGACCTTCCGAGATGGACGCCTCTCAAGCAGATCCTTCACTCCCGGCCGCACACCGCTTGGTGCCGAACTATTCGCCCTGCGGACTCGGGATACCCTCCGTGATGACACTTCAGGCTCGTCTGGCCTATCCGATGGTGCGGCGGATGGAGGCGTCTCGCTCTCCATCATCTCCGGACGGAGTTCCCCCGAAGATGAGCTCATCTGAGAAGGACGGAGATCCGAACTACAAGGTAAAAACTTAAGTTATCCTCAGAAGCACAAATAGGGATGTCCCTTATTACAATACTCCTTTTTTCTACTTACGGCTCGCTGGAGGGCTGATTCTTGAGGGGAGATTGTGCGCCCGGAGCCTCTCCGGACGCAGGCCCCTCTGGTGAAGATCTCTTCCCCCGCTTCGGGGCTTTGGCCTCCGGGTTTTCGGAGGCGGTCCTCTTCTCCCCCTGGAAGGAGGGATTCTCGATCCCCCCTTCCTCGAAAGCCTCCTTGGTCGAGGCGGTAGTTCCTCTGTTCTCCCCTTCGCCTTCCTCCGAAGGCGCAACCTCCAAAGATCCTCGACTAGCACGGATCCGCACGGTCTCTGGGGGGGCCAACATCAGACGCTTTTGCTTGCGCTATCCACTCTGCTTAGAGGGCGGTTGGTCAAAAGCTTAATCATAAAAGGCAAGCAAACGGTATGTCGGACATGGAGCTACTTACTTGTGTATCCGGCGATTGCAGCTTAGGCCGGAGTCTCAACAATTCGGACACGCCTCGTGATCCGAAGAACAGTTCAGACATCTCCACGGGTGTCATACCCATGAAGTGTTGGAGAATTCGTGGTCCCTCCGGATTAAACTCCCACAGCCAGAGAGGACGACGCTTGCGGGGCGAGAGACGCCTAATCAAGATGACTCGCATCACCACGACCAGATTGATCTCCCTCGCTTGAGGTCTTGAATCCGCCCCGCAATAGGGGCACGCCCTTTGATGGCCCCAGCTGAGTCCTTGGTCGACCCACGACATCAGCCGCTGTGGAGGACCCAGGCGGAAGATGGGCAGCAGCTTCATCCTGCTGCCCCTGGGAGCGGTTATGTAGAACCACTCCTGCTGCCACAAGCCGAGCTCCTCCTGGAAAGAGCCCTCGGGCCATGGAGCGTCGGCCCTTGACTTACAAATACGCCCGCCGACTCTGCTTGACGCCTCGATCATCTTCGGCACCACGTCAAAGGTCTTAAGCCACAAGCCGAAGTGAGGGGTAATGCGGAGGAAGGCTTCGCAGATGACAATGAATGAAGAAATATGGAGGATGGACTCCGGAGCCAAGTCATGGAATTCCAGCCCATAATAAAACATGAGCCCTCTCACAAAAGGATCCATCGGGAAGCCTAAACCCCGACGGAGGTGGGATACAGACACGACATGCTCGCCGGGCTCGAGGGTAGGAATGACTTGCCCTTTGGCAGGCAACCTATGCGAGATCTCATAAGACAGGTACTTAGCCTCTCGCAGCTTTAGCACGTCTTCTTCCGTGACGGAGGAAGGCGTCCACCGGCCCTGTAGGTCGGAGCCGGACATTGTTGAAGGTCCGAAGCGCTCGAATCTGGGACTCTGGGTGCTGGAACTCGGGGCAGGGAGAAGATTCGATTGCGGGTTGAAGAAAAGAAACGGGCCTTGGTCCCGTTATAAAGGGGGAGAATATCAAGAGCCGTCCCCATGACCGTTCAGGACTCACCTCCGATGGAGGGGGCGTGGCGACGGGCACGATTGGGTTACCCACGCACGTATTGATGAGAGTCCCGGAATAAGGGGAACACGATCTCTGCTTCGACAAGACGTGCCAAGGAAGCCGCCTCGCTAAACGCGCCGAGGTGGTATAATAAAAACGTAAAGGCTTGGTAGTGGGATGACGTCATGCCACGAAATACGTCAGCAGATTGAACGTGTGTATTATTCTCTCTAAGGTGGAATGTGGAAATTATTTTGCAGAGCCGGACACTATCCTGGTGTTCACAAATCTTCTATGAATCATTCGGAGGAGGAACCTGCCTTGCAATGCCGAACAATATGCGCGCCGGACTCATCGTCATTGAAGCCTAGTTCAGGGGCTACTGAGGGAGTCCTGGACTAGGGGGTGTCCGGCCACCCGGACTATCATCGTCAGCCGGACTCCAAGACTATGAAGATACAAGATTGAAGACTTTGTCCCTTGTCCAGATGGGACTTTCCTTGGCGTGGAAGGCAAGCTTGGCGATACGGATATGTAGATATCCTACCATTGTAACCGACTCTGTGTAACCCTAGGCCTCTCCGGTGTCTATATAAACCGGAGGGTTTTAGTCCGTAGGAGAACACAACCATTACAACAATCATTCCATAGGCTAGCTTCTAGGGTTTAGCCTCCTTGATCTCGTGGTAGATCCACTCTTGTACTACCCATATCATCAATATCAATCAAGCAGGAGTAGGGTTTTACCTCCATCGAGAGGGCCCGAACCTGGGTAAAAACATCGTGTCCCTTGTCTCCTGTTACCATCCGCCTAGACGCACAGTTCGGGACCCCCTACCCGAGATCCGCCGGTTTTGACACCGACAGAGCCCTTCGTCCACTGCTATGAGTGCCCGATGCCGTTTTGTGGCTCGCTGGCGGACATGGTGCATCACCTCATGGATGCGTGCAGCGGTCACTGCTGGCCCTTGGCGGAGAACATCAAGCACGATGCTACCTCTTGAGCACTGCGTTGGATTTCCTCGAAGAGGAGAGGATGATGCAGCAAAGTAGCGTAAGTATTTCCCTCAGTTTTTGAGAACCAAGGTATCAATCCAGTAGTAGACCATGCACAAGTCCCTCGTACCTACACAAAATGCTAGCAACTCGCAACCAACGCGATTAGGGGTTGTCAATCCCTTCACGGTCACTTACGATAGTGAGATCTGATAGAGATGATAAATTATATTTTTGGTATTTTTGATAGATAGGTGCAAAGTGAAAAGTAAAAGGCAAAGTAAAAAAAAGCAAGTAAATAAGGCGATAGAGATTGATATGACGAGAATAGACTCGGGGGCCATAGGTTTCACTAGTGGCTTCTCTCAAGAGCATAATTATTCTACGATGGGTGAACAAATTACTGTTGAGCAGTTGACATAATTGAGCATAGTTATGAGTATATCTAGGCAATGATCATGTATATAGGCATCACGTCCAAAACAAGTAGATCGAAATGATTCTGCATCTACTACTATTACTCCACTCATCGACCGCTATCCAAAGATGCATCTAGAGTAATAAGTTAAAAAGCAGAGTAACGCCTAAGCAAGATGACATGATGTAGAGGGATAAATTCATGCAATATGATAAAAAAACCATCTTGTTATCCTCGATGGCAACAATACAATACGTGCCTTGCAACTCTTTCTGTCACTGAGTAAGGACACCGCAAGATTGAACCCAAAACTAAGCACTTCTCCCATTGCAAGAACTACCAATCTAGTTGGCCAAACCAAAAATGATAATTCGAAGAGACTTGCAAAGATAACTCAATCATATATAAAAGAATTCAGAGAAGAATCAAATATTTACCATAGATAATACTGGATCATAAACCCACAATTCATCGGTCTCAACAAACACACCACAAAAAGAAGATTACATCGAATAGATCTCCACGAGAGAGGGGGAGAACATTGTATTGAGATCCAAAAAGAGAGAAGAAGCCATCTAGCTACTAGCTATGGACCCGAAGGTCTGAAGTAAACTACTCACACTTCATTGGAGGGGCTATGGTGATGATGTAGAAGCCCTCCGTGGTGGATGCCCCTCCAAATGAGCTCCTAACAGGCCCCAAGATGGGATCTCGTGGATACAGAAGGTTGCGGCAGTGGAATTAGGTTTTTGGCTCCTGTTTTGATCGTTTGGGGATACATAGGTATATATAGGAGGAAGGAGTACGTCGGTGGAGCGTCAGGGGGCCCACGAGGTAGGGGGGCGCGCCCTCCACCCTCGTGACCGCCTCTGGCACTTCTTGGAGTAGGGTCCAAGTCTCTGGATCACGCTCGTTGGGAAATCACGCTCCCAAGGTTTCATTCTGTTTGGACTCCGTTTGATATTCCGTTTCTTGAAACACCAAATAGGCAAAAACAGCAATTCGGGCTGGGCCTCCGTTAATAGGTTAGTCCCAAAATAATATAAAAGTGGAAAATAAAGCCCAATATAGTCCAAAACAGTAGGTAAAGTAGCATGGAGCAATCAAAATTATAGATACGTTGGAGACGATCAAGCATCCCCAAGCTTAATTCTGCTCGTCGTCCTCGAGTAGGTAAATGATAAAAAGAATTTTTGATGCGGAGTGATACTTTGGCATAATTTCAATGTAAATCTTCTTAATTGTGATATGAATATTCAGATCCAAAAGATTCAAGACAAAAGTTCATATTGACACAAAAATAATAATACTTCAAGCATACTAATCAAAGCAATCATGTCTTCTCAAAATAACATGGCAAAAGAAAGTTCATCCCTACAAAATCATATAGTTAGGCTATGCTTCATTTTCGTCACACACAGATGTTCCCAACTTCTATACCCCCGATGAAAAGCCAAGCAATTGTTTCATACTTAAATAATCTCAAACTTTTTCAACCTTCACGCAATACATGAGCGTGAGCCATGGATATAGCACTATGGGTGGAATAGAATATGATGATGGGGATTGTGTGGAGAAGACAAAAAAGGAGAAAGTCTCACATTGACGAGGCTAATCAACGGGCTATGGAGATTCCCATCAATTGATGTCAACATGAGGAGTAGGGATTGCCATGCAACGGATGCACTAGAGCTATGAATGCTCAACAAAAGAAAACTAGTGGGTGTGCATCCAACTCGCTTGCTCATGAAGACCTAGGGCATTTGAGGAAGCCCATTGTAGGAATATACAAGCCAAGTTCTACAATGAAAAATTCCCACTAGTATGAAAAGGACAACTTTATGAGACTCACTACATGAGGAACAAGGTGCTACTTTGAAGCACAATATATGAGACTCACTACATGAGGAACAAGGTGCTACTTTGAAGCACAATATATGAGACTCACTTCATGAAGAACAAGGTGCTACTTTGAAGCACAAGTGTGGAAAAAGAGATAGTAGGGCCTTTCTTTTTTTTTGGCCTTTCTCTCTCTTTTTTTATTTGGGCAATGCTCTAATAATGATGATCATCACACTTCTATTGATTACAACATAAGGATTACAACTCGAAACTTAGAACAAGATATGACTCTATATGAATGCCTCAGTGGTGTATCGGATGGTGCAATGAATCAAGAGTGACATGTATGGAAAATAATGCATGGTGGCTTTGCCACAAATACGATGTCAACTACATGATCATGCAATGGCAATATGACAAAAGTAATGTATGTCATGATGATGATGGTGGAAGTTGCATGGCAATATATCTCGGAATGGCTATGGAAATGCCATGATAGGTAGGTATGGTGGCTGTTTTGAGGAAGATATAAGGAGGTTTATGTGTGATAGAGCGTATCGTATCACGGGTTTGATGCACCGCTAAGTTTGCACCAACTCTCAAGGTGAGAAAGGGCAATGCACGTGCATCAAGAGGCTAGCAAAGGCGGAAAGGTGAGAGTGCTTATAATCCATGGACTCAACATTAGTCAAAAGAACTCATATACTTATTGCAAAAATTTGGAAGTCATCAAAAATCAAGTACTACGTGCATGCTCCTAGGGGGATAGATTGGTAGGAAAAGACCATCGCTCGTCCCCGACCGCCACTCATAAGGGTGCACAAGCCAGGTACACTTCATGTTTCAAATTTGTTACACAACTTTAACCATACGTGCATGCTACGGGATTTGCAAACTTCAACACAAGTATTTCTCAAATTCATAATCACCCAACTAGCACGACTTTGATATTATCACCTCCATATCTCAAAACAATTATCAAGCATCAAACGTATCTTAGTATTCAACGCACTCAAAAGAAAGTTTCACATATCTTGAACACCAAGTATATTAACATCAAGCAAATTACCATGCTATTAACGACTCTCAAAATAATCTAAGTGAAGCATGAGAGATCAAAAGTTTCTTTAATACAAATCCACCACCGTGCTCTAAAACATATAAGTGAAGCACTAGAGCAAAAATTATCACGCTCAAAAAGATATAAGTGAAGCACTATGAGCAAAACTATCAAGCTCAAAAGATATAAGTGAAGCACATAGAGTATTCTAACAAATTCCAAATCATGTATGGCTCTCTCAAAATATGTGTACAGTAAGGATGATTGTGGTAGACTAACAAGCAAAGACACAAATAATACAAGATGCTCCAAGTAAAACACATATCATGTGATGAATAAAAATATAGCTCCAAGTAAATTACCGATGGAAGTGGACGAAAGAGGGGATGCCTTCCGGGGCATCCCCAAGCTTTGACTTTTTGGTGTCCTTGGATTATCTTGGGGGTGCCATGGGCATACCCAAGCTTAGGCTCTTGCCACTCCTTGTTCCATAATCCATCAAAAGAATTCACCCAAAACTTGAAAACTTCACAACACAAAACTCAACAGAAATCTCGTGAGCTCCGTTAGAGAAAGAAAACAAAAGACTACTTCAAGGTACTGTAATGAACTCATTCTTTATTTATATTGGTGTTAAACCTACTGTAGTCCAACTTCTCTATGGTTTATAAACTATTTTACTAACCATAGATTCAACAAAATAAGCAAACAACACACGTAAAACAGAATCTGTCAAAAACAGAACAGTCTGTAGCAATCTATAACTAACGCAAACTTATGGAACTCTAAAAATTCTACCAAAATAGGAAGTACTGGAAAATTTGTTTATTGAACAGAATAAAAAAGAATCAACGCAAAAGCAAGTTCCTGTGATTTAACAAAATTATATTCGTGCGTGCAAAGTTTCTGTTTTTCAGCAGAATCAAATCAACTATCATCGTAGGTTATCCTATAGGTTCTACTTGGCACAAACACTAATTAAAACATAAAACCACATCCAAATAGAAGGTAGATGGATTATTTATTCCTAAACAGAAGCAAAAACAAAAACACAAAATAAAATTGGGTTGCCTCCCAACAAGCCCTATCGTTTGACGCCCCTAGCTAGGCATAAAAGCAAGGATAGATCTAGGTATTGTCATCTTTGGTTTTCATTTTTTTAGTGGAGTCATACTCGAATCCGAGAGGTTCTTTCCGCTTCCCTTCATATTCGGAAATTTTTAGATCTAAATAATCCAACCGCTTATTACAAAGAGTAATAGACATATTCATGCGGTGAAGATTTCCGCTAACACTTTTAAGAGGCTCAAGAGACTTTTGTAAAAGTTTTGTTACTTCGCAAATCTTCTCAAACACTTGGGTTTCTTCCTGGGTAGGATGAGATCCTCCCTTTTGGGGTAGTGTTCCCACTATTCCCTCTATAATTTCATGTGCAATACTGGGATCAATCTCAATGAAATTTCCCTTGGCAATGCAATCCAAGAGTTGTCTATGCGTCATATTTAACCCAACATAAAAATTGCAAAGAAGAATTATAAAATTCACCTCTAGGGTGCACTTACGATAAGATTCCATCATCCTATACCAAGCATCTTTTAAGTTTTCTCCTTGCCTTTGCTTGAAGTGAAGAACTTCAAACTCGGGAGACATAGGAGCGGATAAGGAATTAGACATAATGACAAACAAGCAAACTAACACACAAGCAACAGAAAGGCAACGGGAAAAAGGCAAACGGGAAAGAGAGGGAAAATAAAACGGCAAGGGTGAAGTGGGGGAGAGGAAAACGAGAGGCAAATGGCAAGTAATGTAATGCGAGAGATAGGGATTGCAATGGGTACTTGGTATGGTTGACTTGCTTGCGTGAGCCTCCCCGACAACGGCGCCAGAAATAATTCTTGCTAACTCTTGAGCATTGCGTTGGATTTCCCCGAAGAGGAGAGGATGATGCAGCAAAGTAGCGTAAGTATTTCCCTCGGTTTTTGAGAACCAAGGTATCAATCCAGTAGGAGACCACACACAAGTCCCTCGTACCTACACAAAACGATAGCAACTCGCAACCAATGCGATTAGGGGTTGTCAATCCCTTCATGATCACTTACGATAGTGAGATCTGATAGAGATGATAAATTATATTTTTGGTATTTTTGACAGATAGATGCAAAGTGAAAAGTAAAAGGCAAAGTAAAAACAAAGCAAGTAAATAAAGCGATAGAGATTGATATGATGAGAATAGACCCGGGGCCATAGGTTTCACTAGTGGCTTCTCTCAAGAGCATACGTATTCTACGGTGGGTGAACAAATTACTGTTGAGCAATTGACAGAATTGAGCATATTTATGAGTATATCTAGGCAATGATCATGTATATAGGCATCACGTCCAAAACAAGTAGATCGAAACGATTCTGCATCTACTACCATTACTCCACTCATCGACCGCTATCCAAAGATGCATCTAGAGTATTAAGTTAAAAACAGAGTAACGCCTTAAGCAAGATGACATGATGTAGAGGATAAATTCATGCAATATGATAAAACCCCATCTTGTTATCCTCGATGGCAACAATACAATACGTGCCTTGCAACTCTTTACACATCGAGTAAGGACACTACAAGATTGAACCCAAAGCTAAGCACTTCTCCCATTGCAAGAACTACCAATCTAGTTGGCCAAACCAAAAAGGATAATTCGAAGAGACTCGCAAAGATAACTCAATCATACATAAAAGAATTCAGAGAAGAATCAAATATTTTCCATAGATAATATTGGATCATAAACCCACAATTCATCGGTCTCAACAAACACACCGCAAAAAGAAGATTACATCGAATAGATCTCCACGAGAGAGGGGAGAACATTGTATTGAGATCCAAAAAGAGAGAAGAAGCCATCTAGCTACTAGCTATGGACCCAAGGTCTGAAGTAAACTACTCACACTTCATCGGAGGGGCTATGGTGATGATGTAGAAGCCCTCCATGGTGGATGCCCCCCGTGAGCTCCTCACAGCCCCAAGATGGGATCTCGTGGATACGTAGGTTGCATCGGTGGAATTAGGTTTTGGCCCTGCTCGATCGCTTGGGGATACGAGGTATATATAGGAGGAAGGAGTACGCCGGTGAGCGTCGGGGCCCACGAGGTAGGGGCGCGCCTGGGGGCGCCCACCTCGTGACCACCTCTTGCACTTCTTGGAGTAGGGTCCAAGTCTTCGGATCACGCTCGGTTGGAAAATCACGCCCCGGGTTTCATTCCGTTTGGACTCCGTTTGATCTTCCGTTTCTTCGAAACACTGAAATAGGCAAAAACAGCAATTCTGGGCCGGGCCTCCGGTTAATAGGTTAGTCCCAAAAATAATATGAAAGTGGAAAATAAAGCCAATGTAGTCCAAAACAGTAGGTAAAGTAGCATGGAGCAATCAAAAGTTATAGATACGTTGGAGACGTATCATACAACACGTGCTACCGGTTCACCATGCCGGAGTCGCTAGAGGATCACCGCCGCCTGTTAGTCCTTGAGGAGGACGACAACGTCTTCCTCTTGATTGTGGGCACCGGCGAGGCCCGCGCAGGCCGCCGCCCCGTCTCTGTAATGTGCGTCAGGGGCGTCGCCGCTGACGCTGATACTGACACAAGGCAGATGTATGGGTGCGTGGTCAATGTTACAACCCCTCCGGGCGCGTGTGGCGAAACCGGCCTCATCGGACAGACTTGGACTCTAAGGAGCTAGGACTATCCCGCCAATGTGGAGTTGGAAAACCCATGGCATCCGTTCCATCCTTTACCCGCCGACTCGGTGCACGGGGACTCCAAGGAGGTTCACCTGGACATACGCATTATCAAGTGCAGTTAGAAAACATGTAGTGTGTGTGTGGGCGCTTATGGCCCGTGTCTTTGCCGCTTTTGATTTTGTAAGCTTGTCGTTAAACTTGAGTGGCTTTCGTCGCAGTCCTTCCTTTGAACTGCTCCTCTCAGTGAGCTGATGTAAGACACTTTGGGTTTCATTTGATAATGGAACCGGGGAGGAGCCTCCCTGTTCTTCTAAAAAAATACGCATTATCAAGTTAAATGTTGATCATTAGTCTTCGCTCAATGTAATCCGCTGTCTAAGCATGTGGAGACTTCCATGCATGATCTTGCTCTATTGGAGTATCGTGCATGAATAAAAGTGTATCCGTTTATGGTTTAGTCTAGAATCTCTATGTATGAATTTTTACTACAGTACTGGTGAAAGACTTACGATGAACCATTTCTTACATCTCCTCTGCCCCCTTGCATGTCATCCTAATTTAATCCCTCCGTCTAGGTGTATAAGGGCATGGTTAATATTACTTAATAGTATAGCCAACTGTTGACTATAAGAAAGTGTCATGTCATCTGTAGCCAACATGTATAACAATCGATACTCAAAAACTAATTCTTAACGATAATTTCTTGCAAAGCACAATAAGTGTTATTTCTTCACAAGTTTTGGATGCAGGTTGAACAGTTGAACGCTTTTGTTTGCAGAAGATACCTTTTTATCTATTTCACCCGGATGTTTGTGAGCTCTAGAGATGAGATAATATCCGAAGAAACCTATCGATACCCGTTACACATGAGATGACCCCCACATCCTTTGTCAAAATAAACAATTCCCCGATCAATGCATTTCACTCTTCGGTGCAACGCACGGGCACCTTACTACTATAGATTAGTACGACCAAAAATTGAACTAACATTATATATAGTACAATAAATACTGATGCATGTCACCTAAAATTATATCATTCAAAACTATGTTCAAATACGAATCGAACGATATAATTTTTGTTGACATGCACTAAGATTTTGTCAGTTAAATCTTCAGTCAAATCCAATGGGGGACTAATAAACCACGACCGATGTAGTACAAGTGTAGAGGGCGGCGCTGCACGGGAGTCTCACTTCTCACCCCGCACGTGGCGCGATAGTAAAGCCGTCATATCACAAAACCCAACCACTCCCAGTAATAAATGGCCTGGTAAAATAAACGGACAAGCAACCATCACATCCCTCCGTATTTTTTGCATTTCATCTCTCTGCATTTACTTTCTCCGGTTCATCTCCCACACTCGATCCCTAGCTACTACTCCTAGGGCAAGTTCTTTTGGCGGCTTCCCCAGCTTTTCCCACAAGACTATTCACAGTGGAGAGTAACAATAAGGCGCCTCACTCATTTATTTGGGCTTCTAAACTACTACTCCGTCCTGGTTTATTCCTCAACACTGTAATTTGTGCTAAATTTTGACCAAAGATTTAACTGATAAAATGATACTCAAAACACTTAGGCGCGGTGCATCTAGGTGTGTAAGTCATCTTACGAAAACCAAATAATCCCAAAACACTTAGGCGCGGTGCATTAACTTCTACCTCATTTCTTGTTTCTTGACATATCAACCAATAAGAGATAAAGAGTGTGCATACTTTTAATGACTTGAGATATCAAACACGACATGCAGTGGTTAGTTCCTTACATGCAATACTATTAATTAGCAAATAAACATTAACATTTCTCGTTTTGTCCTCCTCCTTGGTCACGGTGCACAGCCTAAGATGACTTACTCACCTAGACGGATGGAGTAGTGCATGTGACATGCACTAACGTTTCATTAGTTAAATTTATGATCAAAATTTGATAGAGATTACAATGGGGACCAATAAACCAGGACAAAGGTAGTAGTTATGGGATTACTAATCTAGAAGCCTAAACGAACTGGCCCATGGTACTCCTACTAGTAGTAGTACTCAAGTTGGAATTCCAATTGCACGGCACAACTTGTTACGCAAAAAATTTGATACAGGGTGTAGGAAGCGGTTTGGGAATTTGCATGCCTTTCCAACCAGTGAGATACTCCGTACAAAGTACGACAGAGAAATAACCACAGAGAAGGAAGCTAAAAGTAAACAATCAAACGAGCATTTTTGCATTTGTTTTACATTGAATCATGTCACAAGCTTGACTAGTGCTGTTTTTCTACTTTTACAAAAAACCGCATCGTAATGTTAAAACGTGCATTTGCACGTACATAAGTAATAGTAGTACTCCCTCCGTCTAGTTGTACAAGTCTTCCCTCCTTGATCTCCGTGCACAACCAAAGATGACTTATTGACCTGGACGGAGGGAGTAGCACAGTCTGCAAGCATAAACCAAGAGAGACGTGTAGTCCGATAGTATATAGTAAAGTTTGTGCTATATGCACGTACTTGCAAAATGCGTAATAATACACAACGTTTCCAAACTTTCCCTTTTACATACTTAATTAAGGACGCTAAAAATTCCTGAATGTTCGGGATTTATCATTTGCGTCCCAAAACTAATGAGATCGCCTTACAAAACAAAAATTATACTCCTCCTAAAAACCACGGCGCTCGCAGGAGCGCTTGCAGCGCGCCACGAGAGCCCTGGTGCGCGGCCGTTTCCCAGCGATCCGACACAACGCCTCTTCCTCAGCCTCGCAACTCGCGATGTGCTGATTGGCGGCTTGCCGGTGGGCGAGCGTGATCTCACCTGTGTGGTGATCCAGCGCCAACAGGTACTCCTACTGGCTGGAAGCGTGCACCCGGTCCACGTACCGCCAAGCGTAGATGAGGCACTTGGGCCCGACTGCACTCAGGGCGTCGGCACGGGCGTCCTCCGGCACCATCACGGCCCTCGCACGAGCCTTCTGCCAAAGAACCATTTGCTTGACTCTCTCGGACGCGACATAGAACTCCCAGAAAGCTTGTTGCACGGTGCACTTCTCTTCCTTGGCCTTCTTCTCCGCCTCTATTTTGGGGCGCTCTGCTGGAGGCAAAGCCTCCCACAAGGCGACATCCATTTCTTTCCAAAGCTCCTCAAGCCTGGGGGGCTCGACGGGCGGTGCGGCGTTCTCCTCGTAGCGGGGAGCCGGTGCGTCCTCCGACGCGCGTGCTGGCGAGATTGGGAACGCCGACGCATCCACCTCGACGCGTTGCGGTGAGGAGTGGAACGCCAACGCGTCCTCCCCAACTAGTGGCGGCGAGGAATGGAACGGCGACGCGTTGCGTCGCGTTGAGGAGCGGAACATCGATGCGTCCTCCTCGACGGAACAGCGATGCGTCGCGTAGTGGCGAGGAGCGGAACACCGACGCGTCCTCCTTGACTAGTGGCGGCGAGGAATGGAACGGCGACGCGTGACCGTCTGCGTGGTGCAGCAAGGGGATCCTAGGGCTTGGGAGGGGTTATGCCATGGTGGTCGACGTGAGAGGGAGGGGGAGGAGATAGCGATGAACGTGAACGTGAGGGGGAGGAGATAGTGATTCGTGGGAAGCGCAGTATTTATAGCGAGCAATGGCACACCTACATAAGATATGGACTGAGCTGCATTGACTTAACTGCAGGTCCAGTTACGTCACTGACATGTGGGCCAGTACACTGCTGGGCCCGTATGTCAGTGACCCAATGCACCTGAAGTTAAGTAAAAGCTACGTGGGCATATTTGTTGGATTAAATTACGTGGGAGCGAAGGGGTGGAAATATTGCTGGTCACAACGGATTGGACGAGCGTGGGGGGAGGAGAGTCATGCATGCAGATTTTTTCACACGGGGTGGAGTGGTGGGACCGCCAGAGGGAGAAGGAGAGTTTGGCAGGCATATTGTTTCCACACCTGGAGAGGAAAAGATTTGGAGATGAACGGGCTTCCTGCAGGTATGGGGAACGGTGCATAATAAGTCATCTTGCATGCCGGGCTAGGTATAGTCTCAAGTCATTAAAAACATACACGCCCCACATGTTCGTATTTCAAGGTGCACTAAATTATTGCATGCGATGATTAAGGTTGGCCATCATGGTGGTATCTTAGCTGGTATCATGCAGACGGGAATAGCAAACATGCTGATGTGGCAAAGAATTAAAGAAGAGAGGGGGGTTAGAGTAACTAGTGTTCATGCATGCATTGGTAAACACATTTTTTTGTGAAGAACGACAACATTAGTTGAGTACTTTTGCAGACTTCAAAAACTATTCCACCGCCTCTACTATCTTGCTAAGAGTAGGTGAAATTTTTGAGTCGAGCCCTTTAAACTAGAAGGGAGGTAGTGGTACTCTAATAGCTAGGTGTGTAAGTCATCTTAGGAAAACCAAATAATCCCAAAACACGTAGGTGCGGTGCATTAACTTCTACCTCGTTTCTTGTTTCTTGACATATCAACCAATAAGAGATGAGGGTGTGCATGCTTTTAATGACCTAAGACTATCAGACATGACATGCAGTGGTTAGTTCATTGCATGCAATACTACTTAATTAGCAAATAAACATTAATGTCTCTCGTTTTCCCCTCCTCCTTGGTCACGGTGCACAGCCTAAGATGACTTACTCACCTAGACAGAGGGAGTATCAACATTCACAATGACAATTCAATATTTTTACACTCATTATAAAACGTAGTTCTTATACTCATTATAATTAGTATTGTAGATATTGATATTTTTAGTATAAATTTGGTCGTAAGTTTTCATTGATGCCTGTCAAAGCGTGGAGGAAGCGGAGCTTAGGGCTTGCATTGCCGGTCTCTACAAAGGTATTTCTCTTCATAATCCTGTAATTTTAGAGACTGATTGCGCTTTTGTGGTAGCGTCTCTTGCATCGGGGGACTATGACAGGTCTGCTATGCGTGACCTGAAGATGAAAGCGTTGAGCATCTCGAAGTTGATCAACAATCTTCAATTGTCAAAGATTAGCCGTTCGGCCAATAAGGTGGCACACTTAATCGCTAAGTATAGCTTTGACAATAGATTAGATGGTATTCTTGTAAATAACATACCGCCCTGTGTGGTGTGGCTGGTTAATTAATATAAGGTGGTGTTCAAAAAAAGCATATATTTGGTCAAACACTTTGCAAACGGTTGACGGGAGTAAAAAGGACTAGAGGGAGTATCATGCATGCGGAGTAGGCAAAAAAAATTGCTCATTTATAGCCGGTCGAAGTCTCAAAGGGCGCGACCGTGCGAGGGAGGCGAAGGTCGTGGGAGGCACGACGGTTGACGGAATTAAGTGAAGTTACATCCACGCGCCGGCATGGCGTGCGAATAGGCAGAAGCTATACCGTTAGGCCTACGGTATGGGTCTAGTAGACATGACATCTAGTGGGCCCCGCATAGTTGTCAAGAACTCTTTGGGGGCTTGCAGCCGTTTATCCACCAGGCAAGCTAGCAACCCCACGCTGTTTGCACGCCCTACTCGTCCCCATCTTCTACCTCACAACAGTTCGCTCCCAGTCGTCCCGTCCTTTCACATTAGTTCGCTCCTAGTTTTTGCGGTGTACAACAGTTCAACTTCTCCTAACCCTCCTCCAAAATCCATGGACTCCCAAATCTCCATGGTCGCCGCTGAGTACCAGTTTAGAGCCAGCACCGGCGATCAGTTCATCGTCATCTACACACATGGATCCGCGGCAGTGAAAGCATGGCTTGCTCGCTTCCTACGCATGTTCAACAGTTCAACGGATGAGTGGGTCGCTGGGCTAGATGTTGAGTACACCACAATCCTGGGACGAGAGAAGGATCTAAAGGATGAAGAGAGGAAGAAGCCCGCCGTGATCCAGGTTTGCGTACATAACGTTTGCTTGGTCTACCACATATGCCATGTCGACGTTGAGTGCCAGGATTTTAAGAACTTCCTCAAGGACAAAAGAGTGAAATTTGTTACTGTAGGCTTTAAAAACGACAGGGATGTCCTGCGTCGGATAGGTCTCGTTGTAGGCCAGCCCTTCGATCTCCAGAAGGCAAGCCTGGTTTCCTCCTCTCAACCTTCAATGCTGACCCTGGCAGCAACCATGATTGATCCTTCGTAAGCTAAACTGAAGAAACCTCATCACGAGTTTCATCATGCATGGGAGTCGAAGACATTAGATGAAGATCACATCCTGTACGCAGCAATGGATGCCTACCTTTGTTTAAATATCTACATGGGTTGGATGAAGAAGCAGAGCCCAGTGTCCGGTTCACGCAAAGAAGCGTCGGCGAAGAGGAAGAGGAAGAGGGACGAGGACAAAGTCGAGGACGTGGACTCGGACTCCGAGTAGGTGGCAGTGCGGTTGCTCATGCCGGTTCTACTGCAGTGTCAAGCGGACTAGTTGCTTAGTTTATTTTCAAGGGTGTGTTGTGCTGAGGCCCCAGCAGAACTATGTTTATGTTCTTTCTCATTATTTGAACTCTTTAGTACGTAGAGTAGTACTAGTACTATGTCTTACTATTGTTCTTCTTGCAGTTGGTACTACTGCTCGTACCTTCGTGTTCCTACTGTACTTAATACGTTCGTACTAGTATTATAATTTGGGGCAGATTTGTGAAAGAAGTTCGATGGAGCGAAGGAACAAGACGGCAGAAGAGGTGGAAGAAGCCCTTCTAGCCATCCATGTTGCATCAAATGGCTCACATGAGTCGACTGACCCGAATTGCTCCTTTAGATTACAGGATCCACGTGGCATTCAAGGTCTCGAAGGTAGATTCCGCGTCCGCACCCGGTTTGCGGGCTCGACGCGCGCGCGACCGGCTTCCGCCGTGACAGCCACCATGCGCGCCTCGTCCGTGCGGGCGGAGATGACAATGGCACGCTAGTTCCTCCTCGCCGGCGTGCTGGAGCACGCGCTCGTCCTCCTCTTCGTATGCTGCGTGCATATACGCGGCTCCAGCAGCTGCTCGCGTGCTTGGCAGCGCGGCGGCATGGCGAGGAAGGACTGCATACAACGTGAGCAGGCGAGCCTTCGGCTTCATGGCACAGGGATGGCGGCGACACAGCGGTGATGGGCGAGAAATTGTTGGCCGGAGCAGGCGGGCGCCGGCATGCGCAACGGCAGCGGCGTCATATTGATGAGTGCGCGTATGGGAGCTTACTTTAGTTTTATATGAGGTTGGTCAAACTTAAAAGAAAACCGTACTAGTACACGTAAACATTAGACTTAGGCAGCGCTTTTATTAATTTTTTTGAAGTTAGTACCACAGCCACGATACGGAATCCTATGCAAGCGCGTGAACCGCGGCCGCGCGGTCGATCGAACGGTGCGTCACCGTGTCGCGCTCGAAGGACATCCACCGAACCTTTTTGTGTGTGTGAAAACAATCCTCGAATATTACTGAACTGTTTTTTCCTGGGAAAGTTCTTGACGCTGCAATATTTCCATATATTTGAATTTAGCTCCAGTTTGTGTTTATTTGGATTTAGACGTTTTAGGTGCGCCCTAGTTTTTTTAATACTTATTTTGTGTGTGTGACTGAGAGAGAACGTGTGTATGTGTCCATATGTGCATTGTGGCGGAAGGGCAATGTGGAGACGGTGTGCGTGTGATACAGACATAGAGAGGTGTGAATGTGCAAATGATCATGCATGAGTGAGACATAGACAGATGCCGATACGTTGTGTATACATGAGAGAACGGTCTTCTAGTTTACTTGTGTGTGTGTGTGTGTGTGTGAGAGAGAGAGAGAGGAGCATCTGTAACACAACAACCATCTCACTCGATTCGTCCGTCCCTCGCACGATCGCATGCAACATATGTATCAACGCGCACATTTTGACACCCTCACTCGGCCCCTGCCCACCTCAAGGCCCGCACAATCTCTTCGTGAATACCCATTTCTATCCTTAGGTTTGTTTTCGCTCAATATCTGACACACACACACACACACACACACACACACACACACACACACACACACACACACACACACACACACACACACACACACGCAACACAACACACACACACTCCCCCGAGCACACAATTCATCCCCATCCAAGGTTATACGGCGACCACTCTCGCTTGTGCTTCTTTTCACCCCAACATGCACAACACCTCAATCTTCAAAGAGGGCATCGAGCAGATCGAAGACGGCGACCACACCGCGCTAGAGAATGCGGGGTCATTTGGAAGCAGGGTGATGTGACGACGGCTGACTGACTCCTCCCCCCACCCTCTCTCTCTTGCACAAGATTACCAATCCCTCTCTCCCCCGCACAAAATTGTCAATCCCTCAACCCATGAGATCCTTCCCCTCTCGGCCATGTTTTTCCAGCTCTCTCATCAAACATGTCTCCATCTTTCTCACAGACCTAACTTCTTCCTCTCTCTTTCTCTTTCTCTCTCTCTCCTCTCTCTGTCTCGTTAGGTTTGTCTCCTAGTCTCTCGTCCACATACATACAATCTTTCCCGCCCTATCTGCTCCATCTTCAAAAGCTCTCTCTGCACGTTTCATTCACACAATGGGATATGTCAAAATGTTGCTTCTATAATGGCTGATGTAGAGTTTTGGTTGTTTTTGTTGCATCCTACAAAGTAATAACTATGAAATGCATTTAGATTCTCATTTGACTGTGATTATGTGAGTTTGAGCATGTTGTGAAGTACTATAGACCTTGTATACATCTTTGGGATTTGAGAATGATTGTAACTATTGAATTGTATAGACCATTACATTCGAACTCAATAGCCTAATATATTTATTTCACAATTTCAACAAATGATTAGTTCACTACAAACTAAGAAAACAAATGTGTACTCCCTCCGTTTTTATTTAAGTCCGCGTATTAGCATTGGTCAAAGTCAAGTTTCGTAAACTCTCAGAAAGCTTATAACAAAAAATATTAACATATACAATAACAAATAAATACCATTAGATTCATTATTGGATGTACTTCCACATCATACATATTTGTTATGGTAAATGTTTATATTGTTATATAAACTTGGTCAAACTTTAGGAAGTTTGACTTTGGTCAAACATAATATGCAGAGTTTACTACTACTACTCGCTAGTTGCTTAGCCGAATCACTCAACACGCCACACGGGGAGTCCAGTGTCACAAAATTTTGAGGTCGGCGGGAAAATCTTCCGCGACCCTGATTCGAGCAGTGGGAAGTTACCATCATAGCCTTCGGAACAGGCCTACGGACGACGCTTGGTAGGGGGCTGTTTTCGTAACTTCAGGTTCACCCTACCCAGCAAGCCCCACCCCGGCACCCGGAGTAGTACACCTGAATACTCCCCATTTTCTATCCCCACCGCAAAATAGACTTCTCCACGGCACCGCAGCCTTCGTGCTCCTCCCCTTTACATCGGCGCACTCGTCCACCGCAGTGCATCTGCCTCATCGACGACCTCGTACACCGCACTGGAGCCGGTCCACCGTCGTCGTTGTAGATGGAGCCTCTTCCCCGGCATCGTCTTCCACAGTCTCGGATATGCTTCCCGGAAGCCGACGCCAAGCGCAGAAGTACCACCGTGATGGACAATGAACTGACTCCCGTTGCCGACCATGACTCACAGAGGCCGCCGTGACCATCGTTTTCCTCCTCGATTGGTAATGTGTGTATTGGATCACTTAGCAGTACATGTGCAGTTCCAATTTTGTTCATACCTACCCTTCAATTTTCCTGGGTGCTATTGTTCCCGTAAAAGTAATTGGTTATAGCCTCCATTGTCCAACAGAATATCAGCTTGTAATTGTGCGTCGCTCCTGTATCGCGCTGTGCTTGGGTAGGTTTTTCATCTGCAACTAGCAGTGTGGCAAATGATGGAAAGGTTTTCAGAACTAGCAAGGTGCCCATGCGTTGCATGCATCAAGATGCATTTGTATGAGTAGTTTATCTTGTGGGAGAAAAGGATGAACGAGGGAAGGCCTTATTTGCAAATCTGGAGAGGGGTATGGGTATCTTTTTGCAAAATTCCCATTTGTTTCCTTCCTATCTGTCAGATATAAATCGGACAACCTATATTGCAAGAAAAAAAGTATAAAGAAGAAAAGTAGATAGTAAAGGAAGTAGAGATAAATGTTAAATGTTAAATATAAAATAAATATAACCGTAGAGAAGAGAGTAGAGATAGCAGAGACGTCGGGAAAGAATCGCGCGCGCGCGGGAAAAAGCGGCTGGGCGTGCGCTAGTTTTGGCGTGCGGCGTCCAACGCGCTTTATAAAATCCAACGCCCTCCCACCGGTCTGTGCCTTGCCACCGCTCTGTCCCTTGCCACCGCTCTCTCCTCGCTCTTTTTCGCCTCATCGCCGCCGCGCCGCCATGCCACTGCATTGCCGGGAAATTTGGGGATACCGCGGCGTCCACGCGCGCCCCTCCGGCTGCTTCTCCGCCGAGATCCGGTTCCGCGGGATGCGCCTCGGCCTCGGCAATTTTGACACCGCCACCGAGGCCGCCCGCGCGTACGACGCAGCGGCATGGCGCCTCCGGTGGCCTCATAGAACATTGAACTTCCCCAACATGCCGACGCGGAGCGGCGCAGAGCTCAGCGCCTCTGCTGCGGCTTAGCACCGACGAGGATCGTCGCGACAACCGGAGGCGGGAGCACCGTCTCGGCATCGCCGAGATGGACGAGGAAGCCATTGCACTGTGGCGCCAACACTTCCCGTAGGACCTCATCAACGAGCATGAGTTCTACGCGCAAAGGAGGGCGGAGAGGGATAAGAGGAGGGCGGAGCGAGCCGCCTATCGCGAGGACAAGCGTAGGCGAAAAGCGGATGCTCAATTCAACATGAGCCTAGGAGCAGCGTTGCCCTGGGAATCCGACGACGATCGGTATCTTCACGCCTACAGTCAGACATCGGAGGAGGACATCACCGAGGTGGATTCGGACGACGAGGAGTAGTTGAGTTATCTTTTTTTATCTATCTATGCTAAGAACTATCCTCCACTCTCTAGTATCTACTTCTCGATCTCAGCACTGTAAACGCTTTTTTAAAGCGCCGCGCGTTGCGATTCTGTTGGAGATGCTCTAACATGGCAGACGAGTGCTTTAATGTTGCCCACAAGATGCGCGAGTATTACTAGTAGTATTTTTCTTGCGATGTTGAGATTTTAAAACCATGAGTATGAACATGCAGAGGAGCAATCAAGACTAAACACGGGATATTCGGGACATCTTCAAGGAGCGTGGCAAGTTAAAGAGGAGCTGCACCATACCCGTAAAACGAGCTTTGGTAAGTAACACCCTTTCAATTACTTTCGTTTAGCCTCGTGTTCTTCGATGTGTATATGTTGTAGTTTCTGTTTCTCTTAAGCGTGGTGTCATTCGATGTGTAATAAGAAGAGTCTTAATCGTCCTAATGCTTTTGTTTTTAACTTGATGTAGGAAATGGGTGTTCTCACCTTGTAGTCTGTTTTTATATTTCATTTCCTTTTGAATTCACTTCTCCGAGTTCTATTTATCTGGCTTCTACTAAGTGGATCTTGGTTTCTCTGACTATTGATCTAAAAAAGAAGTAACTTCATGTCAGGATGCAGTTCCTGCGAGGAGGGAAGTATGGTCAACCTCGAGATCATGTTTCCAAAATGAGGCTGGATTACACACAAGGTGCCGCCTCCTAATGATGTTTGGATTAGACACAAAGTGCAAATTCCCAGATGATGCTGGATTACACACAAGCCGTGGAGTTGTCACTGTTTGTGTCCTCGTGGCATTAGTAAAGGCTGAAAGAAAGCGCATCAGCCCTTGAGAATGTAGCTGAGTTCTGAAGAAGCTTAAAAGAGCAATCGATGCTCTCTTCACCCAAGCCAAAGAAGAGATGGAAGAAGCGAAATGAGCTAGCAGAGGCAGAGCAGGCTAGGCATCTCCTGCTATCTAAAACTGTTGTCAATACAAAATTTCCTTCATAATAGCTAGGTTCAAATGTTTATCCAGTCGGCATGCCTGTTGTGATGTTTGTGCATCTACCGATGTGGCACAAAATGTTTTTTTTCGGTCATGTAATAACAACAATTACTTTCCAAACAATAATGATTTAAGCATTGGACATGGTATAGTTCATGCGAAAGCCCAACATTCCAAGTTCAACTTCCACATCAAACTCATGTTCACAGATATCTGCACATTCGTACATAATGTCCACAACCATGATTCACTTCAAAGCCAAAAAAATGTGAGGAGAGTTATAAATAAAGAAAAACCTCTACTAGTTCCTGCTACCAGTGCGAGCACTACAAGTCAAGACCATGCGTAAATTAATTATATTTTAGTCATTTTTTGTGTTCTAAAATGCCTGCCGGCTCGCGGAAGGACGTGTTGCCGGCACACGCGCGGATTCAGTGAAGGAAGGCGGGGCAGTCTTAAGCTGGTTGCATGCGGCGAGGAGGCGTGCTTAGCCGGGCCTGCAGCGAGTGCGGCCCTCTTGGCCGGCACGTTGGTTCAATGCCTGCGCTATGAGAGGTCGCGTCCGTGTCAGAGCAATCACTCCCTCCAGTCCTTTTTTGTTTGGGTATAACAAAATCTTGTTTTCCATTCACATTTTACAAGTAAAATTCATGGACAAACTTTGACCCAACGTACGATGGGGACTAGTAAACCAGAATGGAGGTAGTAGTTTTTTTTAATCAAAGAAGGGTTTCCCCTTCCGATTACTGAAAACCAACATCTAAATCTAAACCATAGTATTTTCCCTAGAACTACCAGGTTCAACATCTCGTAACATAAACCCATACAACCATACGCCAAGGAGGTACATAGTACTATGAATTCCATTTTCGCTCCATACCAATCGTTCTAAAAACTACTTACTACTTATAATGTGCCATTGAAAATCGGAACTCTTAACCCCGCTAAAAAACGATATTTTAAACGTGGCTACTCGATCGTGGGCAATCAAGCGAGCCACCGCCTCAAGTTGTTCACCTGTGGTCCCGACCATCAACTCCTACAAAGGTGTTCAACCGCGTACCCGGTACCCGCGAATGCAGCAATCGTGCACCTAGGGTTTCATGGTTTATTTGTTAACATTGCCTTTACGTAACTCTCATGTGTGCGAGACAGCGAGAGGCTGACTGCGTGCGTGCGCCTCTTCTCTTTGTATATGTACTCCACCGTTTGTCTGGTGTCAAAAAAATTATAATAACTACTAGCAATGTGCCAATGCGTTGTCACACGATCAAAGTAGATTAATACATATTCACCGATTTGATAGAAAAAAAGTCTAGTTTTGAAATACGTATATCACTAAAAATATGTTATGTTTCACTCAAAATATATTCCTTTGGCGGTTTTGATGAGATAAGGGAGGCATGTTGTTGGTTTCAAGATTCGAGAAGTGCTATATGTCTAATTTCTACTCTTACTAGCAAGATGCCCATGCGTTGCACGGAACATCAAGATCTTGTGGGAGAAAAGGATGAACGAGGGAAGGCCTTATCTGCAAATGTGGTGAAGAGTGTGGGTAAATTGCCATATTTTCCTTCCTATCCGTCAGATATAAATCGGACGACCTACATTGCAGGATGGCAGACCCACCATCATCACCAACTCTTTTTTTATCCCTACTCTTATAAAAAGCATTGTCGGTCATGATCGTGTGCCTGCCATCCTGCAATATAGGCCGTCCGATCTATATCTGACGGATAGGAAGGAAACTATGGCAATTTTGCAAAAAGATACCCACACCCCTCTCCACATTTGCAAATAAGGTCTTCCCTCGTTCATCCTTTTCCCCCACAAGATAAACTACTCGTACAAATGCATATTGATGTTCCGTGCAACGCATGTGCATCTTGCTAGTTGTTGAAAAAAGCCCATGTGTGTGTGAGAGAGAGGGAGAGTGGAGGAGGACAGAGTGCATGTGTGACAAAGACACAAGTAGTGTGTGTGCGATAGGTATCAGCTTAAAATGAGGCGATAGTGTGTGTGTGCACGATCGAGAGGGCGTGTCTCAAGAAGGGAAGAAAAAGCTACATAGATACAAGGAGCGGGAGAGAGACATGTATGCGATGGTGGAAGCATGAGTGTGCAGGTGTATAAACCTATCTAGAGGCTAGCTAGTCGATAAATGTTTGTGAGAGAAATACGAGTTAGGGTGCAAAAGCGAGAGTTCTGTGTGTGTGAGAGAGAGACGGTAGTCGGGAAGGGGAGTGGAAGCAGGAGTTGTGTGTGTGTCTGTGTGAGAGAGAGAGGAGACGGTAGTCGGGGTTGTCTGATCGGTGTCAGTCTGGGATGGAGACGAAAAGGAGACCGCAACAAATGTTGTGTCTACAGGAGAGAGAGAGAGTAATTTTAGTGGTATGAGTCATATGTAGAGACATATAGGGTGTGAGCGAGAATCCCATAGAGAGAAAGACAAAGTGAAAGACGAGTGGAGACTGTGTGTGGCGGTGAAAAAGAAAGCTTAGGTACCGAGTGATACCAGAGAACAGTAGAGACGTGAGAGATAATGAAAATCGTGTAATGTATAATGATAGGGAGAGTGTGACACTTCTCAAGGGAGACGTCGAGAGACCATGTTTGCAAGGATAGGAGAAACATGAAGTGAGCGTGCGGGTGAGCTGGAGAAAAGAGAGTGATTGCTACCTGAAGGAGCATGCATGCGAGAGAGATGGGCGTGAAAGGAGTGAACAAAAAAGGGATTCAAATATGTGAATTCGAGATGATGATACATGTAATCCATACTCGAACCAAAATTGATCTATCAAACATGCATACTCATATGAATTCACGCACATCTATGTTATTTAATATGTAGATATTACTGATCCATACATTTTAGTAGAACATAATTTGGTTAATTTTTTTCGAATTCAACCTTAAGATTTCGAGATCATTGTATTTGTAAATCATATTATACATATAAAGGAGCAAAATTTTTTGTTGTGCTTTTGAAAGTATATGTAAAAATGATGTATATAGAATGTAATTCAATTGAAAATGGATCCGTCCGAAAAAATAGTAGAATACAAACGGGATTCGATTGAGTTGGCACGATAAACGCGTGCCTCGTGCAAAATTTGAACGAAGCGGGAAAGTCGTAGTAACCGCCTGAAACCAAAATCTGCGAGATGGAAATCACTACTGCCTATCACTGCCGCGCAAAGCCTATCTGCTGGATTTCTATATGTTTCGATAGGGGTAGGTTTGTAATTTCACCCTAACGTGACGAACCGCGTCTCACCTGGATTCATACACGGTGGGCGCCAAAACACAGTGTGCCCTCGGCCGAAATCGACTCCTTCCCCGATTCATATTCATACACGGTGGGTGCCAAAAAAAAACTCTCGTCGGCAAATATTCGGTGTATGCTAGATTACCATCCTATCCCCAACCGACTAATGTTGCTGTGATGTAGTAGAAATTTGAAACGGGCACTAAGTTTGTAAATTTCCTCGCATTTGAGACAGGCGCGCCCTGAATACATGGTTCCCCCCTTCCTCTCTACCTCCCTTTTCCCCATTCGTACTCCGTGGGTGCCAAAACACCCTCTCCACCCCACCCTCCTCCGTTCGCCGCCGTCCGCCACCACATCCACCGTCGTCCTCCTCCACCGTGCTGGAGCTGATACCCCGATGCCGCTGTCCATTACAAGAGATCGACCTCTCTCATCCACGCCTTCGGACTGGGATCCTTGCATCCCGTCCTCTCGCTTCATCCCCACCGTCGTCCACCTTGCTGGCGCCGCTCCTACGACCGTCTCGTCCACCGCGCCCCGCCGCCACCATCTACCCTCCTAGATCTGCTTCCACACCGCCGACAGCCATCGCTACCGCAGCACCATCAAATTCTCAGCAGATGCGTACACGGTGCCGCACCAGAGGCGGTACTCTTTCGTATCTGCTCAACTTATTTATCATAGCAAGAAAATAGATCGCCACTGCTTTACTCTGATTTCTTGTCTTGGTTGCGAAGTTGCCTTTGTCCAGTTTGCACCTTCAGATCCGCCATGGCACGCTCAACACTATACTCCCCATGCTTATGGTTTTCCCCTTTTATATTCCACACTAGTTAAATCACAGTAGACTAAATTTCAAAATTGGGTCAGTCGATTTTTCAGACCTCGCCGGAGTTCGCCGGTGCGATCCAAGGGGCTCGGGTGGTTGTGGGGCCTCGCCGAACAAAGAAAACTCGATGAGGGTGGGGGTGGGGTGGCGGAGGAACATAGGCGGTGGGGGCGGTGGTCCGCCGGCGGCCCGCAAGATGTTCTCAGATGGGAAGAATCGAGACGAGGAAGAAGAAGCGTTAGGAGACGATGATCTTCATCCAACCTTTGAAATGGTCGAGACAGTGGGAGTTGCATTCTTAATGTGCTCGTTCATCATGTGTGGCACTGCAAGAACCAACATTTTATGATCCAAAATCTGCTTGCTCTTCTTTACCATGTTCCTCTTCCGTTCTTCTTTAATATGTACTCTCTCCATTCCTAAATACAAGTCTTTGTATAGATTGCACCATGGACTACATATGGAGCAAAATGAGTGAATCTACACTCTAAAATGTATCTGGATACATCTGTATGTGATCCATAGTGGAAATCTCTACCAAGACTTAAATTTTGGAATGGAGGGACTATGCTAGTAGTACTGTATGTTCCTTGTACTGAAGATGACCAGGGACATTTGCAGTGTAGAGGTCTATACGGTCGGTTGTGATGGACACTTTGAGCCTCTCTGATTCGTAGGATCTTGTAAACATAGGAATAGGATTTGTAGTGGCCTGCCCACTTGAATCCTATAAGAATAGCAAGGAAATGTGTGGAGCTGTGTCGCCTTTGAGAGTTATACTGATATTAAGAGTACCGTACCTTCACTTGAAGAGAGCTGGTATCCGAAGCCTTTCTAGCCATACCGGCAATACTAGCAAATATATTCTAGCAAGTTCCAGTTTGCTGATTTTACTCTGATGCTTAAGGCTTTCCCGTTATATCTACACTATGATCTGTGTAGCTGCTTTGTGTCGCACTAGCAGCAGTCCACTCTTGAAGCTAAACACTGCAATGACTTACAAAATTGGTACCAAGGCATTGAGTGCCATTCTGGATGCAATGAAACTCATACGCTCCCCACCTGTTGACTCTTGTTCAAAATATGATCCTAATGACTATTCTAACCTCGAGGACTCAAAGGCAGATGGCCTGTCCTGTTCACCCATCAAGGTGCCTGTTCTAATTTGGCAATGTTTTATTGATTGTGGATATCTTGCATATGTTGTCTTGCATTTCTTCTACTTTGTTGCACCGCCATCTGCTTAGTTTACTCATCATATATGTCGAGATGCCATGCCCATCCATTATCAATACATATTCCATCTGTCATCATACCATGTTTTTCCACTCAAATGCTGTTCTTGTGCATCAGACATCAAAAAGGAAGAGGGTGATTGCCGAACCTGAAGCAGCACCAGCAAAGTCCTTGAAAAACATGGTGGTGCCGGACAAATCAGACAACACCCACTTATATTGGCTGTACAACCAGTGACACAAAACGTAGGACCGACTCTAGCAGACTGTACCCATACTTCACTGGCCACACCACTAGCCACACCACACAAGACCTGCACTCTAGCCAAAGGTATACCGATTTCATTTGCCATATCACCAGCTGTACCACAGAAAAATCCCACTCCAGCAAAAAGTACAACAAGTCCACCGGCCGAAGACCTATCCCAACTGCAGAGACGGCCAATTCCTGCAGATTGGAACCCCATTCCATTTATTCCCTGTTTAAAAGACAATGCTTTCAATGTTGTAAGGGACTACGTGCATATATTCCCATCATGGGAAGATTATTGTGAAGACAAACACCATTTTCACATCTTCCTGTCCAACTTACGTGTAAGTGCTATTATTCATGGTTATTATTTTCCTGTTTTCTGCTGATTGAACACATCAATGATTTACATTACATTGTTGTAACTAGGCGAGGGTCAATCTGGATAGTCATGGCGAGCAAAGCTTGCTTGTGCTTTTCAAGGAAGCATTGCAACAGTATCGGTGTTACCTGAGGAAATCACACTTTGGTGGCAAATCTATAGATGAATTTCCGGTGAAGTCTCCTGTGCTAAATTTAGAAGACATTGAATGGAAAAACCTTGTTATGCAATCGCTCGCTCCTGTGATGAGGTAATCGCCTATGAAATCACATGACAATTTGAACTTCTACTTTTCCGCATGTGCCTTACAGATCTTGTTTGCAGGAAATCTGCTCGAAGAAGCATTCCAGTTTGAAAAGAACAACAAGATATCACAAATATGCTGCCCGCTACTTTGCTCTTGTTAGTACCTGTTGTCCTGTATCACTGTACTTGCATACATACCTGGTTCATTATGTGACAGCAGTATGCATGATAGCTTGCTTATCAATTGTTCGCTCCAAATTAACTGATTTGTATGAATGGTTACATTAGTGTAGAATATATCCAATGCCAATGTTTTTTTAGCTCTACATTGTTCTTGTAAGTACATGTTGTCCTTTATAAGTGTACTTATAATGACAGGTAGTTGTTCATGTAGCATCACTCTGCAGCTTATTTTTATTTGCCCTCCATTTTCTACACATCAGATCTATATTTACTCTTACCATAAGGTTGGTACTGAAGAAGTTTAGTTGTGCATTGCTCTTGGCTGTACCTTTTGCCTGTATCGCTGCACTTACATTTATAGCTACTTGGTTATGTAGCATCACTCTTCATCTTATCTTAAATATTCTCCATTTTTTCGTATATTATCACATCTATATTTACTCTTAACAAAATGTAGAATAAAGACAATGCTTATGAAGAAGATTCTGTGGTAACATTCTTGAATTGCCTCCCATCAGCATGGACAATGCCTTTATAGAGCCTGTCTTCACCAATAATCTAAGTTTGTCCATCTCAAGCCTTCAAACTTTTTTTTATATATTTGGTTAGGCATGACTGCAACAACTGTTTATTTTTGGTGTTTGCATCAAATTGCATGTTTAAAGTTTATTATGTAGTTCATAAACAAAAGTTTCTCCTTTCTCAATTTAAGTTTTCGGTTGTACAACCAAGTTCCTTATTCATACCATGTAAATTAAACTATACAGAGCAAGTGATCTTCTTTTGCACTGCATTTATGCTTCTGTTCTTCATCCGTAATCCAGTGGTGTGGTGAACCTACCCACTACAGCACAATGTCATATTCTGCAAGCTCTTAACTATGAACAATGTCATATCATTCTACTACTCCCTCCATCCGAAAATACTTGTCATTGAAATGGATGTATCTAGATGTATTTTAGTTCTAGACACATCCATTTTGATGACAAGTAATTCCGGACGGAGGGGGTATTATTTAAACCGTCTCTTTGTTTGCCAATCTGAAATGGGATAAATTGACAACACACTAACCATTGATACTTATGAGTTCTTGATCTGTAATCCAGTGGTGTCGTGAAGCTGCCAACTCCTTCACAATGTCATTTCCTGCCATGTCTTGACCTGAACAATACCTTATTGTGTTAATGCGATTTTAAACTGTGTCACTTTATTCATCAGTAAGAAATGTGATGAATTGTTAGCACTGATACTTTTATGTGCAAAACCTGTCATCTGTCTGCTTGTTTATCTTTCAGATTGAGGAAGATTTAAGTGTTGAACAAGCACAGTCTCATCATCTTGCTCAGATGCTTGCGCTGCAGCTCCCCAGCAAGGCTAACCTTTCTTGAACTCTATTGAAGTGTTGTCGGTTTTGTATATTATTTTGTCGGCATGTTTATTTGCACTGGCGGTGATCTTTGATGCCCAGTGTATGTAATCTACTGTCTGCTTGTGCTTTATTATCGTAGTGGCAAACTTTGATGCCCAGTGGATGTAATATGCTGTAATTTCTTTATTTTATAGTCTAGGTTTTTTTCTTATTCACGATGCTGCAGTTATTTTACTGTATATATATATCCTGTCTTCACAGTAAACCGGCCAAACCGTAAAATTACGGTACATAATTAGGCCGTCATGCAATCACGATGTAGGTTGGGCCTGAAACATGCCGAACAGCTAACGGGCCGGCAGCAGCCCGAAATGAACCCCGACCCATGATTGTGTGAATCAAATCACGGGCTTTTAACAGGCCAAAATTGTCTCGATCCTTGTTTGGCCCAATTAGATATCGGCTGTGAGCAGGCCGGATGCAAACCGGGCCGTAGTTAGGCCCAACTATATGACGTGCATTTAACAGGCCGAAATTAATATAGGGCCGAAATGTTAAACGGGTCCTTAAGAGGCCAAAACTAATGTCAGGCCAAATTACTAAGTGGGCCTCTAGCAAGTGGGCCTAAAAGCATAGTGTCCAGTTGACGGGCCGAATCTGATATGGGCCATAATTGAGCCCATAGTCTCTTAAAGGGTCGTACCTGATCTGGGCCGTAATTTGGCCCAGAATATGGTAGGCTTTTAACGGGCCGGATCTCATACGGGCCACTATTAGACCCGGAACGTGTTAGGCCATTAATGGACCGGATCAAATATGGGCCGGCATTTGGCCCAAAACATGGCAACCAGTTAATGGGCCGGCCTACTAGGGTCCTCAAATTCTTGTGGTCCTACAGCTGGGCCGGCCCATTAATGTCGGCAAAATCTCATGGGCCTTTAGCCGGGCCGGCCCATTATGATCCGCAAGAATCTTGTGGGCCTTTACCTGGGTCGGCCCATTATGGCACACAAAAATCTTGTGGGCCTTTACCTGGGCCGGCCCATTATGGCACACAAAAATCTTGTGGGCCTTTACCTGGGCCGACCCATTATGGCCTGCAAAATCTTGTGGGCCGTTAGCTGGGCCAGCCCATTATGGTCCGCAAACTCTCGTGGGCCTTTAGCTGGGCCGGCCCATTATGGTCCGCAAAATCTTGTGCGCTTTAGTTGGGTCGACCTATTTAAACTTCACGGGCCGGTCCACGTGTCAACATATCATCGGCGCGTCTCACCCATTGGATGAGTGCCACTTGTGCCAGCGCGGACCTGACACGTGTCTCCTCCAGCCAATGATGATTTTACACGTGGAAAATCCCCATTGGTCGGGGCTGTTAACGGGTTATTGGATCCAAAACCCGACCCGATAGCTTAACGGCATTCCGTTACGGTGGATGCCACGTGTCGGTCACCCTTGAAGAAAGCACTTCTGTGACACGCGATTTATCGTCATGGAAGTGGACACTTCCGTGATGATAATTTTGTAATGTCATGGAACACTTCTACGACAGCACAGGTATGATTATCTTGATTCTGTCATAAATTTGTCATGGATGTACATGCATGATAAAAAACGCGACCTATTGTGACAAACACGTATCATCACGGAAGTGTATTTTTTTGTAGTGCATTATGAGCTTATAGAACTGCTTATAAAAACCCTATGGGTATGTCTTCATATAAAATGGTTTATGGAAAAGCATGTCACTTACCTCTTGAACTAGAACATAAAGCTTACTGGGAAATTAAAGAGCTCAACTACGATTTCAAACTTGCTAGTGAAAAGAGGTTATTTGACATTAGCTCACTTGATGAATGGAGAATCCAAGCCTATGAAAATGCCAAGTTGTTTAAAGAAAAAGTTAAAAGATGGCATGACAAAAGAATACAAAAGCGTGAATTCAACGTAGGTGACCATGTCTTGCTATACAATTCTTGTTTAAGATTTTTTGCTGGAAAACTTCTCCCTAAATGGGAATTGCCTTAATTGTCGAGGATGTCAGCTCGGGGACGTGCTCATCTTAAGATACGACACCGGTCGGTCAGCATTTGGACTGGAGGATCCTCGACCACCGACCCCTAGACCCTCGACCCCTCCCCCCTCGGTGGTCATGTCGAACACCTTCACTGTGAGCATGGTGCAGTTGTTGTCGTAGCTTAAGATGCAAACATCCCCGAGCGGAAGGTCATCAGCGCGGGCGAATTGCTTCCATCCGTTCTTCACGCACGGATGGAAGCAGTTCACCCAGTTTCATGACCTTTAGCTCGGGGATGTCCTCACCTTAAGTTACGAGCCCAGTCGGTCAGCACTCGGACCGGAAGATCCTCGACCATCGACCCCTAGACCCTCGACCCCTCGCACCCTCGGTGGTCCCATCGAACACCTTCACTGTGAGCATGGTGCGGTTGTTGTCGTATCCTAAGATGCGGACGTGCCCGAAGGTCATCAACACGGGCAAACTTCTTCCATCCGTTACTCGTGCACAGATGGAAGCAGTTCATCCACACTCATGACCTTCAGCTCAGGGACGTGCTCATCTTAAGCTATGACACTAGTTGGTCAACACTCGGACCGGAAGATTCTTGACCATCGACCCCTAGACCCTCGACCCCTTGCCCCCTTGGTGGTCCTGTTGAACCCCTAACCTGGCTCCTTGACCAGGTTCCGTCATCGCTGACGCACCCTAACCCTAACCCCTAGTTCCGTTGGTGGGGCCACGTGGCGGAGCGGGCGGGCGCCGGGGGCCAGAGCGGTGTTCGGTGCGACAGGCGTCGGGGGGGGGGGAGAACGGCAGGCAGGGTAGCATGCAGGAGCGCGGGGGGGGGCGGCGACAGTGGCGGCGGCGGCGGGCAAGGCGGTATGTGGTCGGGGTCGGGGGGCGGTTGGGGGCGGCGGCGGGGTGCGGGGTGTGGTCGGGGGCGCGGTGGGGGTCAGGGGCAGTCTGACTGGCGGCACACGATTGGGCTCGGGGGTTAGGGAGAGAGAGAACAAAGAGAGAGAGAGAGAGAGAGAGAGAGAGAGAGAGAGAGAGAGAGAGACGGGGAATGGCCATTACAAAGTTAAATCTTTGCCATCCACTGGCGGACGGCAAGGATTCTTTGCCATCCGCTAGCAAACGGCAAAGAGGTAGGGCTGGTGGGCCGTCAGGGTTTGGACCTCCACTGGGCCCCCACCCACCTCTTTGCCGTCCGCTAGCGGACGAAAAAGAACTGGCTGATGGCAAATAGGGTCTTTGCCGTCAGCCCTTTCTTTGTCGTCCCTTTTTTGGAAGCGTACGATAAAGACCTTCTTAGTCGTCCTCTAGCGGACAGCAAATATATGACTGATGGAAAATTCTCTGTTTCCGGTAGTACCCTCCTCATCATGGAGAGCACCGAGATGATGAAGATGGCCACTGGTGATGATTCCCCCCTTCGACGGGGTGCCGGAACAGGGTCCCGATTGGTTTTTATTGGCTACAAAGGCTTACGGCGGCGAAACTCCAGGTCTAGGTTTCTTTCTAGGGGTACCTGTATTTATAGGACTTTTTGGCGTTGAGAACAAGTCAAGGGGGTCCACGAGGAGCCCACAAGATCGGAGGGCGCGCCCTAGGGGGGGGGGCGCCCTCCACCCTTGTGGATGAGTCGGGACTCTTCTGGCCCAACCCTTTTGCTTCGGGGGCTTCTTCTGGTCCATAAAAAATCACCGTAAATTTTCAGCTTGTTTGGACTCCGTTTGGTATTCCTTTTCTCTAAAACTCAAAAACAAGGAAAAAACTCAAACTGGCACTGGGCTCTAGGTTAATAGGTTAGTCCCAAACATAATATAAACTAGCATATTAATGCATATAAAATATCCAAGACGGATAATATAATAGAATGGAACAATAAAAAATTATAGATACGTTGGAGACGTATCAAGCATCCCCAATCTTAATTCATGCTCGTCCTCGTGTAGGTAAATGATAAAAATAGAATTTTTGATGTGGAATGCTAGCAAGTGCACAAGTTTGATCAATGATAATTTCAATCACTTTTTGTAGCATCATTATATATCATAACAGTAGATCATCTCATAAAACTTCTCATGATCAAGTAACAAGCTATTCACATGTTAAAGCATAGACCATAAACTTTCTTGAAAACTAACAAACTATGTTCTCAGTCATAAAACAATTGCAATTTATCTTATTTTCCGAAAGGGTCTACGTAAGAAGTTTGATATAGCCAATCCCACATACTCAACTATCATATAGTCTTCCATGATTGCTACCACTCAAAGCATATTTCTAGAACAAATAGCATCCATCGAACATGGAGAAAGATAGGGGCGTAATGTTTTGCCTCCCAACTTACTTATCATATAGATAATTGTCAACAATAATAAGTCATGATCAAATATATTTGAATGGCCATATATATGCTTAGATCTTTCCCCATCACATGATGCTTGCCAACTAAGAGTAGGTTGGAGTGAGAAGGAATACTATTGACTCTTGCATAAAAGTAAAAGATAGGCCCTTCGTAGAGGGAAGCAGGGATTTGCAGAGGTGCCAGAGCCCGAAGCTTTTAAAATAGAGATGAAAATAATTTTGAGAGGTATGCTTTCATTGTCAATATAAAAACAAAGAGTTCCCAATATCTTCCATACTAGATACATTATAGGCAGTTCCCAAACAGAATGGTAAAGTTTTTACTCCCCCACCACCGACAAGCACATTCCACGGCTGGCCCAAAACAACGGGTACCGTCCAACTATCAACAATCCTGGGGGAGTTTTGTTTAATTATTTGTGATTTCGTTTTGATCTTTCGATCATAGGACTAGGCATCCCAATTACCAGCCACTCTCTCATGAATGATAAGTGAATAAACGCTCATCGTGAGAGTAACCCACCTAGCATGGCAGATACTGACAACCCCTAGTCGCTACATGAGCGATTCGGGCACACAAAGCAGATTATTATTTGAAGGTTTAGAGTTTGGCACATGCAAATTTACTTGGAACGGCAAGTAAATACCGCATGTAGGTAAATATGGTGGACACTCATGGGAGAAACTTGGTTCAAGGGTTTTTGGATGCACAAGTAGTACCTCTACTTAGTACGGAAATTTTGGCTAGCAAAAGATTCTAAAGAGCAAGCACCACATGTTGGAGGATCCATACCAATATAATTTGTATACAAAAATACCCAAACATAACACATTAAGTTGTCTTCCTTGTCCAACTTCAACTAATTTGATTAAGTTTGAAAATAGTTAATGCGGCTCACAATCATAGAAGATGTCCAAGATAGTATATTTATATGTGAAATCTCTCTTCCTTCAATATTCTTTCACGAATTGTTCAAGTGACCAATACTATGTTTGCTAACTTTCAATAAATTTACCGCCTATACTTCTTATACGTGAAGTCATTACTCCCCATGGGATAAGTATATGAAACATATATAAATTCAGATTTATGATATTCAATTCATTCAACCATTTACTCATGTGATATAAATGAAGCACGAGAGTAAATGACAAACTACTCGAAAAAGATAGAAGTGAAGATCAATGAGTAGTCAAATAATTATTTAGCTATGTGAGGACTCTTTATCATTTAATATTTCAGATCTTAAGTACTTTATTCAAACATTAAGAAAAACAAAATAAAATGACATTGCAAGGATAGCACATATCATGTGAAGAAGCAAAAACTTAGGCTCAACCAAAACTGGCTGATAGTTGTTGAAGAAGAAAGGTGGGATGCCAACCGGGGCATCCCCAAGCTTATATGCTTGAGACTTCTTGAAATATTAATTAGGGATACCTTGGGCATCCCCAAGCTTGAGCTTTTGTGTCTCCTTAATTCCTTTTATATCACGGTTTCCCTAAAAACTTCACCCACACAAAACTCAACAAGAATTCGTGAGATAAGTTAGTATAAATCAACGCAATAACCTTATCATTCTCTACTGTAGCAAATCACTAAAATTATTATTTGATATTGCCTACTAAATGCCTCTGCATATTTAACACAACAAGCAAACACATGCAAATAATGCAAACATAACAGCAGTCTGTCTAAACAGGACAGTTTGTAAAGAATGCAAGAGGAATCATACTTCCATAACTCCAAAAATTCTAAAAAATTACCACACTGTAATTTGTTGTACCTTATTGTGTAAAAATTTCAAGATTTTATCCTGTTCTGACTATTCACCAATATTAAAAACATAATAGCAAACTTTCTGTTTTCAAACTTCAACATAAAGACTTGTAAAATAAGCATGGTAAAGGCTATACTTGACCATTTTATTGAACTAAAAAATATAAAACATGTCTCTGAACAACAGCAAGCAAATATAAACAAAAGAAAATGATGCTCCAAGCAAAACACATATCATGTGGTGAATAAAAATATAGCCTCAAGTAAATTTACCAATAGACGAAGACGAAAGAGGGGATGCCACCCGGGGCAGGCCCAAGCTTAGGTTCTTGGTTGTCCTTGAATATTACCTTGGGGTGCCTTGGGTATCCCCAAGCTTAGGCTCTTGTCACTCCTTATTCCATAGTCCATCGAATCTTTACCAAAAAATGAAAACTCCACAACACAAAACTCGACAGAAAACTCGTAAGCTCCGTTAGTATAAGAAAGCAAATAACCACTTTATGGTACTGTTGTCAACTCATTCTAAATTCATATTGGTGTTTTATCTACTGTATTCCAACTTCTCCATGGTTCATACCCTCCGATACTACTCATAGATTCATCAAAATAAGCAGAACACATAGAAAACAGAATATGTCAAAAACAGAACAATCTGTAGTAATTTGGAATCTTTCCATACCTCTGTCACTCCAAAAATTCTGAAAAAATAGGACAACGTAGCATCATGAATTAATTTAACAATATAAGCATCACATAAAGCATTATTTTCATGATGAAAAACAATCTGTAGTAATCTGGAAATTTGTATATCAATCTTGTGTAAAAACTTCGGATCAAAAGTGCGTTCCAGTGAATTCTCAAAATTCCTATACTGGGAGCAAAAGTTTCTGTTTTTGCACAGAATCAAGTCAACTATCGTCCACACTATCCCAAAGTCTTTACTTGGCACTTTATTGAAACAAAAGCTATAAAACATGATTACTATAGTATCATAATCATGTGAACACACAAAATCAGTAGGTAATGGTGTTGGGTTGTCTCCCAACAAGGGCTTTCCTTTAATGCCTTTCTAGCTCGGCATGATGATTTCAATGATGCTCACATCAAAGATAAGAATTGAAACATAGTGGGAGCATCATGAAGAATATTACTAGCACATTTAAGTCTAACCCACTCCCTATGCATAGGGATTTTGTGAGCAAACAATTTATGGGAGCAAGAATCAACTAGTATAGGAAGACAAAACAAGCATAACTTCAAAACTTTCAACACATAGAGAGGAAACTTGATATTATTGCAACTCCTACAAGCATATATTCCTCCCTCATAATAATTTTCAGTAGCATCATGAATTAATTTAACAATATAACCATCACATAAAGCATTATTTTCATGATCTACAAGCATACAAAATTTATTACTCTCCACATAAGCAAATTTCTTCTCATTCATAATGGTGGGAGCAAATTCAATGAAATAACTATTATGTGAGGCATAATCCCATTGAAAATTAAAATCACGATGACGAGTTTCGTGGTTATCATTATTCTTTATAGAATACATTTTATCACAATAATCATCATAGATAGCAACTTTGTTCTCATAATCAATTGGAACCTCTTCTGAAATAGTGGATTCATCACTAAATACAGTCATGACCTCTCCAAATCCACTTCCATGATTATCACAATAAGATTTAACACCCTCCAAAATAGTGGGATCATTACCTAAAGTTGACACTCTTCCAAACCCACTTTCATCGTTATAATCATCATAAATAGGAGGGATGCTATCATCAAAATAAATTTGCTCATCAAAACTTGGTGGACTAACAATATCATCTTCATCAAACAAAGCATCCCCAAGCTTGTAGCTTTGCACATCATTAGCATCATGGATATTCAAATAATTCACACTAACAACATTGCAATCATGCTCAACATTCAAAAATTTAGTGCCAAACATTTTATAGACTTCTTCTTCTAGTACTTGAGCACAATTTTCCTTTCCATCATTTTCACGAAAGACATTAAAAAGATGAAGCATATGAGGCAACCTCAATTCCATTTTTTTGTAGTTTTATTTTATAGACTAAACTAGTGATAAAACAAGAACTAAAAGATTCAATTGCATGATCTAAATATATACCTTCAAGCACTCACCTCCCCGGCAACAGTGCCAGAAAAAAGCTTGATGTCTACTACGCAACCTTCTTCTTGTAGACTGGTGTTGGGCCTCCAAGCGTAGAATTTTGTAGGACAGTAGCAGATTTCCCTCAAGTGGATGGCCTAAGGTTTATCAATCTATGGGAGGTGTAGGATGAAGATGGTCTCTCTCAAACAACCCTGCAACCAAATAACAAAGAGTCTCTTGTGTCCCCAACACACCCAATACAATGGTAAATTGTATAGGTGCACTAGTTTGGCAAAGAGATGGTGATAGCGTAATATGGATGGTAGATATATGTTTCGTAATCGGAAAATATAAAAACAACAAGGTAACTAATAGTAAAAGTGAGCGAAAATGGTATTGCAATGCTTGGAAACAAGGCCTAGGGTTCATACTTTCACTAGTGCATGTTCTCTCAACAATGATAACATAATTAGATCATTTGACAATCCCTCAACATGCAACGAAGAATCACTCCAACGTTCCTATCGTGGAGAACATAAGATGAAATTGCTTGTAGGGTATGAAACCACCTCAAATCTGATCAATCCATTGGGCTATTCCTGTAAGTATCACAAACAACCCTAGAGTTCATAGTAAAATAACACCATATGACACACATTAATCAATACTAATGTCACCTACATACTCTAAAGTCACCGCAAGTATCCATGGGTCAATTATACGATATGCATGAAACAACTGCATATTCATAATATTCAATCCAACACAAAGAACTTCCAGAGCATCCCGAGATTTCTACCGGAGAAAGGAATATGAAAACGTGCATCAACCCCTATGCATAGATTACCCCAATGTCACCATGGGAATCTGCAAGTTGATAACCAAATAATACATCAAGCGGATCAAAAGAACATCCCATTGTCACCACGGATATCCCATCGCAAGACATACATCAAGTACTCTCACATCCAAAGATTTAATCCGACATAACAAAACCTCAAAGGAAAAGATTCAATTCATCACAAGGTAGAGAGGGAAGAACACCATAAGATCCAACTATAGTAACAAAGCTCACGGTACATCAAGATCGTGCCAAATCAAGGACACGAGAGAGAGAGATCAAACACATAGCTACTGGTATATACCATCAACCTCAAGGGCGAACTACTGTCTCCTCGTCATGGAGAGCGCCTGGATGATGAAGATGGCCACCGGTGATGATTCCCCTCCGACCGGCTGCCGGAACAATGCCCAATTGGTTTTGGTGGCTATAGAGGCTTGCGGCGGCGGAACTCCCGATCTAGGTTTCTTTCCGGGGTTTTTTGTATTTATAGAAATTTTTGGCGTCGAGAACAAGTCAGGGGGGGGGGTCCACGAGGAGCCCACAAGACCGGAGGGCGCGCCCTAGGGGGGCGCCCTCCACCCTTGTGGATGACTCGGGACTCTCGTAGCCCAACTCTTTTGCTTCGGGGGATTCTTCTGGTCCATAAAAATCACCGTAAATTCTCAGCTCGTTTGGAGCCCGTTTGGTATTCCTTTTCTGTAAAACTCAAAAACAAGGAAAAAACAGAAACTGGCACTGGGCTCTAGGTTAATAGGTTAGTCCCCAAAATACTATAGAATGACATATAAATGCATATAAAACATTCAAGATGGATAATATAATAGCATGGAACAATCAAAAATTATAGATACGTTGGAGATGTATCGTATTTCTTCGCTGATTTATTGGTATGGTTTGTCCAACTAGATTGATCTATCTTTCCATGGGAAGAGATGCTTTGTAATGGGTTCGATCTTGGGGTGCTCAATCCCAGTGACAGAAAGGGACATGACTCGTATGTATCATTGCTATTAAGAATAAAAATATAGGGTTTATTCATACGTGAGTTTATCTTGTCTACATCATGTCATCTTGCTTAAAGCATTACTTCATTTTTCCATGACCTTAATACACTAGATGCATGCTGGATTGGCAATGTGTGGAGTCATAGTAGTAGATGTAGGTAGGTGTCGGTCTACTAATCTTGGGCGTGATGCCTATGTATGATCATTCCCTTGGATATCACCATCATTATTTGCTTTTCTATCAATTGCCCAAAAGCAATTTGTTTTCCCACCGTATGCTATTTTCTCGAGAGAAGCCTCTAGTGAAAACTATGGTCCCCGGGTCTATCTTTTATCCTATAATAAAACTAAAAATTCTTTGCTGAAATTTTTCTTTCTTTATTTTATTTTGTATTTTAGTTAGATCTATCAGTCAAAACCTATACAATTTAATCTTTATTGTAAACGTTGAGGGATTGACAACCGGGTTGCAAGTACTTGTTGTTTGTGTGCAGGTGTTGTTTACATATTATTGCTTGGTTCTCCTACTGGATTGATAAACTTGGTTTCATAACTAAGGGAAATACTTATCTCTACTGTACTGCATCATCCTCTCCTCTTCAAGGAAACCACAATGCAGCTCACATGTAGCACGCACTCCTCCCCTCCTTGGTCGCCACCCCCTCTCTTGGTTGAGAGGCACAAGGGGCATCCCATCCCTTGATCGCGACGGCTATCCTCTACCTCTCCCTCCACTTCTTATCCATGTAGCGCTTGGCGAAGCCCTACCGGAGTTTCGTTGCCACCACCACCACCACGCTGTCGTGTTGGATTAGATCTCATCTACCTCTTCTTCGTCACTTGTTGGATCAAGGAGGAGGAGATTTCGTCGATTTGTGCATGTGCTAAAATTGAAGGTGTCGCCTGTGTGGTGCTTGGATCGGTTTGGATCGCGACGAGTACGACTACGCCAACCACGATCTCTAGGTTGTTAATGCTTTCGGTCAACATAGGAATATTGACTTACTCCGCTCTCGTAGCTATGCATCTCCTAGATTGATCTTGGGTGTTCGTAGGATTTTTTTTGGTTTTCATGTTTCGTTCCCCATCAGGAGGTCAGTTGCTTAGGCTGCGGGGGATGCGAAATGAGAGAAAGAGATATTCCGTCCCCCTTTTTTTTAGAGAAATGACCCAACTGTCCACCAACCAGTCCCACATGTCAGCATCTCAGGTCGGCCCCACGCATCAGCACCGGCGTAGTGACGGTCAAAGGCATTAACCAGATGGCAGGGCACTTTTTGGGCCCTTTGTGAGGCACCGACGGATCTCGTGTTTTCACCGTCTTGAGTTCCGCGACCGCTAGCTCAGCCACCACCTTTTGTTCGGCCGCCTCTTCCTTGGCCCTCTTCAGTTCGGCCTTGAGGCCCTCAACCTCCGCGGTGATAGCTGCAACCTAATTAAACAATTCTTGCTTAGGGATAACCCCGAATACCTTGCTCGACACAAGAAATACAAACTGCTACGTCCAGACGGACTAACCTTGCACTTCGTCAAACCTATTGTTGACAAGGTCGAGCTCCTCAATGGAGAGCTCCTCAACGGAGCTTTTGAGCTTACAATTGATTTTGGCCAGCTCCGTGGCATTGGAAGCCACCGCCAAAGACGAGGCCTACAAAAAAATGATCACATCATTCAGACTCCCGATTCAATAATTTTCGATCCTCCACCAGGTTTTTCAGTCCTGACAGAGTCTCGGGAGCTGCTATATATGAGGACTGCTCAAACTACAAAATCCTCTCTATGGAAAGAATATTACATGCCTTACCTCGAAGCCTGTTAGGAGGCCACCAAAGGCTTCCTTCAATCCGCTGTTGACGGCCTGAATACTTTGCAACACCACGCCCATCAGGGCACGGTGTTCCATGATGACGGAGGAGCTATTCACAGCCTCCCCCTTCATGTACAGCCACCCAGCTGCAACCTGATCTCCGGTGTTCGGCGCTAGCGTTGGGGCCCCGGCTCCCCCTTGGATGGAGGGCGGACTTGACGCCTCCATGGGCCTTGGGGGCTCAGGAATCGTCTTTCGGGAGGGCTTGGAATGACGGAGCTCCCCATCCTTGTTCATCAGGAGGGATCCCCCTCCTAGTCTTCGGTGACCGAAGTGTTAACCTCAGCCACGATGTCGTCACCACCACCTCCCATGTACGGGTTGGGAGGGGTCCTTCAGGACAGAACCTCTCTGGTCTCCCCTTGACCGGAGGAGGCGTAGAACGCGACGTAGTCCAACTCTCTGCCAATTCGGTTGGAGGAGAAGTCCCCTCTGAGACTTGATCAGTGGGGAGGTCGCGTGGTGGGTTGTAACATGAAATGCACATATACTATCAGTAATAGACTAATGAAAAACCCACCTAGGGAATCTCCGAATTCGTACCTTTCAGCGCAGGGCTCGGCCCTGGGGTTCCTCTTCGGAACCTCCTCGGACGCTGAGAACTCCTCGTCGGAATCCGAGCTGTCATCAGGCAGGACCAACTTGGGCCTGGACTGCTTTTTTTGGGCATGGGGAGGCTGCTCCTCCTCGGTGTCGTCCAACGCCGCCCTCTTCCTTGTGCGGGAGGACCCGCTCTCCGCCTCATCCTCTTCTTGCTCCCCCTCATGAGCGGAGGGAGCGTGGGTGTCCCCGGACTTGGTGTCCTGACGCACTCTTAGGCGGAGGCCTTCTCTAGCCTCCCGCGCCTTGTTCTTCTTCTTCTTCTCTTTCTTCTCTGGCGTCTTTTATGATGCCATGGTCAGCATCTCCTCCAGCAGGGCTGACCTGGGGTCTCCGAGAAGCGAGGCTGGATGCTACCTCTTGAGCACTGCGTTGGATTTCCCCGAAGAGGAGAGGATGATGCAGCAAAGTAGCGTAAGTATTTCCCTCAGTTTTTGAGAACCAAGGTATCAATCCAGTAGGAGACCACGCACAAGTCCCTCGTACATACACAAAACGATAGCAACTCGCAACCAACGCTTCGGGGTTGTCAATCCCTTCATGGTCACTTACGAGAGTGAGATCTGATAGAGATAATATTTTTGGTATTTTTGGTAGATAGATGCAAAGTAAAAAAGTAAAGGCAAAGTAAAAACAAAGCAAGTAAATAAAGTGATAGAGATTGGTATGATGAGAATAGACCCGGGGGCCATAGGTTTCACTAGTGGCTTCTCTCAAGAGCATAAGTATTCTACGGTGGGTGAACAAATTACTGTTGAGCAATTGACATAATTGAGCATAGTTATGAGTATATCTAGGCAATGACCATGTATATAGGCATCACGTCCGAGACAAGTAGACCGAAACGATTCTGCATCTACTACTATTACTCCACTCATCGACCGCTATCCAGCATGCATCTAGAGTATTAAGTTAAAAACAGAGTAACGCCGTAAGCAAGATGACATGATGTAGAGGGATAAATTCATTCAATATGATAAAAAAACCATCTTGTTATCCTCGATGGCAACAATACAATACGTGCCTTGCTGCCCCTTCTGTCACTTGGTAAGGAGAAAGTCTCACATTGACGAGGCTAATCAACGGGCTATGGAGATGCCCATCAATTGATGTCAACATGAGGAGTAGGGATTGCCATGCAACGGATGCACTAGAGCTATGAATGCTCAACAAAAGAAAACTAGTGGGTGTGCATCCAACTCGCTTGCTCATGAAGACCTAGGGCATTTGAGGAAGCCCATCGTAGGAATATACAAGCCAAGTTCTATAATGAAAAATTGCCACTAGTATAAAAAGACAACTTATGAGACTCACTACATGAGGAACAAGGTGCTACTTTGAAGCACAATATATGAGACTCACTACATGAAGAACAAGGTGCTACTTTGAAGCACAAGTGTGGAAAAAGAGATAGTAGCATTGCCCTTTTTATTTTTTATTTTTATTTTATTTTCTTTTTTTGGGGCCTTTCTTTTTTTTTGGCCTTTCTCCTTTTTTTTATTTGGGTAATGCTCTAATAATGATGATCATCAAACTTCTATTGATTACAACATAAGGATTACAACTCGAAACTTAGAACAAGATATGACTCTATATGAATGCCTCCGGCGGTGTACCGCGATGGTGCAATGAATCAAGAGTGACATGTATGGAAAATAATGCATGGTGGCTTTGCCTCAAATACGATGTCAACTACATGATCATGCAACGGCAATATGACAAAAGTAATGCATGTCATGATGATGATGGTGGAAGTTGCATGGCAATATATCTCGGAATGGCTATGGAAATGCCATGATAGGTAGGTATGGTGGCTGTTTTGAGGAAGATATAAGGAGGTTTATGTGTGATAGAGTATATCGTATCACGGGGTTTGGATGCACCGCTAAGTTTGCGCCAACTCTCAAGGTGAGAAAGGGCAATGCACGGCATCAAGAGGCTAGCAAAGGTGGAAAGGTGAGAGTGCGATAATCCATGGACTCAACATTAGTCAAAAGGACTCATATACTTATTGCAAAAATTTAGAAGTCATCAAAAATTCAAGTACTACGTGCATGCTCCTAGGGGGATAGATTGGTAGGAAAAGACCATCGCTCGTCCCCGACCGCCACTCATAAGGATGCACAAGCCAGGTACACTTCATGTTTCAAATTTGTTACACAACTTTAACCATACGTGCATGCTACGGGACTTGCAAACTTCAACACAAGTATTTCTCAAATTCATAATCACCCAACTAGCACGACTTTGATATTATCACCTCCACATCTCAAAACAATTATCAAGCATCAAACTTATCTTAGTATTCAATTCACTCAAAAGAAAGTTTCACATATCTTGAACACCAAGTATATTAACATTAAGCAAATTACCATGCTATTAATGACTCTCAAAATAATCTAAGTGAAGCATGAGAGATCAATAGTTTCTTTAAAACAAATCCACCACCATGCTCTAAAAAGAACTAAGTGAAGTACTAGAGCAAAAATTATCACGCTCAAAAGATATAAGTGAAGCACTATGAGCAAAACTATCAAGCTCAAAAGATATAAGTGAAGCACATAGAGTATTCTAACAAATTCCAATTCATGTATGACTCTCTCAAAAGATTTGTACAGCAAGGATGATTGTGGTAGACTAACAAGCAAAGACACAAATAATACAAGACGCTCCAAGCAAAACACATATCATGTTGGTGAATAAAAATATAGCTCCAAGTAAATTACCGATGGAAGTGGACGAAAGAGGGGATGCCTTCCGGGGCATCCCCAAGCTTTGACTTTTTGGTGTCCTTGGATTATCTTGGGGGTGACATGGGCATCCCCAAGCTTAGGCTCTTTCCAATCCTTGTTCCATAATCCATCAAAATAATTCACCCAAAACTTGAAAACTTCAGAACACAAAACTCAACAGAAATCTCGCGAGCTCCGTTAGAGAAAGAAAACAAAAGATTACTTCAAGGTACTGTAATGAACTCATTATTTATTTATATTGGTGTTAAACATACTGTATCCAACTTCTCTATGGTTTATAAACTAATTTACTAGCCATAGATTCATCAAAATAAGCAAACAACACACGAAAAACAGAATCTGTCAAAAACAGAACAGTCTGTAGCAATCTGTAACTAACGCAAAATTCTGGAACTCTAAAACTTCTACCAAAATAGGAAGTCCTGTGCAATTTGTTAATTGATCAGCAGCAAAAATAATCAATGCAAAAGCACGTTCCTGTGATTTATCATAACTATATTCATGCGCGCAAAGTTTCTGTTTTTCAGCAGAATCAAGTCAACTATCATCGTAGGTTATCCTATAGGTTCTACTTGGCACAAACACTAATTAAAACATAAAACCACATCCAAACAGAAGGTATATGGATTATTTATTCCTAAACAGAAGCAAAAACAAAAAACACAAAATAAAATTGGGTTGCCTCCCAACAAGCGCTATCGTTTAACGCCCCTAGCTAGGCATAAAAGCAAGGATAGATCTAGGTATTGCCTTCTTTGGTAGGCAATCCATAAGTGGCTCTCATGATAGATTCATATGGTAATTTTATTTTCTTTCTAGGGAAGTGTTCCATACCCTTCTTTGAGGGAAATTGGAATCTAATATTCCCTTCCTTCATATCAATAATTGCACCAATCGTTCTAAGGAAAGGCCTACCAAGAATAATAGGACATGAATGATTGCAATCTATATCAAGAACGATAAAATCTATGGGCACATAATTCCTATTTGCAACAACAAGAACATCATTAATTCTTCCCATAGGTTTTTTAATAGTGGAATCCGCAAGATGCAAGTTTAGAGAGCAATCATCAAAATCACGGAAATCTAGCAAATCACATAAAGTTTTGGGAATAGTAGAGTCACTAGCACCCAAATCACACAAAGCATGAAACTCAAAATCTTTAATTTTAATTTTAATAGTAGGTTCCCATTCATCATAGAGTTTTCTAGGGATAGAAACTTTGAACTCAAGTTTTTCTTCATAAGATTGCATCAAGGCATCAACAATGTGTTTGGTAAAGGCTTTATTTGACTATAAGCATTAGGAGAATCTAGCACGGATTGCAACAAGGAAATACATCCAATCAAAGAGCAATTTTTATAATTAAATTCCTTGAGATCCAAAATAGTGGGTTTAGCAACATCACGGTTTTTATTTATTTCAATCCCACTTTCATTAATTTCATCATCAAGATCTAGAAACTCCGAATTCTTAGAACGCCTTCTAGGTAAAGGAAGATAATATTCAGATTCATCAAGATTCATATTGCAAAACAAAGATTTAATGGGGGACACATCAATAACTTTTAGATCTTCATCTTGATTTTCATAGGGATTGGAAGAACACACTTTAATAAAGGCTTCTTTGGAAGCACGCATCCTAGCGGTTCATTCCATGCACTCATCAATGGAAATTCTCATGGCTTTGAGAGACTCATTGATATCATGCTTAGGAGCAATAGATCTAAGCTTTAAAGATTCACTTTCAAGAGAAATTCTATCAACGTTCCTAGCCAAATCATCAACTTTAAGCAATTTCTCTTCAAGCAAAGCATTAAAATTCTTTTGTGAATTCATAAACTCTTTAACACTACTCTCAAATTCAGAGGGCATCTTATTAAAATTTCCATAAGAGTTATTGTAAGAATTTCCATAATTATTAGAAGGATTACTTGGATAAGTCCTAGGATTAAAATTCCCTCTATAAGCGTTGTTTCCAAAACTATTCCTACCAACAAAATTCACATCCATAGATTCATTATTATTCTCAAGCAAAGTAGATAAAGGCATATCATTGGGATCAAGAGGAGTATTTTTAGGAGCAAACATCTTCATAAGTTCATCCATATTTTCACTCAAAACATTGATTTCTTCTATAGCATGCACTTTCTTACTAGAAGATCTTTCGGTGTGCCATTGAGAATAATTAACCATAATATTATCAAGCAATTTGGTAGCACCCCCTAACGTAATTTCCATAAAAGTGCCTCCCGCGGCCGAATCTAAAAGATTTCTAGAAGCAAAATTCAATCCGGCATAAAAATTTTGTATCATCATCCATAAATTCAAACCATGAGTAGGGCAATTGCTAAGCATTAATTTCATTCTTTCCCAAGATTGGGCAACATGCTCATGATCAAGTTGTTTAAAATTCATGATATCGTTCCTAAGAGTGATAATCTTAGTGGGAGGAAAATACTTAGAGATAAAAGCATCTTTGCACTTGTTCCAAGAATCAATACTATTTTTAGGCAAAGATGAAAACCAAACTTTAGAACGATCTCTAAGTGAAAATGGAAATAACTTCAATTTGACAATATTGTTATCCGTATCTTTCTTCTTTTGCATATCACACAAATCAACAAAATTGTTTAGATGAGTAGTGGCATCTTCACTAGGAAGGCCGGCGAATTGATCTTTCATAACAAGATTCAACAAAGCGGTATTGATTTCACAAGACTCATCATTATTAAGAGGAGCAGTCGGAGTACTAAGGAAATCATTATTATTGGTATTAGAGAAATCACACAATTTGGTATTATCTAGCGCCATGGCAACAAGTAATCCAACACACAAGCAAACAGAAAGGCAACGAGAAAAGGCAAACGGGAAAGAGAGGAGGAGATTGGAAAAGAGAGGGCAAATAAAACGGCAAGGGTGAAGTGGGGGAGAGGAAAACGAGAGGCAAATGGCAAATAATATAATGCGAGAGATAGGGATTGCGATGGGTACTTGGTATGGTTGACTTGCTTATGTGAGCCTCCCGCAACGGCGCCGAAATTCTTTTGCTACCTCTTGAGCCTCGCGTTGGATTTCCCGAAGAGGAGAGGATGATGCAGCAAAGTAGCGTAAGTATTTCCCTCGCTTTTGAGAACCAAGGTATCAATCCAAGAGGAGACCACGCACAAGTCCCTCATACCTACACATTAACGATAGCAACTCGCAACCAACGCTTAGGGGTTGTCAATCCTTCACGGTCACTTACGAGTGAGATCGATAGAGATAATATTTTTGGTATTTTTGATAGATAGATGCAAAGTAAAAAGTAAAGGCAAAGTAAAAACAAAGCAAGTAAATAAAGTGATAGAGATTGATATGATGAGAATAGACCCGGGGGCCATAGGTTTCACTAGTGGCTTCTCTCAAGAGCATAAGTATTCTACGATGGGTGAACAAATTACTGTTGAGCAATTGACAGAATTGAGCATACTTATGAGTATATCTAGGCAATGATCATGTATATAGGAATCACGTCTGAGACAAGTAGATCGAAACGATTCTGCATCTACTACTATTACTCCACTCATCGACCGCTATCTAGCATGCATCTAGAGTATTAAGTTAAAAATAGAGTAACGCCGTAAGCAAGATGACATGATGTAGAGGGATAAATTCATGCAATATGATAAAAAACCCCATCTTGTTATCCTCGATGGCAACAATACAATACGTGCCTTGCTGCCCTTCATCCTTTGGGTAAGGACACCGCAAGATTGAACCCAAAGCTAAGCACTTCTCCCATTGCAAGAACTACCAATCTAGTTGGCCAAACCAAAAGGATAATTCGAAGAGACTTGCAAAGATAACTCAATCATACATAAAAGAATTCAGAGAAGAATCAAATATTTTCGATAGATAATACTGGATCATAAACCCACAATTCATCGGTCTCAACAAACACACCGCAAAAAGAAGATTACATCAAATAGATCTCCACGAGAGAGGGGGAGAACATTGTATTGAGATCCAAAAAGAGAGAAGAAGCCATCTAGCTACTAGCTATGGACCCAAAGGTCTGAAGTAAACTACTCACACTTCATCGGAGGGGCTATGGTGATGATGTAGAAGCCCTCCGTGGTGGATGTCCCCTCCGGCGGAGCTCCGGAATAGGCCCCAAGATGGGATCTCGTGGATACAGAAGGTTGCGGCAGTGGAATTAGGTTTTTGGCTTCCGTTCTGATTGTTCGGGGATACGTAGGTATATATAGGAGGAAGGAGTACGTCGGTGGAGCTCTGAGGGGCCCACGAGGTAGGGGGCGTGCCCAGGGTGGCGCGCTCTCCACCCTCGTGACCTCCTCGGACACTGCTTGGAGTAGGGCCCAAGTCTCCTGGATCACGTTCGGTTGGGAAATCACGATCCCGAAGGTTTCATTCCGTTTGGACTCCGTTTGATATTCTGTTTCTTTGAAATACTAAAAAAGGCAAAAAACAACAATTCTGGGCTGGGCCTCCCGTTAATAGGTTAGTCCCAAAAGTAATATAAAAGTGGAAAATAAAGCCCAATATAGTCCAAAACAGTAGATAAAGTAGCATGGAGCATTCAAAAATTATAGATACGTTGGAGACGTATCACTGGACTGTTAATCTGCTTGGCTTTCTCAAGCCAGTCCTGTGGAGGTGAGAGAGCAAGGGTTAAACCTCCTGAAATACAAACGTCCGAACATTGAATGGATAAAACTCCGTTACCTCCTTAGGAGGGTGCACGGTGTCGAGGCCGATGTCTTCCTCCTTGGCCGGCCACGCCTTCTAGGGCTTGAACAAGACCTTTGACAGCTTGTCGTGGGTGGTGCCATAGAAGTGGTGCACGATGACTGGTTCCTCGAACTTGTAGGACCACATTGGGGCGGCCCTTTGATGGTAGGGTAGAAGGCGGCAGTTGAGCATCACGTGAACCACATTGGTCAGTTTTGCACCTGCCTTTATCATATTGGAGATGCGCTTCTACAGCAGCTCCACCTCTATGGATGACCCCTAGTCGAGGCCCTTCTTGGTCCACGAGGTTAGCCTTATGGGGGGTTCGGAGCTGAATTCGAGGACCGTCGCCCAGTTCACTTCGCGTGGCTCGGTTATGTAGAACCACTCCTTTTGCCAGACATTGACGATCTCTATGAAAATGCCCCCGACCACTCAATTCGGGCAAGTTTACTTATCATTGCCCCACCGTAGTCCGCCTGTTGGCTATTTTTGGCTTGACATTGAAGACCTTCAGCCACAAGTCGAAGTGCAGCTGGACCCGCAAGAAGGCCTCACAGATGACGATGAAGGCCGAGATATGAAGAAAAGAGTTTGGGGCCAGATCATGAAAATCTAACCCATAGAAGAACATCATCCCCTTGACGTAGGGGTGGAGAGGGAAGCCCAATCTCTAGACAAAGTGGGCGACGAATACCACCCTCTCGCCTAGTCGAGGCATGGGACGACCTGGCCCTCCTCTGGGGCCCGGTGACAACTTTGGCCGAGAGGTAGACTGCTTCAGGTCCTTGATGTCGTCGTTGGTGAGGATGGAGACCTCCCACTTGCCTTTGGCACTAGAACCGGCCATGGCCAAATTGAGGGAGTGGCTTGAAGATATTTCTTGAGGAAGGATGGCACAGGGTGCTGGAGCTCTGTAGATTGGACAGGGCATCAGCGACAGGAAGGAGGAAGGATGCAGAGATAGTTGTGGTTGTTTCCCTTTTTATAAGTTGTCGCGGTACCAAGAGTCCCCTAACCATGCCGCTGGCCTCGCCGCTTCCCGATATAATCGTGACATTATGTGTGAATGGGATAATAGAAATCATTGATCATATCCCTTAAAAAACGGGGCACGATCCCCACTTTGATGAGACGTGCCAGTGGAGGAGCTGCCTCGAACCACGCATCAAGTGCTCACAATGGTTCGGTGTTTGTGAGCGACCACGACCTTTTGCCAAAAGTTGTTGGGCGAAGGCACTATTCACACCTGAGCAATTGGCCTTCGAGGCTATGCAAAATCAACAATTTGGATTCCGTATACAACCTAATGGAGCACACATGCAAACTTGGCCGAGTAGCTTTAGAAGCTTGGCCGAGGGAAACTACTCCGAACACACAGGGGAGAAGAACTCGCCCGCAAGCCAGTGGCTGCAGGTGCGGGAGTTATGAGGCGCCGGAGTTGGAGGCTAGTTCGGCAGCTATTGAGGCAGTCCTGGACTAGGGGGTCCTCGGGCTGCCGGCCTACCACTTTTGGGCCGGACAGGTGGGCCGTTATATGACTACCACAAGGCTGAGCTATAAGGCGACCCCATGTCCGTACAGGAAACTTTCGAAGTCTTGGTGTGTCTTCCAACTCAACATAGAAGATTCGGCATGCTTATTCCCTTGATTGTAACTGACCATATGTAACCCTAGTACCCCTGGTGTCTATATAAACCAGAGGGTTTAGTCCGTAGAGCCTAGAACAACAACCATCATCCTACTTGCCCAGGGTTTAGTTCATGTGATCTCGTGGTAGATCGACTCTGTAAACATTCTATACACTTCAATATAATCAAGAAGGACGTAGGGCTTTACCTCTTAGAGAGGGCCCGAACATTTTTAAACATCTTGTCCTTCATCCCTTGTTCCCCATTGATCCAAGATCCACAACTCGGGACCGACCTACCTGAGATCCACCGGTTTTGACACTAACATTGGTGCTTTCATTGAGAGTTCTGCTGGTGGGTCACCGAAAGGATTAATGGCTCGCCTGTTCATCAATGACGCCATCCACGCTGGGGACATCTTCGTCCCCGACCAGGTTTCGCGTTTGGCAGTATCATGATGTGTGTTGATCCAATCAGCCATCTCAGCCAAAATGGAAGTTTCGCCCCTGGTCAGAAGATCACATCCGGGAACCTAGAGTTCACCATCGACTCCAAGGGAGATCTTACTATGGCAAAATTTTCAGCTCCCCTTGAGAAACTTACTGATCCCAATGACTTAACTTCGGGAGTGGTAAACCAAGTGGGGACTGATGTCATACGGAGCCCGTCCTTAAAGCCCAACCCCGTCAGTTCAACTAAGCTAGTTCTGGAGGAACACTGCCTAGGCGCAACCTTGAATGTCCTGGAGCGGCTACACTGTGGGTCAGTCCCGAATATTCGAACGGCAATGACCCGGCACACCTTTCATCATTGAATAATCTGCTTGAATGAATCTAAGCCATGGGAATTACCAAAAGCCAATACTCGGTTTACGATCAGATCGGGCGCAAGCCTGATAACAGGGAAATTTACATCACAACCATCACACACCTCATCGCCACCATCGAGGAATTGGTCGATGGCTCGCAGTCACCAAAGCTAAAAACAGGTTGTGTCCGGGTTTGCGATTGTCTTGCCCTGGCTTCGGGCCCGGGTCAGATATTCGCCCCGACGAGAGCCCGAGACCAAGCCTCAACTTGTAACATGACCTCCAATCCGCACCAGAGTATGCAGACAGTCCATATTCCGAACTTGGCGTACCGGATATTCTGGGGTGTTGGACACCGCCACCAAGGTTCCAGATACACAACCTGTGGGAACGCAAAGTTTTTTCCCACCCACCCGCGTGTCGAATACTCCCCAAATAACTCAAGAAATCCTGACGTATGGGATTTGATGTATGTAAAGCAGCATCCCGAAGAAACAGTCCATCACTACTGGGCTACATTCCTACTTGTCAAAGACAGGATGACTGATTTTTGCGACCAATAAATAATAGCGACCTTTTGGTTTAACTACCGAGACGAAGGAATCTTGAGTGCCCTCGCCCATCGCCACGTGCAAAGCTTCACCGAATCAGACCTGTTATGCAAATATTGCACCACGGGAAGCGCCTGGAAAGCACAACAAATGCACGTGGAATCAACCCATGCCATGCAGCCCAGACAAGCTCAGGCAAAACGCGTCTACCCACGGCGGTCGCCCGAACATGAGCCCGCCTAAAATAAGAATAGATCCCTCGCTGGACCCAAAACGGTCCTAGATGAGCTACTGGACAAACCATGCCCCATACACTCGGTCTAGCTGAACAAAAATCCAACCCACATGCTTCGAGCTTGTTGGGTTGTCAGGTAGGTCGCCAAGAGTGGTGAAGCTATCCTTGGACTTAGACCCCCCAGTAGATGATCAGCAACACCCCCGTCGAACGACAATGATGTTCTGACGACCAATGAGACATTCTCCTCAAACAATCAAAGGAAAAGATCCCTTCGAGAGTTCGGCCAAGTCCACTAGGTTAAAGCCGCAAATTCATGGACTGATACAGCAATCACCTTCGATGAAGAGGACAAACCAATGGCCCGACCTGTCCGAGCACCCACCGCACTAGTCCTCGACCCTATAGTGGACGGCTTTAGACTAACCAAGGTGCTTATGGACGGAGGCAGCGGTCTAAATCTCATTCGTGGATACCCTTGACAAAATGCAATTCGACAGATATCGTGTCAAGTAGAGCTATACTACCTTTTGAGGAATTATCCCCGGCAGAGAGGCGCATTGCTCTAGACGTAGTATTCGGCACTCCCAAGAACTACAGGTCCGAAGAACTACTCTTCCACATTGTGCCCTTCCATAGCCGATACCACGCTGTATTGGGGCGTGATGCATTCTCAAGGTTTCAGGGCATACCACATTACGGGTATATGAACTCAAAATGCTAGGGCTCAATGGTGTGATCACAATCACAAGCGATCCGAATAGAGCCCTTCGAGCCTAATACGAAACAGCATCGCTTGCCCTCGAAGCATTACCCGAGGCTCTCGCAGCTGAGGAATTAATTACACTTCGCGCAACGGTGAGCAGGAACGACATGGTCCTCAATAAAAGGTCCAAATCGACATCTTTCAAACCGGCTGACCAAATAGTCAAATTCAAAGTGCATCCAATGGATCCCAATAAAACAACATCCATTGGAGCCCATCTAGACCTCGTAGTTGATGAAGCATTGTAGACATTCCTGTGCGAGAACTAGGACATATTTGCTTGACACCCTTCGGATATGCCAGGAATCCCACGAAGACTAGCGGAGCATAGACTGAAGATACTCAAGGGCTTCAAGCCAGTTAAACATGCGCTACACCAATTTTTTGAACCCAAGCGTCAAGCCATGGGGGGAGAATTCGCAAAATTACTTGAAGCCGGATTCATCCGAGAAATAAAACACCCCGAGTGGTTGGCAAATCTGGTCATGGTACCCAAGAAGGAAAAATCCTAGCGACTATGTGTTGATTTTAAAGACCTAAATAAAGCATGTCCTAAGGATCCCTTCCCCTTACCTCATCAATGCCACCACCAGGCATGACTCACTATGCTTCCTCGACACTTACTCTGGATACCATCAAATCAAGATGAAGGAGTCCGACCAAGCCGCAACCGCCTTCATCACCCCTATGGGCCAATCTGCTTCAACACAATGCCCTTCAGGTTGAAGAATGCATGCGCCACATATCAGCGCATGATTCAAACATGTCTGGAAAACCAGATCGGCAAAACAGTCAAAGCATATGTAGATGACATGGTCATTAAAACCAAACACGTCAACCAGTTGGTGGATGACCTCTGTCGGACCTTCAAAATTTTGTGGGCTTATGATATACGGCTCAACCCAGACAAATGCGTTTTCGGGGTTCCCGCTAGAAAACTGCTTGGATCTATTGTTTCCCACACGAGGATAGAGGCAATCCGGCTAAAATCCAAGCTTTATCCCAACTAGCAATACCCACGGCACTTCAAAACGTCTAGAAGTTGGCAGGTTGCATGGCAGATGAGCCGCATCTCCCGCCTTGGTTTAAAGGCACTGCCGCTCTACAGTATGCTCAAAAAGACCAAAACTTTGAGTGGACCGATGAAGCAACCGCTGCACTGGAGGAAATAAAGAAACTACTAGAAGGCAACCCTATACTAGCAGCACCTGTCATTGCTGAACCCATGTTATTATACATCTCGCCCACAAATCAAGTGGTGAGCATGGTACTATGGTAGAACAAGAAGTGGAGGGCCACAAATTCCGGGTGCAGAAGCCAGTCTACTATGTATCAGAAGTACTTACCCCATGCAAATCTCGGTATCCACATTATCAGAAGATAGCCTATACAGTTTTCATGGCATCCCGAAAGCTCCAACACTACTTTCAAGAGTGTTTGGTCACAGTGGCATTTGAGGTACCCTTGAATGACATCATCAACAACAGGCTTGCCACAAGCCGCATTGCCAAAGGGGCCATAGAGCTCCTTCCCTTTGAAACTGTGTACAAACCATGCCGAGCTATTAAATCTCAGGTGTTGGCCGATTTTCTGGCCGAATGGACAGAAGCCGAGCTCCCCTGGAATAAAGTACATACTCACATTGGACAATGTACTTTGACGGCTCCAAGATGTTAGCTGGACTAGGGGCGGGGGTGATCCTTACATCTGCCACGGGCGACAATATCTGGTATGTCCTACATATTATGTACACGGATTCTAACAACGCAACCAAATACAAGGCCATGTTGCATGGTCTTCGGATGTCAACATCAATGGGCGTACAATGGCTTGAGGTGCGGGGAGACTCTAACCTCGCCATTTTCCAAGTCAACGATGAATTTGATGCCAAAGAGCCAAAAAGGACGGCATATCGGAATGTCATCCTTAAAATATCAGTCTGGTTCGAAGGGTAAGAATTTCACCATGTCTCCAAAGACAGCAATCAAGCTGCGGATGTCCTCGCCTGCATGGGTGCTAAACGTGACCCAGTCCCTAAGAACACCTTGGAATGGCTTTTCAAGCCATCCGTGGTGTGGCAGAACAAGGATGTAAGTGCATCTAGTGCCCCTTAGTGATTTTGGTGTATTGAAGACTTATAGGTTAAGTAACTGATGCGTTTGTGAGTGTACACAGGTCTATAAGTCTATGAGGAGTTTGATATTTACAGAGAAAGTCGACCCCTAAAAATGAAGTTCTTCGACTGAAGACTTTGATATTCTGAAGACTTTGAAAGTGAAGAAATTGGTGTGACCATGAAGACTTGATATTCATTCGAGGAATATGAAGCGTGAAGACTTTTGTTTTCGTAGTTTCATTTTCTCTTTCTTGAGTCATAGGAAACACCGTCTTCGTTAAAGGGGTCGAGGAAATACTAAGGAAAAATTTCCATGTGATGCTCAACTCAAAATCCTACACCTACCAATCCCTTCGAGTGAAGCCATTGAAATCTCATACAGTCCATCAAATTCTTGATGGATGAGACGCAGTTCTTCCAGTCATCGATGACTTTGTTCGATCGAGGAGTTAGGAATTCGCTAGTGTGAATTGCCTACACAAAGGTGGAACATGATAGCCCCGAGGACTTTGAGAGTCAAATTTCCGACCGTTCTTTGTCTTTGCGCGCGGACCAAAATATCTTATCCACCTAACGGTCATATCATTGAAGGGCATTTATGTCTTATCATGTCGGGCTGCTCCTAGGCTATAAATAGCCGCCCCTACAACCACTAGTTGGTTGGCTGCTCCGAGAGAACTTGACACTTGTCATTTGAGAGCAACCCATCCTCCGAGGACTTTGAGCGAAAATCATCAAGTGAGGAAAATCCCAAAACCAAACCCACAAAACCCCAAGTGATTGAGCATCATCAAGAAATTGATCTGCGTGGATCCGACGCTTGTTACCTTTGAAGACTGTGCTTCTTCCAGACGGTTAGGCGTCAAGGTCTAGAGCATCCAAGAGGAATTGTGGATCGCCGAGTGACCAAGTCTGTGAAGGTTTGGAAGTCACCAAGACTTACCATGAGTGATTGGCTGAGGCTCTGCGTGGTCTTAGTTCAAGGAGAATACGGTGAGGATCGGGTGTCCCGAGTTGCGGCTCGAGATCGGGTGTCCGGATGTGTGTCCTCGAGTTTAAATACTCACCGCTCCAACCAGACGTATAACCGAGACAGCAGTTGGAACTGGTTTACCAAATCATTGTCTTCACCAACCGACCGGTTCTATTTCCTCAACTCATCCATTTCCTCATTCATGTTGTATGTTGTTCATATCTCATGCGTGAAGACTTTGATCAAGACTTTCACAAATTCCTCGCCAATTTCTTCACTCTGTTTGTCTTCATCTTGTTATCCTGTGTTTACGCTTCCTGTACTCTGTTCTAGTCTTCATTTCATCATGCTGACTATGTGTGTAATCTGTTATGTTTACCTCTGAGTACATATTCCGCTGCAAAAAGTTCTTCGCTAAGGAATTTCCTCACCGACAAATTCCTCAGTGAAGAATTTCATAAAAATCGCCTATTCACCCCCCTCTAGTCGATATAACGCACTTTCAATTGGTATCAGAGCAAGGTACTCCCTTGTTACGTGTGATTTTGGTTTAACCACCGAGTTCTAGTTATGTCGACCGCAGTATGATCAAGGTCTCGGCCGGGTGTCCTACCTTTGATGGAACGGACTACCCCTCTTTGGAAGAACAAGATGCGAATGCATCTTGAGGCAATTGATAATGATCTACGGTATGTTGTGGAAAATGGTGTCCCCATCCTTTCAAACACTGACCGCTACTGATGTGAAGAGATTCAGACAACTCGACTCTCAAGCGAAGAATATCATCTGTGGCCATCTGAGCAAAGGACAGTATGGAAGAGTGAGTGCTTTGGAAATTGCCAAGCTTATCTGGGATAGGCTGTCCAAAGTAAATGAAGGAGTCTCAACTCAGCGTGACTCTCGAGTTGATGTTCTTTGGAATCTCTTCAACTGCTTCAAAAGACTCAACAACGAAAATGTTCAACAAACCATTGATCGCCTCACTGACATTTCAAATGAGCTTCAAGCCCTCGGTGCCACTGACATCACTGATCATGAAGTTGTGAAGAAACTGCTAAGATCGCTTGATTCCTCATTTGATACTCTGGGACTGATGATACAAGAACGTGCTGACTACAAGTCACTTGATCCTGCTGATATCCTCGAAAGGCTTAACACCCACGAGTTCCAGCTTGCTGAAAAGAGAGATCTCTATGGCTCAAACTATGGCAAACCACGTGCCCTGAAGGCTAAGGTTGTGTCTGACTCTGAATGTGAGGATTCTGGTAGTAGCCTTGGTGATCCTGAAGAACTGAGCCAGATCTAGCTCGCTTGTGAAGAAATTCCAAGTTCACAAGACGTGGTCGTTTTGGAAAATCCTCAAGAGGAAATGATTCTTCATCCAAAGGACTACAAGAGAAGACTTTGCCACAAATGCAAGAAGCCTGGTCACTATATTCAAGATTGTCCTCAGTGGGAAAAGGAAATGAAGAAGAAAAAATACAAGGACTATAGTTCTGATGAAATGAAGAAGAAGAAGAAATCATCAAAATCTTCGTTTTCAAAACCATCAAAGTCTTCATCTCACAAGAAGGGCAGCTCCAAGAAAGCTCGGGCATTCATTGGCAAGGAAATGGACTCGCTGAATCGAGGAAAATGATGAAGAGGAGGAGTCCAAGAATCTGAGTCCGTGTGGCGAGTCGGCGTTGCTCTTGCTTTCGTCGGCAAGTCCATCTTCAACATCAAGAAACTGATTCCACCGACAAGCCTGATGAAGATAATGATGGCTACGCTCCCACCTATTGCTTCATGGCAAAAGCAGCTAAGGTACTCATTTACAACTCCTCTGATTCTAGTGAAAATGAATCTGATGAGGATCTTAAGCCCAGCTACTCTAAACTTGCTAAAATTGCTGTGAAACAACAACGGGCTCTTGAAAAGGTTCAAAACATGCTAGATAAAAGTGATGATATGTTGGGTGAAGAAATGGATCGCACTAAAGCCCTGACTGAAAATCTTCAGAGACTTCAGTCTAAGTATGATAACCTTCAAGGTCATCATAACTCTCTCTTGTCTGATCATGAGAAACTTTCTTATGAATTTCTTTAAGAAAAGCAAGACAATGAGAAGCTTTCTCTTGAAGCTCTTCAAAGAAAGGCAGATCTTGAAAAGCTAAGAGTGTGTTATGAAGATCTTCAGAAGGAGCGCGATTCATTACTAGCTCAACAAATCAGCGCTTCTCAGGAAGAATTTGTTCCTCCATGCTTAAAGTGCATTGAACGTGAATCTGCTAATTCTTCACCTGAATGTTCAAATGCTTCAAATGTTACAAATTCTTCATCTGCCTCTGCTATCACTAATTCCTCATCTGAGGACTTTGCTAGTATCACTGACAATGCAGGGCTGAAGGAATTGTACATGACGAGCATGTACAAAAGCCTCAAAGGGCATCGACACTTTGTGATGTGCTCAAAAGCAGATCCTCAACGAAACCCTAGGAAAGAGGGTATTGCTTTTGAGAGGAAACTCAATGCCGATGGAACATATTGGAAGCCCGAGCGGTATCCCAAAACCTCATGGGTTCTTTGCAAAGGGACCTCCAATTGATCCATCTAACTTATCTAGCTTTACATGTGAATCTCCTCATTCTTCCGATGAGTCATTTGACTCAACTATAAACTGTTCAAAAATCAGAATGGTGAAGTATTTGCTAGATATGTTGGCACTAATCTGCAGAACGGTTCCCTATGAAGAAAATCTGGGTTCCCAAAAGCTGTGTTGAAAGTCTTGGTGAATGTCCTCATGACACCACCGTGAAGAACAGAACCCCAGATCAAATTCTTCATATGGACCAAACTCTTCATATGGATCCAAATCCTCATATGGACCAAATTCTTCACGAGGATCAAATTCCTCAACTGGATCAAAGTCCTCATATGATTATCACCATGCTAACAAATCTGTCTCGCAGGGTAAAGCTAAGGGCTATGAATATGTGCATTATTCTTCAAACCATTATGTTCATAAGTCCTCGAAGAATTACTCTGCTTATTCATATGCTTACCCTAACCCCTCTCATGCTAAGCGAAATGGGTTGGCATCTTTGCCTCCTTTCTCACATGGTGCTCGCAGAATGATGAACTCTTTGCCACCCCTCCAAATGTGGGTGGTGAAGAAAAATAACTAATCTCTTCTGCAGGGTCAGGTCTCGGGCGTGCTCTAACGTCTCAAGAATTTCTTTGGGACACGACAAATTGCTCGAAAGGACGCAGCGAATCATGATGAAATGAACTTTCATTTCACACGTCCTCATCTTGCTATATCTGTTTCTTCGCTTGATGAAATTCATCGATGAACTTGATATCATATTCTTCACCGATGAAGCATATGAGATTGTAAGTTACACTAATTCATCTGCAGGATGATCAACCCAAAACCACCGAATGGGTCCTCGATAGTGGATGTACAAATCACATGATTGGTGACAAGAATCTATTGATGGATGCTCCTTTATCACCGTCACCTCTGAAGCATATCATATTTGGCCGACAAAGGCAAAAGTCGGTATTGGGTCTTGGTAAGGTTGCTATCTCTAAGGATAAGCACATGGACAAAGTCATGCTTGTTGAGTCCTTAGGATACAATCTCATGTCGATCTCAATGCTTTGTGATCTTGATATGGTTGTTGTCTTTGGCAAATATCGCTGTGTTGTGATTATGGAAGTCGACAATTCCAAAGTCTTGAAGGCTTTAGGAGAGGAGATCTGTATTGTTGATTTCTCTCTGGACCACATCCAGCCATGTGTCTACTTGCAAAAGCTTGAATATTGGCTATGGCATCGACAACTTGGTCATGCGAGGCATGAGGAATTTGAACACGCTTGCGAAGAAGAAGCATGTCATTGGCATTGAGAATGTCAAATTCCTCAAGGATCACTTATGCGGAGCATGTGAAGCCGGAAAAATGACCAAGGCCAAGCATCCAGCGAAGACTATCATGACCACTACCCGTCCATTCGAATTGCTTCACATGGATCTCTTTGGACCTAACCATTATTCAGCAAATACTAATGATGCATCTCTATATGGTTTTGTCATTGTTGATGATTATTCTCGATATACATGGGTACACATTGTTACTTACAAACATGAAGTGCGGAAGTCTTCAAGCGATTTTCCTCGAGGGCTTCAACCAACTTTGGTGTGAAGATCAAGCATATTAGAAGTGACAATGGAACTGAGTTCAAGAATTCTGGTCTTGATGCCTATCTTGATGAACTTGGTATTACTCATGAATTATCTGCTCCTTATACTCCTCAGCAGAATGGCGTCGTGGAGCGCAAGAACAGAACTCTTGTTGAGATGGCTCGCACTATGCTTGATGAATACAAAACGCCTCGGTGTTTTTGGATTGATGCAATTGATACTGCCTGCCACATCATCAACAGAGTATATCTTCACAAATTCTTCAAGAAGACTGCCTATGAACTCCTCACTGACAAGAAACCCAATGTGAGTTATTTCAAAGTCTTGATGCTAAATGTTGGATTAGAGATCCTCACCACAACTCTAAATTTGCACCAAAGCACATGAAGGTTTTATGCTTGGTTACGGAAAGGACTCGCACACCTCTGAGTCTTCAACATTGTACTTCACAAGATTGTTGACCTTTGTAGATGTGCGGTTCGATGAAACTAATGGCTCGCAAAGAGAGCACCTACCTTCATGTTAGATGAACCAGCACCGAGGATGCTATCAAGCTCAAGGCAACCGAGGATGTCATTCCTCTTGAAGAATCTGTTGAAGAATTCATTCCTGTTCGTGAAGAACGTCGAGTGATGCACTCAAGAACATGATGAGGAAAAGGGTGTCAAGAAAATGCTGATCAAAATCCTCGGCGACAACCCACTCATCCACGCGTTGCAAAAGAAGTGCAAGTGGAGAAGATCATTGATGACATCAGCGCACTGGTCCTCTCACCGCTCAAAAGCCTCACACTTATCTAACTTTTGTGGGCACTATGCTTTTGTCTCTATCTCAGAGCCCACTAAGGTAGATGAAGCATTTCGAGCCGAGTGGATTCAGGCTATGCAAGAAGAATTACATCGATTCGAGCTGAACAATGTCCGGGAATTGGTCAACCGCCTGATTCTCGCAAGCATAATATCATCGGCACAAAGTGGATCTACCGCAACAAGCAAGATGAAAATGGCCTTGTGGTGAGGAATAAGGCACGACTAGTAGCTCAAGGCTACACACAAGTTGAAGGAATTGATTTCGATGAAACTTTTGCACTGTTGCTAGACTTGAGGCTATTCGCATTTTACTTGCCTATGCTAACCATCATGATATCATCTTATATCAAATGGATGTGAAAAGTGCATTCCTCAATGGTAAGCTTGAGGAAGAAGTATATGTTGCTCAACCCCGGGTTTTGAAGATCCCAAGAATCGACAAAGTCTTGAGACTTAATAAGGCCCTCTATGGCCTCAAGCAAGCCCCTCGGCGTGGTATGACACATGAAGGAATTCTTCGTGAAGAATGGCTTCACACCAGTTCACTTGACCCTACTCTATTTACTAAATCATATGATGGTGAACTGTTTGTGTGCCAAATAATTGATGATATTATCTTTGGCTGTACTAACCAACGATATAGTGATGAATTTGCCTATATGATGAGTGAAGAATATCAAATGTCTATGATGGGAGAATTGAAATTCTTCTTAGGTCTTCAAATTAAATCGTGACAAGAATGGCATATTCATATCTCGGAGAAATACCTCAAAGATGTCTTGAGGAAATTCGGCATGCAAGATTGCAAAGCGTCAAAATTCCTATGCCCACAAATGGCCATCTATGCAATCGATGAAAATGGTATTGACTTGATCACAAGGTATACCGCTCCATGATTGGTTCTTTATTGTACTTATGTGCATCTAGGCGGATATAATGCTTAGTGTTTGCATGTGTGCCCGATTTCAAGCTGCACCAAGGAATCACACCATAAGGCTGTGAAGCATATTCTTTGATATCTAGCTCACACACCAACACTAGGATTATGGTACCCCAAGGGCTCTGCTTTTGATCTCATTGGATATTCGACTCGACTATCTTTGGTGACCATGTGGACCGCAAGTCAACATCGGCACTTGTCATTTCCTCGGACGATCTTTGGTCTGTTGGTCCTCGAAGAAACAGAATCTGCGTATCACCGCTCTTCTTTGAAGCTGAATACATTCTTCTTTGGCTCATCTTTGTGCTCAACTGCTTTGGATGAAGCAAACCCTCAAGGACTATGGCGTCAACGTGAAGAATGTGCCTCTCCTCTGCGACAATGAGAGTGCCATCAAGATTGCTCACAACCCGCCAAAGACTCAAGACTAAGCACATCCAGATTCGTCATCATTTTCTTCGTGATCATGTGCTGAAGGGCGATATCTCCATCGAGCATGTGAAGATTGAAGAACAGCTGGCTGATTTCTTCACCAAGCCCTTGGATGAGAAGAGATTTAGCAAGTTGCGGTGTGAGCTAAATATCTTAGAATCTTCGAATGTTCTTTGAAAAGGACACACATTCTAACCCTTATGCATAATTGATGACTTAGATGTGCAACACATGAAGAAACGTTGTTCCTCAATCAATGAAGAATAACACTCTAAGTGTGAAGAAATCAATGAAGAATTTGATTCTCGAAACCCTCGACAATTGTATGCTGTGTCTGAAATCATCATTCTTATCTGGTGAATACGCCACCACAAAAGTTGAAAATCTTCAATTTGAGTTTTCCTCATTTTGAAATTCCTCATTTTCAAATTCTTCAACTTTGCAAAATCTTCAATGTTTCCGTCGTTTTTCTTCATTGGCTATATATATATATATATATATATATATATATATATATATATATATATATATATATATATATATATATATATATATATATATATATATATATATATATATGAGTTTATGTCCTCTACAAGATTCACTTATTGCTAATTCTTCAAGTTGCGATTTACGCTAAGTGAATGTGATCGGACCCTTCCCTCTATGCTATACTCAATCCAATCTATTCACAAATTCTTCATGTGCGTTACGATTGAAACTGTTCAAAGTCTTCACCGGTCCTTGACAACTGAAGAAATTGCGAATGAAACTTTTAAACAAATCTTATCCAAATTTTCGGTTTTACCGCTCAAACCGTTCGCATCCCATGATGTATTAGTTTAATCACCCACGATCTTACGATCTCATCGGACATGACGTGGGTGACACACGTCGCGTGAAGGAGAAAGGGCGGGGGCATGTTAGTCCAAAATCTTGGCGAACAGTTTTTCACCGTGGCTATATATACCCTGTACCCTCCTCACTTCATTTACTCCTTTCGATCACTGTCTCTCGCCGAGCTCTCCTCAAACCCTAAGCGCCGCCGCTACTCCATCGCCGCCGTGAGGAAAAGCTTCACCGCCTCGACCTCATCGCCGTCGTACTCACGCCGATCGCGAAATCTTCACTCCGCCGCCGCCGTAGCTGTCTCCCTCTGCCAAGTTAGGGCGTGGGAGATCTAACGTGATGAACTTCACTACAGTTCATCTCTGTTAAATCGTGTTCTTCATTCGGGTAATTAAAAGTCACTTATATTACTCGCGTTGATTCTCAAATCTTTCTGAAAATCTTCAAAGGTGTTTTTTTTTCTTCAAATCTTCACATATGAACACCTCACACACTATATGTTCTTGATTTATCTCTCTAAGCATTTATTTCTTCAAGATTCCTCAATTGTGCGGATTTTCAATCTGCATAACTCGAACCTAAGACAAAACGCTTAGTGAAATTCCTCAAGGCTCAACTGGTCAAATTCCTCAAAACTTGCTTCTTTTGAAAAATCTTCTGAGAACGCATATGACCTCTCCAAATTCCTCGCACCTACACTCTGTTCACAGGTACTCATGTCTGCTGCTGAATCACTAGGTTCTCATCAACTTAACTCATTTGCAGCGTTCCTCGAAGAAAAACAACATACTTCTTCAGAGTGCTCTATTGTTCAAATTCCTCACCAGAAGAAAATGGCAGAAGGCAAGAGACCGCAGAAGGGAGGAAAGAAACCGGAAGTCATGACTGCCTTTGAGATTCCTGAGGAAATATACAAAGACTACTACACACCTGATGAATCCAAATTTGGCAAGGAGACCAAAAATCAGCGCAAAGTGCGCATTCAAAGGATAGAAAGAAGATGGGCACGAGAATGGAGAGAATATCGCTATGTCACTCCCAAGTACATGAGGAAATTCGCTTTGAACCCTCCATGCCCAAGAGCTCCTCTGGCACCTGGCCAAGTCGCTAATCCCACTAGCATCAAGAGTGGTGAAGACTTTCCTGAAGAATGGTCCAGGCGCCAAGCCAAATTGGCAAGACAGGCCAAGGAGGCAGTGAGGAAATTCAATGAGGATTCTGCTGCTGCTGCTGCTTTGAGAGCCCTCGGTCAAGCCGAGGAAATCAATGCCAAAGAAGCTCGCACGCAAGCCAAGTGCTTCACCGTCGGCGCCCTCACGGCCCAGTTCTCGATCGCGCCCTCACGGCAAATTCCTCGAGGCTGCTGCTGCTCATTCAAAATCCTCGGCAGCTCCTCCAAGTCCTCAACAGCTATGCATCTTGCTACTTGTCAAAGGACTCGGGGTTTCTCAATTGCTTCGTGTCTCAAAGAAGTTCCTCACCGCACCAATGTCCTCAACAGCCCCACTCTTCAAGACAAAAGCAACAATTGGGCGCGGTCCTCGGCCAAGTCCAAAGAAGAAACAGGTTGCATTCAATGTTCTCTCGATGATGAAGCCTCGATGAAGAACTTGAAGAAATCATCGAGACAGACCACCAAGGCCGCTAGAGCCAAAAGAACAAGTGTGCCTCGCTTTTGGATCCAAGAAGATCCTTGACTTCATTGACACTGTGGCATCGGGATCCAAACACTCCTATTCCGGATCTGCCATCGACTCTGGTCAAAGTCATATCTGAACCATTTCATCTCTCAAGAGAAATGGAAATTTGAAAAGGCTCGTGAATTGAAGAGAGCAAAAGCCGAAAGGAGAAGCTTCGAGGAAGAACATCATCAACTTGACTCTTGAAGGACTTCTCAAAGCACAATCTGAAATTCAAGCCCTCGGCCAGGATTTGATGCTTACAATCTTGATTGGCAAGGAGCCAAGGTGAGATTCGCACACTGACGAAGAAAATGTCAACTGCTGCAGCTCCATCGCAACAAGAAAATCCTCAGTGAAGAATCTGCTCACCTGCTTGAAGAACATGCCAAGACTGCTGATGACTTTCAGCGTCTTGATGAGAATCTAAGTTCCGTGGCTGATGACTCCATTCCATTCTTGAAGAAATTCCTGTGGCATCCACTAGCGGTGCGCTGAAGAATCTGAAGGAAGCAGGCAATCGCACTGATTCGCTGAAGAAACTGTACCACAATCCTCAGCTCCTCCTGCGCCAACACCAACTCCGATTCTTCCTTACGCCTATGAAGTGAAGAAGACAAAGGCTGCGAACGAGCTGCAGTGAAGAAAAGGAAGGCATCACTACGTCAAATTCTTGACCGCGAAGAAAATGAAGACAATGACCAGCTCGATTGAACACCCTATTGATGCCATTCCCATTTCCTCCATGTCATCTAAGGAAATTGTTCCTTATGGAGAAGAATACACGATCCCAAGCGGATCGATGAAGAAAATCAATCTGCTACCTCGTAACAGCTTGATGAAGAAATTGAAGTGGAAGCTTTCCTTCAACGCTTGCTTCCTCACCCGTGCCTCAGTTCACAGCTGAAGAGGCAGGTGTTGAGGAAATTGAAAAAGAAGATGAAGACGTGGATATTGGGTGCACTACACCTGTGATGAACGATGACTTTTGGGAAAGTCAGCATCCCGATACTCCTCTCTTCACTCCGCTTCAACAAGTTCCTCAGTCCCTGGCTCCAACTGTTCAAATGGGCTCTGAAGAAACTCATCCCACATCATCTGTCAATGAAGAGATTCCAGCCACTAGCGCCAAGAACCCATCTTGATCCTCAAACTGCACAAGGAGAGGAACCTGAAATTCCTCGACTGAAGAACACGAGATCGCGATTCCTGAGGTTGTGCTGCAAATCACAGATATTCCTCTGCCCAAGCCAAAGAATCCGTTTATCAAACAAGCAAAAATTCAAGGTGAAGACTTCATTTACGAGCACGTGTTCTTCATCGCTTATAATCCATATGACTCGCCGAATGAGGAAAAGACGCTTCGGACTCCAACACAAGCAAACTTCTATTCCTCCGCTATTTGACAAGGACAAGATTTTCGACCATGAGCATATTCCTCATGTGGATATGGAATCACTACCGTGCTTGAGCCAAGATTACTCCGTGTTCTTCACGATGCAGGGCTGCTGAATTTCTGCACTGATATATGTGACTGGAATGAAGAACTCATTCTTCAGTTCTATGCCACTCTGCACATCACCGGAGATGCTGAAGACATCAATTCATGGGTACTGGATTGGATGACAGAGAACACTCACTACAAGGCACCAACAACTGAATTGCTTCATGTCCTTCCTCTAGATCCTCCCCATGAATCTGCACGCTGCATTTACAATGACCATGAATTATCTGATCACTTTATGCAAGTGCTTATGAAGCCGCTGAAGCCAGGCCAAGCCCCTCGAACCAAATTCCTCGTCAAGGATTTGCCGTATGTGCCTCGGACTGTTTATAGAATCTTGACGAAGACAATGAGTCCCATAAAAGGCCACGACTCAAATGAAGAAGATGTCGTAGGCATCATGAAGAACATGCTTTTCAATATCATTCATGGTGTTCCTGTCAACTTCCATGATTTCTTCATGAGGACTCTGGCCAATGTTGCAATGTCACCTTTTGAGCTGAAACCATATGCGCCTTGGATCATGAGATTCATTAGGGCAAGATCTTCACTGAACTACAAGGCTGACACTCTAAACCATGGCAGCTTCCTGCCACCCATTGAAGTCCTCAAGCGACCAATTTCATCATCTGATGACAAGGGAAAGGCAGCAGCTGTAATTGATGAAGGCACTCGTCCATTGGATGGTCAATTTCGCAAGGCTGCATCTTACTCCACCAATGACGATTCTGCAACACATGACACTGCCGCAAATACCTCAACCAAGCAACAGCCTCAAGCAACTGCACCCAGGGTGATGACTGATCGTGAGTTACTCCTCGGTCTTCATCGGAAGGTTGAGCATATCGAAAATGGGTGAAGCGCCAATTTGCTACAATTCTTCACAACATGACCTCAACGCATAATGCAGTGAAGAAAAACCCAGTACTACCTTCATGAAACCCTCAACCGCACCTGGGTTGTTCTTAATCATGTCTATTCCGGAAGAATTGAAGACTATGGGTCTTGAGGAAGCTTATGACCGGTCCGCACCACCTCCAAGAAATTCAAGAGAGTCAAAGTTCCCGATTTGGTGGCGGCTCTTATTCTTCATCGCTGTGGCCGATGAATATGAAGATTTAGACGACATCGCGGCAGGCCCTACTTCAACATCCAACCCGATAACGCCGGGCGCCTCCATCAACTTGAATATCTTGAGGCGTTAGTCCTCGCCGATCCTTTTGGTCATTCGATGACAAAGGGGGAGAAATCTTAGTTAGTCTTCAAGCGGGTTTATACTATGGGCGTTTTATTATTAAGTTACAACTCTCGTTCTTCCGAAACTTTTATTGGATCGAGTTGTAATCTTAAAACCGATGGTGCCCTGATACTTTTGAACGGTGCATTGTGCTGACTTGCACTATGCTCTGATACTTTGGATCGTGCTTCGATATGTTTGATGCTCTGATTTTGATACGTGTTATGCTCTGATGCTTTTGAAGCACTAAGCTCTGAATGTGATATTTTGAGCTCTGATACTTTTGATGTGTTATTCTGCATGCTTATTCCTCGTTGATACTATTGCACACATGCTGAATCTCATCAGGCACCATATTTCATCATGCATTTCAAATTCTTCATAGTATATATATCAAATGCGTGTATGAATTACAAGATATAGGGGGAGATCTCCATGATTCAATTCTTCAAATGTGCATTGCCTCAAAAGCAAATTCCTCATTATGCACATATTCAGGGGGAGTTCTTCTATATCTTGCAATCAAATTCCTCAATATCAGTATTTACACTTCATTTGTTTATCCCCGTTGAAAACTTAACCTATGTTGTCATCAATCACCAAAAAGGGGGAGATTGTAAGTGCATCTAGTGCCCCTTAGTGATTTTGGTGTATTGAAGACTTATAGGTTAAATGGCTGATCGCTTATGAGTGTACACAGGTCTATAAGTCTATGAGGAGTTTGATATTAACAGAAAAGTCGACCCTAAAAATGAAGTTCTTCGATCAAGACTTTGATATTCAAAGACTTTACAAGACTTTGAAAGTGAAGAAATTGGTGTGACCATGAAGACTTGATATTCATTCGAGGAATATGAAGCGTGAAGACTTTTGTTTTCGTAGTTTCATTTTCTCTTTCATGAGTCATAGGAAACACCGTCTTCGTTAAAGGGGTCGAGGAAATACTAAGGAAAAATTTCCATGTGATGCTCAACTCAAAATCCTACACCTACCAATCACTTGAGTGAAGCCATTGGAAATCTCATACGATTCAGTCAAATTCTTGATGTGAGACGCAGTTCTTCCAGTCATTGATGACTTTGCTCGATCGAGGAGTTAGGAATTCGCCAAAGGAATTGCCTACACATGAGGAACATGATAGCCCCGAGGACTTTGAGAGTCAAATTTCCGACCGTTCTTTGTCTTATACTTGGCGGACCAAAATATCTTATCCACCTAACGGTCATATCATTGAAGGGCATTTATGTCTTATCATGTCGGGCTGCTCCCTAGGCTATAAATAGCCGCCCCCTACAACCACTAGTTGGTTGGCTGCTCCGAGAGAACTTGACACTTGTCATTTGAGAGCAACCCATCCTCCGAGGACTTTGAGCGAAAATCATCAAGTGAGGAAAATCCCAAAACCAAACCCACAAAACCCCAAGTGATTGAGCATCACTGAAGAAATTGATCCTGCATGGATCCGACGCTTGTTACCTTTGAAGACTGTGCTTCTTCCAGACGGTTAGGCGTCAAGGTCTAGAGCATCCAAGAGGAATTGTGGATCGCCGAGTGACCAAGTCTGTGAAGGTTTGGAAGTCACCAAGACTTACCACGAGTGATTGGGCGAGGCTGCGTGGTCTTAGTTCAAGGAGAATACGGTGAGGACTGGGTGTCCCGAGTTGCGGCTCGAGATCGGGTGTCCGGACTATGTGTCCTCGAGTTTAAATACTCACCGCTCAACAGACGCATAACCGAGATAGCAGCTTGGAACTGGTTTACCAAATCATTATCTTCACCAACCGACCGGTTCTATTTCCTCAACTCATCCATTTCCTCATTACGTGTTGTATGTCGTTCATATCTCATGCGTGAAGACTTTGATCAAGACTTTCACAAATTCCTCGTTCAATTTCTTGATCTGTTTGTCTTCATCTTGTTATCCTGTGTTTACGCTCTCGTACTCTGTTCTAGTCTTCATTTCATCATCTTGACTATGTGTGTAATCTGTTATGTTTACCTCTGAGTACATATTCCGCTGCAAATAGTTCTTCGCTAAGGAATTTCCTCACCGGCAAATTCCTTAGTGAAGAATTTCATAAAAATCGCATATTCACCCCCCTCTAGTCGATATAACGCACTTTCAAAGGATAACGAGACGGCAGCCAATGGTCTCGAACAGATCGTCCCTCCGAACATTGAGCCAGACAACGACATGATTCGCGGCTCAGCACCCAAAGAAACACCTTCGGCTCGTGAAGTCATGGCTATAATTGCACCATGGACTGAGCCCTTCCTTTTCTACCTTCTGTGGTAGGAGCTCCCTGATGACCAGACCGTGGCACGGCTCATAGTCCAGCATTCCAAAGCCTACAAGGTCCACGAGAGTGAGATGTACAAGAAAAGCACTACCGGAGTCCTCTAGAGATGCATATCTGAAGAGGAGGGGCAACAACTTTTGGCTGAGATACATGCTAGCATGGGTGGCCACGATGCGGCAGCTCAGGCCCTGGTAAGCAAGGCATTTTGAGCAGGGTTTTTATGGCCCACCGCTTGCACGAACACACACACACTCTAGTCCAACACTGCGTTTGATGCCAGCGTTTTGCAAATCAAAGTCACATGCCCCCCCCCATGGTCGGACCGATCACCTGGCCTTATGCGGTCTGGGGGTTGGACATGGTCGGACCACTTAAAGGGGGGACCAAGAAAAAGAAATACTTACTGGTTATGGTTGATAAACTCACTAAATGGATCGAGAGAAAACCAATAACCTCAGCAAAGTTCGGACCAACCATCGACTTTATATCCGGTGTGGTGCACCATTACGACGTTCCCCACAGCATAATCACGGACAATGGATCCAATTTTACGGCCCAGGAAGTCAAATACTGGTTCGCTAAAATGGGGATCAAGCTTGACTATGCTTCGGTGTATCACCCACAGACCAACAGACAGGTCGAATGGGCCAATGGACTAATCATGAGTGGCGTAAAGCCTCGCCTGGTCCGTTCCCTAAAGGAATCCGAATGCCACTGGGTGGAGCACCTTGACTTCGTATTATGGGGATTGCGCACCACCCCCAACTGGTTAACGGGTACATGCCTTTTTCATGGGGTACAGTGCAGAAGGAGTCCTCCCAGGCGACCTCATTCATGATGTGCCTAGAGTGTGCATGTACGAAGAAAAGGAAGCCGAGTTGGTTCGGCAGGACGACTTGGACGCCCTTGAAGGAGAGTACAACATAGCTCAGGCTCGTTGTACATTCTATCAATAGCAAACCCGACTCTACCAGAGCAGGGAAGTTTGGGCGAAGGCATACAACATAGATGAACTTGTTCTCCGTCTCCCTGAGAAGCAGAAGAACGAGCTCTCACCCAAATGGGAGGGTCCTTTCATAATTGATGAAGTGCTAGCAGAAGGCGCATATCATCTTCAAAACCCAGCGGACAATCGCCTCGAACCAAACACATGGAACACAGCTTGGCTTCGATGCTTCTACGGCTAGTCCGGTGTCGCCACTTTAACTCGCCTTTTCTTTGTTATAGTTTTTTATTTTTACTCTTTGGGGAGTTAGCACCTCCCGAGCTATGTTTGGATAAACCGAACTATGTTAGGCTCTTTAAGTATACATCTTCAAATGTACTACTCAGATCTACCTTGGGGCTCCTTTAAAGAAGCCATTCAATATACTTTTCATGCACATATTCACCTTTGTCGTGTCTGCATCCTTCCCGTACCATTTCAAGCCATCATATGCACCAACTTGACTTAACTTTTTGCCAAGCTGGGTTGCCTGGTTCCTGTGCTTCCCCCTGCTTCCCGATTATTCGGCTAGGGGGTTAAGGGAGCACCTCTACGAGTGCTATGACCGGGTCAGCCGCGTACTTACCTCAGATGGGTGAAGTCGAAAGCTAGCGTTCTTAAGAAAATAATGGGTCGGCGATGAGGGAAGTGAAAATAATTGGGTGTTCACTACCAAAGTCCTGGTGTTCGATTCCCAAAATGACTAACATCCGCATACTATAGGTATCCGGATACAACGTCTATGCTCAACATGACAAACCCGCAGAAAGGAACCCATGGATGAATTATTTTCTTTGGAAGATGTTTCTTATGTTAAAAAGTAAAATAAAATAACTCACCGCACGTGCTTTTGTCTGTTTACACCAAATGGACGGATTGCCTGGTTACCCGACGTGATTTCCTGTTGAATCAGGTCACATAGTACGGAAGACTCCCCGGCCACTGGCCGGGGAGGCGGAAGCCGATGGCCGGTTAAGACAGCGTTTACAGTGCGGATAGAGAATGTTTGATGTAAAGACATAGATACATAGAATCAAATTCCCTAGTCCTTGTCAATATTATCTATCATGCTATCTAGGGCACAGTCCTCTTGCAAGTACCGAGCAGCAGGCATTACTTGGTCATATACCAAATGAAGAGGTATTTCTTACCCATCCGAACCTGCCGGTCCAACACGAGCCATATGATCTGGCTCGAGATTGGTAAAATGGGTCTTCACCATTGCCCATGCCTCCCATGCTCCCACCCGGCAAGCTGATATCTTCCGTAACTCGAAGCATCATCGAGCTCCTTTAAAATGATTGGCCAGTTCGGCCATCCCTTCTAGAGGCGTATCGGTAGGCCACAACGCCTTGACCATGCCCTTCATAGCTTTCCGAGCTCGCTCGTGGCCGATGGATAGCTCCTTTAAAAGATTTCCCCCAAACGAGTCAACTTCTTCTTCGGGTTGCCCCATTAGGAGACCTAACACAAGGTGTGGCCTGTCCCTTCTATTCATGCATTGCAAATATCTATGTGATCATTGCTACCTCTTGGGCTTGCGTTGGTTTTCCCTTGAAGAGGAAAGGGTGATGCAGCAAAGTAGCATAAGTATTTCCCTCAGTTTTTGGAACCATGGTATCAATCCAGTAGGAGACGACGCACAAGTCACCGAATACTTGCACAAACAATCAAGACTTGCAATGCGATAAAGGGGTTGCCAATCCCTTCATGGTCACTCGCAAAAGTGAGATCTGATAGAGATAGATAAATGGTGAAGTAAATATTTTTGGTATTTTTGATTTATAGATTGGAAAATAAATATTCCAAAATAATAGATCGGGAACTAGCAAGATGTAAACGAGATTCAATATAATGGAAAAGAGACCCGGGGGCAATAGGTTTCACTAGTGGCTTCTCTCGACATAGCATATATTACGGTGGGTGAACAAATTACTGCCGAGCAATTGATAGAAAAGCGCATAATTATGATGACTTCTAAGGCAATTGAGGGAGTCCTGGACTAGGGGGTGTCCGGATAGCCAAACTATCATCTTTCGCCGGACTCCTAGACTATGAAGATACAAGATTCAAGACTCAGTCCCGTGTCCGGATGGGACTTTCCTTGGCGTGAAAGGCAAGCTTGGCGATACGAATATGTAGATCTCCTACCATTGTAACCGACTCTGTGTAACCCTAGCCCTCTCCGGTGTCTATATAAACCGGAGGGTTTTTGTCCGTAGGACGAACAACAATCATACCATAGGCTAGCTTCTAGGGTTTAGCCTCCTTTATCTCGTGGTAGATCTACTCTTGTACTACCCATATCATCAATATTAATCAAGCAGGAGTAGGGTTTTACCTCCATCGAGAGGGCCCAACACAGGTAAAAACATCGTGCCTTGTCTCTGTTACCATCCGCCTAGGCGCACAATTCGGGACCCCTACCGAGATCCGCCGGTTTTGACATCGACATTGGTGCTTTCATTGAGAGTTCCTCTGTGTCGTCACCTTTAGGCCCGATGGCTCCTTCGATCATCAACAACGGCGTCCAAGGTGAGACTTTTCTTCCCGGACAAATCTTCGTATTCGGTGGCTTCGCACTGCGGGCCAATTCACTCGGCCATTTGGAGCAGATCGAAAGCTATGCCCCTGGCCATCAGGTCAGATTTGGAAGTTTGAACTATATGGCCGACGTCCGCGGAGACTTGATCTTCGACAGGTTCGAGCCACAGCCAAGCGCGCCGCACTTTCACGATGGGCATGATCTAGCTCTGCTGCCGGACAGTGCCCTGGAGGCCGCACAAGTGTCCTCTCCGACCCTTAGCTCGGAGCCGACTGCGTCGATCGAGGATGGGTGGCTAGACACCGCCTCGGGGGTTGCTACCTCTACGGTGATAGAGCCAAATACCAACCCTGTCCGTTGTGAAGCTCGTGACTCCAAGGTGCCGGACTCCTCTCCGGACTCCGAACCATCTGTGCCCCTGCCAATTGAATCTGATTGGGCGCCGATCATGGAGTTCACCGCTGCGGATATCTTTCAGCACTCGCCCTTTGGCGACATCCTGAATTCACTAAAGTGTCTCTCTTTATCAGAAGAGCCCTGGCTGGATTATGGTCAGGACGGTTGGGATGCAGACGACGAAGAAATTCAAAGCCCACCCACCACCCACTTCGTAGCCACTGTCGATGACTTAACCGACATGCTAGACTTCGACTACGAAGACATCGACGGAATGGACGACGATGCAGGAGATGACCAAGAACCAGTGCCTACAGGGCACTGGAAGGCCACCTCGTCATACGACATTTACATGGTGGACATCCCAAAGGATGGGAATGGCGATGGAACAACGGAGGACGACCCCTCCAAGAAACAGCCTAAGCACCGGCGTCGGCGGCGCCGCTCTAAATCCCGCCACAGCAAAAATGGAGATTCCAAGACGGAGACAATAACACCGGGACGGTGCGAAAGACAACCCCTCCAAAGCAGGATTCAGCGCAGGGAGGATGGAGAAGCCAGCCTTCATGAGAGAGCGGCAGACAGAGAGGTAGAGGACGATAATTATATGCCTCCCTCCGAAGACGAGGCAAGCCTCGACGACGACGAATTTGTCGTGCCTGAGGATCCCGTCGAACAAGAATGTTTCAAACCCAGTCTTATGGCCACGGCAAGCAGCCTCAAGGAAAAGCAGCAACAGCTTAGAGCTGACCAAGACTTGCTAGCCGACAGATGGACTGAAGTCCTTGCGGCTGAAGAGTATGAACTCGAACGCCCCTCCAAGAGCTACCCAAAACGCAGGCTGCTACCCGATTAGAGGAGGAAGCACCTAAACCTACATCACCAGCGATATACGCCAACCGCCACCTCGTGGTCAACATGACAGAGAGGCCTCTCGGCCCTACACTCAAGTCACACCCTGGCGCCGCTCAAAAAATACCAAGGCAGGGGAAAATGCGCCAGACCTATGGGATATACTCGAGGACAAGGAAAGGCAAACAAGATCGTTCTACGGATCGCGTGGGCGCCCCACGATATGTGATGATAACCGTCACGCCGGATACAGCAATTCCGGCCGGGCCAAACACAACAGACAAAGCTCATTTGAGCTGCGTCGTGATATAGCCCAATACAGAGGCGCCGCACACCCACTGTGCTTCACAGACGAAGTAATGGATCATCAAATCCCCGAGGGTTTCAAACCCCTAAACATTGAATCATACGACGGCACAACAGATCATGCGGTTTGGATCGACGACTATCTCCTTCACATCCACATGGCCCGCGGTGATGATCTACACGCCATCAAATACCTCCCACTCAAGCTTGCCAGCAGAATCAATTGGTTGTTGGGAAGACCTGGAAGCCGCATTCCTTGATAACTTCCAGGGCACATATGTGCGACCACCAGACGCTGATGACCTAAGCCACATAATTCAGTAGCCAGAAGAATCGACCAGACAATTCTGGACACGGTTCCTAACCAAGAAAAATCAAATCGTCGACTGTCCGGATGCAGAGGCCCTTGCAGCCTTCGAACACAACATCCGCGACGAGTGGCTTGCCTGGCACCTAGGACAGGAAAAGCCGAAACCCATGGCAGCCCTCACATCACTCATGACTCGCTTCTGCGCGGGAGAGGACAGCTGGCTAGCTCGCAGTAACACTGACCAAAATCCCTGGTAATTCGGATACCAAGGACACCAACGGCAGGTCGCGTCGCAACAAGCACAAGCGCCACATTAATGGCGACACTACTGAGGATACGGTAGTCAATGCCGGATTCAGAGGCTCTAAACCCGGTCAGCAGAAAAAGCCATTCAAAATAAATACTCCAGGCCCGTCCAATTTGGACCGAATACTCGATCGCTGCGTGCGGATACGGCACCCCGAAAAGCCAACCAATCACACCAACAGGGATTGTTGGGTGTTCAAGTAGGCAGGCAAGTTAACTGCCGAAAACAATGACAAGGGGCTGCATAGAGATGACGAGGAGGAGACCCGACCGCCGAACAATAGAGGACAGAAGGGTTTCCCCCCACTAGTGCGAACGGTGAACATGATATACGCAACCCACATACCCAAAAGGGAGCGGAAGCGTGCACTCAGGGACGTATGCGATGGAGCCAGTCGACCCAAAGTTCAATCCGTGGTCCTCCTGCCCGATCACTTTTGATTGAAGGGACCACCCCACTAGCATCCGCCATGGCGGATTCACCGCATTGGTTCTAGACCCAATCGTCGACGGATTTCACCTCACTAGAGTCCTCATGGACGGCGGCAGTAGCCTAAACCTGCTTTATCAGGATACAGTGCGCAAGATGGGCATAGACCCCTCAAGGATTAAACCCACAAAGAAGACCTTCAAAGGCGTCATACCAGGTGTAGAGGCCAACTGTACAGGCTTAGTTACACTCGAAGTGGTCTTCGGATCCCCGGATAACTTCTGAAGCGAGGAGTTTATCTTCGACATAGTCCCGTTCCGCAACGGCTATCATGCACTGCTCGGACGAACCGCATTTGCAAAGTTCAATGCGGTGCCGCACTTCGCATACCTCAAGCTCAAGATGCCAGGCCCTCGAGGAGTCATTACGTTCAATGAAAACACCGAACTCTCTCTCCAAACGGAGGAGCATACAGCGGCTCTCGCGGCGGAAGTACAAAGCAGCCTCTTAAGGCAATTCTTGAGTCCGGCTGTTAAGCGGTCGGACACCGTCAAGCACGCCCGGAGTAACCTACAACAAGACCGCCTGGCACGTTCCGAGCACGCGTAGCAATGCGGCCCCAACCCCAGCCCTCGCGAAATCGCGAGACCAGTACCATGCATACATAACTACGCTCTAGAGATACCATGGGCATAGGGGTAGGGGCATGACCACGGCATGCCCGAAGAGTGGCTCAACCGCACCAGAGGCTCCCAATTGTGTTATTCTTTTTTTTCTTATTCTCAAGAATCCGTTTTCCAGAAGCCCTGTCTGGCAGTAGAATTGCCGAACTCACGATGCAACAGCCGGGAAGCAGAAAAGCTACGTCGAGTGTCGGTGGTCTCTATTACGAAGCGATACCTGTTTTACATACCATCCCGCAGCCTACCCCCGGAGAGGGACATGTTAAATAGTCCCATCCCTTGCTTATCGCACTATTTGCATCGTTACGCTTTCATTGCAGTATTTTTGAATAAACAATGCATCGCTTTTGCCTATTATTGCATTCCTTTTCTATCTATATATGTTCACTTATGACATGTTGCATTAAATGCGCTTTGGTGCGGCCAAATACACCGAGGGCTTAAGTACCCCAAAATATGGTGTGATAAGTCCTAACACTTTAACAAGTGCGGCACCCGAACTTATAGCATTATATGCATCGGCTCTGAATCATGTCTTGGGTCAATAGTTGGGTTTGCCGGCTCCCATGTTTTGGTACCTTATGTTCCGTTATATCGGCTAAGGTAGCTGGGAGAACCACTGCGATTGTGCCCGGTTGAGCTGGGTTGAGCACCTCGGTGGAAAGCTAAAACTGACCGTCATGATAGAGGCGAGAGCCGATCGCTGTTCGAGAGGTTTTTTCGAGTCCCTAAAGACTTATGCCGCTTAGAGCGAGGAGTCGACTTCGTCCGCCCAGCGTGGATAGCGCCCAATTGGTCTTCCTAACACTAGGGCTTCACCGAAATTTAAAATTATAGAATTCTATGGCTAAGTGGGAGTGTTCAAGAATTATAAGTCCGGTTGCCTCGTTCGTTGTGTTGAGCGCCTCCTCGAAGGACCCAAAAATGGGAACAAGAGCACTCAAGTTTATCCCGAACACCCCAGCACTCGCGGTATGGGGGATGAAGCCAACGACTTGCCATCTCTCAAATTTAATAAACGGCCGCACCGAAGGTAATATTTTAAATTCACAAGCGTTGCTTAGTGCATATGAACAAGTTTTCAAGCGTACAGGATAACAAATGCGAGTTTACTCAAGAATTACATCTTTGGAGCATTCACCCGCTATAAGGCGGGCACCCTTCAGGACGTTCTCATAATACATCTTGGGCTTGCGATACTCCCTGCCCGGCGGTGGAGCGTTCGTCACAAGCTTCTCAGCGTCCATCTTGCCCCAGTGCACTTTAGCACGGGCAAGGGCCCTACGGGCACCTTCGATGCAGACGGAGCGCTTGATGACTTCAATCCATGGACAAGCGTCCACTAGCCGCCGCACCAGCCCGAAGTAGCTCCCAGGCATGGCCTCCTTCGGCCATAGCCGAGCTATGAGGCCCTTCATGGCCTGTTCGGCCACCTTGTGGAGCTCGACCAGCTGCTTTAGCTGGTCGCTCAGGGGCACCGGATGTCCGGCCTCAACATATTGAGACCAGAACACCTTTTCCGTCGAGCTCCCGTCCTCGGCTTGGTAGAACGCGGCAGCATCATACACTCTACGCGGCAGATCTGTGAATGCTCCTGGAGAGCTCCGAATTTGGGTAAGTAACAGATAATTCACTTTTACATGCTTGCTTTGCATGAAGAATGCCTTACCCACCGCTATCTTTTTTATCGCCTCAATCTCCTGGAGGGCCTTCTGGGCTTCGGCCTTAGCGGCTTAGGCACTCTCAAGAGCCAGGGCGAGCTCGGACTCTCGAGTCTTCGAGTCACGCTCCAAACTCTCATGTTTTTCCACAAGAGCCTGGAGCTCTTGCCGCACCTCCGCCACCCGCGCCTCCTTCTTCTCTCGCTTGGTGCGTTTCACGGTCGCATTGCTTTTGGCCTTGGACACCGCTTCCTTCAGGGTCGCCACCTCGTTCGTGGCCCCAGCAATACTCACGTTATTCCTGTCATTTTTTTGCAACCAAATCCTTTCTATAAGGTATTACTTTAATAAGGTATTACTTACCTTCCTTGTCCTCGAGCTGCTTCTTGGCACGGCCGAGCTCGTTCTCGGACCGCTCGAGGCTCTGCTTCAATACATTGACCTCCGCATCGGTCTGGCAGAGGTCAGCGAGTGTAGCTGCTGATTCCCATATTGACATACTTATGTTAGACTCCTGCATATATCTTTTTAGATCCTCGATTCGGCTTTTCTTTCCAACACCAAACCGAGCATCGAGGCTCTTCTGTCTATGCGGTACTATTTTTACATATCTTAATTACATACCTCAAAGCCCGTTAGAAGGCTGGTACAGGCTTGATCAGTCCGCTCTTGGATGGTGAACTTTACGGATCACCGCACTCATAACGATCGCGGTGCTCCTCGTCGATGGAGGCGTTAAGCGCCTCCGGCAAATTATCCGGCGCCTCCGGTTGGACGGAGGTCACCGGCGCCGCAGTCTTGCTCTTCTTACGAAGGGGCCGCCCGCCGGACTCCGGAACCACCAAAGGTTCCGGTGCGGAGTCCGGCCCAGGGCCGAACTCAGAACCCTTTGGGGGTTGATCCCCCTCGTGCCCAAAGTCCGGGAGGTTGCCCTGTGGCACCTCCGGAACCTCCTCCTCCTGGCTGGGCCCCTTTTGGGACCCCACCTCGGCGTCATCCGCAGCGCGAGGAGAGGAGACGGCCGGATGTGAAGTGCTATCCACGTCCGATGGCGCCAGGGAGCAGCTCGTTGAAGTGTCACGCCCGTCCTTGGGCGGGCTGCAGGGTTATATTCGGCGTTAAGAGATTCTATGCAACAAATGAAACGCCATGAGTTATTCTGGTATCCGGACACTTACGAAGTTGCCAGGGGCTTAGTCCTTGGTGGCCACTCCTCTTCATCGTCGTCGGCGTTGGTGGAGTAGTCCGAGGGGAGGGTCCTTCCCTTCTTGGACCCATCGGCCTCCCCCATTGGGGAGGCCTTCCTTTTCTTCTCTCCCCCCGCTGGGGGAGAAGCATCTTTTTCCTCCTCCCCGTCTTCGCGTGAGGAGTCTGCCTCGGAGTCGTCGGACGATGAGTCCGACAACACCTGGCACCGGGAACTCCTTCGAGTTCCCGTGGCCTTCTTCTTGGCCTTCTTCTCCGGCACCACGTAAGGCGCCGGAGCCAGCAGCCCCGTTAATTGGGCGTCCGCTGGGTCTTCTGGTAAGGGAGCCGGACAGTTAACCTGCCCGGATTTCTTCTCGCGAACTGTCAAAGGTAAGGGAGTTTAGATCCCGCATGGAGTCAAACTATGAAAAACAAGTGTCCCGTAAAGGGAAAAATAGCTTACCTCGCCGGCTTGACGCTGCAAGCTGAATCCGCGATCTTTGGTAGCGGATGCGGGAGCCTCGGCGCCCTTGAACAGCACCTTCTAGGCACCTTCGTACATAGTGTCGAAGAGCCTGCTCAAGGTCTGGTGCTGTGCCGGATCAAACTGCCAAAGTTGAAAGCCCGTTGTTGGCACGGGAGGATCCGGCGGATGAGCATGACTTGGACTGCGTTGACGAGCTTGATCTTCTTGTTCACAAGGTTTTGGACGCAGGTTTGGAGTCCGGTCAGCTCTTCCAAATCACCCCATGTCAGGCCCTTCTCTTTCCAGGAGGTGAGCCGTGTGGGGATGCCAGATCTGAATTCGGGGGCCGCTGCCCATTCAGGGTCACGCGGCTCGGTGATGTAGAACCACCCGGATTGCCACCTTTGACGGTTTCATGAAGGCGCCCTGAAGCCATATGACGTTGGGCATCTTGCCCACCATGGTGCCTCCGCACTCCGCCTGTTGGCCGCCCACCACCTTCGGCTTGACATTGAAGGTCTTCAGCCATAAGCCGAAGTGGGGTTTGATGCGGAGGAAGGCCTCGCACACAATGATAAACGCTGAGATGTTGAGGATGAAATTCGGGGCCAGATCGTGGAAATCCAGGCCGTAGTAGAACATGAGCCCCCGGACAAATGGGTGGAGTGGGAAGCCCAGTCCACGGAGGAAATGGGGAAGGAACACCACCCTCTCATGGGGCCTGGGGGTGGGGACGAGCTGCCCCTCGTCTGGAAGCCGGTCGCGCCGTTGTCAGGTATCCGCTTTCCTCGGCTTTGATGTGCCCCTCCGTGACGGAGGAGGCCATCCACTGCCTCCGCTCCCGGACATGGCTGGGGAAGGTCGGGCGAGATGTGCGGACTTGGGTCTTTGGAGCTCGAGTACGCGAAATGGATAAGCAAAGGAGGAAGAAGGCGTAGGTAAAAAGGTGGATCCTTATCCCCTTATATGGACGGACGAACCTATGCGTCCCCACCGGCCTGGTAAAACTCGCTTATCTCCCAAGCGCCATAATCGATGGCGTGGTTGGGTTACCCACGCCCGTATTGATGAGAATCCCGGAATAAGGGGACACGATCTCTGCTTTGACAACACGTGCCAAGGAAACCGCTTCCCTAAACGCACTGAGGTGGAACAGTAAAAACGATTCGAATAAAGGCTTGGCCGTGGTGTGGTGTCACGCCACGGAATATGTTAGCAGATTGAACTTGTGTAAATATTATTCTCTCTACGATGGTATGTGGAACTTATTTTGCAGAGCCGGACACTATCCTTGTGTTCAAAATCTTCTACGAAGAATTCGGAGGAGGAACCCGCCTTGTAATGCCGAAGACAATATCCGCGCTGGACTCGTCGTCATTGAAGCCTGGTTCTGGGCTCTTGAGGAGTCTGGACTAGGGGGTGTCCGGATAGCCGAACTATCATCTTTGGCCGGACTCCTAGAATATGAAGATACAAGATTGAAGACTCCGCCCCGTGTCCGGATGGGACTTTCCTTGGTGTGAAAGGCAAGCATGGCGATACGGATATGTAGATCTCCTACCATTGTAACCGACTCTGTGTAACCCTAGCCCTCTCCGGTGTCTATATCAACCGGAGGGTTTTAGTCCGTAGGACGAACAACAATCATACAATAGGCTAGCTTCTAGGGTTTAGCCTCATTGATCGCATGGTAGATCTACTCTTGTACTACCCATATCATCAATATTAATCAAGCAAGAGTAGGGTTTTACCTCCATCGAGAGGGCCCGAACCTGGGTAAAAACATCGTGCCCCTTGTCTCCTGTTACCATCCGCCTAGACGCACAGTTCGGGACCCCCTACCCGAGATCCAACGGTTTTGACACCGACAGCAATGATCATGAACATAGGCATCACGTCCATGTCAAGTAGACCGACTCCTGCCTGCATCTACTAGTATTACTCCACATATCGAGCGCTATCCAGCATGCATATAGAGTATTAAGTTCATAAAGAATGGAGTAACGCATTAAGCAAGATGACATGATGTAGAGGAATTAACTCAAGCAATATGATGGAAACTCCATCTTGTTATCCTAGATGGCAACAATACAATACGTGCCTTGCTGCCCCTACCGTCATTGGGAAAGGACACCGCAAGATTGAACCCAAAGCTAAGCACTTCTCCCATTGCAAGAAAGATCAATCTAGTAGGCCAAACTAAACTAATAATTTGTAGAGACTTGCAAAGATATCAAATCATGCATATAAGAATTTAGAGAAGAACCAAATAATATTCATAGATAAGCTTGTTCATAAATCCACAATTCATGGGATCTTGGCAAACACACCATAAAAGAGTACTACATCGAATAGATCTCCAAGAACATCGAGGAGAACATGGTATTGACAAAAGAGAGAGAATAAGCCATCTAGCTAATAACTATGGACCCGAAGATTTGTGGTAAACTACTCACGCTTCATCGGAGAGGTAATGATGTTGATGTAGAAGCCCTCCATGATCAAATCCTCCTCCGGCAGAACGCCGGAAAAGGCCCCAAGATGGGATCTCACCGGTACAAAAGGTTGCGGCGGTGGAAAAGTGGTTTCGTGGCTCCCCCTGATGTTTTTAGGATATAAGAGTATATATAGGTGAAGGAACTAGGTCAGGAGCTACGAGGGGCCCACGAGGGTGGGGGCGCGCCTACCCCCTGGGCGCGCCCTCCTGCCTCGTGGCTTCCTTGTTGCGTATCCGACTTCATCTCCAAGTATTCTGGTTTGCTTTCGGTCCAAGAAAGATCATCGCGAAGGTTTCATTCCGTTTGGACTCCATTTGGTATTCCTTTTATGCAAAACTCTAAAATAGGCAAAAAATTAGAAACTGGCACCGAGCCCTCGATTAATAGGTTAGTCCCAAAATAATATAAAATAGCATATTAAAGCCCATTAAACATCCAAAATAGATAATATAATAACATGGAACAATCAAAAATTATAGATACGTTGGAGACGTATCAAGCATCCCCCAGCTTAATTCCTGCTTGTCCTCGGGTAGGTAAATGATAAAAACATAATTTTTGATGTGGAATGCTACCTAACATATTTATTCATGTAATTTTCTTTATTGTAGCATGAATGTTCGGATCCAAAAGATTCAAGACAAAAGTTTAATATTGACATAAAAACAATAATACTTCAAGCATACTAACAAAGCAATGATGTCTTCTCAAAATAACATTGCCAAAGAATGCTATCGCTACAAAATCATATAGTCTGGCTATGCTCTATCTTCATCACACAAAATATTTAAATCATGCACAACCCCGATGACAAGCCAAGCAATTGTTTCATACTTTTGATGATATCAAACTTTTTCAATCTTCACGCAATACATGAGCGTGAGCCATGGACATAGCACCATAGGCGGAATAGAATGGTGGTTGTGGAGAAGACAAAAAGGAGAAGATAGTTTAACATCAAATAGGCGTATCAACGGGCTATGGAGATGCCCATCAATAAATATCAATGTGAGTGAGTAGGGATTGCCATGCAACGGATGCACTAGAGCTATAAGTGTATGAAAGCTCAAAAATAAACTAAGTGGGTGTGCATCCAACTTTCTTCCTCATGAAGACCTAGGGCACTTTGAGGAAGCCCATCATTGGAATATATAAGCCAAGTTCTATAATGAAAAATTCCCACTAGTAAAAGAAAGTGACAACATAGGAGACTCTCTATCATGAAGATCATGGTGCGACTTTGAAGCACAAGTGTGGAAAAAGGATAGTAACATTGCCCCTTCTCTCTTTTTTCCTCATTTTTTTTGGGCCTTCTCTTCTTTTTATGGCCTGTTTTTTTTATATTTTTTTTCATCCGGAGTCTCATCCCGACTTGTGGGGAAATCATAGTGATGCGGAGCATCCTATGGACATCACCATGTCAAGAGTCCATTTGAAAAGTGACACGTGCCACATCTACTTCATGCATACAAAGGTGAATCATCTCCTTTACACGTGTCCACTTGTACCCTTCGAGGATGGTATACTACTTGACCCCTCTCTCGTGTGCATACTTAGGTGTGAGCGGAGCTACACGTTCATCACGGAGGAGTCCAAGCGCAAGAGAACAACTACACCATCCAAGACGGAAGCCTGGAAGCGGAGAGGGAAGCGCCAAGAAGAAGGCAGTAGCTCCCAGGCGACCCCGTGCGCACGGGCCCCTCCGACCCCATGCCCACGGGCCTCCCAGGCTGGCGGTCCTGAAGACCCCATGCGCACGGGCGTGTACCGTGCCCACGGGACCCCCGTGTCCATGGGCCTCACGGACCCCGTGCGCACGGGCCCTTGCGTCTGGTCCCTGGATACCCCGTGCGCACGGGCTCCACTTACCCCGTGCACACGGGGCCCCCTGTGCGTGGCTGTTGGGCTTGGCCCTTGTATCCCCATCTCATCCCTATTTACCCCTTCATCATTTGGACCTATATATACTCCTCTTCCTCCTCCATTTAGACTTAGCTAAGGATAGATCTAAACACTAGAGCCTAGCTCATGTATCTCCCCATGTGGGATTCCTCTTGAGAGAGAAGACTCCATTGGAGTACAAGACCTCCATTGGAGAAGATCCCTAGTGGATGAAGACCCCCTTGAGGGAAGGATCTATCTAGATCATCAAGCCCTCATCTCCTTCATAGGATTTGGGATGAACTCTACCATGTATCTTATTTCCCTTTGATTGTTCATATACCTTGTGGATCTTATGTGTTTGATTGTCTAGTGGATGTGTGATTTGACTTGTTCTTGAGTGTTCCTCTTGTTTCTCCCTCCTTTGTTCATCTTGCTCTTGGGGATTCCCCTCCAATTCGTGAAAGATCTCCCCATAGGGTTCCACCCTACATCATATGGTATCATGAGCCATGGTTTCTCATGAAATTGGAGCCCCCCTCTTAGTTTTCTAGCCTAATTTTGCTTGTTCTTGCCCAATTTCGAAAATCCCCACAAAAATCTACATCATTATGGTATCATGAGCCATGGTTTCTCACGAAATTGGAGCCCCCTCTTTGTTTTCTAGCCTAGTTTTGTGTGATTTCGTCCTAAATTCGAAAATTCCCCACCAAAAATAGCCCCAATTTTTTTTTGATTTGTTGGTTTGATGAGATTTTGTTGGATTTGATCCATGGATTTGCTTGGTTTCAAGTGGATCTAGCCTTCCCCCATCTTTTCCCCACCATCCATCCCCAAAATCTCCCCAATTTTTCCCTAGAAATCTTCAATTTCCGCCCCAAAATCGCGAAATTTCCGCCCACCCCGTGCCCACGGACCCCAGACCCCATGCGCACGGGCCCCCGAAAAGTCTCTGGACACCCCGTGCCCATGGACTTGTACCGTGCGCATGGGACCCCGTGCCCACGGGCCCTAGACCCCGTGCGCACGGCTCTCCGAGAAACAGCCGCGTGCACTTTATCGTTTTGCCATATCTTCCACATCCGGAGTCCGATTTTCGCGTTCTTTAGCTCATTGAGTAGCTATTGACATACCCGATCCAGCTAGATAGGTTCCAACACCATTTGACTCCATCAAAATTTTGACATTTTGGCATCTTTGCGTAGGCCTTCCACCATATCATCCGCAAAACCACCATAGTCTTCCGCAACCTAACCCATTTCGCTCCATATAGAATTTTTGGTTGTTTAAGTCGTGACTTGAGTCTCCTAAGGTGTTTCGGCTACTTAGGGATGATTGCTTCTTCATCAACCACCACCACCACTTCCACATTGCCACTTCCACTTCCACCATTTGACATTTGTCATTTGAGATTTTGAGTTTGCGGTTTTTACCGTTTCCTAAGGTGCTACTTAGGGACGGGTCTACATCATCTTGGTATCTACATCAAGAACACCTCCACTCATCATCGCAAAGGACGGTAACCTCGACGACACCATTGTATATTCCCCTTGCAATTACATTGATAACCCCTAGCCCATTTTGCGTCACTTACCTATCGAGACTAGTCATTTGAGTATTGCCGGCAACGTTACTTGTGCACATTAGTGATCCACCATTCCATTGCATACATACCATATCATACTGGTATCATATCATCCATTGTGCCACAATATCGTTCCCGCATATACACAATAGCTATCTTGGTTTGTGCATTGTGCAAATTGGCCATAGAAAAAAAAGAGAAAAAAAAGCTTTTAAGCAAAAAGAGAGCAAAGAGCTCGTGAGCAAGTGCCATAGCATCATACCCCATTGCACAAAAAGAGCCATACCAAAATCTACATCATATGGTATCATGCTTGAGAGAAACACCGGGAACCATACATACATAGCATACTTGGGATAGAAAGTTTACCCATCTTGCATCTATAGGTTGTGCACAAGTGTCGTATCCGCCTATTGAGCAATCGTGCTAGCGTCTCTCTTGAGTTGTGCAACACGAGCGTTTTCCGTGGACTCCACATTGTGTGCTCATTCCTTGGTTGCACGACCCCATTTATCTATCCGTGTGTGTGTTTCCGTGTACCATTTGCTATTGGTCTACTTGTTTCACTTGCGAATTTGTGAATCTTTTCCAACATTATTGACTCTTGCTAACATTTTGCATCAAATTTTTGTGCCACTATCCTCACCGAGCTCTACCATAAGCTTTTACTTGTAGGTGTGAGTGAACAAGTCCGGTACCAATTCCACTATTATTTCATTTCACATTGAGTGATACAAGATACATCCTCAACTTTGGTAAAAGGTAGCTTGGTATTGTTTATCTCATTTCCTACTCACCTTTGCTCGAGTCTTGTGATGGATAGGCAAAGCACATCATCTCCGGTCTACAACAACGACGACGAGCTCGATGCTATGAAGAACTTCATCGACGCCAAGATGGACAAGCGCATGGAGGAGCTCAAGGCCCTCATCAAGAACCGCAACCGATCTTCCTCATCTTCGCGAAGACGCTCAAGTGCAAAGACTCCCGAGCTACTATCTCCGTCAAGTACACACAAGCATCGACATCGACATGACCATGAAGAGAGAGCTTCAGGACACGTGTTGGCTGCTCTGCCAACCCCGTGCACACGGGCCCTCGACCCCCATGCCCACGGGACCCCGTGCACACGGCCTTCTACACCCCGGTGCACACGGGCTATACAGAGCCGCGACATCGACCTCAAGGCTTCAGCTTCTTCAACACCGACGGCATCTTCGCCAAGTGACTACAAGGCATCTTCGCCTTCGGATATTGGGCATCTTTGCCAACAAGAACCTCAAGACTACACTCAAGAGAAGCTACCCAAGCTCAAGTCCGCGACTTCCACGAGCTACTACGACCTCGACACCGACCATGCGATTCCTTTCTATGGGACTCAAGAACCCGAGGAGTACCTCGAGTGGGAGCGTTTGATGGACGACTACCTCAAGCTACATCAAGTTCCTCCCGAAGATCAAGTGAAGTGCGCCACAAGAAACTTCCACGACTACGCCTTGACATGGTGGCTTCACACACCTTCGGAGTATTACGACATGAGTTGGCCCAAGACGAAGAGAGCTTTGCGGCGAGAGTTTGTGCCTCCAACCTACACAGAACAACTTCTTCGCCAATTGGAGAACACCATCCAAGGATCCAAGTCTATCGACAAGTACTTCAAGGAGATGAAGATTGCCTTGCGACGAGCCGGCGTGGACGACCCCATTTCAATGAAGTTCCACTTCATGATGGGATTGCACAACGACTTCTCCAAGACCATCTTCCTCGAGAACTACAAGTCCATCGACGACTACTACATTGGTGCTCTCAAGGCGGAACAAGAACTCATGAAAGCCAAGGCTTCTCCACCCCAAGAAAACTTCACGGCGACCAAACTCTATGACAAGCATGAGGCTAGTACCACCATGATGTCCAAGGCCGACAAGCTCCAAGACAATGCTCCCAAGTTTGACTTCACTACCATCCCTCTTTGTGGCATTGATGATGCCGAGTCTACTTTGACTCTTTTTCAAGACGGTGCGGCAACGAGTACGACTACGGAGACCTTCAAGGACCAAGCTTTGGAGGCGAGCGACAAGGTGGCGATCAAGGACGATGCTTCATCTTAGGATGTGAGAGTGATGTTGAGCCATCTTCGGCCTTCATCCACGACGAGAGTGATGATGTGCCATCTTCAGCCTTCATCCACGGCGACCACGATGAGATGGTTGAGCATGAGACTTTCCCTTTGACCACGGCGACGTATGATGACTTGAGTGACTTTTGCCACCATATTGAGAGTGAGAGTGACTTCACCACTAGCCCCATATATGATGAGTTGCCCCACTTTCCATGTGAGGAGAGCCACAACCCCCACCACTTGAGTGAGATGAGTGACTCCACCATATGTGACTTTGAGTGCACCTACTTTGAGGGAGTGAGTGAACCACCACATAGAGAGTGTGAGATAGTTGATAGGTCTCGTGAGGACATTTGCATTTCTAACAACTTGACCTCTACCTCTATTGTGTCTTCTCATTTGGTGCTAGGTACCATTTATGATGACGCGCCGATCCTCGACGACTTTGTCCTCCCTTTGGAAAAGACGATGACCATGGTGGAATATGATGCACCCCCCACATGGTTCCATCAAGATGAAGATGACCACCATTTGGTCTTCCCCACCTCACCTACACCACTTGAGTGGAATGACAAAGGTAACAAAGGTGTAGGTGATGCTCTAGTCCCACTAGCAGACATTCTTGAGATTGATTGCTTGCATGATGTTGATCCACTTAGTACCATGATTCACGCTAGTATGATTTCCCCATGTGATGATTTGCCCATTTATGACGAGTATGATGATTGCCATGAGGAGTCTATTAGTTATGATGCCATGTTACATAGGATTTCTTGTGACAATATTTTAGGTCACATCATGTTTGAAAATCTGCTTGACTTGTCACATGCTATGCATGAGATCAACCATATGTCCTATTTGCAATCTCTTCATAGTGACTATGCATATGCCATTAAAATAAACCCAATTTGCACATATGGCATAGATGACAAGCCCATGGTTATTGGCATTTGTTTCTCTTGTGATGATATTGATATGCTCCCTTTGCATCATTTATCTCATATGCCATGTCATGACCACCTAGCTTCGGATATGCATTGTTTTAGATGTTGTCCATTTTCTCCATATGATGTTTCCGATATTGCTCATGAGGAGACCCCCATAGTTTCCTCATACATTTTAGGAGATTTTGATCCATCCCATCCATTGCATGATCCCAATACTTGTGTGCACCATATGCTCCCCATGAATAAACATGCTATTAAAGTGCCATTGCATCATGATGTGCCATATACTTGCATTCTCAATTTGTGTCCCCATCATGTCATACATAATAACTATTCTTTCATGATGGATGACATGTTCTTATACCATGCATCAAATTTCTTTGAGCATTTCTTATCTTGTGCTAACTCACACATGCACATACACATCATGATGGATGATGTGTACATTTACCACGCGCACAATTTCTTTGGTTTGTGTCTGTTTTGTGTAGGTACCCATGAATACTTGTCAATCTCGCAATCCCACGAGTTGACAAAACGAGCTCTAGAGAGCAACGATGACTTGGGATCCCATGGATTGCCTTTCCCACCGCTCTCTTCACGCGAAGTCTTCGCGCATCTCTTCTACATGGCTCTCACATGGTTATGGATTATTGTCCATTACATGCTTTATGCCCATATTTCCATGTTCACTATGCTTGATACGATCATTCATATGCCTTTGCCATGCAATTGTGACCCGTGCTTGCATTTACCCATGATTCTCCATTATGATATTCCTATGTGTATTTGCATGCTTGGTGGAGATCCTTGTTCCTTTTGCCATGTTTATCATGTGCCCCATGCTATTGATGCTTGTTCTGTTGGGAGAGTCATGATGACCCATTGCTATTCACATATGGCCTCTCGCCAATACATTCATGCTATTTTACTCATATCTTGCTTTCATGCTTGTGATATGTCATGTGCATTATTCATGCCCACTATTTGCGCACATGACATGCTTGCCATGATTCCTCCTAGTATGTTGCATCTTCGCCCTACTAGCTTGCTTGACTTCATTGCTATGATTGCTTGCTATGTTGCATCACCCATGTTCCACTATTACTTGCTTTCTTGGGTTGATGACATATATCTTCATGCCTCTCACTTGATTTGTCATGATCATTGTCTCTTGTCTCCATATGTTGCATCTATCATGCTAGATGACTTGCCATGTATTGAGTGCAACAACGCTTATAGTCTTGCTCATAAGATTGCCCACATAGCATTCTCACATATGTTTGGAGATTTTGACATATTCCTTGTGAAGCATGCTTGTCTTACATCTTTGCACCATATACCTAGTGCCTTGAATATAGCTATTGTTGCATCATATTATTCATGCACTTGTGCTTCTAATGGTTATGTGCAAGAGAACAAAACCATCATGATGGATGATGTGTTTATCTACCATGCGCATACACTCTTTGTTTTGTTGTGTGCGTGTGTAGGATACTTGGACTTCGTGTCGACTTCCACTTCATATGAGTTGACCATTCGAGCTCTTGAGAGCGAGCCTCATACATTCGACCATGACTCGCTTCTACACCACATTTCCTACCACTTCGACATTGTGAAGAACGCACAAGGACATGCTTTCGAGGTGATATCCTTCTATCTCGAGAACACCCAAACCATGAGCATGCATACTGTGGATCATACTTCATGTGTTGCTTGCTCCATTGCTATGCCTTATGACATATATGGCTTGTGTGTTGCATCTAGTTCTTCACATATGCCATGTCCCTTTGCTTATCACATGCTTGACTTGATTGCCTCACACATGTTGAACAATTGCTCTTTTCATTGTGTTGAGTGCCACGATATCTTCACTACACCCTATGCACGTTATGCTCAGATTGTCTTGCACTTGCCCCATGTGTTTAAGAACTATATTTGGTGTTGTGAATGATTCCTATGCATACCATAGACCATTTGTTGAGCACTTTATGCATGCTTGCTATAACCTTGAGGTAGATGCTTGTTCAATTATCACATATATTTGCATCTTGACCTCCCATTTACATGCTTGTTCCCATGATGTACTTGATTGTGCTCAATTTATATGCTCAAATGCCATGACACACTTCTTTGTCAAACCATATGCTATGCTTGATGACAACACTTGTTGGGTGAATCACCTCTTGAATTCTTGGTTTTGCCCTTACGACAACCACATTTGTTTTTCCAAGTGTTTGTTATCTTTGCTCCTTTTGAAGGAATTACAAGACGGTGCGACATTGGAGAGTGCACATTTGGAACTACAAGATGACGAATGCTTGGTGGTCGTCCACTTCTACACGACGCCATCATCTCTTTCCCATGGTGATTTGGATTTCGATCCGAGGTCGGATCTTTCCCAAGGGGGAGGGGATGATGCGGAGCATCCTATGGACATCACCATGTCAAGAGTCCATTTGACAAGTGACACATGCCACATCTACTTCATGCATACAAAGGTGAATCATCTCCTTTACACGTGTCCACTTGTACCCTTCGAGGATGGTATACTACTTGACCCCTCTCTCGTGTGCATACTTAGGTGTGAGCGGAGCTACACGTTCATCACGGAGGAGTCCAAGCGCAAGAGAACAAATAAACCATCCAAGACGGAAGCCTGGAAGCGGAGAAGGAAGCGCCAAGAAGAAGGCAGCAGCTCCCAGGCGACCCCGTGCGCACGGGCCCCTCCGACCCCGTGCCCATGGGCCTCCCAGGCTGGCGGTCCTGAAGACCCCGTGCGCACGGGCGTGTACCGTGCCCACGGGACCCCCGTGTCCACGGGCCTCACGGACCCCGTGCGCACGGGCCCTTGCGTCTGGTCCCTGGATACCCCGTGCGCATGGGCTCCACTTACCCCGTGCACACGGGGCCCCCTGTGCGTGGCTGTTGGGCTTGGCCTTGTATCCCCATCTCATCCCTATTTACCCCTTCATCCCTTGGACCTATATATACTCCTCTTCCTCCTCCATTTAGACTTAGCTAAGGATAGATCTAAACACTAGAGCCTAGATCATGTATCTCCCCATGTGGGATTCCTCTTGAGAGAGAAGACTCCATTGGAGTACAAGACCTCCATTGGAGAAGATCCCTAGTGGATGAAGACCCCTTGAGGGAAGGATCTATCTAGATCATCAAGCCCTCATCTCCTTCATAGGATTTGGGATGAACTCTACCATGTATCTTATTTCCCTTTGATTGTTCATGTACCTTGTGGATCTTATGTGTTTGATTGTCTAGTGGATGTGTGATTTGACTTGTTCTTGAGTGTTCCTCGTGTTTCTCCCTCCTTTGTTCATCTTGCTCTTGGGGATTCCCCTCCAATTCGTGAAAGATCTCCCCATAGGGTTCTACCCTGCATCACATAGTCTCCCCATCCTTTCCTCACATGGGACAATGCTCTAATAATGAAGATCATCACACTTTTATTTACTTACAACTCAATAATTACAACTCAATACTTAGAAAAAAATATGACTCTATGTGAATGCCTCCGGCGGTGTACCCGGATGTGCAATGATTCAAGAGTGACATGTATGAAAGAATTTTGAACGGTGGCTTTGCCACAAATAGGATTTCAACTACCTTTTCATGCAAAGCAATATGACAATGATGGAGCGTGTCATAATAAATGGAATGATGGAAAGTTGCATGGCAATATATCTCGTAATGGCTATGGAAGTGCCATAATAGGTAGGTATGGTGGCTGTTTTGAGGAATGTATATGATGGGTGTATGGTATCGGCGAAAGTTGCACGACACAAGAGAAGCTAGCAATGGTGGAAGGGTGAGAGTGCGTATAATCCATGGACACAACATTAGTCATAAAGAACTCACATACTTATTACAAAAATCTATTAGCTATCAAAACGAAGTACTATGCTCATGCTCCTAGGGGGGTAGACTGGTAGGAAAATATCATTGCTCGTCCCCGACCGCCACTCATAAGGAAGGCAATCAATAAATAAATCATGCTCCCACTTTATCACATAACGGTTCACCATACGTGCATGCTACGGGAATCACAAACTTTAACACAAGTATCTCTCAAATTCACAACTATTCTACTAGCATGACTCTAATATCACCATCTTCATATCTCAAAACAATCATAAAGAATCAAAATTCTCATAGTATTCAATGCACTTTATATGAAAGTTTTTATTATACCCATCTTGGATGCCCATCATAGTAGGACTAATTTTATAACCAAAGCAAATTACCATGCTGTTCTAATAGACTCTAAAAATAATATAAGTGAATCATGAGACTTCAACAATTTCTATAAAATAAAACCACCACCGTGCTCTAAAAAGATATAAGTGAAGTACTAGAGCAATATTGTCTAGCTCAAAAGATATAAGTGAAGCACATAGAGTATTCTAACAAATCACGATTCATTTGTGTCTCTCACAAAAGGTGTGTACAGCAAGGATGATTGTCATACACTAAAAAGCAAAGACTCAAACCATACAGACGCTCCAAGCGAAACACATATCATGTGATGAATAAAAATATAGCCTCAAGTAAAGTTACCGATAGACGAAGACGAAAGAGGGGATGCCTTCCGGGGCATCCCCAAGAATAGGCTTTTGGTTGTCCTTGAATTTTACCTTGGTGTACCTTGTGCATTCCCAAGCTTAGGCTCTTGCCACTCCTTATTCCAAATTCCATCAAATCCTTACCCAAAACTTGAAAACTTCACAACACAAAACTTCAACAGAAAATCTCATGAGCTCTGTTAGTATAAGAAAATAAGTCACCACTTTAAGGTACTGTTATGAACTCATTCTTTAATTATATTTGTGTAAAAACTACTGTATAAAAACTTCTCTATGGTTCATATCCCCCGATACTACTCATAGATTCATCAAAATAAGCAAACAACACACAAAAACAGAATCTGTCAAAAACAGAATAGTCTGTAGTAATCTGTAACTTCGAATACTTCTGTAACTCCAAAAATTCTGAAATAAATTGGTGGATGTCTAATTTGTATATTAATCCTATGCAAAAAGAATCAACTTAAAATCACTCTTATATAAAAAATGACAGCTAATATCGTGAGCGCAAAGTTTCTGTTTTTTATAGCAAGATCGCATTAACTGTCACCCATGTCTTCCCAAAGGTTCTACTTGTCACAAACACTAATTAAAACATAAAACCACATATAACAAGAGGCTAGATGAATTATTTATTACTAAACAGGAGCAAAAAGTAAAGAACAAATAAAATTGGGTTGCCTCCCAACAAGCGCTATCGTTTAACGCCCCTAGCTAGGCATAAAATCAAGAATAGATCTAGGTATTGCCATAATAATGGTAGGGAAAATATCGAAAAATCATGTCGTAATCCCGACGTTCAGCAGCAAGTTTTCTTTGTGGCAAGCAAAAGTAATCAAAAGGGCTAAATTTAATGGGATAGAAGTCGGAATTGGTTCCTCCTTTGGCCCTTCATACTGTACAACCAACTCATCATTATAAGCGTTCTTTTGGCAAAAAGTCATGAGCCTTTGTTCAAGAGGAAATCCCAACCCGTTGTTCTGAATAGCAAAATTATCATTAAGTTCCGAAATCCTATCAACTAGAACATCGGTAGGAACCCTCTTTCTAAGATTTTCATTATAAGCAACATTATCTAAAGATCGTAAACGCATTATGTCTTCTTGATAAAAAAAGAATTGCTTCTATGGGAAGATGACCGGCGTCCACCCTATAATGCGCAAAACTTCATTAGCCTCTTTCATTAAAAATCTAAGCTCGTGTGCTAGATAGATGGTAGCAGCTCGCTTAACAGAAGAATGCTCAATATTAGAAGACTCTAGAAAAATCCTTTGTATGCTAGGATGCATGTGAATAAATTGTCTTTCAAGTTCAACACGAGAAAAGATATAGTGTCCGCAAGACTACTAATTTTATGAAGAATAGACCCACCCATAGTGGGTAAAGCACCAGCACAAGTAAAGAAATCTTGAATAACCCCTTTTCCAATAATATTACCATTACCAATGCGAATTTTTTTAGTGTGCAAAATAGTAGGTTCTTCATGAGGATTATGACAAGCATCAAAGTTTCCCCATCGTTACTTCTATCCTTTTCAACGATAACCTCCCCAATTTCAGACATGATGGCAACAAACCGAACTAACAAACAAGCACATAAGAAGTAAGCAAAAAGAGACGAGCGGACGAGGGGCGAAGAAAAAACAAAGGTTTTTGAAAATCGTTTTAGAAGTGGGGGAGAGGAAAACGAGAGGCGAATGGTGAATAATGTAATGCAAGGGAGAAGAGTTTATGATGGGTACTTGGTATGGCTTGACTTGATGTAGATCTCCCCGGCAACGGCGCCAGAAATCCTTCTTGCTACCTCTTGAGCTTGCGTTGGTTTTCCCTTGATGAGGAAAGGGTGATGCAGCAAAGTAGCGTAAGTATTTCCCTCAGTTTTGAGACGACGCACAAGTCACTGAATACCTGCACAAACAATCAAGAACTTGAAACCCATGCAATAAAGGGGTTGTAAATCCCTTCAGGGTCACTCACAAAAGTGAGATCTGATAGAGATAGATAAACGGTAAAGTAAATATTTTTGGTTTATAGATTGGAAAGTAAATATTGCAAAATAACAGATTGGAAACTAGCAAGATGTAAAAGATATTCAATATAATGGAAAAGAGACCCGGCGGCCATAGGTTTCACTAGTGGCTTCTCTCGAGATAGCATATATTACGGTGGGTGAACAAATCACTGCCGAGCATTTGATAGAAAAGCGCATAATTATGATGACATCTAAGGCAATGATCATGAACGTAGGCATCACGTCTGTGTCAAGTAGACTAACTCCTGCCTGCATCTACTACTATTACTCCACACATCAACCGCTATCCAGCATGCATCTAGAGTATTAAGTTCACAAATAATGGAGTAACGCATTAAGCAAGATGACATGATGTAGAGGAATTAACTCAAGCAATATGATGAAAACCCCATCTTGTTATCCTCGATGGCAACAATACAATACGTGCCTTGCTGCCCCTCATCCTTTGGGAAAGGACACCGCAAGATTGAACCCAAAGCTAAGCACTTCCCCCATTGCAAGAAAGATCAATCTAGTAGGCCAAACTAAACAGATAATTCGAAGAGACTTGCAAAGATATCAAATGATGCATATAAGAATTCAGAGAAGAACCAAATAATATTCATAGATAATCTTGTTCATAAATCCACAATTCATCGGATCTCGGCAAACACACCACAAAAGTGTATTACATCGAATAGATCTTCAAGAACATCAAGGAGAACATGGTATTGAGAATCAAAGAGAGAGAATAAGCCATGTAGCCAATAACTATGGACCTAAAGGTCTGTGCTAAACTACTCACGCTTCATCGGAGAGGTAATGGTGTTGATGTAGAAGCCCTCCGTAATCAAATCCCCCTCCGGTAGAACACCGAAAAAGGCCCCAAGATGGGATCTCACGGGTACAGAAGGTTGCGGCGGTGGAAAAGTGGTTTTGTGGCTCCCCCTGATGTTTTTAGGGTATAAGAGTATATATAGGCGAAGGAACTCGGTCAGGGGAGCTACGAGGGGCCCACGAGGGTGGGGGCTGATACGTTTGCAACGTATCTATAATTTTTGATTGTTCCATACTATTATATTATCTGCTTTGGATCTTTAATGGGCTTTACTATGCACTTTTATATTATTTTTGGGACTAACCTATTAACCGGAGGCCCAATCCAAATTGTTGTTTTTTTTGCCTATTTCAGTGTTTCGCAGAAAAGGAATATCAAACGGAGTCCAAACGGAATGAAACCTTTGGGAGAGTTATTTTTTGAACAAACGCAATCCAGGAGACTTGGAGTGGGCGTTAAGAAAGAAACGAGGCGGCCACGAGGCAGGAGGGCGCGCCCAGGGGGGTAGCCGCGCCCCCACCCTCGTGGGCCCATCGTGGCTCCCCTGACCGACTTCTTTCGCCTATATATACTCATATACCCTGAAAACATCTAGGAGCACCACGAAACCCTATTTCCACCGCCGCAACCTTCTGTACCCGTGAGATCCCATCTTGGGGACTTTTCCGGCGCTCCGCCGGAGGGGGAACCGATCACGGAGGGCTTCTACAGCAACACCATAGCCTCTCTGAGGGACTCCTGGACTAGGGGGTGTCCGGATAGCCGAACTATCATCATCGGCCGGACTCCAAGACTATGAATATACAAGATTGAAGACTTCGTCCCGTGTCCGGATAGGACTTTCCTTGGTGTGGAAGGCAAGCTTGGCAATACGGATATGTAGATCTCCTACCATTGTAACCGACTCTGTGTAACCCTAGCCCTCTCCGGTGTCTATATAAACCGGAGGGTTTTAGTCCGTAGGACAACAACAAGAACAACAATCATACCCTAGGCTAGCTTCTAGGGTTTAGCCTCCTTGATCTCGTGGTAGATCCACTCTTGTACTACCCATATCATCAATATCAATCAAGCAGGAGTAGGGTTTTACCTCCATCGAGAGGGCCAGAACCTGGGTAAAAACATCGTCTCCCTTGTCTCCTGTTACCATCTGCCTAGACGCACAGTTCGGGACCCCCTACCCAAGATCCGCCAGTTTTGACACCGACATTGGTGCTTTCATTGAGAGTTCCTCTGTGTCGTCACCGATAGGCTTGATGGCTCCTTCGATCATCAACAACGACGCAGTCCAGGGTGAGACTTTTCTCCCCGGACAGATCTTCGTATTCGGCGGCTTTGCAATGCGGGCCAATTCGCAGCCATCCGAGTAGATCGAAGCTACGCCTCTGGCCATCAGGTTAGATTTGGAAGTCTAAACTTCACGGCTGACATCCGCGGAGACTTGATCTTTGATGGATTCGAGCCACAGCCGAGCGTGCCGCACTGTCTCGATGGGCATGATTTAGCTCCACTGCCGTACAGTGCCCTGGAGGCCGCACATGAGTTCGCTCCAACCCTTAATTTGGAGCCGACCGCGCAGATCGAGGATGGGTGGCTAGACACCGCCTCGGGGGCTGCAACCTCTACGGCGATGGAGCCGAATACTGACCTTGTCCCTTGCGGCGCCAGGACTCGAGGTGCGGACTCCTCGCCGGACTCCGAATCTCCTGCGCCCCCTCCAATCGAATCCGATTGGGCGCCGATCATGAAGTTCACCTCCGCGGACATCTTTGAACACTCACCTTTTGGCGACATCCTGAATTCGCTAAAATATCTCTCGCTATAAGGAGAGTCCTGGCCGAATTGCGGTCAGGATGGTTGTGTGGGGACCCCGACTCATAAGTCGTGATCACCGGATGCACGTGTACAGTGATCCCAGAGATCAATGCTCACTGAACACACAGAAGCTGAATAACAAGAGTCTTACATCCATACATACCGTCTTACACAAATTATGACCATTATGGTCGAGTCTTACATTGATAAAGCCTTAAGGGCTGAACATCAAATGAAACACAAGCAGCGGAAATCTTCATCGAGAAATAGAACCCATGCCATCGCCTTAACCCTACAGGCATTACGACTGGGAACGTCCTAGTTTGCATGATCGTCTCCAAAGAACTCTTCTTGAACTCCGGTTCTTCCATGCCCAGTCAATTAAATAACCAAGGCAAGCCAATGAGTACTTTGAATGTACTACAAGCAACCCATGTTTTGGTTCAAGATGTAACAATGCATGATATAGGTACATTTTTGCGAAAGCTAGTTTTGAGTGCAATGACATGTTCAACAACTTGTAAGACATGCATCAAGAGAATTTAAGTAACCATGAGGACAGGTTACAGATATCAACATAAATAGAGTGGGCACCAACCCAACATAAATAGAGTGGGCACCAACCCATCTCAAACATGTCAAGTCCTTTGACTTGACCCAAGTAGTTTTATCAACACATACACACGGTTGTAAACATGTGGACGTAGCCCAAGAGCGGTTACCCAACTGTCCTTGACCGTGGACACGGCTATTCGAATAGTTTTACACTCTGCAGAGTTTGCACACTTTACCCACTAGATCCGGGGAACTTCCGTGTCATCCACGACCCGCGGTACCTCAAGTACCCGGGGTAAGCACCCGATCACTACCTTTCCCTAGACGACACTAACATGGAGTCCACTCGATTGGTAGTAACCCCCGTGCCAAACGTTTCACATCATAAAGTTGTGGAGCCTCGCTCCCATATTCATCACATACCACAAGCACGGGTACCAGCGGTGTGTTCGGTGCCACTGTGAAAACAGTCATGGCCGCCCTACAGCACGACCCGTCCCAAGAGAGAGCACCAACTCTCCCCGTCACTAGTAATGGGCTCCAAGCTAGTATCGGTCTAGGTACTCAATAATGCCCTTTCCCATATAAGGGTAGAGTGGTCGCGCATGTAAGGTTGGAATAACGGTCGCAACTTCGACCAATCCGTTTTGAAAACCACACACACTTTCCTTGGCACACCACTTCGTCATCAAGTGGTCACCCATCTCATCATCTCCCTCGGGCATAAGTGGCACCCGACGGGGTTTTCGAAAAGACTTTTGAAAATACTTTGTCTCCATCACATGCATATTCCCGTCCCTTTTTGCGTAGCAAACTACTTAGCATCCTATCTACTCCCACCGGCATAACCCTCATAAGAAGGTAGGGTCATGCACAATGCAGGTATCAACGAGGAGGTACGGTGGCAACCATCGAAGTGGTTATCACCCCATCATGACTCCGTTGCAACAACGATAAGGTAATACATGACATGCATAAAAAGGTGCCATAGTCATGGTCAAAGGGCTGCTTGCCTGGCTCAACAAAGTCTTCTGGGTCTTCAAAGTCTTCTGGTCCAACTCCTTCGTCAGCAACGCAATCTATCGTCGCGAAGTAAATAACGAGAAAATAAGGCAATAGTAAAACAGAAAAACCAAAGTGCTCAGAAAAATGTCAACACCTTTTTGTAAAATACTAGGTTGGAAACTAAGAAGGGGAAAATTCCTAGTTTGGGATTTGGTGTAGCATAATGGGAGAAAATGGATTTTCAAAGATGGATTTAAATGCTCAAATTTGAATTTAAATTTGAACTATACAGAAAAGTTTGATGGATACTTATGAAAGTCACACCATTGAATAGGTGGGATTTTTAGAAGAATTTAGGAGTTGGAATTATTGCATTTGGATTATTATTTAATCTTGTGGAATTTTTGGAAAAAGTGATGAAAAGGAAAAAAAAGGGCCTTGTGCTGCTGCCGGCCGTAACAGCCCTTGAGGCAGCGGGCCACCAAAGAGGCCGGCCCAGCCGAGCCAACAAGCCACAGCCTGGGCTACCACCCATTTCAAACCTGACGGCCGGGCCCGCAGTCGAGAGAGAGAGGCGGGAATGAGGGAGAGGATGACAAGGGCCCACCTGTCATCACTAACCCGTGGATGACGAGTCGCGGTGCTCACCGGCGATGATGCAGCGACACGAGCTCCGAAAGTCTTGGGATGGCCGAGGGGCCGCCAGACGCCGTGGGTGGTGGACTTGGCCGCGGGATGCTGGTTTGCAGCGACAAGGTTCACGGCGGCGAAGCTTCGGAGGCGGTAGCTCGGCCGCTTCAGCAGCCGCAGAGAGGGAAACGAGAGGAAAGGGTCGAGGGATGCAGGGGTTCGGATCGAGGCAAAGGAGGAGCGGGGAGGCTTATACCTCGCGAACTCCGGCGAGCCGACGCGGCGGAGCTCGAGCTCGGTCTCGAGCTCGGGCGGCTTTGGAGGCAAACTGGAGGTGCAGGGGGAGGTTTTGGTGGTGCAGAGAGCGAGGGGTGAGGGTGGAAGGGCTCGGGGAGGCCTATATATAGGCGAACGGCGGTCCACCGTGGGCTCGTGCGCCGGCGGGCTCGTGCTCATCGCTACGGGCCTCGGGAGGGCGCTGCACCGTGTCTAGGGGGCTCGTGGGGGTCGAATACGCCCAGGGGATGAAGAGAGAGGGGGAGCAGGGGGCCAGAGGCACCGCGCGTGTGAGCACGCTCACTGGTGCGCTCGGGCGGCCCTTGTTCGCATGCGCGGAGGCGCGGGGAGGAGGAGAGAGGAGGGGGCCGATCACAGTGGCGTGTGCATGACGCCGAGGCGCATCGGCAGCGCTACTGGGAGGCCCGAGGTGGCCGGGAGCATTAGGCGGGGCGGCTCAAGCCTATCCACACAGAAGCGCCTGGGCGCGCTTGGCATGCCATTGCATATTATATGCCACGTGGTATGACCACCGATGTCCATGAGTGCCAAGGGGTAGTAAAGAAGGAGGGAGGCATTGGATGCCTGGATGGCCACTGGGGTGAGGAGAGAGGTGAGGAAGAGGGAGAAAGGGCTGTCCAGAGAGAGAAGAGGATTTTACCCATCCAACAATTGAGCTGTGGACTTGCCATTGTTACTGGAGGTGAAAGGGGTCTAGGAGGAGCTGTGGTAAAAATTTGAGCTCTCCAAGAATAGTGGAAGGGGTCAAAATAGTGGTTTTTGCAAAATGTCAGAAGGTGTTTGATGCTTGTTTGGTTGAGCAAATGAACTCCAAATGCCATGAGACTCCACAGGGTGAAATGACTCATATAAATATGGCCTTCCACCAATTTGGAGATTATTTGGGCAAAGTTGCCAATGCAACTTTTGTAAACCCTAGAAATCAACAGAAAGGGGTTTTTCAAGATTTAGTCATCCAAAACTATTCTCCTAGATGCACCACTTGGTGTAGTGTCACCATTTGAGATGCTGAACATGTCCACAAAAGTTGAGATCAAGAGGAGAAAGTTTCCAATGTAGAGTTGTTCAAATTTGAAAAAGGACAGAAGTGGTTTTGAGGCACTTTGATCAAGTTAACTTGTTCTCCAACTTGTGCCATTTGGTCTAGATTAATTATTAGGCCATTTTAGCATGTTCACAAGGTTTGAGAGCATATGGACATGTTTGGCAATGTAAAGTTGCTCAAACTTCAAAATGGACAGAAATGGTTTTGAGGGGATTTCATGGAGTTATACTATTCTCCATGACATGATACTTGTCAAGATCATCAAACATGTCACATGTGACATGATAGAATTTTCTTGGAATTTTTGGAGAATATATCCTTTGTAAATATTTCAAAAGCTTGAAATATCCAGAAAGGGTTTTTGAGGGGTTTGACCAATATTTTGAACATGACCATGTGTTGAAACTCTTATATATGGACAATATATGTCCTATGAGTTTTCCTAAATTTTGTAAAATATTTTTGAAGCAATAAAATAATTTTTCCCTATTAAAGACCATTTCTGGCCTTAAGAAAAAGCTTTTAAATAAAATAGTAAAATAACCTTTAAAATTATATTTTTGTGGTTTCTGGGTATCCTATATCTAATAGGAGTCAAATATATTTTTGGAAAGATTTTTCACACCTCAATTTAAGTACTTGCAGTGCAAATCTCAATTCAAGGGTTTTTGGAAAACTAATTTTAGAAAATACTTTTTGGCCAAATTACTTTTGTAAGAAAATACTATATTTCTATATACACATGGCATGATCATTGGGAAAAGGTATTGGATCAAGGAGATGAAGTATAGAAGTTGGAGGGTTTATTTGATTTTTAGAGCACTTGCAAACAGCAAACAAAAATCCAATCAAGCAAAGTCCAAAACACTCAAAAGTTTTTGCCAAAACACATTTTATCATGATTATTAGCTTAAGTGTTGTGGCACGAAAATCAGGGTGTGACAGGTTGGGATGCGTACGACGAAGAAATTCAAAGCCCACCCACCACCCACTTTATAGCCACTGTCGATGATTTAACTAACATGCTAGACTTCGACTCCGAAGACATCGACGGCATGGACGACGATGCCGGAGACAACCAAGAACCAGCGCCTACTGGGCACTGGAAAGCCACCTCAACTCATGACATATACATGGTGGATACACCAAAAGGAAGCGATAACGAGGAACAACAGGACGCGGTGAAGGATAATTCCCCCGAAAAACAACCAAAACGGTGACGCAAGCGCCGCCCGAAGTCCCGCCTCGATGACAACGGCACCCATAATGAACCAGCCGTAGAGCAAGGCGATCCAGTGGACGACGAACATGCAACCAAGCAACCATCCAAACAAGAGCATAAAAACAGTCCAGACGAAAACCCATCCCCGGCGAAAACAACAGTCCAGACAATCTCACGTCGGACACATCACCGGAGCATAAAAACCTTCACAAAAATCTCGTCGCCCACTGCAAGAAGTTTGAAGAAGCAGAAACGGAAGCTCAAAATAGCGGAAGACATACTCAGAATGAGATGGAGCAAAGTACTCAAGACCGCAGACAAATACGACAATAGTAACCAAGCAAAGAGCTACCCGAAGCGCAAGCTGTTGCCCGAATTCGACGAGGAAGTCGTAGAGCCACCACAATCAAAAAGCAAAGAGGCCGCCAGGCCGGATAGACGACCAGATGACAGGCTAAGAGCGGCAAGCAGCGCCGCACACAAGCCGGCACATGATACACATAACGATCCTCGCAAAAAGGATGGCCCGGTCAGGTCCATTTATGGGCCAAGAAAGAGGGCTCCAGGAAGCAACACAACACGCCGAGTGTTCAAAGATAACGGCACACCTAGATACAGGGGCGCCGCACACCCACTATGTTTCACCGATGAGGTACTGGATATTTCCAGCGTGATTCAAACCCGTAAACATAGAGGCATACGACGGAACAACAGACCCCGGAGTCTGGATCGAGGATTACATCCTACACATACATATGGCTAGAGGAGATGATCTCCATGCCATAAAATACCTACCCCTCAAGCTCAAGGGGCCAGCTAGGCATTGGCTCAAAAGCCTCCTAGAAAATACCATTGGAAGTTGGGAAGAGCTCGAGGATGTGTTTCGAGCAAATTTTCAAGGGACTTATGTCCGCCATCCGGATGCAGACGATCTAAGTCACATAACTCAACAGCCCGGAGAGTCAGCACGCAAATTCTAGAACAGGTTCCTCACCAAAAAGAACCAAATAGTCGACTGTCCGTACGCCGAAGCCTTAGCAGCTTTTAAACATAATGTCCGAGACGAATGGCTCGCCAGACACCTCGGCCAGGAAAAACCAAGAACAATGGCCGCACTAACGAGCCTCATGACCCGCTTTTGCGTGGGAGAAGATAGTTGGCTGGCAAGATGCAGCACCAGCGACCCAAGTACATCCGAGGTCAGAGATGGAAATGGGAAATCACGACGCAGAAAAGATCAGCGCCGGAATAAAGAAAACGGCCGAAAGAACACGGCGGTCAACGCCGAATTCAAAAGCTCTCGGCCGAGCAACAAAACACTGCCTCTTAAGGACAACAGTGACGAGCTATCCAACCTAAACAAAATTTTGGATAGGATATGTCAAATCCACAGTACCTCCGGGAAGCCTGCAAACCACACCCACCGAGATTGTTGGGTCTTCAAACAGTCCGGCCGACTTAGCGCCAAACACAAGGGGCTCGACACACCAAGCGAAGACGATGACGAACCCCATAAGCAGAGCGCCGGAAAACAAAAGACTTTCCCACAAGAGGTCAAAACAGTAAACTCACTTCATGTGATAATACGGAACAATAGTGCAGCACCTGCTAAAGCACATGCCGCACGGTCCACCCCAGCGGAATCCCGAGATTGGATGTCAAAACCAGTTACTTTCGACCATCTGGATTACTCCAGAAGTATTCGAAACACAGGATGTACTGCTTTGATATTGGATCCTATAATCGACGGACTACAATCTACACAAGTCCTAATGGATGGCGGTAGCGATTTAAACCTGCTATATCCGGACACAATCCGCAGGATGGGGATAGACCCTACCAAAATTGGCCATAGCAGCACTTCATTCAAAGGAGTGACGCCAGGCCCTTATGCCAATTGCACGGGCTCCTTACTACTAGAAGTTGTGTTCGGTTCATCCGACAACTTCCGTCGCGAAAAGCTAATCTTCCATATTGCCCCATTTAAAAGTACCCACCAAGCACTATTGGGACGTGAAGCTTTCGCCCGCTTTAACGCAATACCGCATTACGCGTCTCTTACACTTAAAATGCCCGGTCCACACGGCACTATCTCTTTGAAAGGTCGCTCAAGACCCCGGACACGGCTAGGCGAGTCCGGCATAAATAAACTAGGGGCTTCCTAGCCGCATACCCCTTTACAAGGGGTTGTGAGCATGAACAATGAGAGCCACTAAAGCTCAACTTTATTCATTTTCTTTTAAAATCATACTCTGTTTTAAATATATATTTTGCATGGTATTTTCCCAAGCTAAGTTCTTCTCTGTCACAGATGAACAACGTGCTACACCCGTCCAGGATACAGCACAACGGAGACACAAGCGCAGACGTGCAGCAGGGACCTGTTGCAAGGATTCTTTTCAGATTAAGACCCTGCGTAAACCTTTATTATTGTCTCTTGTTGATACACATCCCTCGGTTTCCTATTATAACCAAGGAGGAGGCTTGCATTTTGGCATCGGCCGCGTCAGAAGTTTTCGCCCGTACCTGGACACCAGGGGGTTAGGGCATCGTTCTGCCCGTTTTCATAAAGACCGAATACCTCAGGGAGTGTTCGGCGTCTCGAGTTAGGCCTTATATGCATCAGCTCCAAATCATGTCTTTGGTCAAATGTTGGGTTTGCCCGGCTCCTATGTTTTGCTGCCTTACGTTCCGTATCATCGGCTAACGCGCACCGGAGAACTCTGCGATTGTGCCCGGTTCGCCGGCGAGCACCTCGATGAAAGTCGAAAACTGACTGTCATGATATAGCGAGAGACTGGTCAACTACTCGATCGACCACCGGAATGTCTAGAATTCCGCCGCTTTGACGAAGGACCGTTTCCCGGTCAGGCACATACGCGCCCCGAATTCGGAGAACGCGGTGCCCCTAGGGGCTATTGTTGGGGAACGTAGTAATTTCAAAAAAATTTCTACGCACACGCAAGATCATGGTGATGCATAGCAACGAGAGGGGAGAGTGTTGTCTACGTACCCTCGTAGACCCGAAGCGGAAGCGATCTGGCGTACGAGAAGTAGTCGTACGTTCTCCTCGCGATCCGACCGATCCCGGCGCCGTTACTCCGGCGCCCCCGAGTTCTTGACACACGTACAGCTCGATGACGTCCCTCGTACTCCGATCCAGCCGAGTGTCGAGGGAGAGTTCCGTCAGCACGACGGCGTGGTGACGATCTTGATGTTCTACCGGCGCAGAGCTTTGCCTAAGCTTCGCGACGATATGACCGAGGTGGAATATGGTGGAGGGGGCACCGCACACGGCTAAGGAACGATCCGTAGATCAAACTTGTGTGTCCATGGGGTGCCCCCTGCCCCCGTATATAAAGGAGGGAGGAGGAGGAGGCCGCCCTCTCTATGGCGGCGCCATGGGGAGTCCTACTCCCACCGGGAATAGGATTCCCCTTTCCTAGTCAACTAGTAGTCCTTCCATGTATTAGGAGTAGGAGAGAAGGAAAGGAAAAGAGAAGGAGAAGGAAGGAAGGTCGCCCCCCCTAGTCCAATTCGGACTAGACCAAGGGAGGGCGGCGGCCACCCTTTGGCCCTTTTTCTCCTTTCCCGTATGGCCCATTAAGGCCCAATACGAATTCCGTAACTCTCCGTACTCGAAAAATACCGAATGACTCGGAACCTTTCCGAACTCGAATATAGTCGTCCAATATATCGATCTTTACGTCTCGACCATTTCGAGACTCCTCGTCATGTCCCCGATCTCATCCGGGACTCCAAACTCCTTCGGTACATCAAAACTCATAAACTCATAATATAAGCATCATCGAAACCTTAAGCGTGCGGACCCTACGGTTCGAGAACAATGTAGACATGACCGAGACACGTCTCCGATCAATAACCAATAGCGGGACCTGGATGCCCATATTGGCTCCTACATATTCTACGAAGATCTTTATCGGTCGGACCGCATAACAACATCGTTGTTCCCTTTGTCATCGGTATGTTACTTGCCCGAGATTCGATCGTCGGTATCCAATACCTAGTTCAATCTCGTTACGCAAGTCTCTTTACTCGTTCAGTAATACATCATCTCGCAACTAACTCATTAGTTACAATGCTTGCAAGGCTTAAGTGATGTGCATTACCGAGAGGGCCAGAGATACCTCTCCGACATTCGGAGTGACAAATCCTAATCTCAAATCGCCAACCCAACATCTGCCTTTGGAGACACCTGTAGTACTCCTTTATAATCACCTAGTTACGTTGTGACGTTTGGTAGCACCCAAAGTGTTCCTCCGGCAAACGGGAGTTGCATAATCTCATAGTTATAGGAACATGTATATGTCATGGATAAAAGCAGTAGCAACATACTAAACGATCGTGTGCTAAGCTAACGAAATGGGTCATGTCAATCAGATCATTCAACTAATGATGTGACCTTGTTAATCAAATAACAACTCCTTGTTCATGGTTAGGAAACATAACCATCTTTGATTAACAAGCTAGTCAAGTAGAGGCATACTAGTGACATTCTGTTTGTCTATATATATTCACACATGTATTATGTTTCCGATTAATACAATTCTAGCATGAATAATAAACATTTATCATGAAATAAGGAAATAAATAATAACTTTATTATTGCCTCTAGGGCATATTTCCTTCAGTCTCCCACTTGCACTAGAGTCAATAATCTAGATCACATCACCATGTGATTAACATCGATAGTTCACATCATCATGTGATTAATACCCATAGTTCACATCGTCATGTGACCAACACCCAAAGGGTTTACTAGATTTAGTAATCTAGTTCACATCGCTATGTGATTAACACCCAAAGAGTACTAAGGTGTGATCATGTTTTGCTTGTGAGAGAGTCTTAGTCAACGGGTCTTTCACATTTAGGTCCGTTATGTATTTTGCAATTTTTCTATGTCTACAATGCTCTGCGCGAAGCTACTCTAGCTAATTGCTCCCACTTTCAATATGTATCTAGATCGAGACTTAGAGTCATCCAGATCAGTGTCAAAACTTGCATCGACGTAACCCTTTATGACGAACCTTTTGTCACTTCCATAATCGAGAAACATATCCTTATTCCACTAAGGATAATTTTGACCGCTGTCGATGATCTACTCCTAGATCACTATTGTACTCCTTGTCAAACTCGGTGCAGGGTATACAATAGATCCGGTACACAACATGACATACTTTATAGAACCTATGGCCAAGGCATAGGAATGACTTTCATTCTCTTTCTATCTTCTGCCGTGGTCGGGTTTTTTTGAGTCTTACTCAATTTCACACCTTGTAACACAGAGCAAGAACTCTTTCTTTGACTGCTCCATTTTGAACTACTTCAAAATCTTGTCAAGGTATGTACTCATTGAAAAAAACTTATCAAGCGTCTTGATCTATCTCTATAGATCTTAATGCTCAATATGTAAGCAGCTTCACGAGGTCTTTCTTTGAAAAACTTCTTTCAAACACTCCTTTATGCTTTGCGAATAATTCTACATTATTTCCGATCTACAATATGTCATTCACATATACTTATCGAAATCTTGTAGTGCTCCCACTCACTTTCTAGTAAATCTGAGGCTTCACCATAAGTGCATACAAAACTATATGCTTTGATCAACTCATCAAAGCGTATATTCCAACTCCGAGATGCTTGCACCAGTCCATAGATGGATCGCTGGAGCTTGCACACTTTGTTAGCTCCTTTGGATCGAAAAAACCTTCCGGTTGCATCATATACAACTCTTCTTCCGTAAATCCATTCAGAATGCAGTCTTTACATCCATTTGCCAAATTTCATAATCATAAAATGCGGCAATCGCTAACATGATTCGGACAGACTTAAGCATCGCTACGGGTGAGAAGGTCTCATCGTAGTCAATCCCTTGAACTTGTCGAAAACCTTTTGCGACAAGTCGAGCTTTGTAGACAGTAACACTACTATCAACGTCCGTCTTCCTCTTGAAGATCCATTTATTTTCTATGGTTTGCCGATCATCGGGCAAATCCATCAAAGTCCATACTTTGTTCTCATACATGGATCATATCTCAGATTTCATGGCCTCAAACCATTTTGCGGAATCTGGGCTCATCATCGCTTCCTCATAGTTCGTAGGCTTGTCATGGTCAAGTAACACGACCTCCGAGCAGGATTACCGTACCACTCAGTGCGGATCTCACTCTGTTTACCTACGAGGTTCGGTAGTAACTTGATCTAAAGTTTTATGATCATCATCATTAACTTCCTCACTAATTGGTGTAGGTGTCACGAGAACCAATTTACGTGATGAACTACTTTCCAATAAGGGAGCAGTGCAGTTATCTCATCAAGTTCTACTTTCCTCCCACTCACTTCTTTCGAGAGAAACTCCTTCTCTAGAAAGGATCCATTCTTAACAACGAATGTCTTGCCTTCGGATCTGTGATAGAAGGTGTACCCAACTGTCTCCTTTGGGTATCCTATGAAGACACATTTCTCGATTTGGGTTCGAGCTTATCGAGGTTGAAGCTTTTTCACATAAGCATCGCATCCCCAAACTTTAAGAAAGCGACAACTTGGGTTTCTTGCTAAACCACAGTTCATATAGTGTCGTCTCAACGGATTTAGATGGTGCCCAATTTAACGTGAATGCAGCTGTCTCTAATGCATGATCCCAAAAGCGATATTGGTAAATCAAGAAGAAACATCATAGATTGCACTATATCCAATAAAGTGCGATTACGATGTTTGGACACACCATAACATTGTGGTGTTCGGTGGCGTGAGCTGTGAAACTATTCCACATTGTTTTAATTGAAGACCAAACTCGTAACTCAAATATTCATCTCCACGATCGGATCGCGAAACTTTATTTTCTTGTTACGATGATTTTCCACTTCACTCTGAAATTCTTTGAACATTTCAACTATTTCGGACTTATGTTTCATCAAGTAGATATACCCATATCTGCTCAAATCATCTGTGAAGGTCGAAAAATAACGATACTTGCCACAAGCATCAACACTCATTGGATCGCATACATCGGTATGTATTATTTCTAATAAGTCAAGAGCTTGTTCCATTGTTCAAAGAACGGAGTTTTAGTCATCTTGCCCAAAAGGCACGGTTCGCAAGCATCAAGTGATTCATAATCAAGTGATTCCAAAATCCCATCAAGATGGAGTTTCTTCATGCGCTTTACACCAATATGACCTAACCGGCATTGCCACAAATAAGTTGCACTATCATTATTAACTTTGCATCTTTTGGTTTCAATATTATGAATATGTGTATCACTACGATCGAGATCCAATGAACCATTTTCATTGGGTGTGTAACCATATAAGGTTTTATTCATGTAAACAGAATAACAGTTTATTCTCTTACTTAAATGAATAACCGTATTGCAATAAACATGATCAAATCATATTCATGCTCAACGCAAACACCAAATAACATTTATTTAGGTTCAACACTAATCCCGAAAGTATAGGGAGTGTGCGATGATGATCATATCAATCTTGAAACTACTTTCAACACACATCGTTACTTCACCCTTAACTAGTTTCTGTTTATTCTGCAACTCCTGTTTCGAGTTACTAATCTTAGCAACCGAACAAGTATCAAATACTCAGGGGCTACTATAAACACTAGCAAGGCACACATTAATAACATGTATATCAAATATACCCTTGTTCACTTTGCCATCCTTCTTATCTACCAAATATTCAGGGCATTTCCGCTTCCAGTGACTATTTCCTTTGCAGTGTAAGCACTTAGTTTTAGGCTATGGTCCAGCTTTGGGCTTCTTCGCAGGAGTGACAACTTGCTTGTCTTTCCACTTGAAGTTCCCTTTCTTTCCTTTGCCCTTCTCTTGAAACTAGTGATCTTGTCAACCATCAACACTTGATGCTCTTTCTTGATTTCTACCTTCGTCGATTTCAACATCACGAAGAGCTTGGGAATCGTTAACGTCATCCCTTGCATACTATAGTTCATCATGAAGTTCTAGTAACTTAGTGATGGTGACTAGAGAATTCATCAATCACTATCTTATCGGAAGATTAACTCCCACTTGATTCAAGCGATTGAAGTACCCAGACAATCTAAGTACATGCTCACTAGTTGAGCGATTCTCCTCCATCTTTTAGCTATAGAACTTGTTGGAGATTTCATATCTCTCAACTCGGGTATTTGCTTGAAATATTAACTTCAATTCCTGGAACATCTCATATGGTCCATGACGTTCAAAACGTCTTTGAAGTCCCGATTCTAAGCCATAAATCATGGTGCACAAAACTATCAAGTAGTCATCATATTGAGCTAGCCAAACGTTCATAACGTCTGCATCTGCTCCTGCAATAGGTCTGTCACCTAGCGGTGCATTAAGGACATAATTTTTCTGTGCAGCAATGAGGATAAACCTCAGATCACGGATCCAATCCGCATCATTGCTACTAACATTTTTCAACACAATTTTCTCTAGGAACATATCAAAAACAAACATATGAAAGCAACAACGCGAGCTATTGATCTACAACATAATTTGCAAAATACTACCAGGACTAAGTTCATGATAAATTTAAGTTCAATTAATCATATTACTTAAGAACTCCCACTTAGACAGACATCTCTCTAGTCATCTAAGTGATCACGTGATCCAAATCAACTAAACCATAACCGATCATCACGTGAGATGGAGTAGTTTTCAATGGTGAACATCTTATGTTGATCATATCTACTATATGATTCACGCTCGACCTTTCGGTCTCCGTGTTCGAGGCCATATCTGCATATGCTAGGCTCGTCAAGTATAACTTGAGTATTCGCGTGTGCAAAACTGGCTTGCACCCGTTGTAGATGGACGTGAGCTTATCACACCGATCATCACGTGGTGTGCAGGCACGATGAACTTTGGCAGCGGTGCATACTCAGGGAGAACACTTCTTGATAATTTTAGTGAGAGATCATCTTAAAATGCTACCGTCAATCAAAGCAAGATAAGATGCATAAAGGATAAACATCACATGCAAATCAATATAAGTGATATGATATGGTCATCATCATCTTGTGCTTCATGATCTCCATCTTGCAGCACCACCATGATCACCATCGTCACCGGCGTGACACCTTGATCTCCATCGTAGCATCGTTGTCGTCTCGCCAAACTTATGCTTCTACGACTATCGCTACCGCTTAGTGATAAAGTAAAGCATTACAAGCGATGCATTGCATACAATAAGCGACAACCATATGGCTCCAGCCATTGCCGATAACCGGTTACAAAACATGATCATCTCATACAATAAAATATAGCATCACGTCTTGACCATATCACATCACAACATGCCCTGCAAAAACAAGTTAGACGTCCTCTACTTTGTTGTTGCAAATTTTACGTGGCTGCTACGGGCTTAAGCAAGAATCAGTCTCACCTACGCATCAAAACCACAGCGATACTTCGTCAAATAGACTCCGTTTTAACCTTCTCAAGGACCGGGCGTAGCCACACTCGGTTCAACTAAAGTGAGAGAGACAGACACCCACCAGTCACCTTTAAGCAACGAGTGCTCGTGGCGGTGAAACCAGTCTCGCGTAAGCGTCTGCGTAATGTCGGTCCGGGCAGCAATCTCACAATACCGCTGAACCAAAGTATGACATGCTTGGTAGGTAGTATGACTTGTATCGCCCACAACTCACTTGTGTTCTACTCGTGCAAAACATCAAACCATAAAACCTAGGCTCGATACCACTTGTTGGGGAGCGTAGTAATTTCAAAAAATTCTACGCACACGCAAGATCATGGTGATGCATAGCAACGAGAGGGGAGTGTTGTCTCGTACCCTCGTGAGACCCGGCGAAGCGATCTGGCGTAGAGGAAGTAGTCGTTCGTTCTCCTCGCGATCCGACCGATCCGGCGCCGTTACTCGGCGCCCGAGTTCTTGACACACGTACAGCTCGATGGCGTCCCTCGTACTCGATCCAGCCGAGTGTCGAGGAGAGTTCCGTCGAGACGACGGCGTGGTGGCGATCTTGATGTTCTACGGCGCGAGCCGCTAAGCTTCATGACGATATGACCGAGTGGAATATGATGGAGGGGGCACCGCACACGGCTAAGGAACGATCCGTAGATCAAACTTGTGTGTCCATGGGGTGCCCCCTGCCCCGTATATAAAGGAGGGAGGGAGGAGGAGGCGGCCCTCTCTATGGCGCGCCATGGGGAGTCCTACTCCCACCGAATAGGATTCCCCTTTCCTAGTCCAACTAGTAGTCCTTCCATGTATTAGGAGTAGGAGAGAAGGAAAGGAAAAGAGAAGGAGAAGGAAGAAAGGTCGCCCCCTCCCTAGTCCAATTCGGACTAGACCAAGGGAGGCGGCGGCCACCCTTTGGCCCTTTTCTCCTTTCCCGTATGGCCCATTAAGGCCCAATACGAATTCCGTAACTCTCCGGTACTCGAAAAATACCGAATGACTCGGAACCTTTCCGAACTCGAATATAGTCGTCAATATATCGATCTTTACGTCTCGACCATTTCGAGACTCCTCGTCATGTCCCGATCTCATCCGGGACTCGAACTCCTTCGGTACATCAAAACTCATAAACTCATAATATAAGCATCGCCATCAAACCTTAAGCGTGCGGACCCTACGGTTCGAGAACAATGTAGACATGACCGAGACACGTCTCCGATCAATAACCAATAGCGGGACCTGGATGCCCATATTGGCTCCTACATATTCTACGAAGATCTTTATCGGTCGATCCGCATAACAACATCGTTGTTCCTTTGTCATCGGTATGTTACTTGCCCGAGATTCGATCGTCGGTATCAATACCTAGTTCAATCTCGTTACCGGCAAGTCTCTTTACTCGCTCGTAATACATCATCTCGCAACTAACTCATTAGTTACAATGCTTGCAAGGCTTAAGTGATGTGCATTACCGAGAGGGCCCAGAGATACCTCTCCGACATTCGGAGTGACAAATCCTAATCTCGAAATCGCCAACCCAACATCTGCCTTTGGAGACACCTGTAGTACTCCTTTATAATCACCCGATTCGTTGTGACGTTTGGTAGCACCAAAGTGTTCCTCCGCAAGCGGAGTTGCATAATCTCATAGTTATAGGAACATGTATATGTCATGGATAAAAGCAGTAGCAACATACTAAACGATCGTGTGCTAAGCTAACGGAATGGGTCATGTCAATCAGATCATTCAACTAATGATGTGACCTTGTTAATCAAATAACAACTCCTTGTTCATGGTTAGGAAACATAACCATCTTTGATTAACAAGCTAGTCAAGTAGAGGCATACTAGTGACATTCTGTTTGTCTATATATATTCACACATGTATTATGTTTCCGATTAATACAATTCTAGCATGAATAATAAACATTTATCATGAAATAAGGAAATAAATAATAACTTTATTATTGCCTCTAGGGCATATTTCCTTCAGCTATATCGTAACCCCACCCTCGAACTCCTATGGCTAAGTGAAAGTGATAAAGCGTTATAGTCCGGTTGCCTAGTTTGCTACGCTACCACCTCCTTCACAGGACCAAGACGTTGGATTAAGTGTGAAAATGCTCTATTTTGCAAACACCCCCGCACCATGTGTGTGGGGGTTGAAGCCGAAGACTGCCATCTTTCAGGTTATATACACGTATACATTAACGGCCGCAAAGGAGATATTTGAATACTTGAACGCACAAGTATAAAAAGCACTTATATTATGAATATGGTTTTACAAATCATACATGTCATTTGAACATAACATTTTTCGAGCACAGCGACTCTATTAAACGAGCGCCCTGCAGGACTTCCCCAAAATAGTGCTCGGCGGGTAACCGCTCTCGTTCGAACCCCAGGATGCAACATCGGTGGCATCCATCTCCGCCCAGTATGTCTTAACATGGGCGAGAGCCATCCGTGCACCCTCTATGCATGCCGACCGCTTCATCGCCTTGATATGCGGCACTGCCCCAAGGAATTGCTGCAATAAGCCAAAATAACTCTTCGGCTTGGGCCTATGCGGCCACAGATGAGCCACTACATCCGTCATGGCAAATCCGGACAATCTATTCAGCTCAGCCCACTCAGCCAACCGATCGGTCAACGGAAGTGAACGCTCTGGACTGTGGAATTGAGACCAAAACAGCTCTTCCATCTCGTGATCCTTTTGGCTTCGAAAGTGCACAACCGCATCCACCGCACTCGCCGCCAAATCCAGATAAGGATCCTCCGCACCCCACAGCTGGCCCAGCTGAGCATACTTCTGATCTGTGAACCTCCGGCCCAGCAGAAAGGGCTTTCCAGCCGCAATGTCTCCGGCCTGACGCAGCTCCTCCTTTATAGCCCTCATTGCAGAACGGGCATCCTTGGCTTCGGCGGTGGCCTTCTTCAGGTCCTCTTGCTCCGCCCGGCGTTCTTTTTCGAGAACCTCATAGCGGTCGGTAACATCCTTCAGCTTCACGGCCATTCCGGCCATCTCCTCCCTGCTTCGGCAGTGAGCAGCCTTTTCGTCTTTCAGCTCTTCAGTTGCCTTCAAGGCAGCCGCATCACTCCTTCTAGCCTGCTCCTTGGCTCGAGCAAGCTCTGCCCGAAGATCCTCCACAGCAGCGGCACCATCTGCATCAAGCATATATGTTGTAAGGAGTGGGCGTCAGCTCCCTTACTAGGTGACCACGGAGAAACAACCTACCTTGTGACTCGTCAAGTCGTTTATTGACCAGCGCGATGTCCGCATCCGCAGCGTCGAGTTGCCGCTTTAGCTCGGCAACTCTATCGATCCGCTGGCCACCGGACGATCCGCCACCGCATAGGAAAAGCGAAATTAATAATCGAGATTACGATCCTCGACGCACGCTGTCGCTTTCGACAACATACCGAGTCTCAGGGGCTACTATCTATACAGGGCGCACTCTATGTGCAAAAATGTCAAAAGGTATGTCATTTTTACGTACCTCAAAGCCCGCTAGTAAACTTCTGACGGCATCATGCAACCCGCCCTCAGCGGACGAAATTCTTTCAATCACCGTACTCATCAATGTACGGTGATCCTCTGAGATAGACGCCCTCTCGAGCAGATCCTTCAGCTCCCCCGCCCGTACACTAGTAGGTGCCGAACTCTCCGGCCCCGCCGGACTCGGGGAGACCCTCCGTGACGACACCTCAGGGTCGTCCGCCCCGCCTGACGGTGCGGTAGATGGAGGCGTCTCGCTCTCCATCATCTCCCGACGAAGGTCCCCAAGATGAGCTCACCGAGAAGGGCGGAGATCCAAACTACAAGGTAAAACTTCGTTATCCTCGGAAGCAAAAATAGGGATGTCCTTATTACAAAACTCCCTTTCCTACTTACGGCTCATTGGAGGGCTGATTCCTTAGGGAGATAGTGCGGCGGGGCTTCTCCTGGCGCGGGACCCTCTGGTGAAGATTTCTTCCCCCGCTTTGAGGCCTTAGCCTCCGGAACTTCGGAAGCGGTCCTCTTCTCCCCCTGGAAGGAGGGATTCTCGATCCCCCGTTTCTTGAAAGCCTCCTTAGTAGAGGCGGTAGTTTCTCTGTTTTCCCCTTTGCCCTCTTCTGAAGGCGCAACCTCCAGCATCTTGACCAACACGGGATCCAGCGTGGTCTCCGGGAGGGGGGTTGGACACCGTATCAGTTTTGCTTGCGCTATCCACTCCTGCTCAAGGACGATTGGTTAAGAGGCAAATCCAAGATATGCAAACGAATGGTATGTCCAGACACAGGGCAACTTACTTGAGTATCCGGGCGATTGCAGCTTAAGCCGGCGTCCTCGGTCAACTCCGGACACACCTCTTGTAATCCGAAGAACAATGTGTACATCTCCACGGGTGTCGTACCCATGAAGTGTTGGAGAGCTCGTGGCCCCTCCGGATTGAATTCCCACAGGCGGAGGGGGTGACGTTTGCAGGGTAGAAGATGCCGGATTAGCATGACCTGCGTCACTACGACCAGATTGATCTCCCTCTCTTGGAGGTCTCGAATCCGGCCCTGCAATAGGGGTACGTCCTTGGATGGCCCCCAGTCAAGCCCTTTGTTGACCCACGACGTCAGCCGTTTTGGAGGGCCCGAGCGAAAGGCGGGCGGCGGCCTCTGCCTGCTGCCCCTGGGAGCGGTGATATAGAACCAATCCTGCTGCCACAAACCGAGCTCCTCCTGAAAAGAGCCCTCGGGCCATGGAGCATCGGCCCTCTTGCTTATAATTGCCCCGCCGCACTCTGCCTGACGCCCCTCAATCATCTTCGGCTCCACGTTGAAGGTTTTGAGCCACAAACCAAAGTGGGGGTGGTGCGGAGGAAGGCTTCGCAGACGACAATGAATGATGAGATGTGGAGGATGGACTCCGGAGACAAGTCATGGAATTCCAGCCCATAGTAAAACATGAGCCCTCTCACAAAAGGATCCATCGGGAAGCCTAAACCCCGACGGAGGTGAGACACGAACACGACGCTCTCGCCTGGCTCGGGAGTAGGAATGACTTGCCCTTGGGCAGGCAACCTATGCAAAATCTCCTAGATTAAGTACCTGGCTTCTCTCAGCTTTAGCACGTCCTCTTCCGCGACAGAGGAGGGCATCCACCGGCCCTGTAAGTCGGAGCCGGACATTGTCGAAGGTCCGAAGCGCTCAAATCTGGAGCCCTGAGTGCTGGAACTTGGGGTGATGGGGTAGATTCGATTAAGGATTGAAGAAAAGAAACAAGCCTTGGTCTCATTATAAAGAGGGAGAATACCAAGGGCCGTCCCCGTGACCGTTTGGAACTCGCCTTCGATGGAGGGGGCGTGGCGACGGGCGCGGTTGGGTTACCCACGTCCGTATTGATGGGAATCCCAGAATAAGGGGAGCACGATCTCTGCTTCGACAAGACGTGCCAAGGAAACTACTTCGCTAAACGCGCTGAGGTGGTATAATAAAAACGATTTAAGTAAAGGCTTGGTAGTGGTGTGACGTCACGCCACAAAATACGTCAGCAGATTGAACTTGTGTGAATATTATTCTCTCTATGGTGGTACGTGGAATTTGTTTTGCAGAGCCGGACACTATCCTGGGGTTCACAATCTTCTATGAATTATTCGGAGGAGGAACCCGCCTTGCAATGCCAAAGACAATATCTTGCGCGGACTAAATCGTCATTGAAGCCTGGTTCGGGGACTCTTGAGGAGTCTGGACTAGGGGGTGTCCGGATAGCCGAACTATCATCATCGGCCGGACTCCAAGACTATGAAGATATAAGATTGAAGACTTCGTCTCGTGTCTGGATAGGACTTTCCTTGGCGTTGAAGGCAAGCTTGGCAATACGGATATGTAGATCTCCTACCATTGTAACCGACTCTATGTAATCCTAGCCCTCTCCGGTGTCTATATAAACCGGAGGGTTTTAGTTCGTAGGACAACAACAAGAACAACAATCATACCATAGGCTAGCTTCTAGGGTTTAGCCTCCTTGATCTCGTGGTAGATCCACTCTTGTACTACCCATATCATCAATATCAATCAAGCAGGAGTAGGGTTTTACCTCCATCGAGAGTGCCCGAACCTGGGTAAAAACATCGTGTCCCTTGTCTCCTGTTACCATCCGCCTAGACGCACAGTTCGGGACCCCCTACCCGAGATCCGCCGGTTTTGACACCGACACTCTCTAATGAAGTGTGAGTAGTTTACCACAGACCTTCGGGTCCATAGTTATTAGCTAGATGGCTTCTTCTCTCTCTTTGATTCTCGATACAAAGTTCTCCTCGATCTTCTTGGAGATCTATTCGATGTAATACTTTTTGCGGTGTGTTTGTCGAGATCCGATGAATTGTGGGTTTATGATAAAGATTATCTATGAACAATATTTGAATCTCCTCTGAATTCTTTTATGTATGATTTGTTATCTTTGCAAGTCTCTTCGAATTATCAGTTTGGTTTGGCCTACTAGATTGATCTTTCTTGCAATGGGAGAAGTGCTTAGCTTTAGGTTCAATCTTGCGGTGTCCTTTCCCAGTGACTGCAGGGGCGGCAACACGTATTGTGTTGTTGCCATCGAGGATAAAAAAATGGGGTTTATATCATATTGCTTGAGTTTATCCCTCTACATCATGTCATCTTGCCTAATGCGTTACTCTGTTCTTATGAACTTAATACTCTAGATGCATGCTGGATAGCGGTCGATGTGTGGAGTAATAGTAGTAGATGCAGAATCGTTTCGATCTACTTGTCGCAGACGTGATGCCTATATACATGATCATGCCTAGATATTCTCATAATTACGCACTTTTTTATCAATTGCTCGACAGTAATTTGTTCACCCACCGTAACACTTGTACTATCTTGAGAGAAGCCACTAGTGAAACCTATGGCCCCCGGATCTATTTTCCATCATATAAGTTTCTGATCTATTTTATTTTGCAATCTTTACTTTCCAATCTATAAAAATACCAAAAATATGTATCTTATTATCTCTATCAGATCTCACTTTTGCAAGTGGCCATGAAGGGATTGACAACCCCTTTATTGCGTTGGTTGCAAGGTTCTTATTTGTTTGTGCAGGTACGAGGGATTTGAGTGTATCCTCCTACTGGATTGATACCTTGGTTCTCAAAAACTGAGGGAAATACTTACGCTACTTTGCTGCGTCACCCGTTCCTCTTCAAGGGAAAACCAACGCATGCTCAAGAGGTAGCAAGAAGGATTTCTAGCGCCGTTGCCGGGGAGTCTACGCACAAGTCAAGACATACCAAGTACCCATCAGAAACTCTTATCCCTCACATTACATTATTTGCCATTTGCCTCTCGTTTTCCTCTCCCCCACTTCACCCTTGCCATTTTATTCGCCCTTCTTCTATTCATCTTATTGTTTGCTTTGATGTCTTACTTGGCTCGTTTGCTCATTTGGTTGGAATAGTTGTTTTTTTATTGCCAAACAGAGAACCTAAGATCTATGGATCCTCATCCGCTTGCTAATCTTTTTAAGAGATCCAATTATGATGAACCAATTGCTAGTGAGTTTTGTGCACTAGATTATCTTTATGAAGCTTTGCTAGAAATTCGTGAATCTGAAAATTATGATGAAGAGATTTATGAAGAGATTCACGATAACTCCTTGAATAAAAAGCATGATTGCAATGATTTTACTATAAATTTTCTTGATGTCAATTGTGCTAATAATATGGAAAACCCTAAGCTTGGGGATGCTAGTTTTGCCATGTCTACTACTTCTTGCAATGATCATGATTGGGGTGATTCTTCTTATAATCTTGAAAATTTATTTAAGCACCATGATGAATATGAGATTGATAATAGTTTTTGCGATAATATTGAAAGTGGGTTTGGAAGAGTGTCAACTTTAGATCCCACATATTTGGAGTATGTTCAATCTTACGGTATTTTTGATAAAAGTGGGTTTGAAGAGGTCATGACTTTAGTTAATGTTAATCCCACTATTTTGGAAGAGTGTCAACTTTGCATGCATGTGGATCGTGTTGAGAATATGTTATGTGATAGCTATTTTTTTAATTTGCTTATGATCTTACATGTAACTATTATGAGAGAGGAAAATATGGTTGTAGAAATTTTCATGTTACTAAATTACCTCTCTTCATGTTAAGATTGCTATCGTCTTGTTCCTTGCATATGCTAGTTTTTTCTTGCCTTGATAATTTGTTTGCTTATAAAATACCTATGCATAGGAAGTATGTTAGACTTAAGTGTGTTTATCACATGTTTTATGATGCTCTCTATGTGCTTCAATTCTTGTTTTTCATGTGAGCTTCATTAAAATTATCAATGCCTAGCTAAAAGGCTTTAAAGAAAAGTGCTTGTTGGGAGACAACCCAACATTTTTCCTTGCTGTTATTCAATAAATAATTCATCTAGCCTCTTATTAGATGTGGTTTAATGTTTTAATTAGTGTTTGTGCCAAGTAGAACCTTTGGGAAGACTTGGGTGAAGTCTTTATGATCTTGCTGTAAAAAACAGAAACTTTAGCGCTCACGAGATTAGCTGCCATTTTTTACTGGAGAGTAATTTTAGGTTGATTCTTTTTGCAGATGATTAATAGCCAAATTCCTCACGTCCACCAATTTATTTAAGAATTTTTGGGGTTCCATAAGTATTCGGAAGTTACATATTACTACAGCCTGTTCTCTTTTTGACAGATTCTGTTTTTCGTGTGTTGTTTGCTTATTTTGATGAATCTATGGCTAGTATCGAGGGGTATGAACCATATAGAAGTTGGAATACAGTAGGTTTAACACCAATGTAAATAAATAATGAGTTCATTATAGTACTTTAAAGTGGTGGTTTGTTTCTTGCACTAACGGAGCTCATGAGATTTTCTGTTGAGTTTTGTGTTGTGAAGTTGTCAAGTTCTTGGGTAAAGATTTGATGGATTATGGAATAAGGAGTGGCAAGAGCCTAAGATTGGGGATGCCCAATGCACCCCAAGGTAAAATTCAAGTACAACCAAAATCCTAAGCTTGGGACTGCTCCGGAAGGCATCCCCTCTTTCGTCTTCGTCCATCGGTAACTTTACTTGATGCTATATTTTGATTCACCACATGATATGTGTTTTGCTTGGAGCATCTTGTATGATTTGAGTCTTTGCTTTTTAGTTTACCACAATCATACTTGCTGTACACACCTTTTGGGAGAGACACACATGAATCGGAATTTATTAGAATACTCTATGTGCTTCACTTATATCTTTTGAGCTAGACATTTTGCTCTAGTGCTTCACTTATACTTTTTAGAGCACGGTGGTGGTTTTATTTTGTAGAAATTATTGATCTCTCATGCTTCACTTATATTATTTTGAGAGTATTTTAGAACAGCATGGTAGTTTTCTTTGGTCAAAATTTTAGTCCTAATATGATGGGCATCCAAGATAGGTATAATAAAAACTTTCATATAGAGTGCATTGAATACTATGATCAATTTGATACTTGATAATTGTTTTGAGATATAATGGTGATAATATTAGAGTCATCCTAGTTGGGTAATTATGAAATTGAGAAATACTTGTGTTAAAGTTGGCAAGTCCCGTAGCATGCACGTATGGTAAACGTTGTGTGACAAATTTGAAGCATGGGGTGTTCTTTGATTGCCTTCCTTATGAGTGGAGGTCGGGATTGCGCGATGGTTAACTCCAACCAACCCTTCCCCTAGGAGCATGCGTAGTAGTACTTTGCTTCAAGGGCTAATAAACTTTTGCAATAAGTATATGAGTTCTTTATGACTAATGTGAGTCCATGGATTATACGCACTCTTACCCTTCCGCAATTTGCTAGCCTCTACGGTATCGTGCATTGCCCTTTCTCACCTTGAGAGTTGGTGCAAACTTCGCCGGTGCATCCAAACCCCGTGATACGATACACTCTATCACACATAAACCTCCTATTATGGCATTTCCATAGCCATTCCAAGATATATTGCCATGCAACTTTCCACCGTTCCGTTTATTATGACACGCTCCATCATTGTCCTATTGCTTTTGCATGATCATGTAGTTGACATCGTATTTATGGCAAAGCCACCTTTATAATTCTTTCATACATGTCGCTCTTGATTCATTGCATATCCTGGTACACCGCCGGAGGCATTCACATAGAGTCATATTTTCTCCTAAATATTGAGTTGTAATTCTTGAGTTGTAAATAAATAGAAGTGTGATGATTTCCATTATTAGAGCATTGTCCCATGTGTGGAAAGGATGATGGAAGCAATGATTCCCCCACAAGTCGGGATGAGTCTCCGGACTTTATGAAAAATAAAAGAGGCCAAAGAAGCCCCAAAAAAGAGGCCAAAGAAGCCCAAATAAAAAAAAAGAGAAAAAGACAGAAGGGACAATGGTACTATCCTTTTTCCACACTTGTGCTTCAAAATAGCACCATGATCTTCATGATAGAGAGTCTCCTATGTTGTCACTTTCATATACTAGTGGGAATTTTTCATTATAGAACTTGGCTTGTATATTCCAATGATGGGCTTCCTCAAAATGCCCTAGGTCTTCGTGAGCAAGCAAGTTGGATGCACACCCACTTAATTTCTTTTTGATGAGCTTTCATACATTTATAGCTCTAGTGCATCCGTTGCATGGCAATCCCTACTCCTCGTATTGACATCAATTGATGGGCATCTCCATAGCCCATTGATTAGCCGCATCAATATGAGACTTTCTCCCTTTTTGTTTTCTCACATAATCCCTATCATCATACTCTACTCCACCCATACTACTATGTCCATGGCTTACGCTCATGTATTGCATGAGGGTTGAAAAAGCTGAAGCGCGTTAAAAAGTATGAACCAATTGCTTGGCTGAAACCGGGGTTGTGCATGATGGGAGCATTTTGTGTGACGAAAATGAAGCATGGCCAAACTATATGATTTTGTAGGGATAAGCTTTCTTTGGCTATGTCATTTTGGTAAGACATGATTACTTTGTTAGTATGCTTGAAATATTACTATTTTTATGCCAATATTAAACTTTTATCTTGAATCTTTTGGATCTGAACATTCATGCCACAATAAAGAGAATTACATTGAGAAATATGCTAGGCAGCATTCCACATCAAAAATTCTATTTTTATCATTTACATAGTCGAGGACGAGCAGGAATTAAGCTTGAGGATGCTTGATACGTCTCCAACGTATCTATAATTTTTGATTGTTCCATGCTATTATATTATCTGTTTTGTATGTTTAATGGGCTTTACTATGCACTTTTCTATTATTTTTTGGACTAACCTATTAACCGGAGGCCCAGTCCAAATTGTTGTTTGTTGCCTATTTCAGTATTTCGCAGAAAAGGAATATCAAACGGAGTCCAAATGGAACAAAACCTTCGGGAGAGTTATTTTTGGAACAAATGCAATCCGGGAGACTTGGAGTGGACGTCAAGGAAGAAATGAGGTGGCCACGAGGTTGGTGGGCACGCCCCCCACCCTCGTGGGCCCCTCATGGCTCCCCTGACCGACTTCTTTCGCCTATATATATACTCATATACCCTGAAAACATCCAGGAGCACCACGAAATCCTATTTCCACCGCCGCAACCTTCTGTACCCGTGAGATCCCAACTTGGGGACTTTTCCGGCGCTCCACCGGATGGGGAATCGATCATGGAGGACTTCTACATCAACACCATAGCCTCTTCGGTGAAGTGTGAGTAGTTTACCACGGACCTTCGGGTCCATAATTATTAGCTAGATGGCTTCTTCTCTCTCTTTGATTCTCAATACAAAGTTCTCCTCGATCTTTTTGGAGATCTATTCGATGTAATACTTTTTGCGGTGTGTTTGTCGAGATTTAATGAATTGTGGGTTTATGATAAAGATTATGTATGAACAATATTTGAATCTCCTCTGAATTCTTTTATGTATGATTTGTTATCTTTGCAAGTCTCTTTGAATTATCAGTTTGGTTTGGCCTACTAGATTGATCTTTCTTGCAATGGGAGAAGTGCTTAGCTTTGGGTTCAATCTTGCGGTGTCCTTTCCCAAAGGATGAGGGGCAGCAAGGCACGTATTGTATTGTTGCCATCGAGGATAAAAGATGGGGTTTATATCATGTTGCTTGAGTTTACCCCTCTACATCATGTCATCTTGCCTAATGCGTTACTCTGTTCTTATGAACTTAATACTCTAGATGCATGCTGGATAGCGGTCGATGTGTGGAGTAATAGTAGTAGATGCAGAATCGTTTCAATCTACTTGTCGCGGACGTGATGTCTATATACATGATCATGCCTAGATATTCTCATAACTATGCGCTTTTCTATCAATTGCTCGACTAGGGTTGGAATTCGAGCGGAGTCAAGCTAGCTCGGCTCGACTCGCTAGAGCTTGTTTTGTTAACGAGCTAGCTCGACTCGACTCATTACTATAACAAGCTCAAACCCAAGATTAGCTCGACTCGTATAACTCGCGAGTTGGCTCGTTTAGCTTGTTAAGCTCCTTAAAGATAGAAACATAAAACCCTCAAATATGATAAAAATGTTTATGTATATATTAAACATTATATATCACTAAGCAATTGTAATTTCCTTGTAACGCATGAATCTCCTAGAAGGCTAGGCCTTCAACGACTGGGCCTTGGGTTGTGTGCCTGGGACGTAGGCTGTTTAGTGGCTGATCTTTCTTTGTATTGGGAGTGGCTAATCTATTATATCGAGCCTAACGAGTTACATGAGTACTCATGAGATTGGCTCATTTAACTTGGTCTATAAACGATCTTAAACTAAAGCTCGGCCCGACTCATTATTCTTCCAGTTCGTGTCGATTCGAGCCGAGTCACGAGCTACTTGTTTAGCTCGCGAGCTTCGAGCTTTTTTCCATCCCTATGCTCAACAGTAATTTGTTCACCCACCGTAATACTTATGCTATCTTGAGAGAAGCCACTAGTGAAACCTATGGCCCCCGGGTCTATTTTCCATCATATAAGTTTCCGATCTATTTTATTTTGCAATCTTTACTTTCCAATCTATAAAAATACCAAAAATATTTATCTTATTATCACTATCAGATCTCACTTTTGTAAGTGGCCGTGAAGGGATTGACAACCCCTTTATCGCGTTGGTTGCAAGGTTCTTATTTGTTTGTGCAGGTATGAGGGATTTGAGTGTAGCCTCCTACTGGATTGATACCTTGGTTCTCAAAAACTGAGGGAAATACTTACGCTACTTTGCTGCATCACCCTTTCCTCTTCAAGGGAAAACCAACACATGCTCAAGAGGTAGCAGGGGCATGCCGTCCTGCCTCGTGGCTTCCTCGTTGCATCTCTGACTTCATCTCCAAGTCTTCTGGTTTGCTTTCGGTCCAAGAAAGATCATCGCGAAGGCTTTATTCCGTTTGGACTCCGTTTGGTATTCCTTTTCTGCAAAACTCTAAAATAGGCAAAAAAACATAAATTGGGACTAGCCCCTCGGTTAATAGGTTAGTCCCAAAAATAATAAAAAGTAGCATACTAAAGCTCATTAAACATTGAAAACGGATAATATAATAGCGTGGAACAATAAAAAATTATAGATACGTTGGATACGTATCAATCATAAAGTTGAAATATCACTTACCCAACATGCCGCCTCTCAATATCTGGTTCTCCTCAAGGGCTTGTACCAATTGAGTTTTCAAACTCTTGATTTCTTTTGCGTGTTGTTGGTTTTTCGCCTTTAGATTATTCTTTTCCTCATGACTTCGTGTCAATACTCTGTGGCCAGCTTCATGCTGTGACTCGGCATACCTTTCAGGTTCTTTGGCCACGCCTAGGTCCTTTTGTAGTTCACCTAGATTTAACTGCTATAAGGGAATCCTGTGTTAAACCACATACCCTAAATAATTCATGCATTTTAAAGCTTTTTCCTCGCCATGGGCTTGCTGGTGAACTTTTTGACCTCCTCCAGTTCAGCTTTTGCAGCAGCCAGTTGTGTTCGGTTTAGCTCAAGGTCCTCAGACAATTTCTTATTTCGTTCCCTGGAAGCCTACAAAATATCACAAATACATATACTCACATATCCTTAACTCAGCTGTCTTGCCAGAATCAAGGCTGAGGGGCTACTGGTTAGGATTTATGTTTGGTTTTCAAAACCAATCTTGTACCTTCATGTTGGTGGACAGGAGGCTGAAAATCCCCTCTAGACCTGTTCGGGCTGCTCTGAGGTATGTGTCTATCGAATTAAATGCATTGAACTCCTGGTCGGAAAATGCAACATGATGCAAGGATTACTTCCGCCGTCGGTGATTCATCACACTTTCAACTTCAGAAATTGTAACCGAGACATCCCCAAGATCCCTTAGAGGCTGGTGTGCGGCAAAATATTCCGCATTGACCCCAGCCCGCGTCGAGGATCTCAACTTGGGATTATGCCCTGACACCTTTTGGATGTCTTCGGAAGGTGGTGGCGGTACACTTCTTCTGTGGGTCCCAGTAATGTTACAAGCACCCGCAGTGGCTTCATTGATGATCACTCAAATTATAGTTTCAAATATATTACCTCTTGGACGAAGGTACGGTCGATGCAGCTCCCAAGGGTACCTTGCACTTGAAAGCTCCGTTGTTGGTTGATGCTAGCATAGTCGATACCACTCCCGTTGGTGTTCGACGCATGGTATGGCGACCCTTGGGAGTAAAAGTCTGCATACTCAAAAGTGGCATGAGGTAAACAGCCTTTTCGAGAAGAGGCCTTCTTGCTACTTACTGCGGAAGAGGGGAGGGCCCCTGGGTGATCGACTATATTGGCCACCTTGGAACCGTCAAGGCTTTCCTCGAAAAAGACCTCACCCTTGAAATCAATGGACGTCTCTCTGTCATCATAAAATCCTGGGTTGTCACGAGAATGGCTCTTCAGTTGAGGAGAGGAGCAGCTGACGGTCTCGATCCGGTGCCTCCAATTTTGTTCGGAAAAATATTAGATCCGATCGGTATATGGATGTAATGTCCGGACTGTGAAACAAAAATTGAACTTACCCATTGTATAGGGTTATAGCTTGCATAGCCGTCCCTGTTCCTTAGATAGGAAAACTCTTCTTCCTCTCCATTGAAGAGATCGGCTAGTATGGCAGCCAATGTCACCTGGTTATCCGGCCCCAGCCGCTTGTAACAGGTCGTGTCATTTGTCCCGTTATAGCACCACAAGGGGTGCATCCTTTGTTGAAGAGGTTGTACGCATCGAGCGATGGCGGCGGCCATTACGTCAATAATGGTTAACTTCTTGTGGTTCAGCAACCGTACCTTGGTAGCCAGGCGCAACACCTCGGCATTTTCTTCTTGGGAAGGGCTTTTTGGCCGCTAGTTGAACCATTTCTTTAGAGGAGCGTCCGAATATTAGGGCAGACCCCTCTGAACTGGCTCGTATAGGGGAACGTCTTCAATATAAAACCATTCCGAGGTCCACTCTTTGATATCCTTCTTCGGGGTCCCAATAGGATACCCCGTCCCAGCTATATGCCACACCTCGGCTCCACCTAGTTCAAAAATTGACACCCCACGGGTACGGGGGACGAGGCAGAAGTACTTCCTCCATAACTCGAATTGGGCCTGACAGCCCAAGAACGTCTCGCGAAGGGCAACGAAGCCAGAAATATGCACTATGGATCCCGGAGTGAGGTGATGAAGCTAGATCACGTAAAATTCCAGCAAGCCCCACAGGAAGGGGTGAATGGGGAAGCCTAGACATCATAGAGGAAAAGGCACAAAACATACCCTCTCTTCTTTTCTTGGGGTAGGGAAGATCTCCGTCAAAGCCTTGTTGTTCACGGAAATTCATCCGGCACAGACAGATACGAGATCTGTAGCAGGAAGATATCCTTGTGTTTGGAGATTGTTTAATTGGAGGCGTGAAACCGAGCAGCTGGCCCAGTCACCCGAGAGAGGGCCATGAGGGCGTGAGGATGAACCTGGGCGGTAGCCATTTGTCCTGAGATTTCTTTGGTTTGGTCTTGGCTTCTTGCTTGGGATGGATTAACCACCCGTCATGCTCCTGACCTATTAAATAGGTACGCTTTCTGGTCCCGGAAGGGCATTTCTATAAAAGAGCATTGGACTGTTAGCCTCCTGACGGGAACACCGAAGTCGAGGGTTGTCTTTAACCCTTGATCAAAATTAATACTAAGGATCCCACAATGACTTGACAGATTAAGAGGTCATCGGCAGCCGAACTGTTAAAACATTCGAACAGGGAAGGGGTGAAGAACTCGCCTCGCAAGCCAAAGATTTTGGGGCGCACAGGGCGGCCAGCAATCACGAACCCGGCGTTAGAGGCTAGTTCGAGGGCTACTGAGGGAGTCCTGGACTAGGGGGTCCTCGGGCTGCCAGCCTATCTCTTATGGGCCGGATAGGTGGGCTGCTATACGACTACTACAAGGCTGAGCTATGAGGCGACTCCGTATCCGGAAAGGAAACCCTCGAATTCTTGGTGTGTCCTCCACATCAAGATAGAAGATTCAGCTTGTTTATTCCCTTGTTGTAAAAAACCATATGTAATCCTAGTACCCCTGGTGTCTATATAAACCAGAGGGTTTAGTCCGTAGAGGCTAGAATAACAGCCATCATCCTACTCGCCTAGGGTTTAGTTCATCTGATCGTGTGGTAGATCGACTATGTAATCATCCTATACACTTCAATATAATCAAGCAGGACATAGGGTTTTACCTCTTAGAGAGGGCCCGAACCTGGGTAAACGTCGTAACCTTCATCCCTTATTCCCCATTGATGAAGATCCACAGCTCAAGACTCCCTACCCGACATCCGCCGATTTTGACACCGACAACCGAGTGGAGAAGGGCAAACGTGAGCACACTTAGATGGGCGGGGGAAAACTGAGTAGAACAAAGGAAGTAGGGGCACGAAAATAGAAATCCCTATATTTTAATCTATAATTCAATTTTCGTAATTATTTTTGCAAAATGATCCCCATGAAACAAACTGTGACCCTATCCAAAAATAGTTCACTGAATATTTGAAACTAAAATTCAAACAGAATGACTTCAAATACAATTAGGGCATAACTTGAAATTATAAGTCCAAAATAATTAATTAATTTTGCATAATGATACTAATGAAATGTAGATTCTGTCTAGAGCACCTAGGTTCAAATTTGAATAATTTTAATGCATTTAAAACATAATATAATAGAAGAAAGAATTGAAGTAGAAATTAAACATAATGAGGTTTAACCTTGAATTTTTTAATTAAAAACAACAAGTGATTTCAGAAAGATAAAGTGAACTTTAATAAATAATTTTAGATTAGTTTTTGATTTTAGGAAATTCAAATGACATTTGAATTAATTCAAACACAGTTCGAATAAAACTTCAAAACCCTCGGTCTAATCTAAATAAAACCTATGCAACATGACTTAGTAACGTAAGGTAACCTAATAAATAATTTAGAATGATAATTGACTTATGCAATTCTGAAATAGAATTAAATCAAATAAGTTTTGAAAAATGCAAGTCAAATTCAATATTCTATTACCTTGACTATGGTAGTTCAAATTATCTGAAATTCAAATAATAAACTAGGATGCCTAGCTAAACCTAATAGAACTCTAAACATAGTTAGCTCACCTAATAGGACTTGCAATGAATAACTAACTAAACCCTAGAGACAAATCAATCAGGTCAACTGAATGAAGCCAAACCAAATAGTCCAACACTATGTGTTTGAGTGATTTGCAAATTGCCTTCATGCAAGTTTTCCGTTTGCATGACTTGTGTGCTTATGATTGCTATGTGTTAGTTTTGTCAACGTCAGATTATGAGGAGTGCAACCCCTGTGACTGTGAGGAGTGCACCTTTGACAACAATAACAACAATCAAGGCAAGTACCATTTTGATCATGTTACCGAGTATTTTATTGCATTATAGTACTAACATGTTAGGTGTGTGAGTTTAGGATTCTAAATTCTGCATAACCTAGGAGTTGACGACTTATGACCAAACATACCCTGACCTTGTAACCACCAAGTAGTTGCTTAGCTGCTTTGACATGGATTGGGAAACATCAATTATTATTCCACCATACAACCTCAGGGTTGACTATCTAATTACAACTTAATTAATGAATCATCTGGGCGGTGCTTCCGTATTTCTTGGTGGACGTGTGTTTTGTGGGCAACTACCTAGGCTCAAAGGGATTGTATGACTTCAAAGTGGAGTAGCTTATGTGTGTAACTGTGATATAATATGGGCTCTGTCTTGACCTAGTAAGTTGTGGGGACCCTCCTGGGTAGACCAGCAGATGTAGGTGTGTAGGTTGGACTAGGTCTGCCATTTCTAAGGAGGCAACTACTTCCCAAAAGTGTCGTCTTGGTCTACCTATCTACTTCACAAGAGCAGTTTAGTTGCACAAGGGTGAGATCGGGAATCACGGGTAAATTACACAAACCTCTCCAGAGTGTAAAAGATGATCATGAATAGTTGTGTCCCCGATTATGGACAACTTGAGCAACTCATCCGAGAATTGTCGGCTTGATCTCATCACTTGTTCCATTCTAGAACATATGGGTTGAACCAAAGGGGAGTGTGGACCGACCCATATTCCTGGCGTGATACCAACAACATCATCTGGGAAGGTTGGGTCAACCACGTGGTACGGAAGCCCACATGCTCAAACTATCTAACTATTAGAGTAGTCTACCACCAAATAATAGGAAAAAACTATTTGCTGCAAAGATCCTTGAACCCCACTAGCCAAAGTGCATGTAGGTGATTGATGTCGCTTGAAGCTACGTCAGTATTTCCCCAAAGAGGAAGGGATGATGCAGCACAACGGCGGTAGGTATTTCCCTCAGATATGAAACCGAGGTTATCGAACCATTAGGATAACCAAGCAACACAACGTAAATAGCCCCTGCACACAAATAACAACACCTCACACCCGACATGTTAAAGGGGTTGTCAATCCCTTTCGGGGTATGGCGCCTCAAGATAGGCAAAGGACGTGAGGTAAATTTGTAGATGGGGTAAATAGATCACGGAACAAATAAATTGCAGCAAGGTATTTTTGTATTTTTTGGTCTAATAGATCTGAAAATAAACGCAAGGAAAAAGTAGATCGCAAGGCAAATATATGAGAAAGAAGACCCGGGGGCCGTAGGTTTCACTAGTGGCTTCTCTCGAGAAAAATAGCAAACGGTGGGTGAAAAAAATTACTGTTGGGCAATTGATAGAACTTCAATTAATTATGACGATATCCAGGCAATGATCATTACATAGGCATCACATCCAAGATTAGTAGACCGATTCCTGCCTGCATCTACTACTATTACTCCACACATCGACCTCTATCCAGCATGCATCTAGTGTATTAAGTTCAAGGAAAAACGGAGTAATGCAATAAGAACGGTGACATGATGTAGACAAGATCCGTTTATTTATTGCGGCAGATATGGATCCCATATTTTTATCCTTAGTAGCAACGATACATACGTGTCGGGTCCCTTTCTGTCACTGGGATCAAGCACCGTAAGATTGAACCCACTACCGGGCACCTCTTCCCATTGCAAGATAAATAGATCAAGTTGGCCAAACAAAACCCAAATATCGGAGAAGAAATACGAGGCTATAAGATATCACACATATGAGAGATCAAAGAACTCAAATAACTTTCATGGATATAAAAAGATATAACTGATCATAAACTCGAAGTTCATAAGATCCCAACAAACACACCGCCAAAAGACTTACATCATATGGATCTCCAAGAAACCACTGTATTGATAATCAAGAGAGAGAGAGAGAGAGAGAGAGAGAGAGAAAGCCATCTAGCTACTAACTACGGACCTGAAGGTCTACAAAGAACTACTCACGCATCATCGGAGAGGCACCAATGGAAGTGGTGAACCCCCACCGTGATGGTGTCTAGATTGGATCTGGTGGTTCTGGACTCTGCGGCGGCTGGATGAACCTTTCATCGACTCCCCTAGGATTTCTGGAATATTGGGGTATTTATAGAGCAAAGAGTTAGTCCAGGGGCACCCAAGGTGGGCACAACCCACCAGGGTGTGCCTAGGCCTCCTGGCGCGCCCTGGTGGGTTGTCCCCTCCTCGGGACTCCCCCCAGGTGCAACCAGGGCCCAACTTCTTCCTTCTGGTCCATAAAAAATTATCGTAAATGGGCGTGGCATTTGGACTCTGTCTGATATTGATTTCCTGTGATGTAAAAAACATGCAGAAAACAGCAACTTGCACTTGGCACTATGTCAATAGGTTAGTACCAAAAAATGATATAAAATGACTATATAATGATTATAAAACATCCAAGATTGATAATAAAACAACATGGAATAATAAAAAATATAGATACGTTGGAGACGTATCAGCATCCCCAAGCTTAACTCCTGCTCGTCCTCGAGTAGGTAAGTGATAAAAACAAAAACAAATGATGTGGAGTGTTGTTTATCATGTCATATCATATTCTTTTTGGACATTTGGAACTTTATGTGATTAAAAGCAATAGTCTAGTTTTGACATAATGATTTAGATATTCAAGCATATCAACAAGCAACCATGTCTTTCAAAATATCAATGCTAAAACAAGTTATCCCTAGCCCATCATGCTCAAACATTGATCCATTCATGAAACACACTCGAATATTAGCTACACCCAATACCTAAGTACGATCATATTGTCCCCTAGTTGGTGCTTTTATAAGAGAGGATGGAGACTCAAATTAAAAAATAAAAATTGCATAAAGTAAAAGAAAGGCCCTTCGCAGAGGGAAGTAGTGATTTGTAGAGGTGTCAGAGCTCAAAGCAAAAAATTTAGAGATAAAAACATTTTTGGGAGGTGTATCCATCCCACCAATGAAAACGACTTGGAGCATCCCAACACTTTCCATGCTAGATATATCATAGGCAGTTCCCAAATAAAAAATAAAGTTTATTCCTTTTTCCACCATAACTTTCACTTTCCATGGCTAGCCATATCCACATGTGCCCTCCATACCAACACTTTCCAAGGAATTTATTATTTGACAACATATAGTAAATTAATTTTTGCATTTGAGGACCGGGCATCCCTAAAACCTTTGCCTTACTCTCCTGCAATGACAAGTGAATAAATACTCATCATGAGAATAACACATCTAGCATGGAAAATATTAGCTACATGTTACCATTCCGCGAGCGCAACAAACACACAAAAGAGAAGTTCATTTAGAAAATTAGAGATGGCACATGGAAATTTGCTTAGAACGGCAAAAGAATACCGCATATAGGTAGGTATAGTGGACTCATGTGGCAAAACTGGTTTAAAGGATTTTGGATTCACAAGTAGAGGTCATACTTGGTGCAAAATGAAGGCTAGCAGAAAGATTGAGAAGCGACCAACCAAGAAACGAATAATCTCATAAGCAAGCATTAAGCATAATTAACACCGAATAATGCACCACAAGTAGGATATAATTTTCATAGCATGATTATTGAATTTCATGCATGCATAGGGAATCACAAACCTTAACACCAATATTCTTACTAGAGCACAATTACTCATCAACATAACTCACATATCACATCATCATATCTCAAAACTATTACTAAGAATCAAGTTTATTTTGTCCAATGATCTTCATGACATATTTTTTTTCTTTCTTTATCCTTCTTGGATATCTATCACTTTGGGACTAATTTTCATGTGTTGCTTTTCATAAGCTCAAACAAATATAAGTGAAGATCATGAGCATAACATATTTTCTTTCTCTCAAAATAATTTAAGTGAAGCAAGAGAGAATTTCTTCAAAATTTTACTAACTCCCAAATAAATTTAAGTGAAGCAAGAGAGCATTTCTTCAAAAATACTAAGCACACCGTGCTCAAAAAGATATAAGTGAAGCACTAGAGCAGTCCATTGCTCATAAAAATTTAAGTGAATCATAGAGAGCAATTCTAACAAGTCATGATATAATTTTGGCTCTCTCAAATAGTTGTGTCCAGCAAGAATTGATGACTTAAAACACAAAATAAAACAATCAAAGACACATATCATACAAGACGCTCCAAGCAAAACACATATCATGTGACAAATAGAAATATAGCCTCGAGTAAAATACCGATGGTCGTTAGAAGAAAGGGGGGATGCCACTCGGGGGCATCCCCAAGCTTAGTTGGTTGCTCATTCTTGGATAATAGCTTGGGATGCCAGGTAATCCCCAAGCTTAGGCTCTTCTATCCTTCTTTCATCCATCGTAAGATAACCCAAAACTTGAAAACTTCAATCACACAAAACTCAACAAAACCCTTGTGAGATCCGTTAGTAAAATAAAGCAAACTACTACTATAAGTGCTGTGTCAAACCAATTATTATTTTCTTTTTGTATTATATCTACTTCATTCCAATGTGTCTATGGAAAAAATTCATCAAAGAAAACCATAGAGCCATCAAAATAAGCACACAACACAAAGAAAACAGAATCTATCAAAACAGAATAGTCTGTAGTAATCTAGAACTTTCGAATACTTCCGTAACTTAAAAAATTCTATCAAATTAGGACGACTAGAATAATTTGTATATTAACCTTATGCAAAAATAATCAGGGCAAAAGCTCCTTTATGTGATTTATGATAATTATTTTCGTGAGCGCAAAGTTTCTGTCTTTTTAGCAAGATCAAACAACTATCACCCCAGAAGATACTAAAGGCTTTACTTGGCGCAAACACTAATTAAAACACAATCATAATATTAGCATTATTGTTCTAACACTCAAGAACAGAAAACAAAAAGAAAAAATAAATTTTATTCATTGGGTTGCCTCCCAACAAGCGCTATAGTTTTACGCCCTTAGCTAGGCACAAAGCAAGGATCTAAGTTTTGTCATCTTTGGTTCTAGATCCATAAAATGCCCTCATGATTGATTCATATGGTGGCTTAATTATTGTTCCAAGAAATTGTTCCATTCCCTTCCTCAAAGTAAATTGGAACTTAATATTGCCTTCTTTCATATCAATCACTGCACCGATAGTGCGTAAAAATGGTCTACCGAGAATAATTGGACAAGACGGGTTGCAATCAATATCAAGAACAATAAAATCTATGGGCACATAATTTCTATTTGCAAGAATAAGAACATTTCACATAGGCTTTTTAATAGTAAAATCCGCTAAGTGCAAATTTTCTTCAATATCGGTAAGACCAACACATCACATAAAGATTTCGGAATTGTAGAAACACTAGCACCCAAGTCACATAAAGCAAAACACTCATAATTTTTAATCTTGACTTTGATAGTAGGTTCCCAATCATCATGCAATTTTCTAGGAATTGAAACATCTAATTCCTTTGTTTCTTCAAAAGCTTTCATCATGGCAATAACAATATGTTTAGTGAAAGCTTTATTTTGTTCATAATCATGGGGTGAATTTATCATGGATTGGAACAAAGAAATACAATCAATCAAAGAGCGGGCACATCACTAGTTAAAGTTTTGACCTCTTCAAACCCACTTTTATAAATTTTTTCAACAAGATTTTCACCCTCCAAAATATTTGGACGCCTTCTACCTAAAGTGACTCTTCTCCAGTCCCTTTTTCATCAATCTTAATTTTACTAAACAAGGAATCAATAGAAGAAACACCAATCATTTTAAGATCTTCATCACTTTTATCTTCTAACGAGATTGGTTTAGTGGCCATTTGATTCACTAAAGTAGCTTGTGCATCGGATATTTTTCCCAACAAACTTTCAGCAAAAGCATACTTAGATTGAAGATTGCAAACTTATCTACTAATATCATCAAGTTGTTTCGTTATAGCTTCTAACACAACGGAGTGTTCCTTAAGTTCTTCAGTAAAATATTTATTATGCTCAAATTGTGTAGTCATATATTCCTTAGTACTTTTCTCAAGCAAAATATTTGGCTAACGAACATCATAATATTTTCTTTGAGGCATCATGACTACGCAAACAAGAACACACACAAAAACAGATCCGGCAAGAAAACGGCGAACAGAAAAAGAGAGGCGAATAAAATGGCAATTTTTTGTGAAGTGGGGGAGAGGAAAACGAGAGGCAAATGGCGAATAATGTAAATTGCAAGGAGATGAGATTTGTGATTAGGAACCTGGTTATGTTGAAGATCCTCCTCGGCAACGGCGCAACAAATTCCTTTTGATGTCGCTTGAAGCTACGTCGGTATTTCCCTAAAGAGGAAGGGATGATACAGCACAGCGGCGGTAGGTATTTCCCTTAGATATGAAACCTAGGTTATCAAACCAGTAGGATAACCAAGGAACACAACATAAACAGCCCCTGCACACAAATAACAACACCTTGCAACCGGACGTGTTAAAGGGGTTGTCAATCCCTTTCGGGGTACGGCGCCTCAAGATAGGCAAAGGACGTGAGGTAAATTTGTAGATGGGATCAATAGATCGGGGAACAAATAAATTGTAACAAGGTATTTTTGTATTTTTGGTTTAACAGATATGAAAATAAATGCAAGGAAAAGTTCGATCGCAAGGCAAATATATGAGAAAGAAGACCAGGGGGCCGTAGGTTTCACTAGTGGCTTCTCTCGAGAAAAATAGCAAACGGTGGGTCAACAAATTATTGTTGGGCAATTGATAGAACTTCAAATAATTGTGATGATATCCATGCAATGATCATTACATAGGCATCACGTCCAAGATTAGTAGACCGACTCCTGCCTGCATCTACTACTATTACTCCACACATCGACCGCTATCCAGCATGCATCTAGTGTATTGAGTTCATGGAAAACGTAGTAATGCAATAAGAAAGATGACATGATGTAGTCAAGATCCATTTATCTATTGCAGCAGATATGGATCCCATCTTTTTATCCTTAGTAGCAACGATACATACGTGTCCGTTCCCTTTCTGTCAATGGGATCAAGCACCGTAAGATCGAACCCACTACCGGGCACCTCTTCCCATTGCAAGATAAATAGAACAAGTTGGCCAAAAGAAACCCAAATATCGGAGAAGAAATACGAGGCTATAAGAGATCACGCATATGAGTGATCAAAGAACTCAAATAACTTTCATGGATATAAAAAGATATAACTGATCATAAACTCGAAGTTCATCAGATCTCAACAAACACACCGCCAAAGACTTACATCATATGGATCTCCAAGAGACCATTGTATTGATAGTCAAGAGAGAGAGAGAGAGAGAGAGAGAGAGAGAGAGAGAGAGAGAGAGAGGAAGCCATCTAGCTACTAACTACGGACCCGAAGGTCGACAAAGAACTACTCACACATCATCGGAGAGGCACCAATGGAAGTGGTGATCCCCTCCGTGATGGTGTCTAGATTGGATCTGGTGGTTCTAGCCTCCGCGGCGGCTGGATGAAAATTTCGTCGACTCCCCTAGGGTTTCTAGAATATTGGGGTGTTTATACAGCAAAGAGTCAGTCCAGGGGGCACCTGAGGTGGGCACAACCCACTAGGGCGCGCCTGGGCCTCCTGGCGCGCCCTGTTGGGTTGTCCCCTCCTCGGGACTCCCCCCAGGTGCAACCAGGGCCCAACTTGTTCCTTTTGGTCCATAAAAAATCATCGCAAATTGGCGTGGCATTTGGACTCCGTCTGATATTGATTTCCGGCGATGTAAAAAACATGCAGAAAACAGCAACTGGCATTTGGCACTGTGTCAATAGGTTAGTACCAAAAGATGATATAAAATGACTATATAATGATTATAAAACATCCAAGATTGGTAAAAAAACAACATGGAATAATCAAAAGTTATAGATACGTTGGAGACGTATCAGTGATCAGGATTCCAGTGAACTATGGACTTGCCAGTATAATCAATGTATTGACCCTAGTGGCTGCAACGTATCATGTTGTAGGTGATTACTACAAGGAGTGACTTACGTAGGATTTTGTGCCTCCACTCAAGATGCTTCCCCTTGGTGTAGATGGAGCCTATCAAGATGTTTACCTTCGATTTTATTTCATTTTTGCTTGTGATGAACTCTATTTGCTTCTTGTAAGACTATGTATTTGACTAGCCTCTAGCTAGAGTCTGTAGGTCTATTTGCTTTTTGGATCATGCGATGTAATTAAAGATGCATTTGCATATGATACAACAAAATTACCATGTATGCCCACGATTTGAGCTAGGGGTTGGCATGGAAACTGATAACCCACAAGTATAGGGGATTGCAACAGTTTTTGAAGGTGGAGTATTCAATGAAAATTTATTGATTCAACACAAGGGGAGACAAATAATACTTGTAAGTATTACCAGTTGAGTTGTCAATTCAACCACACCTAGAGACTAAATATGTGCAGTAGAGTGATTAGTAGCACCGTATTATGGAAATTTGATAGCTATAGTAGCGGTGACGGTAACAGTAGTTGTTTTGTAGCTATTGCAATAGTAGTAGCAACAATAGTAACTTACCAAAGATCGATATGTGAAAAACTCGTAGGCATTGGATCAGCGATAATGTTTGATAATATTCATCATATAACAGTCATAACCTAGGGCGACACGGAACTAGCTCCAATTCATCAATGTAATGTAGGCATGTACTCTATATATAGTCATGCGTGCTTATGGAAAAGAACTTGCATGACATCTTTTGTCCTACCCTCCCATGGTAGAGGGGTCCATGGGGAAACTAAGGGATATTAAGGCCTCCTTTGAATAGAGAACCGGAACAAAGCATTAACACATAGTGAATACATGAATTCCTCAAATTACGGTAATCACCGGTAAGCATCCCAGTTATTGTCACCTTGGGGTATGCAGATCATAACACGTAATAGGTGCGTATAACTTGCATGGTAGGATCAAGAACACAAATATATTGGTGAAAACATAAACGGTTCAGATATGAAAATATGGCACTTGGGCCCTAGTGACAATCATTAAGCATAGCAATGTCATAGCAACATCAATCTCAGAACATAGTGGATACTAGGGATCAAGCCCTAACGAAACTAACTAGATTACATGATGAATCTCATCCAACCCGTCACCATCCAGCAAGCCTACAAAGGAATTTCCGATGGTGAGCATCCTGAAATTGGTGGTGGAGGATGGTTGATGATGGCGAAGACGGAAGATCCCCCTCTCCGGAGCCCCGAACGGACTCCTTAGGCCCCTCGATGAAGAACAGGAGGTGGCGGCGGCTCCGTATCGTAAACCGTGATGAAACTTCCTCTCCTACTTTTTTCTCGGGAAATATGAATTTATAGAGTTGGAATTAGGGTCAGCAGAGCCTCGAGGGGGCCACTATCCACCAGGGCGCGCCCTGGTGCCTAGTGGGCAGCAGGCCCCCCTCGTGTGGGTATTTGCTCTAGTATTTTTCTTTTATTCCAAAATAAATCTCCAAAAAATTACGGCCAATTCTGAGAACTTTTATTTCTGCACAAAAACAACACCATGGTAGTTCTGCTGAAACAACGCCAGTCCAGGTTAGTTTTATTCAAATCATGCAAATTAGAGCCCAAAACAAGAGCAAAAGTGTTTTAAACGTATATATATATATATATATATATATATATATATATATATATATATATATATATGATGGAAACGTATCAACTCCCCCAAGCTTAACTCATTGCTTGTCCTCAAGCAATTCAGTTGACAAACTGAAAGTGACAAAGAAAAACTTTTACGAACTCTTTTGTTCTTGTGTCCATATATATTCTTAAATAATACCTAGGTTCTCAGCAAAGATCATGACTAACCTTGCAAATGATAACTCTTAGAAATTAGTCACTCATATCAATGGCATAATCAACTAGCGAGCAATAATAAAATATCTCAAATGCCAACACATTTTCAAAACAATCATGATATAGTATGACAACATCTTATCTCTCTAGCCCTTTCTGAGACCGCAAAACAAAAATGCAGAGCACCTCCAAAGTTCAAGAAGCACCTAAACATTGTAATGCATGGTAGAAGAGATCTAGTCATGATGCACAGAACATTAACTATACACAATGCATGAGGATGAGAGCAGTGCTCTCTGGACTGGTGCTTGTTCGAGAAGGTGATGACTCAACAATAAAAGTAAAATAACATGAAAGTAAATAGATAGGCCCTTCGCAGAGGGAAGCAGGGATTTGCAGAGATGCTAGAGCTCAAAGCTTAAATCCGATATAAATATAATTTTGGGAGGTATACCTTTTCTGTCAATGTTATGACCAAGAGTTTTCAATATCTTTCATGCTAAACAGATTAGCGGTGGTTCCCAAGCGGTAAAAGTAAAGTCTACTCCCCCTCCACCAACAAACAAAAGCCATGGCTAGCCGAATCCTTGGGTGCCCTCCATACCAACAACAGTCTGGGGGAGTTTTGTGTAATTTTTTGTGATTTTAATCATGGGATTGAGCATCCCGATTACCGACCCCTCTCGTGCAAGGACGAGTGAAAAAACACTCATCATGAGAATAACTCGGTTATCATGGAAGATACTGACCACCCTTGTCGCTCCATGAGCAGTACGGGCACACAAAATAGATGTTCATTTAATTTTTTAGAGGTGGCATATGCAAATTTACTTGAAACGGCAGAGTAATACCGCATATAGGTAGATATACTGGACTCATCTGGAATAACTTTGGTTTAAGGATTTGGATGCACAAGCAGTATTACTACTTAGTATAGGTGAAAGCTAGAAATAAGTTGAGAAGCGACAAACCAGAGAGCAAAAACGGTCATGAAGATGCGTTGTGAATAATTAACATTGAATACTAGCATGAGTAGGATATAAACACCATAAACATAAATATTGTGGAGGCTATGTTGGTTTTGAATCAACTACACATGTGAACATGTGCCAAGTCAAGCCACTCGAAACATTCAGAGGAGGATACCATATCATCATACTACATCACAACCATTTTAATGCATGTTGAGATCCAAGATAAATCATTATCCACTCCTAGCTACTTAAGCATGGCATGAGAACTATATTCTCTAATTGTCATCATAAACAACATTTCATCATAATATGTTGAATTATGGGTACTGAGTTAAGCATATTTACAAAAACAAAAACAAGTTGAGTTCGTACCCGCCTTTCTTTGCCACAGTCACTTCATCAAATATCGTCATTATTGCCTTTCACTTGCACGACCGAATGATATGAAAATAATAATATGCAAGAGTGTCGTGGACTAAGCTGCAATCTGCAAACATTTTATTCAAAGGAGAAGACAGAATAATATGGCCTCTTCATTTCATCAACAATAATGCATATGAGAGCCACTCAACATTTTCATCGTGGTCTTCTCCTTAGTAAGACTCAACAAAAGAAAAGAATTTCAGAGAAAGACACTAAAATATTTTTGGAGATTTTTTTTCTTGAAGAAAGCAAATTAAAGAAAGGAAAAACAAAACGAGACAAACTATTTACACGGGAAAGCTCCCAACAAGCAAAAGAAGACGGGAAATCTTTCTGGGTTTTCTTTTATTACTACAACTGATTCAAACTAGGAAGAAAACCTGAAAAGAACCGAGAAATATTTTTGGATTTTCTCCAAGTTTCTAAAACACACAAAAAGAAAGTGAGAAAATAAATCCAACATGGATTATGTAATGAAAGAGGATGAACACCGACAACTGGAATGAAGTGTGTGAACATGAATGTATTGTTAGTGGGAAATACATACTCCCCCAAGCTTAGGCTTTTTCCTAGCTTGGTAATCACCATCCATGCTAGTCGTCCGGTCCCATGTGGAAGTGCTGAGGCGGCGGCACCTGAGCGTCCCACTCCAAGGGTTCCTCCTCTGCAGTTGTTTGTGCGTTCTGGTAGGCGACAATGTCCTCTGGTATGTTGGTGTATCCGTTCCTGGCATAAGAGTCAAACAAAGCACGTGCAGGTAACGGAATAATATCGCTAGTTTCCTCGCCGAAAGCCAAGTTATAACGAATGTGGTGAGGAAGCACAGGAGCATCAATAAAGTGGTGGTCCTCCATCACCTGGTCATCTAAATAAACTCTGGGCAACAAGTAATCATGGGTACATATCTGAACATTAAAGTGTCTCGCTAGGCGAGTAGCATATATGCACCATGAATTTTGCCCTTCATCCTATTGGTGTGTAAACAGCATGCAATGATAGCCCCGAGGTTATAGGTGTGGTCATTATGAAGTGCACGGTGTAAAATGGCAAGGTCAGGGGCACTGAGTATACTACCTTACTCTCTGGCAGTCACACATTTCATTATGAATAAGGCAAAGTAATGCACAGAAGGAAATTTCAAACTAGTGGTTGTGGCTTTTGACGCGCCCCTTTCCTATCCCATAGTTAAAGTGCGGTGGAAACCATCAAACTCCACCAGTCTAGGCTCTCTTAATTCCCCCTCAAAAGGAATCGAACACATCTCACAGAATTTAGCAAGTGGTATCTGATGATGTTCAGAATATAAATCAAAGCACACCTCAGGGGGTTCGAGCCTATTCAGGAAAAGAAAAAATTGCACAAAAGAATTTATAAGGAGGTAGTGTTGGTCACAATAATCCGCGAGGAAGTCGGTAAGTACAGCATTTGCAATGAATTGCGCGAACTCTTGGTACAATTCGACTTCGTTCATGAAGGCAATGTGCGGCCATACGCACGGCCGGACCTCCATCCTACGCTGAGTGTTGAGGTCACTATCCGAGGATTCACCAAGGACTCCCTTGGCACTCTACTTCGAGGAACTCCTCCGGAAGATATCTATTTTTCCTATGAACAAATTTCTAAAAAAAATTGGGTCACAAAATGATATCAATAATACTTCACAAAATGGATAGCTAGCAACTACCCATATGGATGTCTAGAGGCTATATCATCATTCAAACTACTTGGAACTCAAAGAATTCAACATGCAAGCTCATTTTGAGTAGACCAAGAGTAGCTAATTACTCAAAATATAAACCACTAAAGCAAAAACTAATTGGAGCAATGGAGGAGTCACATACCAAGTAGCAATCCCCCAAAACAGTTTCCAAAATAGAGCTTCGAATAAAGAGATAAAAATATTCACAGATTTGGGAGCACAAACACGAGAGAGAGAGAGAGAGAGCTACATGGATTTTTTCTGGAGGTGAGTGACGATGTGAGCTAAGATAGTAAGTGAGAGGGTACTTGTGGGGCCCACTATCCACCAGGGCACGCTAGAGAGGTGTGGCGCGCCCTGGTGCCTAGTGGGCACCTGGTGCACCCCCATGTGTTGTATTCAGTACTAGAAATTCAGAAGAAAAAAATCATGTTGAAATTTCATGTCATTCTGAGCACTTTTATTTTTGGGCTATTTTTTATTACATGGATAATTCAGAAAACAGGATAAACATGGCATTCTATTGCATTTAACTAAAAGTAACAGAAAATAGAAGGTAAGGATAGAAGATTGTGATTACTAAATTCATCGACCACATGTTTCTCAAAAATAATCCATTAATAAGGTTGATCAAGTATTATTAACAAAATATTTTCGATTAACATGAAACCGAAGAATCTTTGTATAACACTAGGTTACCTCAACGGGAACATGCATATCCTGTACAATAAGTATTTCGTATTTCTTTTTGGCAGTAGGAAGAGGAAGTTGAAGACTTCCAATAGTAATTGTCGGAGTCTTTTCAATAACATTAATACCATTCACTTGAAAGTGTTTCTTCGGGAAGTGCACCATATGCTCATTACCATTGACATGAAAAGTGCTTTTGTTGCAATCAATAACATCCCCTACAGTATTCAAAAATGGTCTACCAAGGATAATCAACATGTTTTCGTCCTCGGGCATATCAAGTATAACAAAGTCCGTTAAGATAGTAACATTTGCAACCGCAACAAGCACATCCTCAAAGACACCGATAGGCATGACAGTTGATTTTTCACCCATTTGCAATGATATTTCGATGGGTATAAGTTTATTCAAATCAAGTCTTTTGTATAAAGAGAAAGGCATAACACTTACACCGGCTCCCAAATCACCTAAGGTAGTTTTGACATAACTTCTTTTGATGGAGCATGGTATAGTTGGTATTACTATATCTCCTAGTTTTTTAGGTACTCCGTCTTTAAAAGAATAATTAGCAAGCATGGTGGACATTTCAACTTCAAGTATTTCTCTTTTATTAGTGACCATATCTTTCATATATTTAGCATAAGGGGCCATCTTTAAAATATCAGTCAAATGAGTACGCAAAAAAGACTGGCCTAAGCATTTCAGCAAAGCGTCCAAACTCTTCCTCATCCTTTTTCTTAGATTGTTTAGGTGGAAAGGGTATCGTTTTCTGAACCCATGGTTCTCTTTCTTTACCATGTTTTCTAGCAACAAAGCCGCTCTTATCACAACGTTTATTTTTAGAAGGTGGGTTATCAAGATCAACATCAGGTTCTATTTCAACATTGTTATCTGGTTCTTTATCATTGTCTGGTTGAGCATCTACATGAACATCATCATTGTCATTGTCATTATCACTAGGTGAATGTTCATTACCAGATTGAGTTTCAGCATCAGAAATAGAAACATCATTATTCAGAGGGTTTTTCTACCTCAGGTTCACTAGAAGTAAGCAAAGTCCTATCAATTTTCTTCTTCTTTTTTCCTTTTAGAAGCACTAGGTGCATCAACATTAATTTTTGAGAGTCTCATTCAATTCATATAGGGTGACCTTCAGGATAAAGTGGCTCCTGAATCATTCTACCTCCTATACTCATTACTCTAATAGCATGATCATTCATATTATTATTCATTTCATTGAGCAATTCTCCCTGAGATTTAGAACTTGTCCTAACTAAGTTTGGACCATAGAAGCATGTTTACTAACACATTTGACATCATTAACAATTCTGAACAACAAGTCACTCAAACGATCAATCATGTAAGCATTTCGTTCTAATTGTTTCATAACATTTGCATTGAAATGATCTTGCTTAATAATGTGATTGTCAAATTCATACAAGAATTGACTAGGAGATTTATTGTAGGGAATGTCACCTTCATCAAACTTTATAAGAGAGTTTAGCTCTAGCACATGTGGTGGTGTGTCAAGACCATGTGTTTCTTCAATAGGTGGTGAGTTCTTAACATCTTTAGCTTTAATACATTTTTTCGTCATACATTTCTTTGCCTCTTGCATATCTTCAGGACTAAGAAATTAAATATCCGTCTTCTTCAGAGTCGGTTTAGGCGGTGGCTCAGGAAATGTCCAATCATTATCATTCTTCAATATATTATTCAATAGTTCCTCACCTTGTTCAATAGTTCGTTCCCTGAAAACACAACCAACACAACTATCTAGGTAGTCCTTAGAAGCATTATAGAAGATATTATGTAGGCATGTACTCCGTATATAGTCATACTTGCTTATGGAAAAGAACTTGCATGGCATCTTTTGTCCTACCCTCCCGTGGGAGCGGGGTCCATAAGGAAACTAAGGGATATCAAGGCCTCCTTTTAATAGAGAACCGGAAGAAAGCATTAACACATAGTGAATACATGAACTCCTGAATTTATGGTAATCACCGAAAAGAATCCCAATTATTGTCACCTTGGGGTATGCGGATCATAACACGTAATAGGTGCGTATAACTTGCATGGTAGGATCAAGAACACAAATATATTGGTGAAAACATAAACGATTCAGATCTGAAATCATGGCACTTGTGCCCTAGTGACAAGCATTAAGCATAGAAAAGTCATAGCAACATCAATCTCATAACATAGTGGATACTATGGATCAAGCCCTAACAAAACTAACTCGATTACATGATGAATCTCATCCACCCATCATCGTCTAGCAAGCCTACGAAGGAATTACTCACTCCCGGCGGTGAGCATCATGAAATTGGTGATGGAGGATGGTTGATGATGACGAACATGGAAGATCCCCCTCTCTGGAGCCTCGAACAAACTCCAGATCTGGCCCCTGGTAATAACATGAGGTGGCAGCACCTCTGTATCGTAAAACGCAATGAAACTTAATCTCCTATTTTTTCTTGGGAAATAGGAATTTATAGAGTTGGAATTGGGGCTAGCGGAGCCTCGAGGGGCCCACTACCCACCAGGGTGCGCCAGAGGGGGTTGGCGCTCCCTGGTGCCTAGTGGGCAGCAACCCCCCCCCCCTCCAGTGGGTCTTTGCTCCACTATTTTTCTTTTATTCCAAAATAAATCTCCAAAAAGTTTCGTCCAATTCCGAGAACTTCTATTTCTGCACAAAAACAACACATGGCGGTTCTGCCGAAAACAGCGTCAGTCTGGGTTAGTTTCATTCAAAACATGCAAATTAGAGTCCAAAACAAGAGCAAAAGTGTTTGGAAAAGTAGATATGACAGAAATGTATTAGAAATGCACGAAGACCGTATGCCTGAAAAGGTAGGGCATGACATCAAGTGTCCTCTTACTACTGAAGGTGGCGATGATCCTCAAGTATCCTCTTACTACTAAAGGTGGTGACGATCCTCAAGTATCCTCTTATCACTAAAGTTGGTGACGATCCTAAAGTATCCTCTTGATACGTCTCCAACGTATCTATAATTTTTTTGATTGTTCCATGCTATTATATTACCCGTTCTGGATGTTTATGGGCTTTACTTTACACTTCTATATCATTTTTGGGACTAACCTACTAACCGGAGGCCCAGCCCGTATTGCTGTTTTTTTGCCTATTTCAGTGTTTCGAAGAAAAGTAATATCAAACAGAGTCCAAACGGAATGAAACCTTCAGGAGCGATCTTTTTGGAACAAACGTGATCCAAAGGACTTGGAGTGGAAGTCAAGCAACAACCGAGGCGGCCACGAGGGTGAAGGGCGCGCCCCCCGGTTGGGCATGCCCCCCTGTCTCGTGGGCCCCTCGGGCGTCCACCGACCTACTTCTTCCTCCTATATATACCCATATACCCTGAAAACATCAGAAGCGACCATGAAAAACTATTTCCACCGCCGTAACCTTCTGTATCCGCGAGATCCCATCTTGGAGCCTTCGTCGGCGCTCTGCCGGAGGGGGAATCGACCATGGAGGGCCTCTACGTCATCTCCAAGGCCTCTTCGATGAGTTGTGAGTAGTTTACGACAGACCTTTGGGTCCATAGTTATTAGCTAGATGGCTTCTTCTCTCTCTTTGAATCTCAATACAATGTTCTCCTTGATCTTCTTGAAGATCTATTCGATGTAACTCTTTTTGCGGTGTGTTTGTTGAGATCCAATGAATTATGGGTTTATGATCAAGTTTATCTATGAGAAATATTTGAATCTCCTCTGAATTCTTTTATGTGTGATTAAGTTATCTTTGCAAGTCTCTTTGAATTATTAGTTTGGTTTGGCCTACAAGATTGATCTTTCTTGCAATGGGAGAAGTGCTTAGCTTTGGGTTCAATCTTGCGGTGTCCTTTCTTAGTGACAGCGGGGGCAGCAAGGCACGTATTGTATTGTTGCCATCGAGGATAAAAAGATGGGGTTTATATCATATTGCATGAGTTTATCCCTCTACATCATGTCATCTTTCTTACCGTGTTACTCTGTTCTTTATGAACTTAATGCTCTAGATGCATGCTGGATAGCGGTCGATGTGTGGAGTAATAGTAGTAGATGCAGGCAGGAGTCGGTCTACCTGTCACGGACATGATGCCTATATACATGATCATGCCTAGATAATCTCATAATTATTCACTTTTCTATCAATTGCTCGATAGTAATTTGTTCACCCACCGTAATACTTATGCTATCTTGAGAGAAGCCACTAGTGAAACCTATGGCCCCCGGGTCTATCTTTTATCATATAAGCTTTCAATCTACTTTTATTTGCATCTTTACTTTTCCAATCTATATCATAAAATACCAAAAATATATTTATCGTATCATATTATCTCTATGAGATCTCACTTTCGCACGTGGCCGTGAAGGGATTGACAACCCCTTTATCGCGTTGGTTGCGAGTTCTTGTTTGTTTGTGTAGGTGCGTGGGACTTTTGAGGAGCCTCCTACTGGATTGATACATTGGTTCTCAAAAACCGAGGGAAATACTTACGCTACTATTACTGCATCACCCTTTCCTCTTCAAGGAAAACCAACGCAAGCTCAAGACGTAGCAAGAAGGATTTCTGGCGCCGTTGCCGGGGAGGTCTTCGCTGAAGTCAAGACATAACAAGTACCCATCACAAACTCATCTCCCTCGCATTTACATTATTTGCAATTTGCCTCTCGTTTTCCTCTCCCACACTTTACCCTTGCCGTTTTATTCGCCCTCTCTTTCCCAATCTCCTCTCTCTTTCGCTTGCCTTTTTGTTTGCTTGTGTGTTGGATTACTTGTCGTAATGGCGCAAGATAATACCAAATTGTGTGATTTTTCCAATACCAATAATAATGATTTCCTTAGTACTCCGATTGCTCCTCTTAATGATGTTGAGTCTTGTGAAATCAATGTTGCTTTGCTGGATCTTGTTATGAAAGATCAATTATCCGGCCTTCCTAGTGAAGACGCCACTACCCATCTAAACAACTTTGTTGATTTGTGTGAGATGCAAAAGAAGAAAGATACGGATAATGATATTGTTAAATTGAAGTTATTTCCGTTTTCACTTAGAGATTGTGCTAAAGTTTGGTTTTCATCTTTGCCTAAGAATAGTATTGATTCATGGAATAAGTGCAAAGATGCTTTTATCTCTAAGTATTTTCCTCCCGCTAAGATCATCTCTCTTAGGAATGATATTATGAATTTTAAACAACTTGATCATGAGCATGTTGCCCAATCTTGGGAAAGAATGAAATTGATGATTCGCAATTGCCCTACTCATGGTTTGAATTTATGGATGATCATACAAATATTTTATGCCGGATTGAATTTTGCTTCTAGAAATCTTTTAAATTCAGCCATGGGAGGCACGTTTATGGAAATCACCTTAGGAGAAGCTACAAAACTCCTTGATAATATTATGGCTAATTATTCTCAATGGCACACCAAAAGATCTACTAGTAAAAAAGTGCATGCTATAGAAGAAATTAATGTTTTGAGTGGAAAGATGGATGAACTTATGAAATTGTTTGTTACTAAGGGTGCTTCTATTGATCCCAATGACATGCCTTTGTCTACTTTGATTGAGAATAATGATGAATCTATGGATGTGAATTTTGTTGGTAGGAATAATTTTGGTAACAATGCTTATAGAGGAAACTTTAATCCTAGACCGTTCCCTAGTAATTCCTCTAATAATTATGGAAATTCCTACAATAATTCTTATGGTAATTTTAATAATATGCCCTCTGATTTTGAGAATAGTGTGAAAGAATTTATAATCTCTCAAAAGAATTTTAATGCTTTGCTTGAAGAAAAATTGCTTAAAGTTGATGATTTGGCTAGGAACGTTGATAGACTCTCGCTTGATGTTGATTCTTTGGAACTTAGATCCACACCTCCTAAGCATGATATTAATGAGTATCTCAAAGCTATGAGAATTTCCATTGATGAGTGCAAGGAAAGAACCGCTAGATTGCGTGCTAAGAAAGATTGCTTTGTAAAGGCGTGTTCTTCTAGTTTCCATGAAAATAATGATGAAGATCTAAAAGTTATTGATGTGTCCCCTATTAAATCTTTGTTTTGCAATATGAATCTTACTAATGATGGGACTGGAAATGAGTCAACTTTAGTTAAAAGGCGTCCCAATGATTCGGAGTTCTTAGATCTTTATGCTAAATTTGGTAAAAGTGGGATTGGAGAGGTCAAGACTTTAAATAGCATTGAACCCACTATCTTGGATTTCAAGGAATTTAATTATGATAATTGTTCTTTAGAAGATTGTATTTCCTTGTTGCAATCCGTTGTGAATTCTCCTCATGCTTATAGTCAAAATAAAGCTTTTACCAAACATATTGTTGATGCCTTGATGCAATCTTTTGATGAAAAACTTAATTTGGAAGTTTCTATACCTAGAAATCGTTATGATGAGTGGGAACATACTATAAAGATTAAAATTAAAGATCATGAGTGTTATGCTTTGTGTGATTTGGGTGCTTGTGTTTCCATGATTTCGAAAACTTTATGTGATATTCTAGGTTTCCATGATCTTGATGATTGCTCTTTAAATTTGCACCTTGCGGATTCCACCATTAAAAAGCCAATGGGAAGGATCAATGATGTTCTCATTGTTGCAAATAGGAATTTGGTGCCCATAGATTTTATCGTTCTTGATATAGATTGCAATATTTCTTGTCCTATTATTCTTGGTAGACCTTTCCTTAGAATGATTGGTGCGATTATTGATATGAAGGAAGGGAATATTAGATTCCAATTTCCATTAAGGAAATGCATGGTGCAATTTCCAAGAATGAAAGTCAAATTACCTTATGAATCTATCATGCAAGCTACTTATGAATTGAGTGCCAAATATGGCACTACCTAGATCTATCCTCGCTTTTATGCCTAGCTAGGGGCGTTAAACGATAGCGCTAGTTGGGAGGCAACCCAATTTTATTTGTGTTTTTTGTTTTTGCTTCTGTTTAGTAATAAATTTTGCATCTAGTTTCTGTTTAGATGTGTTTTTATGTTTTAGTTAGTGTTTGTGCCAAGCAAAACCTATAGGATAACCTATGGTGATAGTTAATTCGATTCTTCTGAAAAACAGAAACTTTGCACACACGAAAATAATTTTAGTAATTCACAGACACGTGTTTTTGCATTGATTCTTCCTGATGTATATCAATAGACAAATTTCCCAGGACTTCCTATTTTGGTAGGATTTTTACAGTTCCAGAAGTATTCGAGAGTTACAGATTGCTACAGACTATTCTGTTTTTGACAGATTCTATTTTTCGTGTGTTGTTTGCTTATTTTGATGCATCTATGGCTAGTATGTAAGGGTATGAACCATAGAAAAGTTAAAATACAGTAGGTTTAACACCAATATAAATAAAGAATGAGTTCATTACAGTACCTTATGTGGTGGTTGTTCTTTCTTTCACTAACGGAGCTTATGAGATTTCCTGTTGAGTTTTGTGTTGTGAAGTTTTCAAGTTTTGGGTAAAGATTGGATGGACTATGGAATAAGGAGTGGCAAGAGCCTAAGCTTGGGGATGCCCAAGGCACTCCAAGATATTCAAGAATAGCCAAAAGCCTAAGCTTGGGGATTCCCCGGAAGGCATCCCCTCTTTCGTCTTCGTTTATCGGTGACTTTACTTGGAGCTATATTTTTATTCGCCACATGATATGTGTTTTGCTTGGAGCGTCTTGTATGATATTAGTCTTTGATTTTTAGTTTACCACAATCATCCTTGCTGTACACACCTTTTGGGAGAAACCCACTTGATTGGAATTTATTAGAATACTCTATGTGCTTCACTAATATCTTTGGAGCTAGATAGTTTTTCCTCTAGTGCTTCACTTATATCTTTTAGAGCATGGCGGTGGCTTAATTTTGAAGAAATTGTTAGTCTCTCATGCTTCACTTATATTATTTTGAGAGTATTTTAGAACAGCATGGTATTTGCTATGGTTATAAATTTGGTCCTAGAATGATGAGCATCCAAGTTGGGTATAATAAAAACTATCATAGAAAGTGCATTAAACATTAGGATCAATTTGGTGCTTAATAATTATTTTGAGATATAAAGGTGGTAATGTTAGAGTCATGCTAGTGGGTAATTATGAAATTGAGAAATACTTGTGTTGAAGTTGGCAAGTCCCGTAGTATGCACGTATGGTAAAAGTTGTGTGACAAATTTGTTGCATGAGGTGCTCTTTTAATTGTCTTCCTTATGAGTGGAGGTCGGGATCGCGCGATGGTTAACTCCTACCAACCCTTCCCCTAGGAGCGTGCGTAGTAGTACTTTGTTTTGAGGGCAAGTAAACTTTTGCAATAAGTATATGAGTTCTTTATGACTAATGTGAGCCCATGGATATACGCACACTCATCCTTCCACTTTGCTAGCCTCTATTATACCGTGCAACTTTCGCCGGTATCATGCACCCATTATTTACCTTCCTCAAAACAGCCACCATACCTACCTATTATGGCAATTTCATAGCCATTCCGAGATATATTGCCATGCAACTTTCCACCATTCCGTTTATTATGACACGCTCCATCATTGTCATATTGCTCTTTGCATGATCATGTAGTTGGCATTGTATTTGTGGCAAGGCCACCTTCATAAATTTTCATACATGTCACTCTTGATTCATTCCATATCCCGGTACACCGCCGGAGGCATTCATATAGAGTCATATTTTTTTCTAAGTGTTGAGTTGTAATTCTCGAGTTGTAAATTAATAAAAGTGTGATGATCTTCATTATTAGAGTATTGCCCCAAGTGAGGAAAGGATGATGAAGACTATGATTCCCCCACAAGTCGGGATGAGACTTCAGACTTACAAAAAAAGAGGCCAAAGAGCCCACCAAATAAAAAGAAAGAAAGAGAGAAAGGCCAAAAAAAGGGAAGGCCAAATAAAAAAAAAGATAAAAAGAGAGAAGGGACAATACTACTATCTCTTTTCCACACTTGTGCTTCAAAATAGCACAATAATCTTCATGATAGAGATTCTCTTGTGTTGTCACTTTCATATACTAGTGGGAATTTTTCATTATAGAACTTGGCTTGTATATTCCAATGATGGGCTTCCTCAAAATGCCCTAGGTCTTCGTGAGCAAGCGAGTTGGATGCACACCCACTTAGTTTCTTTTGTTGAGCTTTCATATATTTATAGCTCTAGTGCATCTGTTGCATGGCAATCCCTACTCACTCACATTGATATCTATTGATGGGCATCTCCATAGCCCGTTGATATGCCTAGTTGATGTGAGACTATCTTCTCCATTTTTTGTCTTCACAACCAACACCATATACCACATATAGTGCTATGTCCATGGCTTGCGCTCATGTATTGCGTAAGAGTTGAAAAAGCTGAAGCGTGTTAAAAAGTATGAGCCAATTGCTTGGCTAAACCGGGGTTGTGCATGATGTGAGTATTTTGTGTAATGAAAATGAAGCATGGCCTAGCTATATGATTTTGTAGGCATAAGCTTTCTTTGGCTATGCTATTTTGATAGGACATGATTATTTGTTAGTATGCTTCGAATATTATTATTTTTATGTTTTATAAGCTTTTATCTTGAATCATTTGGATCTGAACAATCATGCCACAATAAAGAAAATTACATTGAGAATTATGCTAGGTAGCATTCCACATCAAAAAATATGTTTTTATCATTTACCTACTCGAGGAGGAGCAGGAATTAAGCTTGGGGATGCTTGATACATCTCCAACGTATCTATAATTTTTGATTGTTCCATGCTATTATATTACCCGTTTTGGATGTTTATGGGCTTTACTTTACACTTTTATATCATTTTTGGGACTAACCTACTAACCGGAGGCCCAACCCGTATTGTTTTTTTTCCTATTTCAGTGTTTCGAAGAAAAGGAATATCAAACGGAGTCCAAACGGAATGAAACCTTCGGGAGCGATCTTTTCGGAACAAACGTGATCCAGAGGACTTGGAGTGGAATTCAAGAAACAACCGAGGCGGCCACGAGGGTGCAGGGCGCGCCCCCCTGCCTCGTGGGTCCCTCGGGCATCCACTGACCTACTTCTTCCTCCTATATATATACCCATGTACCCCGAAAACATCAGAAGCGATCACGAAAAACTATTTCCACCGCCGTAACCTTCTGTATCCGCGAGATCCCATCTTGGAGCCTTCGCCGACGCTCTGCCAGAGGGGGAATCGACCACAGAGGGCCTCTACATCATCTCCAAGGCCTCTTCAATGAGTTGCGAGTAGTTTACCACAGACCTTCGGGTCCATAGTTATTAGCTAGATGGCTTCTTCTCTCTCTTCGAATCTCAATACAATGTTCTCCTTGATCTTCTTGGAGATCTATTCGATGTAACTCTTTTTGTGGTGTGTTTGTCGAGATCCAATGAATTGTGGGTTTATGATCAAGTTTATCTATGAGAAATATTTGAATCTCCTCTGAATTCTTTTATGTGTGATTAAATTATCTTTGCAAGTCTCTGCGAATTATCAGTTTGGTTTAGCCTACTAGATTGATCTTTCTTGCAATGGGACAAGTACTTAGCTTTGGGTTCAATCTTGCGGTGTCCTTTCCCAGTGACAGCAGGGGCAGCAAGGCACGTATTGTATTGCTGCCATCGAGGATAAAAAGATGGGGTTTATATCATATTGCATGAGTTTATCCCTCTACATCATGTCATCTTTCTTAATGCGTTACTCTGTTCTTTATGAACTTAATACTCTAGATGCTTGCTGGATAGTGGTCGATGTGTGGAGTAATAGTAGTAGATGCAGGCAGGAGCCGGTCTACTCATCACGGACGTGATGCCTATATACATGATCATGCCTAGATAATCTCATAATTATTCGCTTTTCTATCAATTGCTCGACAGTAATTTGTTCACCCACCGTAATACTTATGATATCTTGAGAGAAGCCACTAGTAAAACCTATGGCCCCCGGGTCTATCTTTTATCATATAAGCTTTCAATCTACTTTTATTTGCATCTTTACTTTTCCAATCTATATCATAAAATACCAAAAATATATTTATCTTATCATATTATCTCTATCAGATCTCACTTTCGCAAGTGGCCGTGAAGGGATTGACAACCCCTTTATCACGTTGGTTGCGAGTTCTTGTTTGTTTGTGTAGGTGCATGGGACTTTTGAGGAGCCTCATACTGGATTGATACCTTGATTCTCGAAAACTAAGGAAAATACTTACGCTACTATTGCTGCATCACCTTTTCCTCTTCAAGGAAAACCAATGCAAGCTCAAGACGTAGCACCTCTTACTACTACAGGTGGTGAGGATCCTCAAGTATCCTCTTATCGTTAAGCCCCTGCGACCGTACCTACTACTCAGACATTCGAGTAAAGCCACGAACTCAAGGACAAGAGTCCTAGATTCATGATGATAAAAACTCTACAGACTATAACCGACTGCCGACAGTTGATCATAGTCCCGGGGGCTACACCCAGTTCGTGCAATCAGCATGCCTCCACTAGAAAGAAGTCAAAAAGAAAATCCCACTCGGACAGCAGGTTGCATAACGCCCGAGTGAAGTCACGAGCGAGACATAATTCAAAGTATGCGAAGATGAAAGTCTTTCAGACTCCAACCGGTTGCTAGCAATCAATTAGAGTCTAGGGGACTGCACCACTAGGTGCACTTAGCGTGCACCCATTGGAACCAAATTAGGAAGAAAAATCTGCTCAGATCAGTCAAGCAGCATCCGAGTACGTGAAAAACATAACATATAGACTCTAACCGACTGACTGCAGTCGATTGTAGTCTCAAGGGCGCTACACCTAGTGGGCGCACTCAACATGCTGCCACTGGAAGAGGAATGCATCCGAGTGAAGGTGTAAAGCAATACTCACAATAGCACTTACTCGGATGTTCGCCTTCAAATCGTAAGCTTCATTTAGGTGCTTGTTCATCAGTTCAATCTGAATCAAAGCCTCCTTACTTGCTCGCACTTGATCCTCCGGGGTCCTCGATAAAGAAAGCGAGGTTAGGGAGGCCATTGGGTTTGGAGTAGGTGGAGGCATGATGATAGTTGAAGCACTCAGACTGAGCAGTGTTGCGTCAGTCGTCATCCGAGTACCGAGGCCGGAATGACACTATGAAAAATTTGGCACAATATCATCAGTGACATTTGCCACTACTCGGTCATCCTTGGTGAGGGATTCCTGGACTAGGGGGTGTTGGAAATATGATCAAGAGACAATAATAAATTGGTTATTATCATATTTCCTTGTTCATGATAATCGTTCATTATCCATGCTAGAATTGTATTGATCGGAAACTCAGATACATGTGTGGATACATATACAACATGTCCCTAGTAAGCCTCTACCGGACTAGCTCGTTGATCAAAGATGGCTACGATTTCCTAGCCATGGACATGAGTTGTAATTTGATAACGGGATCACATCATTAAGAGAATGATGTGATGGACAAGACCCAAACTATAAACGTAGCATGTGATCGTGTCAAGTTTATTGCTATCGTTTTTTGCATGTCAAGTATATGTTCCTATGACCATGAGATCATGCAACTCACTGACACCAGAGGAGTACCTTGTGTGTACCAAATGTCGCAATGTAACTGGGTGACTATAAAGGTGCTCTATGGGTATCTTTGAGGGTGTCTGTTGAGTTGGCGTGGATCAAGACTATAATTTGTCACTCCGTATGACGGAGAGGTATCTCAGGGCCCACTCGGTAATACAACACCACAGTAAGCTTGCAAGCAATGTGACTAATGAGTTAGCCACGGGATCTTGTATTACCGAACGAGTAAACAGAGTTGCCAGTAACGAGATTGAACTACGTATGGAGATATCGACGATCCAATCCCGGGCAAGTAACATTCCGATAGACAAAGGGAACTAACATACGGGATTATCTGAATCCTTGACATTTAGGTTCGACTGATAAGATCTTCGTAGAATATGTAGGAACCAATATGGGCATCCAGATCCCGCTATTGGTTATTGACCGTAGAGGTGAATCGGTCATATCTGCATAGTTCTCGAACCAGCAGGGTCTACACACTTAACGTTTGGTGACGATATAAGTATAGCTGAGTCATTATGGTGATTATCGAAGGTTGTTCGGAGTCCCGGATGAGTTTCCAAACATGACGAGGAACTCCGGAATGGTTCGGAGTCGGAGGTGAAGACCAATATATTGGACGACGGGTATTGGAGTCCGAAATTCTTCCGGGGGTACCGGGTGATGACTAGCATGACCGAAAGGGGTTTCTAGGGGTCCCGACAAGTGTGGGGAGGCTCATGGGCCAAGGGGGAGGGGTAAACCAGCCCACTAAGGGGATGAGCACCCCTCTTACCCCATCCCACATGACCAGGAAAGTTGGGGCACCTCCTGGGCCACCTGGCTTGGGGGGCAAGTCACCCTAGGGTTTCCCTAGGGGAGATCCCATGTGCCCTAGCTGCCGCCCCCCTAGGGGAAACCCTAGGGGTGCCACCCCCTCCTCCCTTCTCCTATATATAGATAGGTAGAGAGAGGGCGGACGGACACATCAGATCTATTCGTACCACGGCGCTGCTCCTCCTCGCGCTCATAGTCATCTTCTTCTCTGTAGTGCTTAGCGAAGCTCTGCTGAGATTCCGCCACCACCACCGCCACCACGCCGTCGTGCTACCGGAGGACTCGAGCTACTACTTAACCATCACTCGCTGGATCGAGGAGGTGAAGGCTTCATCAAACCGTATGTGTGTTGAACGTGGAGGTGCCGTCCATTTGACACTTGGATCAGGAGTTCGCGGGACGTATCGTGATTGGATCACGAAGACGTTCGACTACATCAACCACATTTCTTAACGGTTCCGCTTACAAATCTACAAGGGTATGTATATGCGATCTGTCCTCTTGTAGATGTTCATCTCCTAGATTGATCTTGGTGAGCGTAGGAATTTTTTTGTTTCCCATGCAACGTTCCTCAATAGGGGGTCCTCGGGATGTCGGCCTATCTCACATGGGCCGAACTGGTGGGCTGCACCGTATCTGTACCAAAGACCTTTTGTGCCTTGGTGTGTACCCCAAGTCACGATGGAAGATCCGGTATTCCCTTGATGTAACCGACTATCTGTAAACCCTAGTACCCCTGGTGTCTATATAAACCAGAGGGTTTAGTCCGTAGGGGGGAGGAGAATAATCACCATCCTACTAGTTAGGGTTTAGTCCACCCGATCTCATGGTAGATCAACTCTGTAATCCCCATATACACTAGCAATATAATCAAGTAGGACGTAGATTTTTACCTCTTAGAGAGGGCCCGAACCTGGGTAAATATTGTGTCCTGCGTCCCTTGTTCCCCATTGATCCAAGGTCCACAGTTCGGGACCCCCTACCTGAGATCCGCCTGTTTTGACACTAACATTGGTACTTTAATTGAGAGTTCTGCTGTTGGATTGCAGAAAGGATCGATGGATTGCCTGATCATCAAAGGCGGCATCAGCACCGGAGACATTTTCGTCCCCGGCCAACTTTTCGCATTCGGTAGCATTGTTTTGCACACCAATCCGGCCGGTCATCTCTTCCAGGTCGACAATTTCGCCCTAGAGCATCATATCAGGTTCGATAACCTCGAGTACATCACCGACGCTCGAAGAGATATGATCTTCACCGGCTTCTCGGCCTTGCCCGAAACGCCCGGCAATTCTGGAGCTCGTGCCTCCGGATTCTCCCTCGTACTGATCAACGGACCGGCCATCAATGCGCACTAGGATTCGAACCAGAATGCAGCTACCTCCGAAGATCTGGAGCTAGGTCTCGCCGGACACATTCTCCCTATCACGGATCAGGCTTCGAGCCTTGACGCCACTCCGACACCCATGGACTAGGAGACGGTCCTGGCCGGACCCTTCCCCATTGCTACTGGTCCGGATGTAGGCCCCTGGACCAGTTCGGCATCCAAAGACCAAGAGTCAATCTTGGCCGGATTCACCCTTCCCCTTACCAGTACACTGGAAGTTAACTCCAAAGGATTCCTACATGTCGACCTGGCCAGCCTTGCCTTGATAAATGACATGCTAGATCGGATCCAAAGGATGAGCATCTCAGACAACCGATCTTCAGCTCACGTTCAGTTGAACCCCGAGATAGATCACGAGGAATTTTCGTCCCACCCACCACCCACTTGCTAGCCACTATCAAAGACTTAACTGATATGCTGGACTACGCCTCCGAGGAGGCCCTAGACACGGACGACGATATCGAATCGACAATCCATACTGACTCCAATGCCCCTGGCATCGGGCGATGGATGGCCACTTCCACCTATGACGTGTACATGGTGGACACCCCCAAGGACAACAGCGATGGTGCTAATAATGGGGACGACACCCCTATGAGAGATAGAAACAAGGCCGGTGAGGAGCCATCCAAACACCAAAGACAATGCCGACGAACTAAGGGGCGTCATGATAGGGAAAGCAATACAAGCACCAGAGAAGATGACACCCCCGACAACATGGAAGACCTCAGTGACCCCACTGCCCCCGAATAGCAGCCCGATGACCTAGAGGAGCTTGAGGATGAACATAACCCCGAGGACCTCAACGACTCCGAAGATAGCAACTACATGCCTCTCTCCGAAGAGGAGGTCAGCCTTGGAGCCGAAGACTTTATAGTCCAAGAGGATCCATTGGACCAAGAGCGGTTCAAACAAAAGCTCATGGCCACTACGCGAAGCCTTAAAAGGAAGCAACAATAGTTGAAGGCTGAACAAGACACCCTCACCAGCAGATGGACAAAAATCCTAGCAGGCAAAGAAGGGTATGGCTACGAGCGGTAGACCAAAAGCTACCCAAAGTAGAAATTACTGCCCAATTCGATGATGAAGCCCTCAAGCCCTTATCACCAAGACGGACTCAGGGTGACTAGCCTGACCGACCTCCTCGAGGATGGGATGCCGGCCAGATAGCCCGAGGACCCACCGCTCCCCATAGACATAAAGGCAAAGGGGCAGCACAAATGAATATCAATATGATCTCTGTCATGACCTACCCATTAGAGCAGGGCAGACGAGGTCCACCTATGGATCTCGATACTACACTCCAGCCGAACTAGATGGATACCAAGCTTAGCGCAACCGAAATAATAGAGTTCGAGATCAACACCAGGCCAGGATAGGATCTGAAGTTTGGTGCAATGTGGCCCGCATTAGGGGCACCACTCACCCGATGTGCTTCACCAATGAGGTGATGTAGCACCAATTCCTAGACGGGTTTAAACCCGTAAACATCGAACCATACGATAGAACTATAGACCCGGCCATGTGGATCGAGGATTTCCTTCTCATGATGACCTCCACGCCATTAAATACCTGCCATTAAAGCTCAAAGGACCATCTCGGCACTAGTTGAATAGCCTCCCCGGAGACTCCATAGGGAGCTGGGAAGAGCTCAAGGATGCTTTCCGAGCCAACTTTCAAGGCACCTATGACCGGCCTCCAGACGCCGATGACCTGGCCCACGTGGTCCAACAGCCCGGTAGTTTTGGAATCTGTTTTGACCAAAAAGAACCAAATCGTCGACTGTCCGGACACCGAAGCCATTGCCGCTTTCAAGCATAGTATCTGGGACGAATGGCTCGCACGCCAGCTCGGCCAAGACAAGCCGAGGACGATGGCAGCACTTACCTCCTTTATGACCCACTTTTGCGTGGGCGAAGACAGTTGGTTGGCTCGTCGAAGCACTAACCCCGAGGACCCCGGAACTTCAGAAGGCCGGGACGGCAACGGAAAGCCACGATGCAATAAAAACAAGCACCGACATAGCGGCACCGGCACCGACGACATGGCGGTCGATGACGGATTCCGCAATTCCAAATCAGGACCGCGGAAGAAACCCTCTAAAGGGAACCAGGACAGACCCACTAAGTTGGATGTCATCCTTGATAGGCCCTGCCAGATACATGGTACCTCCGACAAGCTTGCCAATCTCACCAACCATAACTGTAGGGTCATTAAGCAGGCCGGCAAGCTCACAGCCAAAGACACTCGCAAAATCCCTCATAGCAAGGATGACGAGGAGCCTCGCAGGCCGAAAAATGAAGGCCAGAAACAGTTACCTCCTGAGGTCAAAACAGTGAACATGATCTATGAAACTCAAATACCTAAGAAGGTGAGGAAGCACGCACTTCGAGACATATACGCCATTGAGCCAATAGCCTTGAAATATAACCCACGGTCGGCCTGTCCGATCAGTTTTGACTGCAGGGACCACCTGACCAATATCCGTCACGGAGGAATGGCGCACTAGTTCTCGACCCATATTGATGGGTACCACCTCACTAGAGTCCTTATGGACGGAGGCAGTGCAGATACAGTGAGGAAAGTGGGAATTGGTCCATCAAGGATCAAACTGAGTAACACTGCCATCAAGGGGGTTATCCCAGGCGTGGAGGCCCGCTACTCTGGCATCATAACTCTAGAAGTGGTGTTCGGATCGCTGGACAATTTCCGCGGTGAAGACTTGATCTTCGACATAGTCCCCTTTCGCAGTTGCTATCACGCCCTCCTTGGCTGAATAGCGTTTGCACGATTCAATGCCGTCCCACATTACGGATACCTGAAATTAAAAATGCCCGGACCCAACGGCGTCATTACGGTCAACGGTAATACTGAACGCTCACTTTGGACCGAGGAACACACCGCAGCCCTGGCAGCCGAAGACCCCACTAGTGTCGTGGGGCTAGATTCCAGCCCACCGTCAAGGCTAGAGAGGCAGCAAAACGGGCTCGAGCCCTTTCCCCGACTTGGGATCCACCCTCCATTCGACGTACATAGGGACACACCCCTCACAGCATGCCCACCCCGGTGGCACGCTACATGCCTTGCCAACACAACTTCGTGTTCAAAATACCCTGGGAAGCTGTGGAGCTCAAACACCAAGAGTTTGGTTAAACCGCACCATGGACTAATAAGTCTTTAGACGATAAACATGTACCATTTAAAGATCTATTCGGCATGAAGCCCGAACAGCATGGCGACCTATCGAAGCTCCCTGCCGAGGGCCCATCGTTGAATAATCATCCTCCCTACGGAGTCCTTCCGCGACACAGCAGCAAAGGCGCAGACATGCAGCAGGGCACAATACGGGTATCAACCCATATGTCAAGGCCCTATGTAAACCTTTTATCTATAAATTTCTTCTTTCTTTATTTTTCTTTCAAACCCTCAGGACAGATGTCTTCTCTGATAGTTTGAATTGTACGATTAAACTTCATGAGCTTATGGAAAATAAAGCAAACCTTTTGAGGTCCCTCTATAGTTATTAATACTGCACCCTTTTATTCCTGCTCTTTGATCTTGTCTTACAACCGTACCGATTGTTCTAAAAGTCAAACCGGCTAATAGATCGAGGGCTCAACTGTAATGCTCACCCTATGCATTAAGTCCAGCACCCCATTCTCTAAACATGTCCGGCGTCTCGGATATTGCACTATATGCATCGGTTCTGAATTATGTCTTGGGTCAATAGTTGGGTTGCCCCGCTCCTATGCTTACCTTCTTACGTTCCGCACATTCAGATAAGAAGTTAAAGGGAGAACCACTGCGGTTGTACTTCCTCCTAGTTCAGTTAAGTACCTCAGTGGAGAAAGTCGAAACTGACCATCATAATAAGTGAGAACTGGTCGGTGATCTGATGATTGGTGTTAAACCCTAAATCATTGGCGATTATCCCGTGTAACATGCAGGGTTTGTCTTCAAACAAATCAGGTGATAGATGCTTGGCCCTCGGGTTTGCCGAACATCTCACTACACTGGGGGTCGGTCACCAGCCCCCGCAGTCAAGCTCCTATGGCTAAGTGAAAGTAATAAAGACGCATAGTCTGATTGCCTCGTTCCCCTCATACACTACCGCCTCCAGGCACCGAGACGTCGGCTAAGGGTTATAGTGCGGAGGATGGAACACCCCTCGTAGCATCTACTTGGGGGCTAAAGCCGATGACTGGTAACTTTCAGAATAAAACGGCCAAACATGAGTCAAAATTAACATCAACACATAAAAGTATGATAACCCATACAAGAGCATAATTGCATTATAAAACACCAGGTTCGACAAAATTTTAATATATAAAGCTACTCAAGGACTACATCCTTGGAACATAGTGCCTCCACTGCGCGAGCACCGTCCATCATGGCGGGAAAGTATTGCTGTGGGCGCCTATGCTCTTTTCCAATTGGGGGAGGTCTGGTGGCCATCTCGATGGGTTTGATCTTCATCCAATGCACCATGGTCTTCGAGAATGCCATCCGAGCCCCTTCAATGCACATCGAGCGCTTAACGGCCTCGACACGGGCAGCAGCGTCACATGGCTTCACCACCAGACCGAAATAGCTGCTCGACAGGGCTCAGAAGGACACAGCCGGACACAAAGGTCTTTCATGGCTGGCTCAGCCATTTGGTGCAACTCCATCAATTGTTTCATTTGATTAACGAGGAGGGGAGGGTGCTCGGGAAACTGGAGCTGCATCGAGAATAGTCTCAACTCGGAGTCACCCTCCTCAGCCGCATAGTGCTTCGAGGCATCAGCAACACTCTTCGGGAGATCAGCAAATGCGCCTGCGGAATGCCAGACCCGGGTGAGCAACGAGAACCTTTGACCACCAAAGACACTCTACAGTAAGTACTGCTTACCATTCGTAATTTGCTTCACTTATCAGAGCTCCTCTCGTGCACCTTGCATTTGTGTTCTCGCTTCCTGGACCTCCATCTTTATATTGGCCAGCTCGGTGGTATGGTCCTTATTTTTCTGCTCATGGTCCTCACATTTAGTGATGGCATCCTTGAGCTCTTGTTTCACCTCAGCCACCCTGGTGTCATGCTTTCAGCGGTCGTCCTTCACCAATGTGAGTTCGGCGGTCGCCAGTTCGGCTACCACCTTCTGCTTGTTTGCTTCCTTCTTGGCCTTCAGCGGCTCGGCCTTCAGACTCTCGACCTCCGTAGTGGAACCTACAAATCACGACTCGTTCAGGGATAACACCAAACACTTTGCTTGACAAATAAAAACAAGGAACTACTATTTGCATGGACTGACCTTGTGCTTCCTCAAACTGCTTGTTGACGAGATCGAGCTCCTCATCAGAGCTCTTGAGCTTCTGATTCATCTCGGCCAGCTCTGCGGCATTGGCAGCGGCAGCTAACGTCGACTGCAATAACAAAACCATGCCTCACAATGAGACCAATTGTTTCGACGATTTTTGAGCCTCGGACAAGTTTTTTCCAAAACCTGCCAGAGCCTCGGGAGCTGTTATATAAGGAGTGCCCAAAATTTTGTCCACCGAATATATTTTCATGAAGAGAAAGCATTACTTTGTTTACCTCAAAGCCTGTTAGAAGGCCACCAAAAGCATCCTTCAATCCATTGTTAACAGACCGAATGCTTTGCAAAACCGCATCCATCAGGGTGTGGTGTTCTGCAACTATGGGGTAGCTGTTCATAGCCTCCTCCATCATGTCCGGTCAATCTGCCACGACCCGACCTCCAGTGTTCCGCACGGGAGGCAGGGCCCCAGCTCCCCCTTTGGTGGGAGGCGGTTGTGACACTTCAGAGGGCCGTGAAGGCCCTGGAACCGTCTTTTGAGAGGGCTCGGCTTGCCATAGCTCTTTCTCCTGGTCTTCGGCGTCCAAAGCATTAGCCTCAGCTATATTGACTTCGCCATCACCCCTCGTGCTCGGCATGGATGGGGTCCTTTGGGATAGCACCTCACCGGTCTCTCCGATGACCGAAGGAGGCATGGTGTGTGCTGCGCCTCCGCTCTTCGCTTGGTCGGCTGGCGGAGAAGTGCCCTCTGACATCTGGTCAGTGGGGAGGTCATGCAGCAAGCTATAACATGGAAGCACACATACTTTTAGTAGTGGGCTAATAAAACCAACAGCCGGACAGTCTTTGGATTCTTACCTTTCGGCGTGGGGTTTGACCCTAGGGACCTTCTCCAGGACCTTCTCGGAGGTTGCGGACTCCTCGTCTGAGTCCAAACTGTCATCGAGCAGGGCCAACTTGCTCATGCTCCGCTTCTTCGGAACGGGGGAAGGATTCTCCCCATCGTCTTTGGCCGACGCCGCTCTCTTCCTGGTGCGGGAGGAATCGCTCTCCTCCTCCTCTTCTTCTTCCTGCCCCCCCTCCTGTGCGAAGGGGGTGTGGGTGCCTGTGGACTTGGTGTCCGGAGGGACTCGTGGGCGTAGGCCCTCTCTGGCCTTCCTTGCGGGGGTTTTCCTCTTCTCCTTTTTCTCCGGCGTCTTCCAAGGCGCCACTGTCAGCATCTCTCCAGCAAAGCCGACGTGGGGTCTTCGGCAGCGGGGCCGGACTGCTCATCTTCACAGCCTTCTTGAGCCAGCCCTGGGGAAATAAAGATGAAGAAATTGGGAACCATAGTCAAGGCCGAGGTCCTCCTTGTCGACCGGCCAAGTCTTATGCGGCTTGAACAATGCCTTCCACAGCTTCTCGTGGGTGGTGTCGTAGAAATATTGCACTGGGCGTGGGTCTTCAGGCTTCCAAGCCCACATTGGGGTGGCCCGGAGTTGGCAAGGCTACAGACTGCGGTGGAGCTTGATCTCGCACATGTTGGTCAGTGTGGCACCCGCCGCAATCATGTTGGAGACACGTTTTAGCAACGCCTTCACCTTGGTGACACGCTCCTAGTCAAGGCCCTTCTTGGTCCACAAGGTTAACCTCGTGGGGGGTGATCTGGATTCCTAAGCAGCTGCCCAGGTCGCCTCACGGGGTTCTGTGATGTAGAACCATTCTTTCTGCCAGATCTTGACCGTGTCTATGAACACACCCTCCGGCCAGTCGAGTCGGGTAAGCCTACTCACCATGGCACCCCCACATTCGCATGCTGGCTATCGACAATCTTCGGCTTAACATTAAAACCTTCAGCCTATAGTGCAGTTGGACCTGAAGAAAGGCTTCACAGACGATGATGAAAGCCGAGATATGGAGGAAAGAATTCGGAGCCAAGTCATTGAAGTCGAGCCCGTAGTAGAACATCAGCCCATGAACTAATGGGCGGAGTGGGAAGCCCAGTCCCCGGATAAAGTGGGGAACGAACACCACCTGTTCACCGATGTGGGCGTGGGCATGACCTGGCCTTCCTCTGGGGCCCGATGAGTGATGTCGAGGGAGAGGAAGCCCGCTCGCTTCAGGTCCTTGATGCCGTTGTTGGTGACACACGAGGCCTCCCACTTCCCTTTCGCTCTAGATCCGGCCATTACCGAACTCGACTTTGTGGGGATTTGAGTTGGAGCGCTCGAGCTCTGTAGATTGCGAAAGGCTATGGCGAGAGGAAGGAGAAGGAGTACGGGAATTACCGTGGCCGTTCCCTTTTATAAGCAGTCGTTATACCAAGAGCCCTGTAAATGCGCCGCCCACCTCGCTTCTTCCCGATATACTCATGACATTATGCGCAAATGGGATACTGTGAATCATTGATCAAATCCCTTAAAATGCGGAACACGATCTCCACCCCAACAAGACGTGCCATTGAAGGGGCTGCCTTGAGCCGCGCATAGAGTCTACATGTATATGACCGAGCGCGACCCTTTGCCGAAAGTTGTCAGTCAAAGAGAAAACTGTTCACACTCGAACGATTGGCCTTCAAGGCTAAGTAAATTGACAGTTCGGAATCCGGATACGGCTCGACGCATGGCTGAATTGGATCAAGCACCGTTTGAAGGCTTAACTAGAAAAAGGATTATTCTGAATACTCATAAGAAAGGAAACTTGCCTGCAAGCCGGAATCTGTAATCTTGGGAGTTGTAATGAGCCGGCGTTGAAGGCTAGTTCAGGGGCTACTGAAGGAGTCCTGGACTAGGGGTTCCTCGGGATGTTGGCGTATCTCACATGGGCCGGAATGGTGGGTCGCGCCATATCCGGACCGAAGACCTTTTGTGCCTTGGTGTGTACCCCAAGTCACGATGGAAGATCCGACGGTCCCTTGATGTAACCGACTATCTGTAAACCTTAGTACCCCTGGTTTCTATATAAACTAGAGGGTTTAGTCCGTAGGGGGGAGGAGAACAATCACCATCCTACTAGTTAGGGTTTAGTTCATCTGATCTCGTCGTAGATCAACTCTGTAATCCCCATATACACCAGCAATATAATCAAGCAGGACGTAGGGTTTTACCTCTTAGAGAGGGCCTGAACCTGGGTAAATATTGTGTCTCACGTCCCTTGTTCTCCATCGATCCAAGGTCCGTAGTTCGGGACCCCCTACCCGAGATCCGCCGGTTTTGACACCGACACTTGGGACAGGCCGGATCGACATCGATAAGCACTCCTCCTCCAACCACTTCTCCATCTTCTATCAAAATCACCTCCCTCGGCTCTATCAACCCATACCACAAAAAACTCATTAGTCTTAATTCCACGGTTCACTCGGATAGACTGTGAGGAGAATAAACAAATACCTTTTGAAGTTGCAACATCAGGTCTGATCTACTCCTGGTCCTTGCTTGTGGCTTGCTCAGAGTCTTGACTTGTCATCGAGGTGGCAATCGTGCACCAATGAAGATCACTCTCCTATCTTAGTACCTAAGTATCATGAAATAATAAGTTTAGCATTGTTCTTACACTGAGGTAACTAGCACCGCCATCTTGATCACTGGAAGATTAATAGCCTTTTTGGGCTTGGTAGCCTCTTTCTTGGACGCTTGTTTTGTTGTTTTGGGAGTCTTTGTTATCGGTTCAGACGAGCTTGCTCGGCCATGTTTCAGACCACGAGTGACTGGAGCCTTTTAGCTCGGATCATGACCCTACTTAGTATGCCCCTCTCGTGTAATGAGAAGGAGAAGATTGTACTTCCTCCCCCTCAGACTCTTCATCCCCACCATCGCTATCATCAAAATCTTCGGATTCATGTTCACTTTGGAACTGCTGACCAACTATGTTATCGGACGCCTCATCCGTTGGTCACTATCAACATTTGGGACCAAAGAAATCAGTCCACGGAGACTCTGAAAAGACAATCGGATAGAAAAGTCAGAATGATTAGTTTTGATCATAATCATCAAAGATTGAAATTTAAGAAGGACAAGGTTACCTCTAGAGGCAGATGCACATGGTCATACAGTTTAGCTTGCCCACTTGCTTAGGCATCATCGAGTTCAGTGGTCATGCGTTTTACTCGGCCCTCAATTGCTTCCATGGTGATAGAAGCTTTCTTATTTAACATGGTCGGGCCATTTAGGACATCATTCATATACATGTGTCTCTCGCGTTCTTGGAATGGTTGGATGCCACGACTTATGAAGCTTCCAACAGGTCAAGCCCTTCCAAGCCAATCCTTTTTCTTCCAAGAAAAGCAGACACCAGGATGTCCACCTCAATTTTCTCGGCCTTGGAAACCCCTAAGGGCATTCTGAGGGGGAGGCACAACTCTCTCAGATGTATAGATTGGGAGCCGTCTGAAGATTCAGCAGTAGGGATATCCTTGCAATAAAACCAAGCACTCTGCCATGATTTGACGGCCTTTGGAAATCTTATGTTGGGAAATGTGCCACTGCTCTTGACTTGAACACCTAACACACCACACAACTGGACGGTTTCATCTTTCTACAACTCTAAGAAGGTTTTTTTATGTTTTGTGGGTGGCAAGAAAAAATATGCTTGAATAGAGCCCAGTGAGGAGGACACCGGATGAAATTCTCACAGCTGAGAAACAAATATGGCCAGATAAACCATGACATTAGGAGGAAGATGATGAATTTGCACTTCAAAGTAGTTCAGAAACCCATAGAAAAATGGATGTGAAGGCATAGAGAAACCCCTATCTATGTGGGAAGTGAGGAGTACCCTTTCGTTAGGATGCGGCACGGGTTCGAGCTCGCTGGAGTCCGGTATCCGCCATCCATGCTCTAGAACAAGGTTGTCGGTTACCAAATTGAGTAGCTCCTTCTTTGTCGTGCTAGAGGGAAGCCAATCCCCTTGATTCTAGCCAGGCAATGGCGCGAAGCTGGCGGATGAGCCCTTCCGCGCCCATTTGTTCTTCTACTTCTCCACCGCCAAGGTCTTGTCTTGAACCATGGGCAGCGAGGACACAAAGGGTGAGAGGGAGAGCAGAAGAAGGTGATGGTGACCTCAAGAGCGAAGAGGAAAAGGGATATGGAATTTACCCTTCTCTTTCTTATTTATAATCTCATATGCATCTGCGGGGAGGACCTGCAGTCATTGATCTTTCCATCCGACGGCATCCGTTAACTTCATGTTTTAGAGGAAATGGGACAGGTAGCGACACTAGAAGGGGAATCGAGGAGCCCACGATATCCATCACAATAACCCCTGCAATAAAGCGAGAACATGCAGGTACCAAAACTCAAAGATCCTTTGATCTCGTCGGGAGCAGTTTCTGAATATACACCTCGGCTAATCGGGAGCGCACAAGGAAGAATACATCCACTCGGATGACCCCTTGTTTCTCGAAAAAGGAGTCATTCCGATAGACTACATAAGTTTGGACCTTCTTCTACGATCCAAAGCGTAAAACTCATAAGTTTGGACCTGAAGTCGGATCACATTGACGTTCCTTTGGGATAAAAATGACATCTCTCTAGGAGAGTCGGTCCATGCGTCAATCTTGTTGCTCATGTAGAATGGCACATCCTCGAATCACTAGTCAGCCTCCTCCTGGACACGAATGAGTGCCACCAAGCTTCTCCTCTCAGTCATCTTTATCTCCGACCAATTGTAAAGAACCAGTTCCAGAATCCGTTAAGGTTGTGATCAGATCTTGATTATTTGGAAGCTTGACGACTGTTGACGAGTATTTCCGTAATCACTTGGACCAAATCTTGATTTCAAACAAACTTGTTCTACAAAATCTTAACCTATTCAGCGGCTTATGTTGGGGATACCCGTAATAGGTAGGCCCATGAAAAGCTCACAATTCAGAACATGAGAGCCCACAAGACATCCCAACCCAGCCATAATCTCAAACCATTTGTGATTTAGTCGGAGGACACTCAAAGCCTTCCCCACCCAGATGACACTCAAGACCTCATCCACTAGGATGCTCTAGAGTCATTTGTCCATGCAAGGTACTCGAATGAGAGGAGAGCAGTCGGCGAGGGAATCTGGAACGTCGGAAGAGACGCAACTTCATACATTACTAGCACTTACTTCATCAGTTATCATCTATTGTGGCACTCATCAACGTATCTTCTCAACTCATTGTAACATGGAAGGAAATAGGACACCCCATAGCACATAAATTGGGGTTCGCAATCCCTTTGTAATCATCCATACGCAAGGAAGAAAACTTCTCCTAGAGCTCAAGACGTAGGGTCTTTACCTCTTCAGAGAGGGGTCTAAAGTCGTAAGACTCTTATGTCACACTTGTGTTGTAGCTAGATACGTCCTTATTCCTACTTGTTGACGTATAAATGTATTGCCTAGTCTCTTCCATTAAATTGGTCTTTTGGTTGCATTGGCTAGAGCATGCACTTCTACATGGTATCAGAGCCAAGAGGTCTTGAGTTCAAGACCCGGTTGGCGCAATTAAATTGTAGCCCACTTTTCATTCCAGGTTTAGGCCTGAGGGAGCCACACGTGAGGAGGAGTGTTGACGTATAAATGTATTGTCTAGTCTCTTCCATCAGATCGGTTTTTTGGCTGCATTGGGAGCATGCACTTCTACACTACCCCTACTCTCTACTGTCAAACTTTTCCCCACAACAGGCGTCATTCCTCTCGGCCTCCTCTCCCGTGTCCTACTACGATGACGCAGTCGTCGGTGTCGTTCCTTCAGCCCGCTCTCCCATATCCTACTACACCGACACCATCACCGTGATGTCGTTCTTTCAGCCTCCTCTCACACGTCCTACTACTCTCATGCCGCCATGGGCGTGCAATGCATTTCTACTCACCGTCCTTTGCCTCTGCGCCATTCTCTTCATCCCTCCTCGTGGACTTCCCTATGGCGACGACGCTAGCCCTTGGTTCGCCGCGTCGCCGACAGGATCGCTTGCCCGCGACTCCATGCTCGTCGCGTCGGGTCCGGTGCCGCGACCACCATCCACCGCAGGGGCTGAAGCACTCTAGTATAACTCTGTTTTTCACATGTGGTTTTTTAACTCTTAACCGCGTTCAATGTATGCGACTAGATACCGTGTCTATGCATCAGCCTAGCCGATGCAAACCACCAAACGCCAGATAAAAGTTCATTCCTTAATGCAGCCAACCTAATGTAGTCAACCAAATAATATGCAGAATATAGTTTTCATCCTGCATTACCTCAACCAGGCTCAACTGGGTCACAGATGCAAAGTGTCCAAAACCGATGCACGTAACCAAACGGATTTGTAAATTATTCTTTGTCAAACCTTGGTATTGCCCAAAATGCCATGGGATTATTTGCAGGATGCATACCGCCAGTATCATTGACCACATTTAATGCAAACTAAAGTGAATAACCATCATGCCACATGTTCATAACTCATAATAAAAACTAAAACTTCCTCGGTGTCGTCTCGATTGTGGCGACATGGGCGAAACCTCCAGCATGCGTTGCCGGGCTGCCCCCCTTCCTCCCCTCACCGTCGCCGCAGGAGGCCGCCGGGCTAAGCCCGGGTGGCGGACGTCGGCGATGGGGTCGACTTCCTCTTGTCAAGCCACAGGTGCTCGAGGTGGGGAGGCTCGATCCCCTTTTCTGCGTCAAGATGGATCCAATCGAGGGCTTCGGCTGCGTCGCCGGCGGGCCTCCGGGATTCTTCTCCGACTGGACGGCCCCCTGGTAGCGGTTCTCGTGGGTGGCAGTAGCGGCAGCGTCGTCGACGAGTGACTGGTCTTTTGCCAGTTGCTCCTCTCTGGTGGTCGGGGTGGGTGCCCTCCCCTCCCGCCTGCCTTGTGGGGCACGTGCCTGGTCGGGCTGGTGACTTGCTGGCCTCTGGTGGCTCCTGTCTGGTGCAACAGTGGTGGGATGCCAGTTCGGCTGGATCTGGCCCGTTTGCGTCTTCTTAACTGGCGAGGAGGTGTGCTGCTCGGTGGCTCTATGGTGCTGCTGGCGCGGTGGCTCCGCAAGAGGTGGGCGGGCCAACGAAGGTGAAGTGCGTGAGGGTGCTTGTGTTGTTGGGTATGTTCCGAGCGAAAGCTTGCCCGGTATTACCAGCCGGCGGCGTCGGCGTCTGTGGACGCCGTTTAATCTCCTTGGAGCGTCGTTTGTGGAGTTCTAAATCCTCTTACACCCTCGGATCTTGCTCTTCGGGTAAAAGTCTAAGGCCCGGTTGGATCGGGCAACGGCGTTGTCATCGTCGCTTCCCTCTTTGGGGCGTCGCCTTGAAGGGCTTCAGATCTCGTTTGCATGCTTTGTGGGTTGGACGCTTGCGGCATTTGCGGTCGACAGGTGCATGTCTGGCAATTCGGATGGTTGCGCAGCTTCCTGTATGTGGCAACAATGGCGGCTTCGGGCGGAGTCAGGTTTGCTGATGGGTCTTGGAAGTCGGTCTCTTCCTGCATGTTCGAGGAGTCGCCGTGCCTCGCTTTGTCTTCCTAAAGTCGGAGCTGCCGAGGAGGGGCCCTTGCGGTGACGATGACACGAGACGGGTGGTCGGCTCTGGCGCTGGCTCGGCGCAAGCCCAACACTTTTCTCCTGCAATGTTCGTCGACATTGTCGGAGTCGCTGATCGCCGCCAAGGTGGGTCGATCGCTTGGCATCGATCGGCGCAAGCCTCGACGCTTGTTTGCGGTGAGGGTTTCTTCGGTGGTCGTCGATGGTGGAATCGGAGTCACCCTTGCGGAGGAGTGATGACGATGACGCCGGGTTGCAACCTCGACGATGCTTTTCTCCTCGGCGGGCGTGTGTGCGTTCTTGTGTAGGTTGCCAGGTCGCCCGTGTGTCTTATTTTGACGGGTCTGTTGTGACGGTTTTCGCCCGGTTTTCAATTCTCTTCGACTTCTTTAATGAATCGGGCCCTAAGGAACCGTGTTTCAAAAAAATAATAAAACCTAAAAAAAACTAGACCTAGCACCAATGCATTCACAGCCGTAGGCGTCTGCGCCGTACATCGCCTCATAGGTGAGCTCAAATGTCACTCACCTCATTGGATTCGATCGACCGCACTGTCACCTCCGACAGTAGCGAGAGCCTCCTGGCCATTTTATCATCTATCACTATCTCTTATTATACCATCTGTCTGGCTTTGTGTCGCCGTATCTGTCTGGCTTTTGCGTCCGTCTCACCGGCCGTTGCATCCGGCCCTAGGCGAGCGCGCACGGCTGCATGGACCGGGTAGGTTTTTTCTTTTCTTTTGAAACAGTTTCCTTCTTTTTCCGAAACAAATACAAATGGACGACGAGTTCTGACTCTTGGAGTGCATTTTGCTCCGTTGACGGTCCGGCGATGTGGTCGGAGCAGGTTTTCTACGATGGCAGTGTTGGTGGATTGTGCAGAAGTTGTTCGTGGATTGAACCCCGGCCGGCTTTCTTCAACCTCCATCGACCTGCATCTGTGGCCTCGATCTTACTGTATCTTGGTCACTTGTCCCTTGTTGCCATTGCTTGGAAGCATGCTTCCGCCCGGAGTCCAATGTGACTTGCTCGGGGCTGCCGCTCGTTTCGTCCCCATCGGTTGCTCTTTTTTTTTTTCTTTCCTGGCACAACATTCCTCTCTCCTCCTATCCAGTATACAAAACGTTGATGATCTTGAAATGGACTCCATCATTCTTTTGAGGTGGTAGAAATGCAGGCAAATCAGACGGTTGTAAATTATATACAAAGTCCTTGTATTAAATGACGAAAAAGGGTTTCCCCCGCTTTGTATTACAAAGCAACCAACCGAGACAACCAACGATAGGGTTTGGAAGAAAGACAAACACGCCCAAAAAGAAAGGAAAGAGAAAAAAGAAACAAATGCCGATAACGGAGGATCGACAAAAGCGACGGCCTCGTGACTGCATCCACCGGAGATCACCCACTGTGCTCCGAGACTCAAGTGCGGTGCACTCCAACAACACCTCCAAGAAGGGACGCGACGATGACGACGCTGCCGCTAAGGGTTTCCCGGACACGGCGAGGAGAGAGAAGGGTAGCCCCGACGCCTCCAGAAGGTCCCGGCACCCTCAGCGCCATCAAGGCTTGTGTTAGCCAAGCCAACAAAGATTTCTCCCGATCCCAGCCTCTACCTCGTGCACTCGGAGCTCGCCACCTGCATCACCACCACCCCACGCCAACACGAACACGAAGCTTCCCACACTGTCTCACCACAAAGACCGCCAAGATGGTCTCGACATCGAAAAAGAGGAACCGGACTAGGCAACAAAGACCATTGGCATACGGAGGGCCCCACCTCCACCGTCCCACGACGGTAGCCGACCGACGCCATGGCAGAGCCTCACGCCTGTGGTCTCACAGGCCCGGCCAAGCCCTCAAAGACCCGGACAACTCCGCCTCACAAGAAGAATGGTACGCCACGGCGTCCCGACCCAGCCAAGCCGCCCCACCCTCCCATACAGAGGCGCGTGCGGTCGCATGAGCCGACCAAGAAGGACCTGAAGAACCCTACGGCCCAGATCTGGTCGGGACGCGCCCGGCCAACACCACCGACCACCCCGCCGCCAAGAGGCGGCACCACCAAGGCGAAGATCACGGCCTCCACACCAGACGCCGACCGCCACAAGCCGGGCGCACTGTCACGGCCATCACCGCCGAAAGGTGAGGACATGGGAGAAGGGCAAGCCCACCGCCAAAGATCACGCGACCGAGGGCGGCGCGCAGCCGACGGCGGCGGGAGTGAGGGCACAGACGAGGAGCCTGAGGCCTGGGCCCGGCCGCCTCGCCGGAGGCGGCGCGGGTCACGGGCGAGGAGGGGGGGGGAGGAGAGGGGACGGGGAGGAGGGCTTAGGGTTCTCAGGTTCGCCCGGCCACAAGGGCGGTTCAGCAGCAGGGAGCCGGCGGCGGGCGAACCCTAGGGTGGGGGGCGGATCTTCCCGTCCTTGTATTAAATTGCGACATCTAGAAAAAATTGTAACGAAGCAGCAACTTGGGTAAAAAAAAGTCGGGAAGAAACGAGTCACATGCGTGAGGCATCTAGTGTGGGTACAGATGGATCATGGGGTAGATATAGAAGCCATGCACAGATGTGGCAAAGTTTAAATGTCAGTGGACCAAACACTGTACTGTATGTCCTAAAACCGGGACATAATGGCGTGTACGGTCGGGCGCTGTGGACTCCGGCCCCCTACACGGCTCGGCAGGGTAAAATATTCCGGGTACTTGCCCTTGATTCGTCCGGGCTGCTTCCCCAGGCCCCACTGGTGGCGCCATTTTACGCGGCACGCACGGGCTATCTGCAACCCTGCATCTGCATTGCTTCGACCGAGCACAGAGAGCTGGGGCATCGTGCTTCGGCTCATCGGTGGTGCTGCTGTTTTGCACCAGCGTCGTCGGGTCAGTGAGTCTAATCTCCTCTCGGTCGCTAGCTTCTGCTCAATTCCTTTTGTAATCTTGTTCATAACTTCGCAATCTCCCTGGCAAACCCAGGAAGCAGCTGGGCGCCAGCAGCCAAGCGAGACGAGACCATGCGTCAATTTGTGCACGGACATGCGCATGGTCGATGTGCAGGCCCGTCTCCCCAAAGGAATGAATAGGTTTGTTTTAGCGGAAGAAAAGAAGCTGAAGCAGTAACTAGACCCTGAAGGAATAACAAATGACATGTACTCCCTCCGTTCTTCTCTTAAAAGAAAAAGAAGGCCTATATTTTTGTGTCAGGTCAAATGGGATAAAGTTTGATCAAGTTTATAGGAAAACATATTTACAACTACAATACCAAACAAATATAATGTACTCCTTCCGTAACAAAATGTAAGACGTTTTTAGTGCCCTATACAAAACCAAAAAACATTTTAAATTTTTATAGAGAGTTGTGAGTTCTTATTCTATTATATATTTAGCGGTACTAACTTTGTATTGTAGTTATTTATCACTTTCTCTATTAGTTTAGTAAAATTTGACACCATTTGAATTTGGAGAAAACTTATAGACATTCTTTCGGGAGAGTGAGGGAGCAACATTATCTCTACTCTGCTTAGTAGTAAAAGAAATCACAAACAAAAGTGTTTCCGTAAAAAATCACATATGTATAATTAAACTACTTATTGAAACACATGACTTATAAACAGGGATGGAGTGGCGAACTGACACCAACCCATCAGGCTTGACATTGGTGCTCATATTTCTGGATTTATTTCTACCTTTTTGGCGACATTCGTTCAGTGGGAGAAGACATTTTCGACGACTACGAGGTGTATGCGATGACTTCATCAATCTCAATATGTGACGCCAACTCAATATATCCAAGGATGTGTTTATAAAGGTGACTGTGTGTGTGCGTGTATGTGGGCATCCGCGGTCGTACAGTGTTGAAAAAACAGGATGTAGTGAGCATAGATTAGAGTAAGTACAATAGGATAATGTAGACGAACTATAAGAGATGCCACATCCCCCCCCTCCCCACGTGGCTCCCGTGTCGTCCCCCATGGCGACCAAGGTTTCCCAGCGCCGCCACCGCACCTCCTCCCTTGCCGCCACCCGAGGGACGCTAGGCAAGCTGCGCGGCCGCCGATGAAGGTGGCGGCGAGGTCTCGTCGCTTTGTTCCTTATGCGAAGACCACGGACTCGGCGGCGGCCCCTGGCCGGCGAGGCGGCGAGGCCTCTGCGACAAAGGCGTCGCAGATGTGGCGGCCGGCCTCCTCGGCCGCTTCGGGCGGCGCGGAGCCGGGCGGGTGGTGGTCGTGGCGCTGGATTTCTTCCGATCCAGATCCGAAGGTTGGGCGTTTCTTCTCCTCTCTCCTCCTCCCTCCGGTGGCCGCTGCGCCTTTGGTCGCGATTCCGTGCCGACGAGTGTTGATGGCATAGTTCGAGTCCGAAAACCCTTGGCGAGATCTCCGACCACGACGGTGATGGCGCGTGTCTTGCCGCTTTCTCCTTCGAGGCACCGCCGAGGACTCCCTATCCATCCCCGCCCAGATCCCGGGTGAAAACCCAAAACTCGCCTCAGGTTGGGCGGTGGCGGCGCCTGCGCCGTTCCTCCATGGGGCGCCGCCTTGGGTCGTCTGGTTCTTCGTGAGTGGCGCCAGTGGAGGGCGCTTTGTCGGTCATGAAGTCTAAGCAGAGGCTTCTCCAAGCTTCGCCCTTGGGTCTTTGGTACCGGTTTCTTCGACAATCCTCCCAGCTTTTTCTGTTGTTCTCGGTTGCCGGGCGGGTGGCAAGTCAAATAGTGGTGTGAGCCTACAGCTTGGTCAGAAGCGTGAGCTATGCCGGTTCTGGGTTACGACCGGCACATGTCCGTGCTCTCGGGTGAGCGCCCAACGGCCCGACGGTTCGACGCCTTCGAGCATAGGCGAGAGGATTGGGTCTTCTTCGGCGTTGGAAGACATGTTGCGAGGTCCCAATCCCATGATCCGGCTGCTCTCAGTGCTTACAGGCCTTTGGCTGATCCCGAGGCTTCTCTGTTTTCCTGTTCTTGGTGCCGATGTGCAGCAGGCTTCGACATTATTTGCTGGTTTTTCAAGTCTCTTCCTTTGTGTGCAGTAGTGTGTGTTGCGTTGTAAGCTGCTCAGTCAGCTCCCTTGTATCTTTCGGTCGCTCATGTTTGGTGGCCTTGTGTAATCCTGGCCGGTTGATGGCTTTGTTAATTTAAAGTCGGGCTCCCTTGAGCCTTCGTTCTAAGAAAAAGAGATGCCACATGAGATTTGTGTCTAGGCGGAGAAGAGGAAAGAGGAGAGAGAGCGAAAAAAAGTTACAAACTTACAGCTGGTTATAGCACAAGCTCCAACACACTTTGTGAAAGAAAAGAATAAATGATAGCATACTAGTATGTCTAACTATTGTATAAATAAGCTATTAGGTTGGTTACAAGTGACGTGACATCTTTATATAACCCGTCGTTGGCTATACTATTAACCATGCTCTTAGAGCTGGCTATAACTAAAGATTGTTGTGCTAGAGAATAAAGTACGCAGGGATCCAAGCAAATAGGTCAACGCGATGAGGCTGACAGTGGCCGTGTAGCCGTAGACATCGACCGCTCCAGATTGGAAAGCGCATTTAGCTTTCTCTCTAGCTGCTCGGTAGAGAGGCGTACCGTATATCATTTCCAGGATTGAATATAGTGGTTGTTGCTTCGAGCCGTTGACAGTAATAGCGTCATCATCATGTTCGTGCATGGACTTTGGCGACATCAGTGGTAGCCTTTTTGGTGAGTGTTTGACTGTAGAAAGCTGCGGCGCCAAAGGATCCAATGGGAACTTGCGTACTTGGTTGTGTCCAGAGACCAAAGGAAACGATCTGCGCCATCAAAAGGCACGCGGGTTATTTGGGAAAAAGTTCTGCGCATTTTTTACTGACAAAAATACATGATCTATGTTCTGTCAGACAAGTAGAGTAGTACGTACTGCAAATACTAAGGGTTCTTTTGTTTGAAAGAATTTGAATTTTTAGGAATTTCATAGCCTTTTGATTAGTAGGATTGAAATCTAGGAAAATTTCTACCCACTCAAATCTCTTTACACAATTTATTTCCTTTTCTCGGGACATCAAACTCTCTCTAGTCCAAATTCATGTGGTTTGCTAATCCTAAAGCTATTCAAGTGGGCATTCAACTCCAACCACGTATGTTTCTTATTTCTGTGTTTTGAAATTTCTGCAAATCAAAGAGGCCCTAAGATTAATGGAATAAAAGCAACGACCCGTAGAACGTATGAATTCGCGCATATGTTGTTGTATTTTTCCTATACCAAGCTGTGTACTCCAATCAGTGGCCACGCCATGAGAAAGGATTTGTTGCATGCAGCGTCCTGCGCACACACATTTGTACCACACGTTTGCATCAAGATTGCGAAAGTAAGTACGTCCACGATTATTTTGGGGTTCATGCATGCATGCTTTTGTCAAAGATTGCATGCTCCACTCACTCTACCTCTCATTCTTTTTTATTTGACTTCAAATTTTAATCTATTATATCCTTTGAATAAAAAATCCAATTATGTTTCGTTTGCATAATTATGTTCCTTGCGTTGAGGACTTTGAAACAAGACCAATCTTAAATACATTTTGACAAGTTTTTAAACTTTCACCAAGTTTCATCTATTAAAACTATTGATAAGAATGGAGGATAAATTCATCACAAATCTTAGAACTTAAAACCCTAAACATAAACTTACGAATTGAGTTGATTCATATGTAGTTCCGTGAAATTTGACAAAACTTAATATTACGATTTACAATTATCAAGTTTGGTAAAATTTACACGATATAATAGATACTCCCTCTATCCGAAAAAGCTTGTCACAAGCTTGTCTCTCGAATGGATGTATCTAATACTAACTTGGTGCTAGATACATCCATTTGAAGGACAAGCTTTTTCGGATGGAGAGAATATTAAACTAGAAGTCGTAAGAGAAAGCATGGAAGGTGGCCCCCCGTTGTTCCCTTCCCAAGTAATCGAGGACCGTCCCCTTTTGGAATAACGAGCCAAATGTGCAGCTCACCAAGTGCGTGCGCGTGCCGCTATGTGCCCCTTCAAATTTCTTGCCATGCCACACAGTTGAGGACTAATTCAATTAGGTTGAGATGCACGAGCTACTCCGGCAACGGCTAGCCACGGGAGTGAGGAGTGTGGTGGTGAAAGAATATCTAAGAGAAATTTGTATCAATACACATATTTTAGGACGGTTATAATAAAAACAATTAATTTAGGCTATTTAACTGAGAGCTTAAGCAAGAGATGAGCTATAAAAAACAGCGGTGGTGAACGCGACAGCATGAGGTGGCGATGGAGGGTAATCCTAGCCACCCGAGGTCGCCGCGCACGAGGGAAAGTGAATACTGGATCGGGGCGAGGGAGTCGATGAGGAGGGGAAAGAGTTCTATTAGCTCGCCCACTCGTCGGCGCGAATAATAGCGATAAACGCACGACGTACGAAAGAACGACATACCACGACCTACCATCACCACCGCACACTGCTCCCTTAGGAGTAGAGATTGATTGAATGGGTGACTTAATTATTGTTCGTTGAGCCGCTCCAGTTTTGAAACAGTATTGACATTTATTTAGGATTGTATTCGTGATAGTGGCCCATTCTAGTGTGAAAAAAAGGAGAACCCCACAAATTAGGATCTGTTCATAGGAGGCCATTTTAGATTCTGCTGTAATTTTGATCCTTATAATTGCTTTCATGTTTACAGTTTTGATTTGTAAATTTCGTCTTTGATTGATTGCTAGTTGTACCTGGATGGAAGAGGACGACGAAAGAGTTTTGCGCCGGATTCTAGAAGTTGATGGCCAAGTGCAATGAAATATACTCCTGATTTTCAAGCATGAAGCAGCCCGAGTTGCACTCGCTGGGCCTGACCTTGGAGTGACACTGGATGAACTGAAGCGGATGCTTCCTCAAGGCAAGTGGGCACTCACAATGGAGATTCTCCTCTGGGCAATGGCACAGGCGATGGAGTTCGGATCCTCAACGGCGAGCTTGTTGGTACGAGTAACGCTCCCGCCTCTTGTCGCCGAATCTAGAGCCGGAAGGGCTGGTGAATTTGCGTATTATCGACGTCGCCGACGAGAAAAGGAAAGGGGAGGATTCAGACGATGAGGAGGAGGAGGAAGACAATGCTGACGATGATGAGGAGGAAGATGATTCTGACGACGAGGAGGAAGAGGATTCTAACGAGGAGCATAAGCGGGAGGAGGAAGAGGATTCCGACGAGGACGGTGATCGGGAGCAGGAGGACGATTCTGACGAGGAGAAGGTGCAGGTAGAGGATGCAAAAGATGTGGGCTATTAGGGGATATGCATATCATTGCTCATCCTTTGCCGACAGACATGAATCTCACGATTGCATCGGATGACAAGGATGATGCGATGGATGACCATGAGTTGTTTGATGCTGATGTCATGGAAGATCTACTGATGTTCAGCTTGGAGGCCAAGCCGGGTTGCAAGCTGCCCCAATTGTGGTGGAGTATGAGCTCTTTACTCAGTTTGACCAGAATGCTCAATGCTCCCACCGGCGCATGGCTCGCCATCTTAAGCGTATCCAACCCCCTTCTAGAAGGTGATGAAGGTCCCACATGTGGATGTCCATCGTTAAATGAAAACAATTATGTTATTTGAATGTGCTTAATCAATTGTTGTATGCTACATTTTGGATTTTGTATGTTCAAGGGTTTTTGCATGTGTATCATGCAAAACTTAACTAAAATAGCAACAACATGCAAAACTTACCTAAAATAGCAACATGCAAAACATACCAAAAACAACAACATGCAAAACTTACTTAAAATGGGCTCCATGCACAAGGATTTCGTTTTGTGACGGTTTTTTTTTCAAACTTGTGGTATTGCAAGTCTATTATTTTTCCGGTAACTAGCTCATACAAAAGGGCTCCATGCACAAGGATTTCATTTTGGAGGCTTTTTTATTAATTTTCTTTGATTTTTTTTCAAAATGAGGTCAAACTTGCAAGGATGACCAATCCTACCAGATGGTTGGGAATTTTAACTTTGGTTGTGCCCAGTGCCTATCCCACCAATTCAAAAGCTAAACATGATTTTTTTTCTCTCTCCAATTTTTAAGACCAACATACATGACATTTGCCGTTCAAATTTGAGCAAGTTCTAATAAATCTCTAGAAATTCAGTAAATGGATGAAATATAGAAATAATAGATAATTAATGAAACTTGGGCAGTGTGCATCCAATGTGGTCTACTTTGGATAAAAAATGGCAAGTCCCAATTTTATAACTTATTTCAGGCACTTACTTCACAAAAGAAAAATCATTTTTGGCACTTGAAAAATGGAAAAATAAGTTTTTGTTCTAAAAAATTATAATTGCTATACAAAAATTCTTTACAATGGTAAGACCCATGGTTGTGCCCAATTTGGACATGTTATTATGAACTAAGCCATGGATGTGGCCATGACCATGTGAAAGAACATGTGGTGCCCCCATGTTTGGTTTTGGTAATTGATGACAATCTCTATGGACTAATGGTCGCCTTGAGTTATGTTTAAAGGGTTTGTACATAGGCTTTTCTTGGAGTCCATTTGTTGGTTTCAAGGAGAGTTTGTGATGACCAAGGTGCTATTAAGGAATTATCCAAAGATTGGTCATATGAGTGTTGTGCTTATAGCAAGCATGTCTTGAAGAAGAAGAGTGTGTGATCATTCATGTTTACCTTCAAGACATCATCCAAATGAAGAGAGTTGAAAGATTCAAGGTTGATCAAGACTAAGTCAATGAGTGAATCAAGTTGATCAACACACAAAGCATAGAAGATGTACCGAGAGGGATCAAGCGATCCCATGGTATGGTAAGCATTGTCAATTACGCTTTGTGTACTAACCCATGATCTTCGTGAGAGTTCTTTGTGGGGTTAGGTTGTGGTGTGCAAGTTCTAGTGAAGCATCACGAAGAGATCAAATGCTTGAAGCTTGCCGTCCATTGTGGTGACAATGGACTTGTGAAGATGTGCGGAAGAGAGGCTCGCCCATAGTGGAGTATGGGGGAGCAATCAACTAGTCTTCATCGAGCCAACGCAATCAAGAAAGGTGGTCCAACTTGAGGGAGTCAAGATCGTCATCATCTAGCTCAAGTGGACCATGTGCAAGGCAAAGGTTTGCCCTTGATAGGTCTTATATTTTACCGGTCTCATGGTAGTTGTGGGAGACCGGGTTATAGGATCGATTGCCGTACTATCAAGGGGGGCTCTCGATGAGTTGCTTGATCGTATCGTTCGTAGAGAGCTCAAACCATTGCATCCTTGCATCATCTTTATTAGTTCTTGTTTCATTCTTCTCCTTGTGAGTTTTTGAAGCTTTTGGTCATTTTTATGACAAGCTCGAGTTCATCGAAAACGGAGTTCACATGCATCTTCTATGATGTTTTCGATGTTGGAGGGTATGTCGGTTCTTCTCTGTTGGAGGTTTCACTCCTTTGTTTGCTAAGCATACCTCCCCTGCCTCTTCTTACTATAACCTCGCTGTTTTGATGCTACTCGTCTTCCTCTATCCAACAAGCTTGAGTTTGCTCAATTCGGAGCTCATTTGAAGAAGTTTTGGCAGTTCTGGTTTTCCTTGGAGTATACTTTGTTTTTGTGGTAGTGGCATAAGGGTGGCGCCAGCGGTAGTACCGCGCTCCTCAGCGGTAGTACCGCCGAAGCTCTCAAGCGGTAGTACCGCTCCACGAAGCGGTAGTACCGCTCTCGTGTAGTACCGCTCCAAGAGCGGTAGTACCGCTTGGGCTTCACCAGAGTAATCAAGTGGTTCCGGGCTACTACCGCCTCGATTCGAGAACGTTGTTTTTCGTGTCGGGTTTTGCGGTACTAGGAGCGGTAGTAGTGGCAGTAGTACCACTCCAAGCGGTAGTACCGCTCTTACTCCCACGGTAGTACCGCTCTGGGGCCAGGACCCTGTCTTCCTCATCAGCACGGTAGTACCGCTGGGTGGGAGCGGTAGTACCGCCCCGCCCAAGCGGTAGTACCGCTCTGTGCGGGGATGTTCATTGGGGTAACGATTGGATTGGTTCCCCCACTATATAAAGGTGTCTTCTTCCCCATTGAACCTTATCCTTTGAGCTCGTGTTCTCCCCCCATTGTTGACCTTCTCCGAGCTTGCTAACTCTCAATCCCTCCATGGATTCTTGCTAGTTTTTGAGGGAAAAGAGAGAGGAGATCTAGATCCATGCTTCCACCAATCACTTTCTCCTCTAAGTGAGGGGAACCCCTTGGATCTAGATCTTGGAGTTCTTCGTGTTCTTCTTTCGTTCTTCCTCTCATTTTCCTCCCTAGCATTAGTTGCTTCGGTGGGATTTGAGAGAGAAGGACTTGGGGACTCCGTGTGCCCTTGCCATTGCATTTGGTGCATCGGTTTGAGTTCTTCACGTGATACGTGGAAGTTACAAGTTGAGAAGCTTATTACTCTTGGGTGCTTGGTACCCTTGAGCTTGTTCCTCTTGGGTGCTTGGGCGCCCTAGACGGTTGGTGGTGTTCGGAGCTCAATCATTGTGGTGTAAAGCTCCGAGCAAGCGTCGGGGTCTCCAATTAGGTTGTGGAGATCGCCCTGAGCAATTTGACAGTTTCCGGTGACTGCCCCCAAGGGTTGCCAAAGTGTACGGGTTCGGTGACCGCCCCCAAGGGTTGCCATTTGTAAGGGTTCGGTGACCGCCCTCAAGGGTCCCTTAGTGGATTCACGGCATCTTGCATTGTGTGAGGGCGTGAGGAGATTACGGTGGCCCTAGTGGCTTCTTGGGGAGCATTGTGCCTCCACACCGCTCCAAACGGAGATTAGCATCCGCAAGGGTGTGAACTTCGGGATACATCGTCGTCTCCGCGTGCCTCGGTTATCTCTTACCCGAGCCCTTTACTTATGCTCTTTACTTTGTGATAGCCATATTGTTCTTTGTCATATATCTTGGTATCACATAGTTGCTTATCTTGCTTAGCATAAGTTGTTGGTGCACATAGGTGAGCCTAGTTGTCGTAGGTCTTGTGCTTGACAAATTAACCGTTAGGTTTATTCCGCATTTGTTCAAGCTTCTACCGTAATTATTTTAAAACGCCTATTCACCCCCCCTAGGCGACATCCACGATCTTTCACCATGGGCATATGTGTTGAAATCCATACAAGTTCATAGAAGATAGGACATTTTGTCAAGTTTTTTTTCAAACTTGTGGAATTGCAAGTCTACGATTTTTCCTAGTAACTAGTTCACACAAAAGGGCTTTATGCACAAGGATTTCATTTTTTTAGTCTTTTTCCATTTTCTTTATTTTTTTTCAAAATGAGGTCAAACTTGCAAGGTTGATCAATCCAACCAGATCATTGAGAATTTGAACTTTGGTTGTGCCCAGTGCCTATACCACCAATTCAAAAGCTAAACCTGATTTTTGCCAATTTTCAGGACCAAGATACATGACAATTGTAGTTCAAATATGAGCAAGTTCTGATAAATCTCTAGAAATTCAGTAAATGGATGAAATATAGAAATAAAACTAGATAATTCATGGAAATTGGGTAGTGTGCATTCAATGTGGTCTACTTTGGATGAAAAATGGCAAGACCCAATTTCATAACTTATTTCAGGCACTTACTTCACAACCAGGGGTGCTATTGAAAAGTAACCGGTCTACCTGGCTCTGGTTATATATTGTCCGGTCAACAACGGGTCTTTTGAAAAAGTTGCAGCTCTCTCTGCTCCGACGCTGCTCGTACGTCTACATCAAGAGGGCAGAGCCACGCGGCGGTGCCCCATTGCCACTACCACCGCCCTTCCCACCACCAGGCAGTCCGCCAATTCTAGACGTCGCAAAAAACAATCTCCCGCCACCGACGCTTCACTCCCCGCACTCCCCTGATTAAATACTAGCGTTCGGCATTGTTCCACCTATGCTTCACTCCATTGCTTTCACGTGTCGTGCAATCCAAATCTAGTTCAGAAGCCATGGTGAAGCAGCGACATACCTCAAGGATATCGACGAGATGCCCGACACCGGCGGCGGCTCCAACACCGGAACGGCAGCGGGCTCCAACTCTGCGCGGGCTTCAACCCTGGCGCTAGCTCCTACTATAGGCTCCTCTTCGGTGGGCTCGGGCTCCAACTCTAACTACTCCAAGATCAAGCCCACACCATCCGAGCAGTCTCGTAACCGCGAGGAGCTCGAGAAGGAGGTGGCCTTCGTGGTGATGCAGGAGCACCTCGACGTCCACGACGTGGAAGATGAGGCCGAGGAAGACATACCGGCTCCTGCGTACGCTGTTGCTGCTCACTGCCATGCCGAGGAGGCCCTACGCATGGCGCAACAGCAGCTCTACTAGGCAGTGCTAGCCGCGTCACTGTCCACGGCGCAGGCAGAGGCAGTCAGACGCCGCGCGGCTAAAGAAGAGGCCGCAGCTCGAGAGCAGAGGGCGGCGACTCTATGTGCAGCGGCCGCCGTCGAGGCGGAAAGCGAGTGGCGGACATTGTCGTCCTATCATCCTCTGATGACGACGACGACGATGGCACCATCATCCTTTCAGATGATGAAGGCAAGTAGACGTCCATCTATTGTTGATATCGCCACCGGTCGACCATCTTATGTCACCCTGTTAAAATATCATATTAGTGTAATGTCATTGTGCCATTTTGCTCTGTTAAACATTGAACAAATCTAAGAACGTGGTTTTTAAGCTTATCTGAATTTGTTGTGTTTTACACTACCGTGTTCTATCTTTCAAGTGTCACTGATTTGTGGGCCCTTGTGTAACATAAACACCGCTGTGTTCTATCTTTCCAATGTCACTGACTCGTGGGCCCTTCTGTAACATAGAAAACTAGAACTTTAAGGCATGCGTTGCTGCGCCCACCCATTTTGAAGGTTGGATTACAGAGTCATGAAGAAGTGTTGGTAGTCAAAGAGCAGGAATAATTTAGTCTAGAAAACACACATCGCAGACCATACATATGAATGTTTGAAAGATAGTGCCACCAATACGTTTAGAATGCATATCAATGTTTTAAGTAGCGGGCTATGAAAAATAGCGGCAAGCCTCCAAATCAGCTATAGCGGGCTATATCGGGCTATTTGTGAAGGCAACCATTTAGCGGCACCCTGCTGAAAAGGTTATAGCAGGCTATAGTGAAGCTACAACTGGCTATTTAAAACTATGGTGCATATACATAGTTTTGAATGGAGGTCATGGAATGCATGTAATCACAAGTTCTTACATACACGCAAGTTTATGTAATTAAACTGATTAACTCAAACTAACAACTCGAGGTGGTGAGAATAGAGCAATAACAGATATGCTTAGTTTGTTTTTTGCACCCTTATTCATGATTAGAAGGAAAGATAATTCCCCACTATTATTGAAGCAAAAGATAAAGTGGAGACGTCGAGAAATGGCTCATGTACTTGGGAATACAGAATCAATAGCTATTAGCAGACATGTTTAGGTTTATGAGTTGATGTACGTTAATATAGGTAGATGACGCACAACGAAACTTGTTTGAATAGTTCCTTGCCAAAAGATTCAGTTTTAGATACAACTATTGAGAAGAAAAATATAGAGACAACTGCAAGCATTAATACCTAACTTTTGTGTTAAAAAATACTTTTTCTGTTCCTAAATATAAGTTTTTAATGATTCAATAAGAGGCTACATACGGAGCAAAATGAGTGAACCTACACTCTAAGCTATGTCTATATCTACATCCGTATGTAGTTCATAGTGAAATCTGTAGGGCTTGGTGTTGGAAGTCTAGATCCTTTTGTGAGAGTGTAGCTGTGTGTGTCTAGGTTGGTGATGGAGTGGTGTTTGCCAGCTTGGATGTTCGCATGTAAGTCTGGACGCTTGTAATTATCCTTCTGCCTTCTATAAAAATATGGTACACGCTATTGGCGTACTTTCGGAAAAAAATAGTGAAATCGGTAGAAAGATTTATATTTAGGGATGGATGGAGTACCTAACTTTCTTTCTATCTTTTTTTGGCTGCACCCAAGAAAGAACTTTCTTTATCTCGTGTCTTGGCATCACTTGTACATGCTGATGGTATTTTTACACTTGAAGGAACACCTAGGCGGCCTAGGCCCGAGGTGATGGGTTGGACCTGTAGGGACCCTTTTTGCGGCTGATCGGCCGGACAAATAAGGTGATCGCTAGCTCACCTTCCGGAGCAGCGGCCCTGACTGCGTGTTGGGAACGGATTGTGACGAGGTGAAAACGGCAAGCGACGCTCGGTGAACATGGAGCGATATGTCCGTTACTATTGTTGATCCAACGACTGAAGATATTAAAACGCTGTGGTGGCTTGTAGGTGGTTTGTAATATCAGGTCAAAAAGCTTCGGCTATGCCCATAAGCAAACAAACGCACACAACTGAAATGGTGGCTCGCACGATGCATAATCAAGTGTTGGTCCTGAGTTCAGCCCCCACATACGGCATTATGTTCCACCATTCTTTTGCAAATAAATCAGACACTGAGTTGTTGGTCCTGCAGTGTCCCAGGCGTCAATATATTCCACTTTTTTATAATATACTAGACACTAACAGGTGGGTCTTGGGTGTCCCACGTGTCAGTATATGCGCCAGGTAACGATCAACTACATTGACCCGACGGAAACTCTCCTTTTTGGGTATATTTGAGTGCGGGCCGAGCGGTGGAGGGGAAAAGTCAGGGACTTAGTTGGGTGGGGCAAAACTGAGGAGTACTAAGCAACCGAGGGCACAGAAATAAAAATCCATTTGGTCTTTGCTAGGATCCGAGCCTTCCAAATGCCCATGGTCTCATATCTAGGGGTTTCCTGTCATATTTATTTGTATAAGGACCTCGTAGAGGACTTTCTGGGAGGTTTGAGATGCCAAATACTCTTGTCAGGCCCCTCCAATAGACTATGCGATAAATCATGCCTAAGCTGCTACCAATCCACAACCTCCTCTAGCACTAGAGATAAGCAAAACCTAGTTGTCCACGAGTTATCCATCCACATGTCTACCACCCTCGCGTTTGATTTTCCCAAGATGGCAAACAATCATGGGTACCTAGCCCGTAAATCATCGTTTCCACGCCAGTGATAAAGGTGAGACTCCAGTCCTTAATCTTGAAGCTAGTGCCCAACCTAAGGAGATGCTAAACTCATCGGCTGGCAGTTGTAAATTGAGAGCTTTTACCATTATTACAAATCTCACATCCACCCCTAGGAATGTATTTGTTTCTAAAAATCTGAAGCCAAAGACCCCCTTCGCTTGTAAGAATTTTCCATGCCCATTTGGCCATAAGACACCAATTCATAATTTTGGTATTAATCACCCCAGGGCCTCCCACCTCCTTAGGGGAACAGATCATTGGCCAATCCACCATATAGTACTTTTGTTTGCCCATCTCCTCTAAAAAAAACTCATCCTGATCTTGTCTAATTTTCATGCACTCCATCTCGCAGGACGCAAAAACCCATAACATACATAAGCACATTTGTAAGACAATTGTTTATTAGAACTAGCCTTCCCTCAGATGAAAGGAATTTACCCTGCCATGGTTCCACTCCTGTGGACGCCTTCTGCACCTCAGGTTCAAAATCAAGGATTCGCAGGGCATGATCTGAAAAGGCATAACCAAGTACTTAACTGCAAAACTTTCACATGCCTTGTAAAAAATAGCTCAATCATTTTTTTAACTTTGATTCTTTTAAGCTAGCTTTGGTGCCACTACTACAGAAATAGCTATCAGTGGAGTGTCCAAAAGGGCTAACAGTGGCATGAGCAGCATGCACCACTAGTAACTAGCCAATGGTAAGTGATTATGAGTCACATGCTCTTGTATCCGAACACCATTGGTAATGTCCATACTGAAGGAAATATGCCCTAAAGGCAACAATAAAGTTCTTATTTTATATTTCCTTATTCATGATAAATGTTTATTATTCATGCTAGAATTGTATTGATTGGAAACATAAATACATGTGTGAACACATAGACAAACATTGTGTCCCTAGTAAGCCTCTACTTGACTAGCTCGTTGATCAAAGATGGTTAAGTTTTCCTAACCATGGACATGAGTTGCCATTTGATAACAGGATCACATCATTAGGAGAATGATGTGATGTACAAGACTCATTTGTTAGCTTAGCATATTGATCATACAGTTTATTGCTACTGCTTTCATGTATGTCAAATACATATTCCTTTGACTATGAGATCATGCAACTCCCGGATACCAAAGGAGTGCCTTGTGTGCTAACAAACGTCACAATGTAACTGGGTGATTATAAAGATGCTCTACACGTATCTCCGAAGGTGTTTTGTTTGGTTGGCGTGAATCGAGATTAGGATTTATCACTCCGAGTATCGGAGAGGTATTTCTGGGCCCTCTAGGTAATACACATCATAATAAGCCTTGAAAGCAAATGACTAATGAGTTAGTCATGGGATGATGTATTACGAAATGAGTAAAGAGACTTGCTGGTAACAAGATTGAACTAGGTATGAAGATACCGACGATCGAATCTCGGGCAAGTATCATACTGATGGACAAAGGGAATAACGTATGTTGTCATAACGGTTCGATCGATAAATATATTCGTAAAATATGTAGGAGCCAATATGAGCATCCAGGTTCCACTATTTGTTATTGGCCGGAGAGGCGTCTCGGTCATGTCTACATAGTTCTCGAACCCGTAGGGTCCGCACGCTTAATGTTCGATGATGATATTGTATTATATGAGTTACGTGATTTGGTGACCGAATATTGTTCGAAGTCCCAGATGAGATCACGGACACAACGAGGAGTCTCAAAATGGTCGAGAGGTAAAGATTTATATATAGGGCGATGGTATTCAGACATCAGAAGTGTTCCGGAGGATACAGGGTACATATCGGGTCACCGAAAGGGGTTCCGGGCACCCCCGGCAAAAGATATGGGCCTTATGGGCCAAGAGGGGAAACATAGCAGCCACCAGGGGCTGTTGCGCCTCCCATATGGGCCACACTAGAGGAGAAGGAAAGAGTGGAAGGGAGAAGGAAATGGGGGATTCGGCCTCCCCCTTCCTTCCCTCCTCCCTCCTCTTTCCTTCCTCCTCCGGTAAATGAGGAGGGGGCACCGGCCATAGGAAGGCCCCAAGTAGGATTCGGCTCCTCCCTACTCTATCTAAGTGGTAGTTCTTAAGTAATTTGGTTAATTGAACTTTAATTTATCATGAACTTAGTCCTAATAGTATTTGCAAATTATGTTGTAGATCAATAGCTCGCGTTGTAGCTCCCCTATATTTTTTGATATGTTCCTAAAGAAAACTAAGTTGAAAGATGATAGTAGCAATGATGCGGACTGGGTCCGTGATCTGAGGATTATCCTCGTTGCTGCACAGAAGAATTATGTCCTTGATGCACCGCCAGGTGACAGACCTATTGCAGGAGCAGATGCAGACGTTATTGTAACGCCCTCGATGCGGCTATATCTCCCACGTGTCGAAGCACGACTTAGAGGCATAACCGCATTGAAAGCAATGTCGCAAGTGAGGTAATCTTCGCACAATCCATGTAATACATAAGGGGAAAAGAGATACATAGTTGGCTTACAATCGCCACTTCACACAATTACATGAATAAGCATTACATCATCCAAATACAATCAAGGTCCGACTACGGAACCAAAATAAAAGAAGAACCCCAAATGCGACAAAAGGTCCCCGATCGACCCCAAACCGGGCTCCACTCTCGATCAACTAGAACGAAACAACACAAAGGGCAAGATCTTCATCGAGCTCCTCCTTGAGCTTGGTTGCGTCACCGCAAACTGGTTTTGAAGTATCCGTGAGTCACGAGGACTCAAAGCAATCCCATTACCATGGGTATCAAGACTAGCAAAGCTTAATGGGAAAGGAAGGGTAAAGTGGTGAGGTTGCAGCAGCGACTAAGCATATATGGTGGCTAACCAACGCAAAAGAGAGCGAGAAGAGAAACAAGCGGAGCGGTCGTGAAGCTAGCAATGATCAAGAGGTGATCCGAACACCTACTTACGCCAAACATAACACGTAAACCGTGTTCACTTCCGGACTCCGAGAAGAGACCATCACGGCTACACACTCGGTTGATGCGTTTTAATTCGGATCAAGTGTCAAGTTGTCTACAACCGACATTAACAAATTCCCATCTGCCACATAACCGTGGGCACGGCTCTCGAAAGTTTAAACCCTGCAGGGTGTCCCAACTTAGCCCATGACAAGCTCTCGCGATCATCGAAGGAATAGACCTTCACCCAAGACACTCCGATCGGACTCGGTATCCCGTACATCAAGACATTTCGACAATGGTAAAACAAGACCAGCAAAGCCTCCCGGCGCGTCGACATCCCGATAGTAGCCGCGTATCTCGCCTCGAGCCACGACCGGATGAGCACTACGTATAACTAGAACCAGCCCTCAAGTTTCCCGAGGTGGCGCCGCAAGTGGCTCTAGTTTGGACCAACACTTAGACAAGCATTGGCCCGGGGCTAAAATAAAGATGACCCACGGATGCGCGACTCCCAAGGGAAAAATAGGTGGTGGTGAGGCAAATGGTAAAAGTCAATGTTGGGCCTTGCTGGACAAGTTTTATTCAAAGCGAACTGTCGGGGGTCCTATAAATCACCCGACCGCGTAAGGGACGCAAAATCCGGGAACATAACACCGTATGACGGAAACTAGGGCGGCAAGAGTGGAACAAAACACTGGCATAAGGCCGAGCCTTCCACCCTTTACCAAGTATATAGATGCATTAATAATATAAGAGATATTGTGATATCCCAACATAAACCCTGCCCACCATGGAGCAAATCTTCAACTTCACCGCAACTAGCAACGCTATAAGAGGGCTGAGCAAAGCGGTAACATAGCCAAACAACGGTTTGCGAGAAAAGGTGTCAAAGGTTAGAGGTTCATGGCAATATGGGATGGCTGGACAAACAGTAATAGGTAGCGCAAAGATAGCGAAAGAACGAGGCAACTAGCATAGCAATGATAGTAGTGAGATCCAGGGTAGCGGTCATCTTGCCTGAAATCCCGCAAGGAAGAAGAACGAGTCCATGAAGAAGACAAACGGACGTAGTCGAACGAATCCTCACAACTCCGGAACGAAACCGAAGCTAACGAGAGAAGCAAACCGGAAAGAAGCAAACAACATGGTAAACACGCAAGCATAATCATGGCATGATGCGCAGACAATTATGGTGCATGTCCGGTTTAATGAGGCATGGCATGGCATGGCAAAGTGCAACAAACAACACTACAAATTAAGTGGAGCTCAATATGCAACGAGTTGCATATTGACGGAACACCACATCAATTATTTAGTTCTCTCTCGTTTAGGCTACAAAGCAATGTTAACTGTTGTTAAACATGTCAAGGGGTGAAGCAAATGAAAACTACCTATCTAGGCAAGTATAAATGAGGCCGGAAACAACAAACAACAATTCCGGAAAATCCCCATGTGCATATTTATGGGTTAGATACTGTTCTGCCCTAAACACAATTTTAGAGTTGTTAAACATGCAAGATGAGTGCACCATGTTAAACTAGGCAAAATTCTACCCCATTTACATATAAAGTTTATTAAAATCGGAGTTACGGTTATTTAGTTATGAAATAAATCATTTTAACATGGCATTTGAGCAAATTTGATCAAACAACATTTTAAACATTTTAAACATGGATGAAAATGACATATTATGAAACTAGATGAAAAACTAAGCATTTTACATATAAAGTTTGTTTTAATCCGATGCACCGTTGTGAAGTTATTATATGCATGATGCTTAGGGGTTTTCAGAAACAAGAATTCACGGATAATTAGTAAATTCGCTCGTGAAAAAAAACATTGACTCGGGCGAATCTGAAATCTGGCCCAGTATGCGGGCTGGAGGCTCACATTGGGCGGTTGTAGAAGCTATTGGCTGGGCCTTGGCCGGGCATGGCCAGTGGAGGAGGCCCAAGAGGGGCCGGCTTGGGCTCGGAGGCTGGCCTCGCCAGTGGCTGATCTGTGTCGCTGGGCCTCAGTGCAAGAAGGCCCAGCCCATGGCGACGGGTCAACGACGCAGCGAAGCGGTATGAGCCGAGGCCTTCGATCGATGCAGAGAGCGAGGCAAGGCGCCGATCTGGAGCAGAGAAGCAGAGGCCGGCGAGGAGGGACTCCGGCGGGGCGGCGCAGGAGGTCTCCGGCGAGGCGGAGAATCTAGGCGGCGGGGAGCTTCGGGCGGCCATGGCGCTGCAAGGACATGGCGGGGGAACACATTTAGAGAAGATACAGAGGGAGGAAAAGAAATAGGAGAGGAGAAGGGGGTGCGCGCGGCGGAGGAGCTCACCGGCGGCTTGGCTGGCGCAGTGCCACGCAGGAAGGAGGGCTTGGCGAGAGGAGGTCGAGGCAGAGGCGCGGGAGAGCAGCGGGGTCTGCGCTCGAGACGGACTTGGCGACGGGGACGGCCAGGACGGGAAGGAGAGGACACGCAGCTCCGGTCACCGGCGACCATGGCAGCAGGGCGAAGCGGCTCAAGGGGACGCTGGTCTCAGGCGCGCGATCCGGCCGGCGTCGAGGAGCTCTGGGCGGCGCAGAAGCTTGAAGTGGATGCCATGGCGCTGTTGCTGTTACCTGAAGAAGGGAGGGAGAGAGAGATGCGTGAGATCGAGAGGAACGGGGAAGCACTAGAGAGGGGAAGAAGGAGGCAACGGCGCTCATCTCAGTGAAGCTTCGCGGGTGGCTCACGGATGACGAGGGCGGCGGGGTTCTGCACTGCTGTTGGAGACGAGCGGGACGAGGGCCTCGGGCCAGGAGGCAGAGGCGCACGGGGCTGCGCTGGTTGGGTGGAATTGGCCGAAGGGGAAATCGAGGAGGATTTGGTGGAGTGGCGGCGGCGTGGGGATGGATGGGACATGATCCCTAGATTTTAGGGTTTGGTCAAAATGGACTAAGGGTGGACTATATATATGGAAAGGAGAAGAGTTTGGATCATACGATAAAAATCGGACGGTCGAGAAAAATAGACTAGGGATGTCCAAATAATAAAATGGAGATGTTTTCGGGATGTTGGGGGATGTTCCGGACCCAACGGTAGCGGCAAACCGGTTCGAGTCCGGGACAACTTTCGGACGCGCGCGAGGAGGGCTGCGGGCTGACGAGAGGGGTTAGATTGGCCTGGCGGATTGTGAAGAGCGGGTTGGTCTGAGAGAAGAGGGGAGAGATGCAGCCCGACACGGTTTCCGGAGACCGAAAACGTCCGACGTTAGACCGGCTATACTGCCGCTATAGTTAACGGTTGGGCTATCGGACGAACTCCGAATGCGATAAAACTTGACAGGCGGTCTATCTACACTATAATAAGACCACATGTCAACTCTCATCCCATTCCGAGAACATTTTCCGGCCACTTATAAAATAATAATTCGGACGTGCCACGGGCGCGTGCAAGTGTGGTTGGTCTCAGAACGGACAACGGAGAGAACTAAGAGACCGGGACGGATGCAAGTTTTGAAAACATGATGATGCAATGCGGATGATGACATGGCAAGATGCAACACGCAAGCGAATGACAAAGCAACAACAGCGAATAGCTGGAGGACAACTGGCACATCGGTCTCGGGGCGTCACAGTTATGAACATTTGGCTAGCTCAATATGATGACTACTTAATAGTTTAGTGCGTCATGCTTTACGGCTTAGAACCGGGTCTTCAAAAACCTTTTGAACGCCACAGAGCATATGAGATGTTCCAAGAGCTGAAATTAGTATTTCAGACTCATGCTCGTGTCGAGAGGTATGAGACCCCTGAGAAATACTTTGCCTACAAGATGGAGGAGAATAACTTAGCTAGTGAGCATGTGCTTAGAATATCAGGGTACTACAATCGCTTGAATCAAGTGAGAGTTAATCTTATAGATAAGATAGTGATTGACAGAGTTCTCTAGTCACTATCACCAAGCTACTAGAACTTCGTGATGAACTATAATATGCAAGGGATCACGAAAACGATTCCTGAGCTTTTCGCGAAGCTGAAATCGGCAAAGGTAGAAATCAAGAAAGAGCATCAAGTGCTGATGGTCAACAAGACCACTAGTTTCAAGAAAAAGGGCAAGGGAGAAAGGGAACTTCAAGAAGAATGACAAGCAAGTTATCACTCCCGTGAAGAAGCACAAAGCTGGACCTAAGCCTGAAACTGGGTGCTACTACTGCAAAGGAAATGGTCACTCGAAGCGGAAATGCCCCAAATACTTGGTGGATAAGAAGGATGGCAAAGTGAACAACGTATATTTGATATACATGTTATTGATGTGTGCTTTACTAGTGTTCATAGTAACCCCCTGGGTATTTGATATCGGTTCAGTCGCTAAGATTAGTAACCTGAAATAGGAGTTGCAAAATGAACAGAGACTAGTTAAGGGCGAGGTGACGATGTGTGTTGGAAGTGATTCCAAGGTTGATAAGATCACCATCGCACACTCCCTCTACCTTTGGGGTTAGTTTTGAACCTAAATAAATGTTATTTGGTGTTTTCATTGAGCATGAACAAGATAGGATCATGTTTATTGCAATATCGTTATTCATTTAAGACAGAGAATAATTGTTATTATGTTTACATGAATAAAACCTTCTACGCTCATACACCCAATATTAATGGTTTATTCAATCTTGAACGTAGTGATACACATATTCATAATATTGATGCCAAAAGATGCAAAGTTGATAATGATAGTGCAACATACTTGTGGCACTCCTGTTTAGGTCATATTGGTGTAAAGCGCATGAAGAAACTCCATGCTGATGGGCTTTTGGAATCACTTGATTATGAATCATTTGATACTTGCGAACCATGCTTCATGGGAAAGATGACTAAAACTCCGTTCTCCGGAACAATGGAGCGAGCCAATGACTTATTGGAAATAAAATATACCGATGTATGCGGTCCAATGAGTGTTGAGGCACGTGGCGAGTATCGTTATTTTCTGACCTTCACAGATGATTTGAGCAGATATGGGTATATCTACTTAATGAAACACAAGTCTGAAACATTTGAAACGTTCAAAGAATTTCAGAGTGAAGTGGAGAATCATCGTAACAAGAAAATAAAGTTTATATGATCTGATCACGGAGGCGAATATTTGGTTTACGAGTTTGGCCTTCATTTAAACAATTTGGAATTGTTTCACAACTCACGCCACCTGGAACACCACAGCGTAATGGTGTGTCCGAACGTCATAACCGCACTTTATTAGATATGGTGCGATATATGATGTCTCTTACCAATTTACCACTATCGTTTTGGGGTTATGCATTAGAGACAGCGGCATTCACGTTAAATAGGGCACCGTCTAAATCCGTTGAGGCAACATAGTATGAACTGTGGTTTAGCAAGAAACCTAAGCTGTCGTTTCTTAAAATTTGGGGTTGCGACACTTATGTCAAAAGGCTTCAGCCTGATAAGATCGAACCCAAATCGGAGAAGTGCGTATTCATAGGATACCCTAAGGAAACAATTGGGTATACCTTCTATCACAGATCCGAAGGCAAGATCTTTGTTGCTGAGAATAGGTCCTTTCTGGAGAAGAAGTTTCTCTCAAAAGAAGTGAGCTGAGCAAAGTAGAACTTGATGAGGTAATTGTACCTTCTCTCAAATTGGAGAGTAGCATATCACAGAAAATTGTTCCCGTGATGCCTGCACCAACTATAGAGGAAGCTAAAGATGATGATCATGAAACTTCATATCAAGTTACTACTGAATTTCGTTGGTCGACCAGAGCATGATCCGCACTAGAGTGGTATGATAATCCTGTCGTGGAAGTCAGGTTACTAGGCCAAGGCGAACCTACGAGCTATGAAGAAGCTATGATGAGCCCAGATTCCGACGGATGGCTTGAGGTCATGAAATCTGAGATAGGATCCATATATGAAGAACAAAGTGTGGACTTTGGTGGATTTACCTGATGATCGGCAATCAATAGAGAATAAATGGATCTTCAAGAAGAAGACTGACGTTGATGGTAATGTTACTGTCTACAAAGCTCGGTTTGTCGCAAAAGGTTTTCGATAAGTTCAAGGAGTTGACTACAATGAGAATTTCTCAAACATAGCGATGCTTAAGTCCATCCGAATCATGTTAGCAATTGCCACATTTTATGAAATCTGGCAAATGGATGTCAAAGCTGCATTCGTTAAATGGATATCTCTCAGAAGAGTTGTATATGATGCAACCAGAAGGTTTTGTCGATCCTAAAGGTGCTAACAAGGTGTGCAAGCTCCAACGATCCATCTATGGACTAGTGCAAGCATCTCAGAGTTGGAATATACGCTTTGATGAGGTGATCAAAGCATATGGTTTTATAAGTCTGTATTTACAAGAAAGTGAGTGGGAGCTCTGTAGCATTTTTGATATTATATGTGGTTGACATATTGCTGATTGGAAATGATATAAAATTTCTGGATAGCATAAAGGATACTTGAATAAGAATTTTTCAATGAAAGACCTCGGTAAAGCTGCTTACATATTGTGCATCAAGATCTATAGAGATAGACCAAGACGCTTGATAAGACTTTCAATGACTACATACCACCTTGACAAGATTTGGAGGAGTTCAAAGTGAATCAGTCAAAGAAGGAGTTCTTGTCTGTATTGTAAGGTGTGAAGTTGAGTAAAGACTCAAAACCCGACCACGGCAGAAGATAAAGAGAGAATGAAAGTCATTCCCTATGCCTCAGGCATAGGTTTTATAAAGTATGCCATGTTGTGTACCAAACCTGTTTGTGTACCTTGCCATGAGTTGGCAAGGGGGTACAATAGTGATCCAGGAGTGGATCACTGTACATCGGTCAAAATTATATTTAGTTACCTTGGACTAAGGAAATGTTTCTTGATTATGGAGGTGATAAAGAGTTCGCCGTAAAGAGTCACGTCAATGCAAGCTTTGACACTAATCTAGATGACTCTAAGTCTCAATCTAGATACATATTGAATGTTGGAGCAATTAGCAAGAGTATCTCCATGCAGAGCATTGTAGACATAGAAATTTGCAAAATACATACGGATCTGAATGTGGCAGACATGTTGACTAAACTTATCTTACAAGGAAAACATGGTCACACCTTAGTACTCTTTGGGTGTTAATCACATAACGATGTGAACTAGATTATTGACTTTAATAAACCCTTTGGGTGTTGGTCACATGGCGATGTGAACTATGTGGGTTAATCAAATAAAGATGTGAACTATTAATGTTAAATCGCATGGCGATGTGAACTAGATTATTGACTCTAGTGCAAGTGGGAGACTGAAGGAAATATGCCCTAGAGGCAATAATAAAGCTGTTATTTTATATTTCCTTATTCATGATAAATGTCTATTATTCATGCTAGAATTGTATTGATCGGAAAGCTAAATACATGTGTGAATACATAGACAAACATTGTGTCCCTAGTAAGCCTCTACTTGACTAGCTCGTTGATCAAAGATGGTTAAGGTTTCCTAACCATGGACATGAGTTGTAATTTGATAACGAGATCACATCATTAGGAGAATGATGTGATGGACAAAACCCATCTGTTATCTTAGCATATTGATTGTACAGTTTCTTGCTACTGCTTTCATGTATGTCAAATACATAATCCTTTGACTATGAGATCATGCCACTCCCGGATACCGGAGGAGTGCCTTGTGTGCTATCAAATGTCTCAATGTAACTGGGTGATTATAAAGATGCTCCATAGGTATCTCCAAATGTGTTTTGTCGGGTTGGCGTGAATTGAGATTAGGATTTGTCACTCCGAGTACCGGGGAGGTATCTTTGGGCCCTCTCGGTAATACATATCATAATAAGCCTTGCAAGCAAATGATTAATGAGTTAGTCACGGGATGATGTATTATGGAATGAGTAAAGAGAATTGCCGGTAACGAGATTGAACTAGGTGTGAAGAAACCGACGATCGAATCTCGGGAAATTAACATACCGATGGACAAAAGGAATAACGTATGTTGTCATAATGGTTCGACCGATAAATATCTTCATAGAATATGTAGGAGCCAATATGAGCATCCAGATTCCGCTATTGGTTATTGATCAGATAGGCATCTCGGTCATGTCTACATAGTTCTCGAACCCGTAGGGTCTGCACGCTTAACGCTTGATGATGATATTGAATTATATGAGTTATGTGATTTGGTGACCGAATGTTGTTCGGAGTCCTGGATGAGATCACGGACATGACGAGGAGTCTCGAAGTGGTCGAGAGGTAAATATTGATATACAGGACGATGGTATTCGGACACCGGAAGTGTTCCGGAGCGTACCGGGTACATATCGGATCACCAGAAGGGTTTCCGGGCACCCCCGGCAAAAGATATGGGCGTTATGGGCCAAGAGGGGAAACACAACAGGCACCGGGGGCTGCTGCGCCCCCCATATGGGTCGCACCAGAGGAGAAGGAAAGAGGGGAAGGGAGAAGGAAAGGGGGGATTCGGCCTCCCCCTTCCTTCCCTCCTCCCTCCACTTTCCTTCCCCCACCGGTAAATAAGGAAGGGGGGCACCGGGCATAGGAAGGCCCCAAGTAGGATTCGGCCTACTTAGGCGCCTCCTTGGCTGCCTCCCCTCTCCCCGCACCTATATATATATGGAGGGTGCCTCTAGCACACCTCACACTATTGCATAGTCGTGCCTGGCGCCCCCCTCCACCATTTACTCCCACGGTGTCATAACTTCATAGTGCTTAGGCGAAGCCCTATGCAGATTACTTCACCATCACCGTCACCATGCCGTCATGCTGACGGAACTCATCTGCTTCCTCGACATCTCGATGGATCAAGAGGACGAGGGACGTCATTGAGTTGAACGTGTGCATAACTCGGAGGTGTCGTATGTTCGGTACTTGATCAGTCGAAGCTAGAAGAAGTTCGACTACATCAACCGCGTTGTCAAACACTTCCGCTTTCGGTCTACGAGGGTACATAGACACACTCTCCCCTCTCGTTGCTATGCATCTCCTAAATAGATCTTGCGGGAGCGTAGGATTTTTTTAAATTGCGTGCTATGTTCCCCAACACATACCAGTGGCATGCCCATAATAGGGCACACCATTAGTATGTCCACTAGGAATTGGCCTAAAATAGTCCAAAACCTATGCCATGGCAGCCTTTGTTCCCGTGATAGCAAAATTGTCCTAAAACGATGCAAAACTGCTACCATGGCATCATTTTGCTGCTGCATGGAAGCGAAACAGAATGTAAACTTTCTCAATATGCACTAGCATGGCCCTCACAAGGTATTCCTTCATAATCTCCATGCCTTCTTTGGATCGCATGTTGTTCTCATGCATGTGATAAGGATCTGCTATTGTGATGTTGTTAACCTTTAGGCGCATGTCCTCTTTCACTTGATAAATTGCCAACACCCCAACTAAGGATGCTTTAGGCCTGAGAAGGTTGAACATGAGGAAGATCTCCCAAAATTCCATACAGAACTTATACGCGGGATATGCTTCATTGAAATGCAAACCCGATGGCAGCTTCATCATGTAATATTTGTCCACCCATAGAATGTTACCATGGAGATTATTGAGTTCCATTGGGATGCCTTCATACTCATTGATCAATAACGTGGGTTCACCACTAATATGATAGTCCCACAATTAACAAGGAGTGGTAATACATTACGAGTGGCATGCCCTTCCTGGCACACACCACTGGTAGTTTTACTAAATACTAGTGTTGTGGGCCACTAAGGGCACGACATTGGTAACCTTCCACATATAAGGGTTTATGCAGTAGTGGGCGTGGAAAATTGGGCCAAGACGATGGGCATCCTATGACACATGGGTTCCGCATGTTACTTTTCACTTCAAATGCCTCATCAAGCAGCTCTCAACTTTTTGCCACAACTTACCACTAGTGTGTTACAACACTCCTGTTAACATTAGTGTAATTTCCTCAATACTAGCTAACTTCAAAATAACTAGGACTTACTATGACAAAAAAAGTATTGTCATTGCAATGAAGATAAATCAATTAGGTGGTTCATGTTTGTAAACTAGATGTGGGGTAGTGGGAGGGCTGAGTAAACATCTTGGTGCTCAAATTCTTATGGGGGTTTATACTTTATGTTGCATGTGCAGAATACCATGATATTGTTTTTTAACAAATGTAAATTTCCATCTGTATGGGTTATTCACATGGTTACCCAATGGATCCGCTACGGCGGTCTATGAAGGTGCAAGGTATGTTAGACTATGGGTGCAACCGCTTGGAGAAGGTAGCTTGGATTTGTTCAACTAATGTGGATGACGGTCTAGAAAGAAGATCCATGATCAATATATGAGTTATATTTGTTTGAGGTTTGTCTCTATGCTTTTCATCAGACAAAAACATTTGGAGAATAAAGATGGTTGCATGCACCATTTGATATAGAGGCCTATGTGATGTAGGGAGGGACCCTAGGGGCCGATCTTTCACGTTTGGAGAGGATCCTAGGGGAACACGAAGAATGCGCGGAAGAACACGAGGGAAATCACGAGGGGAAAACAAGAGAAACACTCAACCAACACGAATATGATCACACATATGCTAGATCCAAGAACACAAAGAGATACACGGTCCAAATCCAACAAAGGACGATACAAGTGGCGGTAGCTCATCTCCGAGAGGAGGTCTTGAATCCACGAGGGATCTTCCCGTAAAGGGGTCTTGAATCCATGGTGGATCTTCTCCGAAGAGGCCGCAGTCTCTCACGAGGAGGAGACCCATATGGATGAGCAAAGCTCTATCTCGAATGAGCTAATCCTTTGCTAACCCTAACTAGGAGGAGGTGGGAGAGTATATATAGTGCTAGCCCATGAAGGGGTAAGTGAGAGGGGGATACATGGGCCCTTGGCCCGTTCCCTGCGCACAGGCAGGTGCCGGATGTCCGGGCTGGGGCCGAATGTCCGGGGCTTCGCGACGGGCTTGATGTCCGGGCTGGGAGGCTGGATGTCCGGGCTGGGAGGTCGGATGTCCGGGCTGGCCTGGGTTCCCTGCGGTTGCTCTCTGGATAGGCGGGGTGCGGATGTCCGGGCCTCTGGCCGGATGTCCGGGCTGACGAGGTTCAGCTTCGGGTGTGTTCTGTGATGGGCGCCGGATTTCCGGTGTCGGGCCGGATGTCCGGGCTGGTCCAGATGTCCGGGCTGGGGCCGGATGTCCAGGGCCTGTAGCAGTTGGCTCTTCTTCCTTCTCCTCTTCCATGCTTGGCCTTGGTCCTTTGATTCTCCATGGTCATCTCGGTTGTACCTGAGTATAGGCAAGGTCCATGCACGAGGTAGTAGCCATGTCTCACATGTGAAAAGTGACGGTTGGAAGAGGAGTGAATTCACCTTGTGTCCAATGGCGTATGTTTGTGGTATCGTCATATGTCCTCTTGGGGCTTGGAGGGTAGTAGGAATGTACATGGGGATAAACGTGGGATGCTCCGCATCATCTCCCCCCTAGGAAAGATCCGACCTCGGATCGTGATCCTCATCACCATGGAAACGGTTGTCGTGGACAGACTTGTAGTTGGACGAAGTTGAAGACATGGCGCAATCCAAGTAGTCCAAGGTGTCACGGGAGTGATAGACATGCAAAAAGAGCAAACACAAGCGACACTCGGAAATACAATGGTTAGCGCACACAAAGTGTCCATCATGTAAGAATGAGTCTGTGCGGCAAGATAGTGCGTGGCGAGACACATGATGCTTATCAAGCTGATCTAGAATGATATGCAAAGCATTCATGGGGTAATTAGCATGGTGCACAAAGCGACAAATTCTACCATTCTGCAAAATGATGTCATAATGGGATGGTTTATCAAGAGCATGAACCTGGTAATTGGTGTTCAATGTGATTATGTTGTCATGCAATTGATGATGGGCAATATAATGTATGAATATGCCATCAAGGAAGATCACAACAAATTTGCTAAGGAAGTGAACAAGCTCAAATATCATGGATGACATGGAAATAGATGCAACAAGGCAAGCATAATGTGAGTCAATCCATGCATACGGTGCAAACTTGTGGTGAGTCTAAAATGTCCATCGAGCATGACATGTATGAGCACAATCAACAAATATGGAGGTGTTGGTGTACCAATGCTCGATGTCGTGGCGTGAGTGGAGTTCCGAAGGTGCATCCAAGAAGTGTGAGCGCTCCTCAATATGAAGGTCCATAGAGCCAATCTCCAATGTCGCTCCTCCGTCCGTGAGATGTATCGTGTAGACAACAAGAAGGAAACAACAATGAAAGAATGACCCATCCGATATGCAAACTTGAGGGTGGCTCAAAGGGAAGGAGTTCACCTTTATGAGGATGGTGAAAATGTTGGTGTCGCGCATCATGTATGCCTTCACATAGCCAATATGTCTCATAATGGTAATGCCTTGTGACACCTTCAAAACGAATGAACATGACAAACACTCGGAAAAACAAATGAGGTTAGCGGAAATGCAAAAACCTATCATTCGAGTGGTAAGACACCCAACAAGTGTATGCATCATGCTCATCATAAGAAAGTACGAGGGAGCATTTCATAGTATGGAGGTATATGATGCTAGAACAACCAAATATAAGAGGCTGAAGTAAACAAGCATGCATCACAAGTAAGGTGTCAAAGTCTCCAAGATCAATAAGCATAGTATGGTTGCACTCAATACAAGTGGATATGAAAGAGGCAACTAATTGAGACAAGAGACAATGATCAAGATATATCATGTGAGAGGCATGAGCATATATGTCATCAACCCAAGAAAGTGAGTAGTAGTGGAACATGGGTGATGCAACCAAGCAAACAATCATAGTGATCAAGTTAAGCAAGCTAGTAGTGCGAAGATGCAACGTACTAGAAGGAATCATGGCAATCATATCATGTGTGCAAATAGTTGGCATGAATAATGCACATGACATAGCACAAGCATGAAAGCAAGATATGAGCAAAATATCATGAATGTATTGATGAGAAGCCATATGTAAATAGCAATGGGTCATCATGACTCTCCCAACACAACAAGCATCAATAGCATGAAGCACATGATAAAAATGGCAATAGAAACAAGGATCTCCACCAAGCATGCAAATACACATAGGAGTATCATAATGGTGAATCATGGGTAGATGCAAACAAGGGTCACAATTGCATGGCAAAGGCATAGAAGCAAGGATAACATGCAAAGTGAACACGGGAAAATGAGCATAAGGTGACAAGTGGTAAATAGCCCATAGCCGTGTGAGAGCCAAGTAGAAGAGATGCGCGTAGTCCTTGCGCGAAGGGAATGGTGGTAAGGATAGTCCACGGGATCCCAAGTCATCATTGCTCTCAAGAGCTCGCTTCGTCAACTCTTGGGATTGAGAGGTTGACAAGTATACGTGACTACCTACACAAAACAAAGACAAAGGGAAAATTGTGTGTGTGTGTGTGTGGTATATGTACACATCATCCATCATGATGCGCACGTGCATGTGTCGGTTAGCACAAAATATCTAATGCTCAAATAAATGAGATGCGTGATATAGAAACATGTCATCCATCATGAGAGGTTTGATATTATGTATAGCATAATGGAGACTCAAAGGATGTAATGCATCATGAGAAATATCTAGAGCATTGTTATTCATGGAATGCATATGGTGCACGCAATTATGGGAATCATGCAAAGTATGAAATGCATCAAGATCTCCGAATATGTATGAGGAAACTATGGGGGTCTCCTCATGAGCATGAGTAGCAACATCACATGGAGAATATTGACAACATCCAAAACAATGCATATTTGGAACAATGTGATCATGGCATGTCAAAGTAGATGAATTGCGCAAATCATGTAAAGGAAGCATGGCAATATCATCACATGAAAAACAAAAGCCAATGACCATCATCTCGTCATAGATGCCATAAGTGCAAATGGGATTTATTTTAATGGGGCATGCATAGTTACTATGTTGAGATTGAAATGATGCAATATGGGAGATCTCACTCATAGCATATGATAAGTTTAAAGGATTATCAAACATGATGTGACCAAAATAATTTTCACATGATATCCTATGGAGCATAGCATCACAACTAGGCAACTCAACATGATCATCATCATATTCATCATAAAAAGGTAAGTCAAGACATGAAGAATTCGCACTAGCATGAAGCATGGGAACAGGTGGGTCCACATCATGCAAGCAATCATTGGTAAGATAGTCTGCTAGTGGGACAAGAGAAGCACCATCACCTATGTTACCTTTGGAGCAACGCTCGTGTGTTGCAGGTGAGGTGTTGAAGATCCATTCGTTGTCATCTTCATCTTGATGGAACCATGTGGGGGGTGCATCATCGTCCACCATGGCCATCATCGTCTCCATTGGAGGGATGTACTCGTCGAGGGTAGGCATGTCATCATATAGGAGACCTAGCACCAAAGAAAACACACACGGAGTAGAGGTTAAGTCGTTAGAAATAATAGTGGCCTCACGTGCCCTCTCAACTACCTCACTCTCTAAGTCTCACTTGTTGGGGAACGTAGTAATTTCAAAAAATTTCCTACGCACACGCAAGATCATGGTGATGTATAGCAACGAGAGGGGAGAGTGTTGTCTACGTACCCTCGTAGACCGAAGCGGAAGCATTGACGCAACGTAGATGAAGTAGTCGTACGTCCTCCCGGTCCAACCGATCCAAGCACCGTTACTCCGGCACCTCCGAGTTCTTGACACACGTACAACTCGATGACGCACCCGATCTCCGATCCAGCAGAGGCGCTGGAGGAGTTCCACAAGACGACGGCGTGGTGACGATCTTGATGTTCTCTGTCGCGCAGGCTTCGCCTAAGCACCGCTACAATATGACCGAGGTGTAATATCGTGGAGGGGGCACCGCACACAGCTAAGGAACGATCTCAATGATCAACTTGTGTGTTTAGGGTGCCCCCCTACCCCCGTATATAAAGGAGGGAGGGAGGAGGAGGCCGACCCAAGGGGTGGCGCGCCCTGGGGGGGCAATCCTACTCCAAGTAGGTTTGCCCCTCCCCCTTTCCTATTCGGAGTAGGAGAAGGAAGGAAGAGGGGAGGAGAGAAGGAAAGGGGCCCGCCCCCTCCCAGTCGGATCGGGCTTGGGGGGCCCTTGCTCCTTCTCCTCCCTTCCACTAAGTCCCAATAAGGCCCATATACTTACGGGGTTCCAGAACCTCCGGAGCTCCAGATATTCCCAAACTCTCCGGAACCTTTCCGGTGTCCAAATATATCCGTCCAATATATCAATCTTTATGTCTCGACCATTTCGAGACTCCTCGTCATGTCCATGATCACATCCGGACTCGAACAACCTTCGTACATCAAAATACATAAACTCATAATATAACTGCCATCGAAACCTTAAGCGTGCGGACCCTACGGTTCGAGAACAATGTAGACATGACCGAGACACGTCTCCGTCAATAACCAATAGCGGGACCTAGATGCCCATATTGGTTCCTACATATTCTACTTAAGATCTTTATCGGTCAAACCGCACAACAACATACGTTGTTCCTTTGTCATCGGTATGTTACTTGCCGAGATTTGATCGTCGATATCCAATACCTAGTTCAATCTCATTACCGCAAGTCTCTTTACTCGTTCCGTAATACATCATCTCATAAATAACTCATTAGTTACATGCTTGCAAGGCTTAGGTGATGAGTATTACCGAGAGGGCCCAGAGATACCTCTTCGACAATCGGAGTGACAAATCCTAATCTCGAATTATGCCAACCCAACATGTACCTTCGGAAACACCAGAGAGCACCTTTATAATCACCCGATTCACGTTGTGACGTTTGGTAGCACACAAAGTGTTCTTCCGTAAACGGAGTTGCACAATCTCATAGTTGCGGAACTTTGTATAAGTCATGAAGAAAGCGATAGCGATATACTAAATGATCAAGTGCTAGGCTAACAGATGGGTCATGTCAATCACATCATTCTTCTAATGATGTGATCCCACTAATCAAATGACAACACATGTCTATGGTCGGAAACATAACCATCTTTGATTAATGAGCTAGTCAATTAGAGGCATACTAGTGACTATAGTTTTGTCTATGTATTCACACATGTATTATGTTTCCGGTCAATACAATTCTAGCATGAATAATAAACATTTATCATGATATGAGGAAATAAATAATAACTTTATTATTGCCTCTAGGGCATATTTCCTTGATCTCCCACTTGCACTAGAGTCAATAATCTAGATTACATAGTAATGATTCTAACACCCATGGAGTCTTGGTGCTGATCATGTTTTGCTCGTGAGAGAGGCTTAGTCAACGGTCGCAACATTCAGATTGGTATGTATCTTGGAAATCTCTATGTCTCCCACTTGGACTTGGTCCCAATGGAATTGAAGCGTCTCTTGATGTGCTTGGTCCTCTTGTGAAATCTGGATTCCTTTGCCAAAGCAATTGCACGATATTTGTCACGAAGATCTTCATTGGTCCCGATGCACTAGGTATGACACCTAGATCGGAAATAAACTCCTTCATCCGCACTCCTTCATTTGCTGCTTGAAGCAGCTATGTACTCCGCTTCACATGTAGATCCCGCCACGACGCTTTGTTTAGAACTGCACCAACTTACAGCTCCACCGTTTAATAAAAACACGATCCGGTTTGCGATTTAGAATCGTCCGGATCGGTGTCAAAGCTTGCATCGACGTAACCATTTACGACTAGCTCTTTGTCACCTCCATATCGAGAAACATATCCTTAGTACTTTTCGGTATTTCAGGATGTTCTTGACCGATGTCGATGATCCACTCTTGGATTACTTTGGTACCTTCCTGCCAAGCTTATTGCTAAGCATACGTCGGTCCGGTACACATTGCATACATGATAGAGCCTATGGCTGAAGCATAGGAATATTTTTCATTTTCTCTCTATCTTCTACTGTGGTCGGGCATTGAGTTTGACTCAACTTCACACCTTGTAGCACAGGCAAGAATCCTTTCTTTGCCTGATCCATATTGAACTTTTTCAAAATCTTGTCAAGGTATGTGCTTTGTGAAAATCCTATTAAGCGTCTTGATCTATCTCTATAGATCTTGATGCCCAATATGTAAGCAGCTTCACCGAGGTCTTTCATTGAAAAACTATTATTCAAGTATCCCTTTATGCTATCCAGAAATTCTATATCATTTCCAATTAATAATATGTCATCAACATATAAAACTAGAAATGCTACAGAGCTCCCACTCACTTTCTTGTAAATACAGGCTTCTCCAAAAGTCTCAGATAAAACCATATGCTTTGATCACACTATCAAAACGTTTATTCCAACTTCGAGATGCTTGCACCAGTCCATAAATGGAAAGTCGGAGCTTGCATACTTTGTCAAGACACTTTTGGATCAACAAAACCTTCGGCTGCATCATATACAACTCTTCTTCTAGAAATCCATTCAAGAATGCAGTCTTGACATCCATTTGCCAAATTTCATAATCATGAAATGCAGCAATAGCCAACATGATTCGGACAGACTTAAGCATCGCTACGGGTGAGAAAGTCTCATCGTAGTCAATCCCTTGAACTTGTCGAAAATCTTTTGCAACAAGTCGATCTTTATAGACAGTAACATTACCATCAGCGTCAGTCTTCTTCTTAAACATCCATTTATTCTCAATGGCTTGCCGATCATCGGGCAAGTCAACCAAAGTCCATACTTTGTTTTCATACATGGATCCTATCTCAGATTTCATGGCTTCCAGCCATTTTACGGAATCTGGGCTCATCATCGCTTCCTCATAGTTCGTAGGTTCATCATGGTCGAGTAACATGACTTCCAGAATAGGATTACCGTACCACTCTGGTGCGGATCTTACTCTGGTAGACCTACGAGGTTCAGCAGATACTTGATCCGAAGTTTCATGATCAATATCATTAGCTTCCTCACTAATTGGTGCAGTTGTCACGGGAACCGGTTCTCGTGATGAACTACCTTCCAATAAGGGAGTAGATACAGTTATCTCATCAAGTTCTACTTTCCTCCCACTCACTTCTTTCGAGAGAAACTCCTTCTCTAGAAAGGATCCATTCTTAGCAACGAATGTCTTGCCTTCAGATCTGTGATAGAAGGTGTACCCAACAGTCTCTTTTGGGTAACCTATGAAGACACATTTCTCTGATTTGGGTTCGAGCTTATCTGGTTGAAGTTTCTTCACATAAGCATCTCAGCCCCAAACTTTAAGAAACAACAACTTTGGTTTCTTGCCAAACCATAGTTCATAAGGCGTCGTCTCAACGTATTTTGATGGTGCCCTATTTAACGTGAATGCGGCCGTCTCTAAAGCATAACCCCAAAATGATAGCGGTAAATCGGTAAGAGACATCATAGATCGTACCATATCAAGTAAAGTACGATTACGACGTTCGGACACACCATTGCGTTGTGGTGTTCCAGGTGGCGTGAGTTGCGAAACTATTCCGCATTGTTTCAAATGTAAGCCAAACTCGTAACTCAAATATTCTCCTCCACGATCAGATCGTAGAAACTTTATTTTCTTGTTACGATGATTTTCTACTTCACTCTGAAATTCTTTGAACTTTTCAAATGTTTCAGATTTGTGTTTTATTAAGTAGATATACCCATATCTGCTCAAATCATCTGTGAAGGTGAGAAAATAACGATATCTGCCACGAGCCTCAACATTCATCGGGCCACATACATCTGTATGTATGATTTCCAACAAATCTGTTGCTCTCTCCATAGATCCGGAGAACGGTGTTTTAGTCATCTTGCCCATGAGGCACGGTTCGCAAGTACCAAGTGATTCATAATCAAGTGATTCCGAAGTCCATCAAGATGGAGTTTCTTCATGCTTTTACACCAATCGACCTAAACGGCAGTGCCACAAATAAGTTGCACTATCATTATCAACTCTGCATCTTTTGGCTTCAACATTATGAATATGTGTATCACCACTATCGAGATTTAATAAAAATAGACCACTCATTAAGGCGCATGACCATAAAAGATATTACTCATATAAATAGAACAACCATTATTATCTGATTTAAATGAATAACCGTCTCGCATCAAACAAGATCCAGATATAATGTTCATGCTCAACGCAGGCACCAAATAACAATTTTTCAGGTCTAAAACTAATCCCGATGGTAGATGTAGAGGTAGCGTGTCGACGGCGATCACATCGACTTTGGAACCATTTCCCACGCCAAGATCGTCACCTCGTCCTGGCGATGCTCGCTTATTCCGTAGTCCTGCTTCAAGTTGCAAATATTAGCAATGTAACCAGTATCAAATACCAGTGCTACTACGAGCTCTAGTTAGGTACACATCAATAACATGTATATCACATATACCTTTGTTCACTTTGCCATCCTTCTTATCCGCCAAATACTTGGGGCAGTTCCGCTTCAAAGGACGATCCGCTTGCAGAGAAGCACTCGATTTAGTGCTTAGGTCCGACTTGGGTTTCTTCTCTTGAGCAGCAACTTGTTTGCCGTTCTTTTGAAGTTCCCTTCTTCTTCCTTTGCCCTTCTTCTTGAAACTAGTGGTCTTGTTGACCATCAACACTTGATGCTCTTTCTTGATTTCTACCTCCATGGCTTTCAAAGATCGCGAAGAGCTCGAGAATAGTCTTGTTCATCCCTTGCATATTATAGTTCATCACGAAGCTCTTGTAGCTTGGTGGCGATGATTGAAGAATTACATCAATGACACTATCATCGTGAAGATTAACTCCCGGTTGAATCAAGTGATTGTTATACCCGCACATTACGAGTATATGTTCACCGACGTAACTATTCTCCTCCATCTTGCAGCTATAGAACTTATTGGAGACTTCATATCTCTCAATCCGGGCATTTGCTTGAAATATTAACTTCAACTCCTAGAACATCTCATATGCTCCATGACGCTCAAAACGTCGTTGAAGACCCGGTTCTAAGCCGTAAAGCATGGCACATCAACTATAGAGTAGTCATCGCTTTGCTCGCCAGACGTTCTTAACGCCGTCGGTTACATCGGCAGCAGTTCGGCACCCAGCGGTGCTTCGGGACGTAACTCTTCAGGCAAAGAATGAGGATAATCCTCGAGTTACGGACCCAATCCGTGTAATTGCTACCATCATCTTTCAACTTTGCTTTCTCAAGGAATGCATTAAAATTCAACGGAACAACAACACGAGCCATCTATCTACAAACAAACATAGACAAGCAAGATACTATCGGTACTAAGTTCATGATAAATTAAGTTCAATTAATCATATTACTTAAGAACTCCCACTTAGACGTACATCTCTCTAGTCATCTAAGTGATCACGTGATCCAAATCAACTAAACCATAACCGATCATCACGTGAGATGGAGTAGTTTTCAATGGTGAACATCATTATGTTGATCATATCTACTATATGATTCACGCCGACCTTTCGGTCTCCGTGTTCCGAGGCCATATCTGCATATGCTAGGCTCGTCAAGTTTAACCTGAGTATTCTGCGTGTGCAAAACTGGCTTGCACTCATTGTAGATGGACGTAGAGCTTATCACACCCGATCATCACGTGGTGTCTCGGCACGACGAACTTTGGCAACGGTGCATACTCAGGGAGAACACTTCTTGATAATTTTAGTGAGAGATCATCTTAAAATGCTACTGTCAATCAAAGCAAGATAAGATGCATAAAGGATAAACATCACATGCAATCAATATAAGTGATATGATATGGCCATCATCATCTTGTGCTTGTGATCTCCATCTTCGAGGCACCGTCATGACCACCATTGTCACCGGCGCGACACCTTGATCTCCATCGTAGCATCATTGTCGTTTACGCCATCTATTGCTTCTACGACTATCGCTACCGCTTAGTGATAAAGTAAAGCAATTACAGATGCTTGCATTTCATACAATAAGCGACAACCATATGGCTCCAGCCAGTTGCCGATAACTTCGGTTACAAAACATGATCATCTCATACAATAAAATATAGCATCACGTCTTGACCATATCACATCACAACATGCCCTGCAAAAACAAGTTAGACGTCCTCTACTTTGTTGTTGCAAATTTTACGTGGCTGCTACGGGCTTTAGCAAGAACCGTTCTTACCTACGCATCAAAACCACAACGATAGTTTGTCAAATAGACTCCGTTTTAACCTTCACAAGGACCGGGCGTAGTCACACTCGGTTCAACTAAAGTGAGAGAGACAGACACCCGCCAGCCACCTTCAAGCACGAGTGCTCGTAACGGTGAAACCAGTCTCGCGTAAGCGTACGCGTAATGTCGGTCCGGGCCGCTTCATCTCACAATACCGCTGAACCAAAGTATGACATGCTTGGTAGGCAGATGACTTATATCGTCCACAACTCACTTGTGTTCTACTCGTGCATATAACATCAACGCATAAAACCTAGGCTCGGATGCCACTTGTTGGGGAACGTAGTACTTTCAAAAATTTCCCTCGCACACGCAAGATCATGGTGATGTATAGCAACGAGAGGGAGAGTGTTGTCTACGTACCCTCGTGAGCCAAGCGAAGCGTTGACACAACGTAGAGGAAGTAGTCGTCGTCCTCCGGTCCAACCGATCCAAGCACCGTTACTCGCACCTCCGAGTTCTTGACACACGTACAGCTCGATGACGCACCCCGATCTTCGATCTAGCAGAGGCGCGGGGAGGAGTTCCGTCAGCACGACGGCATGGTGAAGATCTTGATGTTCTCCTGTCACAAGGCTTCGCCTAAGCACCGCTACAATATGATCGAGGTGTAATATCGTGGAGGGGGGCACCGCACACGGCTAAGGAACGATCTCAATGATCAACTTGTGTGTTTAGGGTGCCCCCTACCCCCGTATATAAAGGAGGGAGGGAGAAGGAGGCCGGCCCAAGGGGTGGCGCGCCCTAGGGGGGGCAATCCTACTCCAAGTAGGTTTGCCCCCCCCCTTTCCTATTCGGAGTAGGAGAAGGAAGGAAGAGGGGGGAGGAGAGAAGGAAAGGAGGGGCCGGCCCCCCTTCCAATTCGGATTGGGCTTGGGGGGGGGGTGTTGGGGAACGTTGCAGAAAATTAAAATTTTTCCTACGGCTTCACCAAGATCCATCTATGAGTTCATCTAAGCAACGAGTAACGGGAGAGAGTTTGCATCTACATACCACTTGTAGATCGCGCGTGCGGAAGCTTGCAAGGTGATGATGGAGTCGTACTCGAACGTGATTCAGATCACCGATGCCAAGTGCTGAACAGACAGCACCTCCGCGTTCAACACACGTACGGGACGATCGACGTCTCCTCCTTCTTGATCCAGCAAGGGGGAAGGAGAGGTTGAGGAAGACAGCTCCACCGGCAAAGACGACGGCGTGATGATGGTGGAGAAGCAAGATCTCGGCGAGGGCTTCACGAGCTCTACGGAGGAGGAGATGTGTTGGGAGAGGAGGGGCTGCGCCTTGGGAGTTGTGTACAGCAGCCCCCCTCCCTCCCCCCCTTTATATAGGCCCCTAGGGGGGGTGGCCGGCCCCTGGAGATCCAATCTCCGGGGGCGGCGGCCAAGGGGGTGGAGTACCCCCAAGCCGGTGGGCGCCCCACCCCTACGTTTCAACCCTAGGCGCGGGGTGGACCCTAGGGGCGCACCAGCCCCTTGTGGGCTGGTTCCTTCCCTCTCAGCCCATGGGGCCCTCCGGATAGGTGGCCCCACCGGTGGACCTCGACCCTTCCGTGGTCCCAGCTTTTACCGAAACCCCAAACTTTCCCGATGGTCAAACACCACTTCCTATATATTATTCTTTACCTCCGGACCCTTCCGAACTCCTCGTGACGTCCGGGATCTCATCCGGACTCAACAACATTCGGTGGTCACATACTTGACTTCCTACTAACCCTAGCGTCCACCGAACCTTAAGTGTAGACCCTACGGGTTGGAGACACGCAGACATGACCGAGACGACTCTCGGGCAATAACCAACAGCGGGTCTGGATATCCATGTTGGCTCCCACATGCTCCTCGATGATTTCATCGGTTGAACCACGATGTCGAGGATTCGATCAAACCACATATACAATTCCTTTGTCAATCGGTGCGTTATTTGCCCGAGACTCGATCGTCGGTATCCCAATACCTTGTTCGGTCTCGCCTCTCGCAAGTCACTTTACTCGCATCAGTAATGCATGATCCCGTGGCCAACACCTTGGTCAACTTGAGCTCATTATGATGATGCATTACCGAGTGGGCCTAGAGATACCTCTCCGTCATACGGAGTGACAAATCCCATCCTCGATCCGTGTCAACCCAATGATACTTTCGGAGATACCGTAATGCACCTTTATAGTCACCCGATACGTTGTGACGCTTTGATACACCCAAGGCACTCCTACGGTAACCGGAGTTACACGATCTCATGGTCGAAGGAATAGATACTTGACATTGGCAAAGCTTCTAGCAAACGAACTATACGATCTTTTATGCTATGCTTATTATTGGGTCTTGTCCATCACATCATTCTCCTAATGATGTGATCCCGTTATCAACGACATCCAATGTCCATAGTCAGGAAACCATGACTATCTATTGATCACAACGAGCTAGTCAACTAGAGGCTCACTAGGGACTCATTGGGTCTAAGTGTTCACACGTGTATTACGATTTCGGATAATACATTTATAGCATGAACAAAAGACAATTATCATGAACATTGAAATATAATAATCCTTTTATTATTGCCTCTAGGGCATATTTCCAACAGTCTCCCACTTGCACTAGAGTCACCAATCTAGTTACATTGTGATGAATCGAACACCCATAGAGTTCTGGTGTTGATCATGTTTTGCACGCGAGAGAGGTTTAGTCAACGGATCTGCGACATTCAGATCCGTGTGCACTTTGCAAATCTCTATGTCTCCATCTTGAACATTTTCACGGATGGAGTTGAAACGACGCTTGATGTGCTCGGTCTTCTTGTGAAACCAGGCTCCTTGGCAAGGGCAATAGCTCCAAGTTGTCACAGAAGAGTTTGATCGGCCCCGACGCATTGGGTATGACTCTAGGTCGGTGATGAACTCCTTCACCCAAATCGCTTCATGCGCTGCCTCCGAGGCTGCCATGTACTCCGCTCCACATGTAGATCCCGCCACGACGCTCGCTTGCACCGCACCAGCCATCGCTCCACCATTCAACATATACACGATCCGGTTTGTGACTTAGAGTCATCGGATCTGAGTCGAAGCTAGCGCCGACGTAACCCTTCTGACGAGCTCTTCGTCTCCTCCATAAACGAAAACATGTCCTTTGTCCTTTTCGTACTTCAGATATTCTTGACCGCTGTCGGTGTTCCTTGCGGGTTACTTTGGTATCTTGCAACCAAACTTACGGCAAGGTTTACATCGAGGTCAGTACACAAAGATGGCATACATAATAGATCCTATGGTGAAGCATAGGGATGACACTCATCTCTTCTTTATCTTTTGTCGTGGTCGGTGATCGAGCTGAGCTCAATTTCACACCTTGTAACATAGGCAAGAACCCTTCTTGGACTGATCCATTTTGAACCTCTTCAAAATCTTATCAAGGTATGTGCTTTGTGAAAGACCTATGAGGCGCCTCGATCTATCTCTATAGATCTTGATGCCTAATATATAAGCAGCTTCTCCAAGGTCCTTCATTGAAAAACACTTGTTCAAGTAGGCCTTAATGCTGTCCAGAGTTTCAGATCATTTCCCATCAAGAGTATGTCATCTACATATAATAGGAGAAATGCTACTGAGCTCCCACTCACTTTCTTGTAAACACAGGCTTCTCCATAAGTCTCAAGATAAACCCAAACACTTTGATCATCTCATCAAAGCGAATGTTCCAACTCCGAGATGCTTGCACCAGTCCATAAATGGATCATTGGAGCTTGCATACTTTGTTAGCGTTACGAGGATCGACAAAACCTTCCGGCTGCATCATATACAGCTCTTCCTTAAGATGTCCGTTAAGGAATGCCGCTTTGACGTCCATCGCCATATCTCATAATCATAGTATGCGGCAATTGCTAACATGATTCGGACGGACTTAAGCTTCGCTACGGAGAGAAAGTCTCGTCGTAGTCAATCCCTTGAACTTGTCGATAACCCTTAGCGACAAGTCGAGCTTTATAGATGGTAACATTTCCATCCGCGTCCGTCTTCTTCTTAAAAATCATTTATTTTCTATCGCCGCGATCATCGGGCAAGTCTGTCAAAGTCCATACTTTGTTTTCATACATGGATTCTATCTCGGATTTCATGGCTTCAAGCCATTTGTTGGAATCCGGCCCGCCATTGCTTCTTCATAGTTCGAAGGTTCATTGTTGTCCAACAACATGATTTCCATGACAGGTTGCCGTACACTCACTGTGCGGAACGTGTCCTCGTGGACCTTCGAAGTTCAAGAGTAACTTGATCCAAGTACCTTGATCATCATCAATGATTTCCTCTTGCTTGGTGTGGGCATCACAGAACGGTTTCTGCTGCTGCACCACTTTCCCGCTCGAGAGGTAGTACTTCATCGAGTTCTACTTTCCTCCCACTTACTTCTTTCGAGAGAAACTCTTTTCCGAAAGCATCCGTTCTTGGCAACAAAAATCTTGCCTTCGGATCTTAAGTAGAAGGTATACCCGACAGTTTCCTTAGGGTATCCTATGAATACGCATTTTTCCGACTTGGGTTCGAGCTTTTCAGTTGAAGTTTCTTGACATAAGCATCGCATCCCCAAACTTTTAGAAATGACAGCTTAGGTTTCTTCCCAAACCATAATTCATACGGTGTCGCCTCAACGGATTTAGACGGTGCCCTATTTAAAGTGAATGTAGCTATCTCTAGAGCGTATCCCCAAAATGATAGCGGTAAATCGGTAAGAGACATCATAGACCGCACCATATCCAATAGAGTGCGACACGACGCTCGGACACACCGTTTACCGAGGAGTTCCAGCGGCGTGAGTTGTGAAACGATTCCACATTTTCTTAAGTGTGTACCAAATTCGTGACTTAAGTATTCTCCCCACGATCCGATCGTAGGAACTTTATCTTACGGTCACGCTGATTCTCTACCTCACTCTGAAATTCCTTGAACTTTTCAAAGGTCTCAGACTTGTGTTTCATTAAGTAGACATACCCATATCTACTCAAGTCATCGGTGAGAGTGAGAACATAACGATATCCTCCATGAGCCTCAACGCCATTGGACCGCACACATCGGTATGTATGATTTCCAACAAGTTGGTTGCTCGCTCCATTGTTCCGAGAACGGAGTCTTGGTCATTTTGCCTAAGAGGCAAGGTTCGCATGTGTCAAACGATTCATAATCAAGAGACTCTAAAAGTCCATCAAGATGGAGCTTCTTCATGCGCTTAACACCAATGTGACCAAGGCGGCAAAGCCACAAGTATGTGGGACTATCGTTATCAACTTTACATCTTTTGGCATCCACACTATGAACATGTGTAGCATTACGCCGAGATTCATTAAGAATAAACCATTGACCATCGGAGCATGACCATAAAACATATCTCTCATATAAATCGAACAACCATTATTCTCGACTTAAATGAGTAGCCATCTCGTATCAAACGAGATCCGGATACAATGTTCATGCTCAAACTTGGCACTAAATAACAATTATTGAGGTTTAAAACTAATCCCGTAGGTAAATGTAGAGGCAGCGTGTCGACGGCGATCACATCGACCACGAACCATTCCCGACGCGCCGTCACCTCGCCCTTCGCCAGCCTCCGCTTATTCCGCAGCTCCCGCCAGTGAGTTACATATGTGAGCAACGGCACCGTATCAAATACCGGGAGTTACTACGAGTAATCGTAAGGTACACATCAATTACATGTATATCAAATATACCTTTGGTGTTGCCGCCTTCTTATCCGCTAAGTATTTGGGGCGTTCCGCTTCGGTGCCCTTCCCTTGCAATAAAAGCACTCGGTCTCGTGCTTGGGTCCATTCTTTGACTTCTTCCCGCAACAAGCTTACGGGCGCGGCAACATCTTTGCCGTCCTTCTTGAAGTTCTTCTTACCCTTACCCTTCTTGAACTTAGTGGTCTTATTGACCATCAACACTTGATGTTCTTTCTGATTTCAGCCTCTGCTGACTTCAAAGATCGAGAACACTTCAGAATGGTCTTTACCATCCCCGCATGTTGTAGTTCATCACAAAGCTCTTGTAGCTTGGTGGGAGCGATCGAGGATTCTGTCAATGACCGCCTCATCTCGGGAGGTTAATGTTTAACTGGGTCATACGTCGTGCAACCTGCATATCTTCGTGATGTGTTCACCGACGTAACTGTTCTCCTCCATCTTACAATCTGAGAACTTGTCGGAGACATCATATCTCTCGACCGGGCATGAGCTTGGAAAACTAGTTTCAGCTCTTGAACATCTCATATGCTCCGTGATGCTCAAAACGCTTTTGGAGCCCCGGTTCTAAGTCAGTAGAGCATGCCGCACCGAACGAGGGAGTAATCATCAAGACGAAGTTTGCCAAGCGCTCATAACGCCTTGGTTCTTCGGGACGGAGCGGCACCTAGCGGTCCTTCTAGGACATATTGCTTCTGGCAGCTATGAGGATGATCTCGGGTTCGGACCCAATCGTATAGTTGCTGCCATCATCTTTCAGCTTGGTTTTCTCTAGGAACGCGTTGAAGTTCATGTTGACATTAGCGCTGGCCATTGATCTACAAGACATATTTGCAAAGGTTTTAGACTAAGTTCATGATAATAAAGTTCTTAATCAAAATTATGAACTCCCACTTAGATTAGACATCCTCTAGTCATCTAAGTGTTACACGATCCGAGTCGACTAGCCCGTGTCCGATCATCACGTGAGACGGACTAGTCATCGTCGGTGAACATCTTCATGTTGATCGTATCTTCCATACGACTCGTGTTCGACCTTTCGGTCTCCGTGTTCCGAGGCCATGTCCGCACATGCTAGGCTCGTCAAGTTAACCCTAAGTGTTTTCGCTGTAAAACTGTCTTACACCCGTTGTATGTGAACGTAAGGATCCATCACACCGATCATCACGTGGTGCTTAGAAACGATTTAACTGTAGCAACGGTGCACGCTAGGGAGAACACTTCTTGAAATTTTATAAGGGATCATCTTATTTACTACCGTCGTCCTAAGTAAACAAGATGCATAAACATAATAAACATCACATGCAATTATATAGTTGTGACATGATATGGCCAATATCATCAAGCTCCATTGATCTCCATCTTGGGGCTCCATGATCATCTTGTCACCGCTTGACACCATGATCTCCATCATCATGATCTCCATCATCGTGTCTTCATGAAGTTGTCACGCTAACGACTACTTCTACTTCTATGACTAACGCGTTTAGTAATGAAGTAAAGTAGTTTACATGGCGTTCTTCAATGACACGCAGGTCATATAAAAATAAAGACAACTCCTATGGCTCCGCCGTTGTCATACTCATCGACATGCAAGTCGTGAATCCTATTACAAGAACATGATCTCATACATCACAATTCATCATTCATCACAACTTCTGGCCATATCACATCACATGATCAATCGCTGCAAAAACAAGTTAGACGTCCTCTAGTTGTTGTTGCATCTTTTACGTGGCTGCGATTGGGTTCTAGCAAGAACGTTTTCTTACCTACGAATCACCACAACGTGATTTTGTCAACTTCTATTTACCCTTCATAAGGGCCCTGTTCATCGAATCCGCTCCAACTAAAGTGGGAGAGACAGACACCCGCCACCACCTTATGCAACTAGTGCATGTCGATCGGTGGAACCGGTCTCACGTAAGCGCACGTAAGGTTGGTCCGGCCGCTTCATCCCACAATACCGCTGAGCAAGAAACGACTAGTAGAGGCAAGTAAGATGACAAGATCAACGCCCACAACAAATTTGTGTTCTACTCGTGCATTAGAGAACTACGATAGACCTAGCTCGATACCACTTGTTGGGGAACGCTGCGAGAAAATTAAAATTTTTCCTACGGCTTCACCAAGATCCATCTATGAGTTCATCTAAGCAACGAGTAACGGAGAGAGTTTGCATCTACATACCACTTGTAGATCGCGTGCGAAGCTTGCAAGGTGATGATGGAGTCGTACTCGAACGTGATTCAGATCACCGATGCCAAGTGCCGAACGGACAGCACCTCCGCGCTCAACACACGTGCGGGACGATCGACGTCTCCTCCTTCTTGATCCAGCAAGGGGAAGGAGAGGTTGAGGAAGACAGCTCCACCGGCAAAGACGACGGCGTGATGATGGTGGAGAAGCAAGATCTCGGCTGTGGCTTCACGAGCTCTACGGAGGAGGAGATGTGTTGGGAGAGGAGGGCTGCGCCTTGGGAGTTGTGTACAGCAGCCCCTCCCTCCCCCTTTATATAGGCCCCAGGTGGCGGCCCCCGAGATCCAATCTCCGGGGCGGCGCCAAGGGGGTGGAGTACCCCCAAGCCGGTGGGCGCCCCCCCCTACTGGTTTCAACCCTAGGCGCAGGGGTGGACCCTGGGGCGCACCAGCCCCTTGTGGGCTGGTTCCTTCCCTCTCAGCCCATGGGGCCCTCCGGATAGGTGGCCCCACCGGTGGACCCGGGACCCTTCCGGTGGTCCGTGCTTTCACCGAAACCCCAAACTTTCCCGATGGCGAAACACCACTTCCTATATATTATTCTTTACCTCCGGACCCTTCCGAACTCCTCGTGACGTCCGGATCTCATCCGGACTCGAACAACATTCGTGGTCACATACTTGACTTCCTACTAACCCTAGCGCCACCGAACCTTATGTGTAGACCCTACGGGTTCGGAGACACGCAGACATGACCGAGACGACTCTCGGGCAATAACCAACAGCGGGTCCGGATATCCATGTTGGCTCCCACATGCTCCTCGATGATTTCATCGGTTGAACCACGATGTCGAGGATTCGATCAAACCACAGATACAATTCCTTTGTCAATCGGTACGTTACTTGCCCGAGACTCGATCGTCGGTATCCCAATACCTTGTTCAGTCTCGCTCCTCGCAAGTCACTTTACTCATCGTAATGCATGATCCCGTGGCAACACCTTGGTCAACTTGAGCTCATTATGATGATGCATTACCGAGTGGGCCCAGAGATACCTCTCCGTCATACGGAGTGACAAATCCCGCCTCGATCCGTGTCAACCCAATGATACTTTCGGAGATACCGTAATGCACCTTTATAGTCACCCGATTCGCCAGACGTTTGATACACCCAAGGCACTCCTACGGTAACCGGGAGTTACACGATCTCATGGTCGAAGGAATAGATACTTGACATTGGCAAAGCTTCTAGCAAACGAACTATACGATCTTTTATGCTATGCTTATTATTGGGTCTTGTCCATCACATCATTCTCCTAATGATGTGATCCCGTTATCAACGACATCCAATGTCCATAGTCAGGAAACCATGACTATCTATTGATCACAACGAGCTAGTCAACTAGAGGCTCACTAGGGACTCATTGGGTCTAAGTGTTCACACGTGTATTACGATTTCCGGATAATACATTTATAGCATGAACAAAAGACAATTATCATGAACATTGAAATATAATAATACTTTTATTATTGCCTCTAGGGCATATTTCCAACAGGGGGCGCCCCCTCCCTTGCTCCTTCTCCCTCCCTTCCACTAAGGCCCAATAAGGCCCATATACTTACCGGGGGTTCCGGTAACCTCCCGGAGCTTCGGTATATTCCCAAACTCTCCCGGAACCTTTCCGGTGTCCAAATATATCCGTCCAATATATCAATCTTTATGTCTCGACCATTTCGAGACTCCTCGTCATGTTCGTGATCACATCCGGGACTCCAAACAACCTTCGGTACATCAAAATACATAAACTCATAATATAACCGCTATCGAAACCTTAAGCGTCACGGACCCTATGGTTCGAGAACAATGTAGACATGACCGAGACACGCCTCGGTCAATAACCAATAGCGGGACCTCGGATGCCCATATTGGTTCCTACATATTCTACGAAGATCTTTATCGGTCAAACCGCACAACAACATACGTTGTTCCCTTTGTCATCGGTATGTTACTTGCCCGAGATTTGATCGCGGTATCCAATACCTAGTTCAATCTCGCACGGCAAGTCTCTTTACTCGCTCCGTAATACATCATCTCATAAATAACTCATTAGTTACATGCTTGCAAGGCTTAGGTGATGAGTATTACCGAGAGGGCCCAGAGATACCTCTCCGACAATCGAGTGACAAATCCTAATCTCAATTATGCCAACCCAACATGTACCTTCGAAACACCAGAGAGCACCTTTATAATCACCCATTTACGCTAGACGTTTGGTAGCACACAAAGTGTTCTTCCGTAAACGGAGTTGCACAATCTCATAGTTGCGTGAACTTTGTATAAGTCATGAAGAAAGCAATAGCAGATACTAAACGATCAAGTGCTAGGCTAACAGATGGGTCATGTCAATCACATCATTCTTCTAATGATGTGATCCCACTAATCAAATGACAACACATGTCTATGGTCGTGAAACATAACCATCTTTGATTAATGAGCTAGTCAAGTAGAGGCATACTAGTGACTATAGTTTTGTCTATGTATTCACACATGTATTATGTTTCCGGTTAATACAATTCTAGCATGAATAATAAACATTTATCATGATATGAGGAAATAAATAATAACTTTATTATTGCCTCTAGGGCATATTTCCTTCATCACTCACTCCCTCAAAGATGCTCTCACTCATATGGTTGGTGGAGTCACTCAAATGGCGCTAAACCTCACATAGGATGTGTGGCATGCTCTCATGTGTGGGGCTAGTGGTGGTCACACTCATCCTCTCATAGGAAATGCTCTCAATGTCATATATGGTGGAGTCACTCATGTCACTCATGTGGTGGTGGCTCTCCTCACATGGCACTTGGGGCATCTCAACATATGTGGGTGTCGGAGAGATGTAGGTGCAAATGTCTCCATGCGTGGTCACGTAGCTTGACTCGGAGTATGAGTCCAATATGGGTGCCGTCTTCATGTTGTTGAAGAGGTTCGCGCTCTTCGTCGTGGTCGAAGGGGATGGCCCTTGCTCGACATTCTTTTCACCGTCTTGTTGTTGGAGGTCCATATGATGTGGCGCCTCGTAGCTCGTCTCCATGACCGAAGGGAGTTTTCCATGCTCGGCCATCTTCCTTGGGAGGCTTCCGAAGATGGAAGTGTCGCCCTCGCTTGTAGGTGGTCGCCTTGGACTTGATGAAGTCGTTGTAGGCGTACTCGTGGGAAGTAGGCGAAGATGTCGTACGTCCAAAGGCGAAGATGCCGAAGTGGTGGTGGTAGCCGTAGCTCCGTCTTGGTGGTGCTCGTCTCGCGGTCTTCTCTTTTTCTCATGAAGCTTAGACTTGGCGTGAAGTAGGGCTTGTTGGGATTTGTGCATTTTCGCTTGTGGAGCATCTTCATGATGATGATGTCGTTGTCGTGCTCGAGCTCGTAGGCGTTCATCATCGTCATGCACATGATGCTTGGAGGTGACTTGCCCTTCATGACGATGTGAATCACGAACGTGATGGTGGTCGCCATGTAGATGTGGATGAGGATGATTTGCACTTGCATCTTTTTCGCGCTCCGAAGACTTGTGGCTTGAATGTCGCCGCCTTGAGGATGATGAAGGGGAAGAAGACTTGATCAAGGCTCTAATATCCTCCATCCTTGCATCTTGCTCCTCTTTATGTGTGGAAAGCTTCTTGTCGATGTAGTCCCTTTTCCTTGCTTCGGAGTGACGAATGTCAATGGAAATGTTCTCGGTACGCTCTCACAATCGTGATTGTGCGCCTTGCATTTGTCGTTGTAGATCGAAGATGGACGCTTTGGAGATGTCGTTGTTCACGCCGTCGTGGTTTTCGAAGACCGGAGAGGAAATGCCTTGCCTATCCATCACAAGACTCGAGCAAATATGAGTGGGAGAAAGAGAAGAACTATACCAAATGTACCTTGACCAATGTTGAAGATGGATCAATGATCACTCAAATGTGTATCAAGGAAATAGCACAATTGGTACCAATTCTTGTCGGTTCTCACACCTACACAAGTAAAGCTTATGGTGGAGCTCGTTGAGGATAGTGGCACAAAAAATTTGATGCAAATTGTTAGCAAGAGTCAATAATGTTGAAAGAGATTCACAAATTCGCAAGCGAAACAAGTAGACCAATAGCAATATGTGGCACACAGAAACACACACACGGATAGATAAATGGGGTCGTGCAACCAAGGAATGAGCACAAAATGTGGAATCCACGGAAAACCCTCGTGTTGCACAACTCAAGAGAGACGCTAGCACGATTGCTCAATAGGCGGATACGACACTTGTTCACAACCTATAAGATGCAAAATGTTGCAACTTTTATCCCAAGTATGATATGTATGTATGGTGCCCGGTGTTTCTCTCAAGATGATCCAAGATGATCGGATATGACAATCTTATATGCAATGTGGTATGATGCTATGGCACTTGCTTACAAGCTTCTTTGCTATCTTTCTCTTTTGCTTAAAAGCTTTATTTCTTTTTTTTTGTATGGCCACTTTGCACAATGCACAAACCAAGATAGCAATTGTGTATATGCGGGAACAAACTTGTGACACAAGATATGATACCAATATATGCACCACGATGATATAGTATATATGCTATGGGAAGTATGATCACCAATGTGCACAAGTCACGTTGCCGGCAATACTCAATGGCTAGTCTCGATAGGCAAGTAACACAAAATGGGCTAGGGGTTATCAATGCAATGGCAAGGGGAATATACAATGGAGGGATACCACGATACCAAGATGATATGGAGGTTACCGTCGAGGGTTTCTCGTTTGTACGCCACGGACGGATGATGGTGAAGTGGTCAAAGTCGATGACGACCTCGAGGCGATGATGAGTGACAGTGTTCTTGATGTAGAAACCAAGATGATGGAGACTCGTCCCTAAGTAGCCGAAACACCTTAGGAAATTGGAAAAACCGCGAACTCAAAATCTCAAACGACAAATGTCAAAATGGTGGTAGCGGAAAGCGGTGGTGGTTTGCACTTGGCAATGCGGACGTGGAATGATGGGCTATATATGTGTCGGAGTTGAAGTTGCCGTCCCTAAGTAGCCGAAACACCTTAGGAGACACAGGCCAGAACTCAAACAAGCTCAAACAAAATTGGGTTAATTTGGGGTTGGCGAAAATGTATGGTGGGCAAAGGTTAGGCGGAAATGATGGTGGTGGTTGATGAAGAAGCAACCGTCCCTAAGTAGCCGAAACACTTTAGGAGACTCAAATCACTACTCAAGCAACCACTAATGCTATGGTGAACAAAATGGGTTAGGTTGCGGAAGTCGGAGGTGGCTATGCGGATGATATGGTGGAGGGCCTAGGCAAACTTGCCAAATTTTGGAAAATTTGATGGAGTCAAATGGTGTTGCAACCTATCGATATGGATGGGGGTGTCAATAGCTACTCAACGAGCTAAAGAACGCGAAAATCGGACTCCGGATGTGAAAGTTATGGGCAAAACGGTGAAACACCGAAGGCTGAAATGATAGCGGGCGGACATCCGGGGGTTGGCCGGATGTCCACGACCTGATGTCCAGAAACTTGCGCGAAAATGCACTCCAGGAGCCGGATGTCCGGGCTAATGGCCGGATGTCCGGGGGTCGGGCCGGATGTCCGGGCTCCAAATCCGAGGATGAACTCGAGGAACTCGATTTTGGGGCGGAAATTGATGATTACGGGGGCAAAATTGGAGAGATTTCATGGATGGAAAGTGAGGAAACTTGGGGAGATGCTAGATCCACTTGAAACCAAGCAAATCCATGGATCAAACCCAACAAAACATCATCAAACCAACAAATCACAAAAAAAATTGGGGGCTATCTTTGGTGGGGATTTTCAGATTTAGGACGAAATCAACAAAATCAAGCTAGAAAACACGGGGTAGGGGCTGCAAAAACGTGATCAACGTGGCTCATGATGCCAAGATAATGTAGGGCGGAACCCTAGGGGTCGATCTTTCACGTTTGGAGAGGATCCTACGGGAAACACGAAGAACGCGCGGAAGAACACGAGGGAAATCACGAGGGGAAAACAAGAGAAACACTCAACCAACACGAATATGATCACACATGTGCTAGATTCAAGAAACACAAAGAGATACACTGTCCAAATCCAACAAAGGACGATACAAGTGGCGGTAGCTCATCTCCGAGAGGAGGTCTTGAATCCACGAGGGATCTTCCCGTAAAGGGGTCTTGAATCCATGGTGGATCTTCTCCGAAGAGGCCGCGGTCTCTCACGAGGAGGAGATCCATATGGATGAGCAAAGCTCTATCTCGAATGAGCTAATCCTTTGCTAACCCTAACTAGGAGGAGGTGGGAGAGTATATATAGTGCTAGCCCATGAAGGGGTAAGTGAGAGGGGGATACATGGGCCCTTGGCCCGTTCTCTGCAAGCATGTGCAGTGCTTGGGATGTCCGGCCGGGGCCGAATGTCCGGGGCTTCGCGACGGGCGGATGTCCGGCCGGGAGGCCGGATGTCCAGGCTGGCTCGGTGCCTGCGGTTGCTCTCTGACAAAGGGGTCTGATGTCCGGCTGGGGCGGATGTCCGCGGCTCGTGAAGAGCCGGATGTCCGGGCTGACAAGGTTCAGCTTCAGGTGCATTCTGTGATGGGCGCCGGATTTCCGGTGTCGGGCCGGATGTCCGGGCTGGGGCCGGATGTCCGGGGCCTGTAGCAGCTGTCTCTTCTTCCTTCTCCTCTTCCATGATTGGTCTTGATCCTTTGATTCTCCATGGTCATCTCGGTTGTACCTGAGTATAGGCAATGTCCATGCATGAGGTAGTAGCCATGTCTCGCATGTGGAAAGTGACGGTTGGAAGAGGAGTGAATTCACCTTGTGTCCAACGACGTATGTTTGAGGTCTCGTCATATGTCCTCTTGGGGCTTGAAGAGTAGTCGAAGTGTACATGGAGATGAACGTGGGATGCTCCGCATCACTATGTAAATCTCTCCTTTCAAAAGTAAATAATGTTTGCCATGTTTTTGTGAGCGGTTTGTAGAACCTTTTGCGGTTAATTTGTGGTGGGGGGGGGGAGGGGGTCACTATCAATATTGGTTGACGTATGAGTCATGTGCTATAGTTCCACTAGGGTTTCACATCAAGTTAAATAACCAAAGCAGTGTGAAGGGCAAGTGAGACGAGAGATCTTTTGAGGAGTGAAATGAGCTTCCATCGTCAACCCTTATAAGATTGTGTGCTAAATATTTTATCTAAGAGTGTGTATAATCTTTAAATCTTATAAGTAGACCTGAAAGTAGGAATCGCTGTATATGCTATAGCAGCCTAAAATATCCACAACTTTAGAGATATATATGGTCTAAGGACGAATAGGGGGCGCACCCAAAGAGAGTTGAGTAGGGGGCTAAGCACATTGTTCAATTTTGTTGTTGTTGTTGTGAATTTCCAAAAAGATGGCCCTCATTGAGACATTATGCTCCCTCTAAAAGTTTCCTCTAGGCCCGCCCTGGTTTTCAGCTGGAGCCCACATGTCAATACTTTTCCCTCTTAGCCCTTACAACTCAACTGCAAAATCACTCAATACCTTCAATATTATGAGATAAATTATTTTTGTTTCTTATGGCCTGGTCCTAACACCGTGACATGGTCTTAGATTATTATTATTTTGCTAAGACTCCTTCTCACAATGTTCAAAGGTGGATCGCACAAAATTTCTTTCCCTACGACTCATATTTTCTGCAACATGTTGTTAAAAATATATTTCTTGCAACACTGAAGACCCTTGTCTATATTAAAATGGTATATGTCCATCCCCATCTCCTTTGGATCGGATTTGCGTTCTAACTCTTGGGATCTTGAATTCTTTTTTTTAAAAAAAAAGAAGGATGACCCCCGGCCTCTGCATCTGGGAGATGCATACGGCCACTTTATTGATTATTCTCGAGGACCTTACAAAGTATTACAACAATGTGCCTGAATCCACCATCTTGGCAACATATGCCGCTACTCCTATCCAAAATGATGAAGGGGTGCTAGCTGGGCCACTACCAAACCACTCACCTAAGCCTAACATCAAAAGTCGGAAGCCGGAACTCACTCGGAAGCCCCAGCCGAGCCACATACTGGGTCTGGGGCACAATCCGGCCAGACGCACTCGTGTGTCGTCGCCGCCATCTTCCACAGGTCTTCAGATCATATTGAGGCTTCTACCTTGTCTGGTCACTTTGCCATCGACGTCACCATGACGCCAGACAGCAACCTCCTCCTGCGCGAGCCCATCTCCGCGCATCGGACACCGAGTCTCCACAGCGCCATGCCATCGATCGCCGCCACCATCAATGTGTGAGATGAAACACCGCTCCACCATCCCTCCAGCCAGCACTTGCTCCAAGACGATGCCCACAAAAGGGAAAGCGATAGAACGCCATCATCATCCGATCCGGAAGACCCAGATCTGGGGTTTCCCCCTAAGCATCCCGAACCTGATGGCGCAGACTGCCGACGATGCCTCGACCATCGGCAGTAGCTCCACCAGACGAAGCGCCGCCACGCCCCCGCAGACCTCGAAGATGAAGTGACTGAATGCATATGTCGACACCGAACCGCCGCCACTTCCACCGCCGCTGAGCAGCCCCGAGCAACGCCAGAAGGAGCACGCCACCGTGGTGTCGCTGCCGCTGGAACAGGGGGTCCGAGGTTTTCACCGAGCTCTGGGAGGGTGGAAGGAAGGAGGTCCTCTCCAAGCCTCCAACGAGGGAAGCAACAACCAAAGGCATCGCCATCGGAGTGGCCGCCACGCCGCCAAGAGATTCCCGGAACCCTTCCACCCACCGGATCCGCAAGGCCAAGACCCAAGAACGGTAACCGGCCACCAAGGGCCGGATCCGCCGCAGATCGGAGTAGATCGGGTCGAGGACGAACATCACCATGGCCATCAACATCCAAAGAAGGAACCGCCGCCGCAGTAAAGCCCACCACCTCCTCGCCATCCACATTGCCGTGAAGTGGCCCACTGTCCACGCCGTGCGCCGCACGCCAAGCTGCGCCACAGGTGCCACCGACCATGCGCCGCCATGGATCCAAGCCAGCGCGGCCGGAGAGGAGAGCCGTACACGGGAGAAGGCCCGCGCCGCCGACGCTGACTTCGCCCGTGGTGGCCTCCGGCGGCGAGGGATTAGCCGGAGAAGAGGCGGTTGGGGGCTGCCGCCGTGTCGCCTACCCTAGGCGACGCGGGGGCCTGGGTCCTGGCTTAGATGATAGGTGGTCCTGGGATCTTGAATTCTTGATATGTACAAGGACACACGATAACTGAACATGCCGAAAATCCACAATTTTGGATTTAGAAAGGGTTTGCGGGTTTCTCAATTCTAAAACCGTGAACTGTCCGCCAGCCGGTAGCCGGGATTCACATAAATTCATGAGTAAAACTGGTAAGTTTGTTCTTCTTCTTCTTTTTGGCAAATTAAGCAACGAGAGGGACCACTGAGCAGACTGATGCGGCAGTAGCGGCCTGCTGCCAGTGAAGATAAGAAACGAACGGCGATGGAACCGAACCGGCCAGTACAAGGGGCCGGGGTACAAATGTACAAGTAGAAGAGGATAAAAGTGGTGGCTAGGCAGCTCTAGGCGGGCAAATGAGATCTACCCAATTACAGTGCGCGCGTATGTTCAGATCAGCAGCAGCATCAAGGTAAACGACCCGATATATATCACGGGAGGATAAATACCTCGTGTGGACCTTCATCTTGTGTTGCATGCGGATCTCCTTTACATGCATCTCGTAGTAGGATCATTTGATAGGCCTGCATTGCTGCAACTAGCTAGCAAGAGATGGATAGGCAGGATCGATGCCATGGCAGTGATGCGGAGTCCGGCGTGGCCAAGGGCGAGAATTTCGCGCCGTGCTAGCCGTTCAAGTGTCTGCGGTAGGCTAGCCATGCATGCAGGGCCGGTGGTCCAGATTGATCGTGTCATGCGGCCGTGCATGAGTTTCGTTCCGTCGTCGTAGCAACCTAGGAGTAGACACTAGCTAGCGCGAGAGAAAGGAAACATATATCGGTGGTTTCACAAAGAAAAAACATGAGTGAACAAATGGAGAGCTCAAGGAAGGAACATAGGACAGGTGGACGATCACTGTATGTTGCTAGGCAGGGAGAGGAAGATGCATAGCGGCAGATGACATGCATCAGATGACCATGAAATAGTAACGTTGTCTTCCTGTGTTAACTGTGCATGCACGGGTTTTCAGTACGAGTAGTATATATGCCGATCGAGGACAACGGCTACTTGCTCGGCGTGACGTGACAGCGGCAACGTACACGCGATATGTGGAGACGGGTACAAGGTGACACAAATGTCCATCTCCGTTTCACCCTGGGCTCCGACAGAATGCCGCTTATTGCGGCCAGACAAGCGATAGAAGATGATGCTTGGGGCTATAACCAGTAGCAATAGTACGTGCACACTTTACCTAGTACTACCACTATAGTAGTATTTCACAAGTTGCTAGTTCGGCGGCATTCTATGTCCCATGATCGATCGGGCTATGTTCATGTGTTTGTGCCTAGCTCTTATCACGGTGTCTCATCTAACTCCTAGTACATTGTTGAGTTTTACGTGAAGATCTGTAGGACTTTTTTTCTTTTCCTTGCTAATTCTTTTTCTTTTTTTTTTTTGAAACTGGGCAGAAGATTTGTCACTTTCATTGATTAAGAAGAAGGTTTAGAGGTTTTGGCCAAAAAGCCGAGTTACAACACATTACTCTCGCGGCACTACATTACTCAAATACTTTGCCCCTGCAAGACACCGTAGCTTGGATACATCTTTTATTCTAGCAACAAGAACCCCTACCGGCACCGCGGTGTTACGGAACACACGTGCGTTTCTCTCGTTCCAAATTTCCCACGAGATAAGCATAATGAGGGACATCATCGGCCATCTAGATTGCGACATATTGGAATTGATAAGGTTCCACCAGGCCTTTACCGAATGGATAGCCATCCAAGTAGAAGGGTGCACATCCACCAAGCCAAGCCAAGACTTGATCATTCCCCAAACTCGAACCGTGTAGCGGCATTGGATCAGTAGGTTGGCCGCGGATTCTTGAACTTGTTTGCATAGGGGGCAACAGTCGCAGTTAGGCCAACCCCAGCGTTGAAGCATGTTGGCCGTCCAGATCCTGTTATTGATAACTAGCCAAGCAAAGAATTTGCATTTGGGGGGAGCCCAAATCTTCCACACCAATTGTTGCATGTTGGAGTCAACAAAGAATTTGCATTTGGGGGGAGCCCAGATCTTCCACACCAATTGTTGCATGTTGGAGTCAACTGGGCCTTGTAGGCCGAGGATGCAGAGTAAATGCCATCGTTAGTGAGTTTCCAGAAAATAGAATCAGCCATCTCGGGGTTTAGGTGCACCGTAGACGTCTTCTCCCAAAGGTTGACGAACTCGGTCAGATGTCTGGTGGAGGTGATCCCGTCCGTGTTAATTTGATAGGCCCAGAAATTATTCTGCAATGCCTTTTGAACCGAACAACCCCTTCTTTTTGATATATCAAAAATCTTCGGGGCGATGTCTTTGGGCCTCAAACCATCGAGCCAAGCGGACTCCCAGAAAGAAGCCCAAAGACCATTGCCGAGAAGCACCTTGGTGGCAGCTGCAAAAATATTTTTATCATTCTCGTCGCAAGGATTGCCCAAGCGAACCCACGGCTTCGGCGGATCCGACCATTCTGCCCAAAGCCCGCAGACGCAAACTTTTTAGATTTAGGATGCCCAGCCCCCCATGAGCCTTGGACCTGCAGACCGCATCCAGTTGATCTTGCATTTGCCACCAGTGACCTTGTCACAGCCAGCCCAAAGGAAGGCTCGGTGAAGAGAATCAATCTTTTACAGGACCTCGATCGGTAGGTTTAACGCTGTCATATAGTATATAGCGATGGACGTGATGACAGATTTGACCAGCACCGCCCTTCCCGGAGATGCCATGAGCATGCCCAGCCATGGAGTAAGCTTGGCCGCAATCTTGTCCTCCAGGGGCTGGAAGTGGATCCAATTCAGCCTCTTGACCGACAGTGGCAATCTGGGATACTTCATCGGGAAGGTAGATCGGTTGGCCGGGAAGGAATGCAGAATATAATCAAGGTCCAAGTGGTCACATCGTATGGGGGCAACCATGCTTTTAGCGCAATTTGTGACCAGGCCAGTGACCTCCCCAAAGCACGGCAAAGAATTTGATTTCAGATTTAACTGGCGCAAGGAAGACCGCAACATCATCCGCGTATAAGGAGGCACGAATCACCATCGCATTTCCATCAAGAGGGTGCAACTTGCCTTGCTCTGTGGCCTTCAGAGGATATGGTGTAGAGGATCAATTGCAAGCACAAAGAGGAGGGGGGAAAGGGGGTCCCCCTGCCTCAAGCCACATCCAAGGGAAATTGGGCATCCAGGTACACCATTGAGAAGTACCCTCGATGAAGCGGTAGAAAGCAGGGCCGAGACCCAACCTCGGAAGCGCGATAGCTGAGAATTAGCAAATCCGATTACATATATACTTATTTTTGCCAGGGAAAAAGCAATTCATTGCTTAAGAAATAATGTTCTTACAATCCTTCATGGTCATAGTGCTAATCTCCTGACAACTATTCCCTCTGTTCCTAAATATAAGTCTTTTTAGAGGTTTTACTATGGACTAGATACGAAGCAAAATGAGTGAATCTATACTCTAAAATGTGTCTATATACATCCGTATGTAATTTGTAGTACGATCTATAAAAAGACTTATATTTAGGAACGAAGGAAGTACTCCCTCCGTTCCTAAATATAGGTCTTTTTAGATGCTTCACTACAGACTACATGGGAGCAAAATGAATGAACTCATACTCTAAGCTTGCCGCCCTTCATAGTTGACGTCCCATGGCCGCCATGGCATGCCCAGGCTGCTTCTAATTTTTTTTACATATACTTGGAGCAAGCAGGCCCGACCGGCCGGGTCACTCACTGCATGCGTACATGCTCCATCTTGGAACTACTACATCGTGTACATGTTCCATGTTTGGATGAGCATGCTGCATATGTAGTGCCATCCTGAACAAAGCGTGACTGGCGGTGATAAGTACTGCTACTGTTGAAGCTGTGACGCATAGACACAAACACACATATGTACAAGCTGCACGTCTCAAGGCTGCTGCCTGCATGCATGTTTCGTCACCGGACGGACAGACCGAGCATCACATCAAACCTCCTCACGTACCAGTACCAGACCAGGCACCGCAACCCCAAGCCCTGTGTATTTGTCGGCAGATGATTGCCAGCATCATTACCGTATTATTGCCACCTTTCCCAGTCCTACACTGCTCTCCTCCTCCTCGATTCACTCGCTCCCAGCCCCAGCCCCAGCACGCACGCCGCACGTCCATCCATTTCACTGAGAGTGACCGCTCGTTAATTTAGTTTGTAGGGTTTCATCCATCTCCCTGAGTGACTGCTCGTTCATTTTGTACTCATACTACATGCATCCATCCATACATAATTAAAACCACATCACGGCGGTGCAGTTGCATTGTGTGTTGTGTTCCTTCCCCTTGTCCGTTGCTCCTCCGCGCCACATCCACACGAGCTCTCCTCTGCGCCCTTCCCCTTGGACACTTCCGTTGCTCTGAGTATCTTTCTTGTATGCCCAGCCCCATGCATGCATGTGACACTTGCGTGCGCCTTGTCGATAGGTTTGTGCATGGCATGCCTGTCCCGGTCTTCTTGTTTAGATCTCATCTCTATATGATTAATTAAACATGTCATACGATAATCGACTCTAGATATGCCTTGGGGCCAGCATTTTTATAGTACTTGTTTTCTCCTATATTTATTTTTTCTACCGATCTACTCGAAATCTTTTCGGGTTTATTAGGCCTGCACACATTCCTAGATTGACAATTTGACCAACATAATACAAATTATGTATCTAAAAAAATAAATCTAAGAAACTTTAGGTAATGGTATTAATTTTGCGGTATACACCTTGCATTAGGTTGGTCAAATTGTCAATTTAAAGAAGAGATGGGAGGATGTCTCGTTAGCCCGCTTGCAAAGGGTGCAAAGGCCACAATTATCCTAACCCCTCTTCGTCTACTATCGTATGTTCAGATCCTGTTTTGAGGCGCCAACCAAGAGAAGAACTTGACCTTGAGGGGTGCCCGAACCTTCGAAATGGTCTTGTTCATGGTGGTTGAAGTGAAACCCAAGAATTGAACCCTGGAAGCAAATGTTGTCGAGCCCCCCCATTCGCCTCAAATTTCCAAGAGATGTCATCGTCAACGTCCATCAGAAGTTGGATCTGCTCTAGGTGGACCCAAAGGTCCACAAACTTAATGATGTGGTCAACTGTGAGGTTGATGGAAGTGTTGATCTTGTGCACCCAAGTATTGTCCCTCAAAAGCCTCCCACACCATCCATTTCTTGCGCTTGGAGGGTGCGAAGATGAGGGGGGGGGGGCAATATCCTTTAGCTTTTTTCCATGCAACCATGGCGCTTCCCAGAACGGCGTCTTCCCACCATTTCCCATGGTAATGACAGTGGAAGCATAGAAAAGGTCCATATCCACGTCGGTGCACGGATTCATCAAAACCACCCACGGCTCAATCGGATCCTTTCACTCCAACCAAGGCCATCTTAACCTGAGAGCTCTTGCAAACTTTCCCAAGTGAAGTATCCCCGTGGGTGGGACGGCAGATGGTCTCCAAGTTGACTTTGCATTTTGCCACGCGTTGTTCATTTGGTGAATGGTCAAGGAATGGTTGGGCTTGGGGACTATTTGTCAATGGGCGACGATGCGTAACATCAAGATTTGGTGGACTAACATGTGGAGGCCCAATATCACAAACCGGAAAGCCATGGTTTCCCTCCATGCTTGTCTGTTGGTCCATTTGAAATGAGAGAAATGCTAGATTTTTCAAGAAGAAATCAACGCCGCCATTCTACCTACACGAGCTTATACAGGACGAGGCCAAACCCTGGACCACCGTGGGGGCTAGACACTTGAGCATCATCAATGAATGAGGCAAGCTAATTAATGAATGAGGCAAGCTTTTTGCCTCGGTTTCAAGAAATTTTTTTTGTCAATCTAGGAATACACACATGGCTAATAAACCGGAAAGGAAATAGTAAGCTCGTTTTGTTGTGTTTACGAACTGAAAAAATATGAAGGAAATAGTAAGCTCGTTTTGTTGTGCATACTCCATAACTGGCTAGAATTGTAAAAAGAATTTGTGTTCAAGATTCTGGGAGAAGCTGGGGGGGTGGGGAGGCTCGATCCTCAAGATTCTGGGAGAATCGGCCAAAAGAACGGGCCTTAGCATCTCATGCTGCGAGAGTAATCCGCTTGTTTTTTTCCCGGCAGGCTAATGTGTGGAGCCACTGTTATGTAACATTAACTCTTCCCTCTTAATTAATGAATGAAGCAAGCCTTTTGCCTCGGTTTCAAGAAAAAAAATTGTCAATCTAGGAATACACACATGCCTAATAAACCAAAAAGGAGGTAGTAAGCTCGTTTTGTTGTGTTTACGGATTGGAAAAAAAATGAAGGAAAGTGTAATCTTCCTTGTAGCTAACGAATGAGGCAAAACATTTCTTTCCATTTTCAAAAAGCAATAGCCCAATTCTAGAGGGTGTGTTTCCACCATAGTTGCTTTGAAGTTTCTAAAAGAACAAATCCAGTCCACTGATGCTAAGGTTGCTTCAGAAAACATTGCAATTTTAGTACTATTTCCAATCCAAATTATTTGACGCAATCTTATACAACATTGTATAGAGAGGATGCGTCAATTATTTCGGATCGAGGGAGTACCTTGTTCCTCTGAACTTGATTAGGAAATCATACATGGTTACACCCATTAACTCTGCAGCTACACCTACCCAAGTTCCAGTGATACAAGGATCAACCAATAGAGCTCGCACAGGCCAACTTCAAATATTTTATACTTTCATTACTAGAAACTGCTCCAGTGCTCATAGAATATTTACTGGAGTATATGTGTTTGTATTATTCAGGAATGAATGATCGAGCAGGACAAGAGAGACAACCATTGGAGCATGATCCAGCATGAACCACCATGGTTATGGAACACACAACAATTGAAGACGAAGCCTCAAGCCGCCGCAATTGCATGTTCTCACAGGCCCGTCCACGTTAACCATCGACGCGACAACGGGCACCTGTGAGAACAAGCTCTGCCGGGCCCAGGCCCGTTGCTGCGTTTTAGTTTTACCCCAAGTGCCAAATTTCATGCAACACAAGAGACTTGCATGTAAACCATAAGGTGAAACTTGTACTTTGGCCAGGTAGTACGTTTTCATGGGAGTGCAAACAAACCCCTGAAACTGATGTGCGACATAATCGCTCTTGCATGTAGGATTCAGAATGCCAAACCTAGCATGGTTGATAAATTAGGTGTTTGCATTTTTCAGGATAAGAATGAAAACAAACAAACAAACTGGATGTTACCTTTCACATGACATATAAAGTCATATCAATCATATTACGTGCCAGGGAATTCTATTGTATCAGACAAGTAGTACAACCGGTCATTTGAAACCAAAGATCGCATAACAATCTTGGTGAGGATTGGCATACTTAGAGGCAGTTCAAGTATCAGCATCGAGAAAGTACAAAAACGATTGATGCAACCGACAGGAACTACAGATAAAGTACTACCTCCGACCTGATTTATTAGTCCATTTGGGTCAAACTTTGACCTTCAATTTAACTATCAAAAAATAAGTTATATACCACAAAAATTGCATCGTTGAAAACCTCTTTTGAATATGAATTCAACAATATAAGTTTTGTGACATACAACTTATATTTTGTTGGTCAAATCTACGGTCAAAATTGGCACAAAATACTAAGGGCCAAGGTAAGGTAGTATGGGGTAATACCAATAAACCAGGGCCAAGGTAGTATGGGGTAATACCAATAAACCAGGGCCAAGGTAGTATGGGGTAATATGTAGTATCTTCAACACGCAAAACAGAACAAAGCCCTAAAAATATATTTGTAGATTAACATACTTAAGCCAAAACTAATATCTTAGGTAACTCCAGAAGTTCAATCTACATAGCAATCAAGCAAAGCAAAAGAGCAGCTTTAGCTCTGCAGCACATGCGTAGCTTGCCTGATGAAACAGCGCCGTCATGTGACATAGAATCAACACAAGACGACTTCACCTACATGTTAGCTATTTGTAGTACAAACATAACAATAAGTGCTCATCTCATTCTCGATAAAGTTTCGTATTTTGGCTCTTGCTGTTCAATATCTTTACTGCCCAGTAGATGAGCTAGAATCAAAGCCTAATAGTCTGGAATGGCCGCAAAGGTGAACCCTGGTGCTCCTCTCCATGAATAGTATGCAACTCGGGTCTCATAAAATCCTGCACAAGCCATGTAAATATGTACACGTAAAAACCATACACTCATTTGGAAAGTGGATCGGTTCTATAGCTGAGATGCTAAAGAGCAAGATAATATTTGTTTTCCGCGTAATAGTTGAGATGCAGAAGAGTAGGAAAAGTTCTGTTTTCAGCATAAAAATCGAGATGCCAAAACGGGCTTGTTTCGTCCAAAATGGAAGAGCCTATAGCAGCTACTGTTACATTTCAACAGTGCACCTTGTCTCACATACTCCAGTGATACAAGTGGACATTGTTTTTACAGGAAGATCAAAAACTAACTAGTATATGCAAGTGGACATGCGTAATGAAAGATCAAAAACTACACCATGCTTAATTACCCCAGTGATGCAAATGGCCATTGTATATACAGGAAGTATATGCAAGTGCCCACTGTTTTTACAGGAATATTCATATAATAACTTGAGGAAGACAATATTCATACTGGAAGATGAAACAGTTGCATATCAATCTTAATATGGAAACTGAAGTGAAGAACACTGACATACCAGGAAGAAAGGCAAGGATACCCAGGAACAATAGACCATACACCTGAGAGCTATCACCCTCCATGTGACCCGTGGATATAAAATATGAAAGGAAGAGAAGAGAGCTTCCCAGGAAGAGGAGGAACAATGCTAAGGCAATCGACTTCCACGGGATCCTCCTCAAGGATTTTGGAGTGTATGTGAACCGGCGGTCAACATTGTCTTCATCCCTGTCCTCCGTAGGAAGAACAGAATAAGGAATGTTCCGTCTGGCCGCCATACTGCAGTATCAGCATTGGAAACACATACTGTGACTACAAGTAGAAAAAATGGCCAAAGTAATACAGCTATACAAGACAGAAGAGTTGAGAAAATCACGAAATGTGAAATCACCACCAACAAATGAAGGAAACAGAGCAATTCCATTCTCGGAGAGAAACTGAGGACTAGCTGTTTTGCCAATATATAGGCTGCATAAAGCACTTAAACAGTCAAGACAATGACATGTTTCACAAAAATGAAGTTATCCAGATAGGAGGCTATCTAAAATATGCTATGGCCCAGAGCTGGAGCCTTAGGACTCCGTGCCATCTTGCCACAGACCTGGGATGTCCACTAGTGTGCCTGTACTCATCTTGTAAACTCGCCTCCTAGGAGGATTGTACCAAACTCCTTTTCAATACAATGTCGAAAAAAAAGAAAAAAAATATGCTATGGTAATCAGCGGCGGCACCAGCATGATAATACTGTGGGGTCATTAGTCTATGAATCCAAGGCCTATTATAAGATTTCTTACTAATCAAAGGAGGTTTTCAAAAAAACCTCTGGGGTCAGTTGACCCCACAGGTTACATGTAGCTTCGCCACTGATGGTAATGCTTGATAGTGGGCATTAGACATTTCATGTGCAATCACCCTCGGAGAAGAGTTCAAATTTGTTAAATGACCAAGAACACGTTTACCAAGATTTTTTTTTCATTACATGATCAAGAAAGCGTTCATCAAGATTTTCAGTGAAGCTCATCAGGAGTTCCTTCCTGCGTGTAATTTGGAACCAACTGAATGAACATGTAGAAGAACACATACAAACATTGACATAATACATATAAACAAAAGTTCTTCCAGCTACAAAATTTGGGATTCTCACAACAACTTTGAACATTCAATTCAATTTTCTTTTGCTTATGGCTTTACTTCAAAATCACTTGTACTGTGTACACAACCTGTAGAGAATAGAAGAATAGTGCTTCTTACAATTCAAAGTCTAGAAGACACAGCTTAGAAACAACAACAACAACAACAACAAAGCCTTTAGTCCCAAACAAGTTGGGGTAGGCTAGAGGTGAAACCCATAAGATCTCGCGACCAACTCATGGCTCTGGCACATGGACAGCAAGCTTCCATGCACCCCTGTCCATAGCTAGTTCTTTGGTGATACTCCAATCCTTTAGGTCTCTCTTAACGGACTCCTCCCATGTCAAATTCGGTCTACCCCGACCTCTCTTGACATTCTCCGCACGCTTTAGCCGTCCGCTATGCACTGGAGCTTCTGGAGGCCTGCGCTGAATATGCCCAAACCATCTCAGACGATGTTGAACAAGCTTCTCTTCAATTGGTGCTACCCCAACTCTATCTCGTATATCATCATTCCGGACTCGATCCTTCCTCGTGTGGCCACACATCCATCTCAACATACGCATCTTCGCCACACCTAATTGTTGAACATGTCGCCTTTTAGTCGGCCAACACTCAGCGCCATACAACATTGTGGGTCAAACTGCCGTCCTGTAGAACTTGCCTTTTAGCTTTTGTGGCACTCTCTTGTCACAGAGAATGCCAGAAGCTTGGCGCCACTTCATCCATCCGGCTTGATTCGATGGTACACATTTTCATCAATACCCCCATCCTCCTGCAGCATTGACCCCAAATATCGAAAGGTGTCCTTCTGAGGCACCACCTGCCCATCAAGGCTAACCTCCTCCTCATACCTAGTGGTACTGAAACCGCACATCATGTACTCGGTTTTAGTTCTACTAAGCCTAAACCCTTTCGATTCAACATAGCCGGTCCCAAGCCCGGGTAAAGGAGGAGGGTTGTGATAGGCTTGGCGAGCCAACTAAAAACTCAGCCACTCTTATGGAGATGAAACCCAAAAGATTTCTAGAAGACACAGCTTCAATCAGTAAATTTTATGCTTCTACATAAGTTGCAGAAAATGAGTTATGATTTGAAGAATTTATATCTCGAATATACACATTCCTTTTCATACATGTAACCCGAAAACTCATGATGTATCTTTGGTTAAAGCTGGATAGACTTGACTTCATCGATTCTAGAATGTAGTTCTTTCAAGAGTGGACGAAGTATCATGGTTTCCTTTTAAATAACTATTGCTGTATGAAAGCAATCGGCATCATATGATGCCTGGTATATAGATGCAAATAGTAAGAAAAACATGCTTAAAACTTGCATTTCTGTGCCAAGTTATGTTCAGTTAGACCTCCAGTTCCAAAAAAACGTGCGGTCCTTTTAGATAGAATACTTTGCATGGTGTTTAAGAAAGTTCTGCTCTTCAGGAAACCATGGAATTGCTAAAGAGAATGCTATCTGAACCTTTGTTCAGTGCTCTCAAAAGATGAATGCTATAACTGCATATGTTCCTGGTCAAGTGTTTTGGAAAGATGACTGTTTGCTTAGGTGGTGATGCATAAATGTTCAGGAAAGGGATGACAGACTAATGGAATTAAGGGAAAGAAAGGAGAGAAATTAACATCATAGCTACATGCAAACTTATATGCTGAAACACAAATAAAAACCTCGTGTCTTAAAGCAAGTACTGGGAGTGGTACAACTGGTTATATATAAGTTTTTCCTACTAAGTGTATCTAATCCTGAGGATGGTTTGAAAACTGCACCGTACCTCAACTGAGCCCGCATGAAAATTTCTGTCAGCCCAACCTCAACTGAACCCATTTAAAAAATTAACAACCAAACTTAAACCAAACCCACCTGATATTTTCACCGTACTGAACTAAACCGAGTGCCCATCTATGGGTTAAACTCATTTACTAAGTGGGTTGAAAACTGTTTGCTCTAATGGGTCAAGACATAAGGCAGCTCGCAAGGTCACATTCAGGAGGTTCAGCAAGATGGGCACCCGCAAGGTCCTGTTGGGATCCACGCCTGACAAGCTGCCATTGAACCTCGTCGCTAATTAGTACTACTAGATCAATTAATCCTATTTGCGTTTTGATCTTGCTTCTCGATTCGCTCTGAACCTTTATTGGCACTTTGGCAGTGCAACGTAGGGCACCTGCTGTGCTCGTCATGCAGCGCCTCAACGGCGAGGCCTTCGGCCGCACTGTCGCCACCGTCACGGTGCCATGCGAAGATACATCTGCGAGCGAGGTGGATGGCGTCACCTACGACGAGGCCATGGACCACCATGGCGTCCCTGCGGCTGACCGGCAGAGAATGCTCCTCGACCTCATCTCCGGCCCCAACCACTCACGCACAATAATTGTCCTCTATTACGGGCAGCCGTGGAGCAAACATGCCTAAACAGTTCTCGCAAACCGGGTATGACCCATGGGTTTAACTGCTTGGAACCAAAACTGTTTGAGCCCATACCTGATTATACCCAACCATTTGGTAGACAAAACCAAACTAAACTAAACCGTTGTCAGAGTCCGCCCGTTAACACCTGAACTATACATACCCACATAGAGAAACCGACCCAAGGAACCCGGTTATAGCAAAACCATTCTCAGATTTAAGTGTATCACAGAAACGTACAAATTTTACTTTTGCCAGGAAACAGCACTATTCTCACAGTAGCTATAACTTGCAATGACCTTAACAGGAAAATTTGCTTTTCCTGCTGTAAGTCAAGACTTGCGATTGCAAGACTGAGAAAGCAGGAAACAATTACAAAAAGAACACTAATACATCTTATTATTCATGGGGCCATGTCCAGTGCCCAATAGAACCATTGCATGTGGGGGCTTTCCCCCGCGGTCGCCGGTGAAAAAAAAAACATTGCAGCAATGCAGTTTCACTAATTGGTATTGCCCATTTCATCAATACTAATGTATTATATACTACCAAGCAAACCCATCGACAAAAACAACATTGCTCATATAATAGGGAACATGTTTAATAAGTTGGTCACGTCGATATGGGCATCAACTCTGGCCTTAGATAAACAAGGATGATCCCACAGCAGTGATTTGTTAGCGAGTGCGATTTTTTGGAACCTCTGATACGGAACTTAGTATATGCTCATGCACACAAGTTCAATCAATGGCAAATAAGTTCAATCTATGGGAAATACAGAGCAAATGGTCCAAATTCACAAGCAAAAACACACAGGTTCAATCTATTGGGTGGAGGATGTGGACTCATTCGGTGGTCGTGCCTGCTACCTGCTTCCGAGAGGTGATGCGGTCGGGAGGGAGGGCGCGACGGAGGAGGATCTGGTGGTGACGAGCTGCGCAGGGGCACAGAGAGAAATTGATAAGGGGGAATCAATCCCTACAGTGAGAATTTCGTGCAGTGCAGATTAATTGGAAGGGGGCTCGCCATGGGCGGTGGACGGACATGTAGGGGGCTCGGCCGGAATTGAGAGAGATGACCATTACTGTTCTGGGGTATAGGAGGAGAAGAGGAGAGGGAAAGGAGGGGCGAGATGGGGGCTTACCTGCTGTCCGTGCTCCTTTGAAGTAAGTCGCCGGTCGCTGGTCGCCGGCCGCCGGAGGGCGCGCCTTCGCCGGCTGGTGCGTACTGGAGGAAGTCTCGTCCGAGAGAGCCAGAGAGCAGAGAGGTGAGGGGAACGATCAGAGATGAGAAGCAGACAACTCGCCGCTGGGCCTTCTTCCCTTTCTTTTCTTCTGGATTCTGGAGTTAGCTACATTTGACCATTTCTTCAGAGCAACTTAGAACACTTTCCACAACTTTTGGTTTTCCAAAGCAGAACCACAATTTCTGGACTAATTGTCAACCCTAAGCCCAAATCTCTTGGTACTCCCTCCGTTCCTAAATATTTATCTTTTTAGAGATTTCAAATAGACTACACCTACAGATGTATATAGACATATTTTAGAATGTAAGTTCACTAATTTTGCTTCGTATGTAGTCACTTGTTAAAATATCTTGAAAGATAAATATTTAGGGCATCTCCAGCCGTTGGCCCCGGGAGGGCAAAAATCGCCTCTGGGCGACCGGCGCTAAATGGCGATCAGGCGTGATGCCCCACGATCATGGCGCCACACAGTATTTTAAAAATTTAAACACGGCACAAACACGGCGCAAATTCATAGCAAACTTGGCGAGTTCGTTCAAACTTAAACATATTTTACAAAAAAAAAAGCGGCGGCTACTCCCGCCGTCTCCCTCGCCGCCTTCTCGCCGCCTCCTCGCCGCCCCAACGCGCGTCTACATGCCGGCGAGGTCAGAGAACTCGCGTGTAGTCGCCGCCGTCGTCGTCGTCGTAAATCCGCCGCCGCCGCCGCCGCTTAAACCTCCGCCGTCCTGCTGCACCTTCACGGTTGGCGCGGCGGGTTGGAAGGTCCGGGCGTCGTCGTCAAATCATTGTCGAGGATCACGACGCCGTGCTCGTCCTCGCGCCGCGCTTATGGGCGGCGATCTCTCGAGGCCCGCAGATGCCGGACCGTCTCCTCGCGGAGGTAGTCCTCCGCGCCCACGCATGGCGTCCTCGTCGGGAAGCCGCCGGGGCTATCTCCTCGTACTCATGGGGGCCGGACTCCTTCTTGGGCTCGACGAGGCGGGCTCGGCTTGGGCTCGACGAGACAAAAGCGGCCGGTGGGGCTCGGCTGCGGGCGCCGACACGGACGGCGGAGCTGCGTGGTGCGCAGCAGCACAGGCGTGTCTGGGGCTCGGCTGACGGGGAGGCAGGCGAGCCAGCCGGACGAAGAGAGGACCCCGGTGCTCCATGTGCCTCGGGTCCGTGAGCTTCCGCGGCGTGAAAAGGAAGGGGGGGGGTAGTCGAGGCGCGGCGTGTTGCCGCCCTCGATGTACTTGAGGACGGCGTCCAGCGTGTGCCTTGGCACGCCCCACCATCGACGCCGGCCGGCGGAGTTTTACTGCCGGAGGGCACGACGCCGTTAGTGGCCTCGAGCTGCTGGGCGTGACGGCGGCGGAAGTACGGCTCCACAATGGGCCGGGCTGTCGAAGCGTCAGGGCTCGCCAGCAGCGGCAGTTTTGAGCGGATGCGGGCGATCTCCGCGCCGCATCACGCCGGAGGGTACCGAAACACGGCGCGCGCCCGCGCCGATCCTCCACGCCCGGCACCCGCATGTCCGGCGGGACCGGTACTCGGCCTCGTAAAGGAGGCGAGCCTCGTCTTCATGGAGATGGCGGCGGCGAAGCCGTTCGCCGCCGCTGCCGCTCGGGAAGCGTTCGCCATTGAAGGCGGCGAAAGGAGGAGAGAGAGGAGGAATGAGCGGCGGCGGAGGAAGGAGCGACGGCGGAGGAAGTGTGACGACCGAAAGCGCCGGGCGCGGCATATATAAACCGACGCGCCGCCCACACGCTGCGTACCGCGCGTCGCTGTCGGCGGGCGAGGCGAGGGCGAGGGCAGCGTCGTCCGGCCTTCATCAAGCGCCGCCGTGAAGCATCAATGGCGCAGCCGACCGGCGCGGCAGCGCGGCAGCTTTAGCGTTGATTCGCCGCGAAACGAGGCGATGAGGACGACGAAGGGCAGAAGTAACCCGTCGCCGACGCGTCAGGCCCGCGATTTCTTCGCGCCAAAAAGTTCGCCCGGCCCCGAAGCGCCCAGCGCCGGTTCGGGCTGGGTCCGCTGGCGCTGTTTTTATTAGCCGTAAATCGGCCTCTGAGGCGCGATCGGCCATTTTTTCGCTCCGTGCGAAAAAATCGCCTGGGGAGGCCTTCTTGGGGGCGCGGCTGGAGATGCCCTTAGGAACGGAGGGAGTAATAGCCAATTTGACAAACTAGGACCACATGTGTTCCGACCTAAGTGGCAAAAATGCGTCACCAGTGAGCTCCTATGTGGCCCGCCATTCCCTCCTTTTGGCAACCCCTCCCAGCGCCATGAACTCCACCAATGCGTTGAGCAGGGAGCTGGCGCTGGTGGGGTGGTCGGAATTCTTTCGTAGGATGATCATCAGCGAATAGCGGGCGGGCGTCCAAACGACAGCATGGCCCAGCGGAGCATGAGAGAAGGTGAAGACAATTGTTTTTTTCCTTTTCAGATAGTCGAAATTCTTTCATAGGACGATCACCAGCGTACAGCGGTCGGGCGTCCAGACGACAGCATGGCCCGGCGAAGCGTGAGAGAAGGTGAAAATAATTGTTATTTCCTTTTCAGGTGGTCGAAATTCTTTCATATGTCGATCACCAGCGTACATTGGTCGGGCGTCTAGATGACAGCATGGCCCGGCGAAGCGTGAGAGAAGGTGAAGACAATTATTTTTTTCTTTTCCGCGGTACATGACGTAGAAGTTGCAGGTGAAAGGATCGATATGGTTGACTAGAGGGGGGGTGAATAAGCAACTAACAATATTTAGCTTTTCTTGACCAAATTAAACTTAACATCAAAGTAGGTTGTCTAGATGTGCAACTAGGTGAGCAACCTATATGATGCAACAACAATAAGCACACAAGCAAGCAAGGGATACAGCACAATAAAAGCTTGCACAAGTAAAGGTAAGAGATAACAAGAGTGGAGCCGGTGGAGACGAGGATGTGTTACCGGAGTTCCTTCCCTTTGAGAGGAAGTACGTCTTCGTTAGAGCGGTGTGAAGGCACAATGCTCCCCAAGAAGCCACTAGGGCCACCGTATTCTCCTCACGCCCTTACACAATGTGAGATGTCGTGATTCCACTATTGGTGCCCTTGAAGGCGGCGACCGAACCTTTACAAAGAAGGTTGGGGCTATCTCCACAATTTAATTGGAGGCTCCCAATGACACCACGAAGCTTCACCATAATGAAATATGGCTCCGAGGTGATCTCAACCGTCTAGGGTGCTCAAACACTCAAGAGTAACAAGATCCGCAAGGGATTAGTGGGGGGAATCAAATTTCTCTTGGTGGAAGTGTAGATCGGGACCTTCTCAACCAATCCCTAGAAAATCAACAAGTTTGATTGGCTAGAAAGAGAGATCGGACGAAAATGAAGGTTTGAGCAACAATGGAGCTTGGGGAGGGAAGATGTGGTCTTCTTGGGGAAGCAGACCCCCTTTATATAGTGGGGGAAAAGATCCAACCGTTATCCCCTCTTTCAGCCCGCGCGGCGCGGTACTACCGCACACTGCCACGGTACTATTGCAAAGGGTTGCGGTACTACCGCTGTAAGGTGCGGTACTACCGCTTGCGCGGTAGTGACCAGATGAGGGACTGTTGCACAGGGCAACAAGCGGTAGAACCGCCGGAGCGGTACTATTGCGCGCCCCTACGATAAGGCAGGCATCAACTGGGACTAAAAATGCACGGACATAATAAATTACTTCCGTAACAACTTCCACTAAGGTTGGGTCAGTGCAAAAGTCTGGCACGGTAGTACCGGACAGCCGTCGTGGTACTACCGCGTAAGGGCGGATGTAAAAAATTTCATCTACGCCTACTTCCGCGTGCATCAGCTTCAGGGCTGGAGGCACCGGTACTACCGCTCACAGGAGCGGTACTACCAATGGCCCCTGCGGTACTACCGGTCCCTTGAGCAGCACTACCGCACGCCACAGAGGCTTTAGCATTTGGCGGCCTACATATCGCAGAGATATGGATAAACGACGGTGCTCCATTGAGGCGAAGAAAAGGTGGTGCAAAGGAACATATGTGTACGTGTTGATTCCACCCTAACCTTTCTGAAGCGGACCCCCTCTTAATAGTACGACTTTCCTACGACTCAAATCCACCGAAAAGAAACGTAGAGAACAGCCGTCTTCGATAGGCTCGGAGGGGCACCGAATCGTCTTGTGCCTAGACATGAGATTTCTAAAATGCTCAATGCACACGATTAGTTCACAAATGCACTGTCATCAATCACCAAAACCACTTAGGGAAATATGCCCGTACAATCTCCCCCTTTTTGGTGGATTGATGACAATACGGTATTTTCACATAGAGATATATAATGAGCATAAGCAAACCCAAAACCTATAAAATATAGACAGGCTCCCCCTAGATGTGTGCATTCTATAGATATGCTTTGGACTACAAAACACACACACTAGGATCAACACTCCCCCTATATTTTATAGACAATGCAATCCTTGCAACAATATAAGTGACACTAAGCATGGAAGCAAGGTAGAGCAAGTGAGCATGATGAAAAGGGCACAAGACAAAATAAACTCACAAGCTACTAATCATACTTGACAATAAAAGGATAAGAGTGAAGGCATATGTCTTACACCATATGATAGAATAAGTCTCCTAGTCTCATATGAAAATAACACAAACCAAAGCAACGACGAAGGTTCAAGGAAAGCAAGGAGACAAAACAAAGTACTCGCAAATCCTACACTCTCACCCCCTTTGGAATCAAGACACCAAAAAGGCAGAGAGGACACCTAAGACACAGGTGGTAGCTCCCACTGTAGTGATCACTCAACAATCTCCTCCCCGGAAGCAACATGAATGGACTCCTCCCATTGATAGCCCTTCTTCTTCATCCAAGCAGCCTCAGGTGTGATGGTCTTCTCAGACCCACTCGAGACGTGCTCGCCAAGCTTCCTCAAAATCCGCTTGTCGCGCTGGCGACTCTCCTTCTGAGCAACGTGAGTCTGGTATTGCCCCTTGTCCTGCATGCAGAACAGAGTCTTCATCCTGTCCTTGAGCTTCGAAGCCCAAGATGGCTCAGCAGAGGGAGGTGCATACTCCTCAGGACTGCCCTCCTCCTCCTCCTCAATCTCATCTTCATCAACCTCCATGCGGGCAGCCTCTGCCTCAGTCCGGGTAGTGGTGTTAGCCCACTTGTTCTTCTGTCGCGGCTTAATGGGCTCATGGCGAAACCAGTTGGGAGCATGAAACTTCTCACCCGGAAAGAGCTTCCCCCAAGTCTTCTGAATCAAGAGGTGCAAATATGGTCCATAGATGGGAACCTTACGATGGAACACGACAGACTGAAGCTCACACACTAGTACACGTCGGTGCTATACAAACGGTTTTAAACCCCTTTCCGTGACGGCATCTGGAACCGTAGCCAAGTGAGTGTGGGCGATAGGGGGGTCCTTCCCACACGACCCAGAAACCGTCGGGGATATGCCTTCCTATCACACACACTTGGCAAAATGAGGTCGTGTGCGACCGACGAGCGAGCAAATACAGTTATACGTATAGTAGTGCTCAAAAAATACAATTATACAGGCGAAATGATTTTTGGTCATAAGTACATCCCACACAGTCAGTCCCCGCTAAATGTTTCCGTTCATATGTACATTCCACACAGTCCATTCAAGGAATACGTTTTCGTTAGTATGTACATCCCACACAGTTAATTAAAGAAGTACCAAATGTTTGCGATGCGCACACCATCACAATCAGTCAATAATTTCGAAGCGTGTGTGATAAGGTGACTATCGCAAACATTTAATAAGAAAGAACTGTGTGCGATGTTGTTGTTAATCGCACACTTTTTTCTTGGCTGATCGTGTATGAAGTGGAGATTGATCGCACACGTTTTTTCCTGGCTGATCGTGTGTGCGGTGGAGATTGATCGCATACATAGTGGATCCTAGAAACGTGTCTGATCTCCATGTCTATCGCAGACGTTTTGCTTTTGCAAACCGTGTGCAATGTAATCCCTAAGTAATCCATATTTAATTCCTAATTAATCCCTAGTTAATCCCTAATTTAAAAATCACAGTTTTGAATTTGAAAGTAGGCAATCACTTATTTCATATCCAACCAGGTTTATTACAAATATACGTTCAACCATGAATGCATAATTTGATGCACAGGTACATATACTGAAGAACTACAGAAGCACCAAATAAAAAATGATGAACCACAGTTGTACTAAAGACTGTAAAGAGAGAGGCGAAAAACATTCTGGTTGCTGGAGAAGCTGAAGCAGAATGCCCATATTGTGCCCTCCTCCATGCATAATGCGCGCACAACTCTAGGCCAACCCCTTGTGATGGTTGCCCGTCCATCATGCACCGTCTTCATTACGACTTCTCGATGCTCATTGTAGTCTGGATGAAATATTTTAACCTTCATTGCGTGTCCACCAATCATGTACTTTGCGAGGTAATCTTGAGTGAACTGCTTCGGGAACCACTGCGAACGAAAAAGATTCAGACATTGTTGTCCAACAACTCATTATGGGCAGTAAAAAGAGAAGGCTGCAGAGTTTGTAGTTACCATCCTACAACTCACTATTGTGTTGGATAGAACATAAACAAATAATTTGCTTGCCACCATTCATATATTTTTGCTAATAATCCTTATCAGTTTCCTCGCTTGATGCTTATTCATGAATATCTCATTCCCCCATACGCAAAAAGGGTCGATGCATGGATCCTTGCCAAGGGCATATGTACCTACAAGCAACAAGTCAATATTAGAAGCTAACAAGTGTCCAGGCCTAGATCTATATGCACTACATTATGGAACGATGGGGAAGTACAAGCCGAGGGATGAAGCTAACCTTGACGGAAAATGGTGGCCACTCCCGTTGTTGTCCTGCATAAGTAGTGGAAAGGCATGATAAGTACGGCAACCTTAACATCAAACAAATATAGCAAAGGTAAACAATATCATCTCCAAATGAGAGCTTGAATGTGTTGGTTTCAGCATGCTGTTAAAGCATATATAAAATGGAAGGCAATGTTATCGACAACAGGCTTAACAGCCATCAAATATTGTAATTCAAACTGGTATTATTGAAAATGAATAGAACGTAGGTAATGCTTAAACATCACTAGATAAATGTGTAAAACTGAAATAAAGGGCATGTGTTAACTACACCAGGCATAACTGGAACCAAATATAGCCGTTCAAACTGGTATTGATGCAGTCGAGCGACACAGTTCCGACTTGCACATACTGAACAACACATTGTGAATGACTGAAATAAACAAGGCATAAATGATCAGTATAACAAACAAATATAACCATTGAAAACTGGACAAAGTCTCATTGGAACCAACCTAACAAGCAAATAAAGATAAACAGGGCATATGCTTGAAAACTAGACAAATGCTCACTGCAACCAACATAACAAGCAAATACAGATAAACAAGGCATCTGCTTGAAAACTGGACAAATGCTAAAAAAAGCAACCTAACAACCAAATACAGATAGACAAGGCATCTGCTTGATAACTGGACAAATGCTCACTGCAACCAAACTAAGACAAAATACATATAAACAAGGCATCGACTCGATTGCTCACTACAACCAACCTAACAACCTAACACAGATAAACAAGGCATCTACTCACTAAAAACAACCAAATATAGCCATTCGTGAAACTGAAGTGGACAATTCACACTTAAACATCACATAGCCCTATTGAACAATACATTTTTGCATAACTGGAATAATTAAACATGGCATGGTTATAACATCGCACGACAAATGCTACTACAACAAAGGGTGCGGTTGGCAAGCTAGAAAAGGTAAGATTTGCTGATAGGATGTTGCCTCACATTTCATGGACGGGATCCTTCAAGTTGGAAGAGCACGGACCCATGGTGGAAGAACCTTTGTGGGTGCCCTCCTCGTGGTCATGGTCGTGGTCGATGAGATCTGACTTGGCAATTGAGGATTCCAAGCCACAGTCGTAGAACGTGTCCTTCAGAAATGACAAAATGGGCTCGATGGCGTATAAGGATCGCAAATCCTTGACCGCTTGGCGGAGGAGATCAGCGGCAGGGCCGTCGAAGAGATCGACGGTTGTTTAACCAGAGGGGTTGGGGATGGACCACGTAACATGTGACATGGCCCGCGTGAAGCCGTCGCTATCAACGAGCTTGATGTCGTAGCCAGCTTTCCCGAGATACAGTAATACGCAAGCACGCTGACATGAAGCCTTCGACATGGCAACGTAGTCAACGTCTTCACCGACTTTTGTGGTGACGTGTTGCTCCGGGATCGATAGGTCGAGGTGAACGGCGGCCACCTCGCCAACGTCTGCTGGAGAGGCCATGATAAACCACTTCTTGGCCGAACGCTCGCCGGTCTCCCCGGGATACGTGGTCGAGCTTAGGCTGCGACATTCTGGAGCAGGGGATGTGGATCTGGCGGGGAGGGACACCGTAGGCCTCATCTAAAAACTCAGGGGAGTGGGGCGACGGTATGGGAATCGCTGGGTAACCTGAACTTTATTATCTAATCTAGGAGGAATGGGCAGACCCGCATGTGTTGGCGGCAGTGCTGGCGGCGGCCGCGAGCTAGGGTTCCAGGGGGAGGGGGCGGGTGGGGGACTGTGGTGGGGGTGGTTGTGGTGTTTGAGGATACGCCGTGGCTATTGAAATTTTTAGTAATGGTGTGTGGAGATGGTGGTGGATGAGGGAGGGCGACGATTCAAATGCCTCGGCTACTGCAATTTTACTATAAGGTCGGTTGATGTTTACTACACAACCTTCTTCTTGTAGATGTTGTTGGGCCTGCAAGTGCACAAGTTTGTAGGACAGTAGCAAATTTCCCTCAAGTGGATGACCTAAGGTTTATCAATCCGTGGGAGGCGTAGGATGAAGATGGTCTCTCTCAAACAACCCTGCAACCAAATAACAAAGAGTCTCTTGTGTCCCCAACACACCCAATACAATGGTAAATTGAATAGGTGCACTAGTTCGGCGAAGAGATGGTGATACAAGTGCAATGCGGATAGTAGATATAGGTTTTTGTATTCTGAAATTATAAAAACAGCAAGGTAACTAATGATAAAAGTGAGCGTAAACGGTATTGCAATGATAGGAAACAAGGCCTAGGGTTCATACTTTCACTAGTGCAAGTTCTCTCGACAATAATAACATAGATAGATCATATAACAATCCCTCAACATGCAACAAAGAGTCACTCCAAAGCCACTAATAGCGGAGAACAAACGAAGAGATTATGGTAGGGTACGAAACCACCTCAAAGTTATTCTTTCGGATCAATCTATTCAAGAGTTCATACTAGAATAACACCTTAAGACACAAATCAACCAAAACCCTAATGTCACCTAGATACTCCATTGTCACCTCAAGTATCCGTGGGCATGATTATACGATATGCATCACACAATCTCAGATTCATCCAACCAACACAAAGTACTTCAAAGAGTGCCCCAAAGTTTCTACCGGAGAGTCAAGAAAACGTGTGCCAACCCCTATGCATAGGTTCATGGGCGGAACCCGCAAGTTGGTCACCAAAACATACATCAAGTGGCACGTGATATCCCATTGTCACCACAGACAAACACGGCAAGACATACATCAAGTGTTCTCATCATAAAGACTCAATCCAATAAGATAACTTCAAGAGGGAAACTCAATTCATCACAAGAGAGTAGAGGGGGAGAAACATCATAAGATCCAACTATAATAGCAAAGCTCGCGATACATCAAGATCGTGCCATAGAGAGAACACGAGAGAGAGAGAGAGAGAGATCAAACACATAGCTAATGGTACATACCCTCAGCCCCGAGGGTGAACTACTCCCTCCTCATCATGGATAGTGTTGCCTCCGAACGTATTCACCTTTGTGTGATGTCAACAATAATAGTTCATGCTAACTTACATCCAACTGGATATATATATCAGGATCACCCCAACACAAAGTGCTTGCCAAAGGATAAAATGAAAAAGGGAAAGGTGATGATCACCTTGACTCTTGCATAAAAGTAAAAGACATAAAGTAAAAGATAGGCCCTTCACAGAGGGAAGCAGAGGTTGTCATGTGCTTTTAGGGTTGGATGCACAAAATCTTAATGCGAATGAACGTCACTTTATATTGCCACTTGTATATGGACCTTTATTATGCAGTCCGTCACTTTTATTGCTTCCATAACAAGATCGTATAAAGCTATTTTCTTCACACCAAAAGATCATACATATTTAGAGAGCAATTTTTATTGCTTGCACCGATACATCAAGATCGTGCCATAGAGAGAGCATGAGAGAGAGAGAGAGAGATCAAACACATAGCTACTGGTACATACCCTCAGCCCCGATGGTGAACTACTCCCTCCTCGTCATGGATAGCGCCGGGATGATGAAGATGGCCACCGATGATGGATTCCCCCTCCGGCAGGGTGCCGGAACGGTCTCCCGAGAGGTTTTTGGTGGCTACGGAGGCTTGCGGCGGCGGAACTCCCGATCTATCTTCTCTGTGGATATTTTTAGGGTACATGGGACTATATAGGCGAAAGAAGTCGGTCGGGGGGTGCTCAAGGGGCCCACGAGACAGGGGGCGCGCCCAGTACCGGGGGGGGGGGGGCGCCCCCCTATCTTCTGGTCTCCTTGAGGATCTTCTGACGTAAACTACAAGTCTCCAGGATCATATTCTTCCAAAAAATCACGCTATCGAAGGTTTCATTCCATTTGGACTCTGTTTGATATTCCTTTTCTTCGAAATACTGAAACAGACAATAAAACAGCAATATGGGCTGGGCCTCCGGTTAATAGGTTAGTCCCAAAAGTAATATAAAAGTGTATAATAAAGCCCATAATCATTCAAAACAGATAATAAAATAGCATGAATGCTTCATAAATTATAGATACGTTGGAGACGTATCATCGGTGCTGGAGGAGTGTGGGCGACGGTTGAAGTACGACGGCTACTAAAATTTGGGTAAAGGAATTGATGCGGGGCGGGAGTGCCCAAGATCGTGCACGGTCCAATAAGAATATGCGTGTATGATAATAATGAAAAGTGGCGGAACCGCCGATTTCTGCAATGCTCAAGGCGGGTAGTTTGTTTTTATATTTCTAGCTAGCTGGTCTATCACACACGGTTCGTCCTAATTTCTAAATAAACTCACCCTCCTTTAGCTTGCGTAGTCGTGGTGATTTTACAGCGCACTTGCATCGCACACGGTTAAGCCAGTACTTGCACCATTTTGCTCGCGCTTGCGCAGTCGTGGTGATTTTACAGCGCACTTGCATCGCACACGGTTAAGACAGTACCTGCACCATTTTGCTCGCGCTTGCGCAGTCGTGGTGATTTTATAACGCACTTGCATCACACACGGTTAAACCAGTACCTCGACCATTTGCTCGCACTTGCGCAGTCATGCTGATTTTACAGGGTGCTTGCATCACACACGGTTAAGCCAGTACCTGCACCATTTTGCTCACGCTTGCGCAGTCGTAGTGATTTTACAGCAAAAAAACCCTATAAAAACATAATCTACAAATTAGCAAAACAAGGATGATCCCAAGGTTTATATAATATGCAACTTCCCACGGGGTAACACATCCTTGGACTACTCCAGCCCGAGCACGCTTAACTTCTGCATTCTATTCGACTAGGCTAGCGGATGGGAAGCGGCACCTTGCTGATAGGAATTGCCTCCTTGCCTTTAAGGCGTTTCACGCTGCTCACCCTATGGGACCTACTCCCTCCTATCACACACATTTGTTCTTTTAAAAACTGTGTGCGATGGATGGTGTGTCGCCGCCTAGCCTCCAATGAGCACTAACACTGGTAGCAGGAAACCGATGGGAGAAGAGGCGGGAAACCGATGAGAAGAGTGGCGGGAAACGGTAGCCTATTTAGAAAACGTACAAGAGAAGGAAGCGTGAGCTAGCACGACGCATGCGCATAGTGCTTACCCATGTACTGCATGTGCCGTCGAAAGACCTGAGGGTTGTCGTTTGATCTGGGAGCATCCAACGGTGCAGACGTACGATCCGTGGGGATTGGTTCTGGCCAATTAGAACACACGACTCAGATCGCGGGCAGCATCGGCCACGGTTTGGTAGGCACATGGCTTTCGTTTGGCCTTTTTATAGACTAATTGTCCTAGGCATTTAATGTCTATAATTCAAATCTGAACTTACTTGCTCCAGTTCACTAAAATGGCTAGAAAAATTATACATGTGTCCTTGGGTGCATGTTTAGGTCCCATGCCAGGAATGGGAACGAATTACAACCGTACCGGCATCCTGGCTCGTCCTCAAACATTTAGAATCTCGGTTTTTAAATCCCCGTAAATCCTAAACTCACCAAAAAGTCATTAAAGGTGGCATGATGTCACGTCATGACGCATATATGTCGTGGTAAAAACATTGTCCAATTTGGGCCAAGCTTTATTACAAACCTTTTACAAACCGGAGCCTGTCGCAAGAACCCTCATGGTTTCGATAGGGAAACGTGTCCCCTTGTGGGCCAAATGATAATGGCTCCATCATCTAGCCTCGTATTTTTTCTACATGCTACACATATGGAACAACGGGAGATTCGCGCTGAACTTTGAGATTATCCAGGGTTCGTTTGACCCTTTTTATTCATTAATTGAGTTTTCTAGGCATTTAATGTCCATAATTCAAATCCGAACTACAAATACATGCTCCAGTGCACCACAATGGTTAGAAAAAATGTACATGTGTCCTTGGGGTGCATGTTTAGGGTTTGTTTGGCCATTTTATATATCACTAATTAAGTTTTCTACGCATTAAATGTAGTCCATAATTCAAATTTGAACTACAAGCACAAAACTGGTGGAAAATCGTACATGTGTCATTGGGTGCATGTTTAGGTCTCATATAAGGAATGGGAATGAATTATAAACTTGTTGTCGTCCTGAATCATTGAGAATCTCGGTTTTTAAATCCTAGTAAATCAAAACTCACCCAAAAAACATGAAACTTGGCATGGTTTCATGACATGGCACATATATGTCGTAGTAAAAAATCTTCCAGTTTGAGAAGAGGCGCACACATTAGCCAACGAAGTCCTTTTGAAACAATAAGCTGACATGTTAATATCACAAACGGTTGTATTATATGAACCATGTCAATATTTAACCATACTCAGTGGCGTGCGTGCAACTATTTGATTAGATGGGACGAGCGCGAGAAGTCCGCCGTGCAGGCTCGACGGGACGCGTGCGAGCAGTCCGCCGCACAGGCTCGACGGGACACGTGCATCCTGTCCACCTGGTAGGATCGACGTGACATGTGCGAGCAGCAAGGCCGCCCATGCTCACCGGGAAGCGAGCTCTTTGACCTCCTTGCACCAGCCGCCGCCCGCCTCGCTCAAAACTTCACTATTAATGGGTTAATTAAAGCGCCTGGATGGAGGTTTTTTTAGGGGTGGACGGAGGGTGTTTGGTTGTGATCCCATGGCAGCATTTGCTTTGTTGGTGCTTTCAACTCGTATTCCGACCTAATTTAAATTGCCACATAGGGCAACGGATAATACGATGACAAATAAAATGGCAACGGATAGTACGTTGACAAATTTACAATGGCACAGATAATAATTATCTTACATATTCCGGATAAATTTAAATGCCACATGCAGCAAAGTCCGGAAGACACGGGGGCAAGATAAGAAGGAAATCATAGACAACGATCTAGATTGCTACTGTATCTACTCTATGATGGATCACTGGGCGATGACATCCTTCAGCTCCTTCCTCATTTCCTCACGACTTTGCTTCAAAGTAGCCATGGATTCCTCCACCTCCTGCTCGCGCTCGATCTGGAGCTTCCTCAAGTCACCCATCAGTTCCTCGAGGACCGTTGTCAGCATCATCCCCGAGGCACTGCTCTGCTCATGCAGCATCTTGCAGCCGGCGGCCTCCTCTTCCTTCTCGGTGAGCGCCTTGAGGAGCTTTGCATTGTCACCCACGAGTTGCTCGACGAGGCCGGCTGCCTTTTCAACCAAGGCATCGCTGATCTCGAGCAGCTTCATCAAGCCGTCGACCAGCTCCTGCTTCTTAATGAGGCCAGCGTGAATGTCGTCGTCGCCGGCCAAGGACTTCAGCAACGCCAGCTCGTGGCGATCGCCGATGCGGCGAGTGCGCTTGTGAGAGCCCTCGCGTTCCCATGAGAGCTCTTCGAGGGCTCCACAGCGCACCGGGACATCTCTGCTGCGGCTGCCGCTTTGCGGCGGGACCTCTCTAGTGCTTCTGCGGCCTTGGTCTTTGCTGCCTGGTTATATGCCCACCTGAAACTCCTCCTACCGGTCATGTCGGAACAACTTGACAGGAAAGACCAGTTTTGTAGGTGATGAGGAGAGGAACTGTGAAGTAATTTTCAAGTGGGTAGTTTTTATAGCCCGGTGCTAAGTGTGAACACATATTAGTTTGTGTTCGAAATATGCCCTAGAGGCAATAATAAATTAGTTATTATTATATTTCCTTGTTCATGATAATCGTTTATTATCCATGCTATAATTGTATTGATAGGAAACTCAGATACATGTGTTGATACATAGACAACACCATGTCCCTAGTAAGCCTCTAGTTGACTAGCTCGTTGATCAATAGATGGTTACGGTTTCTTGACCATGGACATTGGATGTCGTTGATAACGGGATCACATCATTAGGAGAATGATGTGATGGACAAGACCCAATCCTAATCCTAGCACAAAGATCGTGTAGTTCGTATGCTAAAGCTTTTCTAATGTCAAGTATCTTTTCCTTAGACCATGAGATTGTGCAACTCCCGGATACCGTAGGAAAGCTTTGGGTGTACCAAACGTCCTGGCGTAATCGGGTGGCTATAAAGGTACACTACGGGTATCTCCGAAAGTGTCGTTGGGTTGGCACGAATCGAGGCTCGGATTTGTCACTCCGTGTGGGAGAGAGTATCTCTGGGCCCACTCGGTAGGACATCATCATAATGTGCACAATGTGACCAAGGGGTTGATCACGGGATGATGTGTTACAGAACGAGTAAAGAGACTTGCCGGTAACGAGATTGAACAAGGTATCAGGATACCGACGATCGAATCTCGGGCAAGTACTATGCCGCTAGACAAAGGGATACGGGATTGATTGAATCCTCGACATCGTGGTTCATCCGATGAGATCATCGTGGAACATGTGGGAGCCAACATGGGTATCCAGATCCCGCTGTTGGTTATTGGTCGGAGAGTTGTCTCGGTCATGTCTACGTGTCTCCCGAACCCATAGGGTCTACACACTTAAGGTTCGATGATGCTAGGGTTATAGGGAATAGATGTACGTGGTTACCGAATGTTGTTCGGAGTCCCGGATGAGATCCCGGACATCACGAGGAGTTCCGGAATGATCCAGAGGTAAAGATTTATATATGGGAAGTCATCATACGGTCACCGAAATAATTCGGGGGGTTACCGGTATTGTACCGGGACCACGGAAGGGGTTCCGGGGGTCCATCGGGAGGGTCCACCTGCCCCGGAGGGCCCTATGGGCTGTTTGTGGAAAGGGACCAGCCCCTTAGTGGGCTGGGCGCCTCCCCCCTTAGGGCCCATGCGCCTAGGGTTTGGGGGAACCCTAAAGGGGGGGGGGCGCCCCCTTGCCTTGGGGGGCAAGGCAACACCCTCTGGCCACCGCCCCCTCCTCAGATTGGATCTGAGGAGGCCGGCCCCCTTCTCTCTTGCCCCTATATATATGTGGGGAGAGGGAGGGCAGCCGCACCCAAGTTCTGGCGCAGCCCTCCCCCTCTCCCAAGTCCTCCTCCTCTCCCGCGGTGCTTGGCGAAGCCCTGCAGGATTGCCACGCTCCTCCTTCACCACCACGCCGTTGTGCTGCTGCTAGACGGAGTCTTCCCCAACCTCTCCCTCTCTCCTTGCTGGATCAAGGCATGGGAGACGTCACTGGGCTGCATGTGTGTTGAACGCGGAGGTGCCGTCCGTTCCGCACTAGGATCATCGATGATTTGGATCACGACGAGTCGACTCCATCAACCCGTTCACTTGAGCGCTTCGCTTAGCGATCTACAAGGGTATGTAGATGCACTCTCCTTCCCTCGTTGCTAGATTACTCCATAGATTGATCTTGGTGATGCGTGAAAATTTTGAATTTCTGCTCGTTCCCCAACAAAGGCATCATGAGCTAGGTCTATGCGTAGTTACTATGCATGAGTAGAACACAAAGCAGTTGTGGGCGTAGATGTTGTTTATTTTCTTGCCACTACTAGTCTTATCTTGCTTCGCGGCATCGTGGGATGAAGCGGCCGGACCGACCTTACGTGCGCTTACGTGAGACAGAGTTCCACCGATGACATGCACTAGTTGCATAAGGTGGCTAGCGGTGTCTGTCTCTCCCGCTTAGTTGGAGCGGATTCGATGAAAAGGTTCCTTATGAAGGGTAAATAGAAATTGGCATATCACGTTGTGGTTTTACGTAGGTAAGAAACGTTCTTGCTAGAACACCTATAGAAGCCACGTAAAAACTTGCAACAACAATTAGAGGACGTCTAACTTGTTTTTGCAGCAAGTGTTTTGTGATGTGATATGGCCAAAGGATGTGATGAATGATATATGTGATGTATGAGATGATCATGTTCTTGTAATAGGAATCACGACTTGCATGTCGATGAGTATGACAACCGGCAGGAGCCATAGGAGTTGTCTTTATTTTTTGTATGACCTGCGTGTCATTGAAGAACGCCATGTGAATTACTTTACTTTATTGCTAAACGCGTTAGCCATAGAAGTAGAAGTAGTCGTTGGCGTGACAACTTCATGAAGACACAATGATGGAGATCATGATGATGGAGATCATGGTGTCATGCCAGTGACGAAGATGATCATGGCGCCTCGAAGATGGAGATCAAAGGAGCAATATGATATTGGCCATATCATGTCACTTTTTGATTGCATGTGATGTTTATCATGTTTTGCATCTTATTTGCTTAGAATGACGGTAGTAAATAAGATGATCCCTCATAATAGTTTCAAGAAAGTGTTCACCCTAACTGTGCACCATTGTGAAAGTTCGTCGTTTTGAAGCACCACGTGATGATCGGGTGTGATAGATTCTAACGTTCACATACAACGGGTGTAAGCCAGATTTACACACGCGATACACTTAGGTTGACTTGACGAGCCTAGCATGTACAGACATGGCTTCGGAACACGGAAGACCGAAAGGTCGAGCATGAGTCGTATAGAAGATACGATCAACATGAAGATGTTCACCGACATTGACTAGTCCTTCTCACGTGATGATTGGACACGACCTAGTTGACTCGGATCATGTAATCACTTAGATGACTAGAGGGATGTCTGTCTGAGTGGGAGTTCATAAGATGAACTTAATTATCCTAAACATAGTCAAAAGGTCTTTGCATATTATGTCGTAAGCTCACGCTTTAGTTCTATTGTTTAGATATGTTCCTAGAGAAAATTTAGTTGAAAGTTGATAGTAGCAATTATGCAGACTAGGTCCGTAAACTGAGGATTGTCCTCGTTGCTTCGAAGAAGGCTTATGTCCTTAATGCACCGCTCAGTGTGCTGAACCTTGAACGTCGTCTGTGGATGTTGCGAACATCTGACACACACGTTTTGATGACTACGTGATAGTTCAGTTAAACGGTCTAGAGTTGAGGCACCAAAGACGATTTCGAAACGTCGCGGAACATATGAGATGTTTCGAGGGCTAAAATTGGGATTTCAGGCTCATGCCCACGTTAAGAGGTATAAGACCTCCGACGATTTTCTTCGCCTGCAAACTAACGGAGAAAAGCTCAATCGTTGAGCTTGTGCTCAGATTGTCTGAGTACAACAATCACTTGAGTCGAGTGGTAGTTGATCTTCTAGATGAGATAGTGATGTTTCTCCAAAGTCATTGCTACCAAGCCGCTAGAGCTTCGTGATGAACTATAACATATCAGGGATAGATATGATGATCCTTGAGATATTCGCGATGTTTAACACCGCAAAAGTAGAAATCAAGAAGGAGCATCAATCGTTGATGGTTGGTGAAACCACTAGTTTCAAGAAGGTCAAGGGCAAGAAGGGATACTTCATGAAATGACAAATCAGCTGCTGCTCTAGTGAAGAAACCCAAGGTTGAACCCAAACCCGAGACTAAGTGCTTCTATAATAAGGGGAACAGCCACTAGAGCAGAATTACCCTAATTACTTGGTAGATGAGAAGGCTGGAAAGGTCGAAAGAAGTATATTGGATATACATTATGTTAATGTGTACTTTACTAGTACTCCTAGTAGCACCAGGGTATTAGATACCGGTTCGGTTGCTAAGTGTTAGTAACTCGAAATAAAAGGCTCATGGAGTAGAGCGGAAACTAGCTAAAGGTGAGTGGCGATATGTGTTGGAAGTTTTCCAAGCTTGATGTGATCAAGCATCGCACGCTCCCTCTACCATCGAGATTGGTGTTAAACCTAAATAATTGTTATTTGGTGTTTGCATTGAGCATAGACATGATTGGATCATGTCTATCACAATACGGTTATTCATTTAAGGAGAATAATGGCTACTCTGTTTGTTTGAATAATACCTTCAATGGTCTTGCACCTAAAATGAATGGTTTATTGAATCTCGATCATAGTGATACACAGGTTCATGCCAAAAGATATAAGATAGTAATGATAGTACCACCTACCTGTGGCACTGCCATGTAAGTCATATTGGTATAAAACGCATGAAGAAGCTCCATGATGATGGATCTTTGGACTCACTCATTTTGAAAGGTTTGAGACATGCAAACCATGTTTATTGGTGTATATGCATGAAGAAACTCCATGCAAGTAGACCGTTTGGACTCACTTGATTTTGAATCACTTGAGACATGCAAATCATACCACATGGGCAAGATGACCGAAAGCCTCGTTTTCAGTAAAATGGAACAAGAAAGCAACTTGTTGGAAGTAATACATTTTGATGTGTGCAGTCCAATGAGTGCTGAGGCACGCAGTGGATATCGTTATGTTCTTAGTTCACGGATGCTTTGAGTAGATACTGAGTATATTTACTCGATAAAACACAAGTCTGAATTATTGAATGGTTCAAGTAATTTCAGAGTGAAGTTGAAGATCATCGGGACAAGAGGATAAAATGTCTATGATATGATGATAGAGATGAGTATCTGAGTTACGAGCTTTGGCACGCAATTAAGACATTGTGGAAATTGTTTCACAATTAATACCGCCTGGAACACCATAGTGTGATGGTGTGTCCGAACATCATAGTTGCACCCTATTGGATATGGTGCGTACCATGATGTCTCTTATCGAATTACCACTACCGTTCATGGGTTAGGCATTAGAGACAACCACATTCACTTTAGTAGGGCACCACGTAATTCCGTTAAGACGACACTGTTTGAACTATGGTTTGGAGAAACCTGAGTTGTCGTTCCTTAAAAGTTTGGGGCTGCGACGCTTATGTGAAAAGTTTCAGGTTGATAAGCTCAAACCCAAAGCGGATAAAATGCATCTTCATAGGACACCCAAAACAGTTGGGTATACCTCCTAATTCAGATCTGAAAGCAATAGCAATTGTTTCTTGAATCGGGTCCTTTCTCGAGGAAAAGTTTGTCTCGGAAAGTTGAGTGGGAGCATGGTGGAGACTTGATGAGGTTATTGAACCGTCACTTCAACTAGTGTGTAGCAAGGCACAGGAAGTTGTTCCTGTGGCGCCCACACCAATTGAAGTAGAAGCTTATGATAGTGATCATGAAGTTTCGGGTCAAGTCACTCATCAGACCTCGTCTGGGTGACAAGGATGCGTACTACTTGAGTGGTACAAGAATCTGTCTTGAAGGTCATGTTGCTAGACAACAATGAACCTACGAGCTATGGAGAAGCGATGGTGGGCCCATATTCCGACAAATGGTTAGAAGCCGTGAAATCCGAGATAGGATCCATGTATCAGAACAAAGCATGGACTTTGGTGGACTTGCCCGATGATCGGCAAGCCATTGAGATAAATGGATCTTTAAGAAGAAGACGGACGTGGACGGTAATGTCACCGTCTATGAAGCTCGACTTGTGGCGAAGAGTTTTTCACAAGTTCAAGGAGTTGACTACGATGATATTTTCTCATATGTAGTGATGCTTAAGTCCGTCGGAATCATGTTAGCATAAGCTGCATTTATGAAATCTGACAGATGGATGTCAAAACAAGTTTCCTTACCAGTTTTCGTAAGGAAAGGTTGTATGTGATACAATCAGAAAGGTTTTGTCGATCCTAAGGATGCTAAAAGGTATCTTAGGCTCCAAATGATCCTTCCATGGACTGGAGTAAGCATCTCGGAGTTGGAATATACACTTTGATAAGATGATCAAAGATTTTGGGTTCATACAAAGTTTATGAGAAACTTGTATTTCCAAAGAAGTGAGTGGGAGCACTATAGAATTTCTGATGAGTATATGTTGTTGACATATTGTTGATCAGAAATGATGTAGAATTTCTGGAAAGCATATAGGGTTGTTTGAAAAGTGTTTTTCATTAGAATACAAGCTGCTTGAACATTGAGAATCAAGATCTATGAGGATAGATCAAAAATGCTTAATGGTACTTTCAAATGAGCACATACCTTGACATGACCTTGAGGGTGTTCAAGATGGATCAGTCAAAGAAGGAGTTCTTGCCTGAGTTGTAAGGTATGAAGTTAAGACTTAAAGCTCGACCACGATAGAAGAGAGAGAAAGGACGAAGGTTGTCCCCTATGCTTTAGACGTAGGCTCTACAGTATGCTATGCTAAGTACCGCACCTGATGTGTGCCTTGCCACATGTCTAGCAAGAGGGTACAAAGGTGATCAAGGAGTGGATCACCAGATAGCGGTCAAAATTATCCTTAGAGGAACAAGGACATGTTTCTCGATTATGGAGGTGATAAAGAGTTTGGCGTAAAGGGTTACGTCGATGCAAGCTTTAACACCTATCCGAATGGCTCTGAGTAGCAAAACGGATACGTATAGTGGAGTAACCATTTGGAATAGCTCCAAGTGGAGCGTGGAAGCAACATTTACAATATGACCTAGAGATTTGCGAAGTACATACGGATCTGAGTGTTGCAGACCCGTTGACTAAAACCTCTCTCAGAAGCAAAACATGATCAAACCCCAGAACTCATTGAGTCTTAATCACATGATGATGTGAACTAGTTTAGACACTAGTAAACTCTTTGGGTGTTGATCACATGGCGATGTGACCTGTGAGTGTTAATCACATGGCGATGTGAACTAGATTATTGACTCTAGTGCAAGTGGGGGACTATTGGAAATATGCCCTAGAGGCAATAATAAATTAGTTATATTATATTTCCTTGTTCATGATAATCGTTTATTATCCATGCTATAATTGTATTGATAGGAAACTCAGATACATGTGTGGATACATAGACAACACCATGTCCCTAGTAAGCCTTTAGTTGACTAGCTCGTTGATCAATAGATGGTTACGGTTTCTTGACCATGGACATTGGATGTCATTGATAACGGGATCACATCATTAGGAGAATGATGTGATGGACAAGACCCAATCCTAAGCCTAGCACAAAGATCGTGTAGTTCGTATGCTAAAGCTTTTCTAATGTCAAGTATCATTTCCTTAGACCATGAGATTGTGCAACTCCGGATCTTGTAGGAATGCTTTGGGTGTACCAAACGTCACAACGTGAATCGGGTGGCTATAAAGGTACACTACGGTATCTCCGAAAGTGTCTGTGGGTTGGCACGAATCAAGATGGGATTTGTCACTCCGTGTGACGGAGAGGTATCTCTGGCCCACTCGGTAGGACATCATCATAATGTGCACAATGTGACCAAGGGGTTGATCACGGGATGATGTGTTACGGAACGAGTAAAGAGACTTGCCGGTAATGAGATTGAACAAGGTATCGGGATACCGACGATCAAATCTCGGGCAAGTACTATACCGCTAGACAAATGGAATTGAATATGGGATTGATTGAATCCTCGACATCGTGGTTCATCCGATGAGATCATCGTGGAACATGTGGGAGCCAACATGGGTATCTAGATCCCGATGTTGGTTATTGGCCGGAGAGTTGTCTCGGTCATGTCTACGTGTCTCCCGAACCCGTAGGGTCTACACACTTAAGGTTCGATGAAGCTAGGGTTATAGGGAATAGATGTACGTGGTTTACGAATGTTGTTCGGAGTCCCGGATGAGATCCCGGATGTCACGAGGAGTTCCGGAATGATCCAGAGGTAAAGATTTATATATGGGAAGTCATCATACGGTCACCGGAATAATTCGGGGGTTACGGTATTGTCTGGGACCACGAAGGGTTCCGGGTCCACCGGGAGGGTCCACCTGCCCCGGAGGTCCCTATGGGCTGTTTGTGGAAAGGGACCAGCCCCTTAGTGGGCTGCGCGCCTTCCCCCTTAGGGCCCATGCGCCTAGGGTTTGGGGGAACCCTAAAGGGGGGCGCCCCTTGCCTTGGGGGGCAAGGCAACCCCCTCTGGCCACCGCCCCCTCCTCAGATTGGATCTAAGGTCGCCGGCCCCCTTCTCCCTTGCCCCTATATATATGTGGGGAGAGGGAGGGCAGCCGCACCCAAGTTCTGGCGCAGCCCTCCCCCTCTCCCAAGTCCTCCTCTCCCGCGGTGCTTGGCGAAGCCCTGCAGGATTGCCACGCTCCTCCTTCACCACCACGCCGTCGTGCTGCTGGTGGACGGAGTCTTCCCCAACCTCTTCCTCTCTCCTTGCTGGATCAAGGCATGGGAGACGTCACCGGGCTGCATGTGTGTTGAACGCGGAGGTGCCGTCCGTTCCGCACTAGGATCAGCGGTGATTTGGATCACGACGAGTACGACTCCATCAACCCCGTTCACTTGAACGCTTCCGCTTAGCGATCTACAAGGGTATGTAGATGCACTCTCCTTCCCCTCATTGCTAGATTACTCCACAGATTGATCTTGGTGATGTGTAGAAAATTTTGAATTTCTGCTACGTTCCCCAACAGTGACATCATGATCTAGGTCTACGCGTAGTTACTATGCACGAGTAGAACACAAAGCAGTTGTGGGCGTAGATGTTGTTAATTTTCTTGCCACTACTAGTCTTATCTTGCTTCGGCGGCATCGTGGGATGAAGCGGCCCGGACCGACCTTACACGTACGCTTACGTGAGACAGGTTCCACCGACTGACATGCACTAGTTGCATAAGGTGGCTAGCGGGTGTCTGTCTCTCCCACTTTATGAGCGGATTCGATGAAAAGGGTCCTTATGAAGGGTAAATAGAAATTGGCATATCACGTTGTGGTTTTACGTAGGTAAGAAACGTTCTTGCTAGAACACCTATAGAAGCCACGTAAAAACTTGCAACAACAATTAGAGGACGTCTAACTTGTTTTTTGCAGCAAGTGTTTTGTGATGTGATATGGCCAAAGGATGTGATGAATGATATATGTGATGTATGAGATGATCATGTTCTTGTAATAGGAATCACGACTTGCATGTCGATGAGTATTAAAACCGGCAGGAGCCATAGGAGTTGTCTTTATTTTTTGTATGACCTACGTGTCATTGAAGAACGCCATGTAAATTACTTTACTTTATTGCTAAACGCGTTAGCCATAGAAGTAGAAGTAGTCGCTGGCGTGACAACTTCATGAAGACACGATGATGGAGATCATGATGATGGAGATCATGGTGTCATGCCGGTGACGAAGATGATCATGGCGCCCCGAAGATGGAGATCAAAGGAGCAGTATGATATTGGCCATATCATGTCACTTTTTGATTGCATGTGATGTTTATCATGTTTTGCATCTTATTTGCTTAGAATGACGGTAGTAAATAAGATGATCCCTCATAATAATTTCAAGGAAGTGTTCACCCTAACTGTGCATCGTTGCGAAAGTTCGTCGTTTCGAAGCACCACATGATGATCGGGTGTGATAGATTCTAACGTTCACATACAACGGGTGTAAGCCAGATTTACACAGGCGATACACTTAGGTTGACTTGACGAGCCTAGCATGTACAGACATGGCCTCGGAACACGGTAGACCGAAAGGTTGAGCATGAGTCGTATAGAAGATACGATCAACATGAAGATGTTCACCGACGTTGGCTAGTCCGTCTCACGTGATGATCGGACACAACCTAGTTGACTCGGATCATGTAATCACTTAGATGACTAGCGGGATGTCTATCTGAGTGGGAGTTCATAAGATGAACTTAATTATCCTGAACATAGTCAAAAGGTCTTTGCAAATTATGTCATAAGCTCACGCTTTAGTTCTACTGTTTAGATATGTTCCTAGAGAAAATTTAGTTGCTACTGTGAAATTTGACTTAGGTCCAGATTAGTAAACGAAGCTTGTTTCCTTCGCCGTTTGACTTTCATTGCTTTGTTTGATTTGATTCTTTTTGCAAACCAGAGTTCTTAAGTTGAACTTTCTGGTTAGATCTCTTATTTGAGTTTTACCTGTGCATTAGATGAGTACTTATTGTATGCTTGTTTATTTTTTGCAATAGAGTACCCGGATTGCGCCGCTTGCTACTTCGAATCCCTAGGTTTCACGGATCATCAGCAAGGCAAGTACCACTTTGATCATACCTTTTTATTACCCAATTTTTATGCATTAGATCAATCCTCAAACAATTGCATGATTAGGATCTGATTAATATGTGGGTTTTGGGAAGTAGATGAGGTAGTACCTATTACCTGTTTTATTATCAAACCCTTGGGAGTTACTTCTACGTTTGCTTATTATGCCATGCTATGCTAATAGACATGGATTGGGTGAGTGTATCCATGAGAGATGTGAGATTGTTAATTAATGGTTTATTTAAGGTGGCAACTTTAATACACATCTGGGTGGATTGAGGCACTTGGGAATTCCAGGATTGCCTGTTTGTTTTAGACCGCCACCCAGGCTCAAAGGGATCATAAGATTATTCATGCTATAAACTTCCGTGTGCAGCCACATGCTATTATGGGCTCTAGCATAGTTGATTAAGTCGTGTGAACTCTTACAAAGGGTAGACTAGCGTATGTAGGGAAAGTAGGTGTACAGGTCTACCCATCGTAAGGTGCTAGCGCTTCTGAAAGACTATGTCTCGGTCATCCGTTTCTCAAACACCATGTAGTGCGAGAAAACCAATGGAGGAGATCGAGTCGTGTGGGGAAAAGTGCGCAAACCTCTGCAGAGTGTATAAACTAATCATGATTAGCCATGTCCCCGGTTATGGACGTTTTGAGTATCTAGTACTTGGATTATCATGTGAATCTCATCATGTTACTTTAATTAATATTGTTAGGTTTGTCTATTGATGATATTCTAATTGGGATTGAGAATGCTGTCAACCATTCTCAATGTTTAACAACCACCATGATAGTTAAATAAATTTATTCCTTTGCAGTAGGGAAAAATTGGCTTTATGCAAAACTGTAACCATAGAGCTTTCCACCAGCCATATATGCATGTAGTATAGCATTACTCTTTCATTACTCTCTATGTGTTACATTGCCACCATATTCCATGTGTTTGACCGTTTGGCTGCAACGCTCATGTTGCGACTTCTCGCACTTTACAGTAAGATGCCTTAGGATCGTGGTTCTATACTCAGTGATGCCGTTGGAGTTGATGGACTCACTTATCTTCCAAGCCTTCCACTGTTATCATTATTAGATGGCCTTAAGCCATATTTATTGTAATAAGCTCTCTTTGGAGGCATTTGATGTAATAAGTGTGTGATTGCTACTCTGTTATAAATCCTTTGAGTAATTGTGCGTGTCAAGATTCTCGATCCAGGATGACACTGATGCACATAGATCAGACTGTTTGAGGTCTGGTCGCTACAAGATGGTATCAGAGCACACGCTGACTGTAGGACACGACCACTAAGCTAAAGCCCAAGCTCACTACTCCCTCTTCTCATTTCTAACTCCTCATCTTTTCTACTCTTTTAGGATGGCGGATGCAAGGAACAAGTTTACGCAACCGGATGAAGATACACCCTTTGGACGACACCTGAAGGAAGTCACTAAGTACCTGAAGATCGGAGTACCAAGCTTCACCGGAACCTACAACGCCACTTTACCTAAAGAAGAGCGTTGGATGATTCAAGTTCAAGTTCCAGGAAGGACGTTCATGCCCGTCACTGAGCCCATAGAGTTTTCCTTTGATGCACCGACCTAGAGTCTAGGAAAGAGCATGGCAGCCCACATCACCATGGGACGTATTGGAGAAGTTTACCACAAGGAGCTTAAGGATACTATCTACCAGATTTGTGGGTGCCGAGATGAGCAATGGGAGATGATCAGCACCAGGAAGGATAGATCAATTACAGCTTTCATCCAGGAGTTAAACCAGCACATTCGACGCCAGGAGAACCAGATGTGCGCAGGCATGATAGACCTGAAGAAAGCCCTGACTAAAATCACGGGACAAGAAGAAGAACTCAAATCTACACACGATGGATATGAGGAGGAAATAGCAACGATAGTAGAGAAGAATGATGATCTGAAGAAGAAGCTAAGAGTGTTTGTGGGATTTGCCGCAACTGGAGAAGATGAAGATTGCACTTGTCCAGAGAACTACATCATCATCGACGACACCGACTCGGACCCAGACGATAGCGATGATGACTATGTTGATGAAGCTGGAGCAGATATCATGGAGTCTTCATCGGAGCAGTTTTTCTAGTCGACCACCATAACAGTAGTAGTATTTCCCCATGTATCTAGTATAGTCCGAGCACTTTTGTAACGATAGATAGACCATTGTATGCCCTTGCTTGTTTGAATGAAGTGTTTTGATTGCATTGGTCTCATGTGCATATGGGTAGTGTTTTCCCTCTAGACCTCATTCTATTCTGTATTCTCATCTTTTCTAAACCCTCAAATGCCTCCGAGAGGTGACAATGGATTTGCTTTCCCACCGGAGCTCACTCAGTTGATCCAGCAGCAGAATGCCTTGATGCAGTTGTTAGTCCAGAATCAGACTCAGGGGAACAACAACAACAACAACCCATCACCACCACCACATGCTGATCACTTAACCCATTTTCTTAGGCTGAATCCACCGGTGTTCTCCAATAGCACCGAGCCGATTGTTGTAGATGATTGGCTTCACAAGACAGCCAGGGATTTAACCACTGCAGGATGCACAGATGCGGAGAAGGTGCGATTTGCCGCACATCAATCAGGAGTTGTGCAGGAGGAAGTACCAGTAGTGAAGGATTTTCCTGATGTATTTCCAGAAGAGCTGCCATTCATGCCACCGGATAGAGACATCAAGTTTTTGATTGAGCTTTTGCCAGGCATAGGGCCGATATCTAAGAGACCATACAGGATGCCTGCAAAAGATTTGGAGGAGATTAAGAAGTAGATTAAGGAGTTACTGGATAAAGGCTATATTCGACCAAGTTCTTCGCCTTGGGGATCGCAAGTACTTCTAGTGGAGAAGAAGGACGTATCATTGAGGATGGTTGTTGATTATTGAGGATTGAATGCAGTAACAATCAAGAACAAGTACCCACTGCCGATAATCAATGATCTGTTTGACCGATTGCAAGGAGCTAAGGTATTTTCCAAGATCGATCTGCGATCAGGATACCATTAGTTGAAGATTCGAGAGCAGGATATACCTAAGACGGCTTTTACCACCAGGTATGGGCTGTACGAATATACTGTTATGTCATTTGGTCTGACTAACGCACCTGCTTATTTCATGAACATGATGAACAAAGTATTTATGGAGTTTCTGGATAAGTTCGTCATGGTGTTCATTGATGATATTTTAGTCTACTCAAAGAACGAAGAAGAGCATAAGGAGCATTTGCGTTTGGTATTGGAGAAGCTCAGAGAACACCAGTTATACGCCAAGTTTAGCAAATGCAAATTTTGGTTGAAGGAAGTCGGATTCCTCGGACATGTTATCTCCGGAGAAGGTATAGGAGTAGACCCCACCAAAGTTGTCACTGTGACCAATTGGGTAGCACCAACAACAGTTGGAGAGATCCGGAGTTTCCTTGGACTCGCAGGATACTATCGGAGATTTATTGAGAACTTCTCAAAGATTGTAAAACCTATGACGGAACTATTGAAGAGGGATACCAAGTTCATTTGAACTGAGGAGTGTGAGGCCAGTTTACAGAAATTGAAGGAACGTTTGGTTACCTCGCCAGTGTTGATTCTGCCAGATCAGAGCAAGGATTACGAGGTGTATTGTGACGCTTCACGTCGAGGACTTGGAGCAATGCTTATGCAGGAGGGGAGAGTTGTTTCATATGCTTCTCGACAGCTTAAGCCTCATGAGTTGAATTATGCCACACACGATTTGGAGTTAGCAGCCGTGGTGCATGCATTGAACACTTGGAGACATTTCTTATCGGAAATCATTGTGAGGTGTACATGGATCACAAGAGTTTGAAGTACATTTTCACGCAGAAGGAGTTAAATCTCAGGCAAAGGAGATGGTTGGAACTCATCGAAGATTATGATATGAGATTGCATTACCACCCAGGAAAGGCTAACGTAGTAGCCGACGCGTTGAGCCGTAAGAGCCATGTAAATACACTCATGACCGGAGAGTTACCGAAGGAGTTAGCCGAGGACCTTCGCGAGCTATGTTTAGAGATAGTTCCGAGAGGCTATGTAGCAGCATTGGAGATTTAGTTGACTTTGATGGATAAGATCAGAGAAGCTCAGAAGGCCGACAAGGAAATAGCCGCCATAAAGGAGAAGATGAGCAAAGGAAAAACTAAGGGATTTCGTGAGGATGACCACGATACCTTATGGTTTGAGGACCGCGTTTATGTGCCTAATGACCCGGAGATCAGGAAGTTAATTCTACAAGAGGCCCATGATTCACCATATTCGATTCACCCAGGAAATACGAAGATGTATTTGGATTTGAAGGACACTTTCTGGTGGACCGGAATGAAGAAGGATATTGCGGAGTATGTAGCAGTTTGTGATGTATGTCAGAGAGTAAAGGCAGAGCATCAGAAGCCAGCAGGGTTGTTATAGCCATTGCCGATACCCGAATTGAAGTGCGATAAACTAGGCATGGATTTTATCACGGGATTGCCCAGGGCTCGTTCAGGCTATGACTCGATTTGGGTTGTAGTCGATCGTTTGACGAAGGTAGCTCATTTCATTCCAGTGAAGACCACTTACACCAGTGCTAAGTTAGCCAAGATATACATGACCAGGATCGTATGTCTGCATGGAGTTCCGAGGAGCATTGTATCAGATAGAGGAACCCGGTTTACCTCAAAGTTCGGAATCGGTTGACGAAACTTTGGGTACCGGGCTAGAGTTGATATAACCTTTCATCCGCAGCATGATGGATGAGACGAGAGAGTTAGTCAGATTTTGGAGGATATGCTGAGAGCTTGTGTGCTAGATTACGGATCTAGTTCGGACGACAATTTGCCATACGCGGAGTTCTCTTACAACAACAGTTATCAATCCAGTTTGAAGATGGCCCCTTTCGAAGCCTTGTACGGAAGGAGGTGCAGGACCTCGTTGTGGGATGAAGTTCGAGACTGCCAGTTGTTTGGACCGGATTTGATTAAGGAGTCTGAACGGAAAGTGAAGTTGATTCGCAATATGCTCAAGGTAGCCCAGTCCAGGCAGAAAAGCTATGCCAATTCAAAACGCAAGGAGACAGTTTACAAAGTCGGAGATAGAGTCTATCTTCGAGTATCTCCACTCGAGGAGTTAAGCGTTTTGGAGTTAAGGGAATGTTAGCACCGTGTTTTGTGGGACCATACAAAGTTTTGGAGCGTATGGGAGAAGTTGCCTACAAGTTGGAATTGCCTGAGGGATTGTCAAGAGTTCATGATGTATTCCACGTTTCCCAGTTGAAGAAGTGCCACACAGAGATGGCTGATATACCGCTAAGAGATACAATCTTGTTACCGAAGCGATTGATTAGACGATTGAGGAGTCTGGACTAGGGGTGTCCGGATAGCGAACTATCATCTTTGGCGAACTCCAAGACTATGAAGATACAAGATTGAAGACTTCGTCCCGTGTCCGGATGGGACTTTCCTTGGCGTGGAAGGCAAGCTTGGCGATCTGGATATGTAGATCTCCTACCATTGTAACCGACTCTGTAACCCTAACCTCCCCGTGTCTATATAAACCGGAGGGTTTTAGTCCGTGGGACAAACAACAATCATACCATAGGCTAGCTTCTAGGGTTTAGCCTCCTTGATCTCGTGGTAGATCTACTCTTGTACTACCCATATCATCAATATTAATCAAGCAGGAGTAGGGTTTTCCCTCCACTGAGAGGACCCGAACCTGGGTAAAAACATCGTGTCCCTTGTCTCCTATTACCATCTGCCTAGATGCACACTCCGGGACCCCCTACCCGAGATCCGCCGGTTTTGACACCGACATTGGTGCTTTCATTGAGAGTTCCTCTGTGCCGTCGCTATCAGGAAGGATGCCTTGTCCCATCTTTAAAGACGGCACCGTTGCTAAAGGAGCTTTGGCCATCGGCCAAACTATCTGGCTAGGCAGTTTTCTTATGACCGCCTGTTCGGCCGCCGCGCTGACGATGACTTCTCGGGTCATCAAAAGCAATCTTCACGTCAACTCGGAACTTGCCGAGCAGCTAGATCCGATGGAGCTCTCCTCCTTAAAACGAGCTCTTGGATCGCATCGCCGCCCTGGGAGTCGCTACGGACTACAATCAGATTGGGCCTAAAACCGATCTGAGAGAGATCAACTCTCTCGAGGCCACCCACCACGTTGCTGTGGTGGAGGAACAGTACGACGACCCTTCTTCAATATTAAGGACTAGTTATGTCCGGATTCCCGACCCCTCCATGCCGGATTCCCGCAGAGGGACGGACGTCGATCAAGTCCTGAACCTAAAGTCAGGCAGCGGGCTAGATTCATTGGACAATATCCAAAAACCCAAGCTTCCAAGTTCAGAAACTTTTCGGCCCTTGAGTCTTAGATTGGACGGGGTTCCAAATTTAATTCCACCCGCTCACCCAAACATAAGCGATCTATCCCGAATCCGGCAAGAGCCCGCTGAAATAGTACACCATTACTGGGCCAAATTCCTCCTGGTTATGGACAAGATAAAGGACTGCCGCGAGGAAGACGCAATCTCACTTTTCTGCAATAATTGCACGGACAAGGGAATCCTAAATGCCATAAGTCATCGTGAAATTACACGCTTTCCCGACTTGGCATCCATAGTACGAAAGTACTGTGCGATGGAGAGCGCCTGGAAAACCGAAACCAAATTTTGGGATAATCCGGCTCCAAATACAACCCTAGTCCGAAATAAAAGGGTGCATCATCGCCAGGCACCTAGGTTAAATACCAAAAAGCAAAAACCCCCTAAAGGGCACGAAACCGTACTGGAGGGATGGCTCAATGGACCCTGCAAAATTCATAGTACAGAGGGCGCCACTCCAACTCATAGCCTTCGGGCATGTTGGATACTACGGCAGGTGGCCAAAAGTGGCGAAGAGCTTCTAGCCCCAGAGAACCAGCCCAAAGAACACCAAAGATGGTATTAATATCTTGAGACTTTCGCATCAAATAATATCGGAAACAAACACTCCATAACCTTGCAAGTCTACCAAGTAGCAACAATAAACCCATGGGTGACATGGCTACTACCTTTAATGCGAAAGTGACGAACCTAAATTCAACAGCCCGAGCACCACCACATTGGTCCTCACCAATAGTGGGCGACTTCACCTACTAAGGTACTCATGGATGGTGGCAGCGGATTAAATCTCATTTACAAGGAAACCCTTGAAAAATGGAAATAGACTTGAGCCGCATTGAGCGAAGCAAAGACAACCTTTAGAGGAATAATCCTAGTCGGAAGCATGTTGCACAGAAAAATCAAACTAGATGTGGTGTTCGCTCCTTCGACAATTACAGTCCGAGGAGGTCACGCCCAAGTGGCCCCATTTAGCAGCGGATATCACGCTTTATTAGGGCGAGAGGCATTCACAATTTTTCAAGCTATACCCCATTACGGGTACATGAAGCTCAAAATGCCCGGGCCCAACAGAATCATCACTCTTGCCAGAGATCCGAACATAGCACTCCGCACCGAAAATAAGACAGCCGCACTAGCCCTCGAGGCACTATCCGAAGCCCTAGCGGCCGAAGAACTCACTGCGCTGTGCTCCACGGTGAACAGGGACGATGTGATACTCGATAAGAGATCCAAGTCCACCTCTTTTAAACCAGCAGACGAAATAGTCAAATTCCAAGTCCATCCAACGGACCCTACAAAGATGGCCTCCATTGGGGCACAGTTAAACCCTGATGTAGACGCCGCACTACGAGAATTCCTACGCGAAAATTGGGACATCTTTGCCTGGCACCCCTCAGACATGCCAGGAATCCCACGCCGGCTGGCCAAGCACAACCTAAATATCCTAAAAGGATTCAAGCCAGTCAAACAGGCTCTTCGACGTTTTTCCGAAAACAAGAGACAGGCAATGGGAGAGGAGCTAGCCAAACTTTTGGAAGCCTGATTCATCAGAGATATAAAACATCCGGACTGGCTAGCAAACCTGGTGATGGTACCAAAGAAGGATAAATCCTGGCGCCTATGTGTCGACTTCAAGGACCTTAACAAGGCTTGCCCAAAGGATCCATTCCCCCTCCCCAGCATCGATCAAATCATCGACGCTACCGCAGGGCACGATTCATTGTGCTTCCTTGATGCATACTCCGGCTACCACCAAATCAAGATGGCGGAGCCAGACCAAGCCGCAACGGCATTCATCACTCCATACGGACCATTCTGCTTCAACACAATGCCCTTCAGGCTCAAAAACGCCGGTGCAACATATCAGTGCATGATTCAGACATGTCTGGCAAACCAGATCGGCAAAACAGTGGAGGCATACGTAGACGATGTGGCCGTCAAATCCAAGCATGTCGAAACTCTAGTAGATGACTTGAGGCTCACATTCGACAATCTCCGAGCATATGACATTAAGCTCAACCCGGAAAATGCGTTTTGGCATCACCGGTAAAGCTCTTGGGCTTCATTGTATCTGGTAGAGGAATTGAAGCAAACCCAGCCAAGATCCGAGCTCTGTCACAATTGGATATCCCAAAATACCTCAAGCAAATACAAAAGTTGACTGGATGCATGGCGGCTCTAAACCGCTTTATCTCCCGCTTAGGAGAAAAGGCATTACCCCTTTATCGCCTCCTCCCAAGACCAACACTTCAGTGGGCGGATGTTTGCACGGCCGGACTCGAAGAAATCAATGCCATATTGGCAACAAATCCGGTCCTGGCCGCGCCCAACTTGGGTGAACAAATGTTATTATATATCACGGCAACACATCAAGTTGTAAGCGCGGTGCTCGTCGTCGAACGAGAAACGGATGGACACAAGTTCCCTCTTCAAAAACCAGTTTACTATGTGTCCACTGTCCTAACTCCATGCAAGTCCCGGTATCCACATTATGAAAAGATAGCGTACGCGGTGTTCATGGCATCCCGGAAGCTGCGACACTACTTCCAAGAGTGTTCGATAACAGTAGCCTCCGAAGTACTCTTAATGACATTATAAACAACCGCGACGCAACGGGCTGGATTGCCAAATGGGCCATCGAGCTCCTCCCATTCAACATAACCTATAAACCACGGCGAGCTATCAAGTCGCAAGTTTTGGCTGACTTCGTCGCCGAATGGACTGAAGCCGAACTCCCTAAAGAGTATGACGCATACTCCAATTGGATTATGCACTTCGACGGCTCCAAAACGTTGGCCGGCCTGGGGGCTGGTGTCATCCTGACGTCCCCAACCAGAGACACAGTCTAATACATACTCCAGATAATGTACACGAACTCCAACAACGCAGCCGAATATGAGGCCCTTCTACATGGCCTCCGGATGGCGGTCTCCATGGGCATTAAACGCCTAGAGGTGCGCGGGGATTCGAACCTCATGATATCCCAAATAAATGGAGACTTTGACGCCAAGGATCCGAAAATGGCAGCTTACCGTAACGTTGTCCTGAAAATGTCAGCTCGGTTTGAAGGGCTCGAATTTCACCATATAGCCCGGGATAATAATCAAGCGGCGGACGATGTTAGCGCGACATGCAAAAGCGCGATGCCGTCCCTCCCAACATCTTCCTGGAACGGCTTTTCAAGCCATCCGTAGTATGGGAAGGGGAGTCCGGAAACAACAATCCGGACCCTACCGCACCGCCCGACACCGAACATTCTGACACAATCGTTGGTTCTGCAAATGAAATAAATCCTTTAGCCCATGAAATAATGGCAGTCATTGCCCCATGGACCGAGCCATTCCTAGCCTACTTAACCAGGCAGGAACTTCCCGAGGACCAAAACGAGGCCCGCTGCATAGTACGGCGATCTAAAGCCTATAAGGTCCATGAGGGAGAGCTTTATAAGAAAAGCACAACCAGAGTCCTTCAAAGGTGTATCTCCGAAGAGGAAGGGCGAAATCTTCTGGCTGAAATTCACGCCGGACTCGGTGGGCACCACGCCGCAGCCCGAGCCCTTGTAGGCAAGGCCTTCCGTACAGGATTTTATTAGCCGACGGCCCAGGCATATGCTCAGGACTTAGTCCAACGATGCGTCGGTTGCCAGCTCTTTGCTAATCAAAGCCACATGCCACCCACCATCCTCAAAACTATACCCATCACCTGGCCATTCGCGGTTTGCGGGCTTGACATGGTTGGACCCCTTAAAGGAGGAACCCACAAGCCAAAATACCTATTGGTCATGGTGGATAAATTCACCAAATGGATAGAGGCCAAGCCAGTTAAGATGGCCGAATCCGGACCCGTGATAGACTTCATATCAGGGGTAGTACACCGTTACGGCGTCCCCCATAGCATCATCACTGATAACGGCACGAACTTCACGACCGACGAGGTTAAACTCTGGTGCAAAAACATGGGCATGAAGCTCGACTACGCTTCAGTCTATCACCCACAAACTAACGGTCAAGTCGAGCGAGCAAATGGTCTAATCATGAGCGGCATCAAACCCAGACTAGTGCGGTCCCTTAAGGAATCTAACACGCACTGGGTAGAGGAGCTCGACTCCGTACTCTGGGGGCTGCGGACCACGCCGAATCGCACTACCGGATTCACACCATTTTTTATGGTATATGGCGCAGAGGCAGTTTTGCCCTGCGACATAATTCATGACTCACCTCGCGTGCGCATGTATGAAGAAATAGAAGCTGAGTTGGATCGACAGGACAATTTGGACACCTTAGAGGAGGAGCACGACGTGGCAAAAGCTCGTTTCGCATTCTATCAACAGCAGGCTCGAAGATATCAAAGCAGAGAAGTACGGGCCAAAACTTACAATATTGGCGAACTAGTTCTACGCCTGCCGGACAAGAAAAAGGACAAACTCAAGCCCAAATGGGAAGGTCCCTTCATCATCGACCAAGTCCTGACCGGCGGAGCGTACCGTCTGTGAAACGCATCGGATAACCGACTCGAGCCGAACCCATGGAACGCATCCCGTCTCCGAAGATTCTACGCCTAGCGCCGGACTCTGAGTTCGTCTCCTTCCTCCGTCTACATTTTATACTTTAGCTGTCTTTTATTTCTCTCCTTCTCCCTCCCTTTTTCTCAAAGCCTTTGGAGGCTCGCTTTGCGCATTGTTCACTTTTACACTTGACGTGCTACTCGCACTCATTATACCCGGGGGCTTCTTTAACAGAAGCTTATTTATACGGGCTTTATGCCCAACACATGTGTCACACTTCCGCATGTACCTTTTATTCACCATTATATGCATCAATATGACTTAAGTTTTGGCCAAGCTGGGTTGCCTGGCTCCTGCGCTTACCCCTATGTTCCCGTTTGTTTGGCTAGGAGGTAAAGGAGCACCTCTGCGATTATTCTTCTTTGGTCACCGGATGTGTACCTCGGTGGGTGAAGCCGAAAGCTAGCGTTCTTAAGGGAATATTCGATCGATGAATTAAAAGATGATTTCTTACCTATTTATTTATCTGCCCCGGATGCTTTCACCTTTTTGCAGTCCGGACATGCACTTTAGGGCATGCCTCCTGAAAAGGAACCCCTAACGGAACTATTCTCCTGGAAGATGTTTCTTACTAACCATGTAATATAACATAACTAGTTAGGCACTTGTCCGATAAAGCACTAATGACCCCTCGCTTTGGTCTCCACGCATGCCCGGTTTTTATAACCGCGAGGGTATTCGGACACACTCCGGACTGTCGGTCCCGAGGTTGAAGCGAAAAGGTCCGATACGACAAACGATCTACAATCCGGCTAGAAGGCATTTTACATGTCATTTTAAATTACATAGTCAAATTGACTGATTGTATTCCTCTTCAATACCATCTAATAGGCTGTCTAGTTTATAGTCCCACTGGGAATACTTTGCGGCCAACTCTACTTGGCCGTACACTAAGCTCACAGGGATCACCTTCCCATCAGGCCCCACAGGTCTGACCTCGGCCATGTGGTTTGGGTCAGCCTTCATGTACCGTGTCTTCACCATGGCCCAGGCCTCCCTGGCGCCTTGACGGCAGGCCGATATCTTCCATAGCCGGAAGCGCCGCCATGCTCCTGAAGCTTCTCTTTAAGCTCTCCAAGACCTTCGAGTAGGGAGATGGATGGCCACAAGGCCTGGGCGACGCCGCTCATCACCTGCCGAACTCGTTTGTGCAGTTACAGCAGCTCGGGAAGTAGGTCACCCGTTGAACCGGGCATTTCCTCTGCAGGACGACCTGTGAGCATACCTACAGACATATTTCTGTTAATCGGCTTCCTTGCCAAACTCTTCTTTTCAAAAAGTTCGCTCAAGCACTTACTATAAATGCCGCGACGAAGCCGCCGATTCTCCTTCACGGAGTCAGACAACTGGGCCCGAACATCTTTTAGTTCCTCGCCCAGCTGGGTGTTGGCATCATGGAGGTTATTTTTCTCTTGCCGCACCCTTGTAAGCACTTTCTCGCCGGCTTTTAACCGGCACAGGAGCTGTTGCTTGTCCGGATCTACCCCGGCGCCATATGCAATGTTATTATCAGACTTATACACACGCCGCATTTAGCAAATTGTTTTTCTTTTGAAGCATATATTACCAGAGGGGGTCTCTGTGGCTTCCCCTGTCGCGGCTAGTGCGGCCTCAAGTTGGGCCTTACACTCTTGAAGCTCCTGGGACAGTTGGGTATTCTTTTCTGTAAGATCATGCATAACAAATGATCCTTAAATCAGTTATTCTAACTATTTTAAGTCTCGGGGGCTACTGGCATATATAACTGTCAAAATTCCTCACCCGTATGTCTTTCACATACTGCTCCTTGGCTCTGGCTAGACCATCTTGAGCGGCACAGAGGTGCGCACCTCCCGAATTAAAGGCCTTCAAGGCCTCTTGGGAGAAACATGCGTCACGAAGAATTGTCCTGTGGCGCCTGTGATTCATGGCACTCTCCACCTCAGATCTGGTGGCGGACAATCTGTTGGCATCCTCCGTTGGAGGAGCATCCGACGCGCACCTTGTGTTCGTCTCCCCTTCCGAACCTGGCGTTGGAGCCTGGCTGGCGGAGGCTTGATTGGCAACCTCTCCGGACACAGTCCGGCGAGCGCTCTTTCTCCTGAAGAAATCACGAGCGTTAATATGCCTTCTAGGAATCTTTCCTTGAAACACGGTGGCGCGCCATACCGTTGTGGCAACGTCTCGATCCACACTGCACTTCTTTTCTGCCTGCTCGGCCGAGCTGCCCCTTGTTGGCTAGCCGCCGCGGGCTCGGCTTCCCGCCTCAAAGGCACCTCCTGCGGAACACCATTGGTATACGGTGATCGGAAATAAGCACGGATGGGCCATGGTATCCGGACTTCGGCCATAGTTACCTGGGAAGTTGGAAATATTCCGGGGTAGTCGGCCGTAATGGCGACCAAAGCATTTTCGATTCTAAGTTGGTGGAACACCCCATCGATCAGCTCCACCTTTATGTCCGGATCCTCCTCGGAGGCCGGATCGAGGGACCGTTCCAGATCCTTGGGCTGTGGAGGCGGGCTGTGTATATCCTCTACAGCCCGACGCAGTTCCTGCGACGAAATCACAAAATGAGATACTTAACCATGGGAATGTGGATTGGATAGGCAAAAAGAAACGTCCGCTTACCCAGCTTCGAGGATTGTTCATGGAAAACCCGTTCAGTGGACTGACACGGACAAAATCCTCCTTTTCCCCTTTGTACAGGGCGGACAAGATCTTCACCAGATCAGCGACCGATCCCGGCCCCTTACGGCCATGACGGGTGGCATCATCCTCCCCGTTGAAATCCCACATGGGGTGGCCCCTGTACTGGAGCGGCTGCACCCCCCGCATAATGCATGTGGCCATGACTCCGATCATGGTTAATCCGGAATGAGCCAATAATCTTATTCGGCCCATCAGGTAAAGGACGTCCCTGTCATTCTCCCGTTGCGAGCTCCGCGGACGCCAACTTAGGTGTTTCTTCAAGGGAGCATTCTCAACTCCGGAGGCCGATCCGAATCGATCCGTGTGGCGCGTCTTCTATATAAAACCATTCCGAAGGCCAGTCTTCGGACGCCTTCTTCGGGGTTCTGGATAGATATCTGGTCCCGGCGATGCGCCATAGCTCGGCTCCGCCCACTTGATATATCGACCCTCTTGAGAACGGGGTATGAGGCAGAATAATCTCTTCCACAACGCAAAATGAGCCTCGACGCCCAGGAACAGCTCGCAAAGGGCCACGAAGCACGCGATGTGCAGAATGGAGGCAGGAGTAAGGTGGTGCAGCTGGAGGCTGTAGAACTCCAGGAGCCCCTGGAGAAATGGATGTATTGGAAATCCGAGTCCTCTTATCAGATAAGAGACGAAGCATACCCGCTCTCCTTTGGAGGGGTTGGGAACGCTCTCCGCCTATTTTCCGCCCTTGTAGGTGGCGAGTCCGGCTCGGACCGGAACCATGAAGGCTGGGGGAAGAAATCCCTTGGTTTGGAGCACCGCTAGCTTGCTGTGCGGGACCGAGCATCTCTCCCAATCACCAGGTCGAGGGCTGGGAGCGTGAGAGGAGGAGTCGTGTCGATTGTCCATGATGGAATGGATTTTTGTCAGAGGCGCTCCGATGAATGCTCGCGGAGGGAGGATGGTGTGGTTCGGATCTAGATCCCCGTCCCTTTTATAGGCGTCTCATTTGCGCAGCTAGGGGGGTAAATGAAAAAATACCCTGGCTTTTCACATTCATTCAACACATGGAAGATGGCCATTATTGGGCGTGGAAGCCGAGAAGCGCGATATTTACAAGAAGCCGGACACTATTCAACACAGGATTTGGAGAAGAACCCGCCTTGCAATGCTGAAGACAATCAACACGCCAGATTCATCATCATTGAAGCCCGGTTAAAGGGGCTACTTGAGGAGTCTGGACTAGGGGTGTCCGGATAGCGAACTATCATCTTTGGCCGACTCAATACTATGAAGATACAAGATTGAAGACTTCGTCCCCTGTCCGGATGGGACTTTCCTTGGCGTGGAAGGCAAGCTTGGCGATACTGGATATGTAGATCTCCTACCATTGTAACCGACTCTGTGTAACCCTAACACTCTCCAAATCTATATATAAACCAAGGGTTTTAGTCTCAGAGGACTAACAACAATCATACCATAGGCTAGCTTCTAGGGTTTAGCCTCCTTGATCTCGTGGTAGATCTACTCTTGTACTACCCATATCATCAATATTAATCAAGCAGGAGTAGGGTTTTACCTCCGCCGAGAGGGCCCGAACCTGAGTAAAAACATCGTGTCCCTTGTCTCCTGTTAGCATCCGCCTAGACGCACAGTCCGGGACCCCCTACCCGAGATCCGCCGATTTTGACACCGACAACAGCGATTTGACCTATGAGGAGAAACCAGTTAAGATTCTTGAGTATGCCAGCTGAGTCACCCGCAGCAAGGTTAACAAGTTTTGCAAAGTTCAGTGGAGCCACCACACCGAGGATGAAGCCACCTGGGAGAGAGAGGAAGATCTGCTGAAGGACCACCCTCACCTATTTTCTAGCCAACCCGAATCTCGAGGGCGAGATTCATCTTAAGGGGGGTAGGTTTGTAACATCCCAAATTTTCAACTTGGAATGTTATACAATAGATCATTATTGCATATCATATTTATTGCATTTTGGCTCGATCCTAGAAATTCTACGCAACTCAAGGACTCACGGAGAGAGTTGGGGATTTCGTTATTTTCATATTTGATTTTTCTCAAATTTTGAAAATAGGATCATTTGACTTTATTTATTTTATCTTCAATTATTTCTATTATAAAAGTATGAGAGAGGGAAAAAATGACTTTCCCAAAATAAAGAAATATTGAGGATTTAATAATAAAATCAAATAAGATTTTATTTTGGAGTTTATTGCTATTTTATTTGAATTTAGGAAAAATGTGCGTTTTTCAAAATTGCACTTAGGCCGAAATTAATGTTCATCTAAACCGGCTTGATTTTAGAAGACGGGGAAAATTTATTTCGGGATTTTTGGAGTCCGTTTAGTATTTCTTTTAATTGTTTTTCTGTGCGTAATGTTTAGAAAAAACGAACCGACCTCTCTGGGGCGTGTCACTTTGGGACTCTAGGCTGGCCGGCCTTATAAGCCGGGAGCCGACCCGTAGTCGCCCCAAACCCTAGAGCCGCCTGACCCCACCGCCGCCCGCCCCGCCCCGCCGCCCTTGGAGTTCGCCGTTCTTCTTGCGCATGCCGCTCGACGCCGATCTCGCCGCCCGCCGCCGTCCTTGCCACGCCGCCCGCCGCCGACCACCCCGCCGGATCGCCTCGCCGCCGCCGACTGCCGACGAGTTCGCCGCCGACCTTGCCTTTGCCCGCCGAGGTAGCCGCCGTCGCCGGTTTTTCGCCGGTTAACCGTTCGGTTTTTTTTATAAAAAAACCGCTGTTGTTTTTTTATTAGATCAGTTTATTTTATTTTTTTCCCCGGTTTAGTTATTTAGCGAATGCCCGTTCGTTCGTTTTAACGAACGATTTTCGTTTTTTTCGCAAACAGCGAACATTCGTTCGTTAGCCTGTTCGTTGGTTTTTCTTTTATCGGATTTTCCACGATTATTTCTCATCGCGATTTCTGATCCGATTTTCGTTCTAGTATAACTTTTCGCTCATTTATCGGAATCAGGCGATTCAATCGCCTAGAGTTTCGTCTCGAAACCCTATTTCCGTTTAACAAACTCAAACAAGTTTTTGCTACTGTAAAATTTGGCTTAGGTCCAGATTAGTAAACGAAGCTTGTTTCCTTCGCCGTTTGACTTTCGTTGCTTTGTTTGATTTGATTCTTTTTGCAAAACCGGAGTTCTTAAGTTGAACTTTCTGGTTAGATCTCTTATTTGAGTTTTACCTGTGCATTAGATGAGTACTTATTGTATGCTTGTTTGTTTGTTTGCAATAGAGTACCCGGATTGCGCCGCTTGCTACTTCGAATCCCTAGGTTTCATGGATCATCAACAATGCAAGTAACACTTTGATCATACCTTTTTATTACCCAGTTTTTATGCATTAGATCAATCCTCAAACAATTGCATGATTAGGATCTGATTAATATGTGGGTTTTGGGAAGTAGATGAGGTAGTACCTATTACCTGTTTTATTATCAAACCCTTGGGAGTTACTTCTACGTTTGCTTATTATGCCATGCTATGCTAGTAGACGTGGATTGGTGAGTGTATCCATGACAGATGTCAGATTGTTAATTAATAGTTTATTTAAGGTGGCAACTTTAATACACATCTGGGTGAATTGAGGCACTTGGGAATTCCAGGATTGCCTGTTTGTTTCGCCACCCAGGCTCAAAGGGATCATAAGATTATTCATGCTAGAAACTTCCGTGTGCAGCCGCATGCTATTATGGGCTCTAGCATAGTTGATTAAGTCGTGCGAACTCTTGCGGTGGTAGACTAGCAGATGTAGGGGAAAGTAGGTGTACAGGTCTACCCATCGTAAGGTGCTAGCGCTTCTGAAAGACTATGGCTCGGTCATCCGTTTCTCAAACACCATGTAGTGTGAGAAAACCAACGGAGGAGATCGAGTCGTGTGGGGAAAAGTGCGCAAACCTCCGCAGAGTGTATAAACTAATCATGATTAGCCGTGTCCCCGGTTATGGACGTTTTGAGTATCTAGTACTTGGATTATCATGTGGATCTCATCATGTTACTTTAATTAATATTGTTGGGTTTGTCTATTGATGATATTCTAATTGGGATTGAGAATGCTGTCAACCATTCTCAATGTTTAACAACCACCATGATAGTTAAATAAATTTATTCCTTTGCAGTAGGGAAAAATTGGCTTTATGCAAAACTGTAACCATAGAGCTTTCCACCAGCCATATATGCATGTAGTATAGCATTACTCTTTCATTACTCTCTATGTGTTACATTGCCGGCATATTCCAGGTGCTGACCCGTTTCGGCTGCAACGTTCATGTTGCAGACTTTTCAGACGACAAGTAAGATGCCTTAGGATCATGGTTCTATACTCGGTGATGCCGTTGGAGTTGATGGACTCACTTATCTTCCAAGCCTTCCACTGTTATCGTTATTAGATGGCCTTAAGCCATATTTATTGTAATAAGCTTTCTTTCGAGACATTCGATGTAATAAGTGTGTGATTGCTACTCTATTATAAATCCTTCGAGTACTGTGCGTGTCAGCATTACTGATCCAGGGATGACACTAATGCACAGAGATCAGACTGTTTGAGGTCTGGTCGCTACACAATGTGAGGAGAAACAAAGTCAAAAATTATTGATGGTTCTGGGCCCATAAAGCCCCGTTTTTGTTGTTCTGTCTGATCGCAAACAGTTCTTTTGGATCAACCGTATTCCATGCATCGGAAGCCCGAAACGTGGGCCCTTGTTCTCGGATGTACATGTACGTGTCTACCCACTATCACACACGGTCATGATATCACCATCGTGTCATATGGATGAGCCGTCGTGTCTCCCACGGGGTGCCAGAAGGTTGACCACGTGGTTGCTCGCCATGGCATCCCTGCTTTTTTTCTTGTTTTGTGGGTCCGTGGCATCACTGCGCGTGCTCTGCTCGCCGTTGAGGCAAACTTACAATGGCAACGGTTAATAATTGTCTTACATATTCAGGAGAATTTAAAATGCCACATGCAGCAAGGCACAAAACACTCACGACCTACTTATCCGTACAATTATAATAAAATATAGGCTAAAAAGCTGAGTCGGCGGCCTTCCGACGACGGTCTTTCCGTACTCCATGATCAGCATATCACCCTTGCGGCCGTTCATTATGTGTACCTTACTAATCATCACACACGAGTACTTGAAGACGCATCGTGTGCGATACTCCTAGCCACCGCAAGCAACTAGTTTGCATTTTTCAAAGTTTTTTGTACGAACAGAATCACACACGAACTTACTATAGTAACCGTCTGTGTTATAATTTCTCATTCCAAACAGTTCATCCGAGTGGGCTGTTTGCTGCATCACACACATCTAGTTTACATGAATCGTATGTGTTCTTTTGGCTGACCGCAAATGCCGCATATCACACACATCTTGTTAAGATGAACCATTTCCGTTCTCTTGCCTAATCGAAAACAGTTTGTCCGAGTGAACCGTATGCCATATATCACACACACCTTGATCTGGCTGACCGTTTCTGTTGCATTCCCTAATAGCACATAGTTCATCGGAGGGAATTTTATGTCGTATATCGCACACACATTGATATGGCCGCCCGTTTTTGTTGTTCTTCCTCGTCGCAAATAGTTTTGCTGGATCAACTGTATGCCCAACATTGCACACGTAACTAAAATCTGAACCGTGTTTGATGTGTCCGCCATCGAATACGTTTTGCACCTTTTTTGACAATTTTTTCACAGCACCATTTGCGATTATTGCATCGCACACAGTTTCGTCGAAGGGTCTCTGATCGTAGTATCGTGTTAGCAGCATCTTGAAGTGGTGACACCACATGATGTGAGAGACATCAAGTGGTCCAAGTTGTTGAAGACGTGCTTCCTCACAAATAAGCATCATGTCCACACGTTAGGAATGCACCTTGTCCTTGTCGCCCATGCGAGGAAAAAGAGAGTTACGGAAGATCCGGTGCATGATGTCGAGAAACGGGTTCAGCACACAAGACTTCTTGCCATTGGTAAAGTCTTCTCAACAAGGTAGGGTTGAAGCTTATTCTTGGAAGCAGACTCTGGGTTGGCATGCGGGCGGATACCAATGGGCACATCTAGCCCCTCATCATGAATGTGCAACAGATCCATGAACTCCTTCCACTCAGCAGTCATCTTCTTGCCATTAGTCATCCAAGTCATGCTTTGCTTCACATCCGAGTGGAAATGGACAAAAGCAAATAACTGAGCCACAATCTCTGGGTCATAGTCAAGATGGAACGTGATGATCTCCTCAATCCCAAACTGCTCCACCAAATCCAGAGGCTCACCAAAATATGCCTGGTTCTTCCTCAGATGCTCCATGTCAATCCACTGAACAGGTACGTAGATGTTCTTCTTGGCCCTGATCACATCTACGTAGATGAGATTTTGTTGCTTGGTCCAAAACAAGTCATTGCCCTTCCATGTCAATCGTATTTGTTCCCGAGGCTTGATGTAGGGGTTGAGCTTCCTTCAAATCTGAAACTCTGCTAGAGGCATGCCTTCCAAGCTGACCACTGGCTTCTTGATCTTGGTGGTTGTTGTCTTGAAGTTGCGTGTTGGGGCATTGGACCCCTCAGGAGCTTCTTGGTTGTGACGACGCTTTAAGCTCGTATCACGGCTGGGATTCGAGCGCCTAGCAACGGAACCGGAGCCACCACCTATGACACACAATGCAAACACACGAGAAGAGCGAGAAGGATTATTGCAAAGACCAAGGCCAATAAAAGAAACAACTAGAAATGAGATTGGATGTAACAAAACAAAATAATTTTAAGTCAAGCGTAGTACTGTAACTGAGCATGGAAATAAAATTTTACTACTGCTCTGACCGCGGTAGTACCATAGAGACTAGTGGTAGTACCGCTAAGCACGGTGTAGTACCGCACTCAGGGCAGAAGTAAAATTTTACATCCGCGCACCAGGCGATAGTACCGCTCCAGGCGGAGACATAGTACCACACGGGGCGGATCTCGCACGAACGGATCTAAGATCATCCGTAAAGAGAAATTGGTACTACCATTGATCAAAAACTACGTTGTTGTATCACACCAAATAACATATCTACTGCACAAGCACTCTCCAACAATCTCCTCTTGCAAATATTTATCCAAAAATCACAAGACCAACTCATATATCCCCCAAAACCTAGATGCAAAAAAAGAGAGGCAAAGAGAGAAGGACTAGGGGAGATACCGGGGTCCATGGCAAGAGAGCGAGGTGGGGAACGATTCCACCAGTTGAAATGAGAGGAGACTGGCCGGAGATGGAGATCCGGTGAGGTTCTCCAGCGCCGTTCTTGCGTAGGAGAGAGAGAGAGAGAGACATGAGGGGAAGAAGAGATGAATGTGTATGGGGGAGTTGGAACTCCCCCTGCCCGCGCTTAACCCCCACGCGATCTGGATGGCGCAGTAGTACCACAGGTCATCGGGTAGTACAACCCGGTCGGTAGTACCGCACATTGGGCGGCAGTACTGCCCTTCCAATGGTAGTAAAAAATTACTGCCGTGCTGGAGGCGGTAGTACCGTGCCGTGGTCGCAGCTGTGCAAGCACATGAGCCACCCACCTCCAGCAGTAGTACCGTGGCATGCCACAGTAGTACCGCATTCCCAAGAAAGTGCAGGTTTTCGCAAGAGAGAAAGAAAACGGCCTTTGCAACACGAATGAAGGCATGACGAAAAACAGAGAGCTTCAAGCAAAAGGACACACAAGATAGAGCACAACCAAAGCAACTCAACCACAAACAAAGTCTAAAAGATAGGCAAAGAGAAAACGAGGAACAAACAACGAGCAAAACCTCTCATGAAGAGAGGGCGGTGGCTGGAGCCACCTATGTTTGAGTCAATTGGTATGGCACCGCAAAGAATTATCCTTGGGACCATGACCAAAACTCGTCTTTGAAGCACAAGTACCATCAAAAATGGTGAATGTGAAAGAGTTGATCAATTTATGCATAATGGGGGAGGGAGAGTTCATTGAGAGAACAACACTCCCCCTATGTCCATGCCTACACCTAAACAAGAAAACATGATGAGTATGGTGGGGTGTGTAAAGTTTCAACCTACATTGCTCAAATCGATGATATTTAGCTCATGCCTTAACTCGCAAAATCTTGCTTCATCCAAAGGCTTCGTGAAAATATCTGCAAGGTTATCATGAGTGTTGACATAGTTAAGATCAATCTCCCCTCGCTTAATTTGATCCCGGATGAAGTGATACCAAATCTCAATATGATTCATCTTGAAGTGTTGCACCGGGTTGAGAGAAATATTGATGGCACTTTCATTGTCACACCAAAGAGGCACTTTGTCACAAACGACACCGTAATCCTTTAAAGTTTGCCTCATCCATAGAAGTTGATCACAACAACTACCGGCAGCCACATACTCGGCTTCGATGGAGGAGAGAGATACACAACTTTGCTTCTTAGAAGACCAACTCACCAAAGAGCAACCAAGAAATTGGCACCCTCTGAAAGTTGACTTCCTATCTGATGGATTCATGTACCTAGGGTAGGGTCATAGGCCTGACCTAAACGTCCTACCCAAGGACACCCTTAGAAGAGATCACCTTCCAGTCGACCAACGAGGAACCCACTCGACTGACTAGAAGGACTCGACCATGGAGACTCACTCGACCATGAAGATACACTCGACCACCAGAAGGTCAGAAGACACTCCGCAACGCAACGGCCTGTAATTAAATAGGCTTAATGATAGTTAAGGCACTTTATGAGGGCGCACACGAACGCCTGTGCTTAATGTACTTTAACCCTCCATTATGTGGGCTGGCTGGGGTCTGCTCACTCTATATAAGCCACCCCCTCCACAGGCGGAGGGGTTCGCACTCTTGTAACACATATACACATAATCCACTCGACCGCCTCGGGGCTCCGAGACGTGGGGCTTTTACTTCTTCCGAGAAGGGCTGAACTCAGACATCGCTTGTGTTTACAACCTCTCCATAGCTAGGACCTCGCCTCCATACCTACCCCCCACTCTCTTGCCCGACTTAGAACCACGACGGTTGGCGCCCACCTTGGGGCAGGTGTTTTAGCTATTTGTGGAGAAGTTGCGGTACTTCCAGTACTTTCATCATGATGACCGCTGGAGTTTTGGTCGAGGGCGCGAGATCCGCCTCGAGTTCTCACCTTGTCGCCGACGACTCGCATGGCTCCGGGAGGCTCCACTCGACATCGAGACGCTCCCGTCATGATGCAGGCGACGATTTCCGCGCATGTGTTCAAGGGCGTTCTGCTGCGGCAACCGTCGACCCCATATCGGTCGACTCCTTTATCGGCCGCCCACCAGCGCAAGCGCTCTGGTCGGTCGAGACTCCAGCGGTGGGTGAAGCACGCGGTGGCTCGCCAGACAGCCATCGCCTGTGTCGCGCAATTGAGCCCGACGAGTCCCTCTACTACTGCTCGATCTGCCGACCGCTCGTGAGAGCGCATCCGAATGCGATAGTAGTGATCCAACAAGCGGAAATCCTCATGGTCGACGGCCCTCGAGCCCTCCCGGCCGCCCATGGAGGCGGAGCGGGCGGTGGAGGTGACCCGCACAAGACCACGAAGAGTACCAGCCCGAGACACTCGACTCTCTGCGAGAGAGAAGAGCTTCGCCAGAGGAACATGGATGCCCGTGATACTCCCATCGCGAGAAACCCCGAGGCTCGCGCCTTGGAGGAGGCACGCCAATAAATGTGGTGAACGCGCCGCTTGAGAACCTTCACGAGCACTCGACGACGCTGCTGCAACGAAGTTCTGGAGCTACCGACGCCGACTCTTCCCGCCGACTCGTATATCGCACGCCAATTCAGAATTTAGCACCGCAACCCAGATAGCAGAGTCCATCCAGCCTTCTCGATCGGAAGCCGGGAGAGGCTTGATGCGATCGAGATTTACTCCGAGCAGCAGGAGACCGAACTCAGCCGTGTCGCGATCGCCAAGCAGAATTCATAGTCGATCCGTCGCTGCGAATACCGCTCGATCGGCTCACAGCCCGAGAGACGCCTCCGCGCGGGAAGGGCGCGACAACCGCGAGATCGAGATGGAGACCGATTCGACCGAGACGACAGCGCCGAGTGCCCATTTCCCTCGAGGGAAGGGTCTTACGCCCTCGGCGACGGATGACATGCGCGATTCAAGACGGGCGAAGAGCTCCAACGACCCCAGAGAACCAGTTTCGACGCGCGATCCATTATCGTGCAAGGCTTGGTCGACCGGAACAGAGCCCATCGAGGTGGACCCGAGAGAGATGCACCCACGAGCAAGTGAAAGTGCACGCTTCGTCCAGAGTGTTTTAGCAGGCTATCGAGCCGCAGTGATCCCCCAATTTCAGGTTGGCAACAGAGTCAAGAATTCACTAGGGAGTCCAAGCACAAACTTGGCTTGAAGATTACCGAGTGGCTGTTCAGATTGGTGGTGGGAACGACGAGGTGGCCATGAAGCATTTGCCCCTCATGTTGGAAGGTTACGCGGGCATGGCTGAATCAGCCACCTCCTAGCAAGATATACACTTGGGAAGATTTGTCCCGAGTGTTCGTCAGAACTTTTGAAGGAACTTGCAAGCGACCAACTAGTTTGACAGAGCTGCAAGTTTGTGTGCAGAAGACCAATGAGACTCTCCGAGAGTACATTCAGAGGTGGATCACTCTGCACCATACTGTGGAAAATGTGTCGGACCATCAGGCAGTTTGTGCCTTCAAAGACGGCATCAAGAACAGAGAGTTGAGTCTGAAGTTTGGTCGAACCGGGGACATGACCCTGAGTCGAATGATGGAGATTGCTACCAAGTACGCCAACGCGAGGAAGAGGACTGACTCCGAAGCGGCAAGTACAAGCCAAGTCAGTCGGAAAAGGGAAATTCCAGTCGGAAACAGAAGAGGAAAGCCGAGCCAGTAGCTCCTGAAGAGGCCCTGGCCGTAACTCAGGGAAAGTTCAAGGTGAAGCCAAAAGGATCCTGGAATCCCAAGAAAGTGAAAGATAAAGAAGGAAACGACGTGATGGATATGCCATCCCATATTCACACGAAGAAAGATGAAGAGGGCAACATCATTTACCCAAAGCACACCACTCGCCAGTGTCGACTCTCGATCCAAAGGCGCCAGGGAAACACCAAGGACGAGGAGAAGGAGTCGACAAGGCCGGAGACAAAGAGGACAAAGGAGGAAGAATATCCGCATGTCAACTCCACTGATGATCTTCGCAGATGTGGAAAGCAAGAGTCGATCAAAGTCATTAACCGTGAGGTGAGCATGGTTGCCCCAGCAAAACCAAGTTATGTGAAATGGTCCCAAACACCCATCACATTCGACCAATCTGATCATCCGACTCATATTGCCACCCCTGGGAGGCAAGCTTTGGTGGTCGATCCAGTTGTCGAAGGCACTCGATCGATTTAAAGTGCCGATGGATGGTGGTAGTGGGCTGAACATGTTATATGCAGACACATTAAAAGGAATGGGCATCCCGATGTCCCGACTGAGCGCCAGCAACATGAGTTTCCACGGAGTCATACCAGGGAAGAAGGCCAACTCACTCGACCAAATAGCTCTGGACGTGGTTTTTGGTGACTCCAAGCATTTTCGCAAGGAAAAGTTGACCTTTGAGGTTGTGAATTTTCAGAGTGCGTACCACGCCATTTTAGGGAGGCCAGCCTACGCACGATTCATGGCTCGACCATGTTACGTGTACCTCAAACTGAAAATGCCAGTCCCAAGGAGTGATCAACATCACCGCGATCGGAAAAAGGCGTAAGAGTGCTTTTAAGGGCTCAAGATTGCCGACTCCCAAGTGACAGCTGGTCGAATTCAAGAATACAAGAAAACGCAGATCCGAGTGACTTGTTGCGATCTAAGAAGCCCGCCACAGAATCTGCATTTCAGTTGTCTGGTGAGACGAAGCCAGTTCACATTCACCCGACCGACCCCAATGCAGCCCCGACCCACCTCTCCACGACACTCGACCCGAAATAGGAAGAAGCGCCATCCGCTTCCTCCGTGAGAATCGGGACATTTTTGCATGGAAGCCACCGACATGCCGTGTTCCCACGGATCGGGCCGAGCATTGCCTCGAGTCGACAAGTCAAGAAACCACCAAAGAGCATCTTCGCGGTCCGCCGTCCCGTAAGAGAAAGGCTATTGGTGAAGAAGTGGCTCATCACATGCAGGATTTATCCGAGAGATGTACCACTCGAGTGGCTCGCTAATGTCGCCATGGTCCCCAAGAAGGACAAGTCGCTCCGCATGTGCATTGACTTTAAGCACATCAATCGGCCTGCCCAAGGATCATTTTCTCTCCTCGCATAGATCAAATTGTTGACTCGACCGCGGGATGTGAGAGATTGTCTTTTCTAGACGATATTCCGGTATCATCGATCCGTGCTCAGATGGACCCGACGAAATAAAAACAGCTTTCATCACTCCATTCGGTGCTTCGCTATATCACCATGCCATTGGGCCTCAAGAATGCCGGAGCCACATTTATGCGAATGATTCGAAGTGTCTTCTCCTCAAATCACCGAATGTGGAAGCATATATGGATGATATCGTCGTCAAGTCGCGAAGGGTTCCGACCTGCTTGTCGACCTCGCCAAACATTTGCCAACCTCGGAAGGTACGATATCAAGCTCAATCCGTCAAAGTGCACATTCGAGTTCCCGGTGGAAAATTACTCGGTTTTCTCGCTTCGAACGAGGGATCGATGCTAATCCGAGAAGATCGGCACTATTCTCCAATGAAACGCCTGCGCGAAAGTGCACGACGCCCGAGCTTATCGGATGCTTGGCCGCATTAAGTCGATTCATCTCACGACTCGGTGAAAAGGCATTGCCTCTTTACCGATCGATGAAGAAGGCCGACAAGTTCGAGTGGACTCGAAGCGATGCAGCGCTTGCCGAGCTAAAAGCTCGCTCTCCACCCAGCCGGTGCTTGCCGCCCAATCAACAAAGAGCCTCTGTTGCTCTATATCGAGCCACAGGACAAGTCATCAAGACAAAGGCTTACGGCCGAAAGGTGAAGAGGAAGGAAAAGCCTTCAAAGTTCAACGCCCGGTGTATTATTTGTCCAAGTCTTGACTCCATCCAAGCAGCGATATCCGCATTATCGTAAGCTTGTGTATGGAATATACATGACCACGAAGAAGGTTGCTCATTATTTCTCCGATCATTCTATCACGATTGCCACGACGCCTCTATCGTAGATTCTCGCACTGTGAGACGCAACCGGTCGAGTGGCGAAATGGGCGATTGAACTTCTTCCCTTGATATCAAATTTGAGGCAAAGAAAGCCATTAAGTCCTGTGCTATAGCGGATTTCCTTGCCGAGTGGATTGAATAACAGCAGCCGAATCGAAGTTCACTCGGAGCATTGGACCATGTTCTTTGACGGCTCTAAAATGCTGAATGGTTCCGATCTCAGGGTTGTTCTGGTTTCCCCGGAGGAGATAAGCTTAGGTATGTGCTCCAGATTCACTTTGATTCCTCCAACAATGAGGCGAGTACGAGGCCCTTTTATATGGATTAGCATGGCCATCTCACTCGGCGTCCGTCACACCGATGGTCTACTGGCGACTCAGATTTAGTGGTCAACCAAGTGATGAAGGAGTGGGGCGTGAGAAGCCCAAACATGACCGGATATTGCAATGCAAAGAGGAAGCTAGAAAAGAAGTTCGAGGGTTGGAGCTCCATCACATCCCCGACCGAAAAATCAAGCAGCAGATGATCCGCCGAAGATAGGTTCCAAAAGAGAAGCCATCCCGAGTGGTGTGTTTTTGGAGCATATACACACTCCGTCGCTTAAAGAAGATCCTTCACGTAGGAAGCTCCACAGCCCAAGAGTGCCACAGACCGATCGAGGTCGAGGTCCCAGAAAGGGTCGACTTGGTCATGGAAGTTTTAGTGGTCACTCCCGACTGGACAATTCCCTACATCGCATATATCCTGAGAAAAGAGCTCCCAGAAGATGAGGAAGAGGCTAGGCAGATCGTCCGTCGATCCAAAGCCTTTACCGTTATCAAAGGGCAACAGTATAGAGAAAGTTCGATCGAGTTGGTCAAAATGCATAACACCGTAAGAAGGTCGAGTCATACTCAATGACATCCACTCGGGGACCTGTGGTCATCATCGTCCTTCGGACCATTGTAGCCAAAGCATACCGAGCCGGATTTTACCGCCAAGGGTGAATGAGATGGCGAAAGAAATAGTGGACAAGTGCGAAGGATGTCGGTTCTATTCAATATGTCGCACAAGCTCAAGCGTCGACTCAAAGACCATTCCACTCGTCCGCCTTTCGCGATATGGGGTTGGACATGGTCGGTCCCTTGCGAACAGGTCGGAGCGGTTTCACGCATGTCTTGCCGGTAGCAATGACAAGTTCACCAAGTGGATTGAAGCTAAACCAATCAAGAATCTCGACGCTTGATCGCTGCTTTTCGCTCATCGTGGAGCCGACGCTCGATATGGAGTCCCGCACAAATCATCATGGATAATGGGTCGAATTTTGACTCGGAAGAATTCAAAGATTTCTACAACGCTCAAGGCACGCGAGTCGACTACACTTCATCGCCCATCCACAATCGAATGGACAGCGAACGGCCAATGGCTTAATCCTCAAGGGTTTGAAGCCCGATCGATGCGAGATCTCAAGCATGCGGTGGAGCATGGGTCGACGAACTCCTTCGCTTTGGGGATTGCGGACCACGCCTAATCGGTCGAATTCTAAGAACTCCATTCTTCTTGGTCTATGGAGTCAAGCAGTCCTGCCGAGTGATCTTCTTCACAACGCTCCCCGAATTGAACTTTACAATGAAGCAGAAGCTGAGCAAGCGCGTCAGGACGCAGTCGACCTTCTAGAGGAGGAAAGGGAGATGGCTCTAATCCGCTCGACCATCTACCAGCAAGACTTGCATCGCCTTTACGCCAGAAATGTGAGAGGTCGAGCCTTCCAGGAAGGGGATCTAGTTCTCCGAGTGGATCAGCAGAAACAACATAAGCTCGCTCCCTCCTGGGAAGGACCCTTCATTGTCACCAAAGTTCTCCACAACGGGGCGTATCGTCTTTATAACGTCGAACACAATATCGAAGAGCCTCGAGCTCGGAATGCGGATCTGCTCCGCCCATTTTACACTTAAAGTTTTTCACTCGGATGAGTTGTAATAAAGTACTTCTGTAGTTCATGGATTTCGAAATAATAGTGTCATAATTCCTTCATAATTTTTGTCACCTTTTATTTTTTTTCCAGTAAAATTTTCCCCCAGTGGGTGGCTTAGTCGCGAATCCGTTTCGCCTAAGTTTGTACAAATCCTACCGAGTGGTAAGCCAGACTTCCACTCGGGGGCTTAGCCGCGAATCCGTTTCGCCTAAGTTATAAAAATCCTACCGAGTGGTAAGCCAGACTTCCACTCGGAGGCTTAGCCGCAGCCCGATGCTCGCCTAAGTTATTAAAATCCTCACCGAGTGGTAAGCCAGACTTCCACTCGGAGGCTTAGCTGCAGCCCAGTGCTCGCCTAAGTTATTAAAAATCCTACCGAGTGGTAAGCCAGACTTCCACTCGGAGGCTTAGCTACAGCCCAGTGCTCGTCTAAGTTATTAAAAATCCTACCGAGTGGTAAGCCAGACTTCCACTCGGAGGCTTAGCTACAGCCCAGTGCTCGTCTAAGTTATCAAAAATCCTACCGAGTGATAAGCCAGACTTCCACTCGGAGGCTTAGCTGCAGTCCAAGTACTCGCCTAAGTACAACGACGCTCAAGAAGGAGGATTTGAGGTGCGGGTCGATCATGACCCTCTCCTCCGAGCTACACCATAAGTACAATGTGTGGGCTTAGAAGGAGGACGAGGGGCAGGTCGACTGCGACCCTCTCCTCCGAGCTACACCATAAGTATAATGTGCGCTCGCAAGTAAGACGAGGTGCAGGTCGACTGCGACCCTCTCCTCCGAGCTTCGGCACAAATACAACGGAAATCCTATCGAGTGAAGAGCAAACCTCTCACTCGGGGGCTTAGCTGCAGCCCAGTGCTCGCCTAAGGTATAAAAAATCCTACCGAGTGAAGAGCAAACCTCTCACTCGGGGGCTTAGCTGCAGCCCAGTGCTCGCCTAAGGTATAAAAAATCCTACCGAGTGAAGAGCAAACCTCTCACTCGGGGGCTTAGCTGCAGCCCAGTGCTCGCCTAAGGTATAAAAATCCTCTGAGTGAAGAGCAAACCTCTCACTGGGGCTTAGCTGCAGCCAGTGCTCGCCTAAGGTATAAAAAATCCCACCGAGCGAAGAGCAAACCTCTCACTCGGGGCTTAGCTGCAGCCCAGTGCTCGCCTAAGGAATAAGTCGATCGCAGTAGGCATCTTGTCGTGAACACGCAAAGGGCAATTCGAGCCAAAAGCAATCATATCCAAACATCAAATCCAAGTTTAGGTCGATACCTAAAGGAACCGAGAGTGCTCGGGCACTAAGCCCAGTTAAGGTTTATCGGTTATAATTCCACTCGACATACCGAGGAAAATTTAAAGTGTCGGACTTAAAGGAAGTTTTTACCCTCCTGTGGAGGGTGGAAGGAGCGACGAACTCATCGAGGTCGATCCCGTCTGCGATCCGGTAACAAGAGCGATGAAAGTTTCCATGAAGGACCAAGTCGTGTTTCTTGGTGTTGGCCACTCGAGAGCCGCCACTTCTCTTCTCGTGCATCCTTGCAGTGGACTCGGGCGAGCATGTATGGCGACATCTGCGCCACACCGAGCCGAGGACTTCTTCCACTCTGCACTCGGTCGGGGGCGGCGTTGATCGAGCCATCAGCGACTCGAGGTCATTTTGGAGTGTCGCCAGGCCGAGAGCGTCGAGTCGATCGGGATGTAGCAACCTTCACCTTGCGAGGTAGTCCACGACAATTGCAACACGGACTCCATCAAGACATTCATGGCAACTTCATCATTCACCGGAGAATTGACGGGATCAAGGTTTGGTTCCAGCTGGCTAGTCTCTTCTTCAAAGTTTCGATAGAATTCTGCAAAGACAAAACGCCGAGTCAAGACACCGGTCGAGTGGAAGCATCACAGTTGAAAATATTGGTCGACTGAAAAAAGGTACCTTCGAGCATAAGGAACAATTTCTTAGCAAGACCACCCAGGAAGCCTTCAAGGTCATTCTTCTTCCCACCAACCGGTTGATCTTCTCGGTCGAGTGGTCTTGTCGGGCCATCGGTCGACATCCTTGGTGGCAATTGCGGAGCAGCTTTCAGATTGGTATTTTCTGTTCGAGCTTGGTGACCGGTTAACTTCTCGTCGACAAGCTTGATCTTCTCGAGATAGCTCAAGATCCTTCTTCCTCTGGGCCTCCTTCACCTTGCACGCAAATTACAGCAAAGTCGATCTTGAAACAAATGGGAGGAAAAAGGAGTCGCCGAGGTCTCACCAACATACCTTTGGTCTCCTCCTTCGCCTTCGCCGATTCTCCTGCACTAGCTTCAGATCCAGTTCGAGCTGAATGTGCTTCTGCTCCAGTTCATTATAGCGTGCCGCGAGATCACAGGATTTCTACGAAGAACCAATCGACAAAATGTCAAAGATGATTCACTTCCGAGTGAATAGGGAAAAATCATACGTTTCTAAGACTACAGTCGAATGCAAGCATTCGACCGTAGTCTCGAGGATTACACCGGTGGGTGCACTCAGCGTGCCCCCACCGGGTCCTATTCAAATGAGTCGACCATCGACCAAAAAAACTTCTTCAGATTGTAATCAATCGCGGTGATCGACCACGCCTCGGGATTACACCGGTGGGTGCACTCAGCGTGCCCCACTGGTTTGGTAAACCCATTCGCCCTAGTCGAATGATGATCAATCTTTACTTATAAAGCCTAAGGCCGATCGCCAACAATGACCTTAGCCTTGGGGATTACACCCACGGGTGCACTCAGCGCCCCGCTAACACGGAGTTTTTATCGACACACCCACCGGGTGATTGCTATGGATTTCGAAAGAAAAAGTTTTGATAGCATATCCTAACAGAGCAAAGCGGTGGTCGATCGACCAACATTGCTTTGAAGAGCGGAGTGGCGTCATAAGCTGCTTGGCTTGCATCCCGGATGATCTTCACCGCTCCATCATGATCCCAGCTCGCCATGACGCCTCCTTAGCGCCGCTTAGCTTGGTCCTCCGGGACGTGGTGCGTGGTGAAGAGCGAAGGCTGCCCAGCACTCGACGAAGTGGGACGAGCACTCGTCAACGGCACCGCGAAAGACACGGTGTGTCGAGTGGTGTTCTCCCCCTCCGTGGCAACAGTCTCGGGCGCCGTCACATCTTGGGCTGCTTTGCCAGTGGACGCCTTCCTGCTCCTCCTATGCCTCAGTGGTTCTTCGTCCTCATCATCATCATCAGGAAGGGTGATAATGTCATTGGATGGAGCTTCAGAGAAGAATCAAAGTTAGAAACCATGAGTCAGTCGACTAAGGACAGAATTAAGGGTATAGTACCAGGATTTGAGGTTGCCGCGTCCTCCATCTCATGGTCCTCAGCCTTGCCTGAGGTTTCAAGTTGCAAGACCAAGTTCCAAAGAATCACCGATTAATTCAAGTATCAACCAGAGATAAAGCTTGTACAAGACAGAAGACTTCATAATATGTTTACCCCGATATGGTGGGGATGGACACCTTCATTTTCGGCGAGGGCTTGGTTGGCCTCGACGGAGCTACCTTCGATCGCTTTGGTGCCTTCTCGATCGGACTTTGGAGAAGCGGTCCGAGGCGTTTGGTCGATCGCGATGCGACAAGAACCCCTTACCGCTCGATCGTAGAGGGTCATGAACGAGTTTCGACCGCCTTTCCGAGCGTGGTGGTGCAACCTCCTCCTCCTCTTCCTCTACTTCGTCCTCATCATCGTCGTCGTCGTCATCGTCATCTTCAACAGCGTCTGAATCCCACTCATCCTCTCTCTCGCCTCTTCTCTTCTCCTCTCGATGGAGCTGAGCTCCATTGGGCATTGAGTACAGCTCGGTAAGGGCCTCGAAGATGTCAAGACAGAGTTCAATCGACCAAATTGCGTAACATACGTAAACAAATTCAACAGATATACAATGGAAAGCGAGCAAATGTACCTTATCCGAACGCAACTTGTGGTGGTCGAGTGGAGAAATCCTCCACGGATCCACGGGATTATCCTTGTTCCCAGTGATCGCGCCATCCACCTTTCCACTATGGCGCTGCCGATTGCTTCCGGTGGACTCGAAGTCTCGCCTTGGTTCCAAAGACAACCACATGCAAGGGGCTCGGAACTAAAGAGGCTGGATTCGCCTCGAAGGAAAACCTCTAGAAGGTCCATGCCACCACGCCGTCCCGAACCGACCGCACCACGCGATCCATCAACATCTTCACATCAGCTCTCTCTCCTAACCACCTTCAGAGAGGAGGGTTAGTTCACTCGACTCATGGTGAATGGAGAGAGTCCACTGATCGTCTGTGTGTCACTCATTCCGCGATGAGAACCAGTCGATTGCCACCCCACCGACTCGGGAAAAGTCATAGCCGGGAAGGTGCTCTTATTCCTCACTTGGATTCCTAGGCCCCGCACATCTCGACCACTTGGGTTTTCTCGTCGCTGGACTCGCCTTCTTCACGGTCCGAGAACGACATGTGAAGATGTGCTTGAACAAGCCCAGTCGGTCGATAGCCCGTGAAGTTCTCGCACATAGATACAAACGCAGCAAGATACGCGATGGAGTTCGAGTAAAGTGGTGGAGCTGGGCTCCAAAGAAGTTCAAAACCACGAAAGAAAACGCTCGGTGGCGAGAAAATCCTCGATCGACATGAGTGGCCAGGAGCACACACTCACCCTCCTCCGGTGAGGTTGCCACTCTTCCGGGAAGTCTTGCGGCGCCATGGGGATCAGCCCGTCGTCGGCCATGTCGAGGAGATCCTTCTCCGTGATGGTCGATCGATCCATCTCCTGGACCCAGCCCTTCGCAGCGGGATCTCGACGAAGACCCGCCATGGTGGTGGATCTTCCTTCGCCTTCTCCGCCGCCGACGCCTTTCTCCGCCGCCGCGCCTTCTTTGCGCTTCCAAAGACACGCCGTCTTCTCCTTGCCCATGACCGCCGGCGAAATGCGCGAGGAGAGCGCTATGGGGCGATAATGATTCGCGGTGGGCGAGAGACGAGGAGAGCAGAGGAGAAAGAATGGAGTACTATGCGTAAACCCTCACAAGTCGCATTTATAACATCCCTCCGAGTGGATGACAGTGGACCCGATCAATCTAATCATATCCCGAAACAGTTGCATTGACACGATCGTGGCGGAAAAAGCGGCGCGAGATCAAGGCGCCCATGCCTTGTCCCGTCCGGCGCCATGGTCCGCTTTGGCCAAGGCTTCCCCAAATTTCAGATCCGCGGAATCATGAGCGGCGATCGATCCGCAAGTGCGAGATTTCCTGCGATCCGTCGCTCGGGAACCGCAGAGTATAAAAGGTCACTCGACGAAAGAACAAGAATGGATCGAGTCGATCAAGAAAAGTTGCTCGTTATCAACAAAGAAGATTTTGGTCAAGAACGACGATAACCAAAGATGCCAAAGTTCAATCGAAACAGCATCAACTCCTTCCTCATTCAAGCCTCGACCCATTCAGGGGCTAATGATGGATTCATGTACCTAGGTAGGGTCATAGGCCTAACCTAAACGCCCTACCCAAGGACACCCTTAGAAGAGATCACCTTCCAATCGACCAACGAGGAACCCACTGATGACTAGAAGGACTCGACCATGGAGACTCACTCGACCATGAAGATACACTCGACCACCGAAGGTCAAGACACTCGCAACGCAACGGCCTGTAATTGAATAGACTTAATGATAGTTAAGGCACTTTATGAGGGCGTTACAAGAACGCCTGTGCTTAATGTACTTTAACCCTCCATTATGTGGGCTGGTGGGGTCTGGCGCACTCTATATAAGCCACCCCCTCCACAGCGGAGGAGTTCGCACTCTTGTAACACATATACACATAATCCACTCGACCGCCTCGGGGCTCCGAGACGTGGGGCTTTACTTCCTCAGAGAAGGGCTCGAACTCAGACATCGCTTGTGTTTACAACCTCTCCATAGCTAGGACCTCGCCTCTCCATACCTACCCCCCACTCTACTGTCAGACTTAGAACCACGACACTATCCACTTTATCTCCCGCCCAATCCGAATCCGAAAATCCCACGAGATTGGAGTTTGCTCCTCTAGGGTACCATAAGCCAAAGTTTGGGGTATGAGCCAAATATCAAAAGATTCACTTGACTACCACAAACTGGCTTTCCTTAGGTGAGGCTGGAAACCATGCACAAATTCCCACACTCAACACGATATCTGGTCTAGATGCACAAAGGTAAAGCAAGGAGCCAATCATAGAACGGTATACCTTTTGATCCACCGCTTTACCATTTGGGCCATTGTCAAGTTGGCATTTGGTAGGCATTGGTGTAGAAGCCAGCTTGACATCACTTAGCTTGAATCTCTTGAGCATGTCTTGAGTGTATTTGGCTTGGTTGATGAAGATTCCTTCTCTTCTTTGTTTGACTTCGAACCCGAGAAAGAACTTCCACTCTCCCATCATGGACATCTCAAACTCCGCGGTCATGAGTGCGGTAAACTCATCATTGAAGGCTTTGTTAGGAGAACTAAAGATAATATCGTCAACATATAGTTGGCATACAAACAACTCCCCTTTGACCTTCTTAGTAAAAAGAGTGGGGTCGACTTTCCCAATTTCAAACCCACGATCTTGCAACAACTCGGTAAGGTGGTCATACCATGCACGTGGGGCTTGTTTAAGGCCATAGAGCACCTTATCGAGTTGGTACATATGATTGGGGAACTTGGGATCCTCAAACCCCAGGGGTTGATTGGCATACACCAACTCATTAAGAGGACCATTAAGAAAGGCACTCTTCACATCCATTTGTTGCAACTTGAAGTTATGATGAGAAGCATAAGCAAGCAACAAACAAATAGATTCAAGGCAAGCAACAAGAGCAAACATTTCACCATAGTCGATACCCCCGACTTGGGAGTAGCCTTGTGCCACCAAACGAGCCTTGTTGTGAATGACAATCCCGTGAGCATCTTGCTTGTTCTTGAAGATCCATTTGGTTCCAATGACATTATGGTTCTCCTTTGGCCTTGGCACCAATCTCCACACCTTGTTGCGCTCGAAGTTGTTGAGTTCTTCATGCATGGCATTAAGCCAATCCGGATCCTCGAGCGCCTCATAGACCTTTTGGGGTTCAACACAAGAAACAAACACATGATTTTCACAATAGTTTGCTAATTGTCTACGAGTGCTTACCCCCTTTCTTAAGCTTCCAGGCACATTCTTCATGAGATGCTCTTTGGTAGCGAGATTGGAAGCAATCTTGGCGGCACGATGCTCCAATTGCTCCTCAAGAGAGAGTTGAGGAGCGATAACTTGATCATCATGAGCGTCGTCTTGAGCTTGTTCTTGATCTTGAGCTTGCTCTTGATCTTGAACTTGCTGGGTAGCGAGAACTTGACCTTGGGCATCACTTGGTAGATCGCCACCATCTTGAGGTTGATCTTGCCCTTGATCTTGTTCAATTGGTTGAGGGCCTTCACTTTGTTCTTTGGAAGCATGTGGGTCTTGGGTTGGTGATGTCTACTACGCAACCTTCTCCTTCTAGACGTTGTTGGGCCTCCAAGTGCAGAGGTTTGTAGGACAGTAGCAAATTTCCCTCAAGTGGATGACCTAAGGTTATCAATCTGTGGGAGGCGTAGGATGACGATGGTCTCTCTCAAACAACCCCGCAACCAAATAACAAAGAGTCTCTTGTGTCCCCAACACACCCAATACAATGGCAAATTGTATAGGTGCACTAGTTCGATGAAGAGATGGTGATACAAGTGCAATATAGATGGTAGATATAGGTTTTTGTAATCTGAAAATATAAAAACAGAAAGGTAACTAATGATAAAAGTGAGCACAAATGGTATTGCAATGCTAGGAAACAAGGCCTAAGGTTCATACTTTCACTAGTGCAAGTTCTCTCAACAATAATAACATAATTGGATCATATAACAATCCCTCAACATGCAACAAAGAGTCACTCCAAAGTCACTAATAGCAGAGAACAAACGAAGAGATTATAGTAGGGTATGAAACCACCTCAAAGTTATCCTTTCTGATCGATCTATTCAAGAGTCCATCGTAAAATAACACAAAGCTATTCTTTCCGTTAGATCTATCATAGAGTTCGTACTAGAATAACACCTTAAGACACAGATCAACCAAAACCCTAATGTCACCTAGATACTCCAATGTCACCTCAAGTATCCGTGGGTATGATTATACGATATGCATCACACAATCTCAGATTCATCTATTCAACCAACATAAAGAACTTCAAAGAGTGTCCCAAAGTTTCTACTGGAGAGTCAAGACGAAAACGTGTGCCAACCCCTATGCATAAGTTCACAAGGCCACCGAACCTGCAAGTTGATCACCAAAACATACATCAAGTAGATCACGTGATATCCCATTGTCACCACACATAAGCACATGCAAGACATATATCAAGTGTTCTCAAATCCTAAAAGACTCAATCCGATAAGATAACTTTAAAGGGAAAACTCAATCCATTACAAGAGAGTAGAGGGGGAGAAACATCATAAGATCCAAGTATAATAGCAAAGCTCGTGATACATCAAGATCGTGCCAAATCAAGAACACGAGAGAGAGAGAGAGAGAGAGAGATCAAACACATAGCTACTTGTACATACCCTCAGCCCCGAGGGTGAACTACTCCCTCCTCGTCATGGAGAGCGCTGGGATGATGAAGATGGCTACTGGTGAGGGATCCCCCCTCCGGCAGGGTGCCGAAACAGGGTCCCAATTGGTTTTTGGTGCCTACAGAGGCTTGCGGCGGCAGAACTCCCGGTCTATGGTGATCCTGGATGTTTTGGGGGTGTATCGGTATACATAGTAGGAAGAAGTAGGTCGGTGGAGCTGCGAGGGGCCCATGAGGATGGGGGCGCGCCTAGGGGGGCAGGCGCGCCTCCCTGCCTCGTGGCCTCCTCGCTTCTTTCTTGATGTCCACTCCAAGTCCTCTGGATCATGTTTGTTCCAAAAAATCACTCTCCCGTAGGTTTCATTCCGTTTGGACTCCGTTTGATATTCCTTTTCTGCGAAACACTAAAATAGGCAAAAAAAACAGCAATTTGGACCGGGCCTCCGGTTAATAGGTTAGTCCCAAAAATGATATAAAAGTGTATAATAAAGCCCATTAAACATCCAAAACAGATAATATAATAGCATGGAACAATAAAAAATTATAGATACGTTGGAGACGTATCAAGCATCCCCAAGCTTAATTCCTGCTCGTCCTCGAGTAGGTAAATCATAAAAACAGATTTTTTTGATGTGGAATGCTACCTAGCATAATTCTCAATGTAATTTTCTTTATTGTGCCATGAATGTTCAGATCCAAAAGATTCAAGATAAAAGTTTAATATTGACATAACAATAGTAATACTTCAAGCATACTAACAAAGTAATCATGTCTTATCAAAATAACATAGCCAAAGAAAGCTTATCTCTACAAAATAATAGTTAGGCCATGCTTCATTTTCGTCACACAAAATGCTCCCATCATGCACAACCCCGGTTTCAGCCAAGCAATTGGTTCATACTTTTTAACGTGCCTCAGCCTTTTCAACCCTCACGCAATACATGAGCGTAAACCATGGACATAGCACTATGGGTGGAGTAGAGTATGATAATAGGGATTATGTGAGAAAACAAAAAAAGTAGAAAGTCTCATATTGCGGCTAATCGACGAGCTATGGAGATGCCCATCAATTGATGTCAATGCGAGGAGTAGGGATTGCCATGCAACGGATGCACTAGAGCTATAAATGTATGAAAGCTCAACAAAAGAAACTAAGTGGGTGTGCATCCAACTTGCTTGCTCACAAAGACCTAGGGCATTTTGAGGAATCCCATCATTGGAGTATACAAGCCAAGTTCTATAATGAAAAATTCCCACTAGTATATGAAAGTGACAACATAGGAGACTCTCTATCATGAAGATCATGGTGCTACTTTGAAGCACAAGTGTGGTAAAAGGATAGTAACATTGTCCCTTCTCTCTTTTTCTCTCATTTTTTCTTTGTTTTTCCTTTTTTGTTTTGATGGGCTTCTTTTGGCCTCTTTTTTATTTGGGCTTCTTTGGCCTCTTCTATTTTTCATAAGGTCCGGAGTCTCATCCCGACTTGTGGGGGAATCATAGTCTCCATCATCCTTTCCTCACATGGGACAATGCTATAATAATGAAGATCATCACACTTTTATTTATTTACAACTCAAGAATTACAACTCAATACTTAGGACAAAATATGACTCTATGTGAATGCCTCCGGCAGTGTACGGGGATATGCAATGAATCAAGAGCGACATGTATGAAAGAATTATAGAGGTGGCTTTTCCACAAATACGATGTCAACTACATGATCATGCAAAAGCAATATGACAATGATGTAGCGTGTCATAATAAGCGGAACGGTGGAAAGTTGCATGGCAATACATCTTGGAATGGCTATGGAAATGCCATAATAGGTAGGTATGGTGGCTGTTTTGAGGAAGATATAAGGAGGTTTATGTGTGATAGAGCGTATCATATCACGGGGTTTGGATGCACCGGCGAAGTTTGCACCAATTCTCAAGGTGATAAAGGGAAATGCATGGTACCGTAGAGGCTAGCAAATTGTGGAAGGGTAAGAGTGTGTGTAATCCATGGACTCACATTAGTCATAAAGAACTCATATACTTATTGCAAAAGTTTATTAGCCCTCGAAGCAAAGTACTACTACGCATGCTCCTAGGGGAAGGGTTGGTAGGAGTTAACCATCGCACGATCCCGACCTCCACTCATAAGGAAGGCAATCAAAGAACACCCCATGCTTCAAATTTGTCACACGACGTTTACCATACGAGCATGCTACGGGACTTGCCAACTTTAACACAAGTATTTCTCAATTTCATAATTACCCGACTAGCATGACTCTAACATTACCACCTTTATATCTCAAAACAATTATCAAGTATCAAATTTATCATAGTATTCAATGCACTTTATATGATAGTTTTTATTATACCCAACTTGGATGCCCATCATATTAGGACTAGTTATATAACCAAAGCAAATTACCATGATGTTCTAAAAGACCCTCAAAATAATATAAGTGAAGCATGAGAGATCAATAATTTCTACAAAATAAAACCACACCGTCGTGCTCTAAAAAGGTATAAGTGAAGCACTAGAGCAAAATTATCTAGCTCAAAAGATATAAGTGAAGTACATATAGTATTCTAATAAATTCCGATTCATGTGTGTCTCTCCCAAAAGGTGTGTACAGCAAGGATGATTGTGGTAAAATAAAAAGCAAAGACTCAAATCATGCAAGATGCTCCAAGCAAAACACATATCATGTGGTGAATAAAAATATAGGATCAAGTAAAGTTACCGATGGACGAAGACGAAAGAGGGGATGCCTTCCAGGGCATCCCCAGCTTAGGATTTTTGTTGTCCTTAAATTTTACCTTGGGGTGCCTTGGTCATCCCAAATCTTAGGCTCTTGCCACTCCTTACTCCATAATCCATCAAATCTTTACCCCAGAACTTGAAAACTTCACAACACAAAACTCAACAGAAAATCTCATGAGCTCCGTTAGCGAAATAAAACAAATCACCACTTTAAGGTACTGTAATGAACTCATTCTTTATTTATATTAGTGTTAAACCTACTGTATTCCAACTTCTCTATGGTTCATACCCCCCGATACTAGCCATAGATTCATCAAAATAAGCAAACAACACACGAAAAACAGAATCTGTCAAAAACAGAATAGTCTATAGTAATATGTATCATTCGAATACTTCTGTAACTACAAAATTCTGAAATAAATTGGTGGACCTGAGGAATTTGTATATTAATCATATTCAAAAAGAATCAACCTAAAGTCACTCTCCATTAAAAAATGGCAGCTAATCTCGTGAGCGCAAAAGTTTCTGTTTTTTACAGCAAGATCGCATAGACTTCACCCAAGTCTTCCCAAAGGTTATACTTGGCACAAACACTAATTAAAACATAAAACCAAATCTAAACAGAGGCTAGATGAATTATTTATTACTAAACAGTAGCAAAAAGCAAAGAACAAAAATAAAATTGGGTTGCCTCCCAACAAGCGCTAACGTTTAATGCCCCTAGCTAGGCATGATGATTTCAATGATGCTCACATAAAAGATAAGAATTGAAACATAAAGAGAGCATCATGAAGAATATGACTAGCACATTTAACCCACTTCCTATGAATAGGGATTTTGTGAGCAAACAATTTATGGGAACAATAATCAACTAGCATAGGAAGGCTAAACAAGCATAACTTCCAAACTTTAAGCACATAGAGAGGAAACTTGATATTATTGCAATTCCTACAAGCATATATTCCTCCCTCATAATAATTTTCAGTAGCATAATGAATGAATTCAACAATATAACCATCACATAAAGCATTCTTTTCATGATCTACAAGCATAGAAAGTTTACTACTCTCCACATAAGCAAATTTCTTCTCATGAATAGTAGTGGGAGCAAACTCAACAAAATAATTATCATGTGAGGCATAATCCAATTGAAACCTAAATCATGATGACAAGTTTCATGGTTATCATTATCCTTAATAGCATACAAGTCATCACAATAATCATCATAGATAGCAACTTTGTTCTCATAATCAATTGGAACCTCTTCCGAAATAGTGGATTCATCACTAAATAAAGTCATGACCTCTCCAAATCCACTTTCATAATTATCACAACAATATTCAAGATCCTCCAAAATAGTGGGATCATTACTTCCTAAAGTTGACACTCTTCCAAACCCACTTTCATCAATATATCATCATAAATAGGAGGCATGCTTTCATCATAATAAATATTCTCATCAAAACTTGGGGGACTAAACATATCATCTTCATCAAACATAGAATCCCCAAGCCTGTGGCTTTGCATATCATTAGCATCATGGGTATTCAAAGAATTCATACTAACAACATTGCAATCATGCTCATCATTCACATATTTTATGACAAGCATTCTATGTAATTCTTCTTCTAGTGAGGCACCCTTATTTTCCCGGAACACTATGAGCCACCCTCAATTCCATTTTTTATTTTCTTTTATAGACTAAACTAGTGATAAAACAAGAAACAAAAAGATTCGATTGCAAGATCTAAAGATATACCTTCAAGCACTCACCTTCCCGGCAACGGTGCCAGAAAAGAGCTTGATGTCTACTACGCAACCTTCTCCTTGTAGACGTTGTTGGGCCTCCAAGTGTAGAGGTTTGTAGGACAGTGATACGTCTCCAACGTATCTATAATTTTTGATTGTTCCTTGCTATTATATTACCCGTTTTGGATGTTTATGGGCTTTACTTTACACATTTATATCATTTTTGGGACTAACCTACTAACCGGAGGCCCAGCCCGTATTGCTGTTTTTTTTTGCCTATTTTAGTGTTTCGAAGAAAACGAATATCAAACGGAGTCCAAATGGAACGAAACCGTCGGGAGCGTGATTTTTGGAACGAACGTGATCCAGAGGACTTGGAGTGCAAGTCAAGAAGCAGTCGAGGTGGCCACGAGGGTGGAGGGCGCGCCCACCCCTATTGGGCGCGCCCCCTATCTCGTGGGCCCCTCGGGCGGCCACCGACCTACTTCTTCCTCCTATATATACCCACGTGCCCCGAGAACATCAGAGGCGACCAAAAAAACTATTTCCACCACCATAACCTTCTGTATCCGCGAGATCCCATCTTGGAGCCTTCGCCGGCGCTCCGCCGGAGGGGGGATCGACCACGGAGGGCTTCTACATCAACACCATAGCCCCTCCGATGAGTTGTGAGTAGTTTACCACAGACCTTCGGGTCCATAGTTATTAGCTAGATGGCTTCTTCTCTCTTTTTGTATCTCAATACCATGTTCTCCTTGATCTTCTTGGAGATCTATTCAATGTAACTCTTTTTGCGGTGTGTTTGTCGAGATCCGATGAATTGTGGGTTTATCATCAAGTTTATTTATGAGAAATATTTGAATCTCCTCTGAATTCTTTTATGTGTGATTAAGTTATCTTTGCAAGTCTCTTCGAATTATCAATTTGGTTTGGCCTACTAGATTGATCTTTCTTGCAATGGGAGAAGTGCTTAGCTTTGGGTTCAATCTTGTGGTGTCCTTTCCCAGTGACAGCAGGGGCAGCAAGGCACGTATTGTATTGTTGCCATCGAGGATAAAAAGCTGGGGTTTATATCATATTGCATGAGTTTATCCCCATACATCATGTCATCTTTCTTAATGCGTTACTCTGTTCTTTATGAACTTAATACTCTAGATGCATGCTGGATAGAGGTCGATGTGTGGAGTAATAGTAGTAGATGCAGGTAGGAGTCAGTCTACTTGTCACAGATGTGATGCCTATATACATGATCATGCCTAGATAATCTCATAATTATTCGCTTTTCTATCAATTGCTCAACAGTAATTTGTTCACCCACCATAATACTTATGCTATCTTGAGAGAAGCCACTAGTGAAACCTGGCCCCCGGGTCTATCTTTTATCATATAAGCTTTCAATCTACTTTTATTTGCATCTTTACTTTTCCAATCTATATCATAAAATACCAAAAATATATTTATCTTACCATACTATCTCTATCAGATCTCACTTTCGCAAGTGGCCGTGAAGGGATTGACAACCCCTTTATTGCGTTGGTTGCGAGTTCTTTGTTTGTTTGTGTAGGTGCGTGGGACTTTTGAGGAGCCTCCTACTGGATTGATACCTTGGTTCTCAAAAACTGAGGGAAATACTTGCGCTACTATTGTTGCATCACCCTTTCCTCTTCAAGGAAAACCAGCGCAAGCTCAAGACGTAGCAGACAGTAGCAAATTTCCCTCAAGTGGATGACCTAAGGTTATCAATCCGTGGGAGGCGTAGGATGAAGATGGTCTCTCTCAAACAACCCTGCAACCAAATAACAAAGAGTCTCTTGTGTCCCCAACACACCCAATACAATGGCAAATTGTATAGGTGCACTAGTTCGGCGAAGAGATGGTGATACAAGTGCAATATGGATGGTAGATATAGGTTTTCGTAATCTAAAAATATAAAAGCAGCAAGGTAACTAATGATAAAAGTGAGCACAAACAGTATTGCAATGCTAGGAAACAAGGCCTAAGGTTCATACTTTAACTAGTGCAAGTTCTCTCAACAATAATAACATAATTGGATTATATAGCAATCCCTCAACATGCAACATGGAGTCACTCCAAAGTCACAAATAGCGGAGAACAAACGAAGAGATTATTGTAGGGTACGAAACCACCTCAAAGTTATCCTTTCTGATCGATCTATTCAAGAGTCCGTAGTAAAATAACACGAAGTTATTCTTTCCGTTCGATCTATCATAGAGTTCGTACTAGAATAACAACTTAAGACACAAATCAACCAAAACCCTAATGTCACCTAGATACTCCAATGTCACCTCAAGTATCCGCGGGTATGATTATACGATATGCATCACACAATCTCAGAATCATCTATTCAACCAACATAAAGAACTTCAAAGAGTGCCCCAAAGTTTCTACCGGAGAGTCAAGACGAAAACGTGTGCCAACCCCTATGCATAAGTTCAAAAGGTCACTGAACCCGCAAGTTGATCACCAAAACATACATCAAGTAGATCACGTGATATCCCATTGTCACCATAGATAAGCACATGCAAGACATACATCAAGTGTTCTCAAATCCTAAAAGACTCAATCCAATAAGATAACTTCAAAGGGAAAACTCAATCCATTACAAGAGAGTAGAGGGGGGGAGAAACATCATAAGATCCAACTATAATAGCAAGGCTCGCGATACATCAAGATCAGGCCAAATCAAGAACATGAGAGAGAGAGATCACACACATAGCTACTGGTACATACCCTCAGCCCTGAGGGTGAACTACTCCCTCCTCGTCATGGAGAGCACCGGGATGATGAAGATGGTTACCGGTGAGGGATCCCCCTCGACAGGGTGCCGGAACAGGGCCCCAATTGGTTTTTGGTGGCTACAGAGGCTTGCGGCGGCGGAACTCCCGATCTATGGTGCTCCTGGATGTTTTTGGGGTATATGGGTATATATAGGAGGAAGAAGTAGGTCGGTGGAGCTGCGAGGGGCCCACAAGGGTGGGGGCGCGCCCAGGGCGGCAGGCACACCTCCCTGCCTCGTGGCCTCCTCGCTTCTTTCTTGACGTCCACTCCAAGTCCTCTGGATCACATTTGTTCCAAAAATCACTCTCCCGAAGGTTTCATTCTGTTTGGACTCCGTTTGATATTCCTTTTCTGTGAAACACTGAAATAGGCAAAAAAAATAAGTATTTGGACTGGGCCTCCGGTTTATAGGCTAGTCCCAAAAATAATATAAAAGTGTATAATAAAGCCCATTAAACATCCAAAACAGGTAATATAAAAGCATGGAACAATCAAAAATTATAGATACATTGGAGACGTATTAGTTGGCGATGGTTCCACTTGAGTGGAACATTGTCCTTCTCCTTCGGCCACAAGGGGTTTCTCAATGGGTAGGATATGGCCAACACCCATTCTTCTTATAGCTTGGAGAGAAATTTCATCACCTACATCACAAGTACCACTTTGCTCCAGTTGGGAGCTGTTATTCTCATCAAACTCCACTTACATGTCTCCTCAATTATTCATGTGGACTTGTTAAGGACACGGTAAGCATGAGAGTTTGTAGCATAACCAACAAATATGCCCTCATGAGCTCTAGCCTCAAATTTATACAAATGGACACCTTTCTTGAGAATGAAACACTTACAACCGAACACCCGGAAGTACTTGAGGTTGGGCTTGTTGCCGGTAAGTATATCATATGGAGTCTTGTTCAAGCCTTTGCGGAGATAGAGACGATTGGATACATGACAAGCGGTGTTGATGGCTTCAGCCCAAAAGTTGTATGGAGACTTGAACTCCGCCATCATGGTCCTTGCCGCGTCCATCAATGTCCAGTTCTTCCTCTCCGCTACACCATTTTGTTGAGGGGTGCAAGGTGCGGAACATTGATGCTTGATCCCCTCATCACCAAGAAACTCATCCAAGGTGTAGTTCTTGAACTCAGTGCCGTTGTCACTTCTTATCATCAAAATATTTGCATTGTGTTGATGTTGAGCTTCATTGTCACCTCTTGAAGAAATACACCCACGTGTATCTTGAATAATCATCCACAATCACCAAGCAATACTTTCTACCCCCAAGACTATCAAAGGATGGAGGCCCAAAAAGATCCATGTGAAGGAGCTCCAAAGGCCTCGTCAAGTAGATGATAGTCGTGGGAGGGTGAGCCGTCTCATGTAGCTTTCCTTCGATACAAGCACTGCAAGCACGATCTTTGGCAAAACTAACATTTGTTAGTCCACGGACATGGTCCCCCTTGAGAAGACTTTGCAAAGATCCCATATTGACATGGGCTAAATGGCGATGCCAAAGCCATCCCACGTCAACTTTAGCCATTAGGCATGTCGCGGTCTTAGTGGGTTGCTCCAAAAAGTTAATCACATAAAGACCGTTTCCGACATGCCCAACAAAGGCTACTTTAAGAGTCTTGCTCCACAAGAGGGCCACATAATCAATATCAAAGAAAGTGGCAAAGCCCATGAGTGCAAGTTGACGAACGGAAAGTAAGTTGTATGCAAGGGACTCAACAAGCATGACTTTCTTGATCGTATGATCATGAGAAATGACAACCTTGCCAAGACCCAATACCTTAGAAGATGAGGCATCACCCCATTCGACATTGGTGGGCATAGATCGAACCTTGTGCACGTCCACCACCAAGTCCTTGTTTCCGGTCATATGATTTGTGGCTCCACTATCGAGCAACCATGATCCTCCACCGGAAGCAAATACCTACAAGAGATCAATGCTTGGTTTTAGGTACCCGTTTTGTAATGGGTCCTTTGATGCTAGCAACAAGGGTCTTAGGAACCCAAATAGACCATTCAATGTACTCATAAGAAGAACCAACAAATTTGGCATAAACATGCCCATCACTAGCATAGCATAACACATAAGAAGGGTTAGAGTCGCCGACTTTGTTGGAAGGAGTGGCATTGCCCTTCTTGACACCACCACCCTTCTCATTGTTCTTCTTCTCCTTAGTAGTACCCTCTCCCTCCTTCACAAACGTTTGCTTGAGAGGAGGAGGTTGTTTGGTCTTGTCATTCTTCTTCTTCTTCTTCTTCTTCTTCTTCTTCTTCTTCTTCTTCTTCTTGGATTTGGGTGCAAACCCAATCTCCTCCTTGGACACAACTTCCTTTTGATTGCTCAAAAGTTTGTTGAGGTTCTTCTCACCTTGTATGCAAGACACAAGGCCTTTCTCAAGTTGCTCCTTCAACTTGGCATTCTCGTCCACAAGATGCACATGCTCACAACACGGGTTAGTAGCATTTGCATTATCAATTAAGAGCATATGTGAAAATGTGGCTTTATCCTTGGTAAGTTTCACTTGGAGTTGATCATGAGACTCCTTGAGGCTAGCATGAGTACTTTTTAAGGCCTTGTGAGCCTTGTCAAGTAGATCAAACTCCTCCTTGAGTCTAGCATGGTCAACCCCAAGTTTGGCCTTCTTGGAATTGAGCACACGAGAGACAACAAGAGCATGATCAAGATCTTTCTTTAATTTAGCATGATCATCGTTGTGTGACTGAAGAGCCAAATGATGACCACGCTCTTCCTCGAGAGCATTAGAGAGATCCGATATCTCATCGGCATAGTCATGACTATGCCCTTCCATCTTACAGATGGTCTCTTTGTGAGCCTCGATCATGTCATTGGCTTCACCAAGTTGTTCCAAGAGAGCAGTGAAATGCTTCTTGGTTTTATCTTTGAGCTTACTCATGAAAGACTCAAATTCATTCTCCTCCTCCTTCGCCCCCTCACTTTCATCAATGCAATCCGTCAAGGAAGGATTAGTAGTGATGGTAGAGTTGATGTTGGGGGTTACCTTGTTGGTGGCTTTAGCCATGAGGCACTTGGCGGTGATGCTCTCGTTGGGTGAATCGAAGAGGGACACCTGTGGAGTTGTTGCAATGGCAACGGAGGCCATGGCAACCGTCTCACCATCTTCTTCTTCATCATCATCCTCGTTGTACTCTTATTGTGCCACCAACCCCTTGGGAGGAGTCTTCTTGGTGAAGTTGTTCTTGTTGGGGAAAGACTTAGCCTTGTCTTTTCGGATAAGTTTGTCACCATTGTCTTCCCTCTTCTCGTAAGGGCAATCCACAACAAAGTGACTCACATTGCCACAATTATAGCACGTCCTCACACGTTGCTTGCCCTTGGTGCCACTTGAGTTGTTCTTGTTGAAGTTGGGCCTTCCGTTCTTCTTGTTGCCCCAAAATTGTTGTGAAGCAAGAGCCATGTGCTCATGATAGGCATATTTGGTGTCTTCGGGGCAACTCTCCTCTTCATCCTCTTCTTTCGCACTAGCCTTGGCCTTCAAAGCAAGGTTGGGATTCTTTGATCATTGAGCACGCAACACCGCATTGTTGCTGGTCTTGTCCAAGATCCTCATTGCAACAAACTCATCCAACACTTCACTAGAGGACAAGGCGTGGACGTCCGGCCTTTGACGGATGACAGAGGACATGGCCTTATGGTAAGGCATCATGGCCTTGAGAAACTTGCGCTTGATCCAATTGTCATCCGTATCCTTGCTCCCATGATCTCTGAGTGAGACCACGAGAGTAGTTAATCTTTGATAAAGCTCTCAAGGTTCTTCATCTTCAATCATGGCAAACTCATCGGCTTCATCTCGTACCACTTCAAAGTTTGAGCGTTGAATGCTTGCGCTTCCCTTGTACAAGGAAACAACATGATCCCATGCTTCCTTGTTGCCGACGAAAGGTCGGATATGCGCAATATCTTCGGGAGGAATAGCTTCTTGGAGAATGAAGAGAGTGGACTCGTTGAATTGATGATCCACGGCTTCTCTAGGAGTGAAGTTGCTTGGATCGTGCAGGTAGAAACCATGCTCAATGATTCTCCAAAGATTAGTAGACCTATGATTTAAATGACGCTTAAAGCGATACACCCAAGTGGCAAAATCCTCATTTTTCACAAGATTAGGAGGAGGACGAACATGATTCATATGCGTGGAGGGAACCGGTCCTCCATATGTAAGGGGAGGTTCAACATGAGCAAAGATGCCACTCCCACTCCTACCACTAGGAAAAGGAACTTGATCACTACTAGCATCCCCCTTTTTGGAGTTAGCATCCACCACCTTGTTAGCGGGATCAACCACTTCCAACGATGCGGTGGATAATTTAAGGCCTTGAAGAAACTCCTTAAACATGCCTTTAACCTCGGCCGTCATGGAGGTTTTCAATGTGTCCATAGCCGCATTGAACTCCTCGCGAGAGACCGAGGATCCCCCATCGGCTGTAAACGAGGACGAGTTCACACCGAAGTGCTCCTCCCCCTCGTCTCCGGTGCCAACCATACTCTTCGGACGGTAAAGTCCTTAATAAAGTGATGAGGCTCTGATACCAATTGAAAGGATCGCTATGGTTGACTAGAGGGGGGGTGAATAGGCAACTAACAATTTTTAGCTTTTCTTGACCAAATTAAACTTAGCATCAAAGTAGGTTGTCTAGATGTGCAAATAGGTGAGCAACCTATATGATGCAACAATAACAAGCACACGAGTAAGCAAGGGATACAACATAATAAAAGCTTGCACAAGTAAAGGTAAGAGATAACCAAGAGTGGAGCCGGTGGAGACGAGGATGTGTTACCGGAGTTCCTTCCCTTTGAGAGGAAGTACGTCTCCATTAGAGCGGTGTGGAGGCACAATACTCCCCAAGAAGCCACTAGGGCCACCGTATTCTGCTCACGCCCTCACACAATGCGAGATGTCGTGATTCCACTATCGGTGCCCTTGAAGGCGGCGACCGAACCTTTACAAACAAGATTGGAGCTATCTCCACAACTTAATTGGAGGCTCCCAACGACACCATGAAGCTTAACCACAATGGAATATGGCTCCGAGGGGACCTCAACTCTTTAGGGTGCTCAAACACCCAAGAGTAAGAAGATCCGCAAGGGATTAGTGAGGGAAATCAAATTTCTCTTGGTGGAAGTGTGGATCGGGGCCTTCTCAACCAATCCCTAGAAAATCAACAAGTTTGATTGGCAAGAGAGAGAGAGAGAGAGAGAGAGAGAGAGAGAGAGATCGGGCGAAAATGGAGGTTTGAGCAACAATGGAGCTTGAGGAGGGAAGATGTGGTCTTCTTCTGGAAGAAGACCCCCTTTATATAGTGGGGGAAAAGATCCAACCGTTAACCCCTCTCTCAGCCTGCGCGGCGCAGTACTACTGCACACTGCCGTGGTACTACCGCAAAGGGTTGCGGTGCTACCGCTGCAAGGTGTGGTACTACCGCTTGCGCAGTAGTGACCAGATGAGGGCCTGTTTGCATAGGGCAACGAGCGGTCAAACCGCCAGAGCGGTACTACCACGCGCCCCTACGGTACTACCGTAAGGCAGGCATGAACTGGGGCTGAAAATGCAAGGACGTAATAAATTACTTCCATAACAACTTCCGCTGAGGTTGGGTCAGTGCAAAAGTCCGGCACGGTAGTACCGGACAGCCGACGCGGTACTACCGCGTAAGGGCGGATGTAAAAAATTACATTCGTGCCTACTTCCGCATGCATCAGCTTCAGGGCTGGAGGCACTGGTACTACCGCTCACAGGAGTGATACTATCGATGGCCCCTGTGGTACTACCGCTCCCTTGAGCAGTATTACCGCACGCCACAGAGGCTTTAGCATTTGGCAGCCTACATATCGCAGAGACATGGATAAACGGACGGTGCTCCATTGAGGCGAAGAAAAGGTGGTGCAAAGGAACATATGTGTACATGTTGATTCCACCCTAACCTTTCCGAAGCGGACCCCCTCTTAATAGTACAACTTTCCTACGACTCAAGAAAGAAACGTAAAGAACAGCCATCTTCGATAGGCTCCGAGGGGCACCGATTCGTCTTGTGCCTAGACATGAGATTTTTGAAATGCTCAATGCACACGATTAGTCCGCAAATGCACTGTCATCAATCACCAAAACCACTTAGGGAGAAATATGCCCTTACAGCAGGTGAATGCAATGTTGGGAAACGAGGACGTCTTATGCCTGATGCTAAATTACACACATTCAATAAACTAGAAGATACCTCGCGCGTTGCGGCGGGAAATGTGAGCAAAAAAACTGCAAGGAAAAGATAACAACTATATTACATACATGTGATAGCAAATAAAAATGTACTAAAGCGGAAGCATCATCTATGAATTATCAGTGCATCAGACAATGTTTCGAGAATAAATTTCCAACTCATCGAAAAGAACTATAGCTAATAATAGCGAACCTTTCTTGCTCATACTTGAGGTTAGGCTAAAAAAATTAATTTTTCCATAACATCATCTCGAACTTTAAATGTACGCAGAAGTTTGTACATTGTGGAACACATTTAGATAGAACATATTTAAAATTTCTTGCATCACATAATAATAAAGTGAGTGTGTTACAACTATTTCTAAACATGTAGTAGTAGTTCTGGCTGTCACAAAATGTTACTCCCCATGTACTGTTAGGCCTTGTACAATGTTAGACACTTAGGGAGGTGCCTACAAAAATAAACCGGGTTTTTCTGAAGCATCAGTGTCTATTTCTACAGGAGAGACGCTTAACTAAGCATCTGTCCTGTACAAATAAGCACCGGTGCTTAAGAAAAGCCTGGTTTATTTCTCCAAGCACCTTGCACTGTATAAGGCCTTAGTAGCTTCCAAACTTGAATGCCATACATGAAACCGTCAAATGGCAAAAACTAATTGGTATATGCTACGTCTTGAGTTTGCGTTGGTTTTCCTTGAAGAGGAAAGGGTGATGCAGCAATAGTAGCGTAAGTATTTCCCTCGGTTTTTGAGAACCAAGGTATCAATCCAGTAGGAGGCTCCTCAAAAGTCCCACGCACCTACACAAACAAACAAGAACTCGCAACCAACGCAATAAAGGGGTTGTCAACCCCTTCAAGGCCACTTGCGAAAGTGAGATCTGATAGAGATAATATGATAAGATAAATATATTTTTGGTATTTTATAATATAGATTGGAAAAGTAAAGATACAAATAAAAGTAGATTGAAAGCTTATATGATAAAAGATAGACCTGAGGGCCATAGGTTTCACTAGTGGCTTCTCTCAAGATAGCATAAGTATTACGGTGGGTGAACAAATTACTATCGAGCAATTGATAGAAAAGCGAGTAATTATGAGATTATCTAGGCATGATCATGTATATAGGCATAATGTCCGTGACAAGTAGACCGACTCCTGCCTGCATCTACTACTATTACTCCACACATCGACCGCAATCCAACATGCATCTAGAGTATTAAGTTCATAAAGAACAGAGTAACGCATTAAGAAATATGACATGATGTAGAGGGATAAACTCATGCAATATGATATAAACCCCATCTTTTTATCCTCGATGGCAACAATACAATACATGCCTTGTTGCCCCTGCTGTCACTGGGAAAGGACACCGTAAAATTGAACCCAAAGCTAAGCACTTCTCCCATTGCAAGAAAGATCAATCTAGTAGGCCAAACCAAACTGATAATTCGAAGAGACTTGCAAAGATAACTTAATCGCACATCAAATAATTCAGAGGAGATTCAAATATTTCTCATAGATAAACTTGATCATAAACCCACAATTCATCGGATCTCGACAAGCACACCGCAAAAAGAGTTACATCGAATAGATCTCCAAGAAGATCGAGGAGAACTTTGTATTGAGATTCAAAGAGAGAGAAGAAGCCATCTAGATAATAACTATGGACCCGAAGGTCTATGGTAAACTACTCACAACTCATCGGAGAGGCCTTGGAGATGATGTAGAGGCCCTCCGTGATTGATTCCCCGACCGGCGGAGCGCCGGCGAAGGCTCGAAGATGGGATATCGCGGATACAGAAGGTTACGGCTGTGGAAATAGTTTTTCGTGGTTGCTTCTGATGTTTTCGGGGTACATGGGTATATATAGGAGGAAGAAGTAGGTCGGTGAACGCCCAAGGGGCCCACGAGATAGGGGTGCGCCCAGTAGGGGGGCGCCCTTCACCCTCGTGGCCGCCTCATTTATTTATTGACTTCCACTCCAAGTCCCCTGGATCACATTCGTTCCAAAAATCACGCTCCCCAAGGTTTCATTCCATTTGGACTCCGTTTGATATTCCTTTTCTTCGAAACACTGAAATAGGCAAAAAACAGCAATACGGGTCGGGCCTCCGGTTAGTAGGTTAGTCCCAAAAATGATATAAAAGTGTAAAGTAAAGCCCATAAACATCCAAAACGGGTAATATAATAGCATGGAACAATAAAAAATTGTAGATACGTTGGAGACGTATCAAGCATCCCCAAGCTTAATTTCTGCTCGTCCTCGAGTAGGTAAATGATAAAAACAATTTTTTTGATGTGGAATGCTACCTAGCATAATTTTCAATGTAATTTTCTTTGTTGTGGCATGATTGTTCAGATCCAAATGATTCAAGATAAAAGCTTATAAAACATAAAAATAATAATACTCGAAGCATACTAACAAATAATCATGTCTTATCAAAATAGCATTGCCAAAGAAAGCTTATCCCTACAAAATCATATAGTTAGGTCATGCTTTCATTTTCATTACACAAAATATGCCCATCATGCACAACCCCGGTTTCAGCCAAGCAATTGGTTCATACTTTTTAACAAGCTTCAGCTTTTTCAACTCTTACGCAATACATGAGCGCAAGCCATGGACATAGCACTGTAGGTGGTATATGGTGGTGGCTGCGAAGACAAAATGGGAGAAGATAGTCTCACATCAACTAGGCGTATCAACGGGCTATGGAGATGCCCATCAATAGATATCAATGTGAGTGAGTAGGGATTGCCATGCAACGGATGCACTAGAGCTATAAATGTATGAAAGCTCAACAAAAGAAACTAAGTGGGTGTGCATCCAACTCGCTTGCTCACGAAGACTTGGGGCATTTTGAGGAAGCCCATCATTGGAATATACAAGCCAAGTTCTATAATGAAAAATTCCCACTAGTATATGAAAGTGACAACATAGGAGACTCTCTATCATGAAGATCATGGTGCTATTTTGAAGCACAAGTGTGGAAAAGAGATAATAGCATTGTCCCTTCTCTCTTTTTCTCTCATTTTTTTATTTTTTTTATTTGGTGGGCTCTTTGGCCTCTTTTTTTATTTGGTGGGCTCTTTGGCCCCCTTTTTTTTAAAGTCTGAAGCCTCATCCCGACTTGTGGGGGAATCATAGTCTTCATCATCCTTTCCTCACTTGGGACAATGCTCTAATAGAAGATCATCACACTTTTATTTAATTTACAACTCAACACTTAGAACAAAATATGACTCTATGTGAATGCCTCCGACGGTGTACCGGGATATGCAATGAATCCAGAGTTACATGTATGAAAAATTATGAAGGTGGCCTTGCCAGAAATACAATGTCAACTACATGATCATGCAAAGAGCAATATGACAATGATGGAACGTGTCATAATAAACGAAACGGTGGAAAGTTGCATGGATATATATCTCGGAATGGCTATGGAAATGCCATAATAGGTAGGTATGGTGGCTGTTTTGAGGAAGGTAAATAATGGGTGCGTGATACCGATGAAAGTTGCACGGCATAATAGAGGCTAGCAAAGTGGAAGGGTGAGTGTGCGTATATCCATGGACTCACATTAGTCATAAAGAACTCATATACTTATTGCAAAAGTTTACTTGCCCTCTAAGCAAAGTACTACTACGCATGCTCCTAGGGGAAGGGTTGGTACGAGTTAACCATCGCGCGATCCTGACCTCCACTCATAAGGAAGACAATCAAAAGAGCACCCCATGCAACAAATTTGTCACATAACTTTTACCATACGTGCATGCTACGGGACTTGCCAACTTCAACACAAGTATTTCTCAATTTCATAATTACGCAACTAGCATGACTCTAATATTACCACCTTTATATCTCAAAACAATTATCAAGCATCAAATTTATCCTAGTGTTTAATGCACTTTCTATGATAGTTTTTATTATACCCAACTTGGCTGCTCATCATTCTAGGACCAAATTCATAACCATAGAAAATACCATGCTGTTCTAAAAGACTCTCAAAATAATATAAGTGAAGCATGATAGATCAACAATTTCTTCAAAATTAAGTCACCGCCGTGCTCTAAAAGATATAAGTGAAGCACTAGAGCAAAAACTATCTAGCTCAAAAGATATAAGTGAAGCACATAGAGTGTTCTAATAAATTCTAATCAAGTGGGATTCTCCCCAAAAGTTGTGTACAACAAGGATGATTGTGGTAAACTAAAAAGCAAAGATTAATATCATACAAGACGCTCCAAGCAAAACACATAGCATGTGGTGAATAAAAATATAGCTCCAAGTAAAGTTACCGATAGACGAAGACGAAAGAGGGGATGCCTTCCGGGGCATCCCCAAGCTTAGGCTTTTGGTTATCCTTGAATATCTTGGGGTGCCATGGGCATCCCAAAGCTTAGGCTCTTGCCACTCCTTATTCCATAATCCATCAAATCTTTACCCAAAACTTGAAAACTTCACAACACAAAACTCAACAGGAAATCTCATAAGCTCCGTTAGTGCAAGAAAGAAAAACCACCACATAAGCTACTATAATGAACTCATTATTTATTTATATTGGTGTTAAACCTATTGTATTCCAACTTCTCTATGGTTCATACCCTTACATACTAGCCATAGATGCATCAAAATAAGCAAACAACACACGAAAGGCAGAATCACAAAAAGCAGAATAGTCTCAGAGTAATCAGAACTCTCGAATACTTCTGGAACTCTAAAAATCCTACCAAAAGTCCTGGGCAATTTGTCTGTTGATCTACAGCAAAAAGAATCAATGCAAAAGCACGTTCCTGTGAATTACCAAAATTATTTTTGTGCACGCAAAGTTTCTGTTTTTCAGCAGAATCAAATTAACTATCACCTTAGGTTATCCTATAGGTTCTACTTGGCACAAACACTAAATAAAACATAAAAAACATATAAACAGAAGGTAGATGCAAAATTTATTACTAAACAGAAGCAAAAACAAAAAACATAAATAAATTTGGGTTGCCTCCCAACTAGCGCTATCGTTTAACGCCCCTAGCTAGGCATAAAAGCGAGGATAGATCTAAGTAGTGCCATCTTTGGAACTCAATTCGTAAGTAGCTCGCATGATAGATTCATAAGGTAATTTGACTTTATTTCTTGGAAAGTGCTCCATGCCCTTCCTTAGTGGAAATTGGAATCTAATATTCTCTTCCTTCATATCAATAATCGCACCAATCGTTCTAAGGAAAGGTCTACCAAGAATAATAGGACATGAAAGATTGCAATATATATCAGGAACGATAAAATCTAGGGGAACATAGTTCCTATTTGCAACAATAAGAACATCATTTATTCTTCACATAGGCTTTTTAATGGTGGAATCCGCAAGGTACAAATTTAAAGAGCAATCATCAAGATCATGGAAACCTAGAATATCACATAAAGTTTTTAGAATTGTGGAAACACTAGCACCCAAATCACACAAAGCATAACACTCATGATCTTTAATTTTCATCTTTATAGTAGGTTCCCACTCATCATTAAGTTTTCTAGGTATAGAAACTTCCAAATTAAGTTTTTCATCATAAGATTGCATCAAGGCATCAACAATATGTTTGGTAAAAGCTTTATTTTGACTATAAGCATGAGGATAATTCACAACGGATTGCAACAAGGAAATACAATCTACTAAAGAACAATTATCATAAATTCCTTGAAATCCAAGATAGTGGGTTCAATGCTATTTAAAGTCTTGACCTCTCCAATGCCACTTTTACCAAATTTAGCATCAAGATCTAATAACTCTGTATCATTGGGACGCCTTTTAACTAAAGTTGACTCATCTCCAGTCCCATCATTATTAAGATTCATATTGCAAAACAAAGATCTAATAGGGGACACATCAATAACTTTTAGATCTTCATCATTATTTTCATGGAAACTAGAAGAACACGCCTTTACAAAGCAATCTTTCTTAGCACGCAATCTAGCGGTTCTTTATTTGCACTCATCAATGGAAATTCTCATAGCTTTGAGAGACTCATTGATATCATGCTTAGGAGGAGTAGATCTAAGTTTCATAGAATCAACATCAAGCGAAAGTCTATCAACGTTTCTAGCCAAATCATCAACTTTAAGCAATTTTTATTCAAGCATGGCATTAAAATTCTTTTGAGAGATCATAAATTCTTTCACACTATTCTCAAAATCAGAGTGCATCTTATTAAAATTACCATAAGAATTATTGTAGGAATTTCCATAATTATTAGAGGAATTACTAGGAAACGGTCTAGGATTAAAGTTTTCTCTATAAGCATTGTTACCAAAATTATTCCTACCAACAAAATTCACATCCATAGATTCATTATTATTCTCAATCAAAGTAGACAAAGACATATCATTGGGATCAATATAAGCACTCTTAGTAGCAAATAATTTCATAAGTTCATCCATCTTTCCACTCAAAACATTAATTTCTTCTATAGCATGCAATTTTTTACTAGTAGGTCTTTTGGTGTGCCATTGAGAATAATTAGCCATAATATTATCAAGGAGTTTAGTAGCTTCTCCTAAGGTGATTTCCATAAACGTGCCTCCCGCGGCCGAATCTAAAAGATTTCTAGAAGCAAAATTCAATCCGGCATAGAAATTTTGTATGATCATCCATAAGTTCAAACCATGAGTAGGGCAATTCCGAATCATCAATTTCATTCTTTCCCAAGATTGGGCAACATGCTCATGATCAAGTTGTTTAAAATTCATAATATCGTTCCTAAGAGAGATGATCTTAGCGGGAGGAAAATACTTAGAGATAAAATCATCTTTGCACTTATTCCATGAATCAATACTATTCTTAGGCAAAGACGAAAACCAAACTTTAGAACGATCTCTAAGTGAAAACGGAAATAACTTAAATTTAACAATATCATTATCCATATCTTGCTTCTTTTTCATCACACACAAATCAACAAAGTTGTTTAGATGGGTAGCGGCATCTTCATTAGGAAGGCCGGAGAATTGATCTTTCATAACAAGATTCAGCAAAGCGGCATTGATTTCACAAGACTCAACATCATTAAGAGGAGCAATCGGAGTACTAAGGAAATCATTATTATTGGTATTGGAAAAGTCACAAAATTTGGTATTATCTTGAACCATGGCGACAAGCAATCCAACACATAAGCAAACAAAAAGGCAAGCGAAATAGAGAGGAGATTGGGAAAGAGAGGGCGAATAAAACGGCAAGGGTGAAGTGGGGGAGAGAAAAATGAGAGGTGAATGGCAAATAATGTAAATGCGAGGGAGATGAGTTTGTGATGTGTACTTGGTATGTCTTGACTTGAGCGAAGACCTCCCCGGCAACGGCGCCAAAAATCCTTCTTGCTACGTCTTGAGCTTGCGTAGGTTTTCCTTGAAGAGGAAAGGGTGATGCAACAATAGTAGCGTAAGTATTTCCCTCAGTTTTTGAGAACCAAGGTATCAATCCAGTAGGAGGCTCCTCAAAAGTCCCACGCACCTACACAAACAAATAAGAACTCGCAACCAACGCAATAAAGGGGTTGTCAATCCCTTCAAGGCCACTTGCGAAAGTGAGATCTGATAGAGATAATATGATAAGATAAATATATTTTTGGTATTTTATAATATAGATTGGAAAAGTAAAGATGCAAATAAAAGTAGATTGAAAGCTTATATGATAAAAGATAGACCCGAGGGCCATAGGTTTCACTAGTGGCTTCTCTCAAGATAGCATAAGTATTACGGTGGGTGAACAAATTACTGTCGAGCAATTGATAGAAAAGCGAATAATTATGAGATTATCTAGGCATGATCATGTATATAGGCATCACGTCCGTGACAAGTAGACCGACTCCTGCCTGCATCTACTACTATTACTCCACACATCGACCGCTATCCAACATGCATCTAGAGTATTAAGTTCATAAAAAATAGAGTAATGCATTAATAAAGATGACATGATGTAGAGGGATAAACTCATGCAATATGATATAAACCCCATCCTTTTATCCTCGATGGCAACAATACAATATGTGCCTTGCTTCCCCTGCTGTCACTGAGAAAGGACACTGTAAGATTGAATCCAAAGTTAAGCACTTCTCCCATTGCAAGAAAGATCAATCTAGTGGGCCAAACCAAACTGATAATTCGAAGAGACTTGCAAAGATAACTTAATCACACATAAAAGAATTCAGAGGAGATTCAAATATTTCTCATAGATAAACTTGATCATAAACCCACAATTCATTGGATCTCGACAAACACACCGCAAAAAGAGTTACATCGAATAGATCTCCAAGAAGATTGAGGAGAACTTTGTATTGAGATTCAAAGAGAGAGAAGAAGCCATCTAGATAATAACTATGGACCCAAAGGTCTGTGGTAAACTACTCACAACTCATCGGAGAGGCCTTGGAGATGATGTAGAGCCCTCCGTGATTGATTCCCCCATCGGCGGAGCACCGACGAAGGCTCCAGGATGGGATTTCACGGATACAGAAGGTTACAGCGGTGGAAATAGTTTTTCGTGGTCGCTTCTGATGTTTTCGGGGTACATGGGTATATATAGGAGGAAGAAGTAGGTTTGTGGACGCCCGAGGGGCCCACGAGACAGGGGGGCGTGCCCAGTAGGGGGGCACCCTCCACCCTCATGGCCGCCTCGTTTATTTCTTTACTTCCACTACAAGTCCTCTGGATCGCGTTCGTTCCAAAAATCACGCTCCCGAAGGTTTCATTCCGTTTGGACTCCGTTTGATATTCCTTTTCTTCGAAACACTGAAATAGGCAAAAAACAGCAATACGGGCTGGGCTTCCCGTTAGTAGGTTAGTCCCAAAAATGATATAAAAGTGTAAAGTAAAGCCCATAAACATCCAAAACGGGTAATATAATAGCATGGAACAATCAAAACTTATAGATACGTTGGAGACGTATCAGTATACCGCTGCCTGAAATAAAAAAATTAGTAGATGGATGTCATATAAAACTGTGAAATAAAATGCTATCACCAAGTGTTTGGGGGAAATGGGGTTGACACTCAAAACAAAAGTTACTTTCCTGCTAGTACATGTGCTTTATTATTATGGATGTGTACGGTTGCTATGATCTTGTCTTTGCAGTCTGAAGAACAGAGTAGATGGCCCGCTTGTTATTGCAGTCTGAAGTTGGGCAACTCGCATGACAAACAGAAAGGAGCACCGAACAATAAAAATAGAGATAGCAACGGGAGAGAATCTTGGCCGAGGCGTTTGTGGAGGAGTCAGATAGCAGTCGGAGGCGAGGCGGTCATGCCGTAATCGGATAAGCCGTCATAGGCAAAGCGGCCCGACGGTCATGTATCTCGTGTCGGACCCTGAGAGTCGGCTGTGGTGAGTAGCCAGCAGGCAAAACTATAGGAGGGCCATTACGTGAAGATTGTTGTCCAACCACCGCACCCTGCAATGAGCAGAAAATGGATTCTTTTTTATGAGGGAGAGAGGATTTGGTTGTTGATATTCATTCTCCTTTTGAGTAAGAGCATCTCCAGCCGTTCGGCCCCCAGGGCGCCGAAAAAGAGTGGCCGGGGGGGTGAGCCCCCAGGCGTCGATTTCGGCCCACTATTTGGCCCAATTGTGTCCAAAAAATGACCCGATATCTGCGTGAATCGGCCCATATTTGGCGCGGTTCGGCTTGTTTCGGCGTGAATTTTCGCATACAAACAGAAATCAATTAGTTCATCACATAGTTCGGCAAGTTTCGGCGTGTTTCGGCTTCGTCTTCCTCCTCCAGCAACGCCACGAGCACCTCCTCATCTTCGGAGTCCATTGCCGGGCTGGGCAGATCACCAAACACCTTGCAGGCGGGGCGGGCGCAAATCCGCCAGTGTACAGCCCCTGCACGGCTGAGGGAGTCCTGGATTAGGGGGTCTTCGGACAACCGGACTATGTACGTATGCCGGACTGTTGGACTATGAAGATACAAGATTGAAGACTTCGTCCCGTGTCCGGGTGGGACTCTTCTTTGCGTGGAAGGCAAGCTTGGCAATTCGGATATGTAGATTTCCTTCTCTGTAACCAACTCTATGTAACCCTAGCCCCCTCCGGTGTCTATATAAACCGGAGGGTTTAGTCCGTAGGACAACAACAATCATAATCATAGGCTAGCTTCTAGGGTTTAGCCTCTATGATCTCGTGGTAGATCAACTCTTGTAATACTCATATCATCAAGATCAATCAAGGAGAAACTAGGGTATTACCTCCATAGAGAGGGCCCGAACCTGGGTAAACATCATGTCCCCCGCCTCATGTTACCATTAGCCTTAGATGTACAGTTTGGGACCCCCTACCCGAGATCCGCCGGTTTTGACACCGACATTGGTGCTTTCATTGAGAGTTCCACTGTGACATCGAAAAAGGTTTGATGGCCTGCCTTGTTATCAAGGACAACATCACCTCTGGGGGAGCCCCGGCTTTAGGCCAAATCCTCCGACTAGGCGGCTTCATCATGACCGCCCGTTCGGCTGCCGCGCCGATGATGACTTCTCGGGTCATCAAAAACTGCCTCCACGTCAGCTCGGAATACACCGAGCAGATGGATCCAATGGAGCTCTCGTCCTTGAACGAACTCTTGGATCGCATCGCCGCCTTGGGAGTCGCTACGGACCATGATCGGATTGGGCTTAAACCCGATCAAAGAGAGATTAACTCTCCGTCGGTCACCCACCAGATAGTGGTGGTGGAGGAGCAATGCAGTGATTCTTCCTCTATTTTGAGGACGAACTATGTCCGGATTCATGAGCTCGCCGAGCCGGATACCCGTCTGCGGGAGGACATGACCCAAGCTCCGAACTTAGAATCGGACAGCGGGCCAGAAAAATTGGGCAACATCCCGGAACCCGAACTGCCAAGTTCGGAAGCTCCTCTGCCCCTGGGTCTCAGATCGGGTCAGGGTTCGGACTTAAATCCACCCACCCACCCAGATACAAGTGATCTTTCCCACATTAGACAACAATCCCAAGAGACAGTACATCACTTTTGGGCCAGATTCCTCCTTGTAATGAGCAAGGTCAAGTATTGTCGCGAGGAAGACGCAATCTCATTCTTTTGCAAAAATTGCATGGACAAGGGAATCCTCAACGCCATAAGTCGCTGTGACATATCACACCTCGCTAACTTGGCGGCCATAGTACAGAAGTACTGTGCGATGGAAAGCGCCTGGAAAACCCAGGAAAAATTCTGGGATCCTCCGGCTCTCACTAAACCCCTCGTCCGAACTAAAAGGGTGCACTCTCATAAGTCACCCAATCCAAATACAAAGAAACCAAAGCCCACTACAGGGCATGGAACCGTATTGGAAGGATGGCTCAATGGGCCATGCAAAATTCACACCACACCGGATACTATACCAACACACAGCCTTAGAGCATGTTGGATACTTCGGCAGGTGGCCAAGAGCAGCGAGGATCTCCTCATTAATGATACTGCATAGCATCATCCCGCAGAAAACAACAATACAGTATTGACAGTCTTCGAGACTTTCGCCTCAAATAACAGGCGCAAGAGAGCACTCCGCAGCCTCGCCGAAGTTTGCCATGTTGCACCAATAAATCCATGGAACAACATGGCCATAACCTTCAATGCCAGCGACGAACCTCAATTCTGAACAGTTCGAGCACCAGCCGCTTTGGTCCTTAGTCCAATTGTGGATGGCTTCCGGCTTACTAAAGTGCTCATGGACGGTGGCAGCGGATTAAACCTCATCTACGAGGAAACTCTCAACAAAATGGAAATAGACAAGATCCGCATTGAGCAAAGCAGCACGACCTTCAGAGGAATTATCCCTAGTCGGGAGGCACTATGTGCGGGAAAAATCACACTAGATGTGGTATTCGGCACACCGGAGAATTACATATCCGAAGAAATCACATTCCAAGTGGCCCCATTCAATAGCGGATACCACGCCCTTTTAGGGCGGGATGCATTCGCGAGCTTCCAAGCATTACGGGTACATGAAGCTCAAGATGCCCGGGCCCAATGGAATCATCACTCTAGCCAGTGATCCGGACGTAGCACTCTGCGCCGAAAACAAAACTGCCGCCCTGGCCCTCGAGGCATTATCTGAAGCCCTTGCGGCTGAAGAACTAAATGCGCTGCGCTCCACAGTGGACAGGGACGACGTGATACTCGACAAACGATCCAAGACCACCTCTTTCAAACCAGCGGACGAAATAGTCAAATTCCAAGCCCACCCAACGGACTCTACAAAAATAGCATCCATCGGGGCACAGCTGAACCCCACAATAGACGCCGCACAGCGGGCGTTCTTGCGTGAGAATTGGGACATCTTCGCCTGGCACCCTTTGGACATGCCAGGTATCCCGCGCAGGCTGGCCGAGCATAGCCTAAACATACTGAAGGGATACAAGCCGGTCAAGCAGACTCTTCGGCGTTTTTCGGAACCTAACGACAAGCCATGGGAGAGGAGCTAGCCAAGTTACTCGAAGCCGGATTCATCAAAAAAATAAAACACCCGGACTGGCTAGCAAACCTGGTGATGGTACCAAAGAAGGACAAATCCTGGCGCCTATGTGTCGATTTCAAGGACCTCAATAAGGCTTGCCCCAAGGATCCCTTCCCTCTCCCCCGCATCGATCAAATCATCGACGCTACCGCAGGACACGACTCATTGTGCTTCCTCGACGCATACTCCGGATACCATCAAATCAAGAAGGCGGAGTCCGATCAAGCCGCAATGGCATTCATCACTCCATACGGCCCCTTCTGTTTTAACACCATGCCTTTCGGGCTCAAAAATGCCGGTGCAAATTATCAACGCATGATTCAGACATGCCTAGAAAAACAAATCGGCAAAATAGTTGAGGCATACGTAGACGATGTGGTCATTAAAACCAGACACGTCGAGTCTTTAATAGATGACCTGAGGCTTACGTTCGACAATCTCCGAACATATAACATCAAGCTCAATCCGGAAAAATGTGCTTTCGGCGTTCCTGCCGGAAAGCTCCTGGGTTTCATCGTCTCCAATAGAGGAATTGAAGCAAATCCGGCTAAAATCCGAGCTTTGTCACAGTTGGCTACCCCAACAGACCTCAAGCATATCCAGAAATTAACTGGATGCGTGGCTGCCTTAAGCCGCTTCATCTCCCGATTGGGAGAAACGTCACTACCTCTCTATCGCCTTCTTCGGCGCACCGAACACTTCGAGTGGACGGACGCGGCTACGGCCGAACTGGAAGAAATAAAGGCCCTTTTGGATAGCAACCCAATCCTGGCCGCGCCAAACATCGGCGAACCCATGTTGTTATATATAGGTGCAATGCACCAAGTTGTAAGTGCAGTGCTCGTCGTCACGAGAGGAGGACGGACATAAGTTCCCGCTTCAAAAGCCGGTATACTATGTATCCACTGTCCTCACACCACGCAAATCACGGTACCCACATTATCAAAAAATAGCATACGCGGTCTTCATGGCATCCCGGAAACTACAACACTACTTTCAAGAGTGTTCAATCACGGTGGCCTCCAAATTACCACTCAACGATATAATAAATAACCGTGATGCCACGGGCCGGATTGCTAAGTGGGCCATCAAGCTCCTCCCATTCGACATCATATACAAACCACGGCGAGCCATTAAGTCACAAGTACTGGCTGACTTCATCGCCGAATGGACAGAAGCCGAACTCCCTAAAGAGTACGGCGCATACTCCAATTGGATCATGCACTTTGACGGCTCTAAGATGCTGGCAAGTCTGGGAGCGGGCGTTGTCCGCACATCGCCCACCGGAGATACAGTCCAATACGTACTCCAAATACTATACACAGACTCCAACAATGCAACCGAATGCGAGGCTCTGTTGCATGGTCTTCGGATGGCGGTCTCCATGGGCATTCAATTCCTAGAGGTGCGTGGGGATTTGAACCTCGCAATATCTCAAATAAATGGAGACTTTGACGCCAAGGACCTGAAAATGGCAGCTTACTGCAATGCCGTCCTCAAGATGTCAGCTCGGTTCGAGGGGCTCGAATTTCACCATGTGGTCCGAGAAAACAATTAAGCGGCGGATATCCTCGCCCGCATCGGCGCTAAGCGCGACCCCGTCCCACCTAATATCTTCTTGGAAAGGTTGTTCAAGCCATCTGTGGTGTGGCAAGGGGAGACCAGCAATACTAGTCCAGATCTAACCACAACCCCAAATCCCGAACACACAGACATAATCGGAGGCTCCGACGCCGAAATAACACCTTCGGCCCACGTGATCATGGCTGTCATCGCCCCGTGGACAGAGCCCTTCTTAGCCTACCTAAATAGGCAAGAACTCCCAAAGGACCAAAATGAGGCACGTTGCACTACACGGTGCTCTAAAGCCTACAAGGTCCACGAGGGAGAGCTTTATAAGAAAAGCGCTACCGGAGTACTCCAAAGATGCATCTCCGAAGAGGAAGGGCGGCAACTCTTGGCCGAAATTCACGCTGGACTCGGCGGCCACCATGCCGCAGCTCGGGCCCTTGTAAGCAAGGCCTTCCATACAGGTTTCTACTGGCCGACAGCCCGAGCAGACGCACAGGACCTCGTCTAACATTGCATCGGTTGTCAGCTTTTCGCAAACCAAAGTCATATGCCACCTACCACCCTCCAAACGATCCCCATAACTTGGCACTTTGCGGTCTGGGGGCTCGATATGGTCGGACCCCTTAAAGGAGGAAGCCATAAGAAAAAATACCTATTGGTCATGGTAGATAAATTCACCAAATGGATAGAGGCCAAACCAGTTAAAACGGCCGAATCCGGACCAGTGATAGACTTCATATCAGGGGTTGTACACCGTTACAGTGTCCCCCACAGCATTATCACCGATAATGGCTCCAACTTCACAGCCGATGAGGTGAAAACTTGGTGCGGCAACATGGGCATTAAGCTCGATTACGCCTCTGTCTATCACCCCCAAACAAATTGTCAAGTCGAACGAGCAAATGGTCTTATTATGAGTGGCATCAAACCTAGACTAGTGCGCTCCTTGAAGGAATCAGATACGCACTGGGTCGAGGAGCTTGACTCCGTACTATGGGGACTGCAGACCACGCCAAATCACACTACCGGATACACACCATTCTTCATGGTGTACGGCACAGAGGCGGTCTTGCCTTGCGATATCATTCATGACTCACCATGAGTGCGCATGTATGAAGAAAGAGAAGCCGAGCTTGATCGGCACGACAGCCTAGATGCCCTGAAGGAGGAGCGCGATGTCGCAAAAGCCCGTTCCGCATTCTATCAGCAACAGGCTTGAAGGTATCAAAGCAGAGAAGTACGAGCGAAAACTTATAACGTTGGCGAACTCGTTCTACGCCTACCGGAGAAGAAAAAGGACAAGCTCAAGCCCAAGTGGGAGGGTCCCTTCATCATTGATAAAGTTCTCACCGGAGGAGTGTACCGCCTGCGTGATGCATCCAATAATCGACTCGAGCCGAACCCATGGAACGCGGCCAGACTCCGAAGATTCTACGCCTAGCGCCGAACTCTGTGTCCGTCTCCTTACCTCCGCCCTTTTGAAATTATATCCTCTTTCTTTCTTTCTTTCTTTTGTGGCCCTAAAAAGCTTCAAGTGTGACTCGACTACACAATCTTGATGCGCTATGCGCACTCACTATACCTGGGGGCTTCTTATACAGAAGCTTAATATAATTATCTTCCGGGCTTCATGCCCACTACATATGTGTCACTTTTCCATATGTACCTTTTCTTCGCCATTATATGCATCGATATGACTTAAGTTTTGGCCAAGCTGGGTTGCCTGGCTCCTGTGCCCTACATTCCCGTTAGTTCAGCTAGGGCATAAGGGGAGCACCTCTGCGATTGTTACTGCCGGGTCCGCCAGATGTGTACCTCAGACTGGGTGAAGCCGAAAGCTAGCATTCTTAAGGGAATATTCGGTCGGTGAACAAAAGATGTTTCTTACCTATTACAATATAAACCCCCAGATGTTTCATATCCTGCGTCTCTGTCCGCAGTTCGGACATGCACATTAATGCATGCGTACCCAGGGAAAGGAACCCTTAACGAAACTATTCTCCCTGGAAGATGTTTCTTACTATCCATGTAATATAACATAGCTAGTTGGGTACTTGTCTGTTCAAGCACTTATGACCCCTACGCCTGGTTTCCACGCGTACCCCGGTTTATATAACTGAGTGGGTATTCGGATACACTCTAGATTGTCGGGTCTGGAGGTTGAAGCGAAAAGGTCCGCCATGACAAATGATTTACAATCAGGCTAGGGACAAAATATGTCATTTGAAGTACACAATCACTTAGACTGACTAAATTCTTCTTCAATACCATCCAACAGGCTGTCTAGCCTACAATCCTATTGGGAATACTTTGCGGCTAATCCTACCTGGTCATATACCAGACTAACGGGATCTCTTTCCCATCTGACCCTACAGGTCCGACCAGAGCCATGTGATTCGGATCAACCTTGGTGTACCGCGTTTTTACCAAGGCCCAGGCTTCCCTCGCACCTTGTCGGCAGGCCGATATCTTCCATAATCGGAAGCGCCGCCGCGCTCCCTTGAGCATCTCTACAAGCTCCCCTAGGCCTCCTGGCAGGGAGGCGGACGGCCACAAGGCCTGGGCAATACCCTGCATCACCTGCCGAACTTGTTCGTGCAATTGTGAAAGCTCTTGCAGAAGACCGTCTGCGGATCCGGGCATCTCCTCTTCGAGACGACCTGTCAGCATACCTACAGACATAACTCTGTTAGCCCGTTTCTTCGCCGAATTGTATAAAGGTTCGTTTGAGCACATACTAAAAATGCCGCGTCGAAGCCTCTTATTCTCCTTCACGGAGTCAGCAAGCTGGGACCGAACATCTTCCAATTCAACGCCCAGCCGGGTATTGGCATCCTGGAGATCGTTTTTCTCTGGCCTAACCCGTGTAAGCATGCGCTCGCCAGCCTCTAGCTGTCATTGAGCTCGTTGCTCATCCTCTTGTATGATCTCCGGATCCACCCCGGGATTGTCTGCAGAATCTATTGTTAGATTTGCAAGTATGCCGAATACTAACTGGTACACGTAATGACATTCTTTTTGATCGAGACAAGTATTGCCAGATGAGGCCTTCTTGGATTCCTCCATTCCGGCAACTGCGACCCTTAGCTAGGCTTTGCACTACTCCAGCTCTTGAGACAAATGGGTGTTCTTCTCTGTAAGAACCTATTCATACAATGATCCTTAAATCAGTTGTGCCAACTGTTTCAAGTCGGGGCTACTGATAAACATAATTATCAGATTTTTCTTACCTGTATATCCTTTAAATACTGGTCTGTGGCTCTAGCAAGCCCATCTTGAGTAGCTCGGATGTACGCGTCTCCCGAGTTGAAGGCATTAAACGCGCTTCAGAGAAATTAGGGTCGCGGAGTACGGCCCGTCAACGCCGGTGATTCATAGCGCTCTCCACTTCGGAATTCGTGGCGGATATTCTATCTGCATCCTCTATAGGAGGGTCGTCCAGCGTTGTCCCCATGTTAGCCTCCACCCTTGAGGCCAGTTCTAGAGTCCGGCTGGTGGAGGCGTGGCCGGCAGGATCTCCGGACATAGTCCGGTGAGTACTCGACAATGGACATTGTTATATTTCAAAGACGATAATCACGGAGCAGGTCTTAAATCATACCTCTGCGATGGCGTCTCGGTCCTGACCGCCTTCCTTTTAAGCCTACCCGACTTGGGCGCCTCTTGCTGGTGAGTCGCCGCGGGTTCGGCGCGGCGCCCCGATGGCCTTCCCTATAAAGCACAATACGTGTGCGGTGGGTAAGGCGTAAAGGAGGGACCCTTCTCGGAAGTTAGGACTCCGGTTTTACTTAAATATGATGCAGGGAGTAGGCCAGGATAGTCGGCTATGATGGCCACCAAGGCACCGTCATAGCTTGCCTGGTAAAACGTCCTGTCGACGAGCTCCACAAATATGTCCGGATCTTCTTCAAGTCCGGGGTCAAGGGCCCGATTGTGGTCCTCTGGCTGTGGAGGCGGGCTGTGGACCTCCCTCACAGCTTTTCACAGTCCTACTATGAATTAGCAAGGTAAATGTTTGTGATGAAAGAATGCGGGAATGAATAGAGTTGAGTAAAAGATAGCAGCTCACCCAGCTAGGGGGTTGTACATGGAAAATCCATCCCGTGGCTTAATGCGGATAAACTCCTCTTCTTCTCCTTTATACAAACCGGACAATATTTTCGCCAGGGCGGTGGCGGAGTTCGGACCTTTCCGACCGCAGCGAGTGGCATCGTCCTCTCCATTAAAGTGCCACATGGGACGCCCTCGATACTGGAGTGGCTGCACCCCCCGCATTATGCATATTGACATAACCTCAATTATTGTCAATCCAGATTTGGCCCGTGTTTTTATCCTGCCCATCAGATAAAGGACCTCTCTGTTATCTTCCTCCTGGGGGCTCCGGGGACGCCAGCTGCGGTGTTTCGTCAGTGGGGCATTGGTAAACTCAGGAAGACCCATCCGGATATGGTCCGGAAGGGGGACGTCCTCTATATAAAACCACTCAGAAGGCCAGTCTTCGGATGTCTTCTTCGGAGTGCCGGATAGGTATCCGGTCCCAAATGACACGCCATATTTCGCTCCGCCCACTTGGTATATTGATCCTCTTGATTGCGAGGACGAGGCGAATAGCCTCTTCCATAGCTCGAAATGAGCTTTGCAGCCCGAAATAGCTCGCAAAGGGCGACATAACTGCGATGTGCGAGATGGAGGCAGAGTGAAGTTATCTACCGGAGGCCGTAATACTCCGAGAGCCCGCGGAGGAATGGATGGATTGAAATCCGAGGCCCTCGACAAGTAAGGGACAAGGCATACTCGCTCCCCTTGGATGGGTTGGGGAAACTCTCTGCTTGCTCCCCGCCATCGTAAGTGGCTAATCTGGCTCGGCAGGGACAAGATATGCAGGCGGGAGAAACCCCTGGGTCTGCAACTCCACCAACTGGTCGTGGGATACGGTGCACTTCATCTAATCACCTGGCTTAGCGCTATGGGAGCGAGAGGAGGAGCTGCGGCGGCCGGCCATGATGGGATGGTTTTTTCGGGCGCGGTCTGATGAATCCTCGCTTGGGGAAGATGGTGTGATTTGGATCTGAGGATCCCCGTCTCTTTAATAGACGATTTACTAACATGGTCAGGGTGGCAAATGTAAAAATGCCCTGACTTCTCGCATTCGCTCGACATGTGGAGACTGCCGAGGAGTGCAACATTAATGGAAAGCCGGACACTACTCATTACAACAGGTACTCTGAGATTTGGAGAAGAACCCGCCTTGCAATGCCGAAGACAATCTGCATGCCGGACTCATCGTCATTGAATTCTGGTTCAGGGGCTACTGACGGAGTCCTGGATTAGGGGGTCCTCGGACAGCCGGACTATGTACGTATGTCGGAATATTGGACTATGAAGATACAAGATTGAAGACACCGTCCCGTGTCCGGGTGGGACTCTCCTTTGCGTGGAAGGCAAGCTTGGCAATTCGGATATGTAGATTTCCTTCTCTGTAACCGACTCTGTGTGACCCTAGCCCCCTTCGATGTCTATATAAACCGGAGGGTTTAGTCCGTAGGACAACAACAATCATAATCATAGGCTAGCTTCTAGGGTTTAGCCTCGACGATCTCGTGGTAGATCAACTCTTGTAATACTCATATCATCAAGATCAATCAAGCAAGAAGTAGGGTATTACCTCCATAGAGAGGGCCCGATCCTGGGTAAACATCGTGTTCCCCGCCTCCTGTTACCATTAGCCTTAGACGTATAGTTCGGGACCCCTTACCCGAGATCCGCCGGTTTTGACATCGACATCGGCCGGAACGCCGGAAAAGTTGCCCGGACGACGGCGGAGAGGCTGCCTCGGTGAAACCTCTTCTTTTTTCGAGCGGGGGAATGATCTATCTAGCTGTGGTGGGCGGTGGGCGGCACGGATTAGCGGTGGCGGCGCCGAACGCAGCCTGGGGCCTGAGGCGAATCTGGAGGGTAGCTTGACTTTTCGCTGTGATGTGGCCCCAGTGCGCCGGAGCCCAGAGCCCCCAAGGCGCCGGGTTCGACTGCGACCGCACGGGCACAAAATGGACCAAGCCGTGAATTCAAAGATCCTGGGGACGATCATAGGGCGTTTTTGGCGGGTCTGGAAAAACACACGAGAAGGCCTGTTGGGGCGGTGGAGATGCTCTAAGAGAAGGGCCGGTGTGTGTAGACGGCTGAAACCCTCCACCTCCTCTGTCATCGCTGGTACTTGCCGATGAGCCGTCCGTTGGGGTGGGGCAAGCATGGGAAGGCGGTCCTATGTGAGGCTGAGGCTGCGGTCACCACAGACCAACGTCCAAACAGAGGATTTTAAAGAAGGATTATATACAATTTGGAGGAAGCTGAGCGGCATGAGGGAGATGAAGGGAAGGGTGTGATGGCGCCGCTGACAGGGGAGACTAAACAGCGGTGTAATATCAATGAAGAAGGAGACGAAGGATTGGTATGGAAAACGTAATCTGCGCTGATTAAAATAATGATCTTAAAGACGTAGAGCATGCATGTAGTGGCCAAGTGAGTTTAGAATGGATACGGAAGGCATGGCGTTGGGCTTCTCCGGGTCTGACCAGGGGCGTGGGGAATGACTGGGATAGATTTTGTTTTTTCTTTCAAGGAAAATGATATCAGGAGGTGGGACTACATGATGTGTGATGTGGCTTGGTGTGATTGGATATTGAGGTGTCTATGCTACATGTTGAGATAAATCAAATGTGGGGTGAACTTCTTAAATACTCCGTATATAGGATGCCATGTAGGAGGAAACTTGCTACCTAGAGCATGACATGTGGACCCAATCAATTTAGTTGCCTATAAGAAGGTGTACACCGGCAGATTTGGATTTTGTGTTGAGAATTCTTCCAGAAGTTGTGATTCTGTGTTGAAAAACTCAAAGGTTGTCGTAAGTTTTTATAAGTTGCCTTCAAGTTATGGTTTCATGTAAATAGCTCATTTAAAAAATATTCACCTCACTCTAAAAACTTTTAGTGTGTATTTGAAAAAATGGTCATCATATATTAAAAAAACTACAAAAAATGTGAAAAAAAAATAAAAAGGCAAAAACACAGAACAAAACCCAAAATCAGAAAAGGGAGCAACTTAGTTAACGAGCACTCTTTCGGGGGCTACATAACGATCAACACCACTTGGCGCGCTCTCAGCCATCCGCCACGTGTCGCGCTCTGGATGCTTCTTTTGGAAAAAAAAATCGCACACGTTTCAGCTTTTTAAACGGGTTTTTCCGTGGTTTTATCGACGCTTCGGTTTTCCACCGGTCTTCCTTAGCTTTTGGATAAAAAATTGAAAAAAGAATTTTTTGCGTGAAAAGACGCGTTTAATTTTTTTCTTCCGCGAGAGGAACGGTTTTGCTTTCGTGAGAGTCACGGCCTCGGAAACGGAAAAAAATGTATTTTCTGTTTTTTGTTCTTAGCCATGGTTTTGCTTCCGCGAGAGTCACGGTTGTGCTTTCACTAGAAGTACGGGCGTGCCTCTTGGAAACAAAAAAAACGTGTTTTCTGTTTTTTCCCCTTCCGCGAGAGGCACATTTTACTGCCGCAAGAGACACGACCGTGCCTCTCGGAAACGAAAAAAAAACATGTTTTCTGTTTTTTTTATGAGAGGCACGGCTTTGCTTCCGCGAGAGGCATGATTGTACTTCTGCGAGAGGCACGGCTGTGCCTCCTCGGAAACGAAAAAAATACGTTTTCTCTTCTTTTTTTTCCTTCCGTGAGAGGCACGGTTTTGCTTCCGCGAGAGGCACAACTGTGATTTTGCGAGAGGCACGTCGCTGCCTCTTTTGGAAAGGGAAAAAACTCGTGCTCCTGATTCGGTTTCTTCATCCGGTTTTTTTTCGTAAAGAAAAGTTCGTCAAAACCTATCAACATGGGATCTACTCCCTCTGTCCCAAAATATAAGAATTTTTTTGACACTAGTATAGTGTAAAAAACGTTCTTATATTTTGGGACGGAGGGAGTAATTTTGAAGATCTCGACGTGAGGAATCCGACGGTGAAAACGGTTCAAGATTTGGACGCACGGGTTAAGAGATAAAACGTTTTGAATAAACGGATCTATGAAAAAAGGGAAAACTCATAGATTGCAACTAGTGACTCACATGCAGCGCGCCACTTATCCTCAATTAGTGATTTCGAAGAGAAAAAGATCGAAACAAAACAGCTATTACGTGGGCCGGGCCGTCTGCAGGAGTCCTCTGGGAAGCCGCAACTATACGTTGCACGCGGGCGTCATATAGGATTAGCCGCCGCACTGCATGCCACAGAGGTCTTTTCTCTCCCTCCTCCCTGTAAACGGAAAACGGCCTACTCAGAAATTCCCAGCATCCGAATCGTGTCCGCCTCCCCTCCACTTAGATCACCGACCACCGTGGTCCTGCCCGCCCACAGAGCACAGAGCACACCGCACTGCGCCGCCTAGGCCGATACCAGAAGCCATCTCCTGCTCCCCACGTCTCCACTCCGGCGAGAAATGCGGCGCCCTTCGGTTCAAGATGGGCTGACTCGGCAGCTCGGATCGGTGGCATCGACTCGGCAGTAAGACTGGTACGCCTGCGGATGTTGCCGTCGATTTTAATTCCCCGCCCACCCTTGCTTCTAAGTTTCCGGATATCTAAGCGGGCGTCTATCTCTGCTGTTCCGGCTCCGCATTTGCAGCCCGCGGATTCGTCGGCGGGAGCCCGCGGATTTCCAGCTTGTCGTTGTGCAGGCAGGTGGGGAATTTTTTTCTAACTTACTTTGAACTTTGAAGGGAAAACAGAATAGGGGGTAAGATTGTTTCTGTTTCTGAGCCTTTTTTGTTTGCAAAGAGTGGGTGGTTCTTGAAGAAAGAGGTCATGGAATAAACTATTGTATCGAGAAATTTAGCAAGGCGCATTTCATGCTTTGTCGTAGAGCCAGCGCAGATGATATGGCATACTCATCGTCACAACTTGCGTAGTTAGAGAATGGCAGCTCAACTACTCCACCCAAAAGGAAAATTAGATGGTTTAGTTTACCGCTTTACTTTATCGCATTTGTCTCGAGTAACAAGCATGGAGTGGTATGTCTCAAAATAGATGGGCCGGCTAATAGAGGTGTAGACTGTAGTTTCGAGCTATGTACCTAGTGTCTGCCAACTAACCATATGAACGCTGAGCGCAGCAAGATGCCAAATATATGTCTCGGATGCAACTCAAACCTAACCCCACATACCTGCTACATATTTTTTATACCATCCAAGTGTTGTTTCTGTCATACTTACTCTTAATTTATTTATCCTTTTATTCTTATCTATGCATTTTCGAAAAACAAAGGTACCTGCTCAGCAGAAAGTGGTCGCAAGTAGGCAAACTGTAAAACATGGGGATGTGGCATCTATCCTAAGATGGTGATCTCACTGAAAGTGGCACTCTTTCTTTTCCATAAACTGAGAATCTTCTGTCACATGCTAATGGCCCTGTCTGCCTTTCTCCTCCTACTAGTCTCAAGGAACCACCTTTCCCCTTACTTCTTCCCCCCTGATCCTCACCCAGACACCGCTACTGCAAACACCATTCCCATTCATATTCACCTATACCTTCATACACAGGCCGTCATCATCTAAGAGTGAGGATCAGGAGAAGGGCGTGACAAGAAGATGCTGAAGAAACTGATATCGAAGACCAAGAGCAAGAAGAAGAAGGAGGCTGCCTCTTCTTCCCTCCCCACCTTGGATCGACTACATGAGGTCTCTCCACCCCTTTTTCCACTTAAATGTTTGCTTGTTTTTCTTATATCGATCAACCTTTACCTTCTGCTCTTCTGTTTCCTTCGAGTTGTCAAGATAGGGTTGGATTTTGGGCTTGGGAGTTAGGGGACATTTCTAAATAGTTCTCTTCAAGAAAATGTGGTCTTTAATTCGCAACGGAGCAATTGGTCACTTGTAAATGTGTAAACAAAGAAAAACCTCGATACCGTGTATCACCCAAGTGAATAGTAAAAGCTTGAGTACTGTAATGCAGATGTGGGTATTTCTGTATCCAATGGATTTCCAGAACACAAGAGTGGAAGAAAACAATACTTCAAAGGTCTTCTCTTTGTAGATGAACAAACCTGCCAGTTGGTTGCAGATTTTGACCATTAGTTGTCATGTGTCTAGTTGGTTGAATTCAGGGTATGGTCAACTGTATCGTCCTAGTCAAATGTTGCTTAACTGTTTTGGGGACATATGATGCGGACATTGTTGTACCCTGTTTCTTGTTTTTCTACCAAAGTGATGTCAGCCTGACCCCCCCTCCCAATGTACAACATAACCAATTCACACAAATCAATGAAGTATGTTTTCATGCACACAAAGATCATTGTCATTGTAGAAAAAATAACCTAATGGCGAAGGCCAAGGAAAGGGAAACTTCAGATTAGGTTGATGTATTGTAGTGTTCATTCCTCGCTGCAGCCTCAACTTAATTATACTCATCGATCCATCACGTCCTCACTTTCCTAATGTTGCGCACATTATTGCAATAGTAACATTTTTCACAGTAATGTCTAAGATATCTGTAGTTTATCGGAGAGAATTCGATAGCCTCTTGTATGTTCAGGGGCTCATACCAGCGAGACAAAAAGATAAATTTGAGTTTCTCAAGTTATGAATACAGCTAAATGCTAATTTGACTATCATATATTCTCATTCTCAGTGGCTTATATGTTAATACTTTGCGGTAATGTGTAGACCCTAGAAATGCTGGAGAAGAAAGAGCGTTTGCTTCAGAAAAAGTCTTCCGCGGAAATAGAGAAGGCTAAGGACTATACAAAGGCAAAGAATAAGAATGGTAAGCCTAGTGGAAAATCCTTTATTTGTTTGTCAGGTCTTACACAGAATCTATCGACACAAGGCAAAAACTTAAACACTGCTAGTCTGTGCTTGCATGTCTAAAAAAGGTTTCTAGCTAATGGCTATTTGGTCCTGGAATAACAAGTAATGTTTCTAAGTTTTTTATGCTTTTGTAACTTGCATGAGAAACGGCTTCTTCTTTGTTGCAGCTGCAATTCAGTGTTTAAAGAAAAAGAAGTTGTATGAGACACAGATTGAGCAGCTATCGAATTTTCAGTTGCGAGTTCATGATCAGGTAATGTAAGATATAGAAGTATTTCAATATATGCCCACGCATTAAACTGGTAAGAGATTATTTTGTGCAGATTATAATGCTTGAAAATGCAAAGGCAACAACTGACACTGTTGATGCTTTGCGCTCTGGGTCATCTGCTGTCAAAGCTATTCAACAGTCCCTGTAAGAGTCCATCATCCCTCCTCTGTGCATTTCAGTGGCATACCAAGGTGTAGGATTTCCATGTGCCAAAGGGCTTCACTTTACCTTTTCTATTCTAAAATGAAAATTTGTCCCCAATAGTTATTTCTGTCCAAGCTAGCTCAGGTTTGCTTAATTTCCCCTTCTTGTTCTCTTGAGTTTTTGCACCTTCCAAGCTTAACTAGACCCTGTTCATTGAAGGTTTTCCATTTATAGTCGTGACATGTGCACCCAGCAGCAATGGCCATACAATCCATACATGTATAAGCTACCTGGCGTAGATGCAGGAATGCAGCCCATTGGTTGCCGATAGTATATCCGTACCTGAATAGGCTGACATATGTGAATCCTTCCGCAGGAGTATTGATGACATTGAGAATGCAATCGAAGAGGCGAACGAGCATACGGAAAATATGAAACAGATACAGGATGCACTTGCTACACCATTCGGTGCTTCGGCTGAATTCGACGAGGTATGGGTTGGTTTATTTTTCCCTTTGCACTAGTTTACCAACGTTTACTGTCCGGTCCATACTGTCCATACCGTCAATTTTCAAGATGCATGACACCTTGCTCCTTTTCCGAATCAGGACGAGTTGGAGGCAGAACTGGAAGACCTCGAGGAGGAAGAACTGGACCTGGAGCTGCCTGAACCGCCGCGGGGGACACACGTGGCACCATCAACGTCGGCTGCGACTTCTCGACCGGCGGCTAGCGATTTCGCTGAACTGACCAAACTTCAAGCAGAGATGGCGCTTTAGGGATCTGCTATAAAAATACTGCGCGGCTAGCGATTTCGCTGAGCTGACCAAACTTCGAGCAAAGCTGGCGCTTCAGGGATCTGCTGTAGAAATACTGCGGTTTGGAGGGAATGCTGTCATTGAAACCTCAGAGGCTCACTGCCATCATTGCGGCGTGCATGTAAAATTCAGGCTATGTTGTAAGAGCATCCACCCCTGTTAATTTCCTGCATGATGTTTGGCCTCTATCTGCGTGCAATGTCCCCTACACGACCGTGGACGCGCCCAGGCACGTCTTGGACGCAGCCGGGCCACCCTCATACGTCTCCTGCCCGGCAGTAACATACCTCAAATTCGGACTCTTCCTATCCGGCAGGCACATACCTTAAATTTGGATTCTCAAATCCATGCAGGTGCAGGTCCATCATACATGTCATTGTCGCACCTGAATAATAAATGTTGGTGTCAAAAATACATTTGGTCTAATAGCCAACAACTTTTTGTATCCCGCACATTTGGTTCTCTCAAATACTCTGCTCCAAATGCTTGCATCACACGTGCAGGCAAACCTCACAGTAGTTTTCAGGGTATGTGTTCTCCTTCATTCAGACCATCTCACCGACGACATCGGCAGCAGTACCAAGTGCAAGCATCCGCAGTGCAGCCGTGCATTTTTGCTTAGCAGGGAAAAAAAGATGGCCGCAACAATCCTTAGTGAGCTTGAAGTAGTCATCGTGCGCCTCCACTCCCTAAACAACGCGCAAAAAACAATGGTTCGCGCATACGAAAACAGCGATGAAACCATGGATTATCAGGAAAAGTTGGGTCCGGATCAAAATAATCCTTGTAGAGTAGCCATGCTCCGAAAACCCTATCCCGATTAATAACTCTTCTCCCTTTGATTGAGCCCTTGAAGTTGAGAATATACTCCACGTGCCGGTTCATTTCTTCTTGCATGCTCATGAGCATGATCATATCCACTTTTTCACTCAAATTCGACGAATTGAAGAACTCATTTTCAATCATTTTATCAAGCACTGTTGGTTCATACTCCTCGTCCGATGAAGCATCGGAATCCATGGTGCCGGTGCCTACGAATAAATAACAAAAAACCTGGCCGGGCAATGTGTTGAACACATAGAGGGCAAGGTGCAAGCCGAAAGTTGCTGGACATACCACTGTGGCTTCCGGGCCGGCGACGATGTCTGCGGCGGCGCGCGCGGACGGGAGGACTGGATTGACGGTGCTGGAGGGGATAAGATTCGGAAAGGCGGCAGAGGAGCGAGTGGCGGCGGAGCTACGAGAAGGCTAGAGCGGAGAAGGTAAAAGTGAGGAGAGGAGCAAAGGGAATCAGTAGGTTGGAGGGTGGATTTGATGCAATTTGGGGTAGGATAGGACTGTCGGGTCCGACATGGCGGACGCACTCAGGACTCCCCATGTCCGCCCCTGATTTGGGCTGGATATGAGGGGTGTCGGTTAACCGGGGCATTGAGGCGCCTGTCCGGATCGGTTTTTTTACCAGTCACATACTAGGTCGTCCGCCCGAGCGTTTGAGGGGGAGGGGGGTTGAGGCGTCCGACTGTAGGTGCTCTTATGCCCTTACTAAAAAAATTGCGTTGGTCGATCAATTCGCAATATTGGAATCCTTAGAATATTTCCTTAGGAATCATTTGCACTATATCTATTGGGAAACATAGTATTCAAAAAAATTCCTACACACACGCAAGATCATGATGATGCATAGCAACGAGAGGGGAGAGTGTCGTCCACGTACCCTCATAGACCTTAAGCGGAAGCGTTATGACAACGCGGTTGATGTAGTCGTACGTCTTCACGATCGACCGATCCTAGTACCGAACGTACGACACCTCCGCGATCTGCACACGTTCAGATCGGTGACATCCCACGAACTCATGATCCAAAGAGAGCTTTGAGGAGAGTTCCGCAAGACCTGACGGCGTGATGACGGTGTTGATGAAGCTACAGACGCAGGGCTTCGCCTAAGCACTGCTACGATATGACCGAGGTGGATTATGGTCGAGGGGGGCACCGCACACGGCTAAAATATCAATGATCAACTTGTGTGTCTTGGGTGCCCTCGCCCCGTATATAAAGGAGCTAGGGGGAGGCGGCCGGCCAGGAGGAGGGCGCGCCAAGGGGGGAGTCCTACTCCCACCGGGAGTAGGACTCCTCCTCCCTAGTAGGAGTAGGAGAAGGGGGAAGGAGGAGAGAGGGGGAAGGAAAGGGGGGCGCCCCCTCCTCCTTGTCCAATTTGGACTAGAGGGGGAGGGGGCACGCGGCCCTGCCTTGGCCGCCCCTCCTCTTCTCCACTAAGGCCCATAAGGCCCATTATACTCCTCGGGGTTCCGTAACCCCCAGTACTCCAAAGATATGCCCGAACTTGCCCGGAACACTTCCGAAGTCCAAACATAGTCATCCAATATATCGATCTTTATGTCTCGACCATTTCGAAACTCCTCGTCATGTCCGTGATCATATCCGGGACTCCGAACTACTTTCGGTACATCAAAACACATAAATTCATAATACCGATAGTCACCGAACGTTAAGCGTGCGGACCCTACGGGTTCGAGAACTATGTAGACATGACCGAGACACGTCTCCGGTCAACAACCAATAGCGGAACCTGGATGCTTATATTGGCTCCTACATATTCTACGAAGATCTTTATCGGTCAAACTGCATAACAGCATACGTTGTTCCCTTTGTCATCGGTATGCTACTTGCCCGAGATTCGATCGTCGGTATCTCAATACCTAGCTCAATCTCATTACCGGCAAGTCTCTTTACTCGTTCCGTAATGCACCATCCCGCAACTGACTCATTACTCACATTGCTTGCAAGGCTTATAGTGATGTGCATTACTGAGACGGCCCAAAGATACCTCTCCGACAATCGGAGTGACAAATCCTAATCTCGATATATGCCAACTCAACAAGTACCATCGGAAACACCTATAGAGCACCTTTATAAAGTTACGTTGTCACGTTTGGTAGCACACAAAGTGTTCCTCCGGTAATCGGGAGTTGCATAATCTCATACTCATAGGAACATGTATAAGTTATGAAGAGAGCAATAGCAGTAAACTAAAACGATCAAGTGCTAAGCTAACGGAATGGGTCAATTCAATCACATCATTCTCCTAATGATGTGATCCCGTTTATCAAATGACAATTCATGTATATGGTTAGGAAACCTTAACCATCTTTGATCAACGAGCTAGTCAAGTAGAGGCATACTAGTGACACTATATTGTCTATGTATTCACACATGTATTATGTTTCTGGTTAATAAAATTCTAGCATGAATAATAAACATTTATCATGAAATAAGGAAATAAATAATAACTTTATTATTGCCTCTAGGACATATTTCCTTCAGTCTCCCACTTGCACTAGAGTCAATAATCTAGATTACACAGTAATGATTCTCACACCCATGGAGTCTTGGTGATGATCATGTTTTGCTCGTGAGAGAGGCTTAGTCAACGGGTCTGCAACATTCAGATCCATATATATCTTGCAAATCTCTATGTCTCCCACCTGTACTTGGTCACGGATGGAATTGAAGCGTCTCTTGATGTGCTTGGTTCTCTGGTGAAATCTGGATTCCTTTGCCAAGGCAATTGCACCAGTATTGTCACAAAAGATTTTCATTGGACCCGATGCACTAGGTATGACACCTAGATCGGATATGAACTCCTTCATCCAGACTCCTTCATTTGCTACTTCCGAAGCAGCTATGTACTCCGCTTCACATGTAAATCCCGCCACGACGCTTTGTTTAGAACTACACCAACTGACAGCTCCACCGTTCAATGTAAACACATATCCGGTTTGCGATTTAGAATCGTCCGGATCAGTGTCAAAGCTTGCATCGACGTAACCATTTACGATGAGCTCTCTGTCACCTCCATAAGCGAGAAACATATCCTTAGTCCTTTTCAGGTATTTCAGGATGTTCTTGACCGCTGTCCAGTGATCCACTCCTAGATTACTTTGGGACCTCCCTGCTAAACTAATAGCAAGGCACACATCAGGTCTGGTACACATCATTGCATACATGATAAAGCCTATGGCTGAAGCGTAGGGAAGATTTTTCATTTTCTCTCTATCTTCTGCAGTGGTCGGGCATTGAGTCTGACTCAACTTCACACCTTATAACACAGGCAAGAACCCTTTCTTTGCTTGATCCATTTTGAACTTTTTCAAAACTTTATCAAGGTATGTGCTTTGTGAAAGTCCAATTAAGCGTCTTGATCTATCTCTATAGATCTTGATGCCCAATATGTAAGCAGCTTCACCGAGGTCTTTCATTGAAAAACTCTTTGAGGGAGTCCTGGACTAGGGGGTGTCCGGACAGCCGGACTATCATTATCGGCCGGACTCCAAGACTACGAAGATACAATATTGAAGACTCCGGCTCGTGTCCGGAAGGTACTTTCCTTGGCGTGGAAGGCAAGCTTGGCGATACGGATATGTAGATCTCCTACCATTGTAACCGACTCTGTGTAACCCTAGCCTCTCCGGTGTCTATATAAACCGGAGGGCTTTAGTCCGTAGGACAACAGACATCTCAACAATCATACCATAGGCTAGCTTCTAGGGTTTAGCCTCCTTGATCTCGTGGTAGATCTACTCTTGTACTACCCATATCATCAATATTAATCAAGCAGGACGTAGGGTTTTACCTCCATCGAGAGGGCTCGAACACAGGTAAAAACATTGTGTCCTCGTCTCTTGTTACCATCCGCCTAGACGCATAGTTTGGGACCCCCTACCGAGATCCGCCGGTTTTGACACCGACATTGGTGCTTTCATTGAGAGTTCCTCCGTGTCGTCACGACAGAGCGGATGCCTCCACCCGCCTTCAAAGACGGTGTTTTTCGCCGGAGGGCCTTGGCACCGGCCAAACTATCCGGCTTGGTGGTTTTCTTATGACCGCCAGTCCGGCCGCCGCTTCGGCAATGACTTCTCAAGTCGTCGGAAGCAATCTTCGCGTCAGCCCTAAAGTTGCCGAACAGTTAGATCCAATTGAGCTCTCGTCTGTTAACGAGCTCTTGGATCGCATCGCCGCCCTGGGAGTCGCTACGGACTACAACCAGATTGGGCTTAAAACCGATCTAAGAGAGATTAACTCTCCCCAGGCCACCCACCACGTCACAGTGGTAGAGGAACAACACAGCAACTCTTTGCCAGTGTTGAAGACAATTCATGTCCGGATTCCAGAACCCTCCATGCCGGATTCCCACGGAGAGACGGACTTCGATCGAGCATTGAACCTAAAATCATGCATCACCCCGGACTCGCTGGATTATGTCCAGCAGACCAAACTTCAGAATTCGGAAACTCCTTGGCCTTTGAGCCTTAAGACGGGCAGGGATCCAAATTTTATTCCACCCACCCGCCCGGACATATGCGATCTATCTCTAATACGGCAAGAGCCTTGAAACAAGACATCATTATCGGGCGATTCCTCCCGTTATGGACGGGATAAAGGACTGCCGAGAGGAAAACGCAATCTCAATCTTTTGCAATAATCGCACGGACAAGGGAATCTCGAACGCCATTGATCGTCCGCAGAATTACGCGCTTCACCGATCTGGCGGCCATAGTACGAAAATCTTGGCGATGGAGAGTTTCCTAAGACCGAAAATAAATTTTGGGATAATCCGCCCCAAACCCAATCCATGAGAAAAGGGCGCCTTATACTAAGGCCCCGATGCAAAAACGAAAAACAAAAACCCAATAAGGGAAACGGAACCGTCTTCGAGGGATGGCTCAATGGACCTGTAAACTTCATATCTGAGGGAGCCGTCCCAACACATAGCCTTCGAGCATGTTGGATATTACGGCAGTGGCCAAAAGTGGCGGCGCCCTAGCTCCGGAAGACACTCCAACAATACCAAAGACGCAGTATCAACAGTCTTGAGACTTTCGCATCAAATAATATGCAAACGGACAATCTGCGAACTCGCCAAGTCTACCAAGTAGCAACAAAGAATCCATGGAGCGACACACTATCACTTTCAATGCCAGTGACGAGCCCACATTCCAACAACCAGAGCCCCACCCGACCGGTACTTAGTCCCATAGTGGACGGCTTCGACAAAAGTCCTCATGGATGGCGGCAATGACTAAACCTCATCTATGAGGAAACCTGCGAAAAATGGAAATCGATTGGAGCCGATTGAGCGAAGCAAAGACAACCTTTAGAGGAATAATCCCCGGTAGGAAGCGCACTGCCGGAAAAATCACACTCGATGTGGTGTTCGGCTCTCCGGACAATTACAGATCCGAAGAAGTCACGTTCCAGGTGGCCCCGTTCAGCAGTGGGTATCACGCCATACTAGGACGAGAGGCATTCACAATCTTTCAAGCAATACCTCATTACGGGTACATGAAGCTCAAAATGCATGGGCCCGGCGGAATAATCACTCTCACTAGTGATCCGAAATAGCACTCCGCGCGAAAATAAGACAACCAAGACTAGCCCTCGAGGCACTATCCAAGCCCTAGCAGCAGAGGAACTTATCACACAAGCGCTCTCACGGTGAACGAGGGGCGATGTGATACTCGACAAAAGATCCAAGTCCACCTCCTTCAAACCAGCAGATGAGATAATAAAATTCCAGGTCCATCCAACGGACCCAACAAAGACGGCCTCCATCGGGCACAGTTGAACCCCGGTTGACGCCAAGATCATGCGAATTCCTTCGGGAAAATTGGGATATCTTCGCCGGCATCCTTCGGACATGCCCGAATCCTCGCAGATTGGCGAACACAGCCTAAACATCCTAAAGGATTCAAGCCGATCAAACAGGCTCTTTGACGATTTTCCGAGCCCAAAAGACAGCAATGGGAGAAGAGCTAGCTAAACTATTGGAAGCCGGATTCATTAGAGATATCAAACATCCGGACTAGCTAGCGAATTTGGTGATGGTACCAAAGAAGGATAAATCTGGCGCCTCGTAGTCGATTTTAAAGACCTCAATAAAGCTTGCCCAAAGGATCCCTTCCTCTCCTCGCATCGATCGATTATCGATGCCACAAAGAGGCACGATTCATTGTGCTTCCCGGGCGATACTCGCTATCATCAAATCAAGATGGCGGAAGCGAACCAAGCCGCAACGGCATTCATCACTCCATATGGACCATTCGCTTCAACATGATGCCCTTCGGACTTAAAAATGCCGCAACATATCGGCGGATGATTCAAACATGTCCGCCACCCGGATCGGCAAAACAATCGAGGCATACGTGACGACGTGTTGTCAAAACAAAACACGCCGAAACTCAAGTAGACGATTTGAGGCTCACATTCGAAAACCTCGAGCATATGACATCAAGCTAAATCCGAAAAATGCGTTTTCGACGCATCAAACGGAAAGCTGCTGGGCTTCATTGTATCCGTAGAGGAATTGAAGCAAATCCGCCAAAATCCGAGCTCACACAGCTTGGATATTCCAAAGGACCTCAAACAAATACAAAATTAACAGGATGCGTGGCAGCCCTAAGCCGCTTATCTCCGCCTAGGAGAAAAGGCGTTGCCCCTTTATCGCCTCCTCAGGCGCACCGAACACTTCGAGTGGACGGATGCTGCCACCGCCGGACTCGAAGAAATAAAGGCCATACTGGCAACAAATCCGGTCCTGGCGGCGCCCACTGTAGGCGAACCAATGCTGTTATACATCGCAGCAACACATCAAGTTGTAAGCGCGGTCCTCGTCGTCGAACGAGCGACAGAAGGGCATAAGTTCCCTCTTCAAAAACCAGTGTATTATGTATCCACTGTGTTAACCCCTTGCAAATCCCGTTACCCGCACTATCAAAAGATAGCATATGCGGTGTTCATGGCATCTCGGAAGCTTCGGCACTACTTTCAAGAGTGTTCGATAACAGTGGCCTCAGAAGTACCACTCAATGACATTATAAATAACTGCGACGCAACGGGCAGGATTGCAAAATGGGCAATTGAGTTCTTACCATTCGACATCACTTACAAACCTCGACGAGCCATAAAGTCACAAGTTTTGGCTGACTTCGTCGCCGAATGGACTGAAGCCGAACTCCCTAAAGAGTACGGCGCATACTCCAATTGGACTATGCATTTCGACGGCTCCAAAATGTTTGCCGGACTGGGAGCTGGCGTCGTACTGACGTCCCCCATGGGAGATACAGTCCAATATGTACTTCAAATAATGTACACGGACTCCAACAATGCAGCCGAATACGAGGCCCTATTACATGGTCTCCGGATGGCGGTCTCCATGGGCATTCAACGCCTAGAGGTGCGCGGGGACTCAAAGCTTGCAATATCCCAAATAAACGGAGACTTCGACGCCAAGGATCCGAAAATGGCAGCATATCGCAACGCTATCCTAAAATGTCACCGGTTCAAGGACTCGAATTCCATCACATAGCCCGAGATAATAACCAAGCGGCCGACGTCCTGGCACGCGTCGGTGCAAAACGTGATGCTGTCCCTCCAAATATCTTCCTGGAACGGCTCTTCAAGCCATCCGTATTATGGGAAGAGGAGCCCGGTAACGACAAACCGGAGAAGACCGCACCAACTGGTGATTCAGCAGATGACATAACACCCTCCGCCCACGTTATAATGGCGAATCGCCGCGTGGATGTAACCTTTCTAGCCTACTTACTTAGGCAGAACTTCCGAAGACCAAATGAGGCCCGCCGCATAGTCCGCGATCGAAGGCCTACAAGGTCCACGAGGGAGAAGTTTATAAGAAAAGTACCACCGGAGTCCTTCAAAGGTGTATCTCCGAAGAAGAAGGGTGAAACCTCCTGGCTGAAATACATGCCGGACTAGGCGGACACCACGCAGCAGCCCGGCCCTTGTAGGAAAGGCATTCCGTCAGATTTTATTGGCCGACGGCTCGGGCAGATGCACAGACTTGGTCCAAATGATCGTTGGTTGTCGACTCTTTGCTAATCGAGCCATATGCCACCCACCGCCTCAAAACCATACCCATTACCCGGCCGTCATGTCAGGGGCTTGACATGGTTGGACCCCTTAAAGGGGAACCCACAAGAAAAAGTACCTATTGGTCATGGTGGATAAGTTCACCAAATGGATAGAGGCCAAACCGGTCAAAACGGCAGAGTCCGGACCAGTGATAGACTTTATATCAGGGGTGGTATACCGTTACGGAGTCCCCCACAGCATCATCACCGACAACGGCACGAACTTCACGGCCGATGAGGTTAAGTCATGGTGCAAAAATATGGGCATCAAGCTCGACTATCGTCGCCTATCACCCTCAAACCAACGGTCAAGTGGAAAGAGCAAACGGTCTAATAATGAGCGGCATTAAACCCGCACTAGTGAGGTCACTCACTAAATCCGACGCACAATGGGTCGAGGAGCTCGACCCGTGAGTCCGGGGCTGCGGACAATGCCTAACCGTACTACCGGATTCACACCATTTTTATGGTATACGACGCAGAGCGGTCTTGCCTGCGACATTATTCATGACTCACCTCGAAAAGTGCATGTATAAGGAAAGAGAAGCCGAGCTTGATCGGCGGGACAGCTGGACACATTGGAGGAAGAACGTGACGTCGCGAAGGCTCGCTCCGCATTCTATCGCAGCAGTTCAAGATATCAAAGCGAGAAGTACGGGCCAAGACTTACAACGCTGGCAAACTAGTTCTACGCTGCGGACAAGAAAAGGACAAGCTCAAGCCCAGATGGGAGGGCCCCTTCATTATCAATCAAGTACTGACCGGCGGAGCATACCGTCTGCGAAATGCGTCGGATAACCTACTCGAGCCGAACCCATGGAACGCAGCCCGCCTCCGATGATTCTATGCCTAGCGCCGGACTAAGAGTTCGTCCCCTTCCCCCGTCCAAACTTTTATACTTTGACTGTCTTTTGTTTCTCCTTTTATCCTTTTAAGCCCTTTCGGGCCTATTTTCACATTCTTTGCATATGCATGATGTGCCATCCGCACTCATTATTCCTGGGGGCTTCTTTTACAGAAGCTCAATTACACGGGTTTCATACCCAACACATGTGTCAAGCTTCCACATGTACCTTCTACTCGCCATTATATGCATCGATATGACTTAAGTTTTGGCCAAGCTGGGTTGCCTGGCTCCTGTGCTTACCCCTCGTTCCCGATTGTTCGGCTAGGAGGTAAAGGAGCACCTCTGCGATTATTCTTGCCGGTCACCGGATGTGTACCTCGGTCGGGTGAAGCCGAAAGCTAGCGTTCTTAAGGGAATATTCGGTCGGTGATTTAAAAGATGACTTTTACCTATTTTATCCATCTGCCCCAGATGTTTTATCGCTTTTGTAGTCCGGACATGCACTTTAGGGCATGCCTCCCAAATAAAGGAACCCTTAATGGAACTATTCTCCCTGGAAGATGTTTCTTACTAACCATGTAATATAACATAACTAGTTGGGCACTTGTCTGATAAAGCACTAATGACCCCTACGCCTGGTCTCCATGCATACCCCAGTTTTTTCATAACTAAGAAGGTATTCGGACACACTCCGGACTCTAGGGTCCCGAGGTCGAAGCGAAAAGGTCGGCAAAGACAAACGATCTACAATCCGGCTAGAAGGCATTTCATATGTCACTTTAAAGGATAATATACAATGTCAAATTTATTGATTGTATTCCTCCTCAATCCCGTCTAACAGGCTGTCTAGTTTATAGTCCCGTTGGGAGAATTTAGCAGCCAACTCTACTTGGCTGTACACTAAACTCACAGGGATCTCCTTCCCATCGGGTCCCACCGGTCCAACTTCGGCCATATGGTTGGGGTCCGCCTTCTTGTACCGCGTCTTCACCATGGCCCAAGCCTCCCTGGCACGCTGACGGCAAGCCGAAATCTTCCACAAACGGAAGCGCCGCCGACTCTGCGCAGCTTCTCCATAAGCTCCCGAGGCCATCGGCGGTGTGAGGGCTGGCCATAAAGCTGAACGGCGCCACTCATTGCTGCCGAACTCGTTCGAGTAGCTGCAACAGATTCGGGAAGTTGATCACCCATCGATATGGGCATCTCCTCTGCAGACGACCCGTGAGTATACCTACAAGACATATCATGTCAAATTACTTCCTCGCCGAACTCTTCTTTTCAAAAGAGTTCGCCAAGCACTTACTATATATGCCGCGACAAGCCGTTGATTCTCCTTAGACGGGCCGGACAGCTCGGCTTTGCGCCTTCAGCTCTTCTCCGAGCTTGGCGTTGGCATCTTGGAGTTGGGCCTTGCAATCTTGCGACTCCCGAGATAGTCATGCGTTCTTCTCGTTAAGTGCCTGAATTTATAATGATCCTTAAATCAGTTAGCATAACTAATTTAAGTCTCGGGCTCTTGGTGTATACAACCATTAAAATTCCCTTACCCGTATGTCTTTAACATACTTTGCTCCGTAGCTCGTAAAACCATTTTGAGCAGCACGGAGATGCTGCGTCCCATGTTAAAGGCATCCAATGCCTCGGGAAAAGCACGCTTCTTGAAATCTTGTCCGCAGCGTCTATGATTCATAGCGCTCTCCACCTCGACTTGGTGGCGGACGGTCTCTCGTATCCTCCGTTGGAGCAGATCCGGTTCGTGTCTTGCGCCGCCTCCCCTCCGTCCGGCGCCTGAGCTGGCCGGTGTTGGTTGGATCGGCAATTCCTGCACTTTCATGATCCGGCGAGCACTCTTTCTCCCGCAGAGATCATGAGCACTCAGCGTTTCTCGGAACATTGCTCGAAATTCGAATCTGAGCTATACCTTTGCGGCGACGTTTCCGTCGCGATCAAGCGCTCCTTTTCGCTTCTTTGGTCCGGACAGGCCTCTGTTGGTCGGCCGCCCTGGCTCGGCTTCTTGCCGTAAAGGCGCTTCTGCAAAATACCATCGTTCGCGAGGTCGAAATGGGCGAGGAAGAGATATCGTGTCCGGACTTGATCGCAGATCACCGTGAAGCCAAACTCGGTCGGGGTAGTCCGCCGTAATGGCGACCAAAGCATTGTCTATGCTGAGTGGTGATACACCCGTCGATCAGCTCCACCTCGATGTCCGGATCCTCTTCGAGGTCGGACCTGAGGATCCTTCTGGATCCTCGGGTTGTGGAGCAGGACTCACCATGTCCTCCACAGTCCGGCGTAGACCCTGCGCCGAAGACATATTGTAAGAAGCTTAAACTTCAAAAGCACGGTTGTAGAGCCCTTTGAGGTGTTCGCTTACCCATCCTCTAGGGTTGATCATGGAAAATCCCTCCAAAGGGTTCGGGCGAAGGAAGTCCTCCTTCTCCCCCTTGTATAGGCCGGACAGGATCTTCACCAGATCCTCGGTCGAATCCGGCCCTTTACGGCCGTGCCGGGTAGCATGGTCTTCCCCGTTGAAATCCCACATGGGGTGGCCTCTGTATTGCAATGGTTGTACCCCTCGCTTGATGCATGTTGCCATGACTCCGATCATGGTCAAGCCGGAATGAGCCATTAATCTTATCCGGCCCATCAAGTAATGGACGCTCTTGTCTTCCTCCAAACGGGGCTCATGGGCGCCACCGAGGCGTTTCTTCAAGGAGCAGCACTAAACTCCGGAGGCCGATCCGGATCGGATCCGGCGTGAGGCGTCTCAATATAAAACCACTCTGAGGGCTAGTCTTCGGACGCCTTCTTGGGAGTGCCGGATAGGTATCCGGTCTCGGCGATGCGCCATATTTCGGCGCCGCCCACTTGATATATGGACCCCTCATGAGAACGGGGCACGAGGCAAAACAGCCTCTTCCACAAAGCAAAATGGGGCTCGACGCCCAGGAATAGCTCACAAAGAGCTACGTAGCCCGCGATGTGTAGCATAGAAGCGGGCGTGAGGTGGTGGAGCCGAGTCCATAGAACTTCAGAGCCATGGAGGAACGGATGTATTGAAATCCGAGTCCCTTATCGATAGGGGACGGCACACTCGCTCCTCCTTATTGGGGCTTGGAGTGTCCTCTGCCTGCCTCCCACCTTGATAAGTAACCAGTCCGCCCGGATCGAACCATGAAGGCCGAGGAGAAACCCCTCCGTTTGGAGCTTCACTAGCTCATTGTGCGAAATAGAGCACCTCCTCCAATTCCCCGGCGGTGGGCTGGGAGCGCGTGAAGAAGAGGCGCATTGACGATCCATGGTGGAATGGATTTCCAGGTCAGGGGCGCTTCGATGGAGTATACGCGGGAGGAAGACGGTGCGGTTTGGATCTGGATTCTTGCCTCTTTTATAGGCGGATGACTCGCACAATTAGGGGGTTAAATGTAAAAGACACCCTGGCTTTTCGCATTCGTGCGATCCGTGGAAGAGGGCCATTATTTGGCATAGAAGCCGAGGAGCACAGTATTCAAGATGAAGCCGGACACTATTCGGCTGGTACATGGAATTTGAAGGGAGAACCCGCCTTGCAACGCCGAAGACTATGAACGCTACTGGATCGATCGTCATTGAAGCTGGTTCGGGGGCTACTGAGGGAGTCCTGGACTAGGGGGTGTCCGGACAACCGGACTATCATTATCCGCCGGACTCCAAGACTACGAAGATACAATATTGAAGACTCCGGCTCGTGTCCGAAAGGTACTTTCCTTGGCGTGGAAGGCAAGCTTGGCGATACGGATATGTAGATCTCCTACCATTGTAACCCTAGCCTCTCCGGTGTCTATATATACCGGAGGGCTTTAGTCCGTAGGACAACAGACATCTCAACAATCATACCATAGGCTAGCTTCTAGGGTTTAGCCTCCTTGATCTCGTGGTAGATCTACTCTTTTACTACCCATATCATCAATATTAATCAAGCAGGACGTAGGGTTTTACCTCCATCGAGAGGGCCTGAACCTGGGTAAAAACATTGTGTCCCTCGTCTCTTGTTACCATCCGCCTAGACGCACAGTTCGGGACCCCCTACCCGAGATCCGCCGGTTTTGACACTGACACTCTTATTCAAGTATCCTTTTATGCTATCCAGAAATTCTATATCATTTCCAATCAACAATATGTCATCTACATATAGTATTAGAAATGCTCTGAGCTCCCACTCACTTTCTTGCAAATCTGAGCTTCTCCAAAAGTCTCAGATAAAATGATATGCTTTGATCACACTATCAAAACGTTTATTCCAACTCCGAGAGGCTTGCACCATCCATAAATGGATCGCTTGGAGCTTGCACACTTTGTTAGCACCTTCGGATCGACAAAACCTTCTGTTGCATCATATACAACTCTTCTTCCGTAAATCCATTCAGAATGCAGTTTTGACATCCATTTGCCAAATTTCATAATCATAAAATGCGGCAATTGCTAACATGATTCGGACAGACTTAAGCATCGCTACGGGTGAGAAAGTCTCATCGTAGTCAACCCCTTGAACTTGTCGGAAACCTTTCGCAACAAGTCGAGCTTTGTAGACAACAACATTACCGTCAGCGTCAGTCTTCTTCTTGAAGATCCATTTATTCTCGATGGCTTGCCGATCATCGGGCAAGTCAACCAAAGTCCACACTTTGTTCTCATACATGGATCCCATCTCAGATTTCATGGCCTCAAGCCATTTTGCGGAATCTGGGCTCATCATCGCTTCCTCATAGTTCGTAGGTTCGCCATGATCAAGTAACATGACCTCCAAAATAGGATTACCGTACCACTCTGGCGCGGATCTTATTCTGGTTGACCTACGTGGTTCGGTAGTAACTTGATCTGAAGTTTCTTGATCAATATCATTAGCTTCCTCACTAATTGGTGTAGGTATCACAGAAACCGGTTTCTGTGATGAACTACTTTCCAATAAGGGAGCAGGTACAGTTACCTCATCAAGTTCTACTTTCCTCCCACTCACTTCTTTCGAGAGAAACTCCTTCTCTAGAAAGGATCCATTCTTAGCAACAAATGTCTTGCCTTCGGATCTGTGATAGAAGGTGTACCTAACAATCTCCTTTGGGTATCCTATGAAGACGCATTTCTCCGATTTGGGTTCGAGCTTTTCAGGTTGAAGCTTTTCCACATAAGCATCGCAGCCCCAAACTTCAAGAAACGACAACTTTGGTTTCTTGCCAAACCATAGTTCATAAGGCGTCATCTCAACGGATTTCAATGGTGCCCTATTTAACGTGAATGCAGCCGTCTCTAAAGCATAACCCTAAAATGATAGCGGTAAATCAGTAAGAGACATCATAGATCGCATCATATCTAGTAAAGTACGATTACAACATTCGGACACACCATTACGCTGTGGTGTTCCGGGTGGCGTGAGCTGCGAAACTATCCTGCATTATTTGAAATGTAGACCAAACTCATAACTCAAATATTCTCCTCCACGATCAGATCGTAGAAACTTTATTTTCTTGTTATGATGATTTTCCACTTCATTCTGAAATTCTTTGAACTTTTCAAATGTTTCAGACTTATGTTTTATTAAGTAGATATACCCATATCTGCTCAAATCATGTGTGAAGGTGAGAAAATAACGATATCCACCACGAGCCTCAATATTCATTGGACCACACACATCAGTATGTATGATTTCCAACAAATCTGTTGCTCGCTCCATTGTTCTAGAGAACGGCGTTTTAGTCATCTTGCCCATGAGGCATGGTTCGCAAGTACCAAGTGATTCATAATCAAGTGATTCCAGAAGTCCATCAGTATGGAGTTTCTTCATGCGCTTTACACCAATATGACCCAAACGGCAGTGCCACAAATAAGTTGCACTATCATTATCAACTCTGCATCTTTGGCTTCAACATTATGAATATGCGTATCACTACTATCGAGATTCAAGACAAATAGACCACTCTTTAAGGGTGCATGACCAAAAAAGATATTACTCATATAAATAGAACAACCATTATTCTCAGATTTAAATGAATAACCATCTCGCATCAAACAAGATCCAGATCTAATGTTCATGCTTAACGCTGGCACCAAATAACAATTATTCGGGTCTAAAACTAATCCCAAAGATAGATGTAGAGGTAGCGTGCCGACGGCGATCACATCGACTTTGGAACTATTTCCCACGCGCATCGTCACCTCGTCCTTAGCCGATCTTCGCTCAATCTGTAGTCCATGTTTCGAGTTGCAAATATTAGCAACAGAACCAATATCAAATACCCAGGTGCTACTGCGAGCTCTAGTAAGGTACACATCAATAACATGTATATCACATATACCTTTGTTCACCTTGCCATCCTTCTTATCCGCCAAATACTTGGGGCAGTTCCGCTTCCAGTGGCCAGTCCCTTTGTAGTAGAAGCACTCGGTCTCAGGCTTAGGTCCAGACTTGGGTTTCCTCTCCTGAGCGGCAACTTGTTTGCCGTTCTTCTTGAAGTTCCCCTTCTTATTCCCTTTACCCTTTTCCTTGAAACTGGTGGTCTTGTTGACCATCAACACTTGATGCTCCTTCTTGATTTCTACCTCCGCGGCCTTTAGCATTGCGAAGAGCTCGGGAATAGTCTTTTCCATCCCTTGCATATTATAGTTCATCACGAAGCTCTTTTAGCTTGGTGGCAGTGATTGTAGAATTCATTCAATGGTACTATCATCAGAAAGATTAACTCCCAGTTGTATCAAGTGATTATTATACCCAGACATTTTGAGTATATGTTCACTGACAGAACTATTCTCCTCCATCTTGTAGCTATAGAACTTATTGGAGACTTCATATCTCTCAATCCGGGCGTTTGCTTGAAATATTATCTTCAATTCTTGGAACATCTCATATGCTCCATGACATTCAAAACGTCGTTGAAGTCCCGGTTCTAAGTCGTAAAGCATGGCACACTGAACTATCGAGTAGTCATCAGCTTTGCTCTGCCATACGTTCTTAACGTTGTCAGTTGCATCTGCAGCAGGGCTGGCACCCAGCGGTGCTTCCAGGATGTAATTCTTCTATGCAGCAATGAGGATAATCCTCAAGTTACGGACCCAGTCTGTGTAATTGCTACCATCATCTTTCAACTTTGCTTTCTCAAGGAACGCATTACAATTCAATGAAACAACAGCACGGACCATCTATCTACAACAACATAGACAAGCAAAATACTATCAGGTACTAAGTTCATGATAAATTTAAGTTCAATTAATCATATTACTTAAGAACTCCCACTTAGATAGACATCCCTCTAATCATCTAAGTGATCATGTGATCCAAATCAACTAAACCAAAACCGATCATCACATGAGATGGAGTAGTTTTCAATGGTGAACATCACTATGTTGATCATATCTACTATATGGTTCACGTTCGACCTTTCAGTCTCAGTGTTCTGAGGCCATATCTGCATATGCTAGGCTCGTCAAGTTTAACCCGAGTATTTCTGCGTGTGCAAAACTGGCTTGCACCCATTGTAGGTGAACGTTGAGCTTATCATACCCGATCATCACGTGGTGTCTCGGCACGACGAACTTTGGCAACGGTGCATACTCATGGAGAACACTTATACCTTGAAATTTAGTGAGAGATCATCTTATAATGCTACCGTCAATCAAAGCAGAATAAGACGCATAAAGTATAAACATCACATGCAATCTATATAAGTGATATGACATGGCCATCATCATCTTGTGCCTTTGATCTCCATCTCCAAAGCACCGTCATGATCAACATCGTCACCGGCGCGACACCTTGATCTCCATCGTAGCATCATTGTCGTCTCACCAACTATTGCTTCTACAACTATTGCTACCCCTTAGTGATAAAGTAAATCAATTACAGGGCGATTGCATCGCATACAATAAAGCGACAACCATATGGCTCCTGCCAGTTGCCGATAACTCTGTTGCAAAACATGATCATCTCATACAATAAAATTTAGCATCATGTCTTGACCATATCACATCACAACATGCCCTGCAAAAACAAGTTAGACGTCCTCTACTTTGTTGTTGCAAGTTTTACGTGGCTGCTACGGGCTGAGCAAGAACCGTTCTTACCTACGCATCAAAACCACAACGATATTTCGTCAAGTTAGTGCTGTTTTAACCTTCAACAAGGACCGGGCGTAGTCACACTCGGTTCAACTAAAGTTGGAGAAACTGACACCCGCCAGCCACCTATGTGCAAAGCATGTCGGTAGAACCAGTCTCGCGTAAGCGTACGCGTAATGTCGGTCCGGGCCGCTTCGTCCAAAAATACCGCTGAACCAAAGTATGACATGCTGGTAAGCAGTATGACTTGTATCGTCCATAACTCACTTGTGTTCTACTCGTGCATATAACATCTACGCATATACCACTTTTGGGGAATGTAGTAATTTCAAAAAAATTCCTACGCACACGCAAGATCATGATGATGCATAGCAACGAGAGGGGAGAGTGTCGTCCACGTACCCTTGTAGACCGTAAGCGGAAGCGTTATGACAACGCGGTTGATGTAGTCGTACGTCTTCACGATCGACCGATCCTAGTACCGAACGTACAACACCTCCGCGATCTACACACGTTCAGCTCGGTGACGTCCCACGAACTCACGATCCAGTAGAGCTTAGAGGGAGAGTTCCGTCAGCACGACAGCGTGATGATGGTGTTGATGAAGCTACCGACGCAGGGCTTTGCCTAAGCACCGCTATGATATGACCGAGGTGGATTATGGTGGAGGGGGGCACCGCACATGGCTAAAAGATTAATGATCAACTTGTGTGTCTTGGGGTGCCCCCCGCCCCCGTATATAAAGGAGCTAGGCGGGAAGGCGGCCGACCAGGAGGAGGGCGCGCCAAGGGAGGAGTCCTACTCCCACCGGGAGTAGGACTCCTCCTTTCCTAGTAGTAGGAGAAAGGGGGAAGGAGGAGAGAGGGGGGAAGGAAAGGGGGGCGCCCCCCTCCTTGTCCAATTCGGACTAGAGGGGGAGGGGGCACGCGGCCCTGCCTTGGCTGCCCCTCCTCTTCTCCACTAAGGCCCATAAGGCCCATTATACTCCCCGAGGGGTTCCGGCAACCCCCCGGTACTCCGATATATGCCCGAACTTGCCTAGAACACCTCCGAAGTCCACACATAGTCATCCAATATATCGATATTTATGTCTCGACCATTTCGAAACTCCTCGTCATGTCCGTGGTCATATCCGGGACTCCAAACTACCTTCGTTACATCAAAACACATAAACTCATACTACCGATCATCACTGAATGTTAAGTGTGTGGACCCTACGGGTTCGAGAACTATGTAGACATGACCAAGACACGTCTCCGGTCAATAACCAATAGCGGAACCTGGATGCTCATATTGGCTCCTACATATTCTACGAAGATCTTTATCGGTCAAACTGCATAACAACATACGTTGTTCCCTTTGTCATTGGTATGTTACTTGCCCGAGATTCGATCGTCGGTATCTGATGTCTACTACACAACCTTCTTCTTGTAGACGTTGTTGGGCCTGCAAGTGCACAGGTTTGTAAGACAGTAGCAAATTTCCCTCAAGTGGATGACCTAAGGTTTATCAATCCGCGGGAGGCGTAGGATGAAGATGGCCTCTCTCAAGCAACCCTGCAACCAAATAACAAAGAGTCTCTTGTGTCCCCAACACACCCAATACAATGGTAAATTGTATAGGTGCACTAGTTCGGCGAACAGATGAAGATACAAGTGCAAAATAGATAGTAGATATAGGTTTTTGTAATCTGAAATAATAAAAACAGCAAGGCAACTAACGGTAAAAGTGAGCGTAAACGGTATTGCAATGATATGAAACAAGGCCTAGGGTTCATACTTTCACTAGTGAGAGTTCTCTCAACAATAATAACATAGATAGATAATATGACAAGCCCTCAACATGCAACAAAGAGTCACTCCAAGTAAAGTTACCGATGAACGAAGACGAAAGAGGGGATGCCATCCGGGGCATCCCCAAGCTTAGTTGCTTGGTTGTCCTTGAATATTACCTTGGGGTGCCTTGGGCATCCCCAAGCTTAGGCTCTTGCCACTCCTTATTCCATAGTCCATCGAATCTTTACCCAAAACTTGAAAACTTCAACCACACAAAACTCAACACAAAACTCGTAAGCTCCGTTAGTATAAGAAAATAAAAACACCACCTAGGTACTGTAATGAACTCATTCTAAATTCATATTGGTGTAATATATACTGTACTCCAACTTATCTATGGTTCATACCCTCCGATACTACTCATAGATTCATCAAAATAAGCAAACAACACATAGAAAACAGAATCTGTCAAAAACAGAACAGTCTGTAGTAATCTGTATAAAACGTATACTTCTGGAACCCCAAAAATTATGAAATAAATTTATGGACCTGAAAAATTTGTATATTAATCATCTTCAAAAAGAATCAACCTAAAATCACTAACCAGTAAAAAATTGCAGCTAATCTCGTGAGCGCTAAAGTTTCTGTTTTTCACAGCAAGATCATATAAACTTCACCCAAGTCTTCCCAAAGGTTCTACTTGGCACTTTATTGAAACAAAAGCTATAAAACACGATTACTACAGTAGCATAATCATGTGGACACACAAAAACAGTAAGAATAAATATTGGGTTGTCTCCCAACAAGCGCTTTTCTTTAATGCCTTTCTAGCTAGGCATGATGATGACAATGATGCTCACATAAAAGATAAGAATTGAAACATAACGGGAGCATCATGAAGCATATGACTAGCACATTTAAGTCTAACCCACTTCCTATGCATAGGGATTTTTTGAGCAAACAACTTATGGGAACAATAATCAACTAGCATAGGATGGCACAACAAGCATAACTTCAAGATTTTAAGCACATAGAGAGGAAACTTGACATTATTGCAATTCCTACAAGCATATGTTCCTCTCTCATAATAATTTTCAGTAGCATCATGAATGAATTCAACAATATAACCAGCACCTAAAACATTCTTTTCATGATCTACTAGCATAGAAATTTTACTACTCTCCTCATAAGCAAACTTCTTCTTTATAGCATACATATCATCACAATAATCATCATAGATAGGAGGCATGCTTTCATCATAGTAAATTTGCTCATCAAGGCTTGGGGACAAAATATATCATATTCATCAAACATAGCTTCCCCAAGCTTGTGGCTTTGCATATCATTAGCATCATGGATATTCAAGGAATTCATACTAACAACATTGCAATCATGCTCATCATACAAAGATTTAGTGCCAAACATTTTACAGATTTCTTCTTCTAGCACTTGAGCACAATTTTCCTTCCCATCATTTTCACGAAAGATATTAAAAAGGTGAAGCGTTTGAGACAAACTTAATTCCATTTTTTTGTAATTTTCTTTTATAAACTAGACTAGTGCTAAAACAAGAAACAAAAAGATTTGATTGCAAGATCTAAAGATATACCTTCAAGCACTCACCTCGCCAGAAAAGAGCTTAGTGACGGAGTGTGAGTACCCTTTACCTAGCCTCCCCGGCAACGGCGCCAGAAACTGCTTGATGTCTACTACACAACCTTCTTCTTGTAGACGTTGTTGGGCCTGCAAGTGCACAGGTTTGTAGGACAGTAGCAAATTTCCCTCAAGTGGATGACCTAAGGTTTATCAATCCATGGAGGCGTGGGATGAAGATGGTCTCTCTCAAGCAACCCTGCAACCAAATAACAAAGAGTCTCTTGTGTCCCCAACACACCCAATACAATGGTAAATTGTATAGGTGCACTAGTTCGTAATGATGAAGATACAAGTGCAAAATAGATAGTAGATATAGGTTTTTGTAATCTGAAATAATAAAAACAGCAAGGTAACTAACGGTAAAAGTGAGCGTAAACGGTATTGCAATGATAGGAAACAAGGCCTAGGGTTCATACTTTCACTAGTGCAAGTTCTGTCAGCAATAATAACATAGATAGATAATATGACAAGCCCTCAACATGCAACAAAGAGTCACTCCAAAGCCACTAATAGCAGAGAACAAACGTAGAGATTATGGTCGGGTACGAAACCACCACAAAGCTATTTTTTCGGATCGATATATAAAAGAGTTCGTACTAGAATAACACCTTAAGATACAAATCAACCAAAACCCTAATGTCACCTAGATACTCCATTGTCACCTCAAGTATCCGTGGGCATGATTATACGATATGCATCACACAATCTCAGATTCATCCAACCAACATAAAAGTACTTCAAAGAGTGCCCCAAAGCTACTACTGGAGAGTCAAGAACGTGTGCCAACCCCTATGCATAGGTTCCCAAGTGTCACGAAACCCGCAAGTTGATCACCAAAACATACATCAAGTGGCACATGATATCCCATTGTCACCACAGATAATCACGGCAAGACATACATCAAGTGTTCTCATAAAGATTCAATCCGATAAGATAACTTCAAAGGGGAAACTCAATTCATCACAAGAGAGTAGAGGGAGAGAAACATCATAAGATCCAACTACAATAGCCAAGCTCGGGATACATCAAGATCGTGCCATAGAAGAACACGAGAGAGAGAGATCAAACACATAGCTACTGGTACATACCCTCAGCCCCGAGGGTGAACTACTCTGTCCTCGTCATGGATAGCGTCGGGATGATGAAGACGGCCTCCGGTGATGGGATCCCCCTCTGGTAGGGTGCTAGAACAGGGTCCCGATTGGTTTTTGGTGGCTACAGAGGCTTGCGGCGGCGGAACTCCCGATCTATCTTCTGTTCTGGAAGTTTTAAGGTACGTAGGTATATATGGGTGAAAGGAGTACGTCGGTGGAGCTACGAGGGCCCCACGAGGGTGGAGGGCGCGCCCAGGGGGGTGGACGCGCCCCCCTACCTCGTGCCTTCCTCGTTTCTTCCTTGACGTGGACTCCAAGTCTCCCGGGTTGCCTTCCTTCCAAAAATAACTTCTGCAGTTGATTCCGTTCCGTTTTGACTCCGTCTGATATTCCTTTTCCTCGAAACACTGAAATAGGCATAAAACAGCAAATCTGGGCTAGGCCTCCGGTTAATAGGTTAGTCCCAAAAATAATATAAAAGTGGATAATAAAGCCCAATATTGCCTAAAACAGTAGATAAAGTATCATGGAGCAATCAAAAATTATAGATACATTGGAGACGTATCAGTATCTCAATACCTAGCTCAATCTCGTTACCGGCAAGTCTATTTACTCGTTCCGTAATGCATCATCCCGCAACTAACTCATTAGTCACATTGCTTGCAAGGCTTATAGTGATGTGCATTACCGAGAGGGCCCAGAGATACCTCTCCGACAATTGGAGTGACAAATCCTAATCTCGATATATGCCAACTCAACAAGTACCATCGGAAACACCTGTAGAGAACCTTTATAATCACCCAGTTGCGTTGTGATGTTTGGTAGCACACAAAGTGTTCCTTCGGTAATCGGGAGTTGCATAATCTCATAGTCATAGGAACATGTATAAGTTATGAAGAAAGCAATAGCAGTAAACTAAAACGATCAAGTGCTAAGCTAACGGAATGGGTCAAGTCAATCACATCATTCTCCTAATGATGTGATCCCGTTTATCAAATGGCAACTCATGTCTATGGTTAAGAAACCTTAACCATCTTTGATCAACGAGCTAGTCAAGTAGAGGCATACTAGTGACACTATATTGTCTATGTATTCACACATGTATTATGTTTCCGGTTAATACAATTCTAGCATGAATAATAAACATTTATCATGAAATAAGGAAATAAATAATAACTTTATTATTGCCTCTAGGGCATATTTCCTTCAATATCTTAAAAAACTATCCACTCAAACTTCTTTGTAGAATTTCTTTGTTTTTTTGCATTTATCCAGTTTCTTGTAGTTTTCTTCTACTATATAATTCAAGAACACATGCACTTAAATCCTATAATTTTTCTTATTTATGTGTTTTGAGAATTACATGGATTAAAGAGGCCTGATGTCACTTCTGGTCGTGCCTTACACAGCCACCTCGCCCCCATAGAAATTGGGGTTCCTTTAGCTCCCTCTGGCACCGGCGCCGGTCCGCCTTATTTCCGGTGGCCTTACGGTCATGGGGGCACGGTGAATTATGACCCTTGCCGGTGGGAGGGCTTTGTTTTTAGATGTTTCTTTGAGTTTTGTTAGAGTTTGTGGCCTGCTCAGGAAGACGAGATGACGACAACTCCCTGGAGATGTAATAAGGTTGTCCCTGCATAGTCCCGTCCCGATGATGCGTCTAGCATCATTGGTGGGCGTGTGGAGGTGTGTCTCCTGCAGATTTGTCTTTGGTGGATTTGCTCGGATCTAGTCGTTGTCCGTCTACGTTTGTGTGTTTGTTTGGATCCTTCCGATCTATACTATTCTTCAACGACGTCTGCTATTTTATGTGTGCCGGTCCTATGGGGACTTAGCATGATGATTTTTCGACTGTCTACTACAACAAGTTTTGACCGGCACCGACCGGGGAATGGGAAGGGGGCGATGATGGGCTCGCTTTAGTGCTTGTATTTGTCGCTAGATGGTGTACAGATTTGGATGTATTTTTTATTGTTTTTGGTCTTCGTTGTACTGCCATAATTGAAGATTAACAGATCGGAAGTTTTTCTGCAAAAAGGAGGCTTGATGTCGCCAACAATATAGGGTTGACAAATCTTCTTGTGCAAAAGTGGATGACCTTCTTATACGAACTAGTAAATTTGTACGTGCAAGGCACGTTGATTTTAGAGAACATATTAATTGCACGTGAATATTAGATAAGATATTATTTGTGCGTAAATTATATGATTAACAGTGCAATTGATATTTGATATGATATTAACTACCCGCTAAACATGTCGAGCGCTCACCATTGGAGCAGCCTAAGTCGTTGGATCGACCTGGATTGATGGTCGAGATTTGTTGAATCTGCACCTTTGGATCTTTTACATTGATATATAGATGTATAACGGGATTTAATAATGTGTAAAGGTGTCCATTTACAAGACAATGACAACGTGTTGGTTTCAGGGGAATTAGAGATGGGGAATGGGAGTTGAGGGGTGAGGAGATTAAAAATCCACTGTTTAATTAGAGGGAATGGGAGTTTAAATGGGAAGGAGAATGGAAGTTTAAGTGGGAAGGGGAATGGGAGTTGAGGAAGTCAATTCCCACCGATTTCATCCAGGGGGTACCCTGTTAATTCGTGAGCAGAGTTTTATCCCACGCTAATTCCCATCATATGCCAAACAAGGGAATGGGAGTAAAAAATCTACTTTCCATGCCTAATCCCTTCATAAAGGCCCTTGTGCAAACTCACATTCCCCTGCCGAGTGTTTACCAAACAGGTTGTAACATCTCTTCTCACTGAACGTGCATCGCTGAAAATCTTGAAATAAATCCAGAATAAATGTGAGCACCAGGGCTCGAACCTTGATGGGTTGGGATATCATTGTCCTTCTAGCCATTCAATTACAGTTGGTTCGCAGCAAAAAAAACAATTTAGGGATAAAAGAATGTGCTATCTTGGGCCAGGCCTTGAAACATCTATAACGTTTGGAATAGTGGATATTTTGCTTATAAGGCCACGTACGGTGATGCATGTTATTACATGAGTGCCACATAGAATAAATGATAAGACAAAGAAGAGAGATCATTTCTCTCTTAGTTAAGAGATGATCTCTTAAGAACAATATAACACAACACATATTTAGATACCCTAATTATGAGCGAAAGGACTAAAGTTTAATTAAATTTCATGTTTTTATTGTCTTTTTATTTTGAGAAACATATGTAACGTTATTCATATCTTCTATATCTAAATAGCTTAGCCTGCACTAACCTATTTCTCTCAACATGCAAGTATGCCACCTCATTACATAATATGGGTGGGAAAAAGGCCCACCTCCATCAACTTATTCTTTCAACATGCAAGCATGCCACATTATTATGCAACATGTATGGATAAAGACTCACCTCAAGATGCAAACATACATGAGAATTTTCATTTCATTATGTTATTTATATTTAATAAATATTTTACAACTAACAATAATCAAACACAATAACTAATATGCATCATCAAATTTAGCTCTTATATATGTTTTATTACTCAAAATATTCATGTTTCATGTGGTGAATCTCATTGAAAATGTTGTAAAATATTCCCGCAACAACGTGCGGGGTATCATCTAAGTACTCATGACAATAGGACAGTGAATTGGACCTAAGATATAAGAAAATACAGAGTAACTCCTATGATTAAGAATTACAATGCAATCTCTTGAAAACACCTTTTTCGCGGTATCAATCTCTGCTTGAAAAAATACTCCAAAAACTTCGGTAAAAATGCTGTAATTGGATCGAAGCAACGATGTTTTCACCCTTTAACCCACACGAACATTACAATAATGATTTTTAAAAGCGCCTGGAGTCTTTTGTGGATTGCCTTCCTTAGGATCTTCCCTAAATTACGTTACGACTTAAGACAATAGTGTTTTACATGCCCTAATTTAGACTCGGATGAAAAAACTCTTCTTGAGCACCATAAGCCACGTGTCGAGCACCGAAAAAATGCATCGGCATTGAATGGACAGTGAAGGCTAAGTTCAGATGGTTCTTATGTCGAGGATGGATCGGCAGGCGCTGGTATGGTGTTAAAAGATGACAATGGTGCTATCATTTTCTCTTCGCGTAGACAACTCTTTTTTTGTCGAGATGCGCTTAAAACTGAATTATATATGTGCATGCATGGAAGGACTATCGTTCGCCATTCAAAGAAGCGACTTGCCAATAAAGATCGAGATGGACTCACTTATTGCTGTGAAATTGATCCAAGCTAAGGGTGTTGATAAACCGATCTACTCATCACTCATTAGGGAGATTAGATATCTCATCTCTTTTCATGAGACATGTATTACTCATATAAGTTGTAGCCAAAATAAAGTTAGCGATAGCATAGCAAATATGCTCGTTCAGAGGCAAGAATCATGACTTGCCTGGTTCCGGTCCTCATGTTGCTATCGACCTGGGATCGACTGTAAAGACCTTTTGATTTGAGTAATGCATGTTTTTCAAAATAAAAAAGAAAAGAATGGACGGTGAAGTCGACCGTACATAGGGTCGACAAAAATATCCTAAATCGACAGCAACCATGGCGGGAAGTCGGCAAGAGCAAGACCCTCTGTACCGACGCGTGTGCCGACCATGATAGCTCCTCTAGGCTATGGCGCACCGACGCGTGCACAGAGGGACCACTGACACATCGGTCCCACGCGACAGAGGCTCCCGCCTCCCCGGTAAACCGCAGCCCCGCTACGCACACGCGGCAAAGCTACACCGGAACCGCATTCGCAGCCCGCTTTCGTCGCCGCCAGCACCACCACGCCTCCTCAACCTCCCATGGTGGTTGCCCCCCCGAGCCGCACGCCCCAACCACCCCTAACCTAACCCTAGATCCCGCCACACTCACCCCCGCACACGCACACGCACTCTCACTCTCCCACTCCGCCTGCTTGTCACTATGGAGGCCGGGAGCAGCAAGGCCAGGCTGGCGGTGGCGTGCGCGATCGGCGGGATCGTGCTCGGCGCGGCCGTCGTGGCGCTCCACGTCGCCGGGCCCGTGGCCGTCCCGGGGCTGCCCCCGCTCGACGCGCTGCGCCGCCGGTTCCGCCGCCGCCGCCGCCCCGTGCGCGTCTACATGGACGGCTGCTTCGACATGATGCACTACGGCCACTGCAACGCGCTGCGCCAGGCGCGCGCGCTCGGCGACCAGCTCGTCGTCGGCGTCGTCAGCGACGACGAAATCACCGCCAACAAGGGACCGCCCGTCACGCCGCTCAACGAGAGGTGGGTCGTTAATTACCCCATCCCTTTATGTAGCGGCTGTCGCCTTTTTAACTCGCACACGTGGTGAGGTGTTCTCAGGCGTCCGCACAGTTTGCTCCAGCATTTCATTGCGTTTTTTGTTTTGCAAGTATTATTTTAACCCCTGACCAAGTAGATGCTCGATGTCAATGCTTGAGCTATGCTTGCCCTGTAGATATTGCTGGAGAAGCTGCATGGCATGAGAGATTTGAATTGTACAATTTGTGTTCCATTTATGATATTAAATGGATTTATGGGCGCTGGATAGACTGTGATAACGCGCTAAATATCTGAATCGTAAATGTGTGTGCAAATTATGTAGCACTACTTTACTAGTACATTTTTTCCACTTCCCACTAATTATCCTATAAACTCTCATGTGATTAACACTGTGGGTAGTAAGAAATTTGTTATTTCTAATATTTCCTTTTCCGTGTAATACAGAATGGTGATGGTGGGCGCAGTGAAATGGGTGGATGATGTCATTCCAGATGCGCCATATGCCATAACTGAAGACTTCATGAACAAGCTATTCACTGAGTATAATATAGATTACATCATCCATGGCGATGATCCTTGTCTACTCCCAGATGGCACCGATGCATATGCCCTTGCCAAAAATGCTGGCAGATATAAGCAGATTAAAAGAACTGAGGGAGTGTCAACAACAGACATTGTCGGTATGGACTCTGCTTTCGTTTTCTGTTCCTGTATCTACTGTTAACGTTTACTTTACCATAACAAAATTTGACTCCGAAACTTCTATGGCAAGCGGATATCTAGGCTCTAGTTCTGAGTTGCAATTATCTTTGAGAACCAATTCTTATAGTGATCTCCAATATTGCAATTGATTCTTGATCAACTAGAGACCTATTTGTTCATGAGACTATCATTCACTAGGTTTTCTTTCTCGATTTCTTGTGGTGCTCCACTTTTATAAAGCACTCGAAATAGTGCCATATTATTAAGAGCACAAGGAAGGAACAATCGAATAAGTTGTCGCCAAGAGTCACCCTTTTCTTGTTCCAGGCATCAGATCCAACATAAAGTTGCTGCTATATGATTATTCTATTTACTGGCCAGGATGCTATGGTCGCATGGAATACACATTTATCTTGAATTTTGGGAACCAGTGAATTGATCATCTATAGTAAAGAAACTGCTTGTGGCAGCGAAAATATTTATTCTCACTGTCAAATCATCTTTTTTCATTGCAGGAAGAATGCTTCTTTGTGTTAGAGAGAGATCAGTTTCTGATAGGCACAACCACTCTTCACTACAGAGGCAGTTCAGTTCTGGGCATGGTCAGAAGATTGATGATAGCGGGTCTGGAAGTGGAACTAGAATATCTCATTTTCTTCCTACATCTCGGCGGATAGTTCAGTTCTCAAACAGCAGGGTATAACTTTCTCATGAATTGAGTATTGTTTATGTTCTTTGATGAATATTGTACGAGGCACCACAGCATGGTTTAGCAGTTGGCACCTAGTCTTGATCTTAGAAGCAACTTCTAGGTATCGCCATCTATGTTAGTCCCTCTGAAAACGGCACTTTTTTCATGGTGGGATTGTGTGAGAGAGCGCTAGCTTGAGTTCCTCTTGTAGTTCAAAGGTATGTGCTAAACATCCGATGACAGATATTTAACTTCCTGGAACGTCAGGTTTTTGTATGTTCATGTAGTTATTGGACATAATAAAGATACATTCTTCGGTGGGAGGGAGTACAGAGTGCCTGCTCTACTGTTAACTTGTGCCCTGTCGATTAGTCGATTGTGATCTAATTGTGGAAGTGTGGCAGCAATAGATGAATTGTTTAATAGTACTTCGACAAGTTCAGAGGCGATTGTCGCATCCACAATAAAAAATCCAATCCTTAAAGTATCAGAAAAAAACCATATGTTTGTTATTCAGTTATCTATTACATGAGCATACAGTGTAACTGTATGTTTGTTTCATTTCTGGGAATGTGGTGATAATAAGTGCTTTTTAACTGAATAAAATCGTTTCCCTCTTTCCAAACTTCTGCTACAGTTCATTCTGTGTTGACTGTAAGCTTTACCAATGTAGGGCCCAGGACCAGATTCTCGGATAGTTTACATAGATGGTGCATTTGATCTGTTCCATGCTGGGCATGTTGAGGTAAATACAAGAAGGAAAACATCATCTGTCTCAGCATTCAGCCGCACTTCCCATATTGGCATGTTGGCTCTACTTCTATTTTTTCTTATTGCAAGGAAGCAATCAAGCACACTGAACTTTCCTTTCCAAATCATAGCACTGCAAACTTTCTTTTGTATTTATAGTTTCTTCTACGTAGATATTGCGACTTGCTCGAGGGCTTGGAGATTTCTTGCTTGTTGGTATTCACACGGATCAGACCATAAGGTAATATACGATGGTTGCTTCCTCTTTTATTTTTCCAATCCTTTATGAGGTACAGTATGTGTACGGTTTATTCAATTGTCCAAGTTTACCATGTGCATTTGTTTTGAAGCCTACCATCTCTACTCAGTTCATTCAACATTATATTCAGTCTAGATTTTGCTGTTGATGTTTATTATATTGGTTAGTTCTACACGAGGACCACATCGCCCAATCATGAATCTTCATGAGCGAAGTTTGAGTGTCCTAGCCTGCCGTTATGTTGATGAAGTAATCATTGGTGCTCCATGGGACATTTCAAAAGACATGGTGAGTTGTAATTGTCTACTCTACTCTAAACCATGACATTATCTTATTGTAGTATAAGATGCTTGATGTATTCGTTATACTATTTCCTTGAACACTGCACTTAGACTACTCATTGAGTGCCCACACTCTGCTAAGGATAAGAAACATGTATCCTAGTACGTCGAGCTGTCTTTGTAAGGCTCGGTCAGTCTGCCTTCTCCTCAGCCTCACCTATGCTGGGCTCTGCCTTAGCAGCTGTACTTGGCCTACACACCATGTCAGTGGCTTTGCTGCTGCGCCTGGTTGCGCTTCAATGTGATACTTGTCATGATTTGTGTTGAAGTATTTATTTGCTGAGAGTTGTTTTTTCTTCCAAAATAGTCTTCTAGTTCTTTAAAGGAGGTAGAAACGTAGAATAGGGAGGTGGGAGGGGTGAATAAACCACCGTCATTATTGTAGCCACTGCCACTTCCACCACCAACTCTACTATTTGTAGTACCAATTACTAAATGGATACACACATTGTATAGAACATGACACTTACGCTGTGCCAATAAAACTCACAATTCCACACGAGGTATTAAATTTTGATTTTAATACGTGCTGGCTTGGCTTGGTAGTTTTACTTTGGTGGCACAAGTTTTTTTTTTTCACAAGATAGCATAGTTAAAGTCAGTAGACATTCTTTCTTTCTTGGCTTGGTCCCAAAGTTTAGTTATGTCGGCTAGGTTTGAGGTAGATATATGTCAGGACCGTGGATTGAACCAAATTATTTAAAATCATGAGCTGCAATTTTAGCTACGAATATCAGGTATTTGTGGCTTCTGGGGGTTTATGCCACGAGTTCTCTAACTTCATTTTTCTGTGCAGATTACAACATTTAATATTTCATTAGTCGTTCAAGGAACAATTGCTGAGAACATGGATTTTGCGAAGGTAATCACGTGGAGTTTTTTTTTCCAATAATATTTCTTAAAAAGCCCTAATGTGGAACATAACATTCGTTATTTACTATGGCTACTCGTGCAGGACGAGTCACATCCATATGCTGTCCCAATGGATATGGGTATTTTCCGCAGATTGGAAAGCCCTTTGGATATAACTACCAGTACTATTATAAGGAGGATAGTTTCTAACCATGAAGCCTACCAGGTAACTGCCGTAGTGTTGTATCAGATTGCTGGCTGAATTTGGTCTCTTATCAATAATGTGATTTTTCTTTTGTCTTCTTATCAATAATGTGCACACGTGAGCTGTTTTATACTGATGTTGATAATGAATTGATGCTCTGGTGAAGCCTTTCCTGTGTGTAGCTTTGTACTTATGTACATTAAATATTTGTCTCCTGGGACCAATATTTCCTGCTATGTTTTATGCTCTGTTGTTTGATGTGATTCCCATTTATGCTGGTCCATTGATCTGGTGTGGTTTTTACTCACTTTTTCTGTGGTGTTGCTTTGTGCAGAAGCGGAATGAAAAGAAGGAAGCCAGTGAGAAGAAGTACTACGAGAGTAAAAACTTCGTCAATGGAGAGTAGTTTGTGAACATACATTTTGAGATACTAATACCCCGTCACAAATGCAACCAACCATCAGGTGTTCCACAGGTTTATTGTTTATGTTATCTTTGTCGTGTTGATGATATAGGCTTAGGTAGCTTGTGATGCAACCACGCCTACTGAGATCCAGGCAGTGGTGGTGATTTAGGTGACGATGCTGGAGGGGGGAGGTGTTTCCTCCGTCCACTTTCAGTCTCCATCTTTCCTGGCTAGGGCCCCTGTTTATAGGCTTCGCTGCCTGCTGTTACCACAAGTTTTAGTTGTGGCCTGTAGTTTCATAACTGTGGTACAGTATGAATGTTAGGTTAAATAACTATTTGCTGTTGTTTTTTTTTTTTTTTTTTGAAACAAGGCAAAAGATTTGCCATTTCATTGATTAAGAAGAAGGTTTAGACAGGCCACGAGGTGGCAAGAAATAAAATCTACTCTCGCGGCATTACAACACTCAAATGCTTGGCGCCCGCCAACGCCCAAAGCGACAGCTCCTCTTTTATCTTACTAATGACGACCGTCGTAGGTGCGGCGGTGTTGCGGAAAACTCTAGCATTGCGCTCCGTCCAAATTTCCCAGGAGATTAGCATCATTAGTGAGGCGAGCGTCTTGGGGGATTCAGAGCGAAGATATACGTTTCCATTCCACCATTCCCACACCGAGCCCCTCACGACCAAGTAGTAGCTGAGTGTGGTCCATGCCAAGCCGAAGAATATCGCTCCACACACGAAGGGTGTAGCGACATTGGAACGAGAAGTGGGCTCTTGTCTCTGGCTTTGCTTGCAAGCGGCATAGCCCGCAGCTTGGGCCACCCACGTCGAGCAAGGCGGTCCGATGTCCGATTCTATCTTGAAGTACAAGCCATGCGAAAAATTTGCACCGCGGAGGAGCCCACACCTTCCACACCGATAGGACCATGGTCGACGTAGTTAGGCCCTCAAACCGCGCTTTGTAAGCCGAGGAAGCCGAGTACGATCCGTCCTTGGTGAACTTCCAAATAATAGAATCCTCCACGTCCTCATCCAGAGTGACCGAGTCAATCTTCTCCCAAAGTGCGACGAATCGGTGGACATGGTCTCTTGTGAGACCGTCGGAGAAGTCAATATGAGAGATCCAAGTGTTGTTTGTTAAAGCCTGTTTGACCGAGCAGTTTTTCCTTCGAGAGAGGTCGAAAATGCCAGCGCTAAGTCCGTGGGCGCATGCCATGAAGCCGGAGGAGTTCGAACTTAGCCACATGCCCATTGCCAACCGTGACGGAAGTGGCAGCCGCAAAAAGTCCTGTCTTCATCGGTGCATGGCGTACCCATACCAATCCACGGTCTTGTGGGCTCTTGCCACTCGACCAGAGCCATCGAAGCCTAAGAGCCTTAGCAAACTTGTCCAAGTTGAGCACACCTAAGCCACCGTGCTTCTTAGGCTTGCAAACAAGGTCCCAATTGACTTTGCATTTCCCACCGAAAACCTTGTCGGTGCCGCCCAAAGATAGGCGCGACGGATAGAATCAATCTTTCGAGGACCTTAGCTGGGATGTTGAGCGGCGTGAGGTGGTAAATGGCAATGGCGGTGAGAACAGCTTTACAAGGACGGCCCGACCGGCGGTAGCGACATGTCTTCCTTGCCATGGAGGAGTTTGCCACCACCTTATCCTCAAGGTGCTTTGAAGTGGATCCTCTTAAGGCGCTTGACCGATAACGGTAGTCCAAGATATCTCATTGGAAAGGACGTGCGGACGGTAGGAAAAGCATGAAGAATGTCTTGAAGATCGACACTTTCACAACGAATCGGGGCGACAAGGCTTTTAGCACAGTTAGTGACTAAACCGGTAACCTCTCCAAAGGAAGCCAGGATAGAAGCAAAAAACTGGATGTCCTCCTTGATGGGCTTGACAAAGATGGCTGCATCATCAAGATAAAGAGAGGCGCGAATGATCGCCGTCCCGCCACGAGAGGATGGAGATGCCCTTGAGATGTAGCCTTGTTTAGGAGATGGTGCAGGGGGTCAATTGCGAGCACAAACAGTAACGGGGAGAGCGGGTCACCTTGCCTAAGACCGCGGCCATGCTTTAGAGGGTCACCCAAGATTCCGCTGATCAAGACCCTTGAGGAGGATGTGGAAAGGAGTGCCGAGACCCGATCCACGAAATCTGCTCGGGAAGCCCAAGTGCCTTAGAAGATCCAAGAGGAAATCCCACCGCACGGAGTCAAAAGCTTTCTTGATGTCAAGTTTGAATAGTAGCGTCGGCGTCTTCTCATGGTGGAATTTCCTAGCCAAGCTCCTCACATATGTGAAATTATCATGGATACTCCTCTTCTTGATGAAGGCGCTTTGAGCATTAGAGACAAGGTTACGCATGTGTGGTGCAAGTCCGAGGCCATGACCTTAGCGATAATCTTGGCAATGGCATGGATGAGGCTAATGGGACGGAAATCGAGATGCATTCCGCCCCATCCTTCTTCGGAATGAGGGCAATGTTTGCGGAGTTGAGCCAATGAAGGTTGGATGTATGCAAGCTCGAGAAATGGTCGATCGCGTTCATAATGTCGCCTTGATGATTTCCCAACAGTCCTTGAAGAAGGCCCCGGTGAAGCCGTCCGGACCCGGCGCTTTGTCACTTGGCATATCAAAGATCGCCTTCTTGACCTCCTCTTCCGTGAAGGCAGCCCCAAGGTCAGAGAGATCGCAAGCGGGGGTTGGGATGTGATTCCAGTTGATATCAATGTTGCGGGGCGTCCCCCTCTTGGTGACCTCCGCGAAATGGTTTTGGATGATGGATTTTTTATGCTCATGCTCGTGACCCATCCATCGTTATGCCTAAGGCGGTGAATGAAATTCTTGCGCCTTCTATGATTGACTTCGGAGGTGAAAGAAACGAGTGTTGGCATCTCCATCTTTGAGATTGGTAATTCTCGAGCATTGCCTTTTCCGCAAGACGCCGAGCACACGACAAGCTAACCACCTTGCGCTTGAGCCTCCTCCGAATATCCAGCTCCTCTGCACTCAAAGGACGGCATTCTTGGGCCACATCCAGGCGGAGAATGACCTCTAGGGCCATATGTATTTGTACCTTCGAATGCGCAAATATTGTCTTGCTCCATTTCCTAAGCACCTGACTTGTCTTCTTCATCTTGTGGAAGAGGATGTGGTAAGGATCTACATGGTTCACCCCTTGGTTCCATGCACTGTTGACAACCTCCTTGAATCTGGGCATCTTGATCCAAAAGTTTTCAAAGCGGAATGATTTGGTCCTCGGTGGCCCTTTGTCATTTGCGAGGAGGAGAGGGCAATGGTCGGAGAGCGACGAGGAGAGAGCATGTAGGAGGTGCGTGCCAAAGTGCAGGTCCCATTCTTCATTGCAGAAAAAGGAATCTAGCTTGCTTAAGGTTGGGTCGTTTCGCTCATTACTCCACGTAAACTTCCTGTTTTGAAGATGTATCTCTTTTAGCTCGCACGCATTGAGGGCGTTACGGAAGCGAACGATGCGACTTCGGTCAACATTCGCACGGTTCTTGTCTCTCGCGCGGTAAATTTGATTAAAATCCCCATTAACCAACCACCTTTCGCCAGGGTGGGGCTTCTCGCTGACCAATTCTTGGAAGAAGCTGTCTTTAAGGCTGCTTCTCGTTGGGCCGTACACGGTTGTGAGCTTGAAGGATTCACCCGACGAGGATAGGGAGACTTTGGCTGAGAGGAAGAAAGCACCAATGTTTACATCTTGGATTTTGACAGAATTTTCGTCCCAGAGAAGAAGGATTCCGCCTCGAGTGCCAACAGACGGGCGTTGAGCAAAACTCTTTAACCGATGGCCCCCTAGAAAAGAAGCAATGAACGGGTCGACATTCTGGAGCTTGGTCTCCTGGAGACACACAATGTGACACGGAGTGGCGGTGATGGTCTCGTGGATGGTGGCGCGGCGATCAGGACAGTTCAAACCTCGGACATTCCAGCACAAAATACTCAAGTTGTGGTCTAACATAATTGATAGCAGATTACACCATGGCCAAGCTTGGCAGAACTAGCATCAGGAACACATGGGAGCGTCACTAGAGAAAAATTACTTGACAGCAGATAGCAGATTACAACATGGTCAAGCTTGGCAGAACTAGCATCAGGAACATATGGAAGCGTCACTAGAGCAGAATTACTTGACTGCAGCAAACAGACATGTACGTAGGCCTCGCCAGGGCAGGTAGCAGCGATCACCAGGACCAGCAGCAAACAGGCGAACACACTAAGGGTTGTAGCTATCATTGGAAACAGAGTACGACCACAGTGGCTGGCCTCGTCCAGCTTACGCCGCCTCCTCGGCGACCTCCTCTCCAGGCCGCTGCAGGTCCGGTCCAGCTTCACCACCATGCTCCACAAGCGCATCTTCAACTGCCTGCGCCAGGTCACAGTCGAGGTTGAACAGGGCTCTAAGAGCAGAAATTGTGATGTCTGGCAGCCTCCCTTGGAACATGGCGACGAACTTGCCGATGGCCTCTTCGGTAACCTGCTGGCCCTCGTCGATGATGCCCATGCGTTGGCAGAGCAGCCTCTCTGCCATCTGTGCAACCGGCATCGCCCTCTTCTTGGTCTGAAGACGCGGGCTGCGCCTGCTCAGGTTGAAGCCCGAAACGCCTGCCAGCGTCTTCCGTCGAGCCGCGGGCCGCCTTGGAGGCGTGGAGCTAGGTGCAGGAAGCAGGGGTGGCTGACGTGCCACAAACAGCGGGGAGTGCACATCGGACGGTGCCTGGCTCCCAGGCGGGCTTGACATCGGGATGTGGATGGGTGTGAGCGGCTCAGGCTCCACGGTCGGCGAGGGAGCAGCCCGGCGGGGCTGCCAGCTGCTAGGAGAGGACGGCTGCAGATGGATGACGTCACATCCCGTTGTGCGGGGGGAAGCCAGCTGCGTCTCCGGCGATGCGGGGCGAATCGAAGCTTGTCGCGCCTTGAGCCCGAAGCAGGGGGCGACCCACCGTAGCCAGGAAGCATCAGCCGAGGAGGAGCCGACCACCACGATGTCGCGGGAGGTGGTGCGCGGGGAAGGTGGCGGGGAGCGGCCGCGGGTTTCTTCAGTGACTGGGCTAGCAGCAGCACCGGGGCGCCCCACCCTGGACACACAGTCAGCAGGACTATTTGCTGTTGTTGCTTTATTTATGCCTCCCGATATATGCGGGCACCGTATGCAGTCCTTTTCTAGTACATTCGGAGAGTCCTCTTCTGATCTTGAGCTGAAAAATGGACTAACTGATACTGTACGTGTGGGTCGGTGATAGCAACTGCGGTCTGATGGTACACCTGGATGAATGGTTCCAACGTCGGTTGGTGACATCTCGGTATCTGATGGTATCATGATGTGGATATGTAGATCACTGAATCTTGACAAAATGGTCGCTAGCACGAACACTGGAAGGCTGCCAAGTTGCTGCGCTTTGCTGGTTCAGCCTGGTGCACGTTCGTCGCCATGGATGAAAGGGATGTGCTACCTGTGATCTCCAGACAGCACATCTGGGCATGCTCTCCTGTGAGCGACCTACACTGTTTCTAGCCATTGTTTTGCCTCCCTGCTCTGTCTTGGCTCTCATTTGGATCTGGAAACCTGTTGCTTAGTTTTCTGGGTGGCTATGGGCACGCCGCGTGAGTCATGAACTGGAGTGTCTGTTTCGTGTGGGAAATCATTTCGCTTTCTTCCTGGGAAGATCTATCTATGGACGTGCTGCTATATTTGGCCTCACAAACTAAGATTTGTGCACCTCATTTGCATCCGGGATTGGAGTTTGGTTTCTGAATAATGGAGTGGGATAGCAGTGGTAACAGGCAAAACCAATAAGGTGTGGGGCGAGCTGAAGATCCAGCTGCCGCACGTTCCAGCGACCGCCCCTGACAGAGACTCCCCCAGAGCTGGAGAGATGGATGGTCACTTGCATTGCATCTGAATGTATTTTGTTTCATCCATCATGGGCCCCTGAAAAATGGAATCCTCGGTCACTCCAGTTTTGTGTCTCCCCCTTGCAATTGTGGGTGGATCTTGTAGGTTGCTAGTAGGCTGGATGATCTTTTGATAGATACTGGAGATTTGGAGCCGCTCGATGAATCACTGTATGCTGTGTAGGTTGTTACATAGGGCGTCTTTTAACGTGATCATCATGCCGCATGCACTGCTGCGCCCAAGTCTGATGCTATGATGTCTATGTTACCCGTGAGCTCTGTCCAATCCTTCCGACATGATTAGTTTGATGTACCTCCGTCCGGGTTTGTCCGGGTTTATTGGTCTTCAACGTATTTTGTGTCAAATTTTAACTATAGATTTGATGCAGATTTGACTAATAAAATCTAAGTTGTATGTCACAAAAGTTATATTGTTGGATTTAAGTTTTAGTTGGACGATGGAGCCCAACCCGAGCGACCTCGCTCTCGCTCACACTTTCTTGGCGCGCGCGCCGCCGCCTCGATCTCCTACCTCCACCCTCCTGCACTGCTTCTGTCCAGATCCGGATCCTCTCCACGTCCTCTCAACGCCAGTGTGCTTCTCTTGGCGGAGCGACGCCATGGCTGCTCCTCGACCTCGGCCCGCATCCATGTCGGCGCGGACAATGGCCGCCTCCCTGCCGCCGTCTTGCGCGGCTCCGGCCCCATTGCTTCAAGACTCCGCCACCGCTCTCGCCACGGCCGCCTCGCCTCCATTGCTCCGACCACGCCATTCATGGGAGAAGGGTGTCCGCGCTCCTCGCCAGGAGGCGACGCGTCCACGTCTTCAACCGCGCCTTGGCTCGGCTCCACTTGCGATGCCGCCCCATCCTTCCATCGACGCAGCCGGCGCATATCCACTCCGGCCGTCCCGCCCGGCCGGAAGAGCCCCACCCGACTTCGTCGCTGCGGCGACGGCACGTATCTGGGCCTCCCTCGCCGACGAGGACAACGAGGATGACGAAGAAGAGTTGGCTCACGACGCCGCGGCTTCAAAAGCCCGGTCTCTGCTGGCCGACCATTGTTTCATCGTTGGGCACGAGGAGAGACGAGTCCGACGAGTGGTGGATGGCACGAGGTATCGCCTCGGCGCGATCGGCGCTGTCGGCGCCACCAACACCGCATTGCTCCTCGTCCCATCCTGCGTGGCTCCACGGTCGATGTTGTCGATGCCTTGCGCTTCGACACCGTCGGCGGTTTGCGAGATCCTTGCGATGCTCCGTTGCTCGGAGAACGGGCATTGGGCGCGGGTGCCGCAATCCTTGGCGTCCGCCGGCTCTTTGGCATGCCTTGTCGCGCCACCACTCCTCGACCGAGCATTGTCGAGCTCCGGCTTCTTGTGGGGTCCGATGAAATCCACTCCCCACAAGGCGCTTCATCGAGGGTCTGGCGTCGATTGTATCGATGATGTTGGCTCGGCACCCTCAACCGATGTCTTCTGCGCATCCACTTTAGCAACTCGCCAAATTGTTGATGCGTGTTGGGAGCTTTACGAGCGGGCGGAGGCGGCCTGGACAAGCTCTCTCTTGTGTCGGCTATGTTGCGATCCACTCCGTCGTGTCCTTCTAGTCGTTGATGTTGTTGGTGGCTCAGCGGAGAACACGGATGAAGAGCTCTATGGTTGTTTCTCCCCGAGTTGGGGACAACTTGTCGTCGATGTCTCATCGCCGTAAGCGAGGCCATCGCCGTGGTCGCCGCCTGTGTGCAGATTATGCTCGAGCTTGACAACTATGTGTGAGACCCGCTTCACCTCACCTATGGAGCATGTGGAGGTCGTCTCACGGTGACCCCTGTTGAGGCGAGATTCACCTAGGTCATGTGAGCAACTAGAAGCGTCCGGCTCCATCGTGTCGATGGTATCTATGACCGATAATGTTGAGGCAGTCAAGATGTTGGCGTCGATCCTTTGGAGCCCAAATGGATGGTCGCCATCGTGGGCGTGAAGGTTCCGACGTTACGATTACTCACTCGCACGAGACCGTTGGGCGGGTTTACGTGCGTGACAAGGTCAATGATATTCTCTTCCGAGATAGAGATTCACGGCTTGCTCAAACGTTTGGAGGCGGCTAGCCACGGATCCGCTTGTTGAGGAGGCTCTCGAGCAAAAGAATGAAGAGTGCCGCCACAAGAAAGGCGTCTGCGGTTGCTGCTTGATGAATGGTCATCGATCTCTTGGGTTGTCCTTATGGTATGAGTTGTCAGCGCGGATTTGGTGGTGCACGTGGTCTTCGGCCGTGTTATTCTTAGGGGTTTCTTTGCGGTGTAGCACTGTGAGGGTTGGTGGTCGCTATGTGTTGGGTATGGTTGTCGGGTTGATCGCGTGTTTACGGGGTTGCATGCTCTGTGAGTAGTCCACGTGTGGTTGATTTGTATCGGTTTTCGCCCGGTTTTCCGTTGATTAACTGGGCAATTCTCTTCTGCTTAATTAATCGATGAGGCAAATCTTTTGCCTTCGTTTCGGAAAAAAAATATTGTTGGATTTATATTCGAAAGTGGATTCCAATTATACTATTTTTATGGTGTATAAAATACATTTTGGTAGTTAAATTAATGGTCAAATTTTGACTTAAAAAACACTGGGGAGTAATAAACCTGGATAGAGGTGCTAGCTTTGGCTACTCCAGCGCGGATCAGTAAAACAGACCTCACGGAAGTGTCCACGGTGATTGTGGACTGGAATCGGGGCGGAGGTCATTCAAACGGTTGTATGGATGTGGCGGTGACTTTATTTATAAAGTAGGATGAAAGACTATTTGAAAAGGTTATTCGACGGCATGCACCAAATGTTCGCTCCTAGATTTTTCTCTATGCCGACTACACAAAACAATCAAAGGTAAATCGCACAATTCTAAAGTAATTGAACAATAAATATTCCAATTCAACAACAATAGTAAAAGTAGTACAAACATAAAAATTTGAAATAAAATACTTTCAAGTTTGAATTCAACTTTGTCAGCCACATGTTCTGATTGTCCATATGAAACGCCCAAAGAAGCCCAACCAGATCATTCTGCATTTGCTCATGAGTTTCTTGATTCCAATTCAACAATAATAATAATAATAATAATAATAATAATAATAATAATAATAATAATAATAATAATAATAATAATAATAATAATAATAATAATACAATTCAAATATAATGTTTTAATATAAAATAGTTTTAAGTTTGAATTCAACTTAGTCGGACACATAATCCTATGCTATGGAAGCTAGATAGGATCACCACATTTTGAAAATTCAGGCCATGGCGAACTTCTTCAGCCTCATCCTCCACAATCATTTTGTGCATGATCATTCAAGCTGTCATCATCTCTCCAAATGTCTCTGGATCTCATAGTTTAGCGGTTTCGCAAACAAATACAAAACCTCATAGTTAAGCGGTTTCACGAACAACTACAAAACAGGCTTGGAGCACTCCAATTACTTCCTTTACATCCTTTCTAGTAGCCTCTTGTCTTTGGTCAAAGTGTCATTTTTATTACCCTTGGTTCGAAGATGGTATAGATGAAAGCTGCCCACGGAGGATAGATACCATCACAAAGATAGTAATCTATGTTGTAATCATGACAATTGATGGTATAGTTGCACTCAGGAGCGCCTGCACACAACCTGCAAACAATGGAGACCGCTGGAACATGTTGTCATTGTGAGACCCAGACGTGCCAAAGAAAGAGTGCAGAAATGAAAGATCATATAATGCAACTTCTTCAAGAATGATGGTTCCCTTTTTGCAATGGAGTTGGTATTGCCCTTGCTGAGCATATGGCAATTCTTTCATTTATCAGATTTGAGCATACCTAGAAACCGCATATGGCAATTCTTTCATTTCCAGATTTGAGCATACCTAGACACCCTCTCGATTTTCCAATTGCCATGAGCCTTGTTGTGTTTACATGAGTTAGTTCCCTCAAGTACTCTGGTCCAACAACTTCACCACTATAGTAGCAAATTTCACAATCGCTTTGAGGCATGTGCTTTCGGACATCCGAAGGTACTCATCACAAATTTGCAGTCGTGCCATATGCAAACATCCTCATTGCAGCTGTGTACATGACATCTATCAGGATGAAGTAATCATCATATGCCTGGACATATGTCACCATATCTTGTAGCGACCAGACCTCAAACGGTCAAGTCTCTGTGCATCAGTGTCATCCCTGGATCGGTAATGCTGACACGCACAATACTCGAGGAATTATAACAGAGTTTCAGTCACACACTTATTACATCGAGTCCTCATAAAGAGTATGATTACATAAATAAATCATGGATGAAGACCATCTAGACTAGATAACTGCGGAAGCTTCGAAGGTAAATGAGTCCATCAACTCCAACGGCATAGTTGAGGGCAAAACAACGACCTATCGCACCTTATTCGTCGTCTAAGTAGTCTGCAATATAAGACGTTGCAGCCCGAAACGTGTCAGCACATGGAATATGCTGGCATAGCTACACTGTAAAGCAATGATAATGCAAGAACTACATCTACATGCAATATTTGGCTGGTGGAGGATGTAAGTTTCATGGTTTTGCATAAAGCTAGTTTTTCCCTACAACAAAGGAATAAATTTATTTAACTACTCCCATGTTGCCCATTATTTGAGAAGGTAACCCCAACTCAAATTCCAATTAAAAGTATCATCATTAACCCAACATCATAATTAATTAGAGTAACATTATGAGATCACATCAATAGATTCAAGTACTAGATACTCAAGATGTCCATAACCGGGGACACGGCTAACCATGATTAGTTTATACACTCTGCAGAGGTTTGCACACTTTTCCCCACAAGACTCGACCGCATCCATGATCTTATGATCGAGACATAGTTTTTCTGAAGCATCAACTCTCTACTCCGGGTAGACAGTACCACCTACAACCCTCTACATCTGCTAGTGAAAGAACATGCGGTGCCCCCATGTTTGGTTTTGGCAATTGATGACAATCTCTATGGACTAATGGTTGCCTTGAGTTATATTTGAAGGGTTTGTCCATAGGCTTTTCTTGGAGTCCATTTGTTGGTTTCAAGGAGAGTTTGTGATGACCACAGTGCTATTAAGGAATTATCCAAAGATCGGTCATGTGAGTGTTTGAAAGTACGTGTAGTCCCCATGTGTGGTTTTGGTAATTAATGACAATCCTAATGGACTAATGTTTGCATTAAGTTATACATTTGAAGGAAAGTTCCATTTCCAATGCATGAAGAATATTGGATGAACTGAAGGATGTTTATTCCATGGTGATGCAAGAAGGAGATAGAATGGATTCAAAATGAATGCCATATACATATTGTTGTGCATGCATCAAGGCTTATGGGTTGAACCATGATGGATCAAGATCTTGAGAGAATGATTAAAGAGAAGAATTCTATATATGCTTGATGATAGGATCATTATGAGCTCATTTGTTGAGTCGGGGATTATTATGTCTTGAAACAAGTAATTCAAGTGAAGAATTCATTGTGCCTCTCAAGATACTATGTTGGAGCATGAGAACGGGCAAATGATGTCCAATATGATATTCAAGGAGAAACTTGATATGGTCATGTTGAATAGAGATATTGGTTATTATGTCTTGAAGAAATGAAGCATAGTGAAGATATCAATAGGGCCTTCAAGACATCAATATTAATCATGGAGCAAAGATAAATGTTGACCAAGATGAAGATCAAAGATTGACCTCTAAGATGGACAACACACAAGCGCATATCATGTGCCACATGAGATCTTGTGGTATGGTAAGAATTTATCAATTGCGCTTTGTGTACTAACCCATACTATGTGTTGTCTATGTTATGTGGGTTAGGTAATTGTCATGAGCTTGGTGCTTATAAGAAAGCTTGGTGCTCACCAAAGTATGTCATCAAGTAATTAATGTTGATGGACAAGTAAAGATGAATGCAAAGCAAAGCTTCCCACATTGTGTATGGGGGAGCTACTTGAAGACTTCTCGAATGTCTTGCCTTCAACTTGAGCCGTGAACAAACATCAATATAAAGCTCAAGTGAAAGGCTCTAGTCAAAGGTATTAGTTCCTTTGGCTTTAGATGTGAGGATCGATGACCATCGAAAAGGATATATGCTCAGGAATGAGTTTTCGGAAGCTATCTAGTATAGTTCTTTTATGATTCTTGAGTTATAGGGATCCCGCACTATTAAGAGGGGATCAAAGGGGTTAGTGATGGATTTGCTCAAGTCAACACCATCTATTTCTATTCTTCTCACATCATATTCCAACATAGGCATATTTCGCTCCTATCCAATACAAATACAATATGCCTACATATCTCAAAAGAAAATCCAAAGCCAACTAGGTTCCCCAAAGTATATGTATAACCATTGCATTCTTTGCACCCTCCATTTTGGCTTATCTTGGGTGGTTCCATATATGAGGACCTGGAGTTTTTCCATAGCTTCAAAACGAGCCCAAGATCATCAAAATCGGAGTCCGGATGTAAAAGTTATGCATGTTTCAGTTTTGGGGTTCTGCTGTTTTTGATGGCCGGACATCCGGGACTTGGCCGGATGTCCGGCTTCAGTCACCCGGATGTCCGGATCCTCCGAAATCCGCCCGCAAATTCCGAACCTGTTTTCAAATGTTGGCTGTGCCCACGGATGTCCGCACTTGCCGATGTCCGGGCCCCAAGTTTGGCGGATGTCCGGGCTTCGCCGGATGTCCTGCCTCAGAACCTGTTTTTTCTGCGTACTTGTGTGCACACTTCACAGCGTCCGGATGTCCGCCCCAGGCCCGGATGTCCGCCCGACACAGCCACTTACACTCCAACGGCCATATTTGCACTACCACTATATATAACCTTCTTCCACCCGGGAGAAGGTTGAGCAACACATTCATATGAACCCTAGAACACAAAAGGCTCCTCTCACTTCTCCTACACCAAATCTTAGATCCGGAGAGATTCGTGAGAGTTCTTGAGAGATTTTCCAATCAAGTGATAGATCCACTCCCTCTCCCTCTCTTGACCAAAGGAATTCGTGATTTGAGCAAGTCTTGAGCATTTCCCTTTGTTCTTGTTACTCTTGGAGGTTGGAGACTCCTAGGCGGTAGGAGTGCTCCGTGAGGAATCAACTTGTGATTTGTCCCCCGGAAAGTTTGTGAAGGTTTGGAGGCCGCCTCAAGGTCTACCACTAGTGGTTGAGAATCGCCTTCGTGGTGATATCTCAAGGAGAATAGGGTGAGCCTTCGTGGCGTTGGTGTGCCTTCGTGGTAACATCCACCTCTCTAACGGTGACTAGCTTCCCTCCAAGGAAGTGAACATCGGGATACATCCTCGTCTCCGTGACTTTGGTTATCCCTAACCCTAACTCCTTACTTGTGGTTTACTTTGGTCATTTGACCGTGCATTCACTATATTTTGTTGTCCTCATTATATTGTGGTGGTTGATTATATTGTGTTGGCCATTTCCTTGTAGAGATTATTTAGGCCTACACTTCATATTCCGCAATTCATACTTGCTACTGTTGATATACATTGTGATTAGTGTGAATTGCTAACTTGTGTTATAAACTTCCATATATTGTGATATTGCTCAAGTAAGTTTGTGTAACTTACTTAAGTTTGCTTGTATCATTCAATTCCATATATCGTGATACAATTTGTGTAAGCTTGTATTGCTTACTTGTGGTTGTGTGTATTATTCATTTCCATACCTCGTGATATACACTGAGTAAGTTTGTGTGACTTACTTGTGCTTACTCATATCCTCGTTGTTCTCATCTAGTTTATGCTAAGTTGTTGGTGCACTTAGTGAGCTTAGTATATTTAGGATTTGTGCTTGAAAAGTATCCGCTTAGTTTATTTCCGCATTAGGATATAGCCAAATCCGTAAAAGATTTTAAAACGCCTATTCACCCCCCCTCTAGGCAACATCGTGGTCCTTTCAATTGGTAACAGAGCAAGGTCTCTCCTTATTAGGCTTAACCGCCTAGAGAGTAACGATGTCGACTAGTGAACTAGTGCACGATGACACATTTTGTTTTAATGGCACAAATTACATTATGTGGAGATTACACATGCTTTGTCATTTTCGGGCCATGGGTCCAAATGCTTTGCGGATTGTGGTTGTAGGGAATTCAAATCTAAAGGATGGACAATCTCCGTCACTTGGTGATATGCATCTTGATAGTGAAGCTTTAAGTATCATTCACCAAGCTATAACCTTCAAGGTGTTCAAGTCAATCTCGTCTTGTTCGTTGGCTCATGATGCTTGGACCAAAATTGAAGATATATATGGTGGGTCCAATCTTGATGAAGACAATATTCTTTTGGGGGAGTTAATGGAGGAGTTCTCCACATTTTTAAATCATGAAGAGCTCTCTATTGCTTCCACCTCCGATGACTTGCATACCTCAACATCTTTCACTTCACCAACATGTGGCATACCACAAGGTAATGACATGGTGAGTGAAGAAATATCCTGTAATGATGGTGTTAAGCTCATTTGTGATGATATGCTTGATCTCCCATGTTGCCATGATAGAAATGTTTTGGTTTCCTCTAGTTTTTCTATGACTAACCATGTAGAGGAAATCAAGAAAGATGAGGCATTCTTGATTGATGAAGAACCCTCTTCTACAAAAGAATCATCATCAACCCCTTTTGTTCACATGTGCCTCATGGCAAGAGGTAATGACGAGGTATCATCTTCTCTTAGTGATAATGATGATAGTTGTAATGAGGAAGATGATGAAGTCTTGACTCAAAATCTCTATGAGAATGGGAAAACTCTTCGTAGAGCTAAAAATAAGACTTATAAAAGGCTCCAAGATGTTCTTGCTTGCTTTCAAAAACGTAATGACTTATTTCTTTACGAGTAAGCAAAAAGTGAACAACTTGAACATGAACTTGCTATGGCTCATCAATGTCTTAGTGACTTGAGGTCTTTAAAAGAAGAGATTGAAGTTACTCATTGTAAACTTAAAGAGGATTTTGAGCACCTTGACCTTGACTACAAGAAGGTCAAAGGAGAGCTCACCAAACTCTCTAAGTCTCATGAGGAACTTCAAGCTACTCATACGGAGTCTCTAGCTTCTACATGCTACTCTCATATTGATAATGATGCTTGTGCTACTAACTCTATCTTGTGTGAAGCATCGATATTAAAAGAAAATGTTGAGCTAAGGACTCAACTTGATTTGCTAACTAGCAATTATGGGAAATTGGGAGAAATTCATAAAAAGCTCTCAGGCACTCATGAGGATCTTCTAATCTCTCATTATGAGTTAAAGTTAGATCATGAGGCTATGGTCACCAAGGTAAAATCATGAGAGTCTCATGTGGATATTAGCACATCTTCTACTCGAAATGCCTTATTGTCATGTGCTAGTCCTTGCAATTCCTCTCTACATGATATTGGTACATCTTGTAATGAATTGCTCACCATGCCTTGTTGCTCTAACAATGAAGCTTCTACTTCCTCTAGTTCTTTTGTTAATACTAACCTTGTAGAGGAAAATAAAGAGCTCAAGGCCCAAGTCACTAGTTTGAAGAAAGACTTGGAAAAATGTTGTGATAATGTCTTGAGTGTGCAAACGGACCCTCAGGACAAAATAGGACTTGATTTCATCTCCAACAATAAGAAGTCCAAGAACAATAAGAAGGGACAAGATCAAGTCAAGAATTCAGCCAACATTACTTGCTTCAAGTGCAAGAATGTTGGACACCATGTGAGATCTTGTGCATTGAAGAAGAAGGCTTCAAATGTGAAGCATCAAGGTAAGTGGACTCAAGTTCAATATCAAGATAATGAAAGGCCTCTTCCCATGCCTAACCAAGATAATGCTCTCCAAGTTGAAAAGGTAAAGAAGAAGAGAAAGGGGATCACATGTTGCTATATTTGCCATAAGAAGGGACACATACCTTCATCTTGTCCCAACGGTAACATATCTAAGCCTCCTATAGTCAATAATCATTATTCGCTAAGGAAGGATATTGTTGGCAATGTGTTTGCCAAGTTTGTGGGTTCCTAAAGAAGTTTTAAAGTGGATAAGACCATTTGGGTTGCCAAGCCTATTGTTACTAACTTCTTAGGACCCAACTTGGTTGGGGACCATCAAGCTCAAACTTGATCAATAGGTGTGTGGATGGCATTGGAGACTTGGCTACTTCATGAAGAAAAACTATTTTCACCATATGTTATGGTTAATGCCAAGTCAAGTGGATTATCATCATATCTATCAATCCAATGATCCTCTTTGCGGTAACTTGTACTTGCATTGTTTACATTGAAAGTTACTATGTCCCTTGCATTGTTAGGTTTTGTACCTAGCATGTGCTTTTATAGTTGTGCTTCCTAGTATGCTTGATTTGTGTTATCTAGCATGTGTAGGTCACAATGCACTTCATATATTTGTGCGTGTGTGGTTTCAAGCTTTTATTGCTTCATTAGTTGAATCTATCTTGGCTGGATCACCACATTATGGGGGAGTGCTATGTTTTACGGATATCACAAACCTTAAATGTGTATGTATGTGGGATACCACCTAGTATTGTTAGTGCAATATTATCTAGGTACTATGTGGTATGTAAAGCTCATTTGAAACTCAAATTCTCATCCATTAATTATCCTTAGTTGGGTTTCATTTGCTTCTTGTGGATAATACATGGATCATCATATTATGGGGGAGTTATATGCTTTGTGCATATCACAATCCTTGTTAATATGAACAATTGAGGGATGCCACCTAGAATTTATATTTGAGATTATCTTATATCTCCGTGGCATGCAATGTCTTGTTTACGTATGGCATTCTTGTGCGGTTTTCCCATGGTTATCTTTAAAATTATATTTGGAAAATCATTTGATTAAAGCTATTCCAATTATTGCTTTACATGATTATCTAACTAGTCGGAATGTTAATATTATGCTATCCAAGCATTGTGGTTATTTCTAAACTCTCATGTTATGCTTGTGTTAGTATAGATGATCATGTACTTATTTGGTTTCTACACCGAATGATAACCCGAAATACCATTTTGTTCCAACTCATCTTATTGCTCTATATGAGAGTTTGTTATCTCATTGTTTATAGTTTCCTATATCTACTTGAGTGAGATATTCCTATGAGTATGTGTGCAATGCATATCTTATATGCTCATTTTTTTCCTTGGTTCATATGTTGAACTTTGTGTGCTATCATATGTTGATTTGTCACTTTGATTCATTTTGGACAACATGAATGACTAGTGATGTTATTGGAAGTATTAACGGTTATGTGGTCATTTGTCCAATTTGTATCTCCCTGGATTTTGGTAGGCTTGTGCATGCATATTTACTATGTGTAAATTCACATGCCGTGTTTGCCTTATTTGATCCAATATATATATATATATATGGTAAATCCATCAAATTCTTAATAGCTATTATGTGCATGAAATTCAAATTCATATCAATAGGCACATATTTAAATGGTTTATCCTATGTGTTGTAGTTATGCTAACTACTTCGGACCCAATAAGGTTGGGGACCATATTGTACTTAAAATGTTTTAGGTACATTTGAGAAGCATTGGGTGCTTGGCTTATTCATGAAGGTGGTGGCACTATGAGGAAATTAGAGCCAAGATTGGACATTTTATTGATCTACAACTTCATACCAATGCTATCTCGGTAACAAGTATTTACTTCATGCATATATATATAGAAATGAGGCCAGCCTTGTGTAGGTTGCATCATGGCATGAATTTCTTGACTCGTTCCTGTGATACTTGTTTCCTTTCTCAAAGCATCCCAACAATCATCTCTTGTTGCTAGTTGTGATGTCTTTTATGGTTGTGTGTTTGGAGCTCATTAATATACAATAAGATTATATTAAGCCATGTGCTATGCTTTCAAGCAAAGATCTCATTGGTATATTTTATGACTCCTGTTTGGATATCTTATTCCTTCCTTTTGTAACTATTTTATGTGTACATCCTTCTTTGTGGCTATCATCTACCTAGTATCTTATACACGTGAGAGAAGTTACATCTCTAGTTGATATCCCTTTTCTTTCATGTCCGCCATTTCATTCACTTTTTATATCTTTGGTGGCTTCGTGGAAGCATTTGTTGTATGAGTGCGTGTCTTACCTCTTTGCATCTTAGTCCACTCATGTTTGGTGAAGATTATTGTCCTCGTGCTTGTCTTGACAAGCCTATTATTTCCTATCTTCATCATGGGTTGTCACAAGATTCGATTTTTAATTTGCTATTAGTGAGCTTGTGAATCCATTTGCTTGATGTGTGTGTGGCTTTCTTAACTTCGTGTGAGTGGGAAGGACATGTCTTGCACTTTGTATCTCATTTACTCAAGACTATGTTGATGCTTAATTCCCATCCTTATAATAGTCTTCTCAAGTGCTTTGACGTGACTCTCACACATCATTTTGGTTGTGCCTATTATTAGGTTGCCTCATGTACATATTGCTTAACCATATGTTTGTTGCAAATGCTAGGCTTCTTTTCTTATCTATGTTTGCTTGCAATCATTGTGTGTTCCTATTGATTTTGGGGGAGTGATGATCCTATTTTGTGCACTTGTATCCAAATAAAAAAAATCTAAATAGTGCACAAATCATGGGGAGCTTCTCTATTTTCCTTAGAACACTCATTTGCTCAAATCATAATATTATTTTATCCTTCCGGCTCGTCGGATCTTTTGATTGCTTGCGCCACTTTGTGTTATGCAAATGAGATCAATTTGTGCCATGTGCTTTGTGCCATGTGCCTTGCTCTTATGCTAGGCTCAAAGTTATATAATAGTGGATTCACTGTTGGATATCATGTTCTTATCAATTACAACTCTTTTTTTGTGTATACGGGTTTCTTTTTGGATACATATCATGTTTATTGTTGGCCTCTTAGAAATTTTATACATGTGAAAGTTCATATCCTTTCTTGATATCATTTATTCCTTGCCGGCCACTTTGTTGTTTCCTTTTATTCTTATGGTGGTTCTGATAAGAGGTTGTGGCATGAGTGCTTGTATGTTGTGCGTATAATCTTGCGTACTCGTGTGTTTTGAATGTATTTTGGACACATTTTCATGATGATGATCAAACTAGTTATTCATATTATATATTGTCCACAAATATGTTCTTTGGATTTTTTTTGAAAAGATTTTTTTTCACATATAGAATGCTTATTTTCGTATCGTAATATCTTTGTGCATTCTATAGATCCCGAACTCCTCAAATTTTCCTCATTGAATATGTGCATTTAATTTTCACTCACATCTTGTAATACACACACATTAAGGAGGAACTCATAATATATTGGCTTCTATATTTTTCCCATTTTGGCATTTGTTGCCAATGGGGGAGAAGTTTAGAGGGTTTAAGATAAGTATTTTAAGTGCTTTATGATAAGTATTTTAAGTGCTTGTTGTTCATTCATGCTTATCTACCTGGTTACATATGTTTGTTGCATGAATGAATATATAGAGTAAACTCCACCTAATGTATGACAAACAATATATGCAAGGAAATTCAAAGTTCATTCACACATGCATATATTGTGGGGAGCTTGCTCTATATATTGTGGTTCTACTAACATCAAATACTTGTGTAGTGTTTGATGTTAGTACACCGTGTCTTGATAAACTCAAGTATCTTTGTGACACTTGATGCTATCAAAACTATCCCAAGTATACAATTTATCCTTGGGTAAATTGCAAACTTGGGTTAAAATTCATTATATAAACCCTTTTGTTGAGATTGTCATCAATTACCAAAATGGGGGAGATTGAAAGTACATGTAGTCCCCATGTGTGGTTTTGGTAATTAATGACAATCCTAATGGACTAATGTTTGCATTAAGTTATACATTTGAAGGAAAGTTCCATTTCCAATGCATGAAGAATATTGGATGAACTGAAGGATGTTTATTCCATGGTGATGCAAGAAGGAGATAGAATGGATTCAAAATGAATGCCATATACATATTGTTGTGCATGCATCAAGGCTTATGGGTTGAACCATGATGGATCAAGATCTTGAGAGAATGATTAAAGAGAAGAATTCTATATATGCTTGATGATAGGATCATTATGAGCTCATTTGTTGAGTCGGGGATTATTATGTCTTGAAGCAAGTAATTCAGGTGAAGAATTCATTGTGCCTCTCAAGATACTATGTTGGAGCATGAGAACGGGCAAATGATGTCCAATATGATATTCAAGGAGAAACTTGATATGGTCATGTTGAATTGAGATATTGGTTATTATGTCTTGAAGAAATGAAGCATAGTGAAGATATCAATAGGGCCTTCAAGACATCAATATTAATCATGGAGCAAAGATAAATTTTGACCAAGATGAAGATCAAAGATTGACCTCTAAGATGGACAACACACAAGCGCATATCATGTGCCACATGAGATCTTGTGGTATGGTAAGAATTTATCAATTGCGCTTTGTGTACTAGCCCATACTATGTGTTGTCTATGTTATGTGGGTTAGGTAATTCTCATGAGCTTGGTGCTTATAAGAAAGCTTGGTGCTCATCAAAGTATGTCATCAAGTAATTAATGTTGATGGACAAGTAAAGATGAATGCAAAGCAAAGCTTCCCACATTGTGTATGGGGGAGCTACTTGAAGACTTCTCGAATGTCTTGCCTTCAACTTGAGCCATGAACAAACATCAATATAAAGCTCAAGTGAAAGGCTCTAGTCAAAGGTATTAGTTCCTTTGGCTTTAGATGTGAGGATCGATGACCATCGAAAAGGATATATGCTCAGGAATGAGTTTTCGGAAGCTATCTAGTATAGTTCTTTTATGATTCTTGAGTTATAGGGATCCCGCACTATTAAGAGGGGATCAAAGGGGTTAGTGATGGATTTTCTCAAGTCAACATCATCTATTTCTATTCTTCTCACATCATATTCCAACATAGGCATATTTCGCTCCTATCCAATACAAATACAATATGCCTACATATCTCAAAAGAAAATCTAAAGCCAACTAGGTTCCCCAAAGTATATGTATAACCATTGCATGCTTTGCACCCTCCATTTTTGCTTATCTTGGGTGGTTCCATATATGAGGACCTGGAGTTTTTCCATAGCTTCAAAACGAGCCCAAGATCATCAAAATCGGTCCGGATGTAAAAGTTATGCATGTTTCAGTTTTGGGGTTCCTGCTGTTTTTGATGGCCGGACATCCGGGACTTGGCCGGATGTCCGGATTCGGTCGCCCGGATGTCCGGATCCTCCCGAAATCCGGCCCGCAAATTCCGAACCTGTTTTCAAATGTTGGCTGTGCCGCGGATGTCCGGCACTTGCCCGGATGTCCGGGCCCCAAGTTTGGCCAGATGTCCGGCTTCGCCGATGTCCGCCCTCAGAACCTGTTTTTCTGCGTACTTGTGTGCACACTTCACAGCGTCCGGATGTCCGGCCCCAGGCCCGGATGTCCGGCCCGACACAGCCACTTACACTCCAACGGCCATATTTGCACTACCATTATATATAACCTTCTTCCACCCCAGGAGAAGGTTGAGCAACACATTCATATGAACCCTAGAACACAAAAAGGCTCCCTCTCACTTCTCCTACACCAAATCTTAGATCCCGGAGAGATTCGGAGAGTTCTTGAGAGATTTTCCAATCAAGTGATAGATCCACTCCCTCTCCCTCTCTTGACCAAAGGAATTCGTGATTTGAGCAAGTCTTGAGCATTTCCCCTTTGTTCTTGTTACTCTTGGAGGTTGGAGACTCCTAGGCGGTAGGAGTGCTCCGGTGAGGAATCAACTTGTGATTTGTCCCCCGGAAAGTTTGTGAAGGTTTGGAGGCCGCCTCAAGGTCTACCACTAGTGGTTGAGAATCGCCTTCGTGGTGATATCTCAAGGAGAATAGGGTGAGCCTTCGTGGCGTTGGTGTGCCTTCGTGGTAACATCCACCTCTCTAACGGTGCCTAGCTTCCCTCCAAGGAAGTGAACATCGGGATACATCCTCATCTCCGTGACTTTGGTTATCCCTAACCCTAACTCCTTACTTGTGGTTTACTTTGGTCATTTGACCGTGCATTCACTATATTTTGTTGTCCTCATTATATTGTGGTGGTTGATTATATTGTGTTGGCCATTTCCTTGTAGAGATTATTTAGGCCTACACTTCATATTCCGCAATTCATACTTGCTACTATTGATATACATTGTGATTAGTGTGAATTGCTAACTTGTGTTATAAACTTCCATATATTGTGATATTGCTCAAGTAAGTTTGTGTAACTTACTTAAGTTTGCTTGTATCATTCAATTCCATATATTGTGATACAATTTGTGTAAGCTTGTATTGCTTACTTGTGGTTGTGTGTATTATTCATTTCCATACCTCGTGATATACACTGAGTAAGTTTGTGTGACTTACTTGTGCTTACTCATATCCTCGTTGTTCTCATCTAGTTTATGCTAAGTTGTTGGTGCACTTAGTGAGCTTAGTATATTTAGGATTTGTGCTTGAAAAGTATCCGCTTAGTTTATTTCCGCATTAGGATATAGCCAAATCCGTAAAAGATTTTAAAACGCCTATTCACCCCCCCTCTAGGCAACATCGTGGTCCTTTCAGTGTTGAGCTTATTGCAAGCATGTCTTGGAGAAGAAGATTGTGTGATCATTCATGTCTACCTTCAAGACATCATCCAAATGAAGAGAGTTGGAAAGATTCAACACACAAAGCGCACAAGATGTACCGAGGGATCAAGTGATCCCATGGTATGGTAAGCATTGTCCATTATGCTTTGTGTGCTAACCCATGGTCTTCGTGAGAGTTCTTTGTGGGGTTAGGTTGCGGTGTGCACGTTCAAGTGATGCATCACGAAGAGATCAAGTGCTTGAAGCTTGCCGTCCATTATGGTGACAATGGACTTGTGAAGATGAGCGGAAGAGTGGCTCACCCATAGTGGAGTATGGGGGAGCAATCAACTAGTCTTCATCGAGCCAACGCAATCAAGAAAGGTGGTCCATCTTGAGGAGGAGTGGATCATCATCATCTAGCTCAAGTGGACTTTGTGCAAGGCAAAGGTTTGCCCTTGATAGGTTTTCTATTTTACCGGTCTCATGGTAGTTGTGGGAGACCGGGTTATAGGATCGATTGCCGTACTATCAAGGGGGGCTCTTGATGAGTTGCTTGATCGTATTGTTCGTAGAGAGCTCAAACCATTGCATCCTTGCATCATATTTATTGGTTCTTGTTTGGTTCTTCTCCTTGTGAGATTTGGAGCTTATGGTCATTTTTATGACAAGCTCGAGTTCATCGAAAACGGAGTTCACATGCTTCTTCTATGATGTTTTCGATGTTGGAGGGTATGCCGGTTCTTCTCTGTTGGAGGTTTCACTCCTTTGTTTGTTAAGCTTCCTCCCCTACCTCTTCGTTGTTTTGATGCTACTCGTCTTCCTCTATCCAACAAGCTTGAGTTTGCTCAGTTCGGAGCTCATTTGCAGAAGTTATGGCAGTTCTGGTTTTATTGTTTCCCTCTGTTGTCTTCTATGCAAAATGAAGGACTCCTAGTGTTGCTGATCTGGGGCATGCGGTAGTACTACTCTCCGAAGCGGTAGTACCGCAGACCCTTGCAGTAGTACCGCAGTCCCCTGCGGTAGTACTGCAGGTGCTCACGGTAGTACCGCTCTGTGGGAGCGGTAGTACCGTGACCTCAGGCCAGGCGCAGCTGCTCGAGCGGTAGTAGGGGCAGATGTAATTTTTTACATCCGCGCCCTACGCGGTAGTACCGTGCCGCGGGCACGGTAGTACCGTGGGCTCTGGCAAGGCTTAGCAGCATGAGCGGAAGTAGGGGCGGATGTAATTTTTTACATCCGCGCCCTACGCGGTAGTACCGCTCTTCGTGTGCGGTAGTACCGTGCCGGATTTATTCGCAGGTCCTCCCTCAGCGGAAGTAGGTACGGAAGTAATTTTTTACTTTCGTGCTTTCTCTGCGCCTAGTGTTGCCTGCCTTACGGTAGTACCGTAGGGGCGCGCGGTAGTACCGCTCCAGCGGTTCTACTGCTCGTTGCCTTGTGCAACAGGCCTTCATCTGGCCAGTGCTGCACATGCGGTAGTACCGCAACCTGCAGCAGTAGTACCGCAGCCAACCGCGGTAGTACCGCAGCTCCGTGCGGTAGTACCACGTCGTGCGGGCTAAGTGAGGGGATAACAGTTGGATTTCTCCCCACCTATAAAAGGGGGTATTCTTCCCCATTGATCCTTATCCCTTGAGCTTGTGTTCTTCCCCCATTGTTGACCTTCTTCGAGCTTGCTAACTCTCAATCCCTCCGTGGATTCTTGCTAGTTTTTGAGGGAAAAGAGAGAGAAGATCTAGATCCACATTTCCACCAATCACTTTCTCCTCTATGTGAGGGGAACCCCTTGGATCTAGATCTTAGAGTTCTTGGTGTTCTCCTTCTTGTTCTTCCTCTCATCTTCCTCCCTAGCGTTAGTTGCTTCGGTGGGATTTGAGAGAGAAGGACTTGGGCACTCCGTGTGCCCTTGCCATTGCATTTGGTGCATCGGTTTGAGTTCTCCACGTGATACGTGGAAGTTACAAGTTGAGAAGCTTATTACTCTTGGGTGCTTGGTACCCTTGACCTTGTTACTCTTGGGTGTTTGGACACCCTAGAGCTTGTTCCTCTTGGGTGCCTTGGCGCCCTAGACGGTTGGTGGTGTTCGGAGCTCAATCATTGTGGTGTAAAGCTCCGGGCAAGCGTCGGGGTCTCCAATTAGGTTGTGGAGATCGCCCCGAGCAATTTGACGGGTACCGGTGACCGCCCCCAAGGGTTGCCAAGTGTGCGGGTTCGGTGACATCCCCCAAGGGTCACCATTTGTACGGGTTCGGTGACCGCCCTCAAGGGTCCCTTAGTGGAATCACGGCATCTTGCATTGTGCGAGGGTGTGAGGAGATTACGGTGGCCCTAGTGGCTTCTTGGGGAGCATTGTGCCTCCACACCGCTCCAAACGGAGATTAGCATCCGCAAGGGTGTGAACTTCGGGATACATCGTCGTCTCCGCATGCCTCGGTTATCTCTTACCCGAGCCCTTTACTTATGCACTTTACTTTGTGATAGCCATATTGTTTCTTGTCATATGTCTTGCTATCACTTTGTTGTTTATCTTGCTTAGCATAAGTTGTTGGTGCACATAGGTGAGCCTAGTTGTTGTAGGTTTTGTGCTTGACAAATTAACCACTAGGTTTATTCCGCATTTGTTCGAGCCTAAACCATAATTATTTTAAAGCGCCTATTCACCCCCCTCTAGGCGACATCCACGATCTTTCAGCTAGTCTACCTCTTCAAGAGCTCACGCAACTTACTCAACTATGCCAGAGCCCATAATGGCTTGTGGCTGCATACGGAAGTTTCTAGCATGAATAATCTTATGATCCATTTGAGCCTGGGTGGCATTCCATAGGATAATCACACGGTAACCCCGGGATTTCCAAAAACAGGCAACACTGGGTTCCCCAGGTGCCTCAACCAATCCACCTAGATGTGTATTAAAGTTGCCACCTTAATGTTATCCAATTAAAATAACTCTCAAATTTCCATGTGTGAATCACGATCTAATCCTCGTCTACAAGCATGACTAAGCAATAATAATCATAACATATATTCCCGGGGTGATCAAAAGGTATTAGGTTCCTACCTCAAGCACTACAACCAAAACCACATGTTCCCAATCCTACCAATGCAATTATTTGAGGGGCAATACTAATGCATAGTAAAAACTTGGTATAAAAGAGTATGATCAAAGTGTAACTTGCCTTGCTGACGAACTGCAAACTCTAGAGATTCGTAGTAACAAGCTTCGCACTCTAGGTAATCTAGCGTAGACAAACAATAGCATACATAAGCAATCACTCAATCGAAACACGAGAGAAACCGAGAAAAGATCCAAATCAAACACAAAACAAGCAAACAGCTTAAACTAACAAGAGTCAAAACCTAACAGCAGTAAATGATCTTAACTGTAGGTACATGTGATTAGCTACGATTCGTAAAAAGATTCAACTCAAATGGAGCAACGAAACTCAAAATACGAACGAAACAAGATCATTTACTAATCTGGACTAAAGTCAAATTTTACAATATGAAAATCATGTTCAAGTTGATTAACTGGAAAGAGGGCTTCGAGACGAAGATTTTGGTGTTGGTTTCATCTAATTTGGATAAACGAGTAAAAAGTTATACTAGTTTGAAGATCAGGGGCTGAATCGCGATAAAAATAATTGTGGATAAGTCCTGGCCGAAAATAATATAAAAATAAAAGACTAATGAATGACGTCCGCTGTCTGAACCTATCCGGTGAATATCGTTCGTTAAAACGAACGAACGGACGGACGTCCGCTAAATAATAAAACTAAAAAAACGAATCGCGGTTAACAGAAAAAACCGGGCATCGGTTTTACCCGTCAACGCGGGGTCAGCGGCGGCGGTGGAGCAGCGGCAGTGGCGCGAGGCGGCGGTATCGGGTGGCGGCATCGGCGGCGGCTGCGTGGGGTGGCGGCGCACGGCGACTTGGGGTCCTGGGGGCCCCGGGTCGTGGCTTTTAAGGAGGGAGGGGGGATGGGCGACGGCGGCTTGGGCGAGGGGTCGGGGCGACGGAGTCCAGCTTGGACTCCTCGTCCGGGGATGTCGGTGCGGGCAGCGCGTTGGGTCGGCTCGGCTGGGCCTCGGGCCAGTCGGACGGAAACTCTCTCTTTTTTTAAAAAAAAAATCGCCCGAAGAGAAAATCCTAATAAAAATATAATTTTTTTCTTCCAAAAATGCCAAAAATAATTTTCACCATCTAAATAAAATATTTAGAACAAGGTGAACATTTTTCTGGCCATAAAATGCAATTTTCAAAAAATGCATATTTTCCTAATTCAAATAAAATAGCGAATAAAATACCAGGAAAAAAAATCATAATTTGATTTTAAAATCCTTTCTCCAATATTTCTCTTAATTTGAAGAAGTCATATTATCTTCTCTCATTTATTTTTTTATATTGAAAATATTTGGAGAGAAAAAAATATAAAATCAAATTGATCCGTTTCTTCAAATTTGAATTAAATTCAAATATGAATTTTGTGAAACATCCAACTCTCTCCGTGGATCCTTGAGTCGCTTAATATTTCTAGTATCTCAACCAAAATTCAAGAATAAATATGGTATGCATGTGATGATCTATGTATAACATCCAAATTGAAAAATTGGGATGTTACACATGTGAAGTCGACAGTAGAAATAGGGCTTGAATAGCTCATTGGGGCAAAGTGTCGCCGATCAAAATCATATTCTCATGTGCCCTATTTAGATTCACGACTCAATGTCCCTTTATTGATCCCTTGTAGTTGAGAACATGGTCCTCCGCATGCACCACGTCTGCAAGAATCGCCTTCGTCGTTGTTGTTTTATCCTCATATTCCTCCTTCTCATCTGACGAGGATGACTCCATGAACTCATTGTAGAAGTACTCCTTGTCCAAATCCATCATGTTTTCTTTAAAGTAAACTACGAGAACATAAAAAAAATCAGGCAATGTCATTTGGTTGAACACTTGTCGGGCATAGTGTTTGCCATGGACGACGTTGACAGGAAACGGAGAATACCGAGGCTGCAACCAGATTCGTGTTGGACTGGTGACGTAGTCTAAGGCGGGAAAGGCGCCTAGGTGGAGCGGTGGAGGTACAAAAAGGACTGGGAGGCGGCTAGAGTGGTACAATGGCAGCGTTGGTCACCGAGGGTGTGGATAGAGAGCATAGGGGCGAGGGACAGAGTATGGAAAAAGTGCTCCTGGTGGGGCTTTTGGGTGGACTGGGGGTGTCGGAGTACAAAGTGGCGGACGTCCGGACTCCTCAAATATCTCCTATTTTGGTGTCGGATTGTGGGATTTCGGGCATTTGGACCGGTCTGGACAATTTTGGTGCCGTCGTTGGAATGCAAAAAATGCTCGTAATGCGTGGTTCGGACATTTAGTGATTCGCGTTGGAGTTTTCCTTAGGTAGCTAGCTACCATGTCTTGTTCTCATTCCTTGTTATAGTTGCCACATAGGAATGTATGCATAATTAGGGGAAATTACTTAATAAATGCATGAACTATAGGCTTAAAGCATCTTCAACATGACTCTCCATATGTCCGTGGATGTGTCTAGATAATGTCCTCGGACATGCCCACAGGAATCCCATTTGTCAATGCATGCAATGACATCTCCCATTTGTCCCTCATTTTTTTCGAACAAATGCATATGATTGGTGGGTTGTAAAGAGAGAAGATATAAATGAGAGAGAGAGAGAGAGAGAGAATGGTCTGGATTGAGCCAAATTCAAAGTGGCGGGCTATCTAGACACCCCATTTCATTCCCTCATAAGGGCTAGGTTAGGGTGCTTGTGGAGGTTCGTACAAATGGAGAATTTGGGGACCTTCATTCGAGAGGTGTTTTTGTGTCCCATCATGTCCATACAGTATTCGGGCTATCCATCCAAAAATATGTGGAAGATTTGGGGACCTCAGCTGGAGATATTTTTATGGAGGGAAATAGCTAACAAGTTCAAAATAGGGATAAGGAGATCTCTAAGGGAATGTATCAAATTATTTCTCCATTTATCTGCGGATATCCCCCATTTTCCTGCCAAAATGGTGGTACCTAGGGGTATACCTCATTGCAAAAGGATATTCTTTTGCTACCAAATTGAACATATACATCACGTCAGTTCTAGAACCTAGTGCCGAACTAAGTGCACATGAATGTTGAAAACACTTGCTACTTGTGAGCTGCGCTGGGATTTCCTCGAAGAGGAGAGGATGATGCAATACAGTAGTGATAAGTATTTCCCTGAGTTAAGAACCAAGGTTATCAATCCAATAGAAGACCGCGTAAGACCTCGTGAACATCATCTACACACATAGTAATAAATACTTGCACCCAACGCAAAGAAGGGGTTGTCAATCCCTTGGCGGTTAATTACAAGGATCAAATCTCGTAGTGATATATAGATAAACAAAAACACAAAATAAAATAATGGTAAATAAATTCAAGCAAGGTATTTTTGGATTTTAATATATGATAAAGATAGACCTCGGGGCCATAGTTTTCACTAGAGGCTTCTCTCTTGAACATAGCATACAGTGGGTAAAAAATTACTGTTGAACAATTGTTAGAAAAGCGCATAGTTATGAAGATATTCGAGGCAATGATCATGTATATAGACATCACATCCGAGACATCTACTACTATTACTCCACATATCGACCGCTATCCAGCATGCATCTAGAGTATCAAGTTCATATAGAACGGAGTAACGCCTTAAGCAAGATGACATGATGTAGATAAAGTAAGCCCAATTAATATGAATAAACCCCATCCTTTTGTCCTTAGTGGAAATGATACAAATACGTGTCATGTCCCTTTCCGTCACTGGGATTGGGCAACACAAGATCAAACTCATCACAAAGCACCTCTCCCATTGCAAGATAAATCTATCTAGTTGGCCAAACCAAACGGATAGATCGGAGAGAAATACAAAGCTATAACAATCATGCATAAAAGAGTTCAAATAAGACTCAAATAATATTCATGAATAATCTGATCATAAACCACAATTCATCAGATCCCAATAAACACATCACAAAAAAGGATTACATCGAATAGATCTCCAAGAACATCAGGAGAACATTGTGTTGAAGATCAAAGAGAGAGAAGAAGCCATCTAGCTACTAGCTATGCACCCGTAGGTTTGTGGTAAACTACTCACATCATCGGAAGGGCAACGAGGTTGATGTAGTGGTTCTCCATGATCGATTCCCCCTCCTACAGAGTACCGAAAAAGGTCTCCAGATGGGATCTCTGAAGAACAGAAACTTGTGGCGGCGGAAAAAATATTTTGGGTGGCTCCCTGATGTATTGGGAATATTTGGGAATTTATAGAGCTGGAATTAGGTTAAGAGGTGCCACGAGGGGCCCACAATCCTGGGGGGCGCCCCCCGGGGTGCGCCTGGCAGGCTTGTCGCTCACTCGTGACTCTTCAAGTCTTCTCCCAAAGCTTCTAGGGTCCCTTCTGGTCCAGAAAACATTGTCAAAAGGTTTCATAGCATTTGGACTCCTTTTGGTACTCATTTTCTAAAAATCCAAAAACAACAACTGGCACTAGGTTAATAAGTTAGTGCAAAAATGTATATATAATTTCATATAATTGCATAGTAAACATCCAAGATTGGTACTATAATGGCATGTAACAATAAAAAAATAGAACTTTTGATGTGGAATGCTACCTATCATATTCATCATGTAATTTCATGCTCGTCCTCGAGTAGGTAAATGATAAAAACAGAACTTTTGATGTGGAATGCTACCTATCATATTCATCATGTAATCTCTTTTGTGGCATGAATATTAAGATCCGAATGATTCAAAGCAATAGTCTGTAATTTGACATAAAGACATCAATACTCAGGCATACCAACAAACAATCATGCCTTTCAAAATATCAATGCTAAAGAACGCTATCCCTACAAAATCATATAGCCTTGTCATGTTCCATCTTCTTAACACAAAGTATAAATCATGCACTACCCCGGTGTCAGCCAAGCAATTGGTTCATACTTTTTGGCGCGCTTCAACTTTTTCAAGCCTCACGCAATACATGAGTGCAAGCCATGGATATAGCACTATGGGTGGAATAGAATACGGTGGTAGAGATTAATATGGAGAAGACAAAAAGGAGAAAGGCTCACATTGACGAGGCTAATCAACGGGCTATGGAGATGCCCATCAATTGATGTCAATGCAAGAAGTAGGGATTGCATGCAACAGATGCACTAAGAGCTATAAGTGTATGAAAGCTCAAAAAGAAAACTAAGTGGGTGTGCATCCAACTTGCTTGCTCATGAAGATCTCTGGCATTTGAGGAAGCCCATCATTGGAATATACAAGCCAAGTTCTATAATTAAGAATTCCTACTAGTCATATGAAAGTGAAACCATAGGAGACTCTCTATATGAAAAACATGGTGCTACTTTGAAGGACAAGTGTGGAAAAAGATAGTAATATTGCCCCTTCTGTCTTTTTCTCTCAATTTTTGTTCTTTTTTTGTCGGTCTCTTTTTTTATGGGATCTTTTTGACCTTTTTTTATTTCCTCACTTGGGACAATGATCTAATAATGAATAATGATCATCATCACACTTCTATTTACTCAACTCAAAATTACAACTCGATACTAGAACAAAATATGACTTTATATGAATGCCTCTGGCGGTGTACCAGGATGTGCAATGATCTAGCATAACATATATTAAAAATTATGAACAGTGGCTGAGCCACAAATACTATGTTAGCCATATGATCATGCAAAGCAATATAACAATGATGATGTGTATCATAAAAATGGAACGGTGGAAGTTGCATGGCAATATATATCGGAATGGCTACGGAAATGCCGTAATAGGTAGGTATGGTGGCTGTTTTGAGGAAGATGTAATGAGGCTTATGTGTGATAGAGAGTATCATATCCTGGGGTTTGGATGCACCAACGAAGTTTGCACCACATCTTGAGGTGAGAAAGGGCAATGCACGACACCCAAGAGGCTAGCAAATGGCGGAAAAGTGAGAGTGCATATAATCCATGGACTCACATTAGTCATAAAGAACTCACATACTTATTGCAAAAGTCTATTAGCCCTCGAAGCAAAGTACTACTATGCATGCTCCTAAGGGGTAGGTTGGTAGGAGTTAACCATCGTGCACCCTGACCTTCATTCAAAGGAATACACTCAATAATAAATCATGCTCCAACTTCTTAGCATAACGAGAGACTATACATGCATGCTTCGGGAATCACAAACCTTAACACCAATATTCTTACTAAACCATAATCATTTAATAGTACCTCCACATATTACCATCTTTATATCGCAAAACTATTGCAAGGAATCAAACTTATCATATTCAATGATCTACATGAAAGTTTTTATGATATCCCTCTTGAATACCTATCGTATCAGGACCAAATTCATAACCCTTGCAAATTGCCATTACTATTTATCAAACTCTCAAAATAATATAAGTGAAGCATGAGAGTGCAAATATTTATTTAAAATATAACCATCGTCGTGCTCTAAAAAATATAAGTGAAGCATTAGAGCAACTGCCTAGCTCAAAAGATATAAGTGAAGCATATAGAGTATTCTAACAAATCTCGAATAATGTGTGTACCTCTCAAAAAGGTGTGTTCAGCAAAGATGATTGTGGCAAACTAAAAACAAAACAAAGCGAAGACTCATATAATACATGACGCTCCAAGCAAAACTCATATCATGTGATGAATAAATATATAGCTCTAAGTAATTTACCAATGGTTGATAGACAAAAGAGGGGATGCCATCTGGGGCATCCCAAGCTTAGACGCTTGGGTGTCCTTGAATATTACCTTGGGGTGCCTTGGGCATCCCCAAGCTTAGGCTCTTGCCACTCTCAATTCCTTTATCCATCACGATCTCACTCAAAACTTGATACTTCAGCACACAAAACTCAACAGAAAACTCGTGAGATCCGTTAGTATGACTAGCAAATCATAAAATTTAGGTACTGTTGTAAACTCATTCATATTTTATTATTGGATATTACCTAATGTATTCTAGCTTCATCATGACTTATATCCCTCGATACAATCCATAAATTCATCAAAACAAGCAAATAATGCAATGAAAACAAAATATGTCAAAAACAGAACAATCTGTATTGATATGGCTAAGCGCTATACTACTGTAACCCCAAATTTTTTGAAAAATTAGGACAACGTGGGATTTTTTTATCAATCATGTGTAAAAAATTCGTAAATTTATAATGCTCTAGTGAATCTAAACAATTCTTCTATCGGGTGCAAAAGTTTCTGTTTTATCACAGAATCAAATCAACTATCAACCAAATCATCCCAAAGGCTTTACTTGGCATAAACACTAATTTAAACACAAAAACACAACCATAACAGGAGGATAATTTTGTGCACACCAAAAAACAAAAAAGAAACAAGAAAACAAATATAGCTATAGGGTTGCCTCCCAACAAGCGTTATTGTTTTACGCCCCTAACTAGGCGTAATGCATAGTTTTAAGTGTTGTCAACCTTCAAATTAATTCCATAGGTGGCCCTAATAATATATTCAAATGGTCGCTTACTTATCTTTCTAGGGAATCGTTCCATTCCTTTCTTTAATGGAAATTGAAATCTTATATTGCCTTCTTTCATATCAATAATAACACGTATGGTTCTCAGGAAAGGTCTACCAAGTATGGGACAAGATGGATTGCAATTAATATCGAGCACAATGAAATCAACAGGCACATAATTCCTATTTTCAAGAATAAGAAAACCATTTATTCTACCCAAGGTTTCTTAATAGTGGAATCCGCTAAGTGCAACTTAAGAGAACATTCATCCATATTGGTAAAACCTAGCACGTCACATAAATATTTTGGTATTGTGGAAATGCTAGCACCTAAATCACATAAAGCATTGCACTCATAATTTTTAATTTGAACTTTAATAGTAGGTTCCCGCTCATCATTTATTTCTCTAGGTATTCAAAGCTCTAATTCTAGCTTTTCTTCTAAAGCTTTAACTGAATCACTAATATCAAGCTTGGGTGACAAAATTTTAGTTTTGAGATTTTCCACATCATGAGCTATTCTATCCATGTTCCTAGACATCTCATCAATTTTACTCAAATTTTCCTGTATCATAGTATTGAAAATCTTTTGAGAATTAATAAATTATTTTATATTACTTTCAAGATCAGATGGCATATTATTATTATTATTATTATTATTATTATTATTATTATTATTATTACCATAGGAATTGCCATAATTATTAGATGAATTTCCAGGAAACAACCTAGGATTAAAATAACCTCTATAAGCATTACTATTGAAATTGTTTTGCGAGACAAAATTCACATCTAAGGGATCATTATTTTTCTCAATCAAAGTAGACAATGGCACATCATTAGGATCAATATGAGCACTCTTACTAGCAACCATTTTCATAAGCGCATCTACTTTATCACTCAAAGTATTAATTTCTTCAACAGAATTCACTTTTTTATAGTAGCGGTTCTTTCAGTATGCCATTGTGAATAAGTTTCCATAATATTATCAAGCAATTTTGTAGCTTCTCCTAGTGTGATTTCCATAAAGGTACCACCCGCTGCGGAATCTAAAATATTTCTAGAAACGAAGTTCAATCCCGCATTTTTTTGTATGATCATCCATAAGCTTAAATCATGAGTAGGGAAATTTCTTATCATTAATTTCATCCTCTCCCAAGATTGGGCAACATGTTCATCCTCAAGTTTCTTAATATTCATGATTTTATTTCTAAGAGAAATAATTTCGCAGGAGGAAAATACTTGGCAATAAAAGCATCCTTACACTTATCCCAAGAATCATACTATTCGTGGCAAGGATGAAAACCAAGTTTTAGCACGATCTCGTAGTGAGAACGGAAATAATTTTAATTTGACAATATCATTTTCCACATATTTTTTATTTTGCATATCGCACAATTCAACGGAAGTGTAAAGGTGGGATGCAGCATCTTCATTAGGACTACTAGAAAAATGTTCTTTCATAACAAGATTTAGCAACGCGGCATTAATATCACATGACTCTACACTAGTGGCAGGAGGAGCAATTGTACTAATATTGTCATTATTATTAGTATTGGAAAAATCACACAACTTTGTATTTTCTTGAGACATCATGACAAGGCAAGCAAAAAGTAAACAAGAAAAAGAAAGATGAAAAACATTTTTGTGTTTTTGTGAAAACGTTTTAGAAGTGGGGGAGGCAAATGACAAATAAAGTAAATGCAAGGAGGTGAAAGTTTATGCGATGGTACTTGATAGGTTTTGGTGATGTCTCCCGGGCAACGGCGCCAAAAATTCTTCCTGCTACTTGTGAGTTGCATTGGGATTTCCTCGAAGAGAGGATGATGTGGTATAGTAGAGATAAGTATTTCCCTCAGTTGAGAACCAAGGTTATTAATCTAGTAGGAGAACCACACAAGACCTCGTGCACAACACCTACACAAAAAACAAATACTTGCACCCAATGCAAACAAGGGGTTGTCAATCCTTGGTGGTTAATTACAATGATCAAATCTCGTAGTGATGGATAGATAAACAAAAACACAAAATAAAATAACAGTAAATAAATTGCAACAAGGTAGTTTTGGATTTTAATATTTGATAAAGATAGACCCAGCGGCCATAATTTTCACTAGAGGCTTCTCTCTTGAACATAGCATACAGTGGGTAAACAAATTACTATTGGGCAATTGATAGAAAAGCGCATAGTTATGATGATATTCAAGGCAATGATCATGTATATAGGCATCACATCCGAGACAAGTAGACTAACTCCTGCCTACATCTACTACTATTACTCCATACATCGACCGCTATCCAGCATGCATCTAGAGTATTAAGTTCATAACGAATGGAGTAACATCTTAAGCAAGATGACATGATGTAGACAAAGTAAACCCAATTAATATGAATAAACCCCATCTTTTTATCTGTAGTGGCAATGATACAAATACGTGTCATGTCCCTTTTTGTCACTGGGATTAAGCAACGCAAGATCGAATCCATCACAAAGCACCTCTCCCATTGCAAGATAAATCAATCTAGTTGGCCAAACCAAATGGATAGATCGGAGAGAAATACAAAGCTATAACAGTCATGCATAAAATATTTCAGAGAAGACTCAAATAATATTCATGAATAATCTGATCATAAACCCACAGTTCATCGGATCCCAACAAACACACCGCAAAAAGGATTACATCAAATAGATCTCCAAGAAAGTCGAGGAGAACATTGTATTGAAGATCAAAGAGAGAGAAGAAGCCATCTAGCTACTAGCTATGGACCCATAGGTCCGTGGTAAACTACTCACACATCATAGGAGGGCAACAAGGTTGATGTAGAGGCCCTCCATGATCGATTCCCCCTTCGGCAGAGTATCGAAAGGTCTCCAAATGGGATCTCCGAAGAAGAGAAACTTGCGGCGGCGGAAAAAGTATTTTAGGTGGCTCCCTGATGTATTGGGAATATTTGGGAATTTATAGTGCTGGAATTAGGTCAAGTGGTGCCATAGGGGCCCACAAGCCTGGGCAAGTCTGGCAGGCTTGTCGCTCCCTCATGACTCTTTAGGTCTTCTCCTGAAACTTCTAGGGTCCCTTCTGGTCCAGAAAAAATCATCAAAAAATTTTGTAGCTTTTGGTCCACAATTATTTTTGATTCATTCTCATGAGGCATAACAATAATAGGAGCAACATCATTTGTGAGGGATACCTTTTTACCTTCGCTTGTCCGTCTTTTCTTTTTCTTCTCCAAATCATGTGTGGGTTTAATCAACTTTTTGGAGCTCCTTATTGATGAGACTGGTTGCATAGAAAGCTCATTCTCGTAACCTGTTTCATCACGAGAGACAATAGGAGGGAAAGTCGTGAGCTTTACCCTTTCAATAGTATTTCTTTTATATTCTAATGGTTTCCCTATCTTTCTATAGTTGGCAATATAAACATTCTCATTGCAATTTACCACACAAAACATATAGATTTCTTTAAGAGTAGTTTCAGCATGGTCGGTGAATATGAACGATTCAAACCAACTATTTTTATATGACAATTCTTCACATCCCAAAAATAAACAAAGTTAATTATAAAGTTCAAGGGTGATCAAGTTATTGCAATATTTGGCCACGATTTGATCATGAAAAAGTATGCATTGGAAATTAAGATGACCAACTCTATTGCAAAGTTCACAAGTAATGGGATGAAGAGAGCATAATTTTGTAGGAAATTTATCTATCACCTTAAGCCACCAATTGGTTTTATCATGTTTATGCTTCTTACAAAATCTATCATCCCTATAAGGCATGTCTTCACAAACTCTATGCACTCCACAAAAATTGACATGCTTATAAGAAACATCTTTATCATGACTAGTGCAACCATCATTGGTATCATGAATATTCATAGCAAGCACACTAACAACATTGCAATCATGTTTATCATTCAAAGATTTACTGCCAAACATTTTATTGACTTCTTCTAACACTTTGGCACAATCTTCCGATCCATCATTTTCAAGAAAGACATTATAAAGATGAATAATATGAGGCAACCTCAATTCCATTTTTTGCAGTTTTCTTTTATAGACTAAATCAATGATAAAAAAAGAAACTAAAAGATTCAATTGCAAGATCTAAAGATATACCTTCAAGCACTCACCTCCCCGGCAATGGTGCCAGAAAAGAGCTTGATGTCTACTACTCAACCTTTCTTCTTGTAGACTCATGTTGGGCCTCAAAGTGTAGAGTTTTGTAGGACAGTAGCAAATTTCCCTCAAGTGGATGACCAGAGGTTTATCAATCTATGGGAGGTGTAGGATGAAGATGGTCTCTCTCAAACAATCCTGCAAACAAATAACAAAGAGTTTCTTGTGTCCCCAACACACCCAATACAATGACAAATTGTATAGGTGCACTAGTTCAGCGAAGAGATGGTGATAAAAGTGTAGTATGGATAGTAGAAGGCTTATACGCGATCATTGTCAAAAACAAATGGAACATCTCTTTGAAGGAGATTAGTTAGCGGCCTAGAAGTCTTAGAGAAATCTTTAATGAACCTTCTATAGAAACCAACATGACCAAGGAAACTTCGTATACCTTTAATATCTTTAGGACATGGCATCTTCTCAATTGCATCAACTTTAGCTTTATCTACCTCAATACCTTGTTCAGAAATTTTATGCGCAAGGACTATACCTTTATTCACCATAAAGTGGCACTTCTCCCAATTCTAGACAAGATTAGTTTCCTCACATCTGTGCAAAACTCGATCAATGTTGCTTAAGGAATCATCAAAAGAAGTCCTGTAAATGGAAAAAACATCCATGAATACCTCATCTATCTTTTCACAAAAGTCAGAGAATATAGCAGTCATACATCTTTGAATGGTAGCAGGTGCATTACATAAACCAAAAGGCATACACCTATAAGCATAAGTTCCATAAGGACAAGTAAAGGTGGTTTTCTCTTGATCTTCTTTAGACACAGGTATTTGAGAAAAGCCAGAATATCCATCAAGGAAACAAAAGTATCTATGCTTAGATAATGTTTCTAACATTTGATCAATAAAAGGCAAGGGGTCCTAATCTTTTCTAGTAGCTTTATTTCATTTTCTAATATCAATTACCATCCTATAACCAGTTACAGTTCTTTCTGGGATGAGTTCATTTTTATCATTAGGAACCACGATAATACCTCCTTTCTTAGGAACACAATGAACAAGACCTACCCATCTACTATCAGCTATAGGATAAATTATACATGCGTCAAGAACCTTTAATATTTCAGTTGTTACCACATCCTTCATCTTAGGATTCAAACGGCGGTGGTGATCAATGATTGGTTTAGCATTATGCTCCATATTAATCTTGTACTGACATAGAGTGGGACTAATGCCCTTAAGATCATCAAGAGTATATCCAATAGCAGTGTGATGCTTCCTCGGAGTTTTAAGTAATCTCCTTTCTTCATGCTCTGAAAGGTTAGCATTGATAATAACATGATATATCTTATTTTCATCCAGATAAGCATATTTCAATGTATCCTGAATCTCTTTAATTCAAACACAAGATCACTCTTAGGTGGTAGAGGATCTCCAAGAGTTTCAATAGGTAAATTATGTTTAAGGATAGGTGCTTGTTTTAATAATATCTCATTTATTTCATTTCTTTCATTCATATGCATATTATTGTCATGGTCTAGCAAATATTGTTCTAATGGATCAGTAGCAGAGACGGAAATAGAAGCAAGACCAATAATTTCATCTTTACTAGATGATTCTTTCTCATGTGGTTGTCTACAAAACTTAGAGAAGTTAAACTCATGAGATACATCACCAAACTTAACTCTAACATTTTCTTTAACACAATCAATTTCAACATTAACGGCATTCAAGAAAGGCCTACCAAATATAATGGGACAAAAATTATCTTGTTGTGAATCGAGTACTAAGAAATCAGTAGGGTATTTGATCTTACCACACAAGGCTTCAACATCTCGAACAATCCCAAGTGGTGAAATAGTATCTCTATTTGCAAGCTTAATAGTAACATCAATGTCCTCAATCTCAGCAGGTGCAATGTCATTCATAATTTCTTGATGTAAATTAAATGGAATAGCACTCACACTAGCACCGATGTCACATAAACCACGATAGCAATGATCACCAATTTTAACAGAAATAACAGGCACGCCAACTACTGGCTTTTTTATCTAACATATCTTGTTCATTTCTAGTAGGTTTAGCAATTCTAGAAGCCTCATCGTAGAAGTAAATAACATGCCCATGAATATTATCAACCAAGAGATCTTTAACCATTGCAATATTATGTCCCACTCTAATTTGTTCAGAGGGTCTAGGTGTTCTAATATTACTTTTATTAACCACAGTCGTAGCTTTAGCATGTTCCTTAATCCTAACAGGGAAAGGAGGTTTCTTAATATAAGCAGTAGGCACAACTGGATCAACATTATAAATAATTGTTTCACCTTTAGCTATAACAGGTTCTTCACAATTTCCTACAATAGGAGGATGGAACTTAAACCACTTCTCCTTAGGAGATCAATATGAGTAGCAAATGATTCAGAAAAGGAAGCCACTATCTCAGAGTCAAGTCCATATTTAGTACTAAACTTATGAAAAGCATTAGTTTCCATGAAACTTAACACAATCAAACTCAAGTTTTATACCTGACACTTTACCTTTGTCGAATTCCCAATCTTCAGAGTTGCATTTAATTCTTTCAAGGAGACCCCATTTGAATTCAATAGTTTTCTTCATAAAGGGACCAACAGAAGAAGTATCGAGTATGGATTGATCATTATGAGAAAGTCGAGCATAAAAGTTTTGTATAATTATTTCTCTTGAGAGCTCATGATTGGGGCATGTGTGCATCATATATTTAAGCCTCCCCCAAGCTTGAGCGATACTTTCTCATTCACGAGGCCAAAATAATATATATATATATATATATATATATATATATATATATATATATATATATAAAAAATTCGGATCACGATGAGCCAAATGCATAGGATAGAACTTCTGATGAAATTCCAATTTCAATCGGTTCCAATCCATGTTCCAATATCATCCAATAGCCTATACCATGTCAATGCATTTCCCTTCAAAGATAAAGGGAATACCTTCTTCTTAACTCCATCCTTGGATAAACCTGCAAGTTTAAACAATCCACAAATTTCATCCACATAGATTAAGTGCATATTAGAATGTACTATTCCATCTCCTGCATAAGGATTAGCTTGCAGTTTCTCTAACATACCCGAAGGAATCTAATAATAAATATTTTCAGTAGGTTCGGTAGGTTGAGGAGCAACTCCTATTGCTTCCAGTCAAGGTGAAGATACCTCAAACAAGCCCCTCGAAGGATTATTTTCCATAGTGACAAAGTGATAGTAAATTTCAGCACGCAATATAAATGGTTCCTTACCAAATTCCATTTACCAAAGGCGCTTCAGTCCCCGGCAACAGCGAGAGACAAAAGTCTTGATGACCCACAAGTATAGGGGATGTATCGTAGTCCTTTCGATAAGTAAGAGTGTCAAACCCAATGAGGAGTAGAAGGAAATGATAACTGGTTTTTAGCAAGGCATTCTTTGCAAGTGTTGAAAGTAGTGGTAATAGATAGTTTTGTAGCAAGGTAATTCATAATAAGTACTCCCTCCGTTCCAAAATAGATGACCCAACTTTGTACTAAAGTTAGTATAAAGTTGAGTCATCTATTTTGGAACGGAGGGAGTAATAAGTAGCAATAGTAGAAAGGTGCAGCAAGGTGGCCCAATACTTCGTATAGAAAAGGACAAGTCAGAAAGTTCTCTTATACAAAGCAAGGTGCTCTCAAGGACACATGTGAATTATCATCTAGTCACGTTCATCATGTTTAGTTGATTCGCATTCGCTACTTTGATAATTTGATATGTGGGTGGACCGGTGCTTGGGTGTTGTTCTTAGTTGAACAAGCAACTCACTTATGATTACCCCCTCTCTCAAGTATTCGTAACTATGAAAAAAGAATTAAGATAAGTCTAACCATAGAATGAAACATATGGATCCAAATCAAACCCTTATGAAATAACGCATAAACTAGGGTTTAAGCTTCCGTCACTCTAGCAACCCATCATCTAATTATTACTCCACAATGCCTTCCCCTAGGCCCAATTATAGTGAAGTTTCATGTAGTCGACGTTCACATGACACCGCTAAAGGAAGCAATAACATGCATATCATCATAATATAGAACGAATACCAACTTCACACAATTACTTATAACAAGACTTCTTCCATGTCCTCAAGAAAAAAAGTAACTACTCACGAATCATATTCATGCTCAAGATCAAAGGGGTATTGAATATGCTTGAGGATCTGAACATTTAATCTTCCACCAAATAAACCAACTAGCATCATCTACAAGATGTAATCAACACTACTAGCAACCCACAGGTACCAATCTGAGGTTTTGGGACAAAGATTGAATACAAGAGATGAACTAGGTCTGCGATGAGATGGTGCTCGTGAATATGTTGATGAAGATTGGTCCTCCCGTGATTAGAGGATTGTTGGTGATGTCGATGTTTCGATTTCCCCCTCCCAGAGGGAAGTTTCCCCGGCAGACTCACTACGCCGGAGAGCAAAAGTGCTCCAGCCCAGGTTCCGCCTCGAGACGGCGGCGCTTCATCCCAAAAGTCTTCTTCTTATTTTTTTTCTAGGGCAATTGGCTTCATATAGCAGAAGATGGGCACTAGAGGCCTGCCAGGGGGCCCACAAGCTCAGTAGGCGCACCGAGGGGGGTAGGGCGCGCCCCTGAGCTTCTTGCTCCCTGGTGGCCCACTCCTGGTATTTCTTCCACCAATATTTTTTATATATTCCAAAATAATTCTCCATAAATTTTCAAGTCATTTGGAGTTGTGCAGAATAGCTATCTCTGTTGTACCCTTTTCCGATCCAGAATTCTAGCTGCCGGCAATCTCACTCTTCATGTGAAACTTGCAAAATAAGAGAGAAAAGGCAAAGAATAGTATCATAAAGTGAAATAATGACCCAAAACATAACAAATAACTGTAGGAAAACATAATGCAAAATGGATGTATCATGGTTTTAATCTCCTCCCTCTAATTCTCCGGCGACGATTAGCTCTGGACGGCGCAGCACTGCCGGATCTTGAAGGCTGCACACTTGCAACCAAGTAGAGAGGTCATGCTTTTGGTCTTAGGTTCAAGGGACTATTCGCGGGCGGTATGAGGGATCGTTCATTGACGGTTTGAGAGACTCCAAGTACGATCTACACCGACACGTTCTTCTTTCGCTGCAACTCGGTGATGGTAATGATCGTGATCCCAAACGTTGTGCAACTTCATATTGATCTTGGGTGATCGTAGGTGCAATTCTTTTTGTTTTCTACTATATTTCCCAGCATTTATGCATCAAATCAAAATTTGTTCAATGTGCGAGTATAATTAAATGATTATATAGCACTAAGAATGAATAAATAATCTAGAATTTCATGATGGGACCAAATAATATTCACACATCAATAGAAACAATAATAAATTTCTAACAACAACAACAATTACACCAAGACAAAGGGACTCATTGGTGTCATAATAATCCCTTTTCTCTTTTGTTTCTATTTTCTTAGGTAATGAAAGCAATCAATTCCATATGAGACATGGTACAACTACAATTCATACACAATCTGCACTCACATAACCATGCATTATATTCAATCTATACGACTAGCACACAATCTACAATAGTCAAATAACCATGTTCTTCCCCTTATCAGCAACACCTGGAAAAAATGAACAGGTGGTTAGTAAATTCATGGGAACATGGACAACAGGGGAAGAACAGAACAAGGGAAGAGGAGAAACTTGGCTGGGTAAGGAAAGAAAGAGAAAGAAGGGGATCCAGGGGAGGAGAAGAAGATGGAAGAGGAAGGGGAAGAAGATGACAGAGGAGAAGGGGAAGAAGATGGCAGGTGGTGGAGGGGCTGCGCTGGCCAGCGAGATGGCCGAGATGCATGGGAGGCACGTCGGCCAGCGAAATGGCCAAGATGGAAGGCGCGCTGCTCAGCAAGATGGCCCGGATGAAACGGTTGCGCCGGCCAGATGCAGCAGCGGCGCCACCTCGTGCGGCAAAGGAAGGAGTTCCACGGGGGAGGGAAAGGGGCGGCAGCCGCGAGAGCTTGAAGCTCCGCCACCACTAGAGAAAGGAGGGGGGAGGAGGGCCATGGCGTGGGGATCCATACCTGCATCGCTGCTGGTTGGGGCTTGCGTCTCGCGCGGAGGAATGGCAGGTCGCGAGCGAGACCTGTCTCGAAATGTTACGTTTTGCGGGACTTGGTCAATTCAACCCAAATCCGAGGCTCGGACTCCGTATCGCGTGTGCGCGCTTGGAGGCTAATTTGTCTTTGTATCTGGCCCGTTTCAGTTTGCTCCATTCGGTATACTCCCTCCGTCCCATAATATAAGAATGTTTTTCACACTACACTAGTGTCAAAAATGTTCTTATATTATGGGACGGAGGTAGTGTCAAAAATGTTCTTATATTATGGGACGAAGGGAGTACATCCAAACATCTGAATTGGCAAGTAGTCAATAGCGTATCCAATTTGAAGGGTCTAATTCAGACATCCGAACACCGTGTTAGTGTTTTTTACCACTGTCGATTTCTCGGTGCGGTGATTTTTGCCATGTTTCGTAAGTAGGTGGTTTTTCGCCAATAATCCTAGACGTACAGAGGTTTACGTGGTTGTTACGGGCGAGGCAGATTGTGATTCGTCAATAATCTCTCTGCTTCCCTGAATTTTAGGGGGGGGGGGCATCCCCCAACTAATAATATGTCTCCAAATCACCTCCCTTGTAATCTCCTGTAAAAAAGCACATATATGTAACATTACTGGTTTTTTTGCTAATGATGACACGATTGTGGTGGTTGTGCATTTTACTCATTGGCGGATTGGCATGGGCGACACTAGGGTTTGATGGGAGGTGGTTGTGGCACGTGCATGAATACTTCATGGTTGTCATCGGTAAGGTCAAGCCGACTCTGGTAGGGGAGCGACGAGTACGACACGTCGGCGGTCGTTTTAGCGGCGGTAGTGGTCCCTCAGTGATGTAGAGACCTGAATGTAACTGTTATTATGTTTGAGGTGCTTTATACGAACTTTTATTAGATTTGGATTTTTTGTAAAAATGAAAATGAAAATTGAAGAGCCAATTGGATGGCCTTTTTGGCAGTCGGACTTGTCCGGGCCACCAAATGAAGGAGAATGGGCGCCCTTGGGACCCGTATGTCCTTGCACAGAATGGAAATTGGCGGTACGTACACCTCTTCAGTTTTGACCCAACCAAGGTCCGAAGGGCCAAACAAATTTGGAGTTCTATTCATCTTACCTCAAGAAATATCTATCTCTGCATGTGCCTGAGTTTATATAAGTATTATCTAGTTGTACTGGTCTGTATACAAAGAAAATATACTACCAGAGATTTCGTCCTTTAGCTGAGCATGCACCTGAGAACTTGCCAAGTAAACTTAGTTAATTATTACAGTACGGAGTAAGTACTAGAGCATCTCCAAAGCGAATTCTCAAACCGTCCGCGTTCATGCAAACAACATGGTCCAGACGTATTTTGTCATCCAATGATCATGTATCTCAAATTGGAAGCAAATTGGGAGGCTTTGTGGAGTCCATACAACAGCCACATAAAACTCCGACACCTCCAGCCCACTTAAATCCCTCTTCCGGTCCCATTCTTTTCTACTCCATCCATGCATGCCCTCCTTTGCATGCGTGCCCTCCTCCTTTGACGCTGTCGTTGTACCTCTCCGGACGTCCGCAACCACCATCCACACGCCCGCTCACCTCCGAGGATCCATCCGCAGCTATGTACCCTCCGACCCCTTGTCGACGACATCCATGGCGATCACCACGCTTGACAGGTGTTTGGTAAAATGCCATTAAGCTTATTTTTGAACTTCATGTCGTTTTTTAGAGTATGAAGGATGGCGGGTTACTCGAGCATGGAGGATGAGTTGTTGTGCGATGCCTGGTTGACTGTATCCGCGGATTGTAGGCAGGAGCGGAAGGGGGCTCTTCTGGCAACGCGTGCATGGTTCGTTTCACGGGTGAAAGCACATTGCGCCCTATGACATGCACATCATCCATGAAAGCAACGTGAAGTCGTTAGCATATCGATGGTACACCATCCAGACCATCATCGCCAAGTTTCGTAAAGCGGTTGATCGGCTAGAGGCATTGTGGCCATTGCGCGCGGCAGTCATGGAGATTGTAAGTTTTGCTTCTTCTTGCTTAACTTTTTTTTCATGGTATATCATAAGGATCATATTACAAGTCACGTATGACTTGGCAATACTGAAAAGATAACAGAATACTAGCCTATGCAAAAGCACCACCAGCTAAGAAGTATAATTATAAACAAGACTGAAGAATCCTTTGAGCTTGACACCGACGTTCGTCACCTGCCTCTAGCATCACCACAACTGTCACCAAAAAAACTGATGGATCACCTCCATACATGAGCTCGACGCGGCTCCATGGCTTATATGCAGCTTTGTTAACCTCCAAGGTGGCTCGTCAAAGACGAAACAATTACCGTCGAACAAATCAGACCGGGGCGACACCACAGACACGCCATAGAACTTCAGATCTGGCACGTCCACACAACTAAGACGTCGGAGGAGAAAACCATACCTGCAATCCACAAACCACAAACCCAACGCACAATCCATCATCTTCCAGATGTCGTCAATGTAGACCACAATCTGCATCCGTTCTTGGACTACCTCTCAAGCTCCGCGCCGGAGCTGGAGCAAACGTCGTCGCAATGAAAGAGCCCAAGGACACAGGTCCAACACGAGGATGTTGCCACCGCCACACCATCCTCGCGTGAACAGACTGGTTTCCAAATTCATACCTAACCACAGGACCGATCACCTCGTCGAAGTAGGATCTGAAGAATCTTAATTCGGCGCCGCCATTGCCACCACCGAAGTCACAACGATGAACAACCTAAAAAACTAAACTATGAGTCTGAAAATGATCCACATGCGTGGATCCGGCGACCCCCCTCACCCCCGACGACCGAGGTCGCTGGCGGAGGGGAGCCACCGGAGGGCAGCGGCAGGGAGTCAAAAGCGACTACGTTCTTTTTGCTCAACTTATCGATTGATTGATTTATTCACTCAATATTGCTCTACACATTGTGCAACCTATACGCATTGCCGTGATTAACACTGGCTAGAGGGCAGACTTTTTAGACACATACATTGTTGGATGAAGCTCATGGGCAGTATGTGTGGGACAAAATGATCCGTTCATGAAATACTTGTTGAACATCGGGTTAATCAAAGTAGGCATTTGAAATATTTCTTGTTGAATTGAACTATTGTTGTTCTAGAATTATTTGCATGCTATGGATGGATAATTTGTGTTATTTTCTATCTGAATTTTCATGAATTTCATCATGTTTGATGAATTTCTTTCGGTTAGTTGAAATGCGGTTTGAAATGTGTACGGGTATCATTGGAAGGCCGTCTCCCACATCCATGTCGGTAGATTGGTCCTCATTATCCATGGACGGATGCAATGTCTGGTTTGCGTGTCAGCGTTGGAGATGCCCTAAGATAATATCATTAGGGATCTTGTTAATTATAAACGTCTGCATATCCCAAGAATGATCGAACTCTTCCATGAAACTTGAGGCCAAGTGCACACGCACCTTCACTCGCGGGGTACCACACGTAATTGATTGTTTAATCTTATTTATAACCCATACATTAATCAGTGATTGATTCCTTAATCTTCCTCGTAACTTAGTCTATCGAAAGCATTGGTAGTTACTGTTAAGCGAGCTCATGTAGTATGCACTTCTATGGAGGCTCGAGATTGACACCAATTAGGATTCACTTGTTTGGGATAAATGTGTTGTCAAAACTGCTAGTATGTGCTATTTTTTGGGAAATGCCATCATGGCTTCTTTATTGAAATTTAAATAAAGCTTACACCGTTCATGAGAAGTTCGAGAATAAAATCTGGAGGTTCATCGACCCAACTACAAGAAAAAATGTTCTCAAAACTATGTCTAGCAATCCTGTGAGCGATAGAGTTTTCCTCCTGTAAGCAACGACAAAACTAGACACTCCCAATAGAAGCAATCAAGTCCATGCAATCAGCAAAGATTGGAGCACTTTCATTCCACCATGTAGTGTTTGTGCAAGCATCAGTAACCTCAGAAGAATCAGATTCCGCAATGATTTGGTTGATACCCAAAGAAGAAACGAAGGACGGACCATGCTTCACGGCCAATGCTTCCAATGTAGAGGTTTCAGATGCATAAGGGATAAACGAGCAAGCTGCAGCCACAAATTTACCACGGGAATCCCTAATCACTGCTGCAGTTGCGCCCATAATTATGTCACTATGGTATGAAGCATCAATGTTCAGTTTGAGTTGATCCATACATGGTTTTTTCCACTTCTCAACCTCTCTTGTTGTACACCTTTGATTAGCTTTCACATAAGCATTGCACAATGCCAAGATAGACATCATCCAATTAGCAGCAGGTGGAACCTTTTGTGAATGTGTTGTTTGACGACGGATCCACCACAAGTACCAGCAGACTGTAGCTATCACCTCAGCCACTCCACATTTTGGAAACCACGATACTGATCTGATGATGATTCAAGTAATTCTTCCATCATTTCTGAACCTAATCTGTCTACAGCAAAAGATGTCATAATCCGCTCTTCAAGCTTCAGTTCTTTCCAAAGGTGTTGAGCTGGCAAACACTCAAAGAGAAGATGTGAAATATCATCAAGATGATTATGGCACATGGGGCATAAGGGATCTGTCCCTATGTGGCGATTTACAAGTATAACTTTCACCCGGAGTGTCGCATGAAGAGCCCTCCAACAAAACATTTTTATTTTACCAAGAACCGCAAGCTTCCAGATTTTACTCCATATAGGATTTGAACCTGGGGATGAAGATGCAAACTGTTGTGAATTATTTCCAAATTGGTGTCTCCACTCCACATGATATGCCGACTTGACAGAGAAAGTTCTGGATTTATTAAAGTGCCACGTCACGAAGTCCTCGAACCTGTTTGGGCTGAGTGGTATCCTTAAAATCCGTGCAACATCTACCACAGAAAAATGTCCCGAATCAAGTTCTCATCCCATTGACCTGTCCCTGGATCGATTAGGTCTAACACCCTATCAATCAGGACAACCCCCCGCTCAGAGATAATCCTCCTATTTGGGCTTGTTGGAATCCACAGGTCTCTCCAGATGTTGATGGACTCGCCACTTCCCACATGCCAGATGTAACCTCCTTTAAAAGTTTGAATACCCGCAACTATAATTTGCCATGTGAAAGACGAACCCTTCTTGGGGCCAGCTTCAAGGATATCTTGGTTTGGGTAATACTTTGCCTTCGAGATCCTAGCACAAAGAGACTTGGGATTGACTATCAAATATCGCACCTGCTTTGCCAACATGGCCAAATTAAAAGAGTGAAAATCTTGAAACCCCATGCCCCCTTGATTCTTAGGGAAACAAAGCTTCCACCAAGCGAACCAATGCATTTTTCTCCCATTGTCATCATCTCCCCACCAGAATTTTGCTATAACATCACACATGTCCTTACAAATTCCCTTAGGTAATTTGAATACAGAGATAGCGTAAACTGGAATTGCTTGCACCACTGACTTCAACAAGGTTTCTTTACCAACACTGGAGAAATTTTTCTCTGTCCACCCATTAATTCTTTGCAGAATTCTCTCCACCAGATGTTTAAAGCAGTCACTTCTGTCAATCCCTACAAGAGCTAGAAGACCCAAATATTTATCTGACAAAGCTTCATTATCAATGTTTAACTGGAAACATATGTCTGCTCTCATATCTGCTGAAGTATTAGGGCTGAAGAAAATGCTGCATTTTACTAGACTCACCAGTTGTCCCGAATTTGCACAATATGTGTCCAGTACCTGCTGTAAGGAAGTTGCATTGTTCATATCCGCTTTCATGAGAATAAGGGAATCATCAGCAAATAATAGGTGTGAAATTGATGGTGCATTCCTGCACACCCTAATCCCATTGATGCCACCAACTTCTTCAAATAGCAAAAGACTAGATAAAGCTTTTGAACATAACAAAAACAGGTAAGGGGAAAGAGGGTCTCCTTGCCGAAGACCCCTAGTGGGGATAAACTCCTCTGTTTCTTGAGAGTTGAACCTGACATTATATTTTACAAAGGAAACACAACTGATAATGGGGTCCACCCATGGATCATTGAACCCAAGCTTTAGCATCATAGATTTCAAAAAAAAATCCATCCCACTCTATCATAAGCCTTATGCATATCCAACTTTACTGCACACAATACATCCTTCGTCTTTCTTTTATTTTTAATGGTGTGAATACTATCATATGCCACTAGGACATTATCAGTAATTAGTCTACCTGGTACAAAAGCACTTTGGGTGGGGGCAATAATGTATGGCAATATAGATTTCAATCTGATGGAGAGCATTTTAGATATTATCTTGTAAACTACATTACACAAACTTATCGGGCAATGTCGCGTAATTGATTCTATAGAATCAACCTTTGGAATAGGCACAATATTAGTATCATTCCACCCATCCGAAATATGTCCACTCTGAATAGCTGCTAGAACCTCATTAGTTATTTCTTGTCCAATTAAATGCCAACACCTTTTGAAACGATATTGCATGTAAACCATCTGGCCCCGACGCCATTAGGTCGCCTATGCTGAAAGCTGCATGTTTAACATCCTTCGCCGTAAAGGGTGCCATTAGGCATTCATTCATAGCTTCATCAACTTTTGGTGCAATTTTTATCAATAGATTAGGATCTATAGCATCAACTTGAGACGTAAACAGGTTAGCAAAATAATCTCTTATATGAGGGTTCAACAGATTTGTACCTTCCAACCAATTCCCCTTTTCATTTTTTAAGTCTCTTGATAAGATTTTTCTTTCTCTGTTGTGAAGCACAACCCTGAAATAAATGGGTATTACGATCTCTGTTCTTAAGCCAGTTTACACACGACCGCTTTTGTAGTGTATCTCCTCCAGTTACAAGAGTTCTTCTATCTCCATCGTTAGCTTTCTTTTTTTCTCTTCATTTGTGTCATCCATCTGAGCCCTCATAACCCCGTCTAGTTATTTTTGTTTCCGTCTTAATTTCTTCATTGGCCTTTTCAGAAGAAAAAAAATGATCCCAAGCATGCAGCCCATCATGTGGAAATGTCCCAGCTTTCTGAGGATGCTACTATCAGGAGCTTGTTGCTGCACATCAGTCCAAGCATTCTCAACTACCTCTGAAAAGAGGGCTCTTGCAGCCACCTCACCTCAGAACGAGGCTTGTGAATCTGCGTTGCAATACCACCCAGCTAGTGGTAAGACGTATCAAGAAGAATCGGTCGATGATCCGATGCTGCAAAACCGATATGAATTAGCACTGCATCAGGGAACATATTTGACCAATCATGGTTTGTTACCCCATGATCCAGACGTTCATGAATATGTCCGGGTCTCCATGTGAATTTGTCTCCCCCGAAACCGACGTCTTCCAGGTCACAACCCTGCAAAGCATCTTGAAATTCACGCATATATCTTTGTGGTCTGGGATTACCACCCTCTTTCTCTTTATTGAACAGAATTTCGTTGAAGCCACCCAAAAGAAGGCAAGGAAGATTATGTTGAGCCTTAAGAGTTCTTAAGCGCTGGCATGTTAAGTATTTCTCTGCCCATTTAAACTCACCATAGAAACCAGTGAACCTCCACTCTCTTTGAGCATCTTCCACAATATGTACATCAATATAATTTGAGTGGGCAAAAAGAATCTGAACATTTACTTCTCTTTTCCAAAAAATAATAAGGCCTCCCATTCTGCCATCACTGGGGAAAATAGCTTTAAAATCCATCTTCATATGCCTCCGCAAGGACGTTGCTGGATAATCATCAAGGTGGGTTTCCGACAAAAAAACCACCTCAGGGTTACACTGCTTCTGCACGTCCAAATGTGGTGAGAAATGTTGTTTGGCAAGTTAGAGGCAGGACTAGTTATTTTGACTAGGTGGACGACGACATCAGTGTTCGGTCAGTTTTTTCAAACCCAATTGGCTTCCTCGAACGACACTTGTACGTTCGAGCTGGCCATACCCCTCGTATCCAGCCCATCTATAAGGCGGGCAAGACGCGGAGGACCGGCCCATGCTGGCCCGCATCGACCACACTCTATCTCCACTAAAATCCTCTAATCGAACCCTACCTCACAGCAATACTCTCTGCTTCACTCTCCGTCGATTTCCCTCCCCTTAAAGTCCCCTCCTCTCCCAATGTCAAGCACCGACAGTGCATCCGGCTGCAATAACACCTCCTGTCGATTAGGACGCCCTTATCTGCAAGGTAGAGGTGAACGACAATGGGGAGGTTGTCGTCTGCACCATGTTGCAATAGTCACGGGCGGACATGGGTGGTAGCTCGAGCTCCGCACCGTCCCTTGTTGCCCGTCGACGCGTTGTTGGCCCATGCACCGGGTGGTACGCTCCGCTACCTTGAGGCCCTTTCCAAACCCTCCGACAGCTGCTCTTCACAGTCATTGGTGAGTGCTCGTGCCCGTGCCGCCGTGGATGCGGGCGCCTGAATTAGAGGCGCGTGTCGCACGTCGCAAGAGGCAGTGGGCAAGGAGAGGGTCATTGTGTGATACATCTCCAACGTATCTATAATTTTTTTATTGTTCCATGTTGTTAAATTATCACTCTCTGATGTCTTACAATCATTTTATAATAAATTTATATCATTTTTTGGGACCAACCCATTAACATAGTGCCTAGTGCCGGTTGTTGTTTTTTGCTTGTTTTTTTACTTCGTAGAATATCCCTATCAAATGGAGTCCAAATGCAGTGAAACTTTTTGGAGATTTGTTTTGGACTAGAAGACTGAAGGAAATATGCCCTAGAGGCAATAATAAAGTTATTATTTATTTCCTTATTTCATGATAAATGTTTATTATTCATGCTAGAATTATATTAACCGGAAACATAATACATGTGTGAATACATAGACAAACATAGTGTCACTAGTATGCCTCTACTTGACTAGCTCGTTTATCAAAGATGGTTATGTTTCCTAGCCATGGACAAAAGAGTTGTCATTTGATTAACGGGATCACATCATTAGGAGAATGATGTGATTGACATGACCCATTCTGTTAGCCTAGCACTTGATCGTTTAGTATACTACTATTGCTTTCTTCATGACTTATACAAATTTCCTACAACTATGCGATTGTGCAACTCCCGTTTACCGGAAGAACACTTTGTGTGCTACCAAACGTCACAACGAATCGGGTGATTATAAAGGTGCTCTACGGTGTTTCAAGGTACATGTTGGGTTGGCATAATTCGAGATTAGGATTTGTCACTCCGATTGTCGGAGAGGTATCTCTGGGCCCTCTCGGTAATACTCATCACCTAAGCCTTGCAAGCATGTAACTAATGAGTTAGTTATGAGATGATGTATTACGGAACGAGTAAAGAGACTTTCCGGTAACGAGATTGAACTAGGTATTGGATACCGACGATCGAATCTCGGACAAGTAACATACCGATGACAAAGGGAACAACGTATGTTGTTATGCGGTTTGACCGATAAAGATCTTCGTAGAATATGTAGGAGCCAATATGGGCATCCAGGTCCCGCTATTGGTTATTGACCAAGAATAGTTCTAGGTCATGTCTACATCGTTCTCGAACCCGTTGGGTCCGCACGCTTAAGGTTTCGATGCGATGCTTATATTATGAGTTTATGAGTTTTGATGTACCGAAGGAGTTCGAGTCCCGATGAGATCGGGGACATGACGAGGAGTCTCGAAATGGTCGAGACGTAAAGATCGATATATTGAACGACTATATTCGGAGTTCGGAAAGGTTCCGAGTGATTCGGTATTTTTCGAGTACTGGAGAGTTACGGAATTCGCCGGGAGAAGTATTGGGCCTTATTGGGCCTCAAGGAAAGAGAGGGCTGCCTAGGGCAGGCCGCATGCCCCAAGGCCTAGTCCGAATTGACTAGGGAGGCCGCACCCCTCCTTCCTTCCCTTCTCTCTTCCCTTCCTAGTCTCCTACTCCTACTACATGGAAGGACCCCTAGTTGGACTAGGAAGGGGAATCCTACTCCCGGTGGGAGTAGGACTCCCCATGGTGCGCCCTCCTAGGGCCGGCCTCCTCCTCCCTCCCTCCTTTATATACGGGGCAGGGGCACCCCATAGATACACAAGTTGATCTACGGATCGTTCCTTAGCCGTGTGCGTGCCCCTTCCACCATATTCCACCTCGGTCATATCGTCGCAAGCTTAGGCGAAGCCTGCGCCGTAGAACATCAAGATCGTCACCACGCCATCGTCTTGACGGAACTCTCCCTCGACACTCGGCTGGATCGGAGTTCGAGGGACGCCATCGAGCTGAACGTGTCAACTCGGAGGCTCCGTACGTTCGGTGCTTGGATCGGTCGGATCGTGAAGATGTACGACTACATCAACCGCGTTGTGCTAACGCTTTCGCTTTCGGTCTACGAGGGTACATAGACAACACTCTCCCCTCTCGTTGCTATGCATCACCATGATCTTGCGTGTGCGTAGGAATTTTTTTGAAATTACTACGTTACCCTACAAAGACAACTTGGGAGCCAAGGAAGCACGAGAGGGGAGGCCCGCGGGGCACACAAGACACCAGGGCGTGCCAGAGGCCCCTAGCGCGCCCTGATGGGTTGTGGGGCCCATGGGGGTCTCCTTTACTGCCTCTCAGCTCTATAAATACCCAAATATTGTAGAAACCCTAGGGGAGTCGATGAAACACAATTCCAGCCGTCGTAAGTTCCAGAATCACGAGATCTAATCTAGAGACCTATTCCGGCACTCTGCCGGAGGGGAACATGATCACGGAGGGGTTCATCATCCTCATTGGTGCTCCTCTGATGATGCGTGAGTAATTCACCATTGACCTACGGGTCCGTAGGCAGTAGCTAGATGGCTTCTTCTCTCTTTTTGATTCTCAATACAATGTTCTCCTCGTTGTTCTTGGAGATCTATTTGATGTAATGACTTTTTGTGGTGTGTTTGTTGCGATCCGATGAAGTTCGAATTTATGATTAGATCTATATCCATGAATATTATTTGAGTCTTCTTTGATCTCTTATATGCATGATTATCTATAGCCTTGTATTTCTTCTCTGAAACTTTGGTTTGGTTTGTCCAACTAGATTGATTTTTCTTGCAATGGGAAGAGGTGCTTTGTGATGGGTTTGATCTTGCGGTGTGCTCACCCAGTGACAGAAGGGGTAGCAAGGCACGTATTGATCGTTGCTATTAAGGATAAAAAGGTGGGGTCTATTCCTACATGAATAGATCTTTTCTACATCATGACATTGTTCTTATTGCATTACTCTGTCTCTCCATGAACTTAATACACTAGATGCATGCTGGATAGCGGTCGATGTGTAGAGTAATAGTAGTAGATGCAGGCAGGAGTCGGTCTACTAATCTTGGACGTGATGCATATATTCATGATCATTGCCTGGATATCGTCATAATTATTTGTTCTTCTATCAATTGCCCAACAATAATTTGTTTACCCACCGTATGCTATTTTCTCGAGAGAAGCCACGAGTGAAATCTACAGCCCCCGGGTCTATCTTTTATCATATTGTTTTTAGATCTATTATTCCCATAACCCGAAAATACCTTGCTGCAATTTTTCTTTACTTATTTTATTCCGTGTTTTATTCAAATCTATTTATCCAATCTCATACAATTTAATCTATCTTTTTACCATGGAGGGATCGACAACCCCTCTTATGCGTTGGGTTGCAAGTATTTGTTCTTTGTGTGCAGGTACCGTTTACATAGTGTTTCTTTGTTCTCCTACTGGATTGATAACCTTGGTTTCATAACTGAGGGAAATACCTACCATAGCTATACTACATCATCCCTTCCTCTTTAGGGAAATATCAACGCAGTTTCAAACCACATCATGGTGGCGGAGGCAGCTTCCTCCCGCCGACGGTTGATGTGGAGGACTACAACTGCTATGATGACTCTAATGATGCCCCTCCCACCGTCGATGCCTACGCGGAGGACTAGATCCACTCCGGTGACTGCAAGGGGAAGGACGCAGCGAGGAAATGGTGATTTTCTACACCCATGTCCGTCTACATTTGGCATTTGGTTAATTTTAGTTTGAATCCATGTCCATTTGCCGGTGATGAACTGCCTCTTTTTGTCCAATGAAATGTGATGCTATGTCTGTATGGATTTATGTTGATCTATGTCCGATTGTTTGTAGTGTTTGTATGTTGATGTACATAGTTTCTCCCATGTTTCATGGATAGCATGGATTTGGGGGGGCGGGTATGAGGTACACGGTTGTGGACACATATATTTGAGGGGTGATCGATCACTATCCGCGGACACGTTCGGGCGCGTCCACGGATGTTTAGGAGATCGAACTTGCTAGGTCTGGCTGTAGATGCTCTTAGTTAGCCATGTGGTTGTAAATTGTGAAAGAACTGTCCTAGGATTTTGGAAAAGTATAGTTTTGTTGATGGAATTCTAGTTGGCCGACCTCAAGAACGACGACGAATGGGACAACAAGGTGATGAAGCTCGAAGCTTGGGCCATGGGGCATGGATGAGTGACGAAGCTCGAATGAGGTGACGTCGATTCAATGGGGCATTGGGAGTATAAATCCTAAGAGACATAGTTAGATTTTCTCTTCAAAACAGAGAACTTATGATTTGCTTCATCTATTAATTAAGAAGAGAATAGAGTTTATTTGTTCAACAAGTTTCCCTCATACCGCACAAAAATGATTAATCTCGCAATACAATTGTCCGTAGCTTTGTTGCCCTAGAGGTTAACTAAATATTTGCCTTGCCATGCTGGCGTTGAGAACTAGTAATAAGTATTTTCCTCAATTGAGAACCAAGGTTTATCAAACCAGTATAAGTTCTACAACAAATAAAATCCTCGGTACCTGAAGACAAAACACAAGACACTCTTGCCCCCAACGTTTGAAGAAGGTTATCAAACTTCCTGTCCTGCTAGTTACAAGGGTAAATTGCACGGTGTGGTAGCAATTTATAGATAGATAAAATAAATAAAGAGTTAAATCAAAGAAAAGTATTTTTGATGATGTTTTCAGTAAAGGAAAATAGAGCCACGGAGCCATAGGTTCACTGGAGGCATCTCTTCGAACAAAATAAATGTGGTGTGGTGAAAAAATTATGGTTGGGCATCGATTAAATTGCAATATTTATATTTATGACTATGATCATTCATGGAATAATCTTGCATAGTAATTATGTCTGTGATATAATGTGGACTGTTATCCAACTGCATTTACTACTAATACTCCACCCAAGGCCGCTATCCAACATGCATCTCGAAGTATTAAGGTTACAATAATAGAGCACTACAATAAGCATGATGACATAATGTAGATAGTAAAACTATGATACAAGTGTGATAAGAAACCATCGTTCGAATCTCTAAGGCTCAGATGCGAGAATGCAGACTAATTGCCTGCCATTGGTCAACCTCTACAACTCTCACCGCGATGATCTCTCGGTTGTGGCACCGATTCTTGCTGAACTTGGAGAGCTAGATTCATCTTTTATTCATTTTCTAATTCAACACGTACCTAGATCAGCAAATTTACTGACCTATCTTTGTGTGAGGCGTGCTTGTACAGTGATGGTTACGGATAGCTGGCTAGATTCTGAACCTACTCATAATCAACAACCTTCTGGTTAGGATAATTTTTGTTGAATAAATCTCTCTAAAATCTCTCATGAAAAAAATCATTACAATGGTCTATGACCCACCATTTCTTTACTAGCCCATGAAGTTTGCTATTTTTATCTTGCGTGCTAAGAGCATCTACAACAGGACCACCCACTCCCGCCCCTCAAACCTAGCCATAGGTGGGGAAGATATGGGATGCCCGGACGCGTCCACCACGTCTGATCGACTGGCCAGACCCCATCCCAAATCTCTCCAAATCATTCCCCACCCTCGCCCAACCAGCACTCTTCCTCTCTTCTGCCTTGTTTGTGTTGCCCCTTCCCTAGCTCTATCACGATCGCCATCCTAGGTCCATCTCTGTCCCCAACGCACAGTGCCGCCACCACCAGTCCAAAACCACTCCCGGCTATCCTCTCGCCCCATACGCCGCCCTATTGCATCCTACTTCTCCGGAAATACACCTTGCCCTCATTTGTAAGAAAATGAGGGATTCATTTGTAAATACACCTCACCTCATGTTTGACGAAATGCCCGAGCTATTTTTAAGTACTTTTCTTTGTAAGAAAATGGTGGATTCAACAAATGATGAATTCTAGAACAAGGAGCCTGATGAATTAATATACTAGGAGTTTATCGATTTGTTCGATTCAAACAGCAAAGATGTCAATATGATATTGATGATGAGTATCCAGAAATGAAGATGAAAGTCAAACATGTTTTGAACTTGAAGGGTTCGATACATGCCAGGAGAGTTGTTCCCTGAGATAGGATTGCTGGCGCACAGAGTCTGTATAAGGACTACTTCAAACTCAATCCAACATACCATGATAGGGTTTTCCGACATCGCTTCCGGATGAGCAAACCATTCTTCTTGAGCATAGTGATTGTTGTGGAGACATATGATCCTTACTCAAGCTAATGAAGGATTATTGCAGACAACTGTCGTTCTCATATATGTAGAAATGTACATCTGCCTTGATCATGCTTGCATATGGTAAAGTTGCAAATGTCGTTGATGAGATTGTCTGTATGGGGAAGAGCACATGCCTTCAAATGATAGTGAAATTTGTGCGCATTATGGTGCATATGTTTGGACCGGAGTACCTAGGAGAACCAACTATTGCAGGCATAGAAAAGTTATTGACAACTGGAGCATTGAGAGATTTCTCAGGTATGCTTGGTTCAGTTGATTGCATGCACTGACAATGGAAGAACTCCTGACAGGTTTGCGTGAGTTGTACCAACGTCACATCAAGGAGAGCACAATCATAGTTGATGCAATGACATCAAAGGACTTGTGGGTTTGGCCTGCTTTCTTTTGCATGTCAGGTTTGTATAACAACATCAATGTTCTCCCACGATCTTCGATGTGCAAGTGACTTCTATGGTGGGGATGCTCCAGCATGCAACTACACCATGAATGGACATAACTACACCATGTGGTACTACTTTATCGATGATACCTATCCTTATTGGATGGCGCATGTCAAAATTATACCCGACCCCTAAGGTAACAAATGCATGCTCTTTGCACAAATGCAAGAAGCTACTAGAAAGGATGCAGAAAGGGCACTCTGGCTGGTCCACGCTCATTAGGGTATTGTTCATGGAGTTATAATGATTTGGGATCCAAAGACATTGTGACAGTTGATGGCATGGTGTGTAATCTTGCACAATATGATTGTGGAGGATAAGGGCAAAGGTGCATCCCACATACATAATTTTAAGAAGTTTGGAGTACATGTCCGCCTCTTGGACAAGATGTAGAGCATGTTGTGAACTTTCTAGAGATGCATCGACAACTTTAAGATCAACCGATACACGTGCAACTACTCAATGATCTTGCGGAGCATATGTGGATGCACAAGAGAAGTCATTGAATTTTATATTTGAACCATGCACTTCAACTAAATTTTACGTTTGAGATATGTATTTTTTGCTCCGAATAAATTTTAGTGTGCTATAATCATTGTTACGTGTATTCGTATCGTCGAATGATTAGTGTGCATGTGCACTCTGCAGAAAAGCCTACCTATGGTGTGCCAAAAACAGCCTTGCTGGCGTAGGAGCCCCACGCCGCCAATATAGTGCCAATGTTAAAAAATAGTGGTGGCATTGGAGCCTATGCCAACAGTATTATACGTGTTGCTAGCGCGCGATTTTTGCAACGCCACCACTATATTCACTCACCTAGCGACGCACAATGTAATTTGCACCCCACAAACATTTTGTGCACAAAGAAAAAGGTTTTTCAACACCATGTAACATTTAGCATTTCACTTTAACACAGAGTACATACTATATAACATTACATGGTATAACAGTACCAGATAATAGAACATTAGGAGCTGATATTTAAGTGGCTACTAGCTAGCTAGATCTCACAAACATAACCAGTTAATAGAAGCAGTATGAGCTAAAACAGTACTAGTACATATATAGTGCTAATACATAATTAAGCAGTTCATTCATGCACTGCCCTACCACGCACATAGTTCTAAATGAGTTCGATGACCACCATAATCCTCAAGCCATGGCGCCGGTTGTTCCTGATGGTGACTAAGATGGCCTGTCCAATCTAGAGATTCTTTCCAGCAAGGAAGTTGTTCCATCCCGCGGCAGTGAACATAGTGCGACCATACGTGTCCAGTGCATAAGCACAGTTCGTGATGGAGCCCCTTGCGATAAGGCGTAGTCCAGCAATGCCTGCTTCATCCAGCTCGATGCCACAACTCTCACTTAGCCTCTTAGGTAATTTTTGGAGAAAAAACAAATATGGTAAATGAGCATGTCACATTACTAGCTAATTAAGAGCATATTCATCATGTTCTACACTAATTAAGCATATCACATTACTACATACTAAGCTAATTGAGAGCATATTCATCATGTTCTACACTAATTAAGCATATCATATTACTACAACTAAGCATATCCTCAAATTCTACACTAAGCATATATATATATATACCACAACACATTATTACACTAAGCATATCACATTACTACAAGCATGTCACAACTAAGCATTATATATCACATTACTACAAGCATGTCACAACTAAGCATATATATAATCAAATTTCAACACTAATGAAACATATCAAACTTCTACACTAACAAGTAACATACCATGACATGGCGGTCAACATTTGTCCTTGTCAAGCGGGTCACGAATGGCATCCCGATGTAGTCATCACGTGGAGGAAGTATGTACCAGAGGTTGCCCGATTTGTCCTCGCTTAGCCTGATTCCTTTGACATAGAGGGCTTCATCAAGTGGGTCACCATCTTCGTCCTCCCAATTGATGTAGATAACAGCCAGCCTTGGAGTTTGTCTTCTGAAGGAGGAGCTGATAAGTTCACCCCCAGTGAAATGCATGTGGTTGATGAAACGATTCCATTCATCTCCTCCAATCTAGGATCTTTTTAGTCCCTTGTGGACCTCCATAGTGTAGGGCCCCCCCTGGAGCATCGAAGATCACAGTGTCTTCGGTAATAAGCTCATTGAACTCCAGTCTCACATTGCAAGGGACGATATTTGTAAAAAAACCAAAAAACAAACACATTGCATTATGGGAAATAGCAACAAAAACAAAATAAAAAACTGTTATAGAAGGTTCATGTAACGCGTTACCGCTGCAAGAACAAAGCATGTCTGGAAGTAGATGCCAAACAACGTGCCACTTGAAAGGTCGGTTGCGCACCTTGACTTGCACACTGGACATGGTGGCGGCTACTCCATTCTACATATAATATAATTGAAACTAAGGTTGTGTTTGATAGCAAAGTATTGAAAAATTGAAGTATTGGAAAACCACAGTAATTTAATAAGTAGGTACAAGCAGATGGTGATGGGTTGGGACCTAAGTATATAACCAGTTTGTACACTGGTGATTGCATACACAACTAAACAAAATTGCTACACAAAGCTACAATTTCTATACTAGTAATTATCACTAGCTACACTTTCTACAAAAAATTAGGGGATTTCTACACTAGTAGTTATCACCGGCTACAATTTCTACACAAAGCAATCCATGTAACTAACTTTGGATTCTACATGACACAAAGCAATCCATGATATATATACTAAAATTTCTACACAATTAAAGCAATCCCCTAATCAACTACATGAATCCCAATGGATCCCGGCGGCGTGTCCGCGAACGAAGGACGTGGGAGAGTGGAGAGGAAGGAGATGCGATGGGAGGAGTAGTGGATCTAACCTTGGTGCCGGCAAGGGGCGGCAACGGGGCCGTCAACGGGGTGTCGACGGGGCGGTGGCGGCGACGGCTTTGGTCAGGGGGGAGGGGTGTGAAATGAGAGAGAGCGGTGACTTAGGTCTTTTACTAAGTTGACTCAGATAGGTTATCGTTGGCTTTGGGAGAAAGGGCAACGCCATAGCTAATAACAGGCCAAATAAAAATGACTAAGATTAATAATGAAAGACTTGACAAAATAAAAGACTCAAAATTTGACCTGGTGGTAAAGAAAAAAATTCCTAAAATGATAAAAAGTGTAAAAATAATGATGACAAAAAACATAATATAATTGAATACTTACTTCATCAAATGGGAAAAGTGTCTCTGGTGTGCAAAGAAAAAGAATGCCAACACTAACCAAATAGTTATGGCGTGCAAAGAAAACCAATGTCACTAGTGGTTTCCAAATGATGAGTGTATATGGGCCAATAGATTTGTGCCGTTTACAAGACAAGCAACACCAACACTATGCTTGTAAAGCTGACGTGCTGATTTGGCCTGCGCCAGCATTATTTGAAAAAACTAGTGCTGGCGTGGATGTAAAATGCCGCGCCACCAATGAAAGTTGTGGCTAGCACTTTTCCACTAGTGGTGGTTGCATGTCCACCAATTCTTGCATGAACTCTACCTTGTCATAATCCATTGACACATATTACTCCAATGTGTTTGGAGAGGCCCAACAAGGGATCATTCCATTGATTTGAGCTTACTTCATCTTCCATCCTTGAACTTGTCCCACCTTGAGGAACCTTTCACGGAGGCAAAGTGGAGAAGGTGGTAAAGGCGATGCCACTGGACAAGGCACCGAGACCGAATGCGTTCATGGGCAGATTTTTTGCTACTTGTTGGCACATCATAAAGAGGGACCTTATGTGAGCGATGGATTCTTTCTACCGTGGTGACATGAGAGGTTCACCGGTGATTAAGAATGCCATTGTGCCACTTATTCCTAAAAAGAATGGGGCGGTGGATATCAAGGACTTGAGACTAGTGAGTCTTGTCCACAAAGCAATCAAAATCTTCAACAAGGTCTTGTCCAATAGAATGCGATGGGCTTGCCAATGCTTGTGGGGAAACACCAAAGTGTGTTTGTCAAGGGCCGGTCCATCCATGACAATTTCATGATTGTGTAGTGCACAGCCCGCCGCGTTCATGCACTTTGGGAAACTACAATAATGTCGAAGTTGGACATCTCAAAGGCATTCGATTCGGTACAATGACCATTTCTGGTGGAGATTCTGAGCACAATGGGCTTTGGAATCGATTGCTGACATGGATATGTGGATTGCTAGCATTCTTCCACCAGAATTATGGTTAACGGAGCACCTGAGAGGCCCATCTATAACTACAAGGTTTTGAGGCAAGGGAACCCTCTATCCCTTATGCTCTTCATCTTGATCATGGTACCACTACAGCGAATGTTTGACCTTGATACTACTAGGGGAATTGTAACCCCTATTGGAGGAGGGGTATGAAGCATCGGCTGTCCATGTTTGCTGATGATGTCATGATCTTCATCAAGCCAAATGATCAAGACCTACATGCTTGTGCGTCACTTCTTCAGATCATTAGTGAGGCTTTAGGACTTCATGTCAATCTCAACAAGAATGTTGCCTATCCGATTCATTGCTCGATGGAAATTATGGAGAGAGTGGGGAGGATTCTTGGCTGCCCGAGTGGTACCTTGCCATGCAAGTACCTCAGCTTACCACTCACCATCTGCAAGCAATCAACTGCTCAACTGTCGGGCTTGGTGGACCAGCTTGTAGGAGCCCTGCCAAAGTGGAAGGCTGCTACGATGCCCAAGAGTGGGCCTCTTCTTGTACAATTTGTAGTCTGTGCCATCCCTCTACATGCTATGCTTGCACTGGACATACCACATAAGACTATCTTGGCCATGAACAAGATCTGTCGTGTCTTTCTTTAGTGCGTGAAGGCTCAGGCAAATGATGCATATTGTGTCATCGCGTGGAAATCGGCGTGTGCACCTAAGTAGGCAAGAGGCCTAGGAATTCCTAACCTTAGATGGTTAAACATTGCAATGCAAGCACGACGGCCTTGGCTCCAACGATCGGACCCCTCAAGGCCATGGGAGGAATTCATAATCAATGAGTCGTAGGAGTCTAGGCAACTGTTTCGGGCTGCTGCTAGATCAAGGATAGGAGATGGAAGGGACACACTATTTTGGGAGGACCGTTGGCTGCAGTGCTAGAGAGTCCAGGAGGTGGCGCCTCACTTATATGCGCGGGTTAGGCCAAGGGTGTGTGCAACGCACACGGTGCACCATGCATTGTCGGAAGGCACGTGGACTAAGGCGTTGGCTCAGAAGTCACACTAGTATTGTTGCAGGACTACCTGGCACTATGGATGACGACCATGAGGGAAACACTCGATGAGGAGCAGCGTGACTCCATCGCTTGGGATTGGGAGACTGATGGTTTCTTCTTGACTAGTTCATTGGACGCACTGTTTAAGTGATAAAACGTTTTGAATAAATGGATGTATGGAAAAAAGGAAAACTCACAGGTTGCGACAAGTGCCGCACATGCAACGCGCCACTTTCACAGTCTAAGGAGGTGGAGTGATCTTTGGAAGGAGTACTCCTTAATTAGTGATTTCGAGGTCCTCCAGGGTAAAACCATATGACACATTAAGCGCCTATGCGACAAAGTTTTGGGGCAGGGAAGTGATACCCATAGCTGAGTTCGCGTGGAAGTCCAAGGACCCTCTCTATGTAGTTCCTCCATGTGTATAGCACTATATAATAGGTGTTGGACATTGGACCGCCTCATAGGGCGGGGAGTAGATCATTAGGACACTTATCCTTTCTGTGATCAAGAGGAGGAGACCATAAATCACGTCCTGCTAGACTGTGTGTTTACATCAGAGATTTGGAACGTTACTTGCTGGGCTTTGGGCAAACAAGAGTGGATACATCAAGGGGAGAGACTCATGAAATGGTGCTAAGGCAAGATTCGCATGGTGCAAAGCAAGAAGGATGCGTGAGCGATCATTATACTTGTAATGTGTGAGCTATGAAAACATCGCAGTGCTATTGTGTTTGATGGGGCAACCCGGTCAAAGAACCATGTAATTACTAGGATCAAGGGTGAAGGAAGAATGTGGAAGCAAGCTAGGATCCTTAAAGGAGAGGTGAACACCTTCCTAGGGCATTGACAATATGGGATAGCAAGAGGAGTTAGGCTCTTAGGTGAAGTGTAGTGTGGCTGGAGTTGGTTTCATGTAATATATAACATCAATGTGGATGGGCTCTTTTTTGCGAGAAACTTCTAATCTATTTATCATAGCATGCAGTACAAAGAACACAAAAAAATAAAAAAAAACATATGTTTTTGTAGACCAACTAGCGACGACTACAAGCACTGGAGCAAGCCGAAGGTGCGCCACCGTCATCACCCCTCCCTCACTGGAGGCGGGCCAAACTTGCTGTAGTGGAAAGTCGGGAAGTCGTTGTGCTAAGGCCCCATAGGACCAGCACACCAGAACAACAATCGTCGCCGATGGGGTGAAGTATAAATCGAAAGAATCCAACCTATAGACACACGAAGGAAGATGACTTGATCCAAGCGGATCCATCGAAGACTAGCACCGACCGAATCCCGCAAGGTCCGTCGGAGACACACCTCCACACGCCCTCCTATGACGTTAGACACATCACCGGAACAGGGGAGGGCGTCTTCCGGGAGTAGCCACCGTCTCATCTTTTTGAGTAGGACACAAACCCTAAACGAACTCACGGTAACACCAAGGAACTAAGCAAGATCCCTCCCGTCGGCAAGAGCCGGGGTCCACCACGCCTCCATGGCCCTAGGACCACAAGAGATGAGGCGGACCGACGGAGACGCCGGCGGGAGGTGGAGGAACCCTAAGTTCTTTTTCTAGAGTGGGTGGCGACGGTCGGGTTCCACCCATAAGGTAGAGGGGCTCTTTACCCACATCCTTCTTTAATACACGTGCGTATTCAAGAGAAAAATAAAGGATATGGTAGGACCAGTAGGACGTACAGAAGGTAGTCGGCTTCTGTCCATGGACACAACTGAACATGTTCGTGCATATATTGGGGCTCATATTAGAGCAACTCTACCAGACCCTGCAAAGGGCCCCGACCCGCAAAATAACCGCCAAAATGCGGGACGACGCGGAAAATCCCGCCCGAACAGACCCCGCAATCGCAGCCGGCCCGCAAAACATTTTGAGGGGCGCGGCAAAAACTTTACCTGTGGCGACCAGACCTCAAACGGTCAAGTCTCTATGCATCAGTGTCATCCCTGGATCGGTAATGCTGACACGCACAGTACTCGAGGAATTATAACAGTGTTTGAATCACACACATTACATCGAGTCCTCATAAAGAGTATGATTACACAAAAATATCATGGTTGAAGGCCATCTAAACTAAATAACCGTGGAAGCTTCAAAGGTAAATGAGTCCATCAACTCCAACGGCATAGCTGAGTGCCAAACAACGACCTATCGCACCTTATTCATCGTCTGAGTAGTCTGCAACATAAGACGTTGCAGCCCGAAACAGGTCAGCACATGGAATATGCAGGCAGAGTTACACTGTAAATCAATGAAATGCAAGGAACTATATCTACATGCAAAATTTGGCTGGTGGAGGCTGTAAGTTTCATGGTTTTGCATAAAGCTAGTTTTACCTACAACAAAGGAATAAACTTATTTAACTACTCCCAAGTTGCCCATTATTTGAGAAGGTAACCCCAACTCAAATCCCAATTAAAAGTATCATATTTAGTCCAAATCATAATTAATTAAAGTAACATAATGAGATCACATCAATAGACTCAAGTACTAGATACTCAAGATGTCCATAACCGGGGACACGAATAACCATGATTAGTTTATACACTCTGGAGAGGTTTGCGCACTTTTCCCCACAAGACTCGACCGCATCCATGATCGGATGATCGAGACATAGCCTTTCTGAAGCATTAACTCTCTACTCCAGGTAGACAGTACCACCTACAACCCTACATCTGCTAGTCTACCTCTTCAAGAGCTCACGCAACTTACTCAACTATGCTAGAGCCCATAATGGCTTGCAGCTGCACACAGAAGTTTCTAGCATGAATAATCTTATGATCCCTTTGAGCCTGAGTGGCATTCCATAGGATAATCACACGGGTACTCCAGGATTTCCCAAACAGGCAACACTGGGTTCCCCAGGTGCCTCAACCAATCCACCCAGATGTATGTTAAAGTTCCCACCTTAATGTTATCCATGTTTAAATAACTCTCAAACTTCCATGTGTGAAACACAATCCAATCACTGTCTACGAGCATGGCTAAGCAATAATAAGCATAACGTATATTCCTGGGGTGATCAAAAGGTATTAGGTTCCTACCTCAAGCACTACAACCAAAACTACATCTTCGCAATCCTACTCATGCAATTATTTGAGGGCAGAACTAATGCATAGTAAAACTGGGTACAAAGAGTATGATCAAAGTGTAACTTGCCTTGCTGACGATCTGCAAACTCTAGAGATTCGTAGCAACAAGCTTCGCACTCCGGGTAATGTAGCATAGACAAACAATTGCATACATAAGCAATCACTTAATCGAAACACCAGAAAAACCTAGAAAAGATCCAAATCGAACATGAAACAAGCAAACGGCTTAACTAATAAGATTCAAAACCTAACAGCATTATTAGCATGTGACTTAGATCTCCACAGTAGGTACGAGTGATTAGCTACGATTAGCAAAAAGATTCAACTCAAACGGAGCAACGAAACTCAAAATACGAACAAAACAAGATCGTTTACTAATCTGAACTAAACTCAAATTTTACAGTACCAAAATCATGTTCAAGTTGGTTAATTGGAAAAATAGAACGATACAAAGATTTAGGCGCTGGTTTCATCTAATTTGGATAAACGAGGAAAAAAGTTATGCTAGTTTAAAATCAGGGGCTAATTCGTGATAAAAATAATCGTGGATAGGTCCCTGGCCGAGAATAAACTAAAAACAAAATCCTACAGCGCTAATGTTCGCTATTTGAACTTAACCGACGAAAAGTGTCTGTAAAACCGAATGAACGAACGGGCGTTCGTTAAATTATAAAACCAAACTAGCCGATCTATAAATCGAACTGGTTAAAAAATATATAAAAACGACGAAAAACCTAAATAAAAATCGATCTAGGTTTTATACCTAAAGCCAGCGGCGTGGTCAACGCAATGGCGGCAAAACAACAACGGCGTGGCGGCGCGGCCAGCGGCGATCTTGCGGGGCGGCGGGGCACGCGAGGCGACGGTGAGCTCTGCGGCGGCGCGCTGCTGCTGCTATGGCGAGTCTTGGCGGCGGTGTGAAGGAGAGGCGGCGGGCGGCGCTTATAAAACCCCAGGCGGGCGGTGGCTTGGAGGAGGGTCCGGACTCGGGACGGAGTCCCGGTCGGCGATGGCGGCGAGGTCGTGTCCCGACCGGACTCGGGGCGGGCGGCGGACGCGGTGGCGCGGGCGGAGGACGAAGAAACTTTTTTTTAAAATTATTCCGCCCGAAAAAAAATCCTAATAAATTACAAAAAATTCTAAAAAATGTCAAAAACAATTTTCATTGTCTAAATTTTTTTTGAACAGAGTGCACATTTTTCTGGCCTAAATATGCAATTTTCGAAAATGCATATTTTTTCTAGTTCAAATAAAATACCAATAAAATCGTAATTTGATTTAAAAATTCTTTATCCAATATTTCTCTTAATTTGAAGAAGTCATATTATCTTTTCTCATTTATTTTTAACATTGGAAATAATTGGAGAGAAAATAATATAAATCAAATTGATCCTTTCTTCAAATTTGAAATAAATTCGAATGTGATTTTTGTGAAACCTCCAACTCTCTCCTTGGGTCCTTGAGTTGCTTAAGATTTCTAGGATCTCAACCAAATGCAAGAATAAATATGATATGCATATGATGATCTAAGTATAACATCCAAATTGAAAATTGGGATGTTACAAACCTACCCCCCTTAAGATGAATCTCGCCCTCGAGATTTGGGTTGGTCAGCAAAAAGGTTTGGGTGGTCTCTACAGCGATCTTCTTTTCACTCCCAGGTGGCTTCCTCCTTGGTATGGTGGCTCCACTAAACTTTGCAAAACTTGATAACCTTGCTGCGAGTAACTCGACTGGAAAACTTGAGAATCTTGAGTGGCTTCTCTTCATAGGTCAAATTACTGCCTAAATGAATAGCTTCCAGTGGCACTGTATCTCTCAGAGGAATATCAGCCATCTCTGCGTGGCACTTCTTCAACTGGGAAACATGAAACACATCATGAACTCCTGACAATCCTTTGGCAATTCCAGCTTGTATGCAACTTCTCCCATGCGTTCCAAAACTCTGTATGGTCCCACAAAATGTGGTGCTAGCTTTCCCTTGACTCCAAAATGCTTAACTCCTTGAAGTGGGGCACGAAGATATGATATGTCTCCGACTTCATAAACTATCTCCTTGCGTTTAGTATGTGCATAACTCTTCTGCCTGGACTGGGCTACCTCGAGTCTGTCGCGAATCAACTTAACCTTCTCTTCAGAGTCTTTGATTAAACCCGGTCCGAACAACTATCGATCTCCAACTTCATCTCATGATAACGGTGTCCTGCACCTCCTTCCGTACAAGGCTTTGAAAGGGGCCATCTTCAAACTAGCTTGATAACTGTTGTTATAAGAGAACTCTGCATATGGAAATTTTTCATCCCAACTAGATCCATAATCTAGCGCACAAGCTCTCAACATGTCGAATCTGATTGACTCTCTCCATCTGCCATCTGTCTATGGATGAAAGGTTGTACTGAACTCTAGCCTGGTACCCAAAGTTTCATGCAACTGATTCCAAAACTTTGAAGTAAACTGGGTTCCTCTATCTGATACAATGGTCCTCTGAACTCCGTGCAAACATACGATCTTGGTCATGTATATATTTGCCAACTTAGCACTCGTATAAGTGGTCTTCGCCGGGATGAAATGAGCTACCTTCGTCAAACGATCGACTACAACCCAGATAGAGTCATAGCCTGAATGAGTCCTGGGTAATCCAGTGATAAAATCCATGCCAAGTTTATCCCACTTCCATTCGGGTATTGGCAATGGCTGTAGCAATCGTGCTGGCTTCTGATGCTCTGCCTTGACTCTCTGACATACATCACGTACTGCTACATACTTGGAAATATCCTTCTTCATTCCTGTCCACCAGAAGCTTTCCTTCAAATCCAGATACATCTTAGTGTTGCCTGGGTGAATTGAATACGGCAAATCATGGGCCTCCTGCAGAATCAACTTCCTGATCTCGGGTCATTAGGCACATATATGTGATCCTCAAACCATAAAGTGTCGTGCTCATCCTCACGAAATCCTTTAGCCTTTCCTTTACTCATCCTTTCCTTTATCTCGGCAATCTCCTTGTCAGTCTTCTAGGCTTCTCTGATCTTACCCAAAAGAGTGGACTTAATTTCCAATGGTGCAACATAACCTCTCGGAACTATCTCTAGGCATAGCTCTCGAAGATCATCTGCTAACTCCTTAGGTAATGCTCTGGTTATGCTAACATAACTCTTGCGGCTCAGTGCATCTGCTACGACATTGGCCTTTCCGGTATGATAGTGCAATTTCATATCATAATCCTTGATGAGCTCCAACCATCTCCTTTGCCTGAGGTTCAACTCCTTCTGCGTGAAGATATATTTCAAACTCTTATGATCCGTGTATACCTCACAATGGTTTCCGATGAGAAAATGCCTCCATGTCTTCAGCGCACGCACTATGGCTGCTAACTCCAAATCATGCGTAGCATAATTCAGCTCATGAGGTTTAAGCTGTCGTGAGGCATATGAAACAACTCTTCCTTCCTGCATAAGCACTGCTCCAAGTCCTCAATGTGAAGCGTCGCAACATACTTGGTAATCCTTACGTAGGTCTGGGAGAATCAGCACTGGGCTGTAACCAAACGTTTCTTCAACTCCTGATAACTAGCTTCACATTCCTTAGTCCATTTAAACTTGGTGTCCTTCTTCAATAACTCCGCCATGGGCTTTGCAATCCTGGAGAAATTCTCAATGAACCTCTGATATTAACCTGCGAGTCCAAGAAAACTCCTGATCTCTCCAACTAATGTGGGTGTCACCCATTTAGTCACAGAAGCAACCTTGGTAGGGTCTACGACTATTCCTTCTCCGGATATAACATGTCCGAGAAATGAAACTTCCTTTAACCAAAACTCACATTTGCTGAACTTAGCGTACAACTGATGTTCCCTGAGCTTCTCAAGAACCAGACGCAAATGCTCCTTATGCTGCTCTTCGTTCTTCGAGTAGACCAATATATCATCAATGAACACCAAAACAAACTTATCCAAAAACTCTATAAGCACCTTGTTCATCATGTTCATGAAATAGGCAGGTGCGTTAGTCAGACCAAATGGCATAACGGTATACTCATATAGCCCGTACCTAGTGGTAAAAGTTATCTTTGGTATATCCTGCTCTTGAATCTTCAACTGATGATAACCTGATCGAAGATCGATCTTAGAGAAAAGATTAGCTCCTTGCAACTAATCACAAAAATCATTGATCATCGGCAGTGGGTATTTGTTCTTGATCGTCACCTCATTCAACGCACGATAATCAACAACCATCCTTAAAGATCCATCCTTCTTCTCCACTAGAAGCACTAGGGCTCCCCAAGGTGATAAACTTGGTCGAATGTAACCTTTCTCTAGTAACTCCTTTATCTGTTTCTTAATTTCCTCCAGATCTTGTGCGGGCATCCAATACGGTCTCTTTGATATTGGTCTAGTGCCTGGCAATAGCTCAATCAAAAACTCAATGTCTCGATCCGGTGGCATGCCTGGTAACTCCTCTGGAAATACGTTGGGGTAATCCTTCACCACTAATACTTCCTCCTGTACAACTCCTGATAAGGAATTCACTTGAGTCCTCTTCGGCACATGCCGGGATACATACTTGATCCTCTTTGCTTCTGGGGTGGCGAGAAGTATCGACTTACTAGCACAATCAATGTTTCCTCCATACTTCGATAACCAATCCATGCCTAGTATTATATCCAATCCTTGTGACTCCAAAATTAATAGATCAGAGGGAAACACATGGCTACCAATGGTTAAGGGTAACCGATCACACCATCGGCTGGCCATATACTCTGCTCCTGGCGAGCTTACTAACATGGGTGACCTAAGGGATAGGGTTGGCAATTTAAACCTGTCCACAAATCCCCTTGATATGTATGAATGCGATGCACCAGTATCGAAAAGAACAAGTGCGGTAAATGCATTAATCAAAAACTTACCGACAGCTGCGTCGGGTTGATCCTCAATCTCCTCCACGCTGATGTGGTTCACCTGACCTTTGGTGAAGGGGTTGGGCTTCTTGGCAGAACCTCCATTGCCATTTCCATTCTTTGCTTCAGGACATTCGATGGCATAATGTCCGGTCTTCTGGAACTTGAAACATGTAATGTGGCTCAGATCCCTCTTGGCTGGTGTTGAAGGGTTGGAACGGTTCTGGCTGCTGCTTCCTCCATTCCTATTGCCATTCTTGGGGCCATTGTGGTTGTGCAAACTTGCTCCGTTGTGTGTGTCCTCCATGGTTATGTCTTCCCGAGTACGGGGAATAGCGGGGCTTCTACTGAGCTCATGAAGTGTACCTCCCCTGTCCATACTTCCACTTGCAATTATCAATCTGTTGCCGCTTTACTTCAGTCATAAGAGACCTATCTACCAACTTCTGGTAGTTGTTGAATGTTGCCACCATCAACTGCATGCTCAGTACATCATCCAGTCCTTCCAGAAACTTCTCCTACTTAGCGGCATCTGTAGCTACGTCATCAGGGGCATAGCGTGATAACTTGCTAAACTCATCCACATACTAGCCCACTGTACGTCCTCCTTGGCGCAAGTTGCAAAACTCGTGCTTCTTCATGCTCATAGCTCCTGCTGAAACATGGGCAGTGCGAAAAGCCTGCTGAAACTGATCCCATGTAACAGTTTCAATGGGGTAAGTGGTGAAATTCTCGCACCACGATGTTGCGGGTCCATCAAGCTGATGTGTGGCAAAACACACTCTCTCCGCATTTGTGCATCCTGCAGTGGTCAGCTCTCTTCCAATCTTGCAGAGCCAATCATCTGCAACAATTGGCTCGGTGCTACTAGAGAACACCGGTGGATTCAACCTTAGAAAGCAGGCTAAGTGATCAACAGGGGGTGGTGGTGGTGGGTTGTTGTTGTTGTTGCCTTGGTTCTGATTTTGAACTAATATCTGCATCAAGGCATTCTGCTGCTGGATCAACTGAGTGAGCTCCAGTGGGAAGGCAAATCCATTGTCAAGGCTCGGAGGCATCTGATGGGTTAGAAGGGGTGAGAAAACTAAATAGAATGGGGTCTAAGAGAGATTCACTACCCATAATTCTCATGAGCCAAACGCAATCAATTTCACTTCAATCAATAGCACACAAGATCACACAAAGCGGTCTAACCGATGATTACAAACTCGATCGTTGCTAACTACTTGGAGGGAATACTACTAATTACAATGATGGTCGTCTAGAAATTTTCATCAGATGAAGACTCCATGATATCTGCTCCAGCTTCGTCTTCATAATCATCATCACTATCAGGGTCGGAGTCGGTGTCGTCGATGATGATGTAGTCTTCTGGGTGGTTGTCCTCCTTTGGTGCAGGGTCTCCCATAAATATTCCTAGCTTCTTCTTCAGCTCTTCATTCTTCTCAAGTAGTACATCAATATCTCCCTCATATCCATCACATGTAGACTTGAGTTCCTCCTCCAGCTCGTTGTTTCTCCTTACTAGTTTCTTGATCTTCTTCATGTCGATAATTTGTTGATTCTCCTGTCGATGAATATGATCTCCCATCTCTTGAATGTAAGCTGCAATTCATCCATCGCTCCTGGTATGAATTATCTCCCATTTGTCATCTCGGCGGACACATATATGGTATATGATATTCTCGAGCTCCTTGTGATACACCTCACATATGCGTCCACAGGTGATATGTGCGGCCATGCTCTTTCCTATACTCCAGCTTGGTGCATCTAGGTAGAAATCAATAGGCTCCGTTATTGGCGCGAAGGTCCTCCCAGGTACCCAGACTTTGATCTTCCAGCGCTCCTCTTCTCGTACAAATGTAGAGAAAGTCCCCGTGAAGCTTGGTAGTACGATGTTCAGATACTTAGTGACTTCCTTCAAGTGCTTTCCGAAAGGGGTGTCGTCATCCGGCTGAGTGAACTTGTTCCTGGGATCCGCCATCTATAGAGTAGAAAGAGAGGAGAATTAGAAATGAGTAGAGAAGAGAAATCTTGTGGCTCATTCTAGTGGTTGCGTCCTACAGTCAACGTGTGCTCTGATACCATCTTGTAGCGACCAGACCTCAAACGGTCAAATCTCTGTGCATCAGTGTCATCCCTGGATCGGTAATGCTGACACACACAGTACTCGAGGAATTATAACAGAGTTTCAATCACACACTTATTACATTGAGTCCTCATAAAGAGTATCATTACACCAAAATATCATGGCTGAAGGCCATATAAACTAAATAACTGCGGAAGCTTCGAAGGTAAATGAGTCCTTCAACTCCAACATCATAGTTGAGTGCAAAACAACGACCTATCGCACCTTATTCGTCGTCTGAGTAGTCTGCAACATAAGACGTTGCAGCCCGAAACGGGTCAGCACATGGAATATGCTGGCAGAGTTACACTGTAAAGCAATGAAATGCAAGAACTATATCTACATGCAAAATTTGGCTGGTGGGGGCTGTAAGTTTCATGGTTTTGCATAAAGCTAGTTTTTCCCTACAACGAAGAAATAAATTTATGTAACTACTCCCAAGTTACCCATTATTTGAGAAGGTAACCCAAACTCAAATCCCAATTAAAAGTATCATATTTAGCCCAAAGCATAATTAATTAAAGTAACATGATGAGATCACATCAATAGATTCAAGTACTAGATACTCAAGATGTCCATAACCGGGACACGGCTAACCATGGTTAGTTTATACACTCTGCTGAGGTTTGCGCACTTTTCCCCACAAGACTCGATTGCGTCCATGATCGGATGATCGAGACATAGCCTTTCTGAAGCATTAACTCTCTACTCCGGGTAGACACTACCACCTACAACCCTACATCTGCTAGTCTACCTCTTCAAGAGCTCACGCAACTTACTCAACTATGCTAGAGCCCATAATGGCTTGTGGCTGCACACGAAAGTTTCTAGCATGAATAATCTTATGATCCCTTTGAGCCTGGGTGGCAGTCCATAGGATAATCACACGGGTACTATAGGATTTCCAATAACAGGCAACACTGGGTTCCCCAGGTGCCTCAACAATCCACCCAGATGTGTTAAAGTTGCCACCTTAATGTTATCCATGTTTAAATAGCTCTCAAACTTCCATGTGTGAAACACGATCAATCCCCGTCTACGAGCATGGCTAAGCAATAATAAGCATAACATATATTCCTGGGGTGATCAAAAGGTATTAGGTTCCTACCTGAAGCACTACAACCAAAACCACATGTTCCTAATCCTACTCATGCAATTATTTGAGGGCAGAACTAATGCATAGTAAAACTGGGTATAAAGAGTATGATCAAAGTGTAACTTGCCTTGCTGACAATCTGCAAACTCTAGAGATTCGTAGTAACAAGCTTCGCACTCCGGGCAATCTAGCATAGACAAACAATAGCATACATAAGCAATCACTCAATCGAAACACGAGAAAAACCGAGAAAAGATCCAAATCAAACACGAAACAAGCAAACGGCTTAACTAACAAGAGTCAAAACCTAATAGTTATCATGTGAATTAGATCTCCAGAGTAGGTACGAGTGATTAGCTATGATTATCAAAAAGATTCAACTCAAACGGAGCAACGAAACTTAAAATACGAACGAAACAAGATCGTTTACTAATCTAAACTAAACTCAAATTTTACAGTATAAAAATCATGTTCAAGTTGGCTAACTAGAAAGAACAGAATGATACAAAGATTTAGGCGCTGGTTTCATCTAATTTGGATAAACGAGTAAAAAGTTATGCTAGTTTAAAGATCAGGGGCTAATTCGTCATAAAAATAATCACGGATAGGTCCCTGGCCAAAAATAAACTAAAAAGAAAAATCTTACAGCGCGAACGTTTGCTATCTGAACTTAACCAACGAAAAGCGTTCGTAAAAACAAACGAACGAATGGGCATTCGTTAAATTATAAAACCAAACTAACCGATCTATAAACCGAACTGGTTAAAAGATAAACAAACGACGAAAAACCTAAATGAAAACCGATCTAGGTTTTATACCTAAACCGTGGCGGGTGGGGGTCAACGGCGGCGGCGAACAACGGCGCGACTTGGCGGCGATGCGGGCAGGGCGGCGGACACGAGGCGGCGGCGAGCTCTTGCTTGCGGCGGCGCTATTCTTCTTCTGTGGCGAGTCTTGGGCGGTGGAGGAGAGGCGGGGGCGGTGCGCTTATAAATGCCCCCCGGGAAGGGTGGTGGCTAGGAGGAGGTCCGGACTCAGGACGGAGTCCCGGTCAGTGACGACGGCGAGGCCGTGTCCCGGCCAGACTCGGGGCGGGCGGCAAAGGCGGTGGCAAGAGCGGGCCGGCCTGGCTCGGCTGGGCCTTCGGCCTAGTCGGGCGACGAAGAAACCTTTTTTAAATTTCGCCCGAAGAAAAATCCTAATAAAATATAAAAAAAATCTAAAAATGCCAAAAACAATTTTAGCCGTCTAAACAAAATATTTAGAACAAAATGAACATTTTTCTGGCCTAAAATTGCAATTTTCAAAAAATATATTTTTTCTAGTTCAAATAAAATAGCAAATAAAATACCAATAAAATCATAAGTTGATTTAAAAATTCTTTCTCCAATATTTCTCTTAATTTGAAGAAGTCATATTATCTTCTCTCATTTATTTTTAACATTGGAAATAATTGGAGAGAAAATAATATAAATCAAATTGATCCTTTCTTCAATTTTGAAATAAATTCAAATATGATTTTTGTGAAACCTCTAACTCTCTCCTTGTGTCCTTGAGTTGTTTAAGATTTCTAGGATCTCAACCAAATGCAAGAATAAATATGATATGCATATGCTGATCTAAGTATAACATCCAAATTGAATATTGGGATGATACATTACCCCAACCCGCGAATACGTGCCCCCCGGCCCGTCGGTGCCCTGCATATAGTGGGAACGGTTGGTGGGGAGGACATTTCAGCCCGCGCTTTTCCCCACCAATCACCTCCCCTCTGCCCCTCGCCCCGCCGCCCCGCCGCCGTCCGAGATTCCAGCGAAAGTAGCCGGCAGGAGCACAACGAAAGGCCGCCACACGCACGAGGTTGCCTCTGCCACCTCCCCCCTCCTCCTGCGTCGGCGGGCCGGGAAGTTGCTGATCTGCGGCCCTTCATCGCGGGCGGCTGGATTTGGCTTTCCCGGCCGCCGGTGGCTGCGCCAAGCGATGGAATGTTCGGGGAGCATCTCGCGCAGCCCCGACAAAAGGTGCATCGCCGCATGCAGGTGTGGGTTCGTCCTATCGCCACCGCCGACGGTTTGCGGGCATGGATTCGGCCGGCCGGCCGCCGGGCTCGGCCCTCGCGCAGAGGCTCTGTGGCTCGCCGATGCCGCTCATACAGTGCGACAACTGCGCGCGGACAGTGCTATGGCTGACTTCGGGCACGCCGAAGCAACCCGGATGGGTGTTCTTCAAATGCAAAAACGACGGGGTACGTGTTGTTTTCATTCGGCTCATTTCGATAGCTCGTTTTTTGGTTCAATTATGTTAGCTCATTTCGAACATCATCATGCGTGTAGGAAGATGGATGCTCATTTTGGTTTTGGGAAGGCGAATACATTGATTTATTGATATAAAGAAACTTGATAGACGTTCGTGCACTCCTTAGTACAATCGAAGGCAATGAAGGGCATGCATTTGCAACTAGAGGGGAAACAATGTCTACCATTTTTAGAACCAAAGAAGAAGAATGAAGAATGCAAGATCAAAAATCCGCATATCAACAATGGGTGCATGGAGAAGATATTGCTTCAACTCGTGGGAGCAGTTATGGAAGTTGGAAATCTTATAAAATTCATAATTGTGGTTTTTCTTTGGTCTTACTATTCTAGCAAAGATTTGATGATGTCCTATGCATCCAATGTTGTTGAAAAAACAAAGAAATGCAAATTTAGGTTTTGCGAATTGGGGGAGGGGAGGAGGAACGGCCGCAGAGGCAGACCTGCAAAACCGACCCGTAAAAGAACAGGCCATTCACGCCGGCTTACAATACCGTTTTTCCGCAAACTACAAACTCGTTTTACGGGTCGGCGGGATACAAAGTCTGCTAGAGATGCTCCTAGCCAGTCCTCTAGAATGCTCGCCACACGCTAACCGTTGGATTTCATTTCTTTTTCTTTGCAGCGTGTCAACGCAGATGTATGCATGTAGCAGCCTTTTGGTGAACGTGGCGCCTGGCGGTGGTAGGCTTTTTGTTAATTCCAAGGTAGAAGATCTTCTGCTGTATCTCTTTTTCCCGTCACATGCATCTCTGCAGTATCATGGCTAAAACATGATGGAGAGAGAGAGAGTCTGGCGAGTTGCCACTTGGCTGGACAGCACTGTCTGGAGCGCTGCCACTACGCTACACCCGTGTTTTTTCTTTTCTTTTGAGGGTGCTACACCCGTGTGCTGAGACCTCTTCCAATGCAAAGGTGCTTAGATGAGGTGCTAAGTGCATTAAATACCTTAGCAACTCATCTCCCCAATGCATAGATGCTTAACTTGTTGTTGCTAAGCACACTTTATTTAATGAGTTAGCACCTAAAGTCTTTCAAGCATTGGTCAAGTTGTTTTATTTAAGTGATTTGCCTAGGTTCTCGCGCTTGGCATTGATTCTTCCTGAGGTCACCAAAGTGCTCTCTTTTCTCATTAAATGTTGTGCCATGTCATTTTTTTGCTTATGTGGCATGCTTAGCACCTGTCCACCGTGGAGCACTGGGAAGGGTCTGAGACGCGCAGATGCATGCGTGCATGCACATCACATGGATTCGTTGCGTTGCATGCCCAAATAGGCAACGCCCACCGTCTAATCGTACTGGTGGAGCCAGGGATTAAATGAGTCGAAGTTTTAATAAGAAAGCAAAATGTACTAATACATGTATTTTTCCTCAAATGAGAGGTTGAATGCAAAAGACAAACAGATACTACTCCCTCCGTTTTCAAATATTTGTCTTTCTAGGCATTTCAAATGAACACAACACATGGATATATGTAGACATATTTTAGAACGTAGATTTATTCATTTTACTACGTATGTAGTCACTTGTTGAAATCTTCAGAAAGACAAATATTTAGGAACAGAGAGAGCATATGTGTTGCATTGCATGACATTGCATGACGAGGAAGCCATGGCTCCTCTTTCGTCCTGAGGATTTTTCAGAAAATCTTAGGGATATAATTCTCTTAAAAATTGCTTGAATTGTTTAATTCTCAAGAATGGATTGTATAGAAACTTCATCTAAAGATCATTTCACCCTAAATTTCATACTTACATTTTTGGACTCAAAGGCAGGATTTACATCCCTTTCCACACGTGCTCCTCCCTGGCGACACAACAGAAACCCGTGCCGCTGCCGTAAGGCCTCCCCTCCCCCCACTCCCGCATCGGCACCGCTGGAGGGCCGCCCGACGCGGCTTGATGGCGGAGGCGGGGCGGATCAACCTCCCTCGCGCGCGGTGCACCCTCCTTCCCGCCTCCTCGAGATCCAGATGCGACGCTCACCCACCCCCTCCGGCTGATGCCCCTGCCAGTTCAGTGGGCGTCTGGCGGCAGTCCCTGTCCTGGATGCCCCTCCCCTGCGCTCCTCGGACCCGACGGCGCAGCCCGACCTTGCTGCTGGTGTCACTATTGGTCTGGGGCTGGTGCGGTGTTGCGTCTGATTGTGAGCGGGACTTGTGTGTCCGGTCCTCATCTCCGGCGGCGCTCCTCCCTCCCTCGTGTTGTAGTGAGGACACCGACGTGGTGGCATGTTGAGGTTATTACGGTTGTATCCCAGCGGCAGTTGCCTTTGGTGACGCGCCGGCCTAGCGGCACGGTTGTTGTGCGTACAATGATCTATGGGACCAGCAAAGGCCCCTTTGTGGTTCGACTGGGGAGATTAACATGCACAAAGAGCAGATCCCGTAATCAACATAGTAGTTTACCCAAATTCGGGCCGTTGTGAAGTGTAAAACCCTACTCCTGCTTTGTTGTATTTGATGTGTGAAGCTCAAGTACAAGGCGAGCGGCTTGCCGGGAAGATTGCGCGGGAACTGCAGCTACGCGTGTAAATGAGAGAAGTTCCGACCTAAAGGTGACCATGGACCTCCTTTTATAGGGAAAGGGGTTACCACAGTGGCAAAATGGTCTTTACATAAGATGAATAGTGGCTACCGTGTCAAATACCTAACTCTGATGGGTTATGACAAACACATTAAATGCGCCATGAAATGTCACGCTGGTGAAGCTCGCCGGCAAGAGTTGTCTCTCCTTCTGTGTCGTTCGCCGAGCTACCTCAAATTTCCTTGACACACTCGTGGGATAGGTGTCATCAAAGTTGTGTCTTCGGCGGCGAGCTGAGGCGTGCCCAGACAAAGCTCACCTAACCACCTGCCCTCTCAACACCTATACGACAAGTGATAACCTGGTCACTGAGGTGGAGCGGTGGCAAGGTAGTGGGATCTTGACGGGACCGTAGCTTGCCGGGACTTCTCTAGCTTGCCGGCAACTTCCAAGCTTGATCTTTTGTACTTCTGATCACCGACTTGGATGTCTTCTTTGTAGTTTTGCTAATTAACCTTGTGTTTGTCTTCAACTGTCCTCCGGCAAGCCCTGTTGTCGGGAAGGCTGCCACTGCTTGTGCACAAGTCTAGGGCAGTAAAGCACCCAAACTTTAGTACACGACAGGAGCCCCCGTGCCTGGGCCACACACGCATGTGAGGCGTCATTGGGCTAGGCCCAAACAGTGCACATGCACGCGTGGAGAGGATAATTGTCATAATCTTGTCTTTAACTGCGCCCCCTCCCTCACCCCCACGACACGCATTAATGCGGAATGTGGGAGAGGTGAAATGAAACGGCTGCAGCAGTAGTGTGATGTCTACTACACAACTTGTTCTTGTAGACTCGTGTTGGGACTCCAAGCATAGAGTTTTGTAGGACAATAGCAAATTTTCCTCAACTGGATGACCTAAGGTTTATCAATCCATGGAAGGCATATGACAAAGATGGTCTCTCTCAAACAACCCTGGAACCAAATAACAAAAAGTCTCTTGTGTCCCCAACACACCAAATACAATGGTAATTTGTATAAGTGCACTAGTTAGGCAAAGAGATGGTGATACAAGTGTAGTAATGATAATAGATATTGGTTATATTGTTTTTTGTAATAGGAACAATAAAAACAACAAGGTAGCAATTGATAAAACGGAGCACCAATGGTATTGCAATGCTTGAAAATAAGGCCCAGGGTCCGCACTTTCGCTAGTGCAATCTCTCAACAATGCTAATCTAATTGGATCATATAACCATCCCTCAACGTGTGATGAAGAATCACTCCAAAGTTCTTATCTAGCAGAGAACATAAGAAGAAATTGCTTATAGGGTACGAAACCACCTAAAGCTATTCTTTCTGTACGATCTATTAAATAATTCATACTAAAATAACATCATATGATACGCATCAATCAACTCTAAAGTCACCTAGATACTCCAATGTCACCACAAGTATCCATGAGTTAATTATATGATACACATCAAACAATTTCAGATTCATAATACTCGATCCAACATAAAGAACCTCAAAGAGTGCCCCAAGATTTCTACCGGAGAAACAAGGACGAAAATGTGCATCAACCCCTATGCATAAATTACCCCAATGTCACATCGGGAATCCAGGAGTTGAGTGCCAAAACATATATCAAGTTAATCAATATAATACCCCATTGTCACCAAGGGTATTCATATGCAAGACATATATCTAGTTCTCTCAAACCCATAAAAATATTCAATCCGATAAAACAAAATCTCAAAGGGAAAACTCAGTTCATCACAACAAGATAGATAGGGAGAAACACCATATGATCCAACTATATTAACAAAGTCTGTGATACATCAAGATCGTGCCATCTCAAGAACACGAGAGAGAGAGAGAGATTAAACACATAACTACTAGTACAAACCCTTAGCCCCGAGGGTGGACTACTCCCTCATCATCATGGTGGTTGTCGGGATGATGAAGATGGCCACCAGTGATGATCTCCCCCTCCGACAGGGTGCCAGAACGGGTCTAGATTGATCTTTCGTGGCTACAGAGGCTTGCGGCGGCAGAACTTCTGATCTAGGGTCATCTTTGTTTTTTTTTGAAAATTTGGAATTTATAGGGCAAAGAGGCGGTGCAAGAGGCCACCGAGGTGGGCACAACCCACCAGGGCACGCCTGGGCACCCCTCTGGTACTTCTTTGGCCCAAGTTGTGTCTTCTGGTCCATAAAAATTCTCCGAAAAGTTTTGCTGCGTTTGGACTCCGATTGGTATTGATTTTCAGCGATGTAAAAAACAAGGGAAAAACAACAACTGGCACTGGGCACTATGTCAATAGGTTAGTCCCAAAAAATGTTATAAAGTTGCTATAAAATGATTATAAAACATTCAAGGATGATAATATAATAGCTTGAATACTTCACAAATTATTGATACGTTGGAGACGTATCAGCATCCCCAAGCTTAATTCCTACTCGTCCTTGAGTAGTTAAATGATAAAATAAATAATTCATGAAGTGTGAATGCTGGCATAGTGCATAAGTTTGATCAATGATAATTTCAATCACTTTTCCTAGCATCATAACAACAACTCTTTTCATAAAACTCATCATGAAAAAGTAGCAACCAATTCACATTTTAAGGTTCAAACAATGAATTCTCTTGAAACTCAACAACCTATATTCTTAGTCACCAAACAATTGCAATTCAACTTATTCAACAAAGTCTAAGTAAGAGCTCCACATACTCAATCCTCATATAGTCTTCTATGATTGCTAGTACTCAAAGCATATTCTTAAAACAAATGGCATCCACCGAACACAGAGAAAGATAAGGGCTTAATATTTTGCCTCCCAACTCATTTATTATAGAGATAATTGTCAACAATAATAATTCATGATCAAATATATTTGACTGGTCATATGTGCCTAGATCTTTCCCCACCACATGATGCTTTCCCAGTATAGAATAGTTGAGGTTGAAATGAGAATTCATACTATTGATTCTTTGAATAAAAGTAAATACTGAAAAGTAAAAGATAGGGCCTTCTCAGAGGGAAGCAGGGGTTGTCATGCGCTTTTTATTGTTGGATGCCCAAACTCTTAATGCAAAGGAACGTCACGTTATATTGCCCCTTATGATAGCAACCCTTATTATGCAGTTTGTCGCTTTTATTACTTTGCCATCACAAGTTCGTACAACGCTCAATTTTCCCTTACAATAAAAGATCAAACATATTTAGGAGCAATTTTTATTGCTTTATGCACCAATGACAACTTACTTGAAGGATCTTATTCAATCCATAGGTAGGTATGGTGGACACTCATGGCAAGAAACTAGGTTTAAGGGTTTTTGGATGCACAAGTAGTATCTCTACTTAGTACAATTTTTTGGCTAGCAAAAGATCCTAGTCAAACACCAATGTTGGAGGATCCATGACAATACAACTTATATGCAAATGTACACAACCATAACTCATTACGTTGTCTTCCTTTTCCAATTTCAACTAATTTGCCCAAGTTTGAAAATAATTAATGGGTATTCACGATCATAGAAGATGTCCAAGATAATATATTTGTATGTGAAAGTTCTCTTCCTTATACTAATCATTCATGAATTGCTTGTATGACCAATATTGTGATTGTCAAGCTTCAAAAGATTTCACTTCCTAAACCCAATGTGAAGCTACCACTAAGCATGATACGAACATATAATGTCAATTTCACGACATTCAATTCATTCAACAATTTACTCATATGTTATAAGTGAAGCACAAGAGTAAATGACAAACTACTCCAAAAAGATATATGTGAAGATCAAACAAGTACTCATGTAAATGCGTAGCTAATTGAGGACTCTCTTTTATTTAAAAACTTTCATATCTAAGTATCTTATTAAAAACAACAAGCAAAACAAAATAAAATGACATTCCAAGAATAGCACACATCATGTGAAGAAGCAAAAAGTTAGGCTCAACCCGAGGCTAACCGATAATAGTTGATGAAGAAAGGTGGGATGCCTACCGGGGTATCCCCAAGCTTAGATGGTTGAGACTTATTGAAATATTATCTTGGGATGCCTTGGGCATCCCCAAGCTTGAGCTTTTTTGTCTCCTTAATTCTTCTCATAACATAGAAACTTCATCCACACAAAACTCAACAAGAACTCGTGAGATACGTTTGTATAGATCAATGCAATACCCTTTCATTCTGTACTGTAGCAAATCACTAAAATTATTATTAAACATTACATACTAAATGCCTGTGCATATTTAATATTCCTATCCTCAAATAGAATCATTAAACAAGCAAACATATGCAAACATTGCAAACATAACAGCAATCTGTCTAAACAGAACAGTCTGTAAAGGATGAAGCAAGATCCATATTTATTTAATTCAAAAAATTATTAATTACCACACTATAGAAAATTTATAAGATCTTATTTTGCAAAAAAATTCAACCTTTTATCACATTCTAACTTTTCTAGAATTTTTTTGCAACGGCGATAAACTTTCTGTTTTGAAACAACAACTCATATACTTGCAAAATATGCATGGCAAAGGCTATACTTGACATTTTTATTGAACTAAAATATACAAAACATTATTTTAAATAAAAGCAAGAAAATCAAAACAAAATAAAATGATGCTCCAAGCAAAACTCATATCATGTGACGAATGAAAATATAGCCTCAAGTAAGGTTATCGATATTGTTGGAGACGAAAGAGGGAATGCCTTCTAGGGCATCGCCAAGCTTAGTTGCTTGGATCTTCCTTGAATATTACCTTGGGGGTGCCTTGGGAATCCCCAAGCTTAGGGTCTTGCCACTCCTTATTCTCCTCATTTCGATATCTCACCCAAAACTTGAAAACTTCAATCACACAAAACTTAACGGAACTTCGTGAGATTGGTTAGTATGATAAAGACAAATCATTCACTTTGGTACTATGAAAAAACAAGATTCATAATTGTTCCCACACAATTACTACTGTACCTTATCATTTCCACAATTTATATTGAGAAATATAAGCCATAGAAACTAGGAAACAAGCAAGCTATGCATTGAAAACAGAATCTATCAAAAACAGAATAGTCTGTAGTAATCTATACTCTAACCATACTTCTGCTACTAAAAAAATTCTAAAAAGTTTGGAAAATGTAGGGAATTTGTATATTAAACATCTTTAAAAACTTATGATCAAAAGCACATTCCAGTGAATTTCAAAAATTCCAGGACTGAGCGCAAAAGTTTATGATTTTAGACAGAATCAAGTCAACTATCATCCACACTATCCCAAAGGCTTTACTTGGCACTTTATTGAAACAAAAGCAATAAAACATGACTAATACAGTAGCCTAATCATGTGAACACACAAAAACAGTAGGGGTAAATGTTGGGTTGTCTCCCAACAAGCGCTTTTCTTTAATGCCTTTTTAGCTAGGCATGATGATTTCAATGATGCTCGCATAAAAGTAAAGAATTGAAACATAAAGAGAGAATCATGAATCAAATGACTAGCACATTTAAGCCTAGCCCACTTCCTATGCATATGGATTTTGTGAGCAAACAATTTATGGGAACAAGAATCTGCTAACATAGGAAGGCAAAACAAGCATAACTCAAAATTTTCAACACATAGAGAGGAAACTTGAGTTATTGAGATATGTAAAAGCATATGTTCCTCTCTCATAATAATTTTCAATAGAATCATGAATGAATTCAACAATATAATTATCACATAAATCATTCTTTTCATGATCCACAAGCATATAAATTTTATCACTCCCCACATAAGCAAATTTCTTCTGACCAATAGTAGTGGGAGCAAACTCAACAAAATAACTATCATGAGGTACTTGATTGGCATAATCATATTGAGAATTAAAATTATGATGAAAAATTTCATGGCTATCATTATTATTTATAGCATACATGTAATCACAATAATCATCATAAATAGCAACTTTGTTGTCATAATCAATTTAAACCTCTTCCAAAATAGTGGATTCATCACTAAATAAAGTTATGACCTCTCCAAATCCTCTTTCATAATTATGAGAATAAGATTCAACACCCTCCAAAAATAGTGGGATCATCATTACATAAAGTTGACACTCTTCCAAACCCAGTTTCATCAGTATGATCATCATAGATAGGAGGCATGCTTTCATCATAATAAATTTTCTAATCAAATCTTGGGGGACTAAAAATATCATCTTCATAAAATACAGTACCCCCAAGCTTATGGGTTTGCATATCGTTAGCATCATGGATATTCAAGAATTCATACTAGCAACCTTGCAGTCATGATCATCATTCAAAGATTTTATGCCAAACATTTTATTGAATTTGTATTCTATAAATTGAGCACAATTTTGCGATCCATTATTTTCATGAAAGACATTATAAAGATGAAAAATATGAGACCACCTCAATTCCATTTTTCGTAATTTTCTTTTTATAAACCAAACTAGTGATAAACAAGAAACTCAAAGATTTGATTGCAAGATCTAAAGGTATACCTTCAGGCACTCACCTCCCTGGCAACGGCGCCTGAAAAGAGCTTGATGTCTACTACACAACTTGTTCTTGTAGACTCGTGTTGGGCCTCCAAGCGGAGAGTTTTGTAGGACAGTAGCAAATTTCCCTCAAGTGGATGACCTAAGGATTATCAATCCTTTTGGAGGCGTAGGATGAAGATGGCCTCTCTCAAACAACCCTGCAACAAAAGAACAAAAAGTCTTGTGTCCCCAACACACCAAATACAATGGTAATTTGTATAGGTGCACTAGCTCGGGCGAAGAGATGGTGATAAAAGTGTAGTAATGATAGTAGATATTGATTTTTGTAATAGGAACAATAAAAACAACAAGGTAGCAATTGATAAAACAAAGCACAAACGGTATTGAAATGCTTGAAAATGAGGCCTAGGGTCCTTACTTTCGCTAGTGCAATCTCTCAACAATGCTAATCTAATTGGATCATATAACCATCAACATGTGATGAAGAATCACTCCAAAGTTCTTATCTAGCGGAGAACATAAGAAGAATCTGTTTGTAGGGTATGAAACCACCTTAAAGTTATTCTTTCCGTTTGATATATTCAAGAGTTCATACTAAAATAACACCATATGATACACATCAACCAACTCTAGTGTCACCTAGATACTCCAATGTCACCACAAGTATCCATGAGTTAATTATATGATACACATCAAATAATTTCGGATTCGTAATACTCGGTCCAACACAAAGAACCTCAAAGAGTGCCCCAAGATTTGTACCGGAGAAACAAGGATGAAAACATGCATCAACCCCTATGCATAGATTACCCCAATGTCACCTCAGGAATCCGTGAGTTGAATGCCAAAACATATAACAAGTTAATCAATATAATACCCCATTGTCACCACGGATATTCATATGCAAGATATATATCAAGTGCTCTCAAATCCATAAAAATATTCAATCCGATAAAACGAATCTCAAAGGGAAAACTCAATTGATCACAACAAGATAGAGAGGGAGAAACACCATATGATCCAACTATATTAACAAAGCCCGTGATACATCAAGATTGTGCCATCTCAAGAACATGAGAGAGAGAGAGATTAAACACATAGCTACTACTACAAACCCTCAACCCCGAGGGTGGACTACTCCCTCCTCATCATGGTGGCCGTCGGGATGATGAAGATGGCCACCGGTGATGATTTCCCCCTCCATCAGTGTGCCAGAACTGGGTCTAGATTGGTTTTTCGTGGCTACAGAGGCTTGCGGCGCCGAAACTTCTGATATAGGGTTATCTTTGGTTCTTTTTGGAATATTTGGGAATTTATAGGGTGAAGAGGCGATGCGGGAGGCCACCGAGGTGGGGAAAACCCACCAAGACGCGCCTGGGCCCCCAGGCGTGCCCAGGTGGGTTGTGCCCCCCACGGGGCACCCATCTGGCCCAAGTTGTGTCTTCTGGTCAATAAAATTTCTCCAAAAAGTTTCTCTGCGTTTGGACTCCATTTGGTATTGATTTTCTACGATGTGAAAAACAAGCAAAAAACAAAAACTCGCACTAGGCACTATGTCAATTGGTTAATCCCAAAAAATGATATAAAGTTGCTATAAAATGATTGTAAAACATCCAGGAATGATAATACGATAGCATGAATAATTCATAAATTATAGATACATTGGAGACGTATTATAGTGGGCCTGCAAAAGCCCATCCACGTCGGACAGTAAAGAGCCAGCCCCTTGCGCCTTCCCCATAAAAAGGAATCTGCATAGGGCACTGCTCATTTATCTCCCTCCTTTCTGATCTAGCAGTCACCATCGTCTTCTTCCTTGTGCTGGAGCAGAGCATATCTCCTACCCCCGCCCTTGCTCCTCCTCAGCCTCCCTTCCACAGCCACAATGGCGCCTAAGAAGACGGACAAGCCAGAGAAGGTCGTCGACCCCAAGGTGGAGGCGAGGAAGAACATCTTGGCAGAAGCACTGAGGAATCACGTCGTCTTCACGTCGGTGCTTGAAAAGCACAACTTGATAGATCAGTATGCATACATGTGGGGGAGGGAGACAAAATCTCACACTGCCCCTCACGTGCTTCCTGGTTTCGTCAAGGGCAGCGCAGATAAATTCCCCTTCTTCATCGCATATTTTACTGTAGTCTCTGCCCTCCTTTTTCTGATTTCTTCAATGATATTATGTACTCCTACGACTTCCATCTCTTTTATTTCACGCCGAATGACGTAACTTGCATGTCAACTTTCGCTCATCTATGCGAAAATTTTGCCGGATTAGTTCGCACTACAGCTTTCTTCCACCACTACTTCATTCCACGCATTGAGACAGGAGATGCTCTCTTTGGTTCTATCACTTGGATTCCCAGAGCTTGGAACAAAGAGATATATCCAGAGGGAAATTTGCATAAGAAATGGGAAGAGTGGTAGGCTGAGTGGTGCTGGATCAAGGAAAGGGAATTCCCGTCATTCTGCTTGCCTTGGCAGACGAAAGTGGTCCGCTGCAAGGATTGGAGTGACCTTGATTCCCATGATAAGAAGGTAACAATTGCTATTACCAGAATCCACCGTCTTAGGGTTGCCGGTCTCACTATTGAGATGGTGGGTGCCGATTTCCTTTTACGCCGGATCGCTCCCCTGCAGAATAATGGGAGACCAGCCTGGGACTTCAAAAATGCTGCGGACATCATAAGGTTGCATCCAGGCTTGAACAACAACTTGAATATCATGCAACGCACAGTGCTCTGCCATTAGCTACTCAGGCTAGACGACAAGTACAAGCTGTCGGCAGGTATCATCCCCCTGTGCAACAATTCTGCTTAGAGCTTCGTCATCGCCATGATGCCATCGTGCAACGCACATGGCCTTGACGGAACTTGGGCCGAACCACCTGCAGCTCGCGTGCAAGAATGGTTCGACACCTTGTCAGAGAAGACCATCCGGGAGGAACCGGAGGTCATCTGCCCAACCACCAACGAGGAAGTAGCCTACATTGTCAGCAGAGCAGAGAAGGCACAACTAGCCGCAGAGCCTGGTGATTTTGGTTTCATGGTGGCTGATGCCAGTGAAGAAGAGGTGTCGGAGGAAATTCTTTTCGATCAGGGCGAGGCCACCGGGGAGCAAGGCGACAATGCTGCCGGGACCCCCACTAATGAAGGCGCAACTGAAGAATAATTGTACGAGGAGGCCCCTGCTCCACCAAGGAAGTTACGCATCCTCCGGAGAGCCGCCTCCGGTGATCCAGTGCATCCACCTCCTCCGAGAGATGAGGTTGTTGAGAAGGAGGCAACCGGCAAGATTGTGCAGCGGCAAGGAACTCAACACCAAACCGTGCAGCGCACAAGACGTATAGCCACGTGAGTAACTAGGGCGGCGGGCTCGTCTCGTACAACTGCACAGGTAACTAGAGCAGCATGATCATATTGACCTACTGCTTTTGTTGCAGCCAAGCGCGCGAGAACTCTTGCTTTGCCTCCTCCCACCAACACTAGACTAGAGGTAGACTTCGACCTCTCCGCCATGACTGAAGGCAAAGCAAAAGAAGAGTAAGAGCTCTTGTCGCATCCTTCAATATTTGAATTCTTGATTCATTGATTCTGACTTGCTTTGCTTTGTTCTGTTTATGTAGAGATGTAGAAACACTGGCGTAGAGGCTCGCGAAGAGAGCAAAGACCTTGACAGGCAATGAGCCACTAGCAAGCACCATGGATAACCCAGAGGTTGTCGTCATCAGCCCGGAGCTCAGTCCTCGACGTAGCCCCCAGCACAACCCCCAGCGTCTACCACTCATTTTTTGCTAGCAAGTGTACATCACCGAGCATGCATGAGAAGAACGGCAACAAGGAGAACACCCAGAGGCGAACCTTGACGTGTCTTCTTCCTCGACCACAGTGCCCGGAGATCGCTCTCCGACAAGGGCCTCTATTGATGAGCATGTCTGCATTGAAGAGGAGCCGGCAAGCACGGGCGCCGATAGCCACGCGACAGCAACAAATGTTGTCGGAGGAGGAAAAGTCTCTCCTCAATAGATGCATACGGGTAATCCACTTGTTTTCGAACACTTGCTTTTTTTTCTTTGTTATTTTTGTTTTCTTGAACTTGGCCTTGAATTTCAATTTGTTTCTCTTCTCCATCTTCAGATCCTCCCCCAACATACCACACAAACATTGATGTTGATGTTGCGGGGATTGCAAAGGACGCCGCTGCTGAGGCCGGCAAGATTGCTGCTGACGAGGCCGCCAAGGCTGCACACGACGAGGCCGCCAAGAAAATTGTTGTGGAGGCTGGTAACGAGATCAGTGAACCTATTGACGACATTCCTGCCGCACGAGTGCTTGGTGATGTCCCGACCACCAGGTCATCTGTCACTGGCAAGGCGGTTGTCGAGGATCAACCATCAACATCTGACGCCCCTCCATCAAGCAGATATCTCAAGGTCGGCGATAATCTATTCGTAAGCATCCCAGGGACATCGAGCACTGGGGCGCTAACTTGAGAAGAGAACTTTGATGAAGATATCATCACCGTTATCGGGCTCAAGATTGTTAGCAAACCATGTGCCAGCAGTAGTGGGTCCAAAGAAGAGCATCTCCTCAAGGCCATGAGCAACAACTTTCAACAAGTTCAAGCACTTCAGCGGAGTCGGACAAAGAGCTTAGATTCTAGGGCGGCAGTCATAGGAGCAACAAAACCAGATTTCCAAAAGTGCATTGAAGAGATGCAAATCTGGTATACTGAATCCCTCTAAGAAGTGACCAACTACCGGGAGCAACTGACCAAGAACTGGAAGAAGTTAGTCTTGGAGAAGTCTGATGCTGAAAAGGCACAAGAAGAAGCTGTGCAGAGAATAGGAGGAACAGACGCTAAACTGAATAAGCACCAGGTTAGCCTTGACGCTCACGAGGAAGACCTGGCCACTCGCGAGGAGGTGTTTGTAGCCAAGCTCCATGGCAAGGATGAAGAAATTGAAGCCCTTGTTCTGCGGCAGACCCAAGAGCTGGAGCAGAAACACAAAGAAGCGCTTGAAGCTCAAGCCACAGATCATGCCGGCAAGTTCAAGGAGGCCTTCAATACTGCAGAGGCTGCCGAGAATGAGCTAGATGGCAAGGTGAAGAAGTTGGAAGTAGATGTTGCCACCAATGATAAGGAAATCTCAACGCTCAAGGCTGATAGGAAGAAGTCACTCCACAGCTTGTCGGAGTTACAAACTTCCTTGTCCGCCAAGAATAAGGATCTCACGCAAGCCAATGATGCTAATGCTGATCTGAAATTGAAACCGACGACGTTGGATAAGTCACTCGAGGAGAGCAAAGCTTGAGAGAGGACTCTGACCAAAGATCTCGCATGTGAAAAGAATCTGCTTGCCAGCTCCGCCAACACCTACAACGAGCACAAGGACAACGTGCAGATCTGGACTGAAGACTTTGTTGGTGCAACCCAGGATCTCAACGCACAACTGTCTGCTATGGGCTTGCAGAACTTTAGGTTCTCCACCAATGAGAGGGACACTGCTAGTGCCATGCTAACCTTGTTCTTCAAGAGCATCATTGACGCGCTCAAGCTACTCCAAGACAACTATTCCGTCTATCTTGCCAAAGAAGCCCGCAAGCTCTGTCGGACCATCCTCTTCAAGGTGCTTGTCAAGGTTGGTTATCGGAACCCAGGCACCAACTTCACAAGTGTCCTTGCTAGCTTGCCGAATTAAGCAGACACCAAGACAATTGAAAAGCTTGTTGCACCTATTTGTCGACAAGGTGAGCCAGATCAAGAGGGTTGACGGCCAACGCAGAGACTAGTCGTCTTGCTCCATCTTGTCACAAGCAGTTCATATCAAAGACAATTTTTGTCTTAAGTTAGAACTGCAGCAAACTACTAATGCAATATGAACTTGCTGGGTTTGGATGAATGTATGTTGTTTCCCATGTCTGATTTTGTTTTTGCAGGTCTTGTACGCTATGCTTTGTTGGAAGCTTGTTGGTGCGCACTCTTGCCACGAGCGCTTGATGGACGGGTCCTTCGCAGCCTGCTGGAAGCGCCGCTACCGGCAAGGTAGCTTGACAATCTCAGTGCAACTACTTAAGTTGTTGAGCAGACTCGAAATAAAATAAGAGTGCAACTGATCACGACAAGGCTCCTTTGCGTGCACGTTTTCCATAAAGCCAAAAACGTTCAAGGGAAATTAGCTCTACAACAGAGAATTTGTTCCAAAGTTTTTCAACTTAACTTTTCTTTGATGTACTTCGTGTCGTAGAATGTTAACTTGAACGTCACTTGACGGTGTCCATACCATCACTCCCCCCGACAAACTTGCACGTGACGCAAGCTTCCGTCCTTTGAGAAAAAGAGAGAAGAGAAAAGAGAGTTATGGAACCTTGATGGTTCATTAGCACTCATAGAAAGCAGGTGTAACACAACATCACATACAAGCATGCACAATTTAATATGTGAGTTGACAAGATTTGTGAAACACTTAGCTTTATTTCACTATGCATAGGTTTTGTGCCTGGCTTTGTACAGAGGACTACATGCTTCATCGGCAAACTTTTACAAAAGGTGGTTGCCAAGCAGCCCGGTAACCGCACCTCATGGATAGAACTTAAGAAGATGCTCGATATTCCACGAGTTGTGCATTTGAATGCCATCTTTGGTTACTGGGCCAGGCCTGATGACTCGTACTACCCGATAAGGGCCTTCCCACTTTGGCGTCAACTTGTTTGAATTCTTGGCGGACTGGATTCGACAAAGAACAAGGTCGCCTTCCTCAAGGCTTCGGGCATGAACTTTGTGGCTATGATAGAGGCGCAAAGCTTGCTGGTAGCATGCAACACGCACAACAGCCCGAAGGCGATCTTCCTCAAGGAGCGTTGCGTCATCTTGCTGTAGCTGCTCCTGCTCAAGCTCATCATAAGCGAGCACTCGAGGTGACCCATACATGAGTTCTATGGGGAGCACCACTTCTGCACCATAGACTAGGGAGAAGGGCGTCTGGCCGGTAGCTCAATTTGGTGTCGTCCTGAGTGACCAAAGAACCACCGATAACTCATCAATCTTGTGTCTTCCGCACTTGTGCAGCTTGTCGAAAGTTCTTGTCTTGAGATCAGCACTTCAGCATTCGCCCTCTCTGCCTGGCCATTACTCCTTGGGTGAGCAACTAAAGCAAAGCAAATCTTGTTGCCAAGGTCTTGGAGGTATTGCATGAAGGTGCGGCTCGTGAACTGTGAGCCGTTGTCAGTGATGACTCTGTTGGGTACTCCAAAACGATAAACAAGTCCTTTGAAGAACTTGACAGCTGACTATGCTGTCACCTTCCTCACTGGCTCTACCTTATGCCACTTTGTGAACTTGTCGACCGCAACATACAAGAACTCAAAGCCCCCGACAGCACGGGGAAAGGGGCCTAGTATGTCGAGCCCCCAGACAGAGAAGGGCCAGGAGAGAGGGATTGTTTGAAAGGCTTGAGCTGGCTGATGTGCTTTCTTTGAATGAAACTGGCACACTTCACACTTGGTTACTAGTGTAGTTACATCCTGGAGGGCAGTGGGCCAACAAAAACCTTGTCGGAACACTTTGCCGATAAGAGCTCTTGATCCTGTGTGAGAGCCACATATGCCTCCATATATCTCTGCCAACATCTTCTATCCATCTTCCCAGCAAATGCACTTCAATTTCACACCATTTTGTATTTTTTGTGTAGAACGCTGTCCACGAACTGGTACATACTTGACTGACGAGCTACTTTTTCAGCTTCTTCTTGCTCTTCGGGAAGTTCTCCTATTTGATGGAACTGGACAATCTGATGCACCCATGTCGGAGCTTGTGGCTCGACAACAAGGACTAAAGGCATATCTTTAGCTGCGGGAGCGCTCATCTCAACGGCAATGATTTGGGATCCTGCCGGAGCCTGCTGCTCACTGACGAGCTTGGCGTTGTCCGTGGCAACTTCCTTGTCGTCGCCTACTGGGAGCTCTGCTGGAAAGTACTTGTCAGTGTTCAACTTTCTTCTTTTGTCCTGCCCTGTTGATGGGGTAACAGATGGTTGAGTCAAGTGGAGCACAAAGGTCTTTGGTTCCACATGTAACTTCATGGCGGCATGTTTTGACAGATCATTAGCAATGTTGTTTTCGGCACGAGGGATGTGCTCTGTTTGTAATCCATCAAAGTGCTCTTCCAATTTTCTCACTTCATCCACATAAGCTTCCATCAATGGGCTCTAGTAATCTTTGTTCACTTGCTTTACAACAAGCTATGAGTCGCCTCTGATAATGAGCTTTCTGATTCCAAGGTCTACTGTGATCTGGAGACCGACAAGCAGTCCTTCATACTCAGTAATGTTGTTTGTTGCCTTCTCCCTGGGAAAATGCATTCGAATTACATACTCGAGGTGCTCTCTGGTGGGTGGTTCAAGCAGCACTCCAGCACTGACACCTTGCAGCGAAAAAATCCACGTGAAAGTACATAATCCAGCCTTTGCTTGTTTCCTAGCTAGGGAGAGATGTCTCTTGAATCTCATCGTCTAGCGTTGGAGTCTATTCTGCAATGAACTCCACCAAAGCTCTACTCTGAATCATTGAAGTGCTTTCAAACTTGAGTTCAAAACTTGACAATTCCAATGCCCACTCTACAATCATGCTGGTTGCATCTGGACTTTTCAAAATTCTTTGCACTCGAAAACGAGTGCCGCCGGTAATCTGATGTGCTTAGAGTGGTGAAGCTTTCTCGAGGCCATGAGAAGATCAAAAAGCAATTTCTGCACACCAGGGTATCTTAACCTAGACCCCTGAAGAAGAGAGCCAACAAAATAATCTGGTCGCTGCACCAACTTCATCTTCTGCACTACTTCTTGTTCTGTTGCATCTACTTGACCTACACTTGACCTGTCGGCACCAGGACTTGCCAGAGAAGATTCTAGTTGTCACTTGATGGGCCTACATCTATTGCTCCTTCATCTTCAACTTCCCTGTCAGCCACTAGTGCAACACTGAGCACTTGATTTGTTGCTGTCAGGTATAACAGCAATGGTTCTCGTGGCCTTGGCGCAACCAGTGTCGGCGCAGGAGAGAGGTACTTCTTCAAATCTTGCAGCGCGTCCTCCTCTTCCTAAGTCCATTTAATTGGAAATGCCTTACTCAAAATCTTGAAAAACGGCAAGGGGTGCTCAGCAGACTTGGAGATGAACCTCCTTAGTGCATCAATGTAGCCAGCAAGATGGCGCACATCCTCGACGCGCTTTGGTGCTTTAATATGCTCTATTGCTTTGATCTTGTCAGGTTTGGCTTTCAATTCCACGTTGAGACAGAAAGAACCACTATAGGAATGAGGAACTTTGCCGTCCGCCAAGGCTGACGGCAAAGGCATACATGGCAGACGGCAAAGACCTTTGCCATCAGCCAGCGGCAACAGGTCCGGCTGAATAGGCTACGACAAAGGCCTCTTTGCCGTCAGCTGGCGAATGGCAAAGATGAAAAAGGCTTTGCTGTCAGCCAGCGGACGGCAAAGAGCTTAGATGGCACACGTGGTAGTTCAGGTCCGTTAAGTGGTTAACGGCGTGCTTTGCCGTCAGCCAACGGAAGACAAAGATGCAAAGGCCTTTGTCGTCTGCTGGCTGACGACAAATCTACCAAATAGGACAGCCCCTAATTGCCAGGTTGCACAGGTAGCTGCCACATGGCAGCTTTGCCGTCTGCTAGCGAACGGTAAAGCTCTTTGCCGTCCGCCAGCAGACGACAAAGTGTCTATATAGCCCCTGTTTTTTCTGATTTTTCTTAAATTCATTCAATTTTGACAGAATTTCACACACACACACAAACACACACACACACACAAATATATATATATATATATACATTTCAAAATAATTTCAACAATAAGTTTCCAACAAGAGATATATACAAGTTTCCAACATTTCCATATATACAATAAGTTTGCAACAAGAGATATCCAACAAGTTTCAAACCAACAAAATATCCAACAAGTTTCCACAAATAACAAGGAAGCACAAGCACAAGTACAAGTTTGCAACAAGTTTCCATCAATGCTAGCCTCCTCATCTCAAGAAAATCTGCAAATTAGGAAAGTTGAAAGTTAGAAGAAGAAGAAGAAGAAGACTAGCTATAAGAAAAAGAAAAAGACTAGCTATAAGAAACTCTTCTTCTTCTTCTTCTTCTTCTTCTCCTTCTTCTTCTCCTCCTCCTCCTTCTTCTTCTTCTTCTTCTTCTTCTAACTAAGGTAGGTAAAAATGCCATTTTTTAGCTAAGGTAGGTAAAAATGCTAAGTGTTAGGTCATTTTGTACCTAAGTGAGCTAATTATGTCATAAATGAAGTAGCTAAGCTAATTATAGATCATTATTGAGATATCCTAGGTTGTTATGCCATTTTGTACCTAAGTGAGCTAATTATGTCATACATGAAGTAGCTAAGCTAATTATAGATCAGTATTGAGCTATCCTAGGTTGTTATGCCATTTTGTACCTAAGTGAGCTAATTATGTCATACATGAAGTAGCTAAGCTAATTATAGATCATTATTGATCTATCCTAGGTTGTTATGCCATTTTGTACCTAAGTGAGCTAATTATGTCATAAATGAAGTAGCTAAGCTAGTTATAGATCATTATTGAGCTATCCTAGATTGTTATGCCATTTTGTACCTAAGTGAGCTAATTATGTCATAAATGAACTAGCTAAGCTAGCTATAGACCATTATTGAGCTATCCTAGGTTGTTATATGCCATTTTCTAGCTAACAAAGCATTTGTTAAGCAAAACACTTGGGAAAACTTACCATGATCCGGGAGGTGAAGGGCCGGTCGGGGTTGCACCACCGTGAGACGGAGAAGGATTGGTCAATGCTTTGTGGGAGGCGTGCTGCACGAACGATCATTTGCAATGTTTAGTTAGCATGATGCAACTGAAATGTGAATACTAGTAACTAATGACCATTCAAATGAAACTCACCGTGTCCGCTATAGCAATGTGGGCCATCGATGGAGGGGTCTGGCCGACTTTCTCGCACACATTCTGCACATTTTGTTTTCACGAGTCAGTCATATGAGTTAGTAATGAAATGAACATTGCATGCATGACTTGACTAGTATGCGGGAGAAACTGACCACGAGCATCTCGTATAGGGCCCGGTGACTCGCATCGTCTCGGTTCCTCTCCGCCTCCAACATATTAGCCGTCCTCTCCTCCATGTGCCTCACCTTCTCGTCCGCCTGCCTGGTTGCCTCCGCCACAATCTCCTAGGCCCTAGCCTCGATAGCGAGATCCACTGGCCATGGTCGAGGCCCCATCTCGGGAAGAGACTTCGTCTGCCGCTTCTTGATCTCTAAGAGACTTCTAGGACAATGTATGAGCCCATCCCCAATGGCTACGTGGCCATGTTTCCTCCCATCACCAGATAGCATCACGAGCTCAGGATCAAAAGGACTCTGGCTCAAGTTGAAGTCCTCGCCTTTCATCTCGTTCCCCCAGTCTCTGTACCTCACAAGCTTGTTGTGGGAGGATATGTTGGTGAAGCTCTTTGGATGATTGAGGTCATCCTCCGAGAATGCATTGGCCTTCTTGAACGGGGCACTATGGGCAATGGCATAGAGGTCGTACAGCGGCGGCATCTCCTTCTTGTTGTATTTTGCCAAAAGGAGAGGAACAGGGGTAAATTAGTAATTAAAGCTAGCATAAAGAATGAAAGTGCATGAATTGAACCACACACCCAGTGATCCCCGTACTCAAACAGGTTGGAGCTCCCTTGATGGTGCGGCAGACCTCACATCTGGGCACGCTTGTCCCTGGCCTTGTTGTGGGTGGCTAGCCATTGGGGAGAGCACCACTCAGCCACCATCCTCTCCCAACAGTCCATCTTATCCGCACACCATCTCGGGGGCACCTAAGTTAGACAAAGAGAAATTTCAGCGCTACTGAAAGCACAAGTGCTCCCTAGGTGGTTTTGGTAATTAATGTCAACATATCTCTGGTTGGACTAACACTTTTATCTAGTATGTTTCAGATAAGTTCAACAATGGAGTGGCATGGACTAAAGGACGTGGGAACTCCTTCAAGATGCTAAGGACAAAGGATTGGCTCAAGCTTCAAGCTCAAGACTCTTCATTTTACATTTTAGTGGTCCAAGATCACATTGAGTCTATAGGAAAAGCCAATACTATCAAGGAGGGATGAGGTGTTGCCTAATGAGCCTCTTGCTTCATGTGCTTAGTGATATTCTCCAAAACCCTCAACTACTTTCCCACATCCACAAATGACCTAAACCCAAAGCCAAAATCGGTCACACTGATTCTTCCTATCCGGCGCCACCGATTCCAAAAGTCATAGCCACTTCCACAAACCCTAAGCAATCGGTCTTATCGATAGGGATCTCGGTCTCACCGAGATGGGATTGTAATCTCTCTGTGTATGTCTATTATCAAAATCAGTCTCACCGAGTTTGAACAATCGGTACTACCGAGATTACAATGCAAACTCTCTGGATAACTTATTACCAAAATTGGTCCCACCGAGTTTGAGTAATCGTCCCACCGAGTTTGCCTGACCAACTCTCTGGAAAGCTTATTACCAAATCGGTCTCACCGAGTTTGTGTAATCGGTCCTACCAAGATTATGTTATGCCCTAACCCTAACAATATCGGTCTCACCGAGTTGCATTTCGGTCCCACCGAAAACCCTAACGGTCACATTATTTGCTGAATCGGTCTGACCGAGTTTAACGATTCGGTCCCACCGAGTTTGGTAGATTGTGTGTAACGGTTAGATTTTGTGTGGAGGCTATATATACCCCTCCACCTCCTCTTCATTTGTGGAGTGAGCCATCAGAACAAACCTACACTTCCAGCATACATTTTCTGAGAGAGAACTACCTACTCATGTGTTGAGGCCAAGATATTCCATTCCTACCATATGAATCTTGATCTCTAGCCTTCCCAAGTTGCTTTCCACTCAAATCTTCTTTCCACCAGATCCAAATCCTATAAGAGAGAGTTGAGTGTTGGGGAGACTATCATTTGAAGCACAAGAGCAAGGAGTTCATCATCAACGCACCATTTGTTACTTCTTGGAGAGTGGTGTCTCCTAGATTGGCTAGGTGTCACTTGGGAGCCTCCAACAAGATTGTGGAGTTGAACCAAGGAGTTTGTAAGGGCAAGGAGATCGCCTACTTCGTGAAGATCTACCGCTAGTGAGGCAAGTCCTTCGTGGGCGACGGCCATGGTGGGATAGACAAGGTTGCTTCTTCGTGGACCCTTCGTGGGTGGAGCCCTACGTGGACTCGCGCAACCGTTACCCTTCGTGGGTTGAAGTCTCCTTCAACGTGGATGTACGATAGCACCACCTATCGGAACCACGCCAAAAACATCTGTGTCTCCAATTGCGTTTGAGTCCTCCAAAACCCTTCCCTTTACTTTCTTGTAAGTGCTTGCTTTACTTTCCGCTGCTCATATACTCTTTGCATGCTTGCTTGATATGTATTGTGATTGTTAAACTTGTTCCTAATCTCCACTTAAACTTAAAGAAACTTAAAAACTGCAACTTTGGTACATAGTGTCTAATCCCCCCCTCTAGACACCTCTTCTCAAGGTCCTACAAGTGGTATCAGAGTATTGGCCTCCATTGCTTTGGTTTAATCACCATTGGAGTAAGATGGATGAGTCTACTATTGGGAGTCTTAGACATAAAGTGCCTATTCTTGATGGAGAGTATTTTCATGAGTGAAAAAATGAGATGCTTGTTATTTTCAATCAATATTATTTGAACAAGTACATTGCTAGCCCTTGTGCACCTTATGTTGATCCTATGCATCCTACCCATGATGAGTCAATTGACATGATTAGGAATCTTAGAACTGCCGAACTTATCATTAGAGGATTGCCAAGAAACTTGATTGGATGCTTGCCTACTTTTAAGTGTGCCTACACCATATGGAAATTTCTTGAGGAACGATTTCCAGATTATTCCTTGAAGAATCTTGATGAAATTCTCCATAAGTCTATTGCCTTGAGTAAGGTGAATAGTAGTGATCCTATGTTTGGTGATCGTCTATTTGAGCTTACAAACCTTATGCGTGCCTAAGTAAATGTTGGTATTATTAGTGATATTATTTCCGAAGCTATAAAAATTCATAAGCAAGATTGTTGTCAAACTCATTCTAATGAATCACCCTCTCTAGGACTTGATCCACCACATGATGATGTTGAACACGGAAACTATGATGAGGATGATGATAGTGACTTCGATCTTGATGATGCAATGAGACATTTTGGTCTTATGGCAAATCTTGAGGATATATGTCGGGGAAAGGAATGGGTTCTTGATAGTGGATGTACCGATCACATGACCGGAGATAAAGACATGTTCCGTGAGCTTGCTGATAATGATAGTCCTCGAAAGTTTGTCACTTTCGGTGACAACTCAAAGGGTAAGGTGGTTGTCCTCGGTAAGGTGGCCATATCACATGATAGCTCCATACAAAATGTCATGCTCGTTGAATCTCTTGGTTACAACTTACTTTCAGTATCTATACTTGCTGATTTCGGTTTCAATGTTCTATTTACTGAAGTAGACTGCCAAGTGTTTCGTCGAGATAATCACAAAATGGTCTTTACCGGTGTGCGTAGAGGTGATCTGTACATTGTTGATTTCACTAAAAAGGCTCAACCTAAAACTTGCTTCATTACTAAATCCTCAAAAGGTTGGTTGTGGCATAGACGACTAGGTCATGTTGGTATGCGAAACCTTGACAAGCTTATTGAAGGAAATCATATCCTTGGAGTTAACAATGTCATATTTGATAAGGATAGACTTTGCAGCGCTTGTCAGGCAGGTAAACAGATTGGAGGAAGGCATCCCGTGAAGAACATCATGACTACAAGGAGGCCACTCGAGCTACTTCACATGGATCTCTTTGGTCCCAACTCTTACAAGAGTCTTGGTGGAAATTCCATTGGTCTAGTTATAGTTGATGATTTTTCAAGATTTACGTGGGTGTTCTTTCTCGATGATAAATCGCAGGTCCAAAAGATCTTCAAAAACTTCGCTAGGAAGGCCCAAAATCAATTTGAAGTGTAGATCGAGAAGGTTCGTAGCGACAACGGAACGAAGTTCAAGAACGCAAATGTGGACACCTTTCTTGACGAAGAAGGGATTTCACACGAGTTCTCGTCTATGTACACACCTCAACAAAACAGAATTGTTGAGAGGAAGAACCGGACGCTCATCAAAATGGCGAGAACGATGCTTGATGAGTACAAGACGCCGAAGCACTTTTGGGCAGAAGCGGTTGAGACAGCTTGTCATGCAACAAATCGCTTGTATCTTCACAAGCTACTCAGCAAGACGGCATACGAGCTCCTCACCAGTAACAAACCCCAAGTTGGATACTTTCAAGTATTCGGCTCAAAGTGCTACATTCTTGATAAGCATCATCGCTCTAAATTTGCTCCTAAATCTCATGAAGGTTTCCTACTCGGTTATGGCTCAAACTCTCACACTTATCGTGTCTGCAACAATTACACCCGAAAGGTTGAAGAGACGGTAGATGTGAAGTTTGATGAATCTAACGGCTCGCAAGTAGAGCAATTGCCAATTGATGCAGGAGACAAAAATCCTTCGGAAGCAATTCAAGACTTGGCTATTGGAAAGGTTCGTCCAACGGAGGTGAAGGAGAGTACCTCGTCCGTCCAAGTGGAAGCTTCAACTTCACAACAAGGTGAACCAAGAGTTGATACGGAAGCATCCACAAGCGGGACACACCAAGATGAAGAAAACGAGGAAGTGCATCAAGATGAACGTCAACGACCTCCTTCTCCACCACGACAAGAGAACGACAATGGCAACAATGAAGAAGGCCAAGAAGAAGAAGAACAAGATGAAGAAGATGTTCAACGAAGACCCAAGCAAAAGCTTTCACGAGTTCGAGCAAGAGTTGCTAAAGATCATCCCGTCGAGCAAATCTACAATGACATTCAAACCGGGAGAATCACTCGCTCTAAAACTCGTTTAGCTAACTTTTGTGAAAACTATTCTTTCATCTCTAGCATTGAACCTATGAAGGTCGAAGAAGCATTGGAATATCCGGATTGGATAAATGCCATGCATGAAGAGCTACATAACTTTGAGAGGAATCAAGTTTGGACATTGGTTGAGAAGCCCGACAACAACCACAACGTCATCGGTACCAAATGGGTGTTTCGCAACAAGCAAGATGAAGATGGACAAGTAGTTCGCAACAAAGCACGTCTAAATGCCCAAGGCTACACACAAGTCGAAGGTATGGACTATGGTGAGACTTATGCCCCCGTTGCTAGACTTGAGTCCATTCGCATCTTACTTGCCTATGCTAATCATCATGATATTACCTTGTACCAAATGGACATTAAAAGTGCTTTTCTAAATGGTGAAATAGAGGAGGAAGTTTATGTTAAGCAACCTCCCGGCTTTGTCAATCCTAAGAAACCCAATCATGTTTACAAACTTCACAAAGCTCTTTATGGTCTTAAACAAGCTCCTAGAGCTTGGTATAAATGCTTGACCAAGTTCCTTATTGAGAAAGGCTTTGAAATTGGGAAAATTGATTCTACTCTTTTTACTAAAAGGGTTAATGGAGAACTATTTGTGTGCCAAATCTATGTTGATGATATTATATTTGGTTCGACTAACCCTCATTTTAGTGAAAAGTTTGGGAAGCTAATGTCGGAGAAGTTTGAGATGTCTATGATGAGTGAACTCAAATTCTTTCTTGGGTTGCAAATCAAGCAAACTAAGGAAGGTACCTTTGTTTCTCAAACAAAGTACACCAAGGACTTATTCAAGAAGTTCAATATGCAAGAATGCAAAGGTATGTCTACACCCATGCCTACTAGTTGACATAATGACTTGACCAAAGACGGTGAACCGGTTGATCAAAAGGTTTATCGCTCTATGATCGGTTCATTGTTATATCTATGTGCTTCACGTCCCGATATCATGTTAAGTGTGTGCATGTGTACACGATATCAAGCTGCCCCTAAGGAATGTCATCTTAAGGCCGTGAAAAGGATAGTGAGATACTTAATCTATACACCAACTTTGGCATTTGGTATCCTAAGAGGGCTTCTTTCGATCTTGTTGGCTATTCCGACTTGGACTATGCCGGAGACAAGGTTGATAGAAAGTCCACTTCGGGTACTTGTCAATTTCTTGGTAGATCTCTTGTGTCTTGGTCCTCCAAGAAACAAAACTCGGTATCCTTGTCCACTGCCGAAGCTGAATATATTGCCGCTGGTTCATGTTGTGCTCAATTACTTTGGATGACCCAAACTCTTAAGGATTATGGAATATACGTAAGACATGTTTCATTGCTTTGTGACAAAAAGTGCTATTAAAATTGGTCATAATCCTGTGCAACATTCTCGAACTAAGCATATTGAAGTTGGTCATCATTTCATTCGAGATCATGTTGCTAAGGGTGACATTGATCTTAAGCATGTTCGCACCAAAAAGCAGTTAGCGGATATATTTACTAAACCTCTTGATGAGAAAGTGTTTTGCAGGTTAAGAGGAGAATTGAACATCATTGATGCTTCAAACTTGGAGTAGAAACTCCATTGGATACATGCAAGACATGAGCTTATGACTAATCCTTGATATTTCTATTATGATGAAAATCTTATGTCTTGGATATATTTGTATCTTGCATGTCATCTAACCCATGTAGGTACTTGGTGGAATCAAATTCCATGAGATTGTAATCCACTCATATCTTGAGCAATCTCTACATCACCAAGTCTCTACACTATGGTGGTTGAAGACAAGGAAGCATGAAACTTCTTAAATATATCCTTTGACAAATTCTATGTTGAGCTTCACAATTGTCATTTCTGGATACACAAGTGCTCTTCCTTGCAAGAACAAACCCATGTAGGTAGATGGACTAAAATTCCAAGTGGTGCTCCAAATTCTTGATGAGCTACATCAACCTTGCGCAACCCACACAAGTTCAACTACATGGACAACACCACCAACCAAGGTATGTCATTCCATCTTAGAGAAGCTTTACTCCAAGTCATGAGCTAAAGCAACTCGACAAGATGTGAATACATCAAGACGCTTAAACGAAAAATGGCAACCCCATTTTGAGCTTAAACGATGAGTATGACCTATGATCAAGTGATCTCACTTGACTCCTAAGTCAATATACTCTAACATAGGTGACTTCATCGCCAACCATCTCTAGATGAAGTTCTCTTGTGTTTTTTCTGTGCTTTTGCATTTGTCACATGCATATTTGTTTCCCCTTTCAAAAAAAACTTCATCTAGATTTCTTTTTGTTTGCTCTGCATTTTCTGCATTCCAATTCATTGCACATCTTTCAGCAAATTCCTTGCAAATTTTTGTGAGATCTTACTAGTCTAGTGAGCTGAGGTGACAAGTGTTTTCTTTGCGATGAACTCGGTTTCACCGATTTGTTATTTTCGGCCCAACCGAATCTTTTCGGTACGACCGAAGCATACCACTCGGTGACACCGACTTCATAAAAGGAAAAACAGTTTGCCACATAATTCTGTGTTTCTTCTGATCCAACTCCACTCAATGAATCTTGTCCTCTACAAGCATCACATTTTTATCATTGCTATGTTCTGTGTCTCAAGGACCAAACCCATTCGACAGATTCCAGAAGACCCTTCTTGGAAATTGATGTCAAAGGGGGAGAGAGAGAACATCAAAGCTTATCATCTGAAGAGAGAGAGAGCATCAAAGCTTATCACCTTCTTGAGAGAGAGAGATATCATCTCCTAAAGGGGGAGAAAGACCTTCTAGGGGGAGAGACCCTCAAAGGGAAGAGAGAGATCTCCAGGGGGAGAGAATACTTAAGTAGAAAGTATTTCTCAAGGATCCCAGATGCTTGGTGTTCAAGAAGAGAGATATCCACATGTCTTCTTGAGGGGAGAGACATGTTCATATGTTCTGGTGCCTATTTGCATTAGCATGCATCAGCTCTGATCATCATTCATATCTTTCGGCTCTGTTTTCTTTCAGCTCTAATTTTCTGTTCCCTATCTTCTCCCAGTATCCCATGTTAGATTCAGGGGGAGCAAGACATCTAAGGGAAAGAGATCATTTAAATTCATTGCATATCTTTACTCTTGGGGACATGTCTAATTCAATGTGGTACTTAGTACTCACTCTCTACATGTCATCCCAGTCTTGGTATTCTTGTGGTTTCTTCAGTTTGCTCTGGCTAGTAGATGTATCTGTGTTATCTAACCTTGTTTACACAGGTTCATTTCATCCTAAGACAACTCAAGACCACAAGGTAAGTATATGCATCACAATCATGTGTATGAGGAATTTTTGCTGATGTACATATTGTTTGCAAGAAGGACTCATGAGTATGAAGGTATTCTCTTCAACATTCTTTGCTCTGATGCATATGGCCAAGATACATGTAACACAATGCCTGCTCTATCATGTTTATGCTCTCACATGCTTCTATATTCCATATTCACATGATTGCATACATGTAGGGGGAGCCTTTGTTTGTTACATGTCTTTCCAAAGCTTTTCTTGCTATTCTTTATATCCTTATCTAAAGCTTTGATGTATGTTGCCATCAATTACCAAAAAGGGGGAGATTGAAAGCACAAGTGCTCCCTAGGTGGTTTTGGCAATTAATGTCAACATATCTCTGGTTGGACTAACACTTTTATCTAGTATATTTCAGCTAAGTTCAACAATGGAGTGGCATGGACTAAAGGATGTGGGAACTCCTTCAAGATGCTAAGGACAAAGGATTGGCTCAAGCTTCAAGCTCAAGACTCTTCATTTTACATTTTAGTGGTCCAAGATCACATTGAGTCTATAGGAAAAGCCAATACTATCAAGGAGGGATGAGGTGTTGCTTAATGAGCCTCTTGCTTCATGTGCTTAGTGATATGCTCCAAAACACTCAACTACTTTCCCACATCCACAAATGACCTAAACCCAAAGCCAAAATCGGTCACACCGATTCTTCCTATCCGGCGCCACCGATTCCAAAAGTCATAGCCACTTCCACAAACCCTAAGCAATCGGTCTTACCGATAGGGATCTCGGTCTCACCGAGATGGGATTGTAATCTCTCTGTGTATGTCCATTATCAAAATCGGTCTCACCGAGTTTGAGCAATCGGTACTACCGAGATTACAATGCAAACTCTCTGGATAACTTATTACCAAAATCGGTCCCACCGAGTTTGAGTAATCGGTCACACCGAGTTTGCCTGACCAACTCTCTGGAAAGCTTATTACCAAATCGATCTCACCGAGTTTGTGTAATCGGTCCTACCGAAATTACGTTATGCCCCAACCCTAACAATATCGGTGTCACCGAGTTGCATTTTGGTCCCACCGAAAACCCTAACGGTCACATTATTTGCTGAATCGGTCTGACCGAGTTTAACGATTCAGTCCCACCGAGTTTGGTAGATTGTGTGTAACGGTTAGATTTTGTGTGGAGGCTATATATACCCCTCCACCTCATCTTCATTCGTGGAGAGAGCCATCAGAACGAAGCTGCACTTCCAGCATACATTTTCTGAGAGAGAACTACCTACTCATGTGTTGAGGCCAAGATATTCCATTCCTACCATATGAATCTTGATCTCTAGCCTTCCCAAGTTGCTTTCCACTCAAATCTTCTTTCCACCAGATCCAAATCCTATGAGAGAGAGTTGAGTGTTGGGGAGACTATCATTTGAAGCACAAGAGCAAGGAGTTCATCATCAACGCACCATTTGTTACTTCTTGGAGAGTGGTGTCTCCTAGATTGGCTAGGTGTCACTTGGGAGCCTCCAATAAGATTGTGGAGTTGAACCAAGGAGTTTGTAAGGGCAAGGAGATCGCATACTTCGTGAAGATCTACCGCTAGTGAGGCAAGTCCTTCGTGGGCGACGGCCATGGTGGGATAGACAAGGTTGCTCCTTCGTGGACCCTTCATGGGTGGAGCCCTCCGTGGACTCGCGCAACCGTTACCCTTCGTGGGTTGAAGTCTCCATCAACGTGGATGTACGATAGCACCACCTATCGGAACCACGCCAAAAACATCCGTGTCTCCAATTGTGTTTGAATCCTCCAAAACCCTTCCCTTTACTTTCTTGCAAGTGCTTGCTGTACTTTCTGCTGCTCATATACTCTTTGCATGCTTGCTTGATATGTATTGTGATTGTTAAACTTGTGCCTAATCTCCACTTAAAATTAAAGAAACTTAAAAACTGCAACTTTGGTACATAGTGTCTAATCCCCCCTCTAGACACCTCTTCTCAAGGTCCTACAGCTACGCCTATGAATCAAATCAAGGAAACTGGTACAAGGCCTTAAGAATAGGTAATTACCATCATGTACTTCTCCTTACTCAGATACTTGAGGCGGCACTTCTTGTTCTGCCTCCTGATGTTAGGCGTAGTAGTCTCGGACAGCCTGGACCCGAGCCTCGTGCCATGTGTTCTGAAGTAGGCGCTTGCACTCGGCTTCGAGAACTATAGCCGCCTCCACCTCGTGTTCCTCAAGACACTTGTAGAAGGTCTGCAATCAAACAAGACAACACCGATCACTAGTACAATCACTAGGTACTGTTGATTTTTAATTCTGTAAAGGAGAACTTACCCAAAACCACCATCTCACAATGTTGGCCGCCGTCTCGCACATGACACCATCGACCATCTCCCCGGGCGGGGCCGGGGCAGCCTGTTACAGCTCCCAGGTGAGTGCTAGCTGTCGAATCTCACCCTCACCGGGCAATGTGACCCACCCTGGGAAGTGGTGCCGGACTAGAGTACTAAGGACCTGGTTGGGCCTCCGGACCTTATCTGCGTGTACCCAACCCCTGCAGTATGACAAGGCCAACACATTAGATAATAATTTGAACGACCATGAAGGCAAAAGGTTAAAAAAGTAAATTAATGCACTTACTTCTCCTTGTTAGGCTGAATCAACCACCTCTGGTCGCGGGTCGCCAACACGGATGGTAGCTTAGTACTACCACGCTGGTAGACCCTCTTGCCCTCCTCAACCCGCTCACTCTCGCTGTAGCTATCCTCAGATAAGGTCTCGTCGAGATCATCATCATGGTCGCTAGTCTCCGGAGTCACATGGGACGAAGACTCTGGGACCCTAGTCTCCTGCGAGGAAGACTGTGGGACCCGAGTCTCCTGGGAGGAAGACACTGGGACCCGAGGCTCGGTGACCAGAGCCTCGTCGACCCGTGGCTCGGCGACCAGAGGCTCATCGTCCCAAGGCTCGTGGACCGGAGTCCGACACGGGTCCAGGTCAGATAGGTCCACCTGAGACGGAGCACTCCGGTGGTCCGGAGACTCAGTGGGCGGTGGCGGCGAGGAAGGCAGAACAACCTTCCTACCTCTGCCAACGCCCCGTCCACCACTACCCCTCTTCTTCCCCCGACCTCCTCTCCCGGCCGAAGAAGAAGCGCCCGCCGAAGGTGCTGGGGGGGGGGTGGGGTGTGCATGCTATCTAACAGTGCCCTCCGAAGGTTGTGGGGTGGAATAACAACACCCCTCCCACGCGCCGAGGTAGGAAGATCGGAGCGCTCTCGACCCAAGCCCACCATATGTCAACACCTGCAATGATAAAGAGTAAAAGAAATTAGTACAACATAAACATAATGAAAAAATTAGTGTGTATCATCATCATGAACATAATAAAAAATTCGGGGTGTCGTGTCAGGGGTCGAGGGGTCGGGGCGTCAGGGTGTCGTGTCGAGGGTCGAGGGGTCGGGGTGTTGTGGTCGGGGTCGAGTGGTCGGGGTGTCGGGGTGTCGGGGTCGGGATGGCAAATCCTCGACCCCTTGACCCCTTGACCCTCGACATGACACCTTGACCCCTTGACCCTAGACACGACATCCCGACCCCTCAACCCTCGACCACGATACCCGCGACCTTAGGTTATTTAACTAAAACCTAAAACTTATCTAATATAATATAATCTAATCTAGCTAACTATATATCTAATATATCTATTATCTAAAACAAAAAAACAGAACTCCTCCTCCTCTTATTATTATTATTATTTTCTTCTTCCTTCTTTTACTTTTCCTATTTTTTCTTCTCCTCCTCCTCCTCCTATTCTTATTATTATTATTATTATTATTATTATTATTATTATTATTATTATTATTATTATTATTATTATTATTATTATTATTATTATTATTATTATTATTCCCCTTCTACTTATTTCTACTTTCTTCTTTTTCTTCATCCTTTTCACTTCCTTTAATTATGACTATTTAACTAAAACCTAACACTAATCTAATATAATCTAATCTGGTTAATATAATCTAGCTAACTATATATCCTAAACTAATAAACCTAAACCTGAACTAAAAATGTAAACTAATTAAACCTAAACTATTTAAACTAATTAAACTAAATAACCTAAACTAATTAAACCTAAACTGAAAAAACTTAAACTAAAAAACCTAATCTAAGCAGAAAAGAAAAACAAAAAAATAGAAAAGAAAATAGGACAGGGGTGGCGAGGGCTCGGGCGGTGGCCGGGTCGGGAGGCGGCGACGGGGCGGCAGCAAGGTGGGGCGATGATGGGGCGGGAAGGGGGCAGCGACGGGCGGTGCTCCTCCGGGGACGGTCGACCCGCGGCTACGGCAGGGAGGCGGCAACATGGAGGCTCGGGAGGGGGTGGGGAGGCAAGGAGGGGGCGGCGACGGGGCGGGAAGGGGGTGGCGACGACGCGGGCAGGGTGCAGTGGCGACGGCACGGGAAGGGTGCAGCGGTGACGGCGTGGGGTGGGGTGGCACGAGGGAGGAAGAAAGAGGAGAGGAGACAGAGAGAGAGGGCGACGGTGGGGGCACGACCGTTAAGTCAATTTTGAAGCTTTGTCATCCACCCCCTCTTTGCCATCTGCTAGCGGACGGCAAAGAAAGATTTGTAGTCTGCTAGCGGACGACAAAGAGGGCCCCGTTAGGGGTTGACAGCCAATGGGCCAAACCCCCTCTTTGCCGTCTGCAAGCTAACGGCAAATCTTTCTTTGTCGTCCGCTAGCAGACGGCAAAGAGATGGCTTATGGCAAACCCATTCTTTGCCGTCTGCTGCCTCTTTGCCGTCCGCTTTCTGCTGGCTTATGGCAAAGCCTAGCTTTGCCGTCACCTAGCAAACGACAAAGAATGGGCGGACGACAAATCTGCCGATTCTAGTAGTGAACCCGAGAAGCTTGCCAGATGGACCACCAAACACACACTTCTCAGGGTTGAGCTTCAGATTGATCTTACACAAATTTGCAAATGTTTCTTCTAAATGTTGAATGAGGGATGCTTTGTGATACGTCTCCAACATATCTATAATTTTTGATTGCTCCATGCTACTTTATCTACTGTTTTGGACTATATTGGGCTTTATTTTCCACTTTTATATTACTTTTGGGACTAACCTATTAACCGGAGGCCCAGCCCAGAATTGCTGTTTTTTGCCTTTTTCAGTATTTCGAAGAAACAGAATATCAAAACAGAGTCCAAACGGAATGAAACCTTCGGGATCGTGATTTTCCAACCGAACGTGATCCAGGAGAGTTGGACCCTACTCGAAGAAGCTTCCGAGGAGGTCACGAGGGTGGAGGGCGGGCCCCCTACCTCGTGGGCCCCTCGGAGCTCCACCGACGTACTCCTTCCTCCTATATATACCTACGTATCCCCGAACGATCATAACAAGAGCCAAAAACCTATTTAGACCGCCGCAACCTTCTGTATCCACGAGATCCCATCTTGGGGCTGTTAGGAGCTCACGGGAAGGGCATCCACCACGGAGGGCTTCTACATCATCACCATAGCCCCTCTGATGAAGTGTGAGTAGTTTACTTCAGACCTTCGGGTCCTTAGCTAGTGGCTAGATGGCTTCTTCTCTCTTTTTGGATCTCACTACAATGTTCTCCCCCTCTCTCGTGGATATCTATTCGATGTAATCTTCTTTTTGCGGTGTGTTTGTTGAGACCGATGAATTGTGGGTTTATGATCCAGTATTATCTATGGAAAATATTTGATTCTTCTCTGAAGTCTTTTATGTATGATTGAGTTATCTTTGCAAGTCTCTTGAATTATCTTTTGGTTTGGCCAACTAGATTGGTAGTTCTTGCAATGGGAGAAGTGCTTAGCTTTGGGTTCAATCTTGCGGTGTCCTTACTCGGTCTGAGAAAGAGTTGCAAGGCACGTATTGTATTGTTGCCATCGAGGATAACAAGATGTTTTTTATCATATTGCATGAATTTATCCCTCTACATCATGTCATCTTGCTTACGATGTTACTCTGTTTTACTTAATACTCTAGATGCATCTTTGGATAGCGCTCGATGAGTGGAGTAATAGTAGTAGATGCAGAATCGTTTCGATCTACTTGTTTTGGACGTGATGCCTATATACATGATCACTGCCTAGATATACTCATAACTATGCTCAATTCTGTCAATTGCTCAACAGTAATTTGTTCACCCACCGTAGAATACTTATGCTCTTGAGAAGCCACTAGTGAAACCTATGGCCCCCGGGTCTATTCTCATCATATCAATCTATATCACTTTATTTTTCTTGCTTTGTTTTTACTTTGCCTTTACTTTTTACTTTGCATTTATCTATCAAAAATACCAAAAAATATTATCTCTATCAGATCTCACTCTCGTAACTGACCGTGAAGGGATTGACAACCCCTAAGCGTTGGTTGCGAGTTGCTATCATTTTGTGTAGGTACGAGGGACTTGTCGTGGTCTCCTCTTTGGATTGATACCTTGGTTCTCAAAACCGAGGAAATACTTACACTACTTTCTCGCATCATCCTCTCCTCTTGGGAAATCCAACGCAGATGCTCAAGAGGTAGCAAGAAGAATTTGAGGCGCCGTTGCCGGGGAGGCTCACGCAAGCAAGTCAACCATACCAAGTACCCATCGCAATCCCTATCTCTCTCATTACATTATTTTCCATTTGCCTCTCGTTTTCCTCTCCCCCACTTCACCCTTGCCGTTTTATTTGCCCTCTCTTTTCCAATCTTCTCCTCTCTTTTCCGTTTGCCTTTTTCCCGTCGCCTTTCTGTTTGCTTGTGTGTTGGATTACTTGTTGCCATGGCACAGGATAATACCAAATTGTGTGATTTCTCGAATACCAATAATAATGATTTCCTTAGTACTCCGATTACTCCTCTTAATAATGATGAGTCTTGTGAAATCAATACCGCTTTGTTGAATCTTGTTATGAAAGATCAATTTGCCGGCCTTCCTAGTGAAGATGTCGCTACTCATCTAAACAATTTTGTTGATTTGTGTGATATGCAAAAGAAGAAAGATACAGATAACAATATTGTCAAATTAAAGTTATTTCTGTTTTCACTCAGAGATCGTGCTAAAGTTTGGTTTTCGACTTTGCCAAAAAATAGTATTGATTCTTGGAATAAGTGCAAAGATGCTTTTATCTCTAAGTATTTTCCTCCTGCTAAGATTATCACTCTTAGGAACGATATCATGAATTTTAAACAACTTGATCATGAGCATGTTGCCCAATCTTGGGAAAGAATGAAATTAATGCTTCGCAATTGCACTACTCATGGTTTGAATTTATGGATGATCATACAAAATTTTTATGCCGGATTGAATTTTGCTTCTAGAAATCTTTTAGATTCAAGTATGGAGGAACTTTTATGGAAATTACGTTAGGGGATGCTACCAAATTGCTTGATAATATTATGGCTGATTATTCTCAATGGCACACCGAAAGATCTTCTACTAAAAAAGTGCATGCTATAGAAGAAATAAATGTTTTGAGTGAAAAGATGGATGAACTTATGAAGATGTTTGCTCCTAAAAATACTCCTCTTGATCCCAATGATATGCCTTTATCTACCTTTCTTGAGAATAATAATGAATCTATGGATGTGAATTTTGTTGGTAGGAATAGTTTTGGAAACAACGCTTATAGAGGGAATTTTAATCCTAGGCCTTATCCTAGCAATCCTTCTAATAATTATGGAAATTCCTACAATAACTCTTATGGAATTTTTAATAAGATGCCCTCTGAATTTGAGAGTAGTGTTAAAGAGTTTATGAATTCACAAAAGAATTTCAATGCTTTACTTGAAGAGAAATTGCTTAAAGTTGATGATTTGGCTAGGAACATTGATAGAATTTCTCTTGAAATTGATTCTTTAAAGCTTAGATTTATTCCTCCTAAGCATGATATCAATGAGTCTCTCAAAGCCATGAGAATTTCCATTGATGAGTGCAAGGAAAGAACCGCTAGGATGCGTGCTTCCAAAGATGCCTTTATTAAAGCGTGTTCTTCCAATCCCTATGAAAATCAAGATGAAGATCTAAAAGTTATTGATGTGTCCCCCATTAAATCTTTGTTTTGCAATACGAATATTGATGAATCTGAAGATTATCTTCCTTTACCTAGAAGGCGTTCTAAGAATTCGGAGTTTCTAGATCTTGATGATGAAATTGATGAAAGTGGGATTGAAATAAATAAAAACCGTGATGTTGCTAAACCCACTATGGATCTCAAGGAGTATAATTATGAAAAATTCTCTTTGATTGGTTATATTTCCTTGTTGCAATCTGTGCTAGATTCTCCTCATGCTTATAGTCAAAATAAGGCTTTACCGAACACATTGTTGATGCCTTGATGCAATCTTATGAAGAAAAACTTGAGTTGAAAGTTTCTATCCCTAGAAAACTGTATGATGAGTGGGAACCTATTATTAAAATTAAAATTAAAGATTTTGAGTTTCATGCTTTGTGTGATTTGGGTGCTAGTGTCTCTACTATCCCCAAAACTTTATGTGATTTGCTAGATTTCCGTGATTTTGATGATTGCTCTCTAAACTTGCATCTTGCGGATTCCACTATTAAAAAACCTATGGGAAGAATTAATGATGTTCTTATTTCTGCAAATAGGAATTATGTGCCCGTAGATTTTATCGTTCTTGATATAGATTGCAATCCTTCATGTCCTATTATTCTTGGTAGACCTTTCCTTAGAACGATTGGTGCAATTATTGATATGAAGGAAGGGAATATTAGATTCCAATTTCCTTAAAGAAGGGTATGGACACTTCCCTAGAAAGAAAATAAAATTACCATATGAATCTATCATGAGAGCCACTTATGGATTGCCTACCAAAGATGGCAATACCTAGGTCTATCCTTGCTTTTATGCCTAGTTAAGGGCGTTAAACGATAGCGCTTGTTGGGAGGCAACCCAATTTTATTTTGTGTTTTTTGTTTTTGCTTCTGTTTAGGAATAAATAATCCATCTACCTTCTGTTTGGATGTGGTTTTATGTTTTAATTAGTGTTTGTGCCAAGTAGGACCTATAGGATAACCTACGATGATGGTTGATTTGATTCTGCTGAAAAACAGAAACTTTGCACGCATGAATTTAGTTATGATAAATCACAGGAATGTGATTTTGCGTCGATTATTTTTTCTGCTGATCAATAAACAAAATTTCCAGGACTTCCTATTTTGGTAGAATTTTTACAGTTCTAGAAGTTTGCGTTAGTTACAGATTGCTACAGACTGTTCTGTGACAGATTCTGTTTTTCGTGTGTTGTTTGCTTATTTTGATGCATCTATGGCTAGTAAATTAGTTTATAAACCATAGAGAAGTTGGAATACAGTAGGTTTAACACCAATATAAATAAAGAATGAGTTCATTACAGTACCTTGAAGTAGTCTTTTGTTTTCTTTCTCTAGCAGACTCACGAGATTTCTGTTGAGTTTTGTGTTGTGAAGTTTTCAAGTTTTGGGTGAATTCTTTTGATGGATTATGGAACAAGGAGTGGCAAGAGCCTAAGCTTGGGGATGCTCATGGCACCCCAAGATAATCAAGGACACCAAAAGTCAAAGCTTGGGGATGCCGGAAGGCATCCCTCTTTAAATCCACTTCCATCGGTAATTTACTTGGAGCTATATTTTTATTCACCAACATGATATGCGTTTTGCTTGGAGTGTCTTGTATTATTTGTGTCTTTGCTTGTTGGTATACCACAATCATCCTTGCTGTACACATATTTGAGAGAGCCATACATGAATTGGAATTTGTTAGAATACTCTATGTGCTTCACTTATATCTTTTGAGCTTGATAGTTTTGCTCATAGTGCTTCACTTATATCTTTTGAGCTTGATAGTTTTTGCTCTAGTACTTCACTTAGATCTTTTAGAGAACGGTGGTGGATTTGTTTTAAAGAAACTTCTCATGCTTCACTTAGATTATTTTGGGAGTCTTTAATAGCATGGTAATTCGCTTAATGTTAATATACTTGGTGTTCAAGATTTGTGAAACTTTCTTTTGAGTGCGTTGAATACTAAGATAAGTTTGATGCTTGATAATTGTTTTGACATATGAAGATGGTGATATTTGAGTCATTCTAGTTAAAGTAGTTGTGAATTCAAAGAATACTTGTGTTGAAGTTTGTGATTCCCGTAGCATGCACGTATGGTGAACCGTTATCTGATGAACTCGGAGCATGATTTATTTATTGATTGTCTTCCTTGTGAGTGGCGGTCGGGGACGAGCGATGGTATTTTCCTACCAATCTATCCCCCTAGGAGCATGCGTGTAATACTTTGCTTTGATAACTTCTAGATTTTTGCAATAAGTATATGAGATCTTTATGACTAATGTTGAGTCCATGGATTATACGCACTTTTTCCCATCCTTCCACCTTTGCTAGCCTCTCTAATACCGCACACTTTTCGCCGGTATCGTACACCCACCATATACCTTCCTCAAAACAGCCACCATACCTACCTATCATGGCATTTCCATAGCCATTCCGAGATATATTGCCATGCAACTTTCCACCGTTCCGTTTATTATGACACGCTCCATCATTGTCATATTGCTAGCATGATCATGTAGTTGACATTGTATTTGTGGCAAAGCCACCGTTCATAATTCTTTCATACATGTCACTCATGATTCATTGCATATCCCGGTACACCACCGGAGGCATTCATATAGAGTCATACCTTGTTCTAAGTATCGAGTTGTAGAAAAATAAAAGTGTGATGATCATCATTATTAGATCATTGTCCCAAGTGAGGAAAGGATAAGACTATGATTCGCTCATAAGTCGGGATGAGACTCCAGACTTTACAAAAAAAAAGAGGCCATAAAAAAAAGAGAAAATCCCAAATAAAAAAATAAAAAAATGAGAGAAAAAGAGAGAAGGGGCAATGCTAGTATCCTTTTACCACACTTGTGCTTCAAAGTAGCACCAAGATCTTCATGATAGAGAGTCTCTCATTTTGTCACTTTCATATACTAGTGGGAATTTTTCATTATAGAACTTGGCTTGTATATTCCAATGATGGGCTTCCTCAAAATGCCCTAGGTCTTCGTGAGCAAGCAAGTTGATGCACACCCACTTAGTTTCTTTTATAGAGCTTTCATATACTTATAGCTCTAGTGCATCCGTTGCATGGCAATCCCTACTCACTCACATTGATATCTATTGATGGGCATCTCCATAGCCCGTTGATATGCCTAGTTGATTTGAGACTATCTTCCCTCTTTTTGTCTTCTCCACAACCACCCTTCTATTCCACCTATAGTGCTATATCCATGGCTCACGCTCATGTATTGCGTGAAGATTGAAAAAGTTTGGAGAATGTCATAAGTATGAAACAATTGCTTGGCTTGTCATCGTGGTTGTGTATGATTTAAATATTTTGTGTGGGGAAGATGGAGCATAGCAAGACTATATGAATTTGTAGGGATAACTTTCTGTTGCCATGTTATTTTGAGAAGACATGATTGCTTTGATTAGTATGTTTGAAGTATTATTATTTTTATGTCAATATGAACTTTTGTCTTGAATCTTTTGGATCTGAATATTCATATCACAATTAAGAAGATTTACATTGAATTATGTCAAAGTATCACTCCACATCAAAATTCTTTTTATCATTTACCTACTCGAGGACGACGAGGAATTAAGCTTGGGGATGCGATCGTCTCCAACGTATCTATAATTTTGATTGCTCCATGCTACTTTATCTACTGTTTTGGACTATATTGGGCTTTATTTTCCACTTTTATATTACTTTTGGGACTAACCTATTAACCGAAGGCCCAACCCAGAATTGTTGTTTTTTGCCTTTTCAGTATTTCGAAGAAAAAAATATCAAATGGAGTCCAAACGGAATGAAACCTTGGGATCGTGATTTTCCAACTGAGCGTGATCCACGAGACTTGGACCCTACTCAAGAAGCTTCGAGGAGGTCACGAGGTGGGGCGCGCCCCACAGGCGCGCCCCTACCTCGTGGGCCTCGAGCTCCAATGACATACTCCTTCCTCCTATATATACCTCGTGTCCCGAGCAGTCGAACAAGAGCCAAAACCTAATTCCACCGCCGCAACCTTACAGATCCACGAGATCCCATCTTGGGGCCTGTTGCAGAGCTCATGGGGGGCATCCACCATGCAGGGCTTCTACATCATCACCATAGCCCCTCAGGTGAAGTTTGAGTAGTTTACTTGAGACCTTGGGTCCATAGCTAGTATCTCGATGGCTTCTTCTCTCTTTTGGATCTCAATACAATGTTCTCCCCTCTCTCGTGGAGATCTATTTGATGTAATCTTCTTTTTGCGGTGTGTTTGTTGAGACCGATGAATTGTGGGTTTATGATCCAACTTATCTATGGAAAATATTTGATTCTGCTCTGAATTCTTTTATGTATGATTGAGTTATCTTTGCAAGTCTCTTCGAATTATCCGTTTGGTTCGCCCAACCTGATTGGTAGTTCTTGCAATGGGGGAAGTGCATGGCTTTGGGTTCAATCTTGCGGTGTCCTTACTCAGTGACAGAAAGAGTTGCAAGGCACGTATTGTATTGTTGCCATCAAGGATAACAAGATGGGGTTTTTATCATATTGCATGAATTTATCCCTCTACATCATGTCATCTTGCTTAAAGCGTTACTCTGTTTTTAACTTAATACTCTAGATGCATGCTGGATAGCGGTCGATGAGTGAGTAATAGTAGTAGATGCAGAATCGTTTTGATCTACTTGTCATGGACGTGATTTCCTATATACATGATCATTGCCTAGATATACTCATAACTATGCTCAATTCTGTCAATTGCTCAACAGTAATTTGTTCACCCACTGTAGAATACTTATGCTCTTGAGAGAAGCCACTAGTGAAACCTATGGCCCCCGGGTCTATTCTCATCATATCAATCTATATCACTTTATTTACTTGCTTTGTTTTACTTTGCCTTTAGTTTTTACTTTGCATCTATCTATCAAAAATACCAAAAATATTATCTCTATCAGATCTCACTCTTGTAAGTAACCGTGAAGGGATTGACAACCCCTAAGCGTTGGTTGCGAGTTGCTATCGTGTTATGCGGTCACGAGGACTTGCGCGACCTCCTCTTGGATTGATACCTTGGTTCTCAAAAGCGAGGGAAATACTTACGCTCTTGTCTGCATCATCCTCTCCTCTTCGGGAAAACCAACATAAGCTCGAGGCGTAGCAAGAAGAATTTCGGGCGCCGTTCTTGGGAGGCTTACGCAAAAGTCAACATACCAAGTACCCATCACAATCCCTATCTCTCGCATTACATTATTTGCAATTTGCCTCTCGTTTTCCTCTCCCCCACTTCACCCTTGCCATTTTATTCGCCCTCTTTTTCCCAATCTCCTCCTCTTTTCCCCTTGCCTTTTGTTTGCTCGTGTGTTAGTTTGCTTGTTTATCGCGATGGCCCTACCTAAATTTGGTGATCTTCACCTTAAAAGGCTAGAGGAGATCGAAAACAATGTCAGGAAGTTTATGGTTTTGCAATTTGAGCATAATAATTTCTTTAGAAACGACCTCAATGAACAAAAGAGTTTTATGAGTTATATGAATAAAGAGCTCGATGATATGTCCAAAGAATTTGATGGCGTAAGAGCCCAAATTGCTCGTCTTGAATAGATGACCGCTGAAATTTCGGATATGCAAGCTACCTTAGTCAATAAGATGGACGCTAAACCGAATTCCTATGAAAATCAAGATGAAGATCTGAAAGTTATTGATGTGTCCCCTACCTCGTGGGCCCCTCGGAGCTCCACCGACATACTCCTTCCTCCTATATATACCTACGTATCCCCGTACGATCAGAACAGGAGCCAAAAACCTAATTCCACCGCCGCAACCTTCTGTATCCATGAGATCCCATCTTGGGGCCTGTTCCGGAGCTCCGCCGGAGGGGGCATCCACCATGGAGGGCTTCTACATCATCACCATAGCCCCTCCGATGAAGTGTGAGTAGTTTACTTCAGACCTTCGGATCCATAGCTAGTATCTAGATGGCTTCTTCTCTCTTGTTGGATCTCAATACAATGTTCTCCCCCTCTCTTGTGGAGATCTATTCGATGTAATCTTCTTTTTGTGGTGTGTTTGTTGAGATCGATGAATTGTGGGTTTATGATCCAGTATTATCTATGGAAAATATTTGATTCTTCTCTAAATTCTTTTATGTATGATTGAGTTATCTTTGCAGGTCTCTTCGAATTATCTTTTGGTTTGGCCACTAGATTGGTAGTTCTTGCAATGGGAGAAGTGCTTAGCTTTGGGTTCAATCTTGCGGTGTCCTTACTCAGTGACAGAAAGAGTTGCAAGGCACGTATTGTATTGTTGCCATCGAGGATAACAAGATGGTTTTTTTTATCATATTGCATGAATTTATCCCTCTACATCATGTCATCTTCCTTACGGCGTTACTCTGTTTGTACTTAATACTCTAGATGCATGATAGATAGCGGTCGATATGTGGAGTAATAGTAGTAGATGCAGAATCGTTTCGATCTACTTGTTTTGGACATGATGCCTATATACATGATCATTGCCTAGATATACTCATAACTATGCTCAATTCTGTCAATTGCTCAACAGTAATTTGTTCACCCACCGTAGAATACTTATGCTCTTGAGAGAAGCCACTAGTGAAACCTATGGCCCCCGGGTCTATTCTCATCATATCAATCTATATCACTTTATTTTGCTTGCTTTGTTTTTACTTTGCCTTTACTTTTTACTTTGCATTTACCTATCAAAAGTACCAAAAAAATATTATCTCTATCAGATCTCACTCTCGTAAGTGACCGTGAAGGGATTGACAACCCCTAAGCGTTGGTTGCGAGTTGCTATTGTTTTGTGTAGGTACGAGGGGCTTGTGCGTGGTCTCCTACTGGATTGATACCTTGGTTCTCAAAAACTAAGGGAAATACTTACGCTACTTTACTGCATCATCCTCTCCTCTTCGGGGAAATCCAACGCAGTGCTCAAGAGGTAGCATTTTGTCCTTGGTCTTGACTCCATATATGCTTCCACATTTCTGTGCAGCTGGGGCTGGAAACCAATCTGGACTGCTCTTGCAAATGTAGAACCAGCACTTTGCAAACCAAAAGGCATATGTATAAAGCAGTACGTGCCACATGGAGTGATAAATGCGGTTTTCTCTTCATCCTCCTTTGGACATGAAAAATCTGGTGATACCCAGAGTAGGCATCAAGAAACGACACCAAATCACAACCGGCAGTGGAGTCCACAATCGGATCGATGCACGACAAAGTAAAAGGATCCTTTGGACAAGCTTTATTGATATCTATGTAGTCAATACAAAGCCTCCATTTTCCGTTTGCCTTGCGCACTACAACTGGATTGGCTAACCACATTGGATGGAGCACTCCTCTTACCAAGCCTACCGCTTCTAACTTTTAAATTTCCTCAGCAATAAATTGTCGTTGTTCCAAAGCTTGCTTCTTGACCTCTGATTGACAGGCCATGCATGAGGGTAGATAGCAAGGTAGTCCTCAATTACCTCCCTGGGAACACTAGGGATGTCAGATGGTTGCCATGCAAACACATCGACATTCGCCCGTAGGAAGACAATGAGTGCGCTTTCCTATTTGTCATCGAGGGTGGAACTTATGGTGAAAGTTCCCCCCGTGTCGTCCTCCTTGGCGGACACCTTCTTGGTTGCTGGTGGAGCTACTCTAGTTTTCTTGATCTTGCGACAGAGCTCTTAGGCACGTCCTCGACGGTAGTGCAACACTCCGAAGAGGTGCACTTGTCGGAGTCCTTATCAAAAGTCTTGTCGGTCTTCTTCCTCTTCTCCCCCCGGGAGCTTTGTCGGCAGGAGCAAGTGCCTTAGCGGTAGATGCTGCAACTGCTTCCCGATAGAGTTGATCAGCGCAAAGGAGTGCATCTTTCTTATCAAAGTGTATGGTGATGGCACTCATCGGCCCTGACATATAGAGTGTGTTGTAAGCATAGTGTGATGCTGCCATAAATTTGGCAGTGCCGTGCGGCCAAGAATCCCATTATACGGCAATGGAATCTTGACGACGTCAAAGACGATCTTCTCTGTCCTGTAGTTCAGATCACTGTCAAATATCATAGGTAGCATGATCTTGCCCTTTGACTGGCTCCTTCTTGTATTGAACCCATGAAATCTGCCTGTCTTCTTGAGATCTTCATCAGAAATTTCCTGCCTCTTGATCACATCTGGTGAGATCAAGTTCAGACCAGCCCTGCTGTCAACCAGCATTTTTGTCACTTTGAGGTTGCGTATTGTTGGTGAAACCAACAACAGCAAGCACCCCACCGCAATTGTGCAATCAGGGTGGTCCTCAGTGTCAAAAATGATGGGTGTGTTGGACCATCTGAGTGGCTTCTGCGCGTCAACTGTTGGCTCTGCCGCATTGACCTCACAGACCCACTATTTGAGTTGGCGGTGAGAGGAGTGCAAAGATGCGCCTCCGTCAATGCACATGGCTTCTCTGGCTTTCTAAAACTTGCGCTTGCTGGACTTGTCATCGTCCTGTTCATCCTCCTCATCATCATCTCCTTCTTTCTTGTTGCGGCCTCTAGCAGGCTTCTCCTTCTATTGCTTGGCCTTGCCACGGTGACCTCCTTGGCCACTGTCGTGGTTCTAAGTCTGACAGTAGAGTGGGGGTAGGTATGGAGAGGCAAGGTCCTAACTATGAAGCAGTTGTAAACACAAGAGATGTACGAGTTCAGGCCCTTCTCAGAGGAAGTAACAGCCCTACGTCTCGGAGCCCGGAGGCGGTCGAGTGGATTATGTGTGTATGGATTATAGGGGTGCGAACCCTTTACACTGAGGAGGGGGTGGCTTATATAGAGTTCGCCAGACCCCTCCGGCCCTCAGTAATGTGGGGTTTAAAGTACATTAAGTCTAGGCGTTACTGGTAACGCCTCACATAAAGTGTCCTAAATGCCATAAAGTCTACTTAATTACAGACCGTTGCGGTGCAGAGTGCCTCTTGTCCTTCTGATGGTCGAGTGAGTCTTCATGGTCGAGTCCTTCGAGTCCGTCGAGTGAAGTCCCTCTTGGTCGACTGGAAGGTAGTCTCTTCTTGAGGATGTCCTTGGGTAGGGTACTTAGATCAGGTCTAGGACCCTACCCTAGGTACATGACTTCATCATTAGCCCCCGAATGGATTGAGGTTTGAGTGAGGAAGGAGTTGATATTATTTCCGACCTGCTTTTACGTTCCGGATATGTATCGTCTTGGACCAATAATCTTTTCGTTGATAATCAGCAACTTTTCTTCAGTCGCCTTGATCCATTCTTCTCTCCGGTCGAGTGAACTTTTGAACTTAGTAATTTCCGTGCGACGGATCACAGGAAATCTCTCATCTGACAGATCAATCTGCCGTTCACGGATTTTGTGGGATACAAAATTTGGGGAAGCGCGCGAAGCGGAGCGGACCGCGACGCTCGGATGGGATAGGGCATAGACGCCTCGATCCCCGCGCCACCTTTTTCGCCACGTATCGCGTATGCGCGACTGTTTCGGGATGTGATTGGATTGCTTGGGCCCACTTGTCATTCACTCGGAATTATTCTTATAAATGCGTCCGGCGAGGGTTTTTGAACAGTATCTCACCATTCCCCTCCTGCCCTCTCCGCCTCCGCCCACTGCGCCCTCTCTCGCCTCTGCCCCTTCGCTCCTCGTGCACTTCGCCGGCAACAATGGTGAAGGAGAAGACGGCGGCGCTGGAGCGCGCGAAGAAGGCGACGGCGACAGAGAAGGCGAAAGGGAGAACAACCAGTTGGGGTGGATCTTCGTCCAGGTCCCGCCTGCCGCAAGGCTGGGTCCAAGGAGATTGGATCCGGTTGACCATCACTGAGAAGGATCTCACCGACATGGCCAACGACGGTCTGATCCCCCACGGAGCGGCAAGGCTCCCGGGGAACGAGTGGCAACCCCAGCCGGAGGAGGGTGAGTGTGTTCTTCTGGCTACCCACGTCGACCGTGGATTTTCTTTGCCGCCGAGTGTTTTCTTCCGTGGTTTCTTGAACTTCTTTGGGGCGCAACTCCATCACTTCAACCCGAACTCTATCGCCTACCTTGCTGCCTTTGTGTCCATGTGTGAGAACTTCCTGGGTTGCCGACCGCACTGGGGTCTGTTCAAGCATATATTCACGTGTCGCTCTCAGACCTTGAAGAAGGCAAGTCCAGATTACGATAAAACCAAGGTTATTCAGATGTGTGGAGGTCTGGGGATCCAGATGAGGAACAAGAGCACCTTCCCAACCATGACCCTTCCTGAGTCGGTCAGAGGCTGGAAGTCGACTTGGTTCTCTTGCTGAACGAGTCGGCGCCGGGCGATCAGTGGTCTCCCTCCGTTTACCATGGACCGAGCCAACAAACCCTCCTCTCTGAAGGTGCTCCCGGAGGAGAAAGCCGACGTGAAGATGTTGATGGAGCGCGTAGTCCAGTTAGTTCGGGAAGGAGTGACGGGTATGGACCTTCTGGAGGTCTTTCTTAGGTGACGTATTCAGCCTCTTCAGTACCGAGGCCATTGCATGTGGCTGTACTGCAGAACCAAAGATGAGACTCGGATCAATCCAGAAGCAGTCGACGACGCCACACTGGAGAGGTGGATGGCCGCGGTCACTGGGAACAAAGATAACCCTCGTGGAGCCAGGAGGATTCCACCACTCGACAATTCCAGCATTCCAGACAAGGTATGTCTACTTTATCTTCAATTGTATTCTTGCCATACTTATTCCGTTTTCGTCGCAAATTGGTCGATTGATCCTTGTCTTGATGCCTGACAGGCCCTCTCCGAACTGTACTCGATGCCCAATGGAGCGCAGACTCCGGCGAGGAGGAGAAGCGAGTGGGGCGAAGCCGGAGGTGGGACTCGGATCTTCTTGAAGATGATGACGATGATGATGATGAGGAGGAGGAAGAAGAAGAGGAGGAGGAGGAAGTCGCACCGCCTCGCACGGAGAGGCGGTCGAAGCTCATCCACGACCTGCTGTTGAGCGTGGTAAGGGGATCTGCGATCGTCGCAATCGATAGCAAGCGCCTCGGACCACTTCTCCGGCGCCGACTGAGAAGGCTCCAAAGCAATCTCGAACGGTGCCGATGAAACCAGCGAAGATCTTGCCGAAGATGAAGGTGTCGATTCCCGCCATATCAGGGTAAAAGTGTTATCTGAGTCTCTTTGCTCTACACGAGTTTATTTTTGGTCGACTCATGAGTTAACCGACTGATTTTTGGAATTGCAGTGCTTCTACTTTCGATACCTCAGCCAGGGCCGACGATCATGAGATGGAGGATGCTGCAACCTCAAAACTTGGTACCACTCTCTTAATTCCGTTTTTTAGCTGATTGGCTCTTGGTCTCTAATTCTGATTCTTTTCTGCAGCTCCATCCAATGTCGTTATCACCCTTCCTGACAACGACGACGACGAGGAACCGCTGAAGCACAGGAGGAGCAGGAAAGCATCTGCCGGCAGGGTGGCTCAGGATGTGACGGCACCCGAGACTCTGGTCGCGGAGGAGAAGAACACCACTCGGCACACCGTATCTTTCGCGGTGCCGCTGACGAGTGCTCACCCCGCGTCATCGAGTGCTGCACAGCCTTCCCTCTTCTCGACACACTACGTCCCACAAGACCAAGCCGATCTTTGCAAAGGAAGCGTCGCCAGTAGAGTCATGATGGAGCGGTGAAGGCCATCCGGAGGCTAGCCAGCAGCTTATGGCGCCGATTCGCTCTTCAAAGCAACGTTCAGGTCAGTCGGTCATCGCGTGTTCTGTTAGGATATGACCTCTGAAAATTCTTCTTTCTGGAATCCATAATAGTCACCCACTGGGTGTGTTGATTGAAATTCCGGTTTAGTGGGGGTACGCTGAGTGCACCCACTGGGTGTAGTCCCCAGGGCTATGGTCGACTACTGGCAGTCGACCATAGGCTTTATGAGTTAAGTTCTTCCATCATTCGACTAGGTCGAATGGATTTCTCAAACCAGTGGGGGCACGCTGAGTGCACCCACCGGTGTAATCCCGAGGCGTGGTCGATCGGCTGGCGATCGGTTCTGATCTGAAGAATCTGACCTGTTTTTTTTGGTGATGGTCGACTCTATCTTAATAGAACTAGTCGGGCACGCTGAGTGCACCCACCGGTGTAGTCCCGAGACTACGGTCGAATGTTTGTATTCGGCCGTAGTCTTAAGCATATGATTTTCTCTTATCCACTCGGAAGTGAATTATCTTTGACATTTTGTCGATTGGTTCTTCGCAGAAATCCTGCGACCTTATGCTCGTTATACCGAGCTGGAGAACAAGCATATCCAGCTCGAGCTTGATCTGAAGCTGGTCGGGAGAATCTGGCGAAGGCGAAGGAGGAGACCAAAGGTACGTTTGGTGAGGCCTCGACGACTGCTTTTGTCCCTCATTTGTTTCAAAATCTGATCTTGCTTTGTAACTGCGCAGGCAAAGTGAAGGAGGCCCAGAAGAAGAAAGACCTTGAGCTAGCTGAGAAGACCAAGCTTGCTGACGAGAAGTTAGCTTCGGTCACCAAGCTTGAAGAAGAAAACACTAATCTGAAAGTTGCTCTTGCGATTGCCAACAAGGAGGTCAGTCGATTGAAAAGAGACAAAGCTGCTCTGAATGACAAAGCCAGTCAGTTGGCTGGGAAGAAGAATGATCTGGAGGCCTATCTGAGCGGACTCGCCAAGAAGTTGTTCCTCATGCTCGAAGGTAATCTTTTGCGTCCAACAATCGTTTTTACAGTGATCTTTCCATTCGACCATTGCCTTGACTCAGCGATTGTACTTGCAGAATTTTGCCAAAACTTTGAAGAGGAAACTAGTCGACTGGAACCAAACCTGGACCCCATCAACTCTCCGGTTAACGATGAAGTTGCCATGAACATGTTCCGGCTTGATTCTCGCATTGCTGCTGTCGTTGACTATCATGCGAGGCTGAAGGTCGCCACTTCCCGCATTGACACTACGCTCTGGCCCAAGGAGACGCTCCAAAATGACCTCGAGTCTTTCATGACTCGACTAAACACAGTCCCTGGTCGAGTGCAGGAGTGGAAGAAGTCTTCCGCCAGGTGGTGTGGTGCAGATGTCGCTCTGTGTCTGGCCCGAGTCCATTGCAAAGATGCACGAGAAGACAAGCTGGCGGCTCTTCGGGTGGCTAACACCAAGAAGCATGACTTCCGGTCTTTCATGGAGACTTTCATCGCTGCTGCCACTCGGATTGCGGACGGAATTGATCTTGATGAGTTTGTTGCACCTTCCAGCCCTCCACAGGAGGGGTAAAAAACTTCTTTGAGCTCGACACTTTAAATTTGCCTCGGTATGCCGAGTGATTTTGTAACCGATAAACCTTAACAGGCTTAGCGCCTGAGCACTTTTGGTTCCTTTAGGTATCCATCTGAACTTGGATTCGACGTTTGAATATGCTTGCATTTGGCTTGAAATGTCTTTTGCAGGTTTAAAGCGAGATGCTTACTGCAGTCGACTTTATTCTTCAATTCACTTAGGCAGGCACTGGGCTGCGGCTAAGCCTCCGAGTGGGAGGTTTGCTTCTCACTCGGTAGGATTTTTATAACTTAGGCAGGCACTGGGCTGCAGCTAAGCCCCCGAGTGGGAGGTTTGCTCCTCACTCGGTAGGGTTTTTATAACTTAGGCGAGCACTGGGCTGCAGCTAAGCCCCCGAGTGGGAGGTTTGCTCCTCACTCGGTAGGATTTTTATAACTTAGGCGAGCACTGGGCTGCAGCTAAGCCCCCGAGTGGGAGGTTTTGGTCTCCACTCGGTAGGATTTTCACGTTGTACTTGTGACATAGCTCAGAGGAGAGGATCACAGTCGACCTGCACCTCATCCTCCTTGCGACCGCACATTGTACTTGTGGCATAGCTCAGAGGAGAGGGTCGCAGTCGACCTGCACCTCGTCCTCCTTGCGAGCGCACATTGTACTCGTGGCGTAGCTCAGAGGAGAGGGTCGCAGTCGACCTGCACCTCGTCCTCCTTGCGAGCGCACATTGTACTTGTGGCGTAGCTCAGAGGAGAGGGTCGCAGTCGACCTGCACGTCGTCCTCCTTGCGAGTGCACATTGTACTTGTGGCGTAGCTCGGAGGAGAGGGTCGCAGTCGACCTGCACCTCGTCCTCCTTGCGAGCGCACATTGTACTTGTGGCCTAGCTCCAGAGGAGAGGGTCGCAGTCGACCTGCACCTCGTCCTCCTTGCGAGCGCACATTGTACTTGTGGCGTAGCTCGGAGGAGAGGGCCGCAGTCGACCTGCACCTCGTCCTCCTTGCGAGCGCACATTGTACTTGTGGCGTAGCTCAGAGGAGAGGGTCGCAGTCGACCTGCACCTCGTCCTCCTTGCGAGCGCACATTGAATTTGAACTTAGGCGAGTACTTGGACTGCAGCTAAGCCCCCGAGTGGGAGTCTGGCTCACCATTCGGTAGGATTTTACCGAAACTTAGGCGAGTACTTGGACTGCAGCTAAGCCCCCCGAGTGGGAGTCTGGCTCACCACTCGGTAGGATTTTATTGAAACTTAGGCGAGTACTTGGACTGTAGCTAAGCCCCCGAGTGGGAGTCTGGCTCACCACTCGGTAGGATTTTATGAAAACTTAGGCTAAACAGTTTCAAGGCTAAGCCCCGAGTGGGATGCCACTCACCACTCGGTGAAGGATTTTTTACAAACTTAGGCGAAACGGATTCGCGGCTAAGTCACCCAACGAGGGAGAATTTTCTTGAACAAATAAAAGTGACAAAAATATTGGGAAATTATGACACTATTATCTTGCAAAACATGGACTATAGAAGTACTTTTATTACAACTCATCCGAGTGAAAACTTAAGTGTAAAATGGGCGGAGTAGTTCGCGTTCCAAGCTCGGGGCTCGTCGATATTGTGCTTGACGTTGTAAAGGCAGTGCGCCCGTTGTGGAGAACCTTGGTGACGATGAAGGTCCTTCCCAAGAAGGAGCAAGCTTGTGTTGTTTCTGCTGGTCCACTCGGAGAACCAAATCTCCTTCTGGAAGGCTCGACTCTTCACGTTTACGGTGTGGAAGCGGCGCAGTCTTGTTGATAGATGGTCGATCGGATCGAGCCATCTCTCTTTCTTCCTCAAAAGGTCATTGTGTCTGCCGTGCTTGTTCAGCTTCAACCGTTGTAAAGTTCAACTCGAGGAGCATTGTGGAAAGATCACTCGGCAAGACTACTTCAGCTCCATAGACCAAGAAGAATGGAGTTCTTCCGTCGACCGATTAAGCGTGGTCCGCAGACCCCAAAGCACCGAGGAAGTTAAATCGACCCATGCTCCACCGCATGCTTGAGATCACGCATCGATCGGGGTTTCAACCCTTTGAGGATCAAGCCATTAGCTCGCTCCGCTTGTCCATTCATTGTGGATGGGCGGTGAAGCGTAGTCGACTCGTGTGCCTTGAGAGGTGCGAAATCCTGAATTCCTCTGAGTCAAGTTTGACCCATTATCTGTGATGATCTTGTGGGGACTCCATATCTGAATATCGGTTCGATGAAGCTAACAGCGATATCAAGCGTCAAGGTTCTTGATGGGTTTAGCCTCGATCCACTTGGTGAACTTGTCGATTGCCACGGTACATCGTGAAACCGCTCGACCTGTTCTCAAGGGACTACCATATCCAACCCCCATCTGCGAAGGGCAGACGAGTGGTATGGTCTTGAGTCGACGCAGCTTGTGTGACATATTGGAGTAGAACCGACATCCCGCACTTGTCCACTATTTCCTTTGCCATCTCATTTGCCTTTGGCGGTAAAATCCGGCTCGGTATGCTTTGGCCACGATGGTCCGAGAGGACGCATGGTGGCCACAGGTCCCCGAGTGGATATCAACAAGGATGATTCGACCTTCTTCTGGCGTTATGCACTTCTGTCCGACTCCAGTCGCGCTCTCTCTATACAACTGTCCTTTGATTACGGTAAAGGCCTTGGATCGACGGACGATCTGTCGAGCCTCTTCCTCATCCTCAGGAGCTCTTTCCTCGGGATATCGCGATATATGGAACTGTCGATCGGGAGTGACTACTAAGACCTCCATGACTAGGTCGACCACTGCCGGGACTTCTACTTCAGTCGGATCTGTGGCACTCTTGGGTTGCGGAGCTTCTTCGGTGAAAGGAACTTCTTTTACTGACGGAGTATGGATATGCTCCAAGAACACACCACTCGGAATGGCTTCTCTCTTGGAACCTATCTTTGCTAGATCATCAGCTGCTTGATTTTTCAGTCGGGGTATATGATGGAGCTCTAACCCCTCAAACTTCTTTTCCAACTTCCTTACTGCATTATAGTATCCAGACATGGCTGGGCTTCTAACATCCCACTCCTTCATCACTTGGTTGACCACCAAATCTGAGTCGCCATAAACCAAAAGGCGACGGACACCGAGTGAAATGGCCATGCGCAACCCATACAAAAGGGCCTCGTACTCTGCCTCATTGTTGGAGGAATCAAAGTGAATCTGGAGCACATATCTGAGCTTTTCTCCTCTGGGGAAACCAAGACAACCCAAAGACGGAACCATTCAACATCTTAGAGCCGTCAAAAAACATGGTCCAATGCTCCGAGTGAACTTGAGCTGGCTGCTGTTGTCCAATCCACTCGGCAAGGAAATCTGCTATTGCTTGGGACTTAATGGCTTTCTTTGCCTCAAACTTGATATCAAGGGGAAGAAGTTCAATCGCCCATTTCGCCACTCGACCAGCTGCATCTCTATTGTGCAGAATCTCTGAAAGTGGAGCGTCGCTGACGACTGTGATGGAATGATCAGAGAAATAATGAGCAACCTTCTTCGTGGTCATGTATATCCCATACACAAGCTTTTGATAATGAGGGTATCTATGCTTGGATGGAGTCAAAACTTCAGACGGATAATACACTGGGCGCTGAACTTTGAAGGTTTTCCCTTCTTCTTCCCGCTCGACCGTAAGTACTGTACTGACGACTTGTCCTGTGGCTGCGATATAAAGCAACAGAGGCTCTTTGCTGATTGGAGCAGCAAGCACCGGCTGGGTGGAGAGCAGAGCTTTTAACTCGGCAAACGCTGCATCAGCTTCTGGAGTCCACTCGAACTTGTCTACCTTCTTCATCAGTCGGTAAAGAGGCAATGCCTTTTCACCGAGTCGTGAGATGAATCGACTTAATGCGGCCAAGCATCCATGGCTCGGACATCGTGCACTTGCAGGCGTTTCATTGGAGTATAGTGCGATCTTTTTCGGATTAGCGTCGATTCCTCGTTTGGAAACGAAAACCGAGTAACTTGCCACCAGGGAACTCGAATGTGCACTTTGATGGATTGAGCTTGATATCATACCTTCCGAGGTTGGCAAATGTTTGGCGAGGTCGGTGAGCAGGTCGGAACCTTTTCGCGACTTGACCACGATATCATCCATATAGGCTTCCACATTCCGACCGATTTGAGTGAGCAAACACTTCGAATCATTCGCATAAGCGTGGCTCCGGCATTCTTGAGGCTGAATGGCATGATGATATAGCGAAGCACCGAATGGAGTGATGAAAGCTGTTTTATCTCATCGGGTCCGTCTGAGCGGATCGATGGTACCGGAATAGGCGTCTAGAAAAGACAATCTCGTGATCCCGCGGTCGAGCCAACAATTTGATCAATGCGAGGAGAGGAAATGATCTTCGGGCAGGCCCGATTGATGTGCTTGAAATCATTGCACATTGAGTGAGTTGTCCTTAGGAACCATGGCGACATTGGCGAGCCACTCGAGTGGTATATCTCTCGGATAAATCCTGCCGCCAATAGTCGAGCCACCTCCTCACCAATAGCTTTTCTCTTACGGGCCGGACGGACCCGCAGATGTTCTTTAACTGGTTTTGCTGTTGAGTCGACTCTATGACGATGCTCACCGATCCCCAGGAACACCCGCATGTCGGTGGCTTCCATGCAAAATGTCGATTCTCACGAGTAACCGGATGGCGCTTCTTCCTATTTCGGGTTGAGTGTTGTGGAGATGTGGGTCGGAGCTGCATTGGGGTCGGTCGGGTGAATGTGGGCGGGCTTCGTCTCACCGGACGATCAAATCTTGACTCTGTGGCGGGCTTCTTGGCTCATGACAAATCACTCGGATCTGCATTTTGGTTATATTCTTCAAACTCGACCGGCTGTCACAGGAATCGGCAATCTTTGAGCCTTTCTAGAAACACTCTTACGCCTTTTTCCGATCACGGTGGCGGTGATCACTCCTTTGGGGCGGGCATCTTCAGTTTGAGGTACACGTAACATGGTCGAGCCATGAACCGTGCGTAAGCTGGTCTCCCCAAAATAGCGTGGTGCAGCGCTCGAAAATCCACGACCTCAAGCGTCGGCTTCTCCTTGCGAAAATGCTTTGAATCACCAAACACCACGTCCGAGCTATTTGGCCAAGTGACTCGGCTTTCTTTCTGGTATAACTCCATGAAAACTCATATTCTTGGTGCTCGAGGGACATCGGAATGCCCATTCCTTGAGCGTGTCCGCATACAATAAGTTCAGTCCGCTACCACCGTCCATCAGCACCTTCGTCGGCGAGTGCCTTCGACAACCGGTCGACCACCAAAGCTTGCCTCCCGGGGTGGCTATATGAGTCGGGTGATCAGACTGGTCGAATGTGATGGGTGTTTGGGACCATCTCAGATAACTTGGTTTCGCCGGGGCAACCATGTTCACCTCACGGTTAATAACCTTCAGTCGGCTCTTGCTTTCCACATCCGCAAAAATCATCAGAGTGGAGTTGACATGAGGATATCCTCCCTCACTGTCCTTCTTGTCTTCGGCTTTGTCCGACTCCTTTTCCTTGTCCTTGGACTGTTTTTCTTAGGCTATTGGATCAGGAGTCGACCTTTGGCGAGTGGTATGCTTCGGGTAGATGATATTACCCTCTTCATCTTTCTTCGTGTGGATGTGACACGGCATATCCATCCGTCATTTCCTTCTTTATCCTTCGCCTTCTTGGGGTTCCGGGATCCTTTAGGTTTCCCTTTGAACTTGCCACGAGTCACGGCGAGCCTCTCCGAGCTGCTGGTTGACCTTCCGCTTCGCTCGATGGTGTTTCCCTTCTCCGACTGACTCGGCTTGTACTTGCCGCTTCGGAGTCGGTCTTCCTCTTTGCCGTTGGCATACTTGGTAGCAATCTCCATCATCCGACTCAGGGTCATGTCTCCGGTTCGACCAAACTTCAAACTCAATTCTCTGTTCTTAACACCATCCTTGAAGGCAAAGCGCTCGATGATCGACACGCGTTCTCCACGGTATGATGCAAAGTGATCCATCTCTGAATATACTCTCTGAGAGTCTCATTAGTCTTACGCACACACACTTGCAGCTCTGTCAATCCAGCTGGTAAACACAAGTTCCTTCAAATGTTACAGCGAACACTGGGACAGATCTTCCCAAGTGTAAATGCTGCTCGGAGGTAATCGATTCAACCATGCTCTGGCGTAACCTTCCAACATGAGTGGCAAATGCTTCATGGCCACCTCGTCATTCCTACCACCAATCTGAACCGCCACTCGGTAGTCCTCAAGCCGTGTTTGGGCTTAGACTCACCAAAGAACTTGCTTACTCGAGTTGCCAACTTTGAAGTTGGGGGAATCACCGCGCTCGATAGCCTCTTTGAAACATTCGGACGAAAACATGCACTCGGCGCTTGTGGCGCATCTCTGTCGAGTCGCCTCGATGAGCTCTGTTCGGTCGACCAAGCCTTGCGATGATGGATCGCGTGTTGAAGCTCGGTTCGAGGGTCGGCCGAGCTCTTCGCCCCACCGAGTTGGCGACGTTGTCATCCTGCTGCCGAGGCGTAAGACCCACCCCTCGGGGAGGTGGGCACTCGGCGCCTATCATCACGATCATGTCGGCCACCATCTTGATCTCGCCGATTCTCGCGTCCTTCATGCCGCGAGGCGATCTGGGGCTAATGGAGCCGATCGACCGTATTCGCAGCGACGGATCGATTGTGAATTACATTGCGTGGCTGCGACACGGCTGAATTTCGATCTCCTGCTGCCGGAGCAAATCTCTAATCTGCATCAAGCCTCTGCCACTTCCGGTCGAGAGGGATAGATGGACTCTGCTATCTGGGTTGCACCGCTAAATTCTGAATTAGGGTTCGATATACGAGTCGGCGGGAAGAGTTGACGTCGATTGGCGTCGGGTACTCGTTGCCGCACGCGCTCGTCGAGTGCTCGCTAAAGGTTCTCTAGACGAGCGCGTTCAACCAAGTTAATAGCGTGCCTAATCCAAGCGCGAGCCTCGGGGTTTCTCCCGCGATGGGAGTATCACGAGCATCCATGTTCTGCGGCGAAGTTCTTCCTCTCAAGGGAATTAAGTGGCTCGGGCTGGTACTCTTCATGGACTTGGCGGGTCGCCTCCACCGTCTACCCGTCCTCGTGAGGGAAACCGGGAGGGCTGCGAGGCCCGTTGACCATCAAGACCTCCGCCACCGATCACTTGCTATCACACTCGGATGCAGTTTCTCGAGCCGGTCGACGGATCGAGCAGTAGTAGAGATTCGTCGGGCTCGATTACGCGACTTGGGTGATGGCCGTTTGGCGAGCCACCGCATGTCTTACCCACCGCTGGAGTCTCGACCGACCAGAGCGCTTGCGCTGGCGGGAGACCGGAAGGGTGATCGATAGAAGTCGACCGATATGGAGTCGACGGTTGCCGCAGCAGAGCGCCATGGACACACGCTGCAAAAATCGTCGCCGCACCGCGGACGGGAGCGATCAACGTCGAGTGGAGCCTCCTGGAGCCAAGCGGAGTCGTCGGCGATGAAGTTGAGAGCGCCGAGACGGATCTCACGGCCCTCGACCAAAACTCCACCAGCAACCATGATGAAAGTAGTCGGAAGAATCGCAACTTCTCCAAAAATCGCTAAGACACCTGCCCCACGGTGGGTGCCAACTGTTGTGGTTCTAAGTCTGACAATAGAGTCGGGGCTAGGTATGGAGAGGCAAGGTCCTAGCTATGAAGCAGTTGTAAACACAAGAGATGTACGAGTTCAGGCCCTTCTCGGAGGAAGTAACAGCCCTACGTCTCGGCGCCCGGAGGCGGTCGAGTGGATTATGTGTGTATGGATTACAGGGGTGCAAACCCTTTACACTGAGGAGGGGGGTGGCTTATATAGAGTTCGCCAGACCCCTCCGGCCCTCAGTAATGTGGGGTTTAAAGTACATTAAGTCTAGGCGTTACTGGTAACGCCTCACATAAAGTGTTCTAAATGCCATAAAGTCTACTTAATTACAGACTGTTGCGGTGCAGAGTGCCTCTTGTCCTTCTGATGGTCGAGTGAGTCTTCATGGTCGAGTCCTTCGAGTCCGTCGAGTGAAGTCCCTCTTGGTCGACTGGAAGGTAGTCTCTTCTTGAGGATGTCCTTGGGTAGGGTACTTAGATCAGGTCTATGACCCTACCCTAGGTACATGACTTCATCAGCCACCACATTTCTTGCCGGATCCTCCGGTACCATCCCGGGTCTTCTCCTTGTATCGCTTCTCATACTCAGCTTTCTGCTTCTCGGCAAGCTGTTAAACTTGCCGGCAGTCTTGGAGGTCATGGCCCTTGGTACGTTGGTTATTGCAATATTGTTTGCCGAAGCCTTCCTCTTGTCAGAAGCCGCCTAGGCTTGACACGAGGCGAACCTGACAAACTCCTTGCCGTGATTCTCAGTCTTGGCCTTCTTGGCGGTGTCAACATTGCTGGATCACTCAATAGCTAGCACTGCCTTGCCCTTCCACTTCCTGTTGCGGTTGCGGCCCTTCTTCTTCAGAGTGGTGGTGGCGCCATCATATTCAGAATCAACCCCCGTGCCAATGTCCTTCCCGTGAAGTCTTATCCCCTCTTCAGCACGTGCACACTTGTCGGACAAAGCATAAAGCTTGGTGACATCCCTCACCGTATTCATCGCCAGCTCTTCCCGCATCTTGCGATTATGCACATTCTAGTGAAATGCACTAATGACAGCGGCATGACGAATACCAGGGATGTTGTGTTGTACATGACTAAATCTGTGAATGTACTTGCAGAGAGATTCACCATCCTTCTGTGGTATGACATGCAGGTCACTGGCCTGATCAGGGACTTTGTGACCTCCAGTAAAGGTGCTAACACACTCATGGCATAGATCCGCCTAACAGGAGATAGAATTCTCCAGCAAGTTCATCAACCATGATCTGACATTGGGCTTGAGCACCAACAGAAAGTAGTTGGCTAGGATCTTGTCGTCACGTGCCCTAGCAGCTTTCACCTCAATGGTGTAGATGCTCAGGAACTCTAACGTATGAGCTTTGCCATCATATTTCTCTAGCACTTCTGGCTTGAAGTTTCGGGAGTTGGGCCACTAGAATTGCCGCAACTCATGAGTAAATGCTGGACAACCCATCTCATAAGGTAGTCCGCCAGGATACTCTGGCGCAAGCTCATCTACAGTGCCCCCTGCACTCCTATCAGAATGACGGCGTGCTTCCCAATGCCGCTCGATGGTGGTATGAGCGTCTTCTCTGCGCCGTACATGAAGAACTTGGCACTGGACGCGGTGAGCTCGCAGATTAGACGACGCCATGGATGCATCTTCATAGGTGTTGAAGCACTAACTCTGTGGCTGGTGTTGTTGTCATGGAGGGGACTGCACCATGGATGCACCGCCTCTAGTCCTCTCACCGGCAACGCGTCTCAGCGCGGTGGGCTGCTGCTGCTGAGAGGGCCCTGCCTGCTGCGGCTTTTTGTTGTTGGCGAAGTTGAGGAGGCTTTGAATAGAAGCTCTCCACTCCTCCATCTTGTCCATAGAAGAAGGAAAGTATGGAAGCATCTGTGCTCATGCCAAAGCTTCTGTCGGCGTAGATGGCACAGAACGATGCGAAGAACGAGCTGTGTTCTTACTTCTGGTAGAGCCAGAAGGAACTCCATCTCGATCTTGCACTCACAATCCACTTCCGCCGGCATGCTGGCGTGCACGTTGGCCCAACACATCATGAGAATGGTGCATAGGGGCTTTGCCGTGGGGATGCCTAGAGCCACCGATGTCGTGGTGCTATCGTCATGCGTGACCTAAGATGGCCGTGGTGTGTGTGCCGGCATGGGTGTCTTGGATGGCGCTGTACCGTCCTTGGAATTCCCCACATTGCCTGTAGGTAGCACGACTCCATCCTTGGACCTGGTGGCGTGTGGGTTGTTGTTGTTTCCATTGTGAATGATGCTGCTCGCTTGGCTTTGATTGCCAGAACATCGTGGGATTTGCTCGCCGCCTCCGCCTCCTCTGCCACCACCTCCGACGTAGCATGTTTGCTTAGGCATCGGTAGCTTGGATGTAGATGGACCGGCCACTGTGGCGCCCTTCTTCTTGGGAGCCATGGTGATGAAGATGATGAAACTGACGCGCTGACTGCTGAATTAGGTCCGCACAAGCAATCCTCCTACCTGGTGCACCAAAGATGTCTTGCTTACGATGATCTATGGGACCAGCAAAGGCCCCTTTGCAGTTCGACTGGGGAGATCAATGTGCACAAGGAGCAGATCCAGCAATCAGCACAGTAGTTTACCCAAGTTCGGGCCATTGTGAAGCATAAAACCCTACTCATGCTTTGTTGTATTTGATGTGTGAAGCTCAAGTACAAGGAGCGCGGCTTGCCAGCAAGATTGCATGGGAAGTGCAGCTACGCATGTAAATGAGCAAAATTCTGACCTTTTTAAAGGTAGTCGTTGACCTCCTTTTACAGGGAAAGGGGTTACCACAGTGGCAAAATTGTCTTTACATAAGGTGTATAGTGGCTACAGTGCCAAATGCCTAACTCTGACGGGTTAGGACAAACACATTAAATGCGCCATGAGGTGTCACGCTGGTGAAGCTCCCCAGCATGAGTTTTCTCTCTTTCTGTGTCGTTCGCCCAGCTACCTCATATTTCCTTGACACGCTCTTGAGACGGGTGTCATTAAATTTGTGTCTTCGACGGTGAGCTGGCACGTGCCCAGACAAAGCTCACCTAACTGCCTGCCCGCTCAACACCTATATGACAAGTGACAAGCTGGTCGCTGAGGTGGAGCGGTGGCAAGGTAGTGGGATCTTGCCGGGCCCGGAGCTTGCTGGGTCTTCTCTAGCTTGCCGGCAAGGAACTTGTCGGCAACTTCCAAGCTTGATCTTCTGTACTTCTGATCACCGACTTGGATGTCTTCTTTGTACTTTTGCTAATTAACCTTGTGTTTGTCTTCACCTCCCTCCGGCAAGCCCTACCATCGGGAAGGCTGCCACTACCTGTGCACATGTTTGGGGGTACTAAAGTAACCAAACATTAGTACACTGACAATGGTGGGCGAGTGGCACCCTATTATGGGTTTGCTGACCCTGCTTCGGCCCCGCAGGCCTTGGGCCTGCATTTTTTTGGTGTCCTTGGCTTGAAGGAATATCTACCGGCGTGGCAACAACCCCAACGATGAAGTACCTATGTCTCTTCCAACTTACGTTGCTTCTCGTTGTCCTCCACTATGGCCTCGGAAACTTAGATCTCTGTTCCTCCGGTTCCTAGCTTGTCGGCATCGCCGGTTTCCGATGATTCCCCTACATTGGTTTTTCTCTGCCCTGTCGCGTCCCTGACCCTGTATACCTCCACACCTTGCCTTGAGCCAGATCCAATGCTCATGTATCTGATGGCGCCAAGTGCCACCCTACAGTGACGATGTAGTAGTTTTGACTAGCGGTGGCTTCCTTATCCTAGAGTCCTAATTTGGCGGTTATGGGATTTCTTAAACTCCGGCCAAGGATAAATCCTTACTCGGCTTGACGGTGCTAGAAGTGGCGTCACTCACGGGTCTCGCTTTCCCTTCTTGAAGGCGCTGCCATGGCCTTCATCCGTGCCCCTCTTCGAGCTCAGGGAAACCCTAGGTCCAGTTCTCCAGATCGGATGGCTATGGCATCACCGCGTCATTCTCCTTCATGAAGGCACTATCTTGTTCTCTTGCGGTGTCCCCAGTGATGACTTTGGCAATGTTGAATACACTGCTTGTTTAGTCTGCCTCTTGTTGGGTCTTGGTGGGTTTAGCCGTGTGTATCCTCTATTCCGGGCCGAGCATCCCTTGTTCCTATGCTCTGGGCACCATGTTTGCACCTCCTTACATTTGTGTCATAGGTTGTGCCCAACTTTTCTACCCACTCTAATACCTTATATCAATGAAAAATAAGCAAGCTTTGCGTATTTACACAAAACTTTAGAGTATATTCTTTTCTATTCCATCTTTGCAAGATATGTAGTTTTCCTAAATATTTTGTTGAAGATATGGTGTTAAGTGAGTTCTAAGAAACTCATACTCTACATGTAATTGTACAAATTGAGGTGATAATGAAGGACTTGAAAGATGAAATACTTTCTTGCATATATCTAGGAAAATACACAGTTTTCCTAATCCCCAATTTATGCTGAAGACATGGAGTTAAGTGATTTTTGACACCATAGATCAAGAACTATGTAATGATATCTGGGAAGAGTGAAACAGAACATCTTCCACTCATCTTATTAAAATATAGTGTGAGCTTCAGGCCCATCAATTTTTTTAGAAAACCTCTAAGGTCCCATGTAGGTGTCATGACAAGGTGGCGGGAAGTTTAGTGACATGTCACAAGCGGATGAGCGTTGAGACCCTTTTATAAGGCTTCTCTCCCACATACTATTGGAGCTTGAGAAGACGAGTGGTTCCCGCACGCTCCTCCTCCTCCGCCCACAACGCCTCACTCCCACGTGTCATGTTTCGTGATCAAGCACAAGCTCACCCCTTTGTCATGAGTGCGCTTAATTTTTTGCCGATCATGAATGGATTAATTGGCCATTAATTACAAGTCACTAATGGACGAGGCACAAATTTGAGACATCGGTTTGTGAGCTGTTGCCAACTCAGACGTGGGACCAGTCCACGTCTCCCTACCCGATCGCGCATATATATTGGAGGCATCGGCAACCCTAGACGCAACCCAAATTAGGTCACATCTACCTCCTAGCGCACATAGCCTACCACCGTTTCGCTCACTTGCTGCCTCGGATGACCCCACCATGTCTATCGTGTGCACGGCTATAAGGGAGATCAGGTCTCAGGAACCCCCTCCCTTTGCGATCCTACACCAGGAGAAGGGCGATTAGGTTTTTGAGGAACGTCTCTGACACGACTGCTCTCGTCATTGTTCATCTTCATCTGCTACTTCAATTCCTCATCGCCTTCATCATCATCATCATCATCATCATGTCTAAGCCGATAGGAACACTGCTGCTACTAAGAAGAAGGTCGTCAAGGCCGTCGCCGTGACTTCGAACTGGCCAACTGGAGGGTATAACTTGTTTATACCATTCCTGTTCATTACTGTTATCACCTTACCTGTTGTTTCCGTAGTACGAGCTTGCATGGTGAGTTATCAGTAGGAGATTAATACTATCAACACCATGTTTATGATTTACTTTTGGATTAGATTACTCAAAAATTGCTAATTTACTCACCAATCCAAAAACCTAATATTTGTAGAAATTTTTTGATTCATGGCTTTGCTGTTGCACTAGAGCCGACCCCGTTTACAAGGACATAGTTTAAGTGTTGGCAAACCAAAACTATTTTGTGGCTCACAATGATGAATGTGTTCTGGGTTGTTAGTGGTGCTCCTGAAGGAACAATTACTCATGTATAGGAGAAGGCTTGCAAGGAGGCCACTAGTGTCTTTATTTGAGCCGTTTTGAGTGTGATGAGACACAAACTAGTTGATGCATATTTACATATGCAGGTTGCCAAGGACTTGTGGGATCCAGTTGAAGCAAAATTTGGCACAACTAATGCTGAAGCGAGATGTATGCCCTGGAACGGTTCCATGATTATAGAATGGTTGAGGACTCTCTGTATTGGACCAGGCTCATGAGATATAATGCATCGTTAAGGAGCTCAAGCTTCTTAACTGTGAGTTACAGGGCAAGATTGTCATAGGTTGCATAATTCCTAAGTTGCCTCCTTCCTGGAGGAGGTTTGCTACCACTCTGAAACATCATAGATGTGAATTCTGAGTAGAGGATGTAATCGGTCATATGAGTGTTGAGCAGAACTTAGGAGCAAAAGACTCACTCGGTAAGAGGGCGATGGAACTTATGTCAGTAATATTGTATAGAAGAACTTCCATAGGTTCAAGGGAAAGAACATGGTCCAACAGAATACCGACTTCAATAAGAAGGGTAAGAAGACCTTCAATAAGGACAAGAATAAAGATGGTTGTTTTACTTGTGGTTCGAAGGAACATTGGGCCAACAAGTGTCCTAACAAATACAAGAAGCTAGGACAAGACTCCAAGTCAGTCAACATGCTTATGAGCAACAATGATAATGGGGCACCTGGGTATAGTGATTCGTTTACTGTATTGTTAGTTTGTCGGTCCATCAGTTGGTAGGTTGAATGATGTCTGCTAGAACTACGTCAGTATTTCCCCAAAGAGGAAGGGATGATGCAGTATAGCGATGGTAGGTATTTCCCTCAATGATGAGACCAAGGTTATCGAACCAGTAGGAGAACCTCCTCACACCATGTAAACAACACATACGCACAAATAACAAATACTCGCAACCCGACGTGTTAAAGGGGTTGTTAATCCCTTTCAGGTACGATGCCTCAAGATAGGCAAATAACGTGAGGTAAAAGTGGTAGATGGGATAAATAGATCGCGGAACAAATAAATTGCAGCAAGGTATTTTTATATTTTTGGTTTAATAGATCTGAAAATAAATGCAAAGGAAAATAGCCGCAAAGGCAAATATGATGAAAAAAGACTCGGGGGCCGTATGTTTCACTAGTGGCTTCTCTCGAGAAAAATAGCAAACGGTGGGAAAACAATTACTGTTGGGCAATTGATAGAACTTCAAATAATCATGACGATATCCAGGCAATGATCATTATATAGGCATCACGTCCAAGATTAGTAGACCGACTCCTGCCTGCATCTAATACTATTACTCCACACATCGACCGCTATCCAGCATGCATCTAGTGTATTAAGTTCGTGGAAAAACAGAGTAATGCAATAAGAAAGATGACATCATGTAGACAAGATCCGTTTATCTATTGCAGAGATATAGATCCCATCTTGTTATCCTTAGTAGCAATGATACATACGTGTCGGTTCCCCTTTTGTCACTGAGATCAAGCATCGCAAGATCGAACCCACTACAAAGCACCTCTTCCCATTGCAAGATAAATAGATCAAGTTGGCCAAACAAAACCCAAATATCAGAGAAGAAATACGAGGCTATGAGCAATCACGCATATAAGAGATCAAAGAAGACTCAAATAACTTTCATGGATAAAAACATAGATCTGATCATAAACTCAAAGTTCATCGGATCCCAACAAACACACCGCAAAAAGACTTACATCATATGGATCTCCAAGAGACCATTGTATTGATAATCAAGAGAGAGAGAGAGAGAGAGAGAGAGGAAGCCATCTAGCTACTAACTATGAACTCGTAGGTCTACAAAGAACTACTCACGCATCATTGGAGAGGCACCAACGGAAGTGGTGAACCCCTCCATGACGGTGTCTAGATTGGATCTGGTGGTTCTAGACTCTACGGCAGCTGGAATTGATTTTCGTCGACTCCCCTAGGGTTTCTAGAATATTGGGGTATTTATAGAGCAAAGAGGCGGTTGAGGGGGCACCCGAGGTGGGCACAACCCACCAGGGCGCGCCCGGGCCTCCTGGCGTGCCCTGGTGGGTGTTGCTCCCCTCGAGCCACCCCCAGGTGCTTCTTGGCCCACTAGATGTCTTCTGGACCCAAAAAAAATCCTTCCAGGAGTTTCGTTGCGTTTGGACTCCGTTTGATATTGATTTCCTGCGATGTAAAAAACATGCAGAAAACAACAGCTGGCACGGGGCACTATGTCAATAGGTTAGTACCAAAAAATGATATAAAATGATTGTAAAACATCCAAGAGTGATAATATAATAGGATGGAACAATCAAAAATTATAGATACGTTGGAGACATATCATTGAAACATGTGCAACTATTCATGTGTGTGTGTTGATATTTCATTGGTCTCTTCTTACCAGGCCATGGTCCTGCCATTGAAAGGATCGTATACCTGAAGAACGTGAAACATGTCCCTGCCATTGAGAAGAATCTCGTTAGTGGCTCCCTTCTTTGTAACGAAGGTTTTAAGTTGGTCTTCGAGTCTAATAAAGTAGTTATTTCAAAATTTGGACTATTTATTGGAAAGTGTTATGAATGCGGAGGTTTGTTTCACCTTTCCCTCATGAATTTTTGTAATAAAGTCATGAACCATATTCATTCAAGTGTTAATGAATATTAAGTTTGGCATCCACGTCTTTGGCACAGTAATTTCGGTTGTATGACGCGGCTAGCTAAGTTGAGTTAATATCGAGTTTCACTTTAGCCAAAGGTTCTAAGTGGCATTCATGTCTGTGTAAGCAAAGCAACCTCGCAAGACGCACAAGGCCGCGAAGGAGAGACACTTGTCACCATTATAACTCATCTTTGTGAGATGAATGGTGTGTTGACTAAAGGTGGAAAGACATACTTTATGATGTTGATAGATGATTCCACTAGATACTACTATGTAAATCTGTAAAACACTAAAGACGAGGCTCTACACTACTGTAAAATCTAGAAGGAACAAGTTGCGAATCAACTTGAAAAGAAAATTAAACAAGTCCAATCAGATAGTGGTGGAGAGTATTTCTCGAATGATTCTTTCTATATAGATATGGTATTATTCGTGAGAGGATGCCTTTGTATTCACCCTAGTCAGACGGGGTTGCCAAACAGAAAAATTGTACTCTAACAGATTTGGTTAACGCAATGTTAGATACAACGGGTTTATCCAAGGCATGGTGGGGGGAGGCTATACTGATATCATGTCATGTCCTGAGTAAAGTTACCACAAAAGATAATGAGATCACTCCCTATGAGCAATGGGAGAAGATAAAAACTACACTCCCTTACTTACATACTTGGGGTTGTTTGGCAAAAGTCAATGTACCAATTCCCAAGAAGCGTAAGCTAGGAACAAAGATCGTGGACTGCGTTAATTTGGGGTACACTAAGAATAGTGTTTGCTATATTTCTGGTAGTGAAATTTGAGGTGCCTGACATGAAAGTTGGTACAATTATGGAGTCTAATGATACTACATTCATTGAGGATATTTTTCCTATGAGAGATATGCAAAAGGCTTCTAGACATGAGTCTGTGGAGACTCCTGAGCCTATCATACCTATGGAATATTATGAGCAAACACGTAATGAAAATCATGTGGAGGATGATGAGTAAGCTCTTGGTAGGGGAAAGGGACAGAGGACTGCAAAGTACTTTGGTGATGATTCCTTGTGTACCTTATGGATGACACTCTCACTTCTATTTCAGAAGCTTATGCATCTCCAGATGCTGACTACTCGAAGGACGGGGTCTGTAGCGATATGGATTCCATCATGGCTAATGGGACATGGTAAACCACTAAACATCCCTATGGTTGCAAACCATTGGGATGCAAGTGGGTGTTCAAAAAGAAGCTTAGGCCTAATGGTACGACTAAAAAATACAAGGCTAGATTTGTGGTCAAGGGCTATACCCAGAAAGAAGAACGAGATTTCTTTAAGACTTATTCACATGTGCCCACACTGACATCATTCAAGTGCTACTCTTATTGATGGCCTCACATGGTCTTCATGTCCATTAGATAGACATTAAGACAACTTTCCTAAATGGAGAGTTAGACGATGAAACCTACATCCAACAGCCAAATGGCTTTGTAATAGATGATCATGAAGGAAAGGTGTGTAAGTTATTGAAATCTTCATATGGCCTGAAATAAGCACCTAAGCAATGGCATGAGAAGTTTGACAAAACTTTGACATCTGTTGGCTTTATTGTTAATGAAGCTGACAAGTGTGTATACTATTTCCATGGTGGGGGCGAATGAGTTATATTGTGCAACAATGATAATGGGGCACCTGAGTACGGTGATCCATTTACTGTGTTGTCAGTTTATCGTTCCATAGGTTGGTAGGTTGAAACATGTGCAACTATTCATGTGTGTGTGTGTGTGTGTGTGTGTGTTTGTGTGTGTGTGTGTGTGTGTGTTTGTGTGCTGATATTTCGTTGTTCTCTTCTTACCAACCACGTGAGACTGGTCCGTACTGATGGGGAATAGTGCGGGTGCTTCTATTCATGGTGTTGGTACTTCATGGAAGGATCGTATACCTGAAGAACGTGAAACATGTCCCTGCCATTGAGAAGAATCTTGTTAGTGGCTCCCTTCTCCGTAACGAAGGTTTTAAGTTAGTCTTCGAGTCTAATAAAGTAGTTATTTCAAAATACGGACCATTTATTGGAAAAAGTTATGAATGCGGAGGTTTGTTTCACCTTTTCCTCATGAATTTTTGTAATAAATCCGTGAACCATATTCATTCGAGTGTTAATGAATATTAAGTTTGGCATACATGTCTTTGGCACATTAATTTCAGTTGTATGACGCGGCTAGCTAAGTTGAGTTAATACCGAGTTTCACTTTAGCCAAAGGTTCTAAGTGGCATTCATGTGTGTGTAAGCAAAGCAACCTCGCAAGACCCACAAGGCCGCGAAGGAGAGACACTTGTCTCCATTATAACTCATATGTCCCGATCTTCGTGAGATGAATGGTGTGTTGACTAAAGGTGGAAAGACATACTTTATGATGTTGATAAATGATTCCACTAGATACTACTATGTATATCTGTAAAACACTAAAGACGAGGCTCTACACTACAGTAAAATCTAGAAGGAACGAGTTGCGAATCAACTTGAAAAGAAAATTAAACAAGTCCAATCAGATAGTGTGGAGAGTATTTCTCGAATGATTCTTTCTGTATAGATATGGTATTATTCAAGAGAGGATGCCTTCCTATTCACCCCTGTCAAACGGGGTTGTCGAACAAAAAAACTATACTCTAACAAATTTGGTTAATGCCATGTTAGATACAACAGGTTTATCCAAGGCATGGTGGGGGGAGGTTATACTAATATCATGTCATGCCCTGAATAAAGTTACCACAAAAGATAATGAGATCACTCCCTATGAGCTATGGGAGAAGATAAGAACTACACTCCCTTACTTACGTACTTGGGGTTGTTTGGCAAAAGTCAATGTACCAATTCCCGAGAAGCGTAAGCTAGGAACAAAGACCGTGGACTACGTTAATTTGGGGTACACTAAGAATAGTGTTTGCTAGATTTCTAGTAGTGAAATCTGAGGTGCCTGACGTGAAAGTTGGTACAATTATGGAGTCTAAAGATGCTACATTCATTGAGGATATTTTTCCTATGAGATATATGCAAAAGACTTCTAGACATGAGTCTGAGGAGACTCCTAAGCCTATCGTACCTATGGAATATTATGAGCAAACAAATAATGAAAATCCTGTGGAGGATGACGAGGAAGCTCTTGGTAGGGGAAAGGGACAGAGGACCGCAAAGTACTTTGGTGATGATTCCTTGTGTACCTTATGGATGACACTCTCACTTCTATTTCAGAAACTTATGCATCTCCAGATGCTGACTATTGGAAGGATGGGGTCGGTAGCGATATGGATTCCATCATGGCTAATGGGACATGGTAAACCACTAAACATCCCTATGGTTGCAAACCATTGGGATGCAAGTGGGTGTTCAAAAAGAAGCTTAGGCCTAATGGTATGACTAAAAAGTACAAGGCTAGATTTGTGGTCAAGGGTTATACCCAGAAAGAAGAATAAGATTTCATTAAGACTTATTCACATGTGCCCACACTGACATCATTCAAGTGCTACTCTTGTTGACGGCCTCACATGGTCTTCCTGTCCATTAGATAGACGTTAAGACAACTTTCCTAAATGGAGAGTTAGATGATGAAACCTACATGCGACAACCAAATGGCTTTGTAATAGATGATCATGAAGGAAAGGTGTGTAAGTTATTGAAATATTTATATGGCCTGAAACAAACACCTAAGCAATGACATGAGAAGTTTGACAAAACTTAGACATCTGTTGGCTTTATTGTTAATGAAGCTGACAAGTGTGCATACTATTTCCATGGGTGGGGCGAAGGAGTTATATTGTGCTTGTATGTTGATGACATACTGATATTGGGAACCAAGCTCAAAGCCATTGAGGAGGTTAAGGCTTTTCGGACTCAAAACTTTGAGATGAAAGATCTTGGTGTGGCTGATGTTAACTTGCACATCAAGCTACCGAGAGATAATGAGGGTTGGACAAAACTTCACAATCCCATTATGTTGAGAAGAGTTTTTAGTCGTTTTAGATATCCACACAACAAAACTTCTCCAACACCATATGATCCTAGTGTGAAGATTCAAAAGTTCGAAGGCAATACTAAATATCAATTGAGATACTCTCAAATTATTGGTTCAATCATGTACCTAGCTTGCAGTACAAGGACTCACATCGCGTTTGCTGTAAGCAACCTAAGCCGGTTTGTCACAAATCTGTGATATGTACATTGACATGTCGTTGAGAGAGTTATGCGCTATTTGAAAGGTATTGTGGGCCATGGACTTCACTATAGCATATACCTGTCGGTACTTGAAGGGTATAGTGATCTGAATTGGATCTCTGATGTTGATGAGATGAAATCCAGAAGTGCATATGTGTTCACACTTAGAGGTGGTGTTGTTTCATGGAAGTCTTGCAAGTAGACTATGTTATGAAATCAACAATGGAAGCAAAACTCATAGGATTATACACACCCTACGTCGAAGCAAAATGACTTCGAGAGATTTTGATGGACTTGCCAGTGGTTGAAAAGCATGTTCCAGCTATCCTTATGAATTGTGGAAATCAAACAGTTATTGTCAAGGCAAAGAGTTCAAAGAACAACATGCAATCAACAAAGCACATAAGAAGGAGATTAAAATATGTCAGACATGCACGAGACTCTGAAGTGATAACATTGGATTATATCGAGTCAGCTAAGAATCTGGTAGATCCCTCTGTGTCGTTGCTGTCAGGCTCGATGGCTCCTTCAATCATCATCAACGACGCTGTCAGGGCGAGACTTTCCTCCCTAGACAGATCTTCGTGTTCGCGGCCGCGCCTCAAGGGCAATTAAGCAGCCACCGGAGCAGATCGATAGCTATGCCCCCGGCCACCAGGTCAGGTTCGAAAACTTGAACTACACATCGGATATTCGCGGGGACTTGATCTTCGACGGATTCGGGCCAGCATCGGGAGCGCCGAACAGTCATGATGAACACGACTTAGACCTGATGTCAGACGGTGCTCAGGATATCACCCCGGCAGAAGCCTCGGATCTAAATCTGGGGCAGGTTGCGTTGCCTAAGGACGGAGGGCTGGACCCCGCCCCGCAGGCCGTACCCTCATCGACGATGGAGCTGAACACAGGCCTCACTTTTGAGGGAGCCTGTGACTCCGGACCCCCGGGTTCATATCCGGTTGTAGGTTCCAGTCTGCGCGTCCCCGAGCCCACCGACCCTGGTTGGGCTCCGGTGACGGAGTTCACCGCGGCGGACGTCTTTCAGCACTCGCCCTTTGGCGACATGCTGAACTTATTGAAGTCTCTCTCTTTGTCAGGAGACTCTGGGCTGAACTATGTCCGGCTTGAGTGGGAAGCAGATGACGACGGAATTTGTTGCCCACCCACCACCCACTTCATTGCCACGATCGATGATTTAACCGAAGTGCTTGATTTAGACTCCGAAGACATCGACAGTATGGACGACGATGCAGGAGAACTACAGGAGCCACCGCTCATAGGGCAGTGGACGACCACCTCCTTATACGATGTATATATGGTGGCCAAAGGAAACCAATGGCGACGAGGCAACGGAGGATGGCCCCTCAAGGAGAAAGACAAAGCCCATGCTTCATCAGCACCGCTCCAAGCCCCGCCACATCAACACCGGCCCCGGAAACGCAAGCAATCCGGATGGTGCCGAAGAGGAATACAGTCCTGACCAGCCTACCTTCAAGCTGGCTGGACCGGTCACGATGGGATACTTGGAGAAGGACAACTATACAGCCTCCCCCAATGACGAGGTGAGCCTCGGCAATGACGAATTCGGCGTACCTGAAGACCCAGTGGAACAAGTTCGCTTCAAGCGAAGGCTCATGGCCACGGCAAGAAGCCTGCAAAGGAAGCAAGAGCAGCTTAAAGCTGACCAAGACTTGCTAACGGATAGGTGGACCAAGGTGCTGGCCACCAAAAGGCACGAACTCAACAACCCCAATAAAGAGCATACACGACACAACTGGCTACCTCAACCCAAGCAGGAGAACCCAAGGCGCACACCCCGATGTCCTCACATCATTATGGTCCAAGACAGTAAGAAGGATACGCGAAGAGACACCCTCAAGCCTCGACGCAATGGCAACAAACGTCAAGTCAAGGAAACTGGCGCCAGGTCCAGCAAATACAGTCCGGTCAACAGACAAAGAGCAGCTCAAGCATATTCGGACCGAGCCACAGGCTCGATCAACCATGCAAAATTCACGGAACTCCTAGAAGGACGGCAAAGCACACCAATAGAGAATGTCGAATCCTCAAAACAAGGCGGTTGGTCGCGGGCCGGAAACAATGAGGAGAGGCATCTAGTCAATAGAACCCCCCCAGAACATAAAAATACGGCCGATCACCCATAATCACATCAACCACAGCAAGTCAATTGCAGTACACGGAGACCTAGTAGTCCAGGGGCTCCATAAAACCCACACGGATATGAAGCCACGAATAACATCTCCTAAAAGATGTAAGGCACCTTCCCACCATGCGGTAATTTACCATATGCTAACGGGATAAACCACGTTGACTAGATTCCACGTGGTAAATCACTCAGGCCAGCTATCCGGACACCCATTGCGGAGTCCGCACTACCTCACGGTATAACGGCTGGGCACACCGGGGCCCGATTAGGGACCCTGGGACCAACAACAAGAGGACACCCAGCTACCTTCAAGCATTTGCATTTACAAACTAACGATTGACGCAGAATAGGATTGGCGGCGTGGAACTAGCCCGCACACACTATGGCAGGAGCATGCAGGTAGAAGGCCTTTTGGATTCACTATTGATCCACTCACAACCCCCTCCAGTCCGGCCACCACAGGTTCCGCCAAATAACACCTCTTTTTATATACATCATTCTACTACAATGCGAAGACTTAGAAAATACTTACCGGCCGTCATTCATCGTCGATGCCTCTTTGCCGAAAACGACAGCCATGCTTCGCGTTCGCCTGGTTACACCAGGGGCTTCATAGTACGGCAATAAAAGTCCGACTAGTCCGGCACCCCAAACTTATAGCACTATATGCATCTGCTTCGAATTATGTCTTGGGTCATTGGTTGGGTTTACCCGCTCCCATGTTTTGGTACCTTACGTTCCGTTCTGTCACCTAAGGTAGCGCTGGGAGAACTACCGCGATTGTGTCCCGGTTCAGCCGGACGAGCACCTCAGTAGAGAAAGACGAAAACCAACCTTCATGATGAAGCGAGAGCCGGTGAGCTGTTTGAGAGGTTATAAAATCCTTAAAGATTTATTCCGCACAACGCCATTATAAATGCTGAGTGCGATGGATCGGTCTTCTGATCAGGCGCCAATAGAGCCCCTAGTTCGGCCTTCCGAACACTAGGGGCTGCACCGACCATACTCGAATTCCTATGGCTAAGTGAGAGTAATAATGCCTTATAGTCCGATTGCCTGGTTTGCGGAGAGAAACACCTCCTTAAAAGACCCAACTATGGGATAAAGAGCGTTTAGATATATCCCGAACACCCCCGTATTCTTTTTATGAGGGGGCAGAAGCCGACGACTGGCCAACTCTCAGGATTTGCATACAATAAACAGCCACACAAGAAGAACATATGTTCAAACAAAACAGGCAATATATAATAAAAATGCCATTATCCCATATTATAAAAAGTGGCACAAATGCCCTCAGGGAAATATAATGTCTTTGGCACACTTATCTGCCGCAAGGCGGGCCCCTTTCAGTACGCCTTCGTAGTACAGCTCGGGCTTGCAGTGCTCCTTACCCTCCGGCGGCCCCTCAGTCATCAGCTTCTCCGTGTCAAGCCTCCCCCAATGCACCTTTGCATGGGCAAACGCCATGCGCGCGCCTTCTATACAGACTGATTGCTTGATAACATCAAGCCAAGGACAGGCGCCCACAATTAAACAGACGAGTCCAAGTAATCGCTGAATTGGCTCCAGAGCTATAGCCGACAACTAAGTCCTTCATGGCTAGTTCGGCCGCTTGGTGCAGTTCGACCAGTTGTTTCATATGATCGATAAACAGAACCGGATAGTTCGGCGCCAAATACTGCGACCAAGAATCCCTCTCTGCAGGCTTCTTCTCCTCGGTGCGGTAGAATTGGGTGGCATCTGATATGCTGCAAGGAAGATCCGCAAAAGCTCCTGGAAAGAATAAGAATTCAGCTTGCCGCTTAGGATTCTTTCCATTATCACATATAAAGAGCTAAGAATACAGAAGGCCTTACCAGCCGCAACTTTCCGGGCCTCCTGAATGTCCCGCGCAGCACCTCGGGCTTCTTCCCGAGCACCTTCCGCAGCCTCGAGAGCTTGGGCGAGTTCGGATTCTTTCCCTTTTAGACTCTGCTCCAAGCCCTCGCTTCTCTTCACAGCTTCCTGGAGCTCTCGCTTAGCTATGATAACCCTGGCCTCGTGTTTTTAACGAAGTGCCTATTCGGCCTCAGCCTTCTTGTTCGCATCAACCAAAGCTTTCTTTAGTGCCTCGTATTCGGCACCCGCTCCTAGAGCATACAATACAATTATTTCTCATTTTGCACAACTATTCATTCGTGCCAACTTCAAAGACAAATGTTTTCAACATACTTTGCTTGTCTTCCAGTTGCTTCTTTACAAGGCCGAGTTCTTCCTCGGCCCGTGCAAGGCTCTGCTTTAGTTCGAACACTTCCGCATTATAAGCGGCCGTCCTCTCGGCAGAAGCCTGTTTTCACATAAAGGGGTATACGTCATTCACATAAGCTCCTGCGAAGGCGGAAGATTTGATCCCCTGCCCAGCTCCATCTTCTCCGCCGGACAGTGTATCAGGGGCTACTACTCCTATTATGACAGTTCCTCAAAGGTTTCTCAGGAAACATACCTCAAAGGCCTTTATAAGGCCAAAGCAGGACTCGTTCAGCCCACTCTCAGCGGACTAAATCTTCTCAACCACCGCGCCCATGAGAATGCGGTGCTCATCAACGATAGATGCATTCTTCAACGCTATCGATAGACCGCCGGGCAGCTCTGCTCGAACAAAGGATGCCGGCGGGGTAGGTAGGCCCCCCACCATCGAAGGTGGCAGTCCGCTCAACTCTGGAATCTTAGAGGTCCCAGGGGCCTTATCCGCCCCCATGTGTCTAGCAACAGGGATATGTCCCCCCTGGTCCGGGTCCTGTCGGGATGACACATCGGTGTCACGCCTGGACTTTGGGGAAGGGGCCCGCGGAGGTTTCTCGCTCGCCAAGGCGTCTGGGCCCAGTGAATCCTCCGATGAGGACTGTCCGGCACGAGACCTCGCCGGGCTATGCAAAATGCGGCAATAGTTAAAGCCAATAAACCCGAAAACAATCCCGGACGTGTACGTGAGTTCAATCAGATACTTACGACTTCCCGTGGGCCGGGCCTCGATCCCACTCCGGCTCTTTGTCGGCAGCCGTGGTGGATGTCTCTGGGAGGGAACCTTTCCCCTTCTTGGGCGATTCGGCCTCCAGAGACGGGGAAGCTGCACGCTTCCTCCCACCTCCAGAGTGAGGCTCGTCTTCCTCTGCTTCCTCCTCTTCGTCCTCCGAAGAAGGAGCGTCGATTGAGTCTCCGGATTTTGCGTTCGAAGCCTTGCGGTGACGGAGGCCACTCCAGGTCTTCTTGACCTTCTTGGAAGCCTCCTTCTTTGGCACCTCGTGACGCGCGGGGACCAACATCTTTGACAGAAGGGGTCCGGCCGGTTCCTCCGGCAACGGGGCCGGACAATGTATCCGCTCCACTTTCTTTATCCATCCCTGAGGTCGCGATGAAACACGATTAGGATGTCTCCCTCATGACATGCCAGCTGAAGCATGAATAGACAGAGCGTGGTTGCGACTTACCGAACTTGGAGAATGGGATAATTGATACCCACGGTCCTCGGCGGGGCCCGGCCACGATTTGCCGGACTTGAAGAGCACCTTCCAGATATCCTCGTGGGAGGAATCATAAGCTCCCAAAGGGTTTGGTGCTCGGCTGGGTCGAACTCCCACAGAGTACAAGCTCGGCGCTGACAGGGGAGAACCATGCGAACTAGCATCACCTGGACTACGTCGACGAGTTTGACGTCCCTATCGACCACACCCTGAATGCGCGTCTGGAGCAGTGACAGCTCATCGGACGAGGGCCAGTTCATGCCCTTCTCGGGCCAGGACGTGAGCCGCAGTGGAGCTCCGGATCTAAACTCGGGAGCTGCCGCCCACTTTTTGCCGCATGGTTCGGTGATATAGAACCACTGCTGCTGCCACTCCTTGACGGAGTCGTTGAAAGCGCCTTTCGGCCAAACAGCCTTGGGCATCTTGCTGACCATGGTGCCGCCGCACTCGGCGTGTTCGCCACTCACCACCTTGGGCTTCATATTGAAGATCTTTAGCCATAGGCTGAAGTGAGGTGGGATCCGGAGAAAAGCCTCGCACACGACGATGAACGTCGAGATATTGAGGAAGGAGTTGGGGGAAAGATCATGAAAATTGATCCCGTAATAATACATGACTCCCCGAACAAACGGGTGAAGGGGAAACCCGAGCCCACGGACGAAATGGGGAAGGAACACGACTCTCTCGTGAGATTCCGGAGTGGGGATGACCTGTCCCGCCGGTGGAAGACGGTGGCCGATCTTCTGGGCCAGATACCCGGCTCCCCGGAGCTTCTTGATGTCCTTCTCCTGGACGGTTGAGGCCATCCATCTGCCTCATGCTCCGGATCCAGACATCTTTGGAAAACCTCTCTTCGATGGAGAAGAAGAGTGCTTGGGCGTTAGGGCTCGGACAGAGGGGAATGAGCTAGCAGGAGGAGAATGCATGGGTAAAAGAGAAAGAAACCTAACCTCTTTATAGAGGCGGTAAAAGCTTTTTGCGCCTCCCCACTTGCCTGGTGGAACCCGTCTGCCTCCCACTCGCCGTGATTAGCGGCGCGGTTAGATTACCCATACCCGTATTGATGAGAATCCCGTAATAAGGGGACACGATCTCTGCTTTGACAAGACGTGTCAAAGAAACTGCCTCGCAATATGCGCAGTAGCTGGTTGTGGGAAAACGGTTCGAATAATGACCCGACCGTAATAACATGTCACGTCATTAGAAAAAGTTGTCAGCAGATTGCATTTGTGAAATATCATTCTCTCTACAGTGGTGTGTAAAGATCAGTTTGTGGATCCGGACACGATTCAAGTGTTCGATGACTATTTTGGAGAGTTCGGAAATGGAACCCGCCTTGCAATGCCGAAGACAATACTGCACGCCGGACTCATCATCATTGAAGCCTGGTTCAGGGGCTACTGAGGGAGTCCTAGATTAGGGGGTATCCGGATAGCCGGACTGTGTACAGCGTCCGGACTATTGAAGCGTGAAGATACAAGACTCAAGACTTCGGCCCGTGTCCGGATGGGACTCTCCTTTGCGTGGAAGGCAAGCTTGGCGATCCGGATATTACATTTCCTTCCTTGTAACCGACTCCATGTAAACCCTAGCCCTCTCCAGTGTCTATATAAACCGGAGAGGTTGGTCCTTAGAAGGCCGATCACAATTACAATCATACCATCATAGGCTAGCTCTTAGGGTTTGGCCTCTACGATCTCGTGGTAGATCTACTCTTGTACTATCCATATCATCAATATTAATCAAGCATGAAGTAGGGTTTTACCTCCATCGAGAGGGCCCGAACCTGGGTAAACATCTGTGTCCCTTGCTTCGTGTTACCATCAGCCTTGACGCACAGATCGGGACCCCCTACCCGAGATCCGCCGGTTTTGACACCGACACCCTTCACTAAAGAACTATCTCATGTTGTGATAGAGAATGCATCGAGGGAGATGGGTATGTGACTCACATGAATTGCTATGGTGGTTACCTAACCTATGTGGTCAGAGATCCCGTGAAGTAGGACCTAGGAAAACAAGCTACTCGTAACTAAGGAGAGTAATGTAATAACCCACTCCGTTGAAGAAGCAATACTATCAAAAACTATATGGCAGGTTGACCTTTTTCTTAATGTGTTCTGAGGCTTGCATAAGAAAGATATTATGCATAGAGCAATCTTTGCAAAAACACACGTATATGAGCTCGACTACTGGTCACATTCTATGAGATAGGGTGATCTCTAATAAGTTCATGAATAGGAGTGTGACCGATATGAACCACCCAAGGGGTTAAACTTTGATAGCTTACTACCTATAAGAAAATTGGCGAAAGTTCTTTACACCAAACTAACAATTCATAGTCCATTGTTTAGTTGTGAATAAGTGTAGCTCTTTGCTCTAGGTGGATGTTCAACTTAGTTGCTCTTCACTAAAAATGCTAGTGTATTGGAATAGTGTTTCGAATAGAGGACAACACTATGGGCCTTCGAGATCTGGTGGGGGATTGTTGAAATATAGAGTGGGCCCATGTATGTATCATGACAAAGTGGTCAGAAATTTAGTGCCACCTCACAAGTGAAGGAGATCTGAAACCCCTTTGTAAGGGGTATCTCTTCCACATGCTATTGGAGCTTGAGAAGAGGAGTGGTCCCCGCGCACTCCACCTCTACCGCCCGCCTCGCCCCCGCGCGCGTATGTTTCGTGATCAAGTCGAGCTGAGCTCAGACCTATGTCATGTGTGCGCTTAATTTTGTCGGTCAAGAATAGACAATTAATTTGCCATTAATTACGAGTCATTCTCGGTCCAGCCCACGTCTCCCTATTTGATCGTGCATATACATTGGAGGCATCGACAACCCTAGCCGCAACCCAGATCAAATCACATCTACCTCCTCGCGCACACAACCTACTGTCGTTCCGCTCACTGCTGCTGCCTCCGGCGACCCCATCCCATCTACCACGTGCACGGTTGTACAGGGGAGTAGGCCTCTGAAACCCCGCCCTTTGTGATCCTGCACCGGAAGAAGGGCGATTAAGTTTTTGGGAAGCGTCTCCGACATGACTACTCGTCGTTGTTCATCTTCGTCTGCTACTTTGGCTACATCCTCGCCGCCTTCGTCATCATCATGTCTACTGAGGTTGACGGGAACACTGTTGCTGCTGCTGAGAAGGCTGTCGAGGAGGCCGCCGCCGCAACTTCGAGCCGACCAACTAGAGGGTATAACTTGTTTTATTCCTCTCATGTTCATTACGGATTTCACCTTGATTGTTGCTTGCGTAGATGAATTTGCTATTTGTGTAGTATGAGCTTGCATGGTTAGATCTCAACATGAGATTAATATTGTCAACGCCATGTTTATGACTTATTTCTGGGTTAGATTAATAAAAAATTGCTAACTTACTCAACACATCAACAAATTTCCTATACTAAAATGAATTGAGATCATCATGTGGATGACAAAGAGCTTTATTATTCGTCCCTACAAAGCTTACACATGGAGCAATGTGATCCGAATGTATAAATTTGGTATTTCAAGACAACAAACCAGGCATATATCCCACAAGTTAAAAAAAGTTGTGTAAAAATATTTTTTGGAGAGGGCTAATAAACAGAATTCATGGTTTTGCACAGAATATCTTATTTATTGAGAAATTGTGGATTTGTCACTCATAAAATGAACCTTTATACGATAGCAAAGGAAGAAAAATCCATAGTCCGAGCCCATTGTCAACACCCTAGGACCTTCAAAATACCTTCAATATCCAAGGATCATAGATTGATAAATCATATTCAATAAATGGTTTAGCCATTTGCTCTCGATTGTACGATAAGGTTGGAGAAGGCTAACCACTTGTTTGTAAAATCAACATTCTTACAATTTATTTATTCAAGATGCGTAAAGGGGAAGAGCTCCTCCGCCTTCCCGTTTCTTCTGTAGCTGGATTCCCCAAAGCCACGTAATGTGATTCCAGCACAGCACCTTTTGTTTTGAGACGAGAAACAAATAAGATTGTGTGTTGAAATGGCAGGTAAATCATCGTTGTTCACTTGCCAAAGAACGGTAAACCGTCAAACCTCACCTCTCTTCATTTGAAGTCCAAGTCCATGAGCATTGTTCACTCGTGAAAGAATTGTTCCGTAGCCAGAGGAATCTTTCGGAGGCGGTGGATCCGGCTGTTCACGGTTCGTACATTGTACCACACGGTGCCGGGTTCCCAAACAAATCCACCAAGTCAACTGTTTACGGACCCTGTTTCTACGATGGAGACTAACTTTGCATCCCCCGGTATTGATTTTTGAAGTTTTTTCCTCCATACCGGTACCACATTGGCTGCAAAAGGTTCAACAATATAAAAAAGCGAGTTACCACCAACTGGAGTAATTATGAGGCTCTCTCAAGAAATGTCAACATGAAATGAAGTGAAATGGCGGTGGTACTTTTTGAGGACAGCCACCACCCCTCTCTCATCACTCATCAGTCCTGTCTGTCACTCGTCACAAGTAAGTAGTAACGGTTAAGGCTCTGCCGCCGGTGCCTCCCCTTCCTGCCGGCTCCTGTTTCGCACAGCCATCCGCTCCGCTGCTCCCCAGAGGACACACCTCTTCTCTTCCCTTCTCTCCTCTTCTCTCCTCAAGGATGAAGCTCGCTCGCCCGCCGAGGATGAGATGAGAGGCTGGGCCACCACCAGCAGAGCAGAGGAACAAGAGCCCCGCCAACCGCCAGGCCGCAAGCGAGACGAGGAGGGGAGAGATGGGGAACTGCGGCACGCGGGAGGAGAATGCCGTCGTCGCCGCGCACGCGCAAGGTCCTCGTTCCTCCTTAGTCACCCTTCCCGACGCTGGGTTGGGGATTTCTTGCCGATGCTTGTTTTGGGGGCCGGTGTATGCTGAGTAGATCCGCGTTAAGGAATTCGTGGTGGAATAGCCGGAAGGACGTTCTTTGCTTCGATTTTTTGTGACGGCGTCCGGTTTGTTAGGATCTTCCGCCTGGTGACTTGCGCGGCGAATTCGGGTTTTTTCTCTAGGGCTTGTTCCCAATCGGCACTGCGAAAGAGGGTTTTGATTGATTGAAATCTAAACTTTCGGCCAGACTAAATATTTCTTCTGTTATTCGAACGGGGGATTTTGCTCCAATTTTTATCTTCTTTTTGGTTCAACTTTGGTGTCTTGAATCCCCATTTGATTTCTCCCCTCTGACATGAGTATCAACTTTTGTTCAACTGTGGTTTCTTGCCTCCTGCATTTGCTGCCCAACTTGCCATTCTTCTCTCCTTCCTCATCTTGTTGGCTCTTGCATCATAAATCCTGCTTGATGGAGCTCATCGGGAAATATTTACCGGCCCTTGCCCCAGTGGAACTGGAGGCTGCAGCAATCTCTGTGCCCCCTCCCTCACTCTGTACTGTTGACTTTCAGATTTTCAGAAAAAAGAAAGCCATGATCCTGCACGTTGGGTTAACATAATCTCTTCTAGTACCAAGTTGCCTTTTAAAAAGCAATCTGCAACTGTGTAGTAGATCTGGTGGTCCTGTTTACCCCTTGCTGTAACTAATTTGCGCGCGTGCAATCTTTTTTTTTCTCTCTCTTATATTCAGAAACATAGTCCAAGCCAGCATTCAATGGCCTGCTCTCATTTCACTTGTCTTCATGTTACTTTTACAATTTACAGAGTTGCTAATGTAGAAAGTTGATGCGCTTGGGAATGAGACTTAACTGTCTTTCTTCTCTCTTCAATTATGCCTGTCAAAATTATAATATTGCTGATAATCCAATCCCTCTGTAATTTTCAAACTAACCACCTTGACTCAGCTCTATGTACTACATGAGTGAGTTCAAGATCTTTTCTTCTTGAATTCCATGGTTTATGATTTCTTTATAAAACTAAGTATTAGATCTGTAATGCTTTACCCTTTTTAATGTGATAGTCTATTTTTAGTTTATCCGACTGATGCATAAATGGCACTAACATGAACTTATTTTTCTGTCATTGCAATGGTATGTTTTCAGTTCAGCAAGTCCACTTATTACAACATTCCGACAAGAATGCTCTTGCAGATAAGAAGCACACCCGCACCTCATCAGATGTAAGTGACCCTCCCACACCTAGGAAAATCGAAGATGCCAAGAACATTTCCATATACAACAATGTGATTGCATTCACGTTGTTTGAGCTTGAAACAATCACAAAGAGCTTTCGGGCCGATTATGTTCTTGGCGAAGGAGGCTTTGGGACTGTTTACAAGGGTTACATAGATGAGAATGTCAGGGTTGGCCTGAAATCACTGCCTGTTGCCGTCAAGGTGCTCAACAAAGATGGACATCAAGGGCACAGAGAATGGCTAGTGAGTAACCAAGTTATTCCGTTTTGTCATGCCTGATAGTGTTTACGATGTACTACATTGACATGCTGAAAATTAATAATTATTACAAGAATTTAGTTATGCATGTTATGTGTTGCAGCACCAGCACATAAGAAACCTTATTGAGAACTCAGTGCACATTTAATTTTCTTAATATCATGCAAATTAGCATGCCTGGTCAAGGATAATTCTCTATAAGCTAAAATGAAAAAATGACAAAAAAACATTTTCTTTGGTATACATTTAATTGAGAGTAGTAGATGTATTACTGTAACTAATTCACTCAGAATGTGGAAACTGGAAAATTCGTAAGTTGAGAAAGGTTATTTTTATCGTGCATGTGAATGATATAAGCGTAGCCCCTGAGTCGTGCTTGTAGTTACTAAAATCATGCATTCATTGTCGTGTATTGGATTTGGAAACATAATAGTGCTATGGTCACACAAGCAACAACACCAACCAAAGAGACAGATTTCGTATGTAACTATGAAGAACGATGCCAGGGTTACCATATTGTTTTTTAGAAACCGTGTTCAATGGCTTTGGTCTATTATTAGTTTATTACCCTGTTAAGTCATTTCTTTGTTTTTCTTTTGCCAAAAAGTTCTCAATGTGTTACTCATTTTTTATTTCTTTGTCAGACTGAGGTTAATTTCTTGGGGCAGCTAAGACATCCAAACCTAGTAAAGTTGATTGGATATTGCTGTGAAGATGACCACAGGCTGCTTGTCTATGAGTTCATGTTTCGAGGAAGTCTGGAAAACCACTTGTTTCGAAGTAATACATCTACTACTCTTGACAGCTCACATGATATCATAAAAGAATTTCTGTGGCACCATATCTTTACATATATTCCCCTGATTCTTTCTCTAATGCCATCAACACCATCGTCATGATGACCAAAACGTGAATAATAGAAATATATTATTTTCTTGTCAGTATATCGGTGTGATGTAACTTTTCATTGCCATGTAGCGTTAGGCATCTTTATACACTCATGCATGTAGCCAAGTGAGCAATGCCCAGTTCTCTGTATCTTCCCTGATCTAGAATAGCTGAAAAGTTCTGCTTGGCATATAAAATCAGCTTTTGGCTTGTTGGAAACAGATACTGGTAGACTCAGTTCAGGATTTGAACTTAATCATCAGCATTTGTGTTAGAGATTATCCAGTAAACTAGTAATTTCCACATGTAACTGCCAGTGCTTCACTTCTGCAGCTGAAGACTGAATCTGGTCTGTTTGTTGTGCATTTGTTGAAAATTTATTTACGAGCTATATCCAAATTGCAAAAATTGCCTATTAGTTTATTCTTTCTCCTATTGTATGAGCTATATTTATATTTTGGGTTAAACTTGTATATGAAACAGTGAAAAAAGTTTTGTTAATTCCTTCTCTTGTTTCCCCCCTCAGAGACAGCTACTCCATTACCCTGGGCAACTAGGATGTCTATTGCACTGGGAGCTGCCAAAGGGTTGGCTTGTCTCCACAATGCTGAAAGGCCTGTTATCTACAGGGATTTCAAGACCTCAAATATTCTGCTGGACTCTGTTGAGTGTTCATACTTGGCTACTTGCCCGTGCTTCTCTTTTTCTTCTCAGTTCTTTGCATATCCATCAGAAATACCTAATTGTTTGTGATAATGACATTTGCCTCTTATTTACATTGCCACAGGATTATACTGCTAAACTGTCAGACTTTGGCCTGGCAAAAGCTGGCCCAGAAGGTGATGAGACCCATGTATCAACACGGGTGATGGGAACATACGGTTATGCCGCCCCTGAATATGTGATGACTGGTATTACCCTCATTTTCCAACAATTTCTTTGGTAAATAAATTCGCTTAATGATGCCATCATGCCATTACTGGCAAACTGTTTGGATATGAGCTTCTTGGTGTCATATTAGCCAGTCACCAGAGCAACTACATGATCTGAGATCACGCACAAATATATCATGTATTGGTTTTATTTGGTGTGGAATAAATTTTTTACCTTGTAAATTTTTTTTATGCGATACGAAAAATGCATGTAACTTTTTTTCTCTCTCCTCACAACCTCATGAATATACCTACCTGACAGGTCACTTGACTGCTAGAAGTGATGTCTACAGCTTTGGTGTGGTCCTTCTGGAGCTCCTGACAGGGCGGAAGTCCATCGACAAATCCCGGGCAAGCAGGGAGCACAGCCTGGTTGACTGGGTTCGCCCCAAGCTGAGCGACAAGAGGCGGCTTCACCAAATCATCGACCCAAAACTTGAGGGACAGTATTCAGTGAGAGCAGCTCACAAGGCCTGCAGCCTTGCATACTACTGTCTGAGCCAGAACCCCAAGGCCAGGCCCCTGATGAGCGATGTCGTAGAGACGCTCGAGCCATTGCAGAGTGGCGGTGGGAGTGATGGAGCCGTTGTTCAAGCCGGCGGCCTCCCTGACTACAGAGTTGGCCGCGGCCTGACCGGAAACAGCGTCCACTGCAGGGCCATTCCCAACCCCAAGTGCTCCCCTGCCGTGCCGGCGTGCAGGGTGAGGTGATAACAGCTTCTGCAGTTTCAGGTCCATCCTACCCACTGCTGCAATAGGTCCAGTTGTACATTACAAGCTTTTTCCGATGTGTAAATTTGATCCGCGCGCCGCTGTTGTTGTTTTGTTTCTGCTGCTTGTAAGGCCCCTCTAATTTTCGCGGGGGTGGCCTTAAGGTATCCTTGAACAGAGCGATCCCCGCCGAAACCGGCGGGTTTGAATCCCTGGAAATGAAATGCCGAACCAAGAGTGGTTGGCTGGCAATGGTATGGAACTATGGAAGTTATGTCACATGTTGTAGCTTTTTCTTTCCCCAGTTATCGGTCCTGGATTGCTTCATATGTTTCTCTTCCTCATATGATAATTAAGCTGCTACGAAGAATTAGAGGAGTTCTTGGTCATTTCCTTTCTACTCCCTTCGTTCCTAAATATTTGTCTTTCTAGGCATTTCAAATGGTTACAACATACGGATGTATGTAGACATATTTTAAACTGTAAATTCATCCATTTTGCTTTGTATGTAGTCACTTGTTGATATCTCTAGAAAGACAAATATTTAGGAACGGAGGGAGTAGTAAGAATTAGAGTACTGGAGTATGTTGCATGGTTTCTGATTGTCTGGCGATGGCTGTCGAACTAGCATCACCATAATAATCCTTCAGTATCATCAGTTTGACCTGCCTTGCAACATAACCATCTTTTGTCAGCAGATATGAGCAATCAGTGTGATCTACTAGTAGTTGTCTATGCACATGGCTTGAGCTGGTTTGTTGATCGATAAAATGGGAAACTAAAATTTTGTTTGTTCAAGTGGCCGGTCATTCTCAATCAATTCAAGTGTAAATTAGTAAATTGGTGTGGTGCCATGTATCCGTGGTCGTTGTCACCATCATCGCTCCCATTACATTTGCATGATCGTCCTGTGTGACGTGGATCAAGCAAGATAAGCTCTGGCAAACGAAAGTGATGTATCTATTCAAGCATAACAGTGGATAGACATTATCTATCCATCCATCTACCTTTATCTATAGAGATACTAAGCTCCCATGATTTGAAGCGTTGTGGTGCTTTGGGGGTTGTGGGGTCGCTAAGGGCTCCGCATGTAAGGTTATGTGCTACGTATTTAGTTTTATTTCTTATTCTCTTTTTTCACATTCTTATTCATGAGAAAATTTGTGAGTATTTAAAACTTTTTTTTTGAAAATTTTAACATTTTGTTCAGATTCATTACTATTTATTATATTCATGGATATTTTTAAGTTCACGGTCATTTTTAATGTTTGTGAACATTTTAAATTTGAAACATTATTTAATTTTTGAATATTTTTTGAAATTCAAGAACTTTTTACTAAAATCAGCGAATTTTAAATTTTCAACAATTTTAAATCCTTGAAAATCTTTTAATTAAACTAACACTTTCAAAGAAAAAAAGATAACCAATTACTACGGAGCTGGCGGTAGAACGAGCGGAAGGAGAAGCTAAGAAACCGAGAGCTTCATGGGATGGCCCATATGCAAGTGTTATAGCACCAATTCCACGGTTTTCGCATGGTATAGGAGCTCCCAAGAGGCCCAAACACCACCAACGACTGATATCGAGGTCGAAACTGGTAAATACATCACAATCACACATCAAACAACTCCACTCTTTTCTCGGAACAAATATTGTCTCCAGAGGCAACCTGACACGAGATATACGAACGAAAAAAACAACACCAAAACATAACTAAAACACAAACCAGCAAGGATAAAATCCAAACAAAACAACCAGTCACAATAATCTACCAGATATAAAAGAGTTAATCATGGGTGTGAAGAATGGCGCCGTGAAGCGCTTCGCATTAGCCTCTAGTCTATATGTATATGTCCATGGATTGTTCTTTTTCTTTTGAAGCCAAGAACCGTAGAAGTTGTTCTACGGTATTTTCATACATTAATTAAATAAACTACTACTCCTTCCATCCAAAAATACATGTCATCAAAATGGATAAGAAAAGATGTATCTAAAACTAAAATACGTCTAGATACATCCCCTTTTATCTATTTTAATGACAAGTATTTTCGGACGGATGGAGTACATATTTACAAGCAAAAGGAAAAACCAAACAAATGGCCTATCCTATACCAGCTCTAGGACCCCTCGAAAAAAATACCAGCTCTAGGAAACACAGGAATCAGATTAAGAGATCACAAAAAGCGACACCAACGTCACAGATGGGTGTCAATCCAGCCTTCCAAACACATCTTGTTTGAGTAAACGTTTTCGGGTGTTTAACACTTGGCACTTCATTTCTATTTATTTTGCCAGTTCTCTTATTCCAAATATTCCAGCATCCCAAAATTATTATACCCACGGCAACTGTTTTAGGGAAATCAAGAGAGGATTAAATTACTTCATCAAAGATGGATATCTCTCTTCTTTTATTGGGCAATAGGGCCAGCTAGCTGTCCCGAATGTGCAATCCCACAAGGGATGAGACTTGCCTGCTCCTTCCCATGCTCCCATCCGTGCTCCCGCATACGTGACTTAATTTGATTGGAAGAAAATAAGACCCGGTCCCACCCCCTGAAAATCGGGGGAGATGATTAGATTAGGAAAAAAGAGAGGAAAAAGGACAACCGTAGGATGAAGTGGGAGCACGGATGGGAGCATGGGAAGGGAGCAGGCAAGCCGGATCCTCCCAAAAGAGTGAGGTGCATTGAGGTCTATCCAGCGTGTTCATTGCAGAAAACACAATCATAGGACTCAAAGTAGAATGTCTTCTTTTGCAGCAAATTTCCAGTGTTGGCTCTGTCATGCAGAAGCAGCCAAAAATATACGTATATTTTATGCCTAATTCTTTTGGCACTTATCCAAAGCCATTTCAAAATAATGTGGGCAACATATTTCCCTTTTTTTAAAACGAGGCAAAAGACTTGTCATTTTCATTAATTAAGGAGAAGGTCTAGACATAAGCCGTAGAGCGGCAAAAAAAAGGACTACTCTCGCAACATTAGAGTACTCAGGTGCCTGGCTCCAGCCAGTGCCCAAAGATGGGCTTCCTCTTTGATCTTGGCAACAACAACGGAAGTCGGGGTAGCCGTGTTGCGGAACACTCTAGCATTTCGCTCCTTCCAAATTGCCCACGAGACAAGCATCATCACGGAGACTATCGCCTTCTTGATGTAGCTGCCTGAGTCGATCATTTTTAGCCACCAATCATGAACAGAGACCTCATGTCGCCAAGTCATCGGTGATTGACCGTGCATGCCTAGCCAAGCGATGACCTCATTCCAAATGCGGACGGTGAATCTACACTGGAATAGGAGATGAGCAGCGGAATCCTGAACCTGCTTACATAGGGGGCAAAGGACGCAATTTGGCCACCCCAGTCGCTGCAAACGATCGGCCGTCCACACTCGGTTTTGAACGATCAACCAAGCAAATAACTTGTACTTAGGCGGAGCCCAAGCCTTCCAGATTGTGGTAGAGGTTGGACTGAGAACTTGCCCCGCGAACTGTGCCTTGTAAGCTGTGGCCGCCGAATATTCACCACTGGAAGTGAATTTCCAAGATATTGTGTCCTTCGTGTCTGAGTTGAGAGTAACATCATGGAGCATCTCCCAAAGGGCAGCGAACTCCTGGATATGGGTCAAGGTGAGGCCCTTACTAGTATCGATCTGCCTGATCCAGAAGTTGTTGTCCAGGGCCTTGCTGACCAGGCACTCCTTCTTTTTAGATATCTCAAAGATCTTGGGTGCGAATCTCTGGGTCAGAGACCATGAAGCCATGAAGATTCCCAGAATTTAGCTTTTTTACCATCACCAATGGTCACTGTCGTAAAAGATGCAAAGCGGTCCTTGTCACCATCGCTACAAGGTGTTTCCATGCCGGACCAAGTCTTGGGGGGGGGGGGGGAGGGGTCGCCCATTCGAACCACAACCAGCGGAGTCGAAGTGCGGTTGCAAATTTCTCGAGGTTTAGGACACCCAAGCCGCCATAGATCTTGGGCTTGTAGATAGTATTCCAGTTGACCTTACACTTGCCGCCAGAAACCTTATCGGAGCCTGTCCAAAGAAAGGCACGCCTGAGGCTGTCAATTTTCTTCCAAACTTCAGCAGGGAGCTCAAAAGGTGTTAGGTGATAGATTGCGATGGCCCTGAGGACCGCTTTGAACAGAATTATGCGTCCAGGGGCAGCCACCTAGAGAGCCGACCAAGGTGGAAGCTTGCCTGCGACCTTGTCCTTAAGGTATTGAAAATGTATGCGCTTAAGTCTCGTGACTGAGAGCGGAAGGCCAAGGTATCGCATGGGGAAGGCGGTCCGGACAGCAGGGAAGGCCTGAAGGATGTCATCAAGATCGATATTGGTACAACGAATGGGCGCAACCAAACTCTTCATGCAATGGTGACGAGGCCAGTGACTTCACCAAAGGAGCTCGGTGTCGCAGCCAGGAATTGGATGTCCTCCTTGATTGGCGCAACGAAGATGGCCGCGTCATCAGCATACAAGGATGCCCGAATAGGATTTCCACGGAGGGGATGGAGGTTGCCTTGCTCAGTTGCCTTAGCGAGGATACTGTGAAGGGGGTCAATGGCAAGGACAAAGAGTAGTGGCGATAGTGGATCTCCCTGTCGTAGCCCACATCCATGCTTGATAGAGTCACCCGCAATGCCATTGAGAAGCACTCTAGATGAGGACGTGGAGAGAAAAGCTGAAACCCAATCACAGAAACGGTTCGGGAAATGATTGTGACGCAACAAATCCATGAGGTAGTCCCACCGGACCGAGTCAAAGGCTTTTTTGATATCCAGTTTGAATAGCAAAGTTGGGGATTTGGTTCGATGAAATCGACGGGCCAGATTGCGGACGTACATGAAGTTATCATGTATACTTCTTTTCTTGATGAATACACGTTGCGTGTCGGAAACCAGAGCGGACATGTGAGGGGCCAGCCTAGTGGCCATCATTTTAGCAATTATTTTTGCAACCGCATGAATGAGACTTATTGGTCGGAAATCTGAGATGTCCTCCGCCCCATCCTTTTTAGGGATGAGAGCGATGTTAGCTGAGTTGATCCAGTGGAGGTTCTTGACATGCAGATTGGAAACACTGTTAACAGCTCGCATAATCTCTGGCTTTATGATGTCCCAACATTCTTTGAAGAAAAGTCATGTGAATCCGTCCGGGCCCGGGGCTTTGTCCCCTGGTAGTTCGTTGATCGCAGCACAAACCTCCTCCTCAGTGAACAAGGCACCCAGCTCTGAAAGATCACAATTCAAAGGTGGGATGCAACCCCAATTGAAGTCCTTGGAGCGTGGGGGGCCCTTCCCAATGGCTTTTGCAAAGTGGTGCTGGATAATATCCTTTTTGTTGGGGATATTACCACTAGGTGTAAACCGGCCAAGTTTGGGCCGGGTTAGCTCCACTAGTGGTGTAGTCGTGGAAAGGCCCAAGGCCTGTAGTCGGTTTAGAACTTGTAGCCGTAAACCGCCCGATGTATGACTTGTATTGTAAGTTAGAATAGGAGATACCAACCGGGATACGAGTATGAACCGTTGGGACTCGCAAACCGACGGGCGCCACTGTGTATATAAGGGGCGACCGTGGCGGTTCAAGACAGACAACCACAGCCGAGCCTAGGCGAAGCTTATTTGCTCCCTAGCCATCGAGACTACATCAATTCCATCACAACTAGACGTAGGCTTTTACCTTCGTTGAAGGGGCCGAACTAGTATAAACTCCTCGTGTCTTTGTGTCCGCTTTAACCCCTGCAAGTAAACCCGTAGCGATGGCTCCACGACTAAGTCCTTATGCAAGGACATCCGCCGTGACAAATCCATTTACGCTTGGCGCCCACCGTGGGGCTATCGCACGATGGTTTGACGATCTTGGAGGGCAAGCTCAAAGGACTCAAGGCTACGCCGTGGGCTGGATGACCAAGAGTCGCCGCGCCGGATCTACGCCGACGATGCCGATGGGGTCCCGAGGCCGATTCGATCGAAAGCACGGTTACGGGTCCCCTTCGGCGCATACACGCCTTCATCGGCAAGATCGGAGGGCTCGAGCCGGACATCCGCACCGACCTCGCCGAGACGGCTCAACACATGGAACCAGCCCGGCTAAACCGCCGTGAAGCATGTCTTCGTTGGAGCTATCCATGGAAGGGAGTATGATGCGGTTCGTAGTACGGTGGCGAGACCGTCGCTTACTCGGCGATGAATCTTCAGCAGAGAGACCGAGTCATTGTACCACCGCAGGATGGTATGATCGGGGCTGTTCCGATGGTGACAGATTCGGACCCCCAAGCCGCCTAAACCGGATCGGTATATTCATGGCCGGACTCAGCCGCAAACCTCTCTTCAACCGCAGCAGCAAATAAGCTTTCGGTTCACCAGCGATAGCGGGGCGAGGAGGCCCGGTCGCCCGCCGGTTCAAGTTTTGTCGATCTGTTTGATGCGCTTAGCAGCGCCATGGCGGAGGATAACCCAGCAGATCGAGGCTCATAACGCAGAAATTGCGAAGGTGAAAGAGCAGATCACGCAAGCCAAAGCAGATCTAGCGGCAGAGAAGGAGCGCATGGCTGCAGAGCGGGCCGCTTTAGATGCACAGGCTTACAAACTCATGCTCGACTGTAACGCGCCGCAGAGGTGTTAAAGCGAAGTACAGATTATGCCTCGCCATCGATTCGACCCTAGAAACCTCTTTTCGACTTCGAGCCGGACCCAAGAACCCGCCCCAAAGACAGGAGGTAAACCGGATTGAGGCACCAGGAGCGGGAGCGACGGTCCAACCGCGCCTGATGGAGCCCCCGCAGCAGAATACGGTGATTCCTCCGCGATCAGACGCCCGGGCCATTACTCTAACCCTATGGACAACCTCGTTGCGGGCTGCCGCACGATTGGAGCGATCCTACGAAGGTGATTCCCACAAGCGCTTGAGACACGCCGGGTTAAGGAGCTCTCGACGCACTAATCCAAAGAGAAGCATATTCATACAGCCGCGATCGGATTCACTCTACGCCTGGCCCAAGCCGGAGCTACAAAGAAGCGATGGATGAACCGCCCTATCAAGTAACGCTGGATCGTGAAGCGCCCGAGGCAATCACCCGATAGGCAGCGCTCGTAATGCTCAGGAGGTGGTGGATCGGGCCCGGGCGCGCAGGGAGGCCGAGTTAGCAGCACAGGATGATGCGGGTCAACACACACCGGTTCGCCCTACCACCTCCGCCGGACCAGGAGTCACCTCCGCTTTGGGAGTGCCCTGTTTAATCCCCGCTTTGCGCAATGTGCGTCTGCCCAAGGATTTTAAAGGCCCGCGCAAGGTGCCAAATTACACTGCAGACCTATCCCCTGAGGCATGGGTTGAGAGTTATGAGATGGCCATGGAGATGCTAGATGTTGATGAAGCAGCGTGTGCAAAGTACTTCACCATGATGATGGAGGGCACAGCCCGCATTTGGTTGAAAAGCTTGCCGCCCAATTCTATCAGTTCATGGGGCCGCCACGGGCCCGCTTATCCGTAATTTCAAGGATACATGTAAACAGCCAAAGTCTATAGTGGACTGGCGGCTTATGCTCAGAAGAAGGGGAGTCAACAACCCGCTGGGTACGCCGTGTGTCTGAGATTTTACACTCCTCTGACCGGATCAATGCTGACTCGGCGATCATCACACCGAAAGCAACTGCCGGTTTGAGCCTCAAACCAAGCCGGGACGATGAAGCGGTTCGCAATGATACGGAACCCTCATGACCGCTGGTAAAATATGCCGATTGCATAGTACCAAGGATCCCAAGCGATGATGACGGCGCAGGAAGGGAAAGAAGAATGGCAACTCCAAGCAGCAGCATTTCAAACCGGCAGGTCATGGAAACGGGGGCAAGCGCAAGGCTGATGGTAATCCGGATTTCGTAGCCAACACTAATGCGCAGGACAGAGGCCCGCGGCGCAGAGGCAAGGCGAATCGGGGCCCAAATGCTGGTGCAAACCGTTTGAACTACTTGTTGAATCAGCCTTGTCCCAAGCACGGAACGAAGGAATCCCCATCGAATCATCTTTGGAAAGATCTGTTATAGTATGCAAGAGTTTAAAAATTCGATGCTTTCCGATATGACCGAGGATCGTGGTGGTGCAGGATCCGGTTTTCATGGGCCGGGTCAGGACGGAGCTTCCGGTTCAGGGCACAACCAGGGCAACTTCAATACCCAGAGTAATCAAGGTAGTCAGCAACAGCAGCAGTCAGGCTATCAGAGCCAGCCAAAGCAGTTGAATGGCGGGCAGTATCACGTTTTCACAACCAGTTTGGACAAGCGGATCGAAGCTTCACAAACGGGCGGTGAACTCTGTTGAACCGGCTTTGCCACAAGATTTGCGCTGGTCGAGCAGCCTATCGTATGGAGCGAGAGGACCATCCCCGGTTGATAATCCGGTCACCGGCTTTGGTGGTAGATCCCGTGTTGGGGGCTATAAGTTTACTAAGGTACTTATGGATGGTGGAAGCAGATCAATATATTGTATTATGACACTTTCCGTCGCATGGGCCTCACAGATAAGGATCTCGCATCGTCCAATACGGTGTTCCATGGTGTAGTGCCCGCAAATCTGCTTATCCTCATGGTAAGATAGTTCGATGTGGCCTTTGGAGATGAGCATGATTCCCGGTCCAAAAGCTAACTTTTGAAGTGGTGAAAATCCGAGTCCATATCATGCCTTATTTGGGCGGCCAGCTTATGCTAAGTTCATGGCACGACCTTGTTATATCTACTTGCAGCTCAAAATGCCGGGTTACAAGGAACGATAATAAAGGCATGGAAGCCGCCGAGTCGCTGGAATGTGAGGAAGGAGATGCAGCTTATGCAGAGGCGGTCTGTGCTACGGAGGAGTTGAAATTTTATAAGGACAATGTTGATCCGGCAGATATGACCCTTTGAAGAAACCCACTACAGAGCATGAATCGGATCTGAAGTTTAAATCGGCAATGAGACCAAGCTTGTTGACTTTGTGCCAGCGATTCGTCCAAGCAGCTTCACTATCGCCAACTCGATCCTAAATAGGAAAGCGCTACCATCGAAGTTCATCCGTGAGAACCGACAGCTTTGCATGGAAGCCATCCGACATGCCGTGTACCGAGGAACTCGTGAGCACACACTTAATGTGGATCCTAAGTATAAACCGTGAAACAGTTCCTCCGCCGGTTTAATGAAGAAAGACGCAAGGCTATTGGGGAAGAAGTAGCGGGCTTCGGCAAATGGCTTTATCATCGAGGTGTTTCATCCAGAGTGGCTTGCTAATCCGGTGCTGGTCCTTAAGAAAACGGCACTGGCGATGTGTGTGGACTACACAGATCTTAACAAGGCTTGTCCAACAGATCCTTTTGCTCTCCCCGCATTGATCGATTATTGATGCCACGGCAGTGTGAGCGGTTGCTTTTTGGACGATACTGGATATCATCGATCAAGATGGCGATTATGACCAGGAGAAAACGGCGTTTATAACTCCCTTTGGAGCCTTCTGCTATGTGTCTATGCCCTTTGGGCTAAAGAGCGCCCAAGCTACTTATCAGCGGTGTGTACAGAATTGCTTGCATACACAGATCGGCCGCAATGTGCATGCTTATGTGGACGACATTGTGGTGAAATCTAGACAGAAGGAGACGCTGGTGGAAGATTTGAAGGAGACCTTCGATAACCTCGCGATTTATAAGATGATGCTTAATCCGCCAAGTGCGTTTTTGGTGTTCCGCCGCAAGTTATTGGGGTTCCCGTGTCTAACAGAGAAATCGAGGCTAATTCGAGAAAATTAAAGCCATCACCTCCTTGGCTAAACCGGCGTGTATCAACGATGTTCAACGCTTGGCCGGATTGCGGCATTGAGCGGTTTATCACCGCCTCGGAGAGAAGGCTATTCCTTTATACCAGATGCTGAGGAAGACAGATCATTTCGTCTGGAGTCCAGCTGCCGACGAAGCTTTCGAGGACCTAAAGCGGCAATTGGCCAATCCGCCTGTCCTTGCGGCTCCGGTCGACAAGGAACCGCTATTATTATATGTGGCAGCCAATGCACGAGCGGTGAGCGTAGCCATTGTGGTAGAACGCAAGGAGGCAGGAAAGGAATATCCGGTTCAACGGCCGGTTTATTATATCAGTGAGGTACTTATTGAGTCCAAGCAGAGGTATCCGCATTGGCAGAAGCTAGTCTATGGTGTTTTTATGGCCAGCCGGAAGCTGAAACAATATTTCCAAGGGCACCCTATTAGAGTGGTTAGTTCAGCTCCTTTGGGTGATATCATACAAAACCGGGAGGCGACTGGCCGGATTGCAAAATGGGCCATCGAGCTTGGGCCACATGGGCTCAAGTATACACCACGCACAGCAAAGAAAATCACAAGCACTTGTTGATTTCATTAATGATTGGACGGAGTTACAAGCACCGGAGGAGAAGCCGGATCATACGTCTCGGACTATCCACTTCGATGGATCCAGCGGTTGAAGGCTCGGGGCCGAGTCGTGTTAACTTCCCCGCGAGGTGATAAGTTTTGTTACGTTCTCCGCTTAATGTTCCCTTGTACTAATAATGCAGCTGAGTACGAAGCCTTGCTCCATGGTCTCCGGATGGCTAAGGAGATGAATTTAAGCCGGGTTAAGTGCTTCGGTGACTCGGACCTGGTGGCTCAGCAAGTATCTGGCACTTGGGACTCTAAGGACCCCCTCATGGCTGCATATCGACGAGAGGTGGATAACATTGCAGGTTGCTTCAAGGGCTATCAGGTGGATCATGTGGATCGCCGAAGAACGAAGCGGCGACGCTTTAAGCCGCTTTGGGTTCTCGGCGAAACCGGTGCCACCTAATGTCTTTTCTCGACGCCTTGCACAACCCGTCGGTGCAGCTCCCCGGTGAAGCGGATTTACGATTCCCGATCCGGAGGCTCGCTTAGTGGCGGCGTTGCATGCTATTCCGGATTGGACGGTTCCTTACCTTGCATATATGACTAGAGGAGAGTTGCCAGACGATGAGGTTCTGGCCAGACAGATAATCCGGCGCTCCAAGTCTATGACGATTCTTAATGGTGAGTTGCATCATTGCAGTGTTTCAGGGGCGTTTCAACGCTGTGTTTCCCCTGAGGAAGGTTGTGAAATTTTACGAGAAATCCATGAAGGGGATTGTGGGCATCATGCCGGTTCAAAGTCCCTGGTGGCAAAGGCATTCCGTCATGGATTCTACTGGTTAACTGCTCATGCTGATGCGGAGAACTTGGTCAAACGATGTGATGGGTGTCGAATTTCTCGAGCGTGCCCATGTACCGCACAAGAGTTGAGGATGATCCCAATAACGTGGCCGCTTGCGACATGGGGCTAGATATGGTCGGGCCTTTTAAGCGATCCAAAGATAAGAAGACCCACCTATTAGTGGCAAAGGACAAGTTCACCAAGTGGGTTGAAGCGAACTCAGCAAGAAGTGTGATGCGCAATAGCGTACAGCTTCATCAAAAGGTGATTTTCGGTTTGACTTTCCACACAAGATCATTAATCGACAATGGCACTAATTTGTCCAAGGGGGCTATGAAAGAATTCTGTGAACGTGAGCATATTCGACTTGATGTATCATCAGTGGTGCACCCCCAGTCCAACGGGCAGGCAGAGCGTGCTAATCAGGAAATCTTGCGAGGCATCAAACCACGACTTCGGTTCCATTACGAGAACACCAGTGTGCTGGGTTGAAGAGCTCCCATCGGTACTATGGAGTATCAATACTACGCCAAACCGGCCCATCGCTACACGCCTTTCTTCATGGTTTATGGAGCGAAGCGCTTCTCCCCGAAGGATATCGCACGATTCGCCTGTAGCGGCTTATGTTGAAGCGGACAATGAAGCGGCACGACAGACGCTTTGGACCCACCGTTGAGGAGCGTGATATGGCAGCCGCCGGTCGGCGATCTACCAGCAAGATCTTCGTCGTTATCACGATCGCCGGGTTAAAACCAGAGCCTTTCAGAAGGAGATTTGGTGCTTCGCCTCATCCAGACTGCATGATATGCACAAGTTGTCCTCGCTTTGGGAAGGACCCTTTGTGGTCGAGAAGAATCGCACAACGGTTCCTACTATCCGTTGATATTCGAGAGCATAAAGACTCACGACATCGAGGAGGAGACCAACAGCCGTGGAATATAGCTCATCTTCGACCTTACTACACATGAGTCATCGGCTCGGTTTATGTACATAGCATAACAATGTATATATTATCTTCGATATAATAAAAATCGGGGCCTCACCAAAGCGGGTCTCTCTGTCTTTCTTCTCATGTGTGGTTACATGGAGTGTTTCATTTTTAAAGCGGCCTCCGGTTTACCCCTTGACAGTTATATTTATCACTTGGGGGCTTGGTCGTGTCCGAACCAATGCAACACCTCTTGATAGGCGAAAGCCACCAGATCATTTGGGGACACGGTCACGTTTGAACCGGTCACGCCTCTTGGTCGGCCAATAGGGCCAACGTCACTTGGGGGCTTGGTCGAACCCGAACCAATGTCACGCCATTTGGCCGGCGTACTCGCCAAGAGTCTTTTGGGACCTGCCGACTAGCACCACCGCTACGCCTTGAGGGGCTTGGTTGCGTCGACCATGGTAATGCCATCCACCAGCTCCATGAAGCTTTACTTTTGCAAAGAGTTATTGCCTTTGTTGCCATATTTGGTATTCGATTTTGTTGCGCTTTCAACCCGATTTAATATTTTTATCCGGTTTAGCTGTCAAGAATAAACCGGGCAGACACGGTTTGGTATTACGCCGAAGTTTTTTGTCTTTCCGGTTTACCTTCTTCCGGTTCATCCTTATGGAGAAACATGGGGGCTTGTGCTGATTCAGCACGCCTATGTGGGAGTTATTGTTTCCCCAGACGGGTATGGTTTTTAGCAAAAAAGCCTCCGCTTCAAGATTGGCTACGCCAGCTTCATGCCCGGATATGGCAGGTATTTGTATCACATACTAATTGATTTTCAACACATAAAATATGTCGGATGCCATAAACCGGCTGGCGGTATCACCGCCGCCGAAGTTCAATCTTTTCGTTGCAGGAGTATGACTTAAACAAAAGTTTCCTCGATGCGCGAAGGCATACCAAGGCAGCAAAGTTTTGACTAAGGCTATTACAAGGCAACACAGTGCCCAAATGAGATCAGTGTTTCTTAAACCGGCTACCGGTTCACGACTGTTCTTCATCCTCCGCCGCTTCAGCATCTTCGTCTCTACCCATTGGCTGGAAATCCACAGAGGTCCAGTCGATGCCCATTAGCGCTTGGAAAACAGCCTCTTCGTGAATCAGAGACGACGGTTCATCGTCGAGCGTAAGTGTGCTTACGGATTGAGGGATCAAGTTTTCCGTTCAAAAGTTGGAGCGACACACGCTTGTTCTCGATCATTGTATTGGGCTTGGTAGTGCTCCAAATCGGCTTCTTCCGCCAATTGACAAGCAAGCGGGCGATTGACGGTTTATGGCACGCAAGTCCTCTTCACTAAAGTCCGAGCCGCCTTCCTTCACACCGGGTAGCCCCGAGCTGCTTCCACGGGATCAAAATCGCACCTGTGCTTTGGCGCGGATCAAGGCGTTGATGGCTCCGGTTCGTCAGCGGATTTCTTCACCTCTTCAAGCCGGGAAGGAAGGATGGAAAGCCGTTCAAGGTATCTTGGATCGGGACGGTGCTGGGTTATTATGTGACATTGTGGTAATAACGCTACTGGGCTCCGTATATAATCGCTCCACTAAAGTGTAGACAGCTTTCGCTTCCGCACGCCATTACCCAAGTGCCCAACGCGTGTGCTCGCGTATAATGACAGGATATTTTAAACCGAATAGTGGGGTAACAGAAAAGCATACTACACTTACTAACAGGAACTTATCAAGATGGCTGCCGCCATAGAATGCACTTGCCGCTTCACTACCGCCGATCATCCACCACCGGTTTAAGGGCAGCTTCAAAGATTCTCGCCCGCTTAAGCAAGTTGGCCTTTTCGTGGCCCGCATCACTGTTCCTTCTTCATGTTGTCCTTCACTTGTTCTCGCAGAGTCAAAGCACCGTTAGCTCCTTCTTGGCCTTGTCTGCCTCGGCTTGTTGGGTTTTCAATGTCACTCAGAATCGGCAATCCGATCATCCTTGATTTTCACCTCAGCCTGCGTATTGACAGTATGATCAGCCAACAATTATAGTTCAAGTCTCAACCACGCAACATAGTTATATGCTTGACACTTGGGGGCTAATGTACCTTCAATTTTTCTACTGCTAATACATGGAAAAGTCCCAAGTTCAATACGAGTATTCAACTCGGCACTTGGGGGCTAATGGCTATTTGATCCTATTAAAAGTGTCGTCAGGAAGTTTTTTTTGGAGTACCGGTTTACGATGCATATTTCAACCGCCCCGTGGTTATGAGGGAAGATTGCAAAGTCTATCAAAGAAAGTTATCAAGTACCGCTTTGATCAAAGATTGCAAACCGCCCTTGGGGGCTACAAGGATTACTATATTGGTAAAGGAGCGCTACCTCAAACTTATCTCTCATCGGTTTCACCAAGCCGCTTCATAATCACGGCCATCAGAAGCCGGTTTAGATATCTGAATGAAGATCTTGGGCGCTCATAGCGGCGTATGTTTCCAGCTCTACATTCCACTTTCCTTTGTTAAAAGTGGAAGAGTCCTCCTTCACAGTATGCCGGGTTAGAGTTGCAGCATTCCCCGGTTCAGAGTGGCCCGTTCCAGTGATTACAACGTCGTCGTCCTTCGATTCGACGGATCGTGTGGGCACACCTGTTTCAGTCGGGCTGTGAGGATTTTCAAACCGGACAGTACGGGCGGCTGGATCAACAGACATCGAAACAGTCGCAGGCCTCTCCTCAGGAATCACATCTTCTTGAACCGGGGGATCACTCGGAATGTCTTCAAAGGCAACATTTTCGAGATCCGGCGCCTGCTCATGATCTGAAGCGGCAGCCTCTTCAGCTGTTTTTTCCAAGCGAGCTTTCTTGCTGGGCTTCGGTTTGGTTCTGAAGAAATAAAAGATTCAGAGATAAGGCACATATGTTACAGAAGAAATTGACAAACATATGGCCATGTTGACTTACCCGACAGCTATCTTCAGTGGTGGTAGCTGAGTGGCTGACGATTCGCCAGATGATGAATGAGAGGTGACCTGATAATCGGAGTCGGACGGATTAAGAGGTTGACGGAATAAACCCGCTTTGGAATTCAAGGTAATAAAATGGTTGGAAACCTCGGTGCGGCGCTTCGGGCGGGCTGTTTGGTAAACCGGCAGAGGTAACTACCGTCCATTGTGCCGGGTTGTCGGCGGGCTTCATGCTGCTGTGTCTTCATAAGAAGTTTGGGATCCAAGTAAGCAAGGGGTGAGAAAAGTTAACTTTCCGGTTTGCCTCGCGAAATTTTGGTGAAGGCAAGTTTGTTGAATCGAAGAGAGAATGGTTACCTCAAAGAAATCCTGCGTTCTTTTCAAGGCGTCCCCGACAAGCATCGCCATCAATAAGACGTGTAAAAACAAGCCAAGAGAATCAAGTTCGGATTACCCACATCATCATCGATGGCGGATCGACGGGCGTGGTTTTCCTCTTGTGGGCGGACTTTTAACAACTTTTGTTTTGGGCGGTTTTGCCGCCCAGCCTTGTCCGCTTTATCTTGAGAGAGTTTTTGCTCCAAAACGGATTATCACCTGGATCGGAAATAATTGAGAGTTGGAAGTATGAAAGTAATGGCAATATTTAATGATGGCATAGTCGAGACTTACCGCAGGAGGTGCGTTGAAGGCGCAATAAGGAGCCAAGCGGTTTGGGCACAAAGGTGCTCCGTTCATTCAAAGATCTTCCTCACTAAATCCGTGACTTCATCTTCGCATAGCCCAGCTTGGTGTGTCGGAGTGGGTCATCGACGCTGCCGGTATATCGCACATCAAACCGAACGCCGCTCGAGGCAATATGCCCCAAGATAACCAAAGAGCGTGCGGATCGATCCCATCAAACCGCTGGCCATGAAGGCCCGGCTTGATAGTTGTGGAGCGATTTGCTTCTCTCTTTGGCGGTCAATCGCTATGAAAAGGATGGGTGTTGCTGAGCCGCTCTGGACGAAAACCAGGTAAAGGATTTTCACCTTCAGGGGAAGTGTCTTTGCAGTAGAACCAAGTCGCGTTCCACTCTTTGGGATGAGTGTGGAGTTTGACGTGGGGATAAGTGATCTCTTTCCTCTTCTGGATAGCCATACCGCCCAATTCAGTATTGGGGCCATCGGTGAATTCGGTGCGGCGGTTTAGGTGGAAAAGATCCCTGAACAGTTCGACAGAGGGTTCCTCTTGCAGATATGCTTCGGACAGCACTTGAAAATGGCACAGATTGGTAACAGAGTTGGGGCCGATATCTTGAGGACGGAGTTGAAAATTGGCCATCACGTCCCGGTAAAATTTTGACCCGGGCGGTTTGAAACCCCGGAACAAGTGATCTGCGAAAACCACGACTTCTCCTTCCTGAGGGGTAGGAGGACATTCCTCTCCAGGAACCCTCCAATGGATTGTGCTTTGATCATCTAAAGCGCCGATTGATACCAGTTCTTTCAACTGTGTCTCGGAGACACGGGAAGGAACCCAGTTGCATTCGTACACCTGTTTGGCCATCATAAGGTCTACAAGGAGAAGAATCCGGTTTAAGAAAGTACTCATTGCAGAGTAATTGATCTAAGTTATGATAAACCGGAGGAGGTTCCGACGAATCAGTTTGATATGATATGATGTCAGTTATATGTTGGCGGTTCAACACGGGGACTAATGGTGTGCCGATGCTGGTTTAGCAATTTTTAATATGATGAGTTAAACCGCCTAATCTTGGCTTCGAAGGTAATGGACAGAAACAGGTTTCACAAAAATTCATATTTACTACGGATCAAACGCGGGTTTTCAGCAAACAGGAAATGCGTCGCGGAAGTAAAGAAGAAACAGGGAACGTACCATAAGATATATATATGCAGAAGATCTATGGGATTCAGATAAGAAAGTACAACGGATAAGGTGAGTCTTCGCTTGATACGTAAGCAGATTCATAGCATGGCTCAAAGGCTAGAAAGGTGAAAGCATACGAAGAACGTGGTATGAAGCTTGAACCCTAGAAACAGATCTAAGATGATGAACAGATCAAGAAGGGTAAGAGATTTACCGAAACGGAGGAGATGCGGAGAAAGGCCGCAGATTCGGTCCGAACAGGTTGATGCAGCGCCAAGGTCGAAGCAGACGTTGATGACGACGACGGAGCTCCAAAGGCAGCGGCGCAAGGAAGAAGAAGAAGAGGAAGAAGGAAGAAATGAATGACCCTTCGGTCCTATTTATAAGGCAGTAAAGCTAGGTCAAGCGCGTGAATCCAGGGACGGTCATTAAAGAAGGCGTTATAAAGGATAAACTTCAAGATGACGTCATGCCGGTTTACAGTGACCAGAAGCAATGATGTCATGCCGGTTTACAGTGACTAGAAGCAATAATGTCATGCCGGTTTACAATGATCAGAAGCAATGACGACGTGACGGTTTATTACACAAAGAAGATGTCCAAGATGCAGGTTTATGAAGGATTGACATGAACCAGTTCAAATCAATCTGGGGCCTAATGTTGGGGATATTACCACTAGGTGTAAACCGCCAAGTTTGGGCCGGTTAGCTCCACTAGTGGTGTAGTCGTGGAAAGGCCCAAGGCCTGTAGTCGGTTTAGAACTTGTAGCCGTAAACCGGCCTGATGTATGACTTGTATTGTAAGTTAGGAATAGGGAGATACCAACCGGGATACGAGTATGAACCGGTTGGGACTCGCAAACCGACGGGCGCCACTGTATATAAGGGGCGACCGGCGGCGGTTCAAGACAGACAACCACAGCTCGAGCCTAGGCGAAGCTTATTTGCTCCCTAGCCATCGAGACTACATCAATTCCATCACAACTAGACGTAGGCTTTTACCTTCGTTGAAGGGGCCGAACTAGTATAAACTCCTCGTGTCTTTGTGTCCGCTTTAACCCCTGCAAGTAAACCCGCAGCGATGGCTCCACGACTAAGTCCTTATGCAAGGACATCTGCCGTGACAAATCCACGACACTTTTTGTGATCATGGCTCGTGACCCATCCGTTATTGTGCTTGAGACGGTGGATGAAGTTCTTCCGTCGGCGATGGTTCATACGGAGGTGAAAGAAACATGTATTCGCGTCCCCCTCTTTGAGCAACTTAATTCTTGAACTTTGCCTTTTCCTCGCTCGCTCGAGGACGACCAGGGCGACAACCTTTCTCTTGAGGTCCTTCCTCAGGTTCCATTCATCCAGGCTAAGCGTCCTGCATTCTTGCGCCACATCGAGGCGAAGGATGATCTCAAGGGCCATGTGGAGTTGGATTTTGTGATTCGAGAAGATTGTCTTGCTCCATTTCCTAAGGCGCTGACTTGTTCTTTTTAGCTTGTGAAAGAGCACATGAAAGGGCTCAGAATGACTAGTGTCCTCCTTCCAAGCATCATGTACCGTCTTCTTGAAGTTTGGCATTTTGGTCCAAAAAATTTCAAAACGGAAGGTTTTTGGTCACCGTGGCCCCTTGTCGCTAGCCAGAAGGAGTGGACAGTGATCCGAGAGCGAGGACAATAGGGCATGAAGGATGTGAGTGCCGAAGTCAACGTCCCAGTCCTCATTGCAGAAAAAAGAATCCAACTTGCTTAAGGTCGGGTTAGTCTGCTCGTTGCTCCAGGTGAACCTTCTGTTTTGGAGGTGAATTTCTTTCAGCTCACAGGTGTTGAGTGAGTTTCGGAAGCGCACGAGGCGAGAGCGATCAACGTTTGCACGGTTTTTATTGCGAGCGCGGTATATTTGATTGAAATCTCCCGTAACAAGCCACCTGGTACCCAACTAGGGCTTGAGGCTCACAAGGTCTTGAAAGAAAGCATCTTTCAGGTTGCCTCTAGTAGGGCCATACACCGAAGTGAGCTTGAACGAAGTGAGAGTGTTGACAATAGTGATGGTTGCAGAGATGTTGAAGGTACGAATTGAAATGTTATCCACTTTAAGGAAGTCTTCATTCCAGAGAAGGAGAATTCCTCCCTTGGTGCCATTAGCAGGCCTATCAGAAAAGCTTTTTAGTCTTTGGCCACCCAAAAAAGCAGCCAAGAGAGGGTCAACATCAGCCAATTTGGTTTCCTGTAGACAAACAAGGTTATAGGAAGTAGCAACGATAGTCTCATGAACAGTTGCGTGACGGTTGGGACAGTTTAGGCCACAGACGTTCCAGTTTAGGATGGACAGACTTTCATTCATTGCAAACAAGGGCTACATCAGGGGTAACATGGAGCACAAATAGGGGCCTTGCCAAGGCGACAACAGAGAGTAGTTGAAGATCAGAGCTACAAAGAGGCCTATCTAGTTAACTGGGAGAACAACAATAAGAAAGTGACTAATCATGATAACTGGGTTACATCAGCAACTAGTCATGGCAGACGCATCAAGCAGACGCCGCGTCTTCTCCGCCTTGAGCTTGAAGTTCTAGCCCAGCACCTCCACCATGGTCAAGCAAGGCATCCTCCACCGCATTAGCGAGGTCACAGTCGAGCTTGAACAGGGCTCTAAGTGCAGCGACAGCTAGTTCCGATAGCTGGCCACGAAACAGAGCCACATACTTGGAAATGGCTGCCTCTGTGATCATCTCCCCCTCATCTACAACCCCCAAGCATTGGCGAAGCAGTTTCTCTGCCAGCTGAGCGATCGGCATGTCACGGTTCTTTGCTTGCAATCTTGGGCTGCTACGTATCAGGCTCAGTCCTGTGATTCCAGCAAGTGTCTTTCTTCTGGTAGTCGGCGGCTTCGGCGGGGTGGAGCTGGGCGTCGGGAGAATGGCTTGTGGGCAAGGCACAAATAGTGAAGTGCAGGTTGGGCCACTTAGGTTCTGGACTGCTTCAGTCATATGGCTCGTCATTGTTGGGTCTTCATCAGCAGACACATGGAGAGGAGTGCATGGGCTTGGCGGCATCGAGCCTGATCGTTGGTGCAAACGAACTGGGGAGGACCAGCCTGGGGGCTTCTCTGGAGACACCAGTGAGCCCAGGCATGAAGTTGCACAGGACAGCCGGGCAGGGAGCATTGGGGAGGGCTGCAGCTCGATCACATCGCTGGAGGTGGTCATGGGAGATGGCGGTGGTGATCTGCCATGAGTGTCTTCCGTGCGCCTGGTGCAGATCACCTCACAGGAGCGTGAGTGAGGGAGTCCTGGACTAGGGGGTGTCCGGACAGCCGGACTATCATCGTCAACCGGACTCCAAGACTATGAAGATACAAGATTGAAGACTTCGTCCCGTGTCCGGATGGGACTTTCCTTGGCGTGGAAGGCAAGCTTGGCGATACGGATATGTAGATCTCCTACCATTGTAACCGACTCTGTGTAACCCTAGCCCTCTCCGGTGTCTATATAAACCAGAGGGTTTTAGTCCGTAGGACAACATCCATTACAACAATCATACCATAGGCTAGCTTCTAGGGTTTAGCCTCCTTGATCTCGTGGTAGATCCACTCTTGTACTACCCATATCATCAATATCAATCAAGCAGGAGTAGGGTTTTACCTCCATCGAGAGGGCCCGAACACAGGTAAAAACATCGTGTCCCTTGTCTCCTGTTACCATCCGCCTAGACGCACAGTTCGGGACCCCCTACCCGAGATCCGCCGGTTTTGACACCGACATTGGTGCTTTCATTGAGAGTTCCTCTATGTCGTCACCGATAGGCTTGATGGCTTCTTCAATCAACAACAACGCCATCCAGGGTGAGACTTTTCTCCCCGGACAGATCTTCGTATTCGGCGGGTTTGCACTGCGGGCCAATTCACTTGGCCATCTAGAGCAGATCGAAAGCTACGCCCCTGGCCATCAGGTCAGATTTGGGAGCCTAAACTTCACGGCTGACGTCCGCGGAGATTTGATCTTCGACGGATTCGAGCCACAGCCGAGCGTGCCGCGACCACACGATGGGCATGATCTAGCTCGCCACGACAATGCCTTGGAGGTCAAGACGAATCCGCTCCGACCTATAGTTCGGAGCCGATCGCGCAGATCGAGGACGGGCGGCTGGACACCGCCTGGGGAACTGCAACTCCTACGGTGATAGAGCCGAATACCGACCTTGTCCCTTACAAAGCTTGTGACACCAAGGTGCCGGACTCCTTGCCGGACTCCGAGCCTCCGGCGCCCCTGCCAATCGAATTCGATTGGGCGCCGATTATGGAGTTCACCGCTGCGGACATCTTTCATCACTCACCCTTTGGCGATATCCTGAATTCGCTAAAGTATCTCTCGTTATCAGGAGAGCCCTGGCCGGATCGCGCCGGATGGTTGGGATGCGACGGTGAAGAAATTCAAGCCCACCCACCACCCACTTCAGAGCCACCGCCGATGATCTAACCGACATGCTAGGCTATGACTCAAGACATCGACGGTATGGACGATTTGCCGAGACGATCAAGAACCGGCGCCATAGGCATCGGAAGACCACCTCGTCATATGACATATACATGGTGGACACCCCAAAGGACGGGACGGCGAAGAAGCAGCGGAGGCAGATTCCTCTAAGAAACAGCCCAAGCGCCAACGTCAGCGACGCCGCTCTAAATCCCGCTACAGCAAGAATGGAGATTCCGCACCGGAGATAATAACACCCCGTAGAGTGCCAAAGACAACCCCTCCAAAGACAATTCAGCACAGAGGACGGGAAGCCAACCTCGAGAGAGCGGCAGATGAGGAGTTAGAGGATGACAATTACATGCCTCCTCCGAGACGGCAAGCCTCAACGACGATTTAATTTGTCGTGCCCGAGGATCCCGTCGAACAAGAGCGTTTTAAATGCAGGCTTATCGCCACGGCAAATAGCCTAAAGAAAAAGCAGCAACAGCTTCAAGCTGATCAAGACCTGCTGGCCGATAGATGGACCGAGGTCCTCGCGGCCGAAGAGTATGAACTCGAACACCCCTCCAAGAGCTACCCAAAATGCAAGTTGCTCCCCCGACTAGAAGAGGAAGCATACAAACCTTCACCACCAGCGCACAATACGGAAGACCGACCACCCCGTGGTCGCGACAGAGAGGCATCTAGGCCGTCCTTCAGGACCGTACCCCGGCACCGCTCAAAAAGTACGAAGCCACGAGGGAATGCGCCGGACTTGCGGGATATATTGGAGGATAAGGCAAGACAATCCAGGTACATCTACGGATCACGTGGGCGCCCCACGACGACTACCGTCGCGCTGGATACAGCAACCCCGGCCGGGCCGAACACAGCAGACAACGCTCTCTTGAGCTACATCGTGACATTGCTCAATATAGAGGCGCCGCACACCCACTATGCTTCACAGACGAAGTAATGGATCATCAAATCCCAGAAGGGTTTAAACCCGTGAACATTGAATCCTACGATGGCACAACAGACCCCGCAGTTTGGATCGAAGATTATCTCCTTCACATCCATATGGCCCGCGCACGCATCTCCACGCCATCAAGTATCTCCCACTGCTTAAAGGACCAGCTCGGCATTAGCTTAACAGCTTGCCCGCAGAGTCAATTGGTGTTAGAGGACCCGAAGCCGCATTCCTTGACAACTTCCAGGCACATATGTGTGACCACCAGACGCCGATGACCTAAGCCACATAATTCAGCAGCGACAAATCGGCGATAGCTCGACACGGTTCTTAACAAAGAAAATCAAATCGTCGACTGTCCGGATGCAGAGGCTCTTGCAGCCTTCAAACATAACATCCGCGACGAGTGGCTGGCCCGGCACCTAGGACAGGAAAAGCCGAAATCCATGGCAGCCCTCACATCACTCATGACCCGCTTCTGTGCGGGAGAAGACAGCTGGCTAGCTCGCACCAACAACCTCAGCAAAAACGCTGGCAGTCCGAATACTAAGGACCACAATGGTAGGTCGCGTCGAAACAAAAACAAATGCCGCATTAACGGCAATAACAATGAGGATACGGCAGTCAACGCCGGATTCAGAGGCTCTAAACCCGGTCAGCGGAAGAAGCCATTCAAAAGAACCACTCCGGGTCCGTCCAATTTGGACCGAATACTCGACCGCTCTTGCCAGATACATGGCACCCCCGAAAAGCCAGCTAATCACACCAACAGAGATTGTTGGGTATTCAAGCAGGCAGGCAAGTTAATTGCCAAAAACAATGACAAGGGCTGCACAACACGACGAGGAAGAGACCCGCCACGAACAAGAGAGGATGTAAGGTTTCCCCCCAATCGCGGACGGTAAACATGATATACGCAACCCACATACCCAAGAGGGAACGGAAGCGCACTCGTGGACGATATGCGATGGAGCCACGCCTCAAGTTCAATCCATGGTCCTCCCGCCCGATCACTTTCGATCAAGAGACCACCCAACTAGTATCCGCCATGGCGGATTCGCGCGATTGGTTTTAGACCCAATCGCCGACGGATTTCACCTCACTAGAGTCCCGATGGACGGCGGCAGAGCTCTGAACCTGCTTTATCGTGATACAAAGGCGCAAGATTGGCATAGACCCTCAAGGATTAAACCTACAAAGACGACCTTCAAAGGCGCCATACCAGTGTTGAGGCCAATTGCACAGTGCTCGGTCACGCTGAAGTGGTATTCGGATCCCGGATAATTTCCGCGAGGAGTTAATCTTCGACATAGTCCCGCTCGCGATGGCTATCACGCCTGCTTTCTGACGAACTGCGTTTGCAAAGTTCAACGCGGTCCCGCATTATGCATACCTCAAGCTCAAGATGCCAGGCCCACATGGAGTCATCACGGTCAACAGAAACACTGAACGCTCCCTCCGAACGAAGGAACACACAGCGGCTCTCGCGGCAGAAGTCCAAAACAGCCTCTTAAGGCAATTTTCGAGTCCTGCCGTTAAAAGACCGGACATGATCAAACGCACCCGGAGCAACATACATCAAGACCACCTGGCACGTTCCGAGCACGCGTAGCAATGCGGCCCCACCCCCAACCCTTGCATGATTGCAAGACAAGCTCCCTGCGTACATCATTACGCTCTGGAGATACCTTGGGCATAGGGGGAGGGGCATGACCACGACAGGCCCAGAGTGCGGCCTAACCACACCAGGGGCTCCTAAGTGTGTCGCTCTTTTTCTTTTCCTTTTTTATCTTATCCACAGGACTCCGTTTACAAGAGGCCCTGTCCGGCAGTAGATCGGCCGAACTCACGATGCAACAGCCAGGGAGGAACAAGGGCTACGACGAACACTCAGGTGGTCTCCATTACGAGCATTAAATTTGTTTATTACACCATTCCACAGCCCACCCCTGGAGGGGGACATGTTTAAAATAGTCCACTCCCTTGCTTACCGCACTATTTGTATCGTTCTGCACTTATGGCGGAATTCCCTGAATAAACAATGCATTACTTTTTCTTTATAATTGCATTCCTTCTATATATATGTTCATTTATGACATCTTGCATCCGTACAATTTGGTACGGCCAAATACACCAGGGGCTTATGTTCCCCGCATTATGGTGTGATAAGTCCGAACACTTTCACAAGTGCGGCACCCCGAACTTATAGCATTATATGCATCAGCACCGAATCATGTCTTGGGTCAATAGTTGGGTTTGCCTGCTCCCATGTTTTGGTACCTTACGCCCGCTCATCGGCTAAGGTAGCACTGGAGAACCATCGCGATTGCGCCCGGTTGAGCTGGGCGAGCGCCTCAGTGGAGAAAGCTAAAACTAACTGTCATGATAAGGCGAGAGACTGGTCGCTATTCGAGAGGTCTTTTCGAGTCCCTAAAGACTTACGCCGCTTAGAGCGAGGAACCGGATAGTGTCTGGCCAAGGCGTGGATAGCGCCCCAAATTCGGTCTTCCAAACACTAGGGGCTTCGCCGAAATTTAAAATTATAGAATTCTATGGCCAAGTGAGAGTGTTCAAGCATTATAAGTCCGGTTGCCTTGTTCGTTGTGTTGAGCGCCTCCCTAGATGGACCCAAAAATGGGAACATGAGTGCTCAAGTTTATCCCGAACACCCCAAAGACTGTGGTATGGGGGTCAAGCCGACGACTTGCCATCTCTCGATTTTATAAACGGCCGCATGTAAGGTAATATTTTAAATCAATAAGCGTTGCTTAGCGATATGAACAAAGTTTTCAGCGCAGTGATAACACATTGCGAAGTTTACTCAATAATTACATCTCTGGGCACTCATCCGCAATCTTGCGGGCACCCTTTAGGACAGTCTTATAGTACATTTCGGGCGACGATACTCCTTGCCCGCCCGGCGGCGCGTCTGTCGAAGCCTCTCAAGATCCAGCCTGCCCGAAAGCACCTTCAATGCAAAGGAGCGCTTGATGACCTCCACCTGTGGGCACGATCCACCAGCCGCCCTGACGAGGCCGGTAGCTCCTGTGCATGGCCTCTCCAGCCACAACCGGACTATGAGGCCCTTCATGGCCTGCTCGGCTACCTTGTGGAGCTCGACCAGCGCTTCACCGGTCGCTGGGGCACTGATGTCCGCCTCAGCAGATCGAGACCAGAAAACCTTCTCCGCTGAGCTCCCTCGTCAGCCCGGTAGAATGCGGCGGCATCGACACGCCGCGAGGCAGATCTGCAAACGCCTCGAGAGCTCCGAATTCGGGTAAGTAATGTAATTTACATTCACATGCTTGCTTTGCATGAAAAATGCCTTACCCACCGCTATTTTCTTCACCTCCTCAATCTCCGGAGGGCCTTATGGGCCTCGGCTTTAGCGGCTTTGGCACTTTCAAGAGCCGAGGCAAGCTCGACTCTCGAGTCTTGAGTCGCGCCCAAACTCTCATGTTTTTCCATGAGAGCCTCGAACTCTTGCCGCACCTCCGCCACCCGCCCTCGCTTCTCGCCTCCGCTGCTCATGTCCGCATTAAGCTTTATGGTCATGACACGGCCTCCTTCGTGGTCGCCACCTGCTCATGGCCCCGCAATACCCACGCTATCCTTGTTATTTCTATTGCAACCAAAATCCTTTTCTCAGAAGGTACCAATTTAAAAGCGGTGTTACTCACCTTCCTTGTCCTCGAAGCTTCTTGGCACGGCCGAGCTCTTGCTCGGACCGCCGAGGTCTTGCTTCAAAGCACCGACCTCCGTAGTAAGTGCGGCAGAGGTCGCCAGCAAGCAGCCTGCAAACCCATATTGACATAATTTTAGCACTCCACAGATATCTTTTTAGATACTCAATCCATTTTTTCTTTCCAACACCGAACCGAGCATCGTGGGCTACTGTCTATGTGGTATTACATTACATATTTTAAACTTCTTACCTCAAAGCCTGTTAGAAGGCTATGCGCAGTTTCGGTCAGCCCGCTCTTGGTGAGTCGAACCATCTCAATCTCCGCACTCATGATAGTGCGGTGTTTTTCCTCGATGGAAGCGCCGCTGAGCCTCCAACAAGTTGTCCGGCGCCCGTTAGACGGAGGCTTCCGGTGTCACGGTCTTGCCCTTCTTACGGCGGGCCGCTGCCGACTCGAACCACTTGTGGGTTCCGCATGGAGTCTCGGCGCAGAGTCCGGAGGCTGCCTTGCGGCACCTCCGAGCCTCCTCTCGGGCGGGTCCTCCTCGATCCCACCTCGGCCCCTCGGCACCACGAGGGGTGGAGGCGGTCGGAATGGAATCCACATCCGACGGCGCCAAGGACCCGCTGGATGAAGCGGGAAGATCCTCCTCGGCCGGGCTACACATAGTATGCGGCATTAGAAGGACACTACGTGGCACGGAAAAGAAATTACAAATCACTCAGGAGTCCGGATACTTACGATCTTGCTAGGGGCTTGGCCCTTGAGGGCCACTCGCCGCCATCATTGGCGCTGGCGAGCTGTCCGGAGAAGGGTCCTTCCTCTTGACCCTTTCGCCTCTCTGTTGGGGAAGCCTTCCTTTTCCTTTCTCCCCCCTCCGGGAGAGAGTCCTCTTTCTCCTCCTCATCTTCGGGGGAGAAGTCCGCCTCGGAGCCCTCGGACGATGAGTCCGATATCACCTGGCGCCGGGAACTTCTTCGAGTTCCCGCGCCTTCTTCTTGGCCTTCTTCTCCGGCACCACATAAAGTGCCGGACTAGCAGCCCGCTAAACAAGCGTCCGCTGGTCTTCGGAAGGGAGTCGGACAATCACTGTCTCGACGCCCTCTCGCCATCTGTCATAGGCATTGGGAGTTTTAGATCCCACATAAAATTAAATTGTGAAAGAAGATAAGTGTCCCATAAAGGATAACAAAGCTTACCTCGCCGGCCGGGCGCTTGGTGCTGAATCCGTGGTCTTCCGTCGCGGACGCAGGGGCTTCTCCGCCCTTGAACAACACCCTCCAAGCATCTTCGTACGTCGTGTCGAAGAGGCCGCTCAGGGTCCGATGCTGTGCCGGATTGAACTCCCACAGATTAAAGGCCCGCTGTTGGCAGGGGAGAATCCGGCGGATGAGCATGACCTGGATCACATTAACAAGCCTAAGCTTCTTGTTCACCAAGGTCCGAGACAGATCGAGTCTGTCGGATCCTCCGAATCGCCCCATAGCAAGCCCTTCTCTTTCCAGGAGGTGAGCTGCATGGGGATACCAGATCTGAACTCGGGGGCCGCCGCCCATTTAGGGTCGCGTGGCTCGGTGATGTAGAACCACCCCAATTGCCACCCCTTGACGGACTCCACGAAGGCCCCTTCGAGCCAGATGACGTTGGGCATCTTGCCCAACATGGCGCCCAAGATTCGCTTGGACGCCTTCATCGCCTTCGCTTGACGTTGAAGGTCTTGAGCCACAAGCCGAAGTAGGGCTGGATGCAGAGGAAGGCCTCGCACACGACGATAAACGCCGAGATGTTGAGGATGAAGTTTGGCGCCAGATCGTGGAAATCCAGGCCGTAGTAGTACATGAGCCCCCGGACGAAGGGATGCAACGGGAAGCCTAGTCCGCGGAGGAAGTGGGGAAGGAATACGACCCTCTCATGGGGCCTGGGGGTGGGGATGAGCTGCCTTGTCGGCAGCCTCAGGCGCGATGTCGCCGGAGAGGTATCCGCGCCAAGCAGCTTTTCGATGTGCTCCTCCTTAACGGAGGAGGCCAACCACTTGCCTCCCGCTCCGGACATGACTGGAGAAGGTTGAGATGAGATGTGCGGGCTTGGGCGCTGGAGCTCGAGTGCGCGGAGGTGGATAAGCAAAGGAGGAAGAAGGCGTAGGTAAAAAAGTGGATCCTTATCCCCTTATATATAGGTGGACGAAGACTATGCGTCCCCACCAGCCTGGTAAAACTCGCTTATCTCCCAAGCGCCACCATCAATGGCGCGGTTGGGTTACCCACGTCCGTATTGATGGGAATCCCGGAATAAGGGGAACACGATCTCTGCTTCGACAGGACGTGCCAAGGAAACCGCTTCGCTAAACGCGCTAAGGTGGTATAATAAAAAACGAAGGCTTGGTAGTGGCGTGACGTCATGCCACAAAATACGTCAGCAGATGGAACTTGTGTACATATTATTCTCTCTACGGTGGAATGTGGAAATTATTTTGCAGAGCCGGACACTATCTTGGTGTTCGCAATCTTCTATGAATTATTCGAGGAGGAACCCGCCTTGCAATGCCGAACAATATGCACCGGACTCATCGTCATTGAAGCCTGGTTCAGGGCTACCGAGGAGTCTCGACTAGGGGTGTCCGACAGCCGGACTATCATCGTCACCGGACTCCAAGACTATGAAGATACAAGATTGAAGACTTCGCCCCGTGTCCGAATGGGACTTTCCTTGGCGTGGAAGGCAAGCTTGGCGATACGGATATGTAGATCTCCTACCATTGTAACCGACTGTAACCCTAGCCCTCTCCGCTGTCTATATAAACCGGAGGGTTTTAGTCCGTAGGACAACATCCATTACAACAATCATACCATAGGCTAGCTTCTAGGGTTTAGCCTCCTTGATCTCGTGGTAGATCCACTCTTGTACTACCCATATCATCAATATCAATCAAGCAGGAGTAGGGTTTTACCTCCATCGAGAGGGCCCAAACCTGGGTAAAAACATCGTGTCCTTTGTCTCCTGTTACCATCCGCCTAGACACACAGTTCGGGCCCCCTACCCAAGATCCGGCGGTTTTGACACCGACAGTGAGCGTCTCTTCGGGCAGGCTGCCCGATGCCGAGCCCTTCTGCCTGAAGCTGGGATGACTGCACCATCAGGAAGGCGCTGCACCTTGGCCTTTTCAATCTTCTGGGCGTCCGGCAGTACACGCCTCCTGCCACTATCATTGCGACCGCGAGAGTCGCGGTCATCTCGCCGCCGGTCATCATGCGAGCCTCCTGCCCGCTTATCATCGCGGCAAGGGGCCCTAGAGTGGCTCCGAAAGAGACCACGCCAGGAGGAAGTCTTGCAGTCGTCGCGCCTGCCGCGCTCGTCATGGTCGTCGTCCCTGTCACGGTCGTCGTTGCGCCGGTCATGACCGTCGCGGTCCCCTCGCCGAGCAGCCGCCTCGCGTGAACGGGCCTCACCGTCCACGACACCATAGCGCCAGTCGAAGGGGGGGTGCGGGCGCGGCCATCGAGGGATCCTGCCTTCCGAGTCGGGGAGGAAATCTTCGATCCGGTCCAGATGGACCAGGACACGGCGCCGTAGACCTCGGCGCCCGGTGGCCGGGGTGCTGCCTGCCAGCAGCTGATTGCAGGTGAAAGTGACAAGCAGCACCTTGGGGATTTTGTTGGGGTCGGCCGACCAAGCCCACAGGTTGAGCGTGGCTGCGTCCTCGCACTACACAGAGGCGATGTTGAAATAGTGCAGGAAAGTGTTCGGACCAAGCACCTGCGCGGCGACGGAGTCATTCCAAGCATTGAGTGGCACATTTTCGATGCAGATATGGACGTGGTAGTCAGCTTGGACAGCGTTGGCGTGTGTGTTGAGGCGCCACCTGGCTATGTGGATGTCGAGGTTGCCGAAGTCGGAGCTGAAGTGGGAGAACCGGCCAGGGCCGGCTGTCGCCAAGTCACAGTGATGCTGGAAGTCGAACCTGATGAGGAAGTCTTCAGGGTAGAAAGGCACCACCTTCAGCAGGGAGCGGTCGACGCCCGCGTGCAAGGCCACAGCCTCCCTAATGACAGAGGCGCTGACTGCCGGGCGGTTGCCACCTAGCCACACAACCGCCGCGAGGTTGGCGAGGCTGGCCGCTTGGGCGTCCATCGCCGGCGTGGAAACCACGACCACATGGCCCTCAGCAGGCCGCAGCGAGGGGTCGCCCACCCGCGGCATCACTTCGACCACATATTTCCCTTTCATCCAGTCGACATTTTGATTGAGGAGTATCCAGTTACAACCTACTTATAGTTTCATTTATCCTTGGCATGAGGATTGCATGTTTGAAGAACTAAATCTTTCATCTCATTGTATTGCTCAAGTACTTGAGCGGAAACCGGGGGATTAAAAATTATCTGACAATTCTGAAGAGCTGAACATGATTGCTAAAGCGATCTTACCATTGTTTTCCAAAGAGGAGAGATTCTGGAAATTTTTGCCTGAGGGGTGATAACCCACAAGTGTAGGGGATCGCAACAGCTTTCGAGGGTAAAGTATTCAACCCAAATTTATTGATTCGACACAAGGGGAGCCAAAGAATATTCTTGAGTATTAGCAGTTGAGTTGTCAATTCAACCACACCTGGATAACTTAGTATCTACAGCAAAGTATTTAGTAGCAAAGTAGTATGATAGTAAAGGTAACGATATCAAAAGTAATATTTTTGGGTTTTGTAGTGATTGTAACAATAGCAACGGAAAAGTAAATAAGCGAAACACAAGATGTGAAAATCTTGTAGGCATTGGATTAGTAAAGGATAATTATGTCGGATGCGATTCCTCATGTAATAGCTATAACAGAGGGTGACACAGAACTAGCTCCAATTCATCAATGTAATGTAGGCATGTATTCCGTATATAGTCATACGTGCTTATGGAAAACAACCTGCATGACATCTTTTGTCCTACCCTCCCGTGGCAGCGGGGTCCTAACGGAAACTAAGGGATATTAAGGCCTCCTTTTAATAGAGAATCAGAACAAAGCATTAGCACATAGTGAACACATGAACTCCTCAAACTACGGTCATCACCGAGAAGTATCCTGATTATTGTCACTTCGGGGTTGTCGGATCATAACACATAATAGGTGACTATAGACTTGCAAGATAGGATCAAGAACACACATATATTCATGAAAACATAATAGGTTCAGATCTGAAATCATGGCACTCGGGCCCTAGTGACAAGCATTAAGCATAGCAAAGTCATAGCAACATCAATCTCGAAACATAGTGGATACTAGGATCAAACCCTAACAAAACTAACTTGATTACATGGTAAATCTCATCCAACCCATCACCGTCCAGCAAGCCTATGATGGAATTACTCACGCACGGCGGTGAGCATCATGAAATTGGTGATGGAGGGTGGTTGATGATGATGACGGCGACAAATCCCCCTCTCCGGAGCCCCGAACGGACTCCAGATTAGCCCTCCTGAGAGAGAATAGGGCTTGGTGGCGGCTCCGTATCATAAAACGCAATGAAACTTCCTCTCTGATTTTTTTCTCCGCGAGATGGAATATATGGAGTTGGAGTTGAGGCCAGCGGAGCCTCAGGGGGGCCACGAGACAAGGGGCGCAAGACAGGTGGGCGCCCCACCTCGTGGACAGGTGTGGGCCCCGGTCTTGATTCTTTCGCCAAGATTTTTTATATTTTCCAAAAAGTGCCTCCGTGGATTTTCGTGACATTCCGAGAACTTTTGTTTTCTACACATAAAACAACATCATGGCAGTTCTCACTGAAAATAGCGCCATCAGGTTAGTTTCATTCAAATCATGCAAGTTAGAGTCCAAAACAAGGGCAAAAGTGTTTGGAAAAGTAGATACGTTGGAGACGTATCAACTCCCCCAAGCTTAAACCTTTGCTTGTCCTCAAGCAATTCAGTTGATAAACTGAAAGTGATAAAGAAAAACTTTTACAAACTCTGTTTGCTCTTGTTGTTGTAAACATGAAAAGCCAACATTCAAGTTTCAGCAAATATTACGAACACTTTCACAATAACACCTAGGTCTCACAATTACTCGTATCAATAGCATAATCAGCTAGCAAGCCATAATAATAAAACTCGGATGACAACACTTTCTCAAAACAATCATAACATGATATAAAAGAATGGTATCTCGCTAGCCCTTTCTGAGACCGCAAAACATAAATGCGGAGCACCTTTAATGATCAAGGACTGACTAAACATTGTAATTCATGGTAAAAGAGATCCAGTCAAGTCATACCCAATATAAACCAATAATAATGAATGCAAATGATAGTGTGCTCTCCAGCGGGTGCTTTTAATAAGAAGGTGATGACTCAACATAAAAGTAAATAGATAGGCCCTTCGCAGAGGGAAGTAGGGATTTATAGAGGTGCTAGAGCTTGATTTTAAAATAGAGATTGAATAACATTTTGAGCGGCATACTTTCACTGTCAACGCAACAACTATGAGATGGTTGTATCTTCCATACTACATGCATTATAGGCAGTTCCCAAATAGAATGGTAAAGGTTTATACTCCCCCAACCACCAATGAGCATCAATCCATGGCTTGCTCGAAACAACGAGTGCCTCCAACTAACAACAGCCCTGGGGGAGTTTTGTTTAATTATATTGATTTGCTTTGATCTTTTTGGATCATGGGACTGGGCATCCCGGTTACCGGCCCTTTCTCGTGAATGAGGAGCGGAGTCCACTCCTCTTGAGAATAACCCACCTAGCATGGAAGATATAGGCAGCCCTAGTTGAAACATGAGCTGCTCGAGCATACAAAACAGAATTTCATTTGAAGGTTTGGAGTTTGGCACATAAAAATTTACTTGGAACGGCAGGTAAATACCGCATGTAGGAAGGTATGGTGGACTCATATGGAACAACTTTGGGGTTTAAGGAGTTTGGATGCACAAGCAGTATTCCCGCTTAGTACAGGTGAAGGCTAGCAAAAGACTGGGAAGCGACCAACTGAGAGAGCGCCAACAGTCATAAACATGCATTAAAATTAATTCACACCGAATACAAGCATGAGTAGGATATAATCTACCATGAACATAAATATCATGAAGGCTATGTTGATTTGTTTCAACTACATGCGTGAACATGTGCCAAGTCGAGTCACTCAATTCATTCAAAGGAGGATACCATCTCATCATACCACATCATAATCATTCTAATAGCATGTTGGCACGCAAGGTAATTCATTATAACTCATAGCTAATCAAGCATGGCACAAGCAACTATAATCTCTGAATGTCATTGCAAATATGTTTACTTCATAATAAGCTGAATCAGGAACGATGAACTCATCATATTTACAAAAACAAGAGAGGTCGAGTTCATACCAGCTTTTCTCATCTCAATCAGTCCATCATATATCTTCATTATTGCCTTTCACTTGCACGACCGAACGATGTGTATAATAATAATAGTGCACATGCATTGGACTAAGCTGGAATCTGCAAGCATTCAATTCAAGAGAGAAGACAAGGTAACATGGGCTCTAAGTAAAATCAACAATCATGCATATGAGAGCCACTAAACATTTTAATATGGCCTTCTACTCTTGACCCCCAAAAAAAAGAAAAGAAAAGAAAACTATTTACACGGGAAAACTCCCAACAAGTAAGAAGAAGAACGAGAAATCTTTTTGGGTTTTTCATTTTAATTTCTACTACAGGCATGGAAATTAAACTAACTAATTTTTTTTGGCTTTTCTTAAGGTTTATCAAACACACAAGAAGAAAGCGAGAAAAAGAAAATTAAATTAGCATGGATAATACAATGAAAGAGTATGAGCACTCACGACTAGAATAATGTGTGAACATGAATGTAAAGTCGGTGAGAAATACGTACTCCCCCAAGCTTAGGATTTTGGCCTAAGTTGGTCTAGTGCCAAGGACCGCTGCTACTCTCCCCGGTGTACTGGGAGGTGTAATCAGGATACCACTGGCTGGCCATCTCCGGGTCCCACTGGTAAGATGATGCACGATAAGGGTCCAGTGCAGGTTCCAGCTCAGGATCAGGTTCTGAAGTGGATGCTTGGCCTCGATGAGCATACACCGCTTCCGGTGTGACAAGAAAATTATCTACAATCAAATCAAACAACAGAGGCGCAGGCAAAATAATAGTCTCATTGTGTTTCTTATTAAATCTCAGGTTATACAAGAGCATCTTCTCTTTGTTGCCAACAATGAACTCATGTGCTACCATGCTCTTGTAATCTAAAATGTAAGGAGGCAATTTTGTCTCCTATTTTTCATGGTGCCTAATAGGTATCTCAAAATGTCTAGCAAGACGTGAAGCATAGATACCTCCAAAGATGGGGCCTTTTGTACGATTCAGGCTTAGCCATTTAGCAATGACGACACCCATACTAAAACTATTATCTCCAAACAAGGCATGGTGAAGAATGATAATATCAGGAACATTGAAGTTTCCACTATTTCCACAACCAATCAAGAATCTACTAGCAAATATGGCAAAGTAGCGTAAAACAGGAAAGTGTATGCTAGAGATTTTCGCATCGGAACCCTTCTTTGGCTCCTCTATAGTGATAGTGTTAACAAAGCCATCCACATCTTTACGATGGGGTTCCTCTAATTTTCCCTCAAAGGGTATCCTACATACCGCGCAAAAATTATGTAAAGACATTTCCCTGAATTCATCATATAAGTGAAATGATACTGAAGGCGATGACTTCTTAGGATAATAGTAAAAGTTTTGCACGAAAGTATTGGTAAGTAAGAGATACTGATCGATCCGTTCGTGGAGGAAATCGGTGAGGCCTGCATTCTCGATCAAAGAATAAAAATCTTCATGAATACCAGCTTCTTTCAAGAAATCATCGCATGGCCATTCACACGGCCGTACTTCCGCTATGCGAGGAAGATTATACTTGGCTTTTTTCCTTCTCTTTAGCTTGTTTTTTCTGGGAGTCTTGGCTAGAAGAGCCCCTCAAAAGTTTCCTTAACATTTTCTGAAAATTTCTGAAATTTTAGTAACTTCAAAATAAAAGTGACTAAAACTAAACAAGACTGATAGCAACTACTCCTACAAGTGCCTAGAGCCTATATCATGCATTAGAATTGCTTGGGACCTCATAAATTTAACATGCAAGCTCAAGAACATGGTCACCTATGCAGCAAAAATTTGCAATGAATAAATCACTAGAACAAAAACTAATTGGACCAATGGAGGAGTCACATACCAAGCAACAATCTCCCAAAGCAGTTTTGTGAATGGAGCTTTGAGCAAGGAGATCGAAAATCGCAGCAAAATTAGCTAGAACTCGTGCTTGAGCTGGATGGGGATTTTTTTGGGAAGAAGATGGAGTGTGTGGGTGCTGGCATAAGTGGAGGGGGGCCACCAGGGGCCCACGAGACAGGGGGCATGCCCAGGGTAGGTGGGCGCGCCCTCCACTCTCGTGGCCTGGTGCTTGCCCCTCTTGCAGTGATTTCAGTGCCTAAAATCCTCAAATATTCCATAAAAAATCATACTAAATTTGCAGGGCATTTGGAGCACTTTTATTTTCGGGATATTTTTTATTGCACGGATAATTCAGAAAACAGACGGATAATACTATTTTTGCTTTATTTATTCTAAATAACAAAAAGTAAAAAGAGGGTAGAAATGGTTGTGCTTTCTAGTTTCATCCATCTCATGATCATCAAAATGAATCCACTAACAAGGTTGATCAAGTCTTGTTAACAAACTCATTCCGAATAGCATGGAACCGGAGAAATTTTGAATAACACTAAGTTACCTAAACGGGGATATGAACATCTCCAATAATAAGAATATCATATTTTTTCTTGACAATAGGAAGAGGAAATTCGAAACCTCCAATAATGATAGTTGGAACTTTTCCAATAGAATTGATGCTATGAACTTGAGATTGTTTCCTCGAAAAGTGTACCGTATGCTCATTACCATTAACATGAAAAGTGACATTGCCTTTGTTGCAATCAATTACAGCCCCTGCATTATTCAAAAAGGGTCTACCAAGGATAATCGACATACTATCGTCCTCGGGAATATCAAGAATAACAAAGTCCGTTAAGATAGTGACATTTGCAACCACAACAGGCACATCCTCACAAATACCGACAGGTATAGCAGTTGATTTATCGGCCATTTGCAAAGATATTTCAGTAGGTGTAAACTTACTCAATTCGAGTCTACGGTATAAAGAGAGAGGCATAACACTAACACCGGCTCCAAGATCACATAAAGCAGTTCTAACATAATTTATTTTAATGGAGCATGGTATAGTTGGTACCCCTGGATCTCCGACTTTGTTTGGTATTCCACCCTTAAAAGTGTAATTAGCAAGCATGGTGGAAATTCCAGCTTCCGGTATCTTTCTTTTATTTGTAATGATATCCTTCATATATTTAGCATAAGGATTTACTTTAAGCATATCAGTTAAGCGCATTCGTAAGAAGATAGGTCTAATCATTTCAGCAAAGCGCTCAAAATCCTCATCATCCTTTGTCTTGGATGGTTTAGGAGGTAAGGGCATGGGTTTCTGAACCCATGGTTCTCTCTCTCTCTACCATGCTTCCTAGCAACAAAATCTCTCTTATCATAACGTTGATTCTTTGATTGTGGGTTATCAAGATCAACAACAGGTTCAATCTCTACTTCATTATTTTTGCTAGGTTGAGCATCAACATGAACATTATCATTAACATATCACTAGGTTCATGTTCATCACCTGATTGTGTTTCGGCATCAGAGATAGAAGTATCATTGGGATTTTCAGGTGTGTCTACAGTAGGTTCACTAGAAGCATGCAAAGTCCTATCGTTTTTCTTTTTCTTCTTTTTGGAAGAAGTAGGTGCCTCAAAATTATTTCTCTGAGAATCTTGCTCGATCCTCTTAGGGTGGCCTTCAGGATACAAAGGTTCCTGAGTCATTCTACCAGTTCTAGCAGCCACTCTAACAGCAAAATCAGGTTTATTATTTAATTCATCAAGCAAATCATCTTGAGCTTTAAGTACTTGCTCAGCTTGAGTAGCAACCATAGAAGCATATTTGCTAATGAGTTTAAGTTCACCTTTAACTCTAGCCATATAATAACTCAAGCATCCTATTTCAAAAGCATTATTCTTTAACTCTCTACCAACATAAGCATTAAAACTTTCTTGCCTAGCCATAAAATCATCAAATTCATCTAAGCATGGGCTATGAAATTTAGTAGAGGGGATTTCAACTTTATCATATCTATAGAGAGAATTTACCTATACTACCTGTGTCGGGTTATCAAGACAATGTGGTTTTTCAACAGGCGGTATATTAAGACCATGTATTTCTTCAATAGGTGGTAAATTCTTAACATCTTCAGCTTTTTTATACCTTTTTTTCATTGATTTCTTTGCCTCTTGCATATCTTCAGGGCTGAGAAATAAAACACCTCTCTTCTTCGGAGTGGGTTTAGGAATTGGCTCAGGAGTTGGCTCAATTGGTTCATGAATTGCCTCGGGAATTGAGGAAGAGTCCAATTATTTTCATTAGTCAACATATCATTCAATAGTAATTCAGCTTCGTCGATTGTTCTTTCCCTAAAAACACAACCAGCACAACTATCCAAGTAGTCCTTGGAAGCATCAGTTAGTCCATTATAAAAGATATCAAGTATTTCATTTTTCTTAAGAGGATGATCAGGCAAAGCATTAAGTAATCGGAGAAGCCTCCCCTAATCTTGTGGGAGACTCTCTTCTTCGATTTGCCCAAAATTATATATTTCCCTCAAGGCAGCTTGTTTCTTATGAGCAGGAAATATTTAGCGAGAAGTAATAAATCATATCCTGGGGACTACGCACACAACCAGGAGCAAGAGAATTATACCAAGTCTTAGCATCACCCTTTAACGAGAACGGAAATATCTTAAGGATATAATAATAGCGAGATTTATCATCATGAGTAAACAGGGTGGCTATATCATTCAACTTGGTAAAATGTGCCACAACAGTTTCAGATTCAAGGTCATAAAGATTCAACTAGAGTAATAATCTCAGGATCAACAGAGACTTCATAATCCTTATCAGTAACACAAATAGGTGAAGTAGCAAAAGCAAGGTCAGGTTTCATTCTAGCATTAAGAGACTGCTACTTCCATTTAGCTAATAATTTCTTAAGATCATATCTATCTTTACAGGCAAAGATAGCTCTAGCAGCTTCCTCTTCCATAACATAACCCTCGGGAACAACAGGCAATTCATAATCATTAGGAGAACCTTCATCATCACTATCATCAATAATAGCATCTTCAATAATTTCATTCTCACTAACCCTAGCAAGTTGTTCATCAAGAAATTCACCTAATGGCAAAGTAGTATCACGCACAGAAGTAGTTTCATCATAAGTATCATGCATAGCGTATGGCATCATCAATAACATGCACATATCGTAATTCATAGCAAGATAGCAGGTTTAGGTGTCGCAAGCTTACTCAAAATGTAAGGAGAATCTAGTGCGAGCTAGATGACGCTTCCTTACCTCCCCTCGTAGTTGAGGGAAAGATCGTAGTTTTTGCGTCTTTCAAGTTCTTCATAGTGATCAAAAGATATAAATCCCAAGTGACTCAGAGAACAGAGCTATGCTCCCCGGCAACGGCGCCAGAAATTAGTCTTGATAACCCACAAGTGTAGGGGATCGCAACAGCTTTCGAGGGTAAAGTATTCAACCCAAATTTATTGATTCGACACAGGGGGAGCCAAAGAATATTCTTGAGTATTAGCAGTTGAGTTGTCAATTCAACCACACCTGGATAACTTAGTATCTGCAGCAAAGTATTTAGTAGCAAAGTAGTGTGATAGTAAAGGTAACTGTAGCAAAAGTAATATTTTTGGGTTTTGTAGTGATTGTAACAATAACAACGGAAAAGTAAATAAGCGAAACACAAGATGTGAAAAGCTCGTATGCATTGGATCAGTAAAGGATAATTATGTCGGATGTGATTCCTCATGTAATAGGTATAACATAGGGTGACACAGAACTAGCTCCAATTCATCAATGTAATGTAGGCATGTATTCCGTATATAGTCATACGTGCTTATGGAAAAGAACTTGCATGACATCTTTTGTCCTACCCTCCCGTGGCAACAGGGTCCTAATGGAAACTAAGGGATATTAAGGCCTCCTTTTAATAGAGAACCGGAACAAAGCATTAGCACATAGTGAATACATGAACTCCTCAAACTACGGTCATCACCGAGAAGTATCCCGATTATTGTCACTTCGGGGTTGTCGGATCATAACACATAATAGGTGACTATAGACTTGCAAGATAGGATCAAGAACACACATATATTCATGAAAATATAATAGGTTCAGATCTGAAATCATGGCACTCGGGCCCTAGTGACAAGCATTAAGCATAGCAAAGTCATAGCAACATCAATCTCAGTACATAGTGGATACTAGGGGTCAAACCCTAACAAAACTAACTTGATTACATGGTAAATCTCATCCAACCCATCACCGTCCAGCAAGCCTACGATGGAATTACTCACGCACGGCGGTGAGCATCATGAAATTAGTGATGGAGGATGGTTGATGATGACGACGGCGATGAATCCCCCTCTCCGGAGCCCCGAACGGACTCCAAATCAGCCCTCCCGAGAGAGATTAGGGCTTGGTGGCGGCTCCGTATCATAAAACGCGATGAAACTTCCTCTCTGATTTTTTTTCTCCGCGAGACGGAATATATGGAATTGGAGTTGAGGTCGGCGGAGCCTTAGGGGGCCCACGAGACAGGGGGGCGCGCCCAGGGGGGTAGGCGCGCCCCCACCCTCGTGGACAGGGTGTGCGCCCCCTGGTCTTGATTCTTTCGCCAGTATTTTTTATATTTTCCAAAAAGTGCCACCGCGGATTTTCAGGACATTCTGAGAACTTTTGTTTTGTACACATAAAACAACATCATGGCAGTTCTGCTGAAAACAGCGTCAGCCCGCGTTAGTTTCATTCAAATCATGCAAGTTAGAGTCCAAAACAAGGGCAAAAGTGTTTGGAAAAGTAGATACATTGGAGACATATCAAGGGGTTGCTCTTGCTATGGATCATGCCACAGTAGAACGGTGCTATCAGATCCCACAACACAAGATGTAGCATCCTTGAAAATCGGTAGCAATTTTAGGTGAGATTTTCGTCAAAAAGAGCTTTCTTTCATTTGCTGAGGCAGGCTGCTGGATTAGTAAATTTTCCCTACTAACTTAACCTAAGGCAAGTCCTGATGCGCCCGGGGGCCGACGGCGGTGGCGGAATCCTCCTCTCTCGAGTGTCTCATGGGTGGTGCGGAGCCCTTGCGCATGTGGAGGTGCGGCAGATCCGGCGGCGGCAGCGATGGCCACAGCGGCGGCGGTGGCTGGCCCTGCCACGGGCGACGGCAGCGGTTTGCCTGGTTTGGGTGGCGGCGAGTTCTACTGCAGCGGTGTGGCATCCTGCTTCGGATCGGCGGCGATGTGGAGGTCCTAGTGGGCTATTTGGCGGCACCTCTGGTCAGATCTGTTCTGGCCGGAGCAACAAGTGGTGGTGGTCATCTCCTCTGTCGGAGGTGGTTGGCCTGAGGCTGGGTGGTCGGATCTCGAGATCCGTCTGTTGGGGAACGCGGCAATTTTAAAAAATTCCTACAATCACACAAGATCTATCTAGGTGATGCATAGCAACGAGAGGGGAGAGTGTGTCCACGAACCCTCGTAGACCGAAAGCGGAAGCGTTTAAATAACGCGGTTGATGTAGTCGAACGTCTTCGTGATCCAACCGATCCAAGTACCGAACGTACGACACCTCTGCGTTCAGCACACGTTCAGCTCGATGACGTCCCTCGTGCTCTGGATCCAGTTGAGGACAAGGGTGAGTTCCGTCAGCACGACGGCATGGCGATGGTGACGATGACGCTACCGGTGCAGGGCTTCGCCTAAGCTCAACGATGGTATGATCGAGGTGTGTAATTGTGGAGGGGGGCACTGCACACGGTTGGGAGAGAAACTTGTGTGTCTTTGGGGTGCCCCCTGCCCCCGTATATAAAGGAGGGAGGGAGAGCGGCCAGACCCCTAGGGACGCGCCAAATTTATGGAGTCCTACTAGGACTTCCAAGTCCTAGTAGGAATCTTTTCCCTTTTAGGAGTAGGAGAGAAGGAAGGGGAGAGGGAGTAGGAAAGGGCAAGGGGGGCGCCGCCCCCTTCCCCTAGTCCAATTCGGACCCATGGGGGGGCACCACCTCCCCTTGGCCTGCCTTCTCTATTTCCCGTATGGCCCAATAAGGCCCATTACTTCTCCCGGTGAATTCCCGTAACTCCCCGGTACTTCGAAAAATACCCGAACCACTCGGAACCTTTCTGATGTCCGAATATAACCTTCCAATATATCTATCTTTACGTATCGACCATTTCGAGACTCCTCGTCACATCTGTGATCTCATCTGGGACTCCGGACAAACTTCGGTCATCAAAGCACATAACTCTTAATACAAATCGTCCTCGAACGTTAAGCGTACGGACCCTACGGGTTCGAGAACTATGTAGACATGACCGAGACACATCTCCGGTCAATAACCAATAGCGGAAATAGCGGAACCTGGATGCTCATATTGGTTCCTACATATTCTACGAAGATCTTTATAGGTCAAACCGCATAACAACATACGTTGTTTCCTTTGTCATCGGTATGTTACTTGCCCGAGATTCGATCGTCGGTATCATCATACCTAGTTCAATCTCATTACCGGCAAGTCTCTTTACTCGTTTCATAATACTTCATCCCGCAACTAACTCATTAGTCACATTGCTTGCAAGGCTTATAGTGATGAGCATTATCGAGAGGGCCCAGAGATACCTCTCCGAAACACGGAGTGACAAATCCTAATCTCGATCTATGCCAACCCAACAAACACCTTTGGAGATACCTGTAGAGCATCTTTATAACCACCCATTTACGTTATGACGTTTGATAGCACACAAGGTGTTCCTCCGGTATTCGGGAGTTGCATAATCTCATAGTCTGAGGAACATGTATAAGTCATGAAGAAAGCAGTAGCAATGAAACTGTAACGATCATAATGCTAAGCTAACGGATGGGTCATGTCCATCACATCATTCTCCTAATGATGTGATCATGTTCATCAAATGACAACACATGTCTATGGTTAGGAAACATAACCATCTTTGATTAACAAGCTAGTCAAGTAGAGGCATACTAGGGACAATATGTTTTGTCTATGTATTCACACATGTACTAAGTTTCCGGTTAATACAATTCTAGCATGTATCATGATATAAGGAAATAAATAATAACTTTATTATTGCCTCTAGGGCATATTTCCTTCAATCTCCCACGCACTAGAGTCAATAATCTAGATCACATCGCCATGTGATTTAACACCAATAGTTCACATCTGTATGTGATTAACACCCATAGTTCACATCGACTTGTGACCAACAACCAAATGGTTTACTAGAGTCAATAATCTAGTTCACATCGCTATGTGATTAACACCCAAAGAGTACTAAGGAGTGATCATGTTTTGCTTTGTGAGAGAAGTTTAGTCAACGGGTCTGTCACATTCAGAGCCGTATGTATTTTGCAAATATTCTATGTTTACAATGCTCTGCATGGAGCTACTCTAGCTAATAGCTCTCACTTTCAATATGTATCCAGATTCAGACTTCAAGTCATCTGGATATGTGTAAAAGCTTCCATCGATGTAACTCTTTACGACGAACTCTTTATCACCCCCATAACCGAGAAACATTTCCTTAGTCCTCACTAAGGATAATTTTGACCGTTGTCCAGTGATCTACTCTTAGATCACTATTGTACCCCCTTGCCAAACTCATGGCAAGGTACACAATAGGTCTGGTTCACAGCATAACATACTTTAGAGAACCTATGACTGAGGCATAGGGAATGACTTTCATTCTTTTTTTATCTTCTGCCATGGTCGGGCTTTGAGTCTTACTCAACTTTACACCTTGTAATACAGGCAAGAACTTCTTTTTTGACTGATCCATTTTGAATTCTTTCAAAATCTTGTCCAAGGTATGTACTCATTGAAAAATCTTATCAAGCATCTTGATCTATCTCTATAGATCTTGATGCCCAATATGTAAGCAGCTTCACCGAGGTCTTTCATTGAAAAAACTCTTATTCAAGTATCCCTTTATGCTATCCAGAAATTCTATATCATTTCCAATCAATAATATGTCATCCACATATAATATTAGAAAATGCTACAGAGCTCCCACACACTTTCTTATAAATACAGGCTTCTCCAAAAGTCTGTATAAAACCATATGCTTTGATCACACTATCAAAGCGTTTATTCCAACTCCGAGAGGCTTGCACTAGTTCATAAATGGATCACTGGAGCTTGCACACTTTGTTAGTACCTTTAGGATCGACAAAACCTTCTGGTTGCATCATATACAACTCTTCTTTAAGAAATATCCATTTAAGGAATGTAGTTTTGACATCCATTTGCCAGATTTCACAAAATATGGTAACTGCTAACATGATTCAAACGAATTTAAGCATTGCTACAGTTGAGAAAATCTCTTTGTAGTCAACACCTTGAACTTGTTGAAAACCTTTTGTGATAAGTCTAGCTTTGTAGATAGTAACACTACTACAAGTGTCTGTCTTCCTCTTGAAGATCCATTTATTAATATGGCTTGCCGACCATCGGGCAAGTCCACCAAAGTCTACACTTTGTTCTCATACATGGATCCCATCTCATATTTCATGGCTTCAAGCCATTTCGCGGAATCTGGGCTCATCATCGCTTCCTCATAGTTCGTAGGTTTATCATGGTCTAGTAACATGACTTCCAGAACAAGATTACCGTACCACTATGGTGCAGACCGTACTCTGGAAGACTTACGAGGTTCTGTAGTAACTTGATCTGAAGTTTCATGATCATCATCATTAGCTTCCTCACTAATTTGTGTAGAAATCACTGGAACTAATTTCTGTGATGAACAACTTTCCAATTTGGGAGAAGGTACAATTACCTCATCAAGTTCTAATTTCCTCCCACTCACTTCTTTCAAGAGAAACTCCTTCTCTAGAAAGGATCCATTCTTAGCAACAAAGATTTTTGCCTTCGGATCTGTGATAGAAGGTGTACCCAACAGTTTCCTTTGGGTATCCTATGAAGATGCACTTCTCTGAATTGGGTTTGAGCTTATCAGATTGAAGTTTTTTCACATAAGCATTGCAGCCCCAAACTTTACGAAACGACAACTTTGGTTTCTTGCCAAACCACAGTTTATAAGGCATCGTCTCAACGGATTTCGATGGTGCCCTATTTAACATGAATGTAGCTGTCTCTAATGCATAATCCCAAAACAATAGTGGTAAATCGGTAAGAGACATTATAGATCGCACCATATCCAATAAAGTGCGGTTACGATGTTTGGACACACCATTACGCTGTGGTGTTCCAGGTGGCGTGAGCTGTGAAACTATTCCACATTGTTTTAAATGAAGGACAAACTCGTAATTCAAATATTCTCCTCCACGATCAGATCGTAGAAACTTTATTTTCTTGTTACGATGATTCTCCACTTCACTCTGAAATTCTTTGAACTTTTCAAATGTTTTAGACTTGTGTTTCTTAAGTAGATATACTCATATCTACTCAAATCATCTGTGAAGGTCAGAAAATAACGATACCCGCCACGAGCATCAACACTCATTGGACCGCATACATCGGTATGTATTATTTCCAATAAGTCACTAGCTCGTTCCATTTTTCCGGAGAACGGAGTTTTAGTCATCTTGCCCATAAGGCACGGTTCGCAAGCATCAAATGATTCAAAATCAAGTGATTCCAAAAATCCATCAGCATGGAGTTTCTTCATGTGCTTTACACCGATATGACCCAAACGGCAGTGCCACAAATAATTTGAACTATCATTATCAACTTTGCATCTTTTGGCATCAATACTATGAATATGTGTATTACCACGATCGAGATTCAATAAACCATCAACATTGGGTGTATGAGCATAGAAGGTTTTATTCATGTAAACAGAATAACAATTATTCTCTGTCTTAAATGAATAACCGTATTGCAATTAACATGATCTAATCATATTCATGCTCAACGCAAACACCAAATAACATTTATTTAGGTTGAACACTAATCCCGAAAGTATAGGGAGTGCTCGATGATGATCATATCAATCTTGGAACCACTTCCAACACTCATCGTCACTTCATCCTCTACTAGTCTCTATTTATTCTGCAACTCCTGTTTCGAGTGACTAATGTTAGCAACCTAACAAGTATCAAATACCCAGGGATTACTACAAGCACTAATAAGGTACACATCAATAATATGTATATCAAATATACCTTTGTTCACTTTGCCATCCCTCTTTTCCACCAAATATTTGGGGTAGTTCCGCTTCTAGTGACCATTTCCTTTGTAGTGGAAGCACTCAGTTTCCGGCTTAGGTCTAGCTTTGGGCTTCTTCACGGGGCTGACAACTTGCTTGTCAATCTTCTTGAAGTTCCCTTTCTTTCCCTTTGCCCTTCTCTTGAAACTAGTGGTCTTGTCAATCATCAACACTTGATGCTCTTTCTTGACTTCTACCTTCATTGATTTCAGCATCACGAAGAGCTCGGGAATCGTTTCCGTCATCCCTTGAATACTATAGTTCATCACAAAGTTCCAGTAACTTGGTGATGGTGACTAGAGAACTCTATCAATCACTATCTTATCTGGAAGATTAACTCCCACTTGATTCAAGCGATTGTAGTACCCAGACATTCTGAGTACATGCTCACTAGCTGAGCAATTCTCCTCCATCTATTAGGCGAAGTGCTTGTCGGAGGTCTCATACCTCTTGACACGGGCATGAGTCTGAAATACCAATTTCAGCTCTTGGAACATCTCATATGCTCCGTGATGTTTCAAAAACGTTTTTGAAGTCCTGGTTCTAAGCCATAAAGCATGGTACACTAAACTATCAAGTAGTCATCATATTGAGCTAGCCAAACGTTCATAACGTCTGCATCTGCTCCTGCAATAGGTCTTCCACCTAGCGGTGCATCAAGGACATAATTCTTCTGTGTAGCAATGAGGATACACCATATATCATAGACTGAGTCCGCATCATTGCTACTATCATCTTTCAACTTAGTTTTCTCTAGGATAATAAAAACATAGGGAAGCTATGACGCGAGCTATTGATCTACAACATAATTTGCAAAATACTATCGGGACTAAGTTCATGATAAATTAAAGTTCAATTAATCATATTACTTAAGAACTCCCACTTAGATAGACATCCCTCTAGTCATCTAAATGATCACGTGATCCATATCAACTAAACCATGTCCGATCATCACGTGAGATGGAGTAGTTTTCAATGGTGAACATCTCTATGTTGACCATATCTACTATATGATTCACGCTCGACCTTTCGGTCTCTAGTGTTTCGAGGCCATATCTGCATATGCTAGGCTCATCAAGTTTAACCCGAGTGTAGGATCGTTGAAGGCAAGAGTGTCTAGAGGGGGGGGGTGATTAGACAACTCGACAAGATAAAAGTTTAGCCTTTTGATTAGAACAAGTTTTTAGCAAGTTCACAATGAAGATCAAGACAAGCATCATGCATACAAGTCGAGCAACATACTACACATGCAATTCTAGAGTATGGGCAGCGGAAAGTAAATTGCACAAGTAGTAAGGGAGAGATTGTGAAGAGCAAACGCAATTTGGAGACACGGAGATTTTTCTCGTGGTTCCGATAGGTGGTTCTATCGTCAATCCACGTTGATGGAGACTTCAACCCACGGAGGGTAACGGCTGCGAGAGTCCACGGAGGGCTCCACCCACGAAGGGTCCACGAAGAAGCAACCTTGTCTATGCCATCATGGCCTACGCCCACGGAGGACTAGCCTTACTCGGGGTAGATCTTCACGAAGTAGGCGATCTCCTTGCCCTTACAAACTTCTTGGTTCAACTCCACATCTTGACGGAGGCTCCCAAGCGACACCTAACCAATCTAGGAGGCACCACCTCCAAAAGGTAATAGATGGTGTTGGTGATGATGAACTCCTTGTCTTGTGCTTCAAATGATAATCTCCCCAACACTCAACTCTCCTCACTGATTTGGCTGTGGTGGAAGAAAGGATTGAGTGGAAAGCAACTTGGGAAGGCTAGAAATCAAGTTTCATATGGTGGGAGTGGAGCAACTTGATCTCAACACAAGGGTAGGTAGTTTTCTTCTCGAAATGTAAGGTAGGAGTGGTAGTTCTTTCGATGGCTCTCTCCACGAATGAAGAGGAGGTGGAGGGTATTTATAGCCTCCACACAAAATCCAACTGCTACACACATTTGACCAATCTCGGTCGACCGAAGTTGACAACTCGGTGGGACCGAAAGTTCAAATCTTGTGAACGTTGGGATTTTCGTGGGACCGAAAATACAATCTCGGTTAGTCCGATTCTTCCAAAGTCTAGGGTTTGCCAATCTCGGTGGGACCGACTTTATCATCTCGGTGACACCGATTTGAGTACGTATGTTCTGTAAGCTTGGCAACACCAATTTCGTAAGACCGAGTTTGGAATCGGAAAATCCGAAATTATTAGGGTTTGAGTATATGGTGAGGTGGTTCATCTCGGTGTGACTGAGTTTATGGAATCGGTGGGACCGAGATTACTTATGGGTTTATGTTGGAATGAAAGATTGCTGATAGTTTGAGAGATAAATCACTAAGCACTTAGAGCAACCAGATCATCATCATAACCTCATCCCCTTTAATAGTATTGGCTTTCCTATGGACTCAATGTGATCTTGGATCACTAAAACAAATGGAGTCTTGAGCTTTTGCCAATCCTTTCCTTAGCATCCTAGGGGTCCACCTCTTCATCCTTTTGCCATGCCGAGTGATTGACTTTCCTGAAACATACTTGATGAAAGCATTAGTCCAACCACAAAGTATGTTGTCATTAATTACCAAAACCACCTAGGAGCAAATGTGCTTTCAATCTCCCCTTTTGGTAATTGATGGCAACACACAAAATAAGATATCAAAGCTTACTAAAAGAAAGACAGGATTATCATTAAAGCTTTGATGAGACATGTAGTACATGTGCTCCCCTACAAGTGTGCAAGATTTTAGATTTTGGTTTTGGACTACCACAAGCACACATGAGAGAAAAGCAAGATGTGCTACATGCAGCTTGGCTATATGCATCGAGCAGATGAGGATAAATGAGTGATGATGCGTATGTGCATGGTGATTTCTTGCAAACAAGTATTCACAAGCAAGTCACCATCATGCACATTCTGCAAGATGCATATACTTACCTTGGAGTTCCTTGGTATTGTACCTAAAGAAATAAACTTGGGAAAACAAGGTTAGATAACACAAGAATAGTTCTTCAACCAATAGCAAGAACATCAAGAGTACCAAGCCAGGGATGACATGTATAAAGAGTGTCTCATGTTGAGCACTAGCTTGAATCAGCCAACATGTCTCCCAAGACTAAAAGATTTTCAATGAGCTCTGAGAGATTTTGCTTTTCATAAGATACTAATTGTGAGAGCAAGGGAAGCAAAATCAGAAGAATAATGCCAAATGTATTATCACAGTGAAATATAGCAAAGCTTTGATGTGATCCTCTCCCCCTTAAGGTAAGATTGTTTTTCTTCCTTTAAATTTTCTTTTCTCCCCTTATCCTCCAATCTCCCCTTAAGCTCCCCCTAAATCTTCTCCCCCTTTGACATCAAGTGCCGAAAAGGACAGTAAACCAGGAAGGGCAGGAAAGATGGAAGGAAGGAAATGGGATCCTTAAGAATCACAACTTATCCAATAAGAAACATGCAGAATAAATTATTTAGTTGAACTGCAGAAGATGATATCCAGGTGAATGTAAATCGGTGACACCGAATTGATATGGATCGGTGAGTCCGAAAGTCAGAGACTTAGGGCAGATCCTTTTTCGGTCCGACCGAAGGTTTTAAGTCGGTGACGCCGAGTTTAATTCCAAGGAAATATAGAAATAATTCAGCTCACTTTGCAAGAAATGTTTCAAAAGATTTGCAATGAATTTGTAAATGATTTTCAGGGAATTGAGCAGAGCCAAAAAGATATACACAAGAACAGAAGAAACAGAAATGAAAGGATTGCTTTTTTTTTAATGAGAAAAGCAAAGAAACTCCAAAACATATGTACTTCATCTAGACAGGGGTCGGCGACTAGGTCACCTATGTTTGAGTATATTGACTTAGGAGTCAAATGAGAACATTTGATCATAGATCATACTCATCGTTTAAGCTCAAAATGGGCTTGCCATTTTTCGATTAAGCATTTGATGTGATCACATCTTTTGAAGCTGCTTGTACTCATGACTTTGAGCAAAGCTTCTTCAAGATGTGAAAAACATACCTTGGGCTTGTTGTTGCTTGTGCTCATGTAGGTGAACTTGATGTTGATGCTCATAGAATGTGAAGTTGGAGCACCATTTCCAATTGTATAGTTCATCTTCCTACATGGGTTAGGCAAGCAAGGAAATACTCAAGAATATCCAAGATGACAAGAGTGAAGTACTAGACGATAAGGTGTCAAAAGGATATGTGGAATTTTTTCCTTGAACTCAACATCCCAAAGAGCTAGATACTTGGTCAATGACAAGATTACTCATGATTTGAGTGTGTGTGATAATCTTGTTGAATATAGTCCATCCAAGTACCGCAAGGAGTTAGATGCAATACAAGGGGCAAATGTGTCCAAGACATATGATCATCATCATAAGAGAAATATCATGGATTAGTCAATTAGGCTCATGCCTTGCATGCATCGCTGAAGTTTTCACTCCAAGTTTGAAGCATCAATGATGTTCAACTCACTCCTTAGCGACAAAACACTTTCTCATCAAGTGGTTTTGTGAAGATATCTGCAAGCTGTTTGTCAGTACGAACATGCTTAAGATCAATGTCACCCTTAGCAATGTGATCACGAATAAAATGGTGACGAACTTCAATGTGTTTCGTGCGAGAGTGTTGCACGGGATTGTGTCCAATCTTAATCGCACTCTCATTGTCACAAAGCAAAGGAACATGTCTCGCATGTATCCCATAATCCTTAAGCGTTTGTGTCATCCATAGCAACTGAGCACAACACGAACCAATAGCAATATATTCTGCTTCGGCAGTAGATAATGATACCGAATTTTGTTTCTTGGATGACCAAGATACAAGGGATCGACCGAGAAATTGACACGTACCCGAAGTTGACTTTCTATCAATCTTGTCTCCGGCATAGTCCGAGTCGGAGTAGCCAACAAGATCGAAAGAGGCCCTCTTAGGATACCAAATGCCAAAGTTAGGTGTGTGTATCAAATATCTCACAATTCTTTTAACAGCTTTAAGATGACATTCTTTAGGGGCTGCTTGATATCGAGCACACATGCATACACTCAACATTATGTCGGGACGAGAAGCACAGAGATATAGTAGAGAACCAATCATGGATCGATAAACCTTTTGATCAACAGGTTCTCCATCTTTAGTCAAGTCATTATGTCCACTAGTAGGCATGGGGTTCTCATACCTTTGCTCTCTTGCATGTTGAACTTCTTGAAGAGATCCTTAGTGTACTTTGTTTGTGAGACAAAAGTACCCTCCTTAGATTGCTTGATTTGCAACCCAAGGAAGAACTTGAGTTCACTCATCATGGACATCTCATACTTCTCCGACATAAGCTTTCCAAACTTCTCACTAAAATGGGGGTTAGTTGAACCAAAGATAATATCATCAACATATATTTGGCACACAAATAGTTCACCATCAACCTTTTTCGTGAATAGCGTTGAGTCTATTTTTCCAATCTCAAATCCTTTTTCAAGAAGAAAGCTAGTCAAGCATTTGTACCAAGCTCTAGGGGCTTGTTTAAGACCATAAAGAGCTTTGTGCAATTTGTAAACATGATTAGGCTTTTTAGGATTCACAAATCCGGGAGGTTGTTTCACAAATACTTCCTCCTCAATTTCACCATTTAGGAAAGCACTTTTAATGTCCATTTGATAGAGAGTAATGTCATGGTGGTTGGCATAAGCAAGAAGAATGCGAATGGACTCAAGTCTAGCAACGGGGGCATAGGTCTCACCATAGTCCATACCTTCGACTTGTGTATAACCTTGTGCTACGAGACGAGCCTTGTTGCGGATGACTTGTCCATCTTCATCTTGCTTGTTCCGAAACACCCATTTGGTTCCAATGACGCTTTTGGTCATCATTGGGCTTCTCTACCAAAGTCCAAACGTTGTTCCTCTCGGTTGTGTAGCTCTTCATGCATAGCGCTCACCCAATCCGGTCTTCAAGCGCTTCTTCTACCTTCATAGGTTCAAGACTAGAGATAAATGAGTAGTGTTCACAAAAGTTAGCTAAACAAGTTTTAGAGCGAGTGATTCTCCCGGAGTCGATGTCATTCATCATTTGTTCCACGGGATGGTCCTTCTTGACTCTTGCTCGAACTCGGGATAGCTTTTGTCGTGGTCGTGGCTGAGCTTCCTCATCATCTTCATCTTCCTCTTCTTCATCATTGTTGTTGGTGTTGTCTTAAGGTGGCGGAGAAGGAGGTTGTGGTGGATCTTCTTGTCGCACTTCCTCATCTTGGTGAGTTCCACTTGTGGAGGCCTCCATGTTGCCTTGAGGTTCATCTCTCCGTGAGGTAGGGGGCTCCACATATGTAGATGAGGTACTCTCCTTCACTTCCATGGGACTAATCTTTCCAATGGATAAATCTTGAATGGCTTCCGATGGGTCCTTGTCTCCTACATCAATAGGCATTTGCTCTACTTATGAGCCATTAGATTCATCAAACTTCACATCTACCGCCTCTTCAACCTTTCGGGTGAAATTATTGTAGACACGGTAGGTGTGAGAGTTTGATCCATAACCGAGGAAAAAGCCTTCATGAGTTTTAGGAGCAAATTTAGACCGACGATGCTTATCAAGGATATAGCATTTTGAACCAAAGACACGAAAATATCCCACTTGGGGTTTGTTACCGTAAGGAGCTCGATGAAGTCTTGCCGAGGAGCTTGTGAAGATAAAGCCTGTTGATAGCATGACAAGCTGTCTCGACGGCTTCTCCCCGTAAGTGTTTCGTGTCTTGTATTCATCAAGCATCGTTCTCGCCATCTCAATGAGCGCTCGTTCTTCCTCTCAACAACTCCATTTTGTTGTGGTGTGTATGTAGTCGAGAACTCATGTAGAATCCTTCCTCATCGAGAAAGGAGTCCACATGGGCGTTCTTGAACTCCGTTCCATTATCGCTCCGAACTTTCTTGATCTTCACCTCAAATTGATTTTGGGCCTTTCTAGCAAAGGTTTTGAAGATTTTCTGAACCTGCGATTTGTCATCAAGGAAAAATACCCACGTAAATCTGGAAAAATCATCAACAATAACTAGACCAAAGGAGTTACCACCAAGGCTTTTGTAAGCATTGGGACCGAAGAGATCCATATGAAGAAGCTCAAGCGGTCTCCTTGTGGTCATGATATTCTTCACGGGATGACTTCCGCCTACTTGTTTTCCTGCTTGACATGCACTACAGAGTCGATCTTTGTCAAAGAAAACATCTTTAACACCAAGAATGTGATCACCTCTAATTAGCTTATCTAGATTACGCATACCAACATGTCCAAGCCTTCTATGCCAAAGCCAACCTTTTGCAGATTTAGCAATAAAGCAAGTTCTAGGTTGAGCTTTCTTAGTGAAATCAACGATATACAAATCACCTCTACGGATACCGGTAAAGACCATGTTATGATTGTCACGACGAAAAACTTGGCAATCTACTTTGGTGAATAGCACATTGAATCCAAAGTCACTAATCTAGACACGGAAAGTAAATTGTATCCAAGTGATTCAACAAGCATGACATTTTTAATGGAGCTATCATGAGATATGGCCACCTTACCAAGGCCAAGTACCTTACCCTTGAGTTGTCTCCAAAAGTCACATACTTGCGTGGACCATCGCTCTTTGCAAGCTCTCGAAACATGTCTTCATCTCCGGTCATGTGATCGGTGCATCCACTATCAAGAATCCACTCTTTTCCACCGGATATGTAGTCTCTCGATTTGCCATAAGATCGAGACTCTTCATGATCTTGTCTAGCTCGGTGTCCGAATCGAGTAATCGTCATCATGCTCATGCTCATCATCATATTGGCCCATAGATAATTCATCATCAATACCTAGGTCAATTTGACAATGACTTGCATCAGTTTTGTCGAGTGACGATAATCATCGGAATGCAATACAAGAGCATTTCTAATTCAACATTGATAAAACCGATCACCCTTCTTTTCATAAGATCACGAAGCTCAAAGAAGCATTTATCAAAGTTGGGATCTTTGGGGCGATCATATCAAATTCAACAGTCTTGTATAGAATTTCATCAAGACCTCTCAAAGAGTAGTCCGGATAAAGTTCTTCCAAGAACTTCCACATAGCATGGGCGCACTCAAAGTTTGTGACAAGCTCAAGCAAGTTATCGGGCAAACCTCTAATGATATGATTGACAGTTCTAAGATTACGAAGCAAATCAAGCTCTTCATCCATAGTAGGGTGCAAGGGGTCAAATGGTGGTACATATGGGGTTTCAACATATTTGCGCAAGTTGTACATCTTAAAGATAGCAAGCATTTCAATCCTCCACGAGTTATATGACACTCCATCAAGAATAGGCACTCTATGACTAACACTCCCAAACGTAGATACGTCCATCTTCCTCCAATGGTGTGCAAACCAAAGCAATGGAGACCAAAGCTCTGATACCAATTGTAGGATCGTTGAAGGCAAGAGTGTCTAGAGGGGGGGGGTGATTAGACAACTCGACAAGATAAAAGTTTAGCCTTTTGATTAGAACAAGTTTTTAGCAAGTTCACAATGAAGATCAAGACAAGCATCATGCATACAAATCGAGCAACATACTACACATGCAATTCTAGAGTATGGGCAGCGGAAAGTAAATTGCACAAGTAGTAAGGGAGAGATTGTGAAGAGCAAACGCAATTTGGAGACACGGAGATTTTTCTCGTGGTTCCGATAGGTGGTGCTATCGTCAATCCACGCTGATGGAGACTTCAACCCACTGAGGGTAACGGCCATGCGAGAGTCCACGGAGGGCTCCACCCACGAAGGGTCCACGAAGAAGCAACCTTGTCTATGCCATCATGGCCTACGCCCACGGAGGACTAGCCTTACTCGGGGTAGATCTTCACGAAGTAGGCGATCTCCTTGCCCTTACAAACTTCTTGGTTCAACTCCACATCTTGACGGAGGCTCCCAAGCGACACCTAACCAATCTAGGAGGCACCACCTCCAAAAGGTAATAGATGGTGTTGGTGATGATGAACTCCTTGTCTGTTGTGCTTCAAATGATAATCTCCCCAACACTCAACTCTCCTCACCGATTTGGCTGTGGTGGAAGAAAGGATTGAGTGGAAAGCAACTTGGGAAGGCTAGAAATCAAGTTTCATATGGTGGGAGTGGAGCAACTTGATCTCAACACAAGGGTAGGTAGTTTTCTTCTCGAAATGTAAGGTAGGAGTGGTAGTTCTTTCGATGGCTCTCTCCACGAATGAAGAGGAGGTGGAGGGTATTTATAGCCTCCACACAAAATCCAACTGTTACACACATTTGACCAATCTCGGTCAGACCGAAGTTGACAACTCGGTGGGACCGAAAGTTCAAATCTTGTGAACGTTGGGATTTTCGGTGGGACCGAAAATACAATCTCGGTTAGTCCGATTCTTCCAAAGTCTAGGGTTTGCCAATCTCGGTGGGACCGACTTTATCATCTCGGTGACACCGATTTGAGTACAGAAGGTTACAGAAGCTTGGCAACACCAATTTCGGTAAGACCGAGTTTGGAATCGGAAAATCCGAAATTATTAGGGTTTGAGTATATGGCTGAGGTGGTTCATCTCGGTGTGACTGAGTTTATGGAATCGGTGGGACCGAGATTACTTATGGGTTTATGTTGGAATGAAAGATTGCTGATAGTTTGAGAGATAAATCACTAAGCACTTAGAGCAACCAGATCATCATCATAACCTCATCCCCTTTTAATAGTATTGGCTTTCCTATGGACTCAATGTGATCTTGGATCACTAAAACAAATGGAGTCTTGAGCTTTTGCCAATCCTTTCCTTAGCATCCTAGGGGTCCACCTCTTCAGTCCTTTTGCCATGCCGGAGTGATTGACTTTCCTGAAACATACTTGATGAAAGCATTAGTCCAACCACAAAGTATGTTGTCATTAATTACCAAAACCACCTAGGGAGCAAATGTGCTTTGACCGAGTATTCTGCGTGTGCAAAACTGGCTTGCACTCGTTGTATGTGAATGTAGAGGCTATCACACCCTATCATCATGTGGTGTCTCAGCACGAAGAACTGTCACAACGGTGCATACTCAGGGAGAACACTTATACCTTGAAATTTAGGAAGGGATCATCTTATAATGCTACCACCGTACTAAGCAAAATAAGATGCATAAAGGATAAACATCACATGCAATCAATATAAGTGATATGATATGGCCATCATCATCTTCTGCCTTTGATCTCCATCTTCAAAGCACCGTCATGATCACCATCATCACCGGCTTGACACCTTGATCTCCATCGAAGCATCGTTGTCATCTCGCCAACTATTGCTTCTACGACTATCACTACTGCTTAGTGATAAAGTAAACCAATTACATGGCGATTGCATTTCATACAATAAAGTGACAACCATATGGCTCCTGCCAGTTGCCGATAACTGTTACAAAACATGATCATCTCATACAACAATTTATATATCATCACGTTTTGACCATATCACATCACAACATGCCCTGCAAAAACAGGTTAGACGTCCTCTACTTTGTTGTTGCAAGTTTTACGTGGCTGCTACGGGCTTAGCAAGAACCGTTCTTACCTACGCATCAAAACCACAACGATTTTTCGTCAGGTGTGCTGTTTAACCTTCAACAAGGACCGGGCGTAGCCACACTCGATTCAACTAAAGTTGGAGAAACAGATAATCACTAGCCAGTGATGACCCACAAGTGTAGGGGGTCTATCTAATCCTTTCGATAAGTAAGAGTGTCGAACCCAACAAGGAGCAGAAGGAAATGATAAGCGGTTTTCAGTAAGGTTTTCTCTACAAGCACTGAAATTGTAGGTGATAGATAGTTTTGTGATAAGATAAATAGTAACGAGTAACAAGTAAATAAAGTAAATAAAGTGTAGCAAGGTGGCCCAATCCTTTATGTAGCAAAGGATAAGCCTGGACAATTTCTTATAATGAGAAAAGAGCTCCCGAGGACACATGGGAATTATCGTCAAGCTAGTTTTCATCACGCTCATCTGATTCGCATTCGGTACTTTGATAATTTGATATGTGGGTGGACCGTTGCTTGGGTACTGCCCTTACTTGGACAAGCATCCCACTTATGATTAACCCCTATTGCAAGCGTCCGCAACTACAAAAGAAGTATTAAGGTAAACCTAACCACATCATTAAACATATGGATCCAAATCAGCCCCTAACGGCAACGATAAACTAGGGTTTAAGCTTCATCACTCTAGCAACCCATCATCTACTTATTACTTCCCATGCCTTCCTCTAGGCCCAAATAATGGTGAAGTGTCATGTAGTCGACGCTCACATAACACCACTAGAGGAAAAGACAACATACATCTCATCAAAATATCGAATCTAATACCAAATTCACATGACTACTAATAGCAAGACTTCACCCATGTCCTCAGGAACAAACGTAACTACTCACAAAGCATATTCATGTTCATAATCAGAGGAGTAATAATATGCATAAAGGATCTGAACATATGATCTTCCACCTAGTAAACCAATTAGCATCAACTACAAGGAGTAATCAACACTACTAGCAACCCACAGGTACCAATTTGTGGTTTGGATACAAGATTGGATACAAGAGATGAACTAGGGTTTTGAGAGGAGATGGTGCTGGTGAAGATGTTTATGGAGATTGACCCCCTCCCGATGAGAGGATCGTTGGTGATGACGTTGGTGATGACTTCTCCCTCCCGGAGGGAAGTGTCCCTGGCAGAACAACTCCGCCAGAGCCCTAGATTGGTTCCGCCAAGGTTCCGCCTCGTGGCGGCGGAGTCTCGTCCCGTAAGCTTGCCCATGATTTTTTTCCATGGTAAAAGCCCTCATATAGAAGAAGATGGACACCGGGGGGCCACCAGGGGGCCCAAGAGACAGGGGGCGCGCCCAGTAGGGGTGGGCGCGCCCCCACCCTCCTCGCCAGGGTGTGGGCCCCCTGATGTATTTCTTCCGCTCAATAATTCTTATTAATTCCACAAACAGGTTTCGTGGAGTTTCAGATTTTGGAGCAAAGCGTAATAGGTTTCAATGTTTGCTCCTTTTCACCTGAATTCCAAATTGCCAAGATTCCCCTCTTCATGATAAACCTTGTAAAATAAGAGAGAATAGCCATAAGTATTGTGATATAATGTGTAATAACAGCCCATAATGCAATAAATATTGATATAAAAGCATGATGCAAAATGGACGTATCAACTCCCCCAAGCTTAGACCTCGCTTGTCCTAAGCGGAAGCCGATATCGAAAAATATGTCCACATGTTTAGAGATAGAGGATAAAAATAAAATACGGACATGAGGGCATCATGATCATTCTTGTAACAACAACATATATAGATTTTATCATATGATTTCTTATACTCAAGTAACAATCAATTCACAATGTCAAGTATGGTTCAGCAACTTCATTGAGAACTAACAAACTATAATCTCAGTCATTGAAGCAATCACAATTTATCATAACATCAGAAAGAGTCAACAATAGAGCTTTTCAGCAAATCCACATACTCAACTATCAAGTAGTCTTCTACAATTGCTAACACTCACACAATACTTGTGGTTATGGAGTTTCAGCCGGACACTGAGAAGGATAGGGGCTTATTGTGTTGCCTCCCAACGTATTCACCTTTAGGTGATGTCAACAATAATAGTCCATGCCAACTTACATCCAATTGGATATATATATATATATATATATATATATATATATATATATATCATGATCTTTCAAACATGAAGAGCTTGCCAAAGGATAAAATGAAAAAGGGAAAGGTGAGGATCACCTTGACTCAAGCATAAAGTAAAAACATAAAGTAAAAGATAGGACCTTCGCAGCGGGAAGCAGAGGTTGTCATGTGCGTTTAGGGTTGGGTGCACAAAATCTTAATGCAGAAGAATGTCACTTTATATTGCCCCTTGTATGTGGACCTTTATTATGCAGTCCGTCGCTTTTATTACTTCCACAACAAGATCGTATAAAGCTTATTTTCTCTGCACTAATAAGTCATACATATTTAGATAGCAATTTTTATTGTCTGCAACATGACAGCTTACTTGAAGGATCTTACTCAATCTATAGGTAGGTATGGTGGACTCTCATGGCAAAACTAGGTTTAAGGATATTTGGAAGCACAAGTAGTATCTCTACTTGGTGCAAGGAATTTGGCTAGCATGAGGGGGAAAGGCAAGCTCAACATGTTTGGAAGGTCAATGACAATATACTTTAACTGAGATGTGCGAAAACATAAACCATTACATTGTCTTCCTTGTCCAACGTCAACTCTTTTGGCATGTCATACTTAATGAGTGCTCCCAATCATAAAAGATGTCCAAGATAATATATTTGTATGTGAACCTCTCTTTCCTTATCACTTCCTATTAATTGCAATGATGACCAAAACTACGTTTATCAACTCTCAACAACTTTTATGTCTCATACTTTCTATGTGTGAAGTCATCACTAACCATAAGATCAATATGAACTCTTCTATTCTTTCTACTTTCTCAAGATCATAGCAACATAGCAAAGCCCTTGACTCAACACTAATCTTTATTATAGATAGCTCACGGACTCAATTACATAAAGAGATCACAAAGCAAAACTCAAAACTACTTGATATCAAAACTTCAATCTACTAGATCAAAATACTACTAAAAGGATCGAACTAAATAAAACGGTAAAGATAGGAGTGTGATGGTGATACGATACCAGGGCACCTCCCCCAAGCTTGGCAGTTGCCAAGGGGAGTGCCCATACCCATGTGATTATGTTCTCAGAGGTGATGGAGGTGGTGATGATGACGGTGGATAATCGCACATCGAGCGTAGAAGCTCCTCCAATTTACGGATAATGCCCTTGAGTCCGGCGATATGATCCTTCAACAAAATATTCTCCTGTGTGAGGTACTTGTTCTGTATGCGAGCTAACTCAATCATCTTGAGAGCTTCAATCTCTGTTGGAGTAAAGAGGTTAGGTAAAGTTGAGGGATGTCTTCTTCTTTCACCACCGGAGCTTGAACCTCCATGGCCTTCTTGATCCCTTCATCCTTGTTGATCTCTTCCGGTCCTTCTCTTTTCAGCTCTATCTTCAATAGCCAAGCATCCTTGTCTTGGTTGTTGGAGGAGGGTGAAGTCATGGTGCTCTAGATCTGCAACGGAAACAGCTCGAAACTCAAAACAGAGGATATTTGTGTGGTACGGTGGTCAAAACCTTCGGGAGTTTATATAATGAATTTTTACCGACCAAAATACGTAACGTGCAAGAAAACGGAGTCCGGGGGGTACACGGGGTGTCCACGAGAGAGGGGGTGCGCCCAGTAAGGGTGGGCGCGCCCTCCACTCTCGTGGGGGCCTCGTGTCCCTTTTGGACTACTTTCTTCCTAAAATTCTTAAATATTCCAAAACTGGTAAAAATTGCCATTAGAGTTGTTTTGGAGTCGGTTTACTTACCGTACCACATACCTATTCCTTTTCTGAGTCTGGAACGTTCTGGAAAATGTCCCTTATGTATTCCTCCGGGCTTACGGTTTCAATAATATTAGTTTCAACATTGATAGGATTACCTGAAATATAATGTTTAATTCTTTGACTGTCTACCACCCTCGGACTTGTGCCTTCAAAGTTGTTGATTTTTATGGCACCAGAACGATAGACCTCCTCGATAACGTAGGGACCTTCCCATTTAGAGAGAAGTTTTCCTGCAAAGAATCTTAAACGAGAGTTGAATAATAACACATAATCTCCTACGTTAAACTCACGCTTTTGTATCCTTTTGTCATGCCAGTGTTTGACTTCTTCTTTGAATAACTTGGCATTCTCATATGCTTGGGTTCTCCATTCATCGAGTGAGCTAATGTCAAACAACCTCTTCTCACTGGCAAGTTTGAAGTCATAGTTGAGCTCCTTAATAGCCCAATATGCTTTATGTTCAAGGTCAAGAGGTAAGTGACAAGCTTTTCCATAAACCATCTTATATGGAGACATACCCATAGGATTTTTGTATGCAGTTCTATAGGCCCATAATGCATCGTCAAGTTTTTTGGACCAATTCTTTCTAGATCTATTCACAGTCTTTTCCAAAATTAATTTGAGCTCTCTATTGCTCAACTCTACTTGACCACTAGACTGCGGATGATAAGGAGATGCGATTCTATGATTAACATCATACTTAGCAAGCATCTTACGGAAAGCACCATGAATAAAATGTGAACCACCATCAGTCATAAGATATCTAGGGACTCCAAACTTCGGAAAATAACTTCCTTAAGCATTTTAATAGAAGTGTTATGATCAGCACTACTAGTTGGAATAGCTTCTACCCACTTAGTAACGTAATCAACAGCAACTAAAATATGTGTATAACCATTAGAGGCAGGAAAAGGTCCCATGTAATCAAAGCCCCAAAGATCAAACGGTTCAATAACGAGAGAATAATTCATAGGCATTCCTTGACGTCTACTAACATTACCAATTCTTTGGCATTCATCACAAGATAAGACAAACTTACGAGCATCTTTGAAGAGAGTATGCCAATAAAAACCAGATTGTAGTACCTTGTGTGCAGTTCTATCTCCAGCGTGGTGTCCTCCATAAGATTCAGAGTGACACTTATGTAGGATCTGCTCTGCTCATGCTCGTGCACACAACGCCTAATAACACCATCTACTCCTTCTTTATAAAGGTGTGGGTCATCCCAAAAGTAATGTCTTAAATCATAAAAGAACCTTTTCTTTTGCTGGTATGTGAAACTAGGAGGTATAAATTTAGCAACAATATAATTAGCATAATCAGCATACCAAGGAGCAGTACGAGAAGCATTAACGACTGCTAATTGTTCATCAGGAAAGCTATCATCAATAGGCAGTGAGTCATCAAGAACATTCTCTAACCTAGACAAGTTGTTCCAGAACGGGTTCTCAGCTCCCTTTCTTCAATAATATGCAAATCAAATTCTTGGAGCAAGAGAACCCATCTAATGAGTCTAGGCTTAGCATCTTTCTTTTCCATAAGATATTTAATAGCAGCATGATCAATGTGAATAGTAACTTTGGAATCAGCAATATAAGGTCTAAACTTATCACATGCAAACACAACTGCTAAGAACTCTTTTTAAGTAGTAGCATAATTTCTCCGGGCAGTATCAAGAGTCTTACTAGCATACTGGATAACATTCAATTTCTTATCAACTCTTTGCCCTAGAACAGCATAATCACTAACATCACACATAATTTCAAAAGGTAAATTCCAATTAGGTGGCTGAACAATAGGTGCAGTGATCAAAGCTTTCTTAAGTATTTCAAATGCTTCTACACAATCATCATCAAAGACAAAACGAATATCTTTTTGCAATAAATTAGTCAAAGGCCTAGAGATTTTAGAAAAGTCCTTAATGAACCTCCTATAAAAACCGGCATGGCCAAGGAAACTTCTTATACCTTTTATGTCCTTGGGACATGGCATCTTTTCAATAGCATCAACTTTGGCTTTGTCAACTTCAATACCTCTCTCGGAAATCTTATGTCCCAAGACAATGCCTTCATTAACCATAAAGTGACACTTTTCCCAATTCAGGACGAGACTAGTGTCTTCGCATCCCTGCAAAACTCGATCAAGGTTGCTCAAACACTCGTCAAAAGAGGATCCATAAACGGAGAAGTCGTCCATGAATACCTCACAAATATTTTCACAAAAATAAGAGAATATAGCCATCATGCATCTTTGAAAGGTAGCAGGTGCATTACATAACCCAAAAGGCATACGTCTATAAGCAAAAGTACCAAAAGGGCAAGTAAAAGTGGTTTTAGATTGATCCTTCGCTGACACAGGTATTTGAGAGAAACCAGAATAACCATCTAGAAAGCAGAAATGTGTGTGTTTGGATAGTCTTTCTAGTATTTGATCAATAAAAGGTAAAGGGTAATGATCTTTCTTAGTAGCTTTATTTAACTTACGGAAATCAATTACCATCCTATAACCTGTAATAATTCTTTGCGGGATCAATTCATCTTTATCATTAGGAACAACGACAATACCTCCCTTTTTAGGAACACAGTGGACAGGGTTTACCCATTCACTATCAGCAACGGGATAAATTATACCTGCCTCAAGGAGCTTTAGTATCTCCTTTCTTAACACTTCTTTCATCTTGGGATTCAGTCGTCGTTGAGGATCTCTAACTGGTTTAGCATCAGCCTCCAAATTAATTTTGTGTTGATATAACGTGGGACTAATGCCCTTAAGATCATCCTGAGTATATCCAATAGCAGCGCGGTGCTTCTTCAGAGTTTTCAATAATCTTTCTTCTTCTTGCTCTGAAAGGTTAGCACTAATAATAACAGGATATATTTTCTTTTCATCAAGATAAGCATACTTAAGATTATAAGGTAATGGTTTGAGTTCAAACACGGGATCACCCTTGGGTGGAGGGGGTTCCCCAAGAATTTCAACGGGAAGGTTGTGTTTCAGCATAGGTTCCTGTTTAAGGAACACTTCATCTATTTCCCTTCTTTCCTTCATAAACATTTCGTTTTCATGGTTTAGCAAATATTGTCCTGACGGATCAGTACGAGGCACGACAATGGAAGCAAGACCAATAATCTCATCCTTACTAGGTGATTCTCTATCATGAGGTTGTCTACAAAACTTAGCAAAATTAAACTCATGAGACATACCCTCTGAGCCAATTGTAACAGTATCCTTTTCACAATCAATCTTAGCACTAGATGTATTCAAGAAGGGTCTGCCAAAAATAATGGGACAAAATCATCTTGTGGGGAACCAAGAACAAGAAAATCAGCAGGGTATTTAACCTTCCCACACAAGACTTCAACATCTCTAACTATCCCAACTGGTTTAATGGTATCCCTATTAGCAAGCTTAATAGTAACATCAATGTCTTCTAATTCAATGGGTGCAATATCATGCATAATTTCTTTATATAAGTCATAAGGTATTGCACTAGCACTAGCACCCATATCACATAAGCCATGATAACAATGATCTCCTATTTTAACAGAAATAACAGGCATGCCTATGACAGGTCTATGTATCTTAGTATCTGGTCTAGTAATATTAGCAGTCTCACCACAGAAATAAATAACATGCCCATCTAAATCATCATCTAAGAGAGCTTTAACCATATCAATACTAGGTTCAACTTTGATTTGCTCAGGAGGTGTATAAGTCCTAGTATTACTCTTACGAACAACAGTCGAAGTTTTAGCATGATCCTTTATCCTAACAGGAAAAGGAGGTTTCTCAACATAAGTAGTAGGAACAATAGGATCACTATAGGTGACAGTCTTTTCTTCAACTGTAATAGGTGCAACTACTTTCACTTCAACGGTAGGATTATATTTAAACCATTTCTCCTTAGGGAGATCAACGTGAGTAGCAAAAGATTCACAGAAAGAAGCTACTATCTCAGAGTCAAGTCCATACTTAGTGCTAAATCCACGAAAAGCATCGGTATCCATAAAAGATTTAACACAATCGAACTTAGGTGTCATACCTGACTCCTTACCATCGTCGGAACCCCAATCTTCAGAGTTGCGTTTAATTCTTTCCAATAAGTCCCACTTGAAATCAATAGTCTTCAGCATAAAAGAACCAGCACAGGAAGTATCGAGCAGGTTGCGATCATCAAGAGAAAGCCAAGCATAAAAATTTTGAATAATCATTTCCGGGAGAGCTCATGGTTGGGGCATGAATATAACATTGACTTAAGCCTCCCCCAAGCTTGAGCGATGCTTTCTCCTTCGCGAGGCCAGAAATTATATATGTAATTACGATCACGATGAACAAGATGCATAGGATAGAACTTCCGTGAAATTCCAACTTCAATCGCTTATAATTCCAAGATCTCGTATCATCACATAGCCTATACCATGTCAATGCATCTCCTTCAAAGATAAAGGAAGACCTTCCTTTGACAACATCATCGGGAATACCGCAAGCTTAAATAATCCACAAATTTCATCCACAAAGATAAGGTGTAAATCGGGATGCAATGTTCCATCTCCTGCAAATGGATTAGCTAGCAGTTTTTCTATCATACCCGAAGGAATCTCAAAGTAAATATTTTCAAAAAGTTTAGTAGGCTGAGGGGCAACTCTCTGCTCTTATGGTCGGGGTGAAGATACCCCGAACAAGCCCCTCAAAGGATTAGTTTCCATAGTGACAAGTAACAGAAAATTTCAGCACACTATATAAATGTTTCCTTACCAAGTTCCACTCACCAAAAGCGCTACACTCCCCGGCAACGGCACCAGAAAAGAGTCTTGATGACCCACAAGTGTAGGGGATCTATCATAGTCCTTTTGATAAGTAAGAGTGTCGAACCCAACGAGGAGCAGAAGGAAATGATAAGCGGTTTTCAAGAAGGTTTTCTCTGCAAGCATCAAATTGTAGGTGATAGATAGTTTTGTGATAAGATAAATAGTAACGAGTAACAAGTAAATAAAGTAAATAAAGTGCAGCAAGGTGGCCCAATCCTTTATGTAGTAAAGGATAAGCCTGGACAATTTCTTATAATGAGAAAAGAGCTCCCGAGGACACATGGGAATTATCGTCAAGCTAGTTTTCATCACGCTCATGTGATTCGCGTTCTGTACTTTGATAATTTGATATGTGGGTGGACCGGTGCTTGGGTACTGCCCTTACTTGGACAAGCATACCACTTATGATTAACCCCTATTGCAAGCATCCGCAACTAAAAAAGAAGTATTAAGGTAAACCTAACCACAACATTAAACATATGGATCCAAATCAGCCCCTAACGAAGCAACACATAAACTAGGGTTTAAACTTCTGTCACTCTAGCAACCCATCATCTACTTATTACTTCCCCATGCCTTCCTCTAGGCCCAAATAATGGTGAAGTGTCATGTAGTCGACGTTCACATAACACCACTAGAGGAAAAGACAACATGCATCTCATCAAAATATCGAACGAATACCAAATTCACATGACTACTAATAGCAAGACTTCGCCCATGTCCTCAGGAACAAACGTAACTAGTCACAAAGCATATTCATGTTCATAATCAGAGGATTAATAATATGCATAAAGGATCTGAACATATGATCTTCCACCAAGTAAATCAATTAGCATCAACTGCAAGGAGTAATCAACACTACTAGCAACCCACAGGTACTAATTTGTGGTTTGGATACAAGATTCGATACAAGAGATGAACTAGGGTTTTGAGAGGAGATGGTGCTGGTGAAGATGTTGATGGAGATTGACCCCCTCCCGATGAGAGGATCGTTGGTGATGATGTTGGTGATGACGTTGGTGATGATTTCCCCCTCCCAGAGGGAAGTGTCCCTGGCAGAACAGCTCCGCCAGAGCCCTAGATTGGTTCCGCCAAGGTTTCACCTCGTGGCGGCGGAGTCTCGTCCCGTAAGCTTGCCCACGATTTTTTCCATGGTAAAAGCCCTCATATAGCAGAAGATGGACACCGGGGGGCCACCAGGGGGCCCAGGAGATAGGGGGCGCGCCCAGTAGGGGTGGGCGTGCCCCCCACCCTCCTCGCCAGGGTGTGGGCCCCCTGATGTATTTCTTCCGCTCAATAATTCTTATTAATTCCAAAAACAGGTTTCGTGGATTTCAAGATTTTTGGAGCAGTGCAGAATAGGTTTCCAATGTTTGCTCCTTTTTCACCCAGAATTCCAGCTGCCGGCATTCCCCCTCTTCATGATAAACCTTGTAAAATAAGAGAGAATAGCCATAAGTATTGAGATATAATGTGTAATAACAGCCCATAATGCAATAAATATTGATATAAAAGCCTGATGCAAAATGGACGTATCAGCCACCTGTGTGCGAAGCATGTCGGTAGAACCAGTCTCGCGTAAGCGTACGCGTAATGTCGGTCTGAGCCGCTTCATCCAACAATACCGCCGAATCAAAGTATGACATGCTGGTAAGCAGTATGACTATTATCACCCACAACTCTTTGTGTTCTACTCGTGCATATAACATCTACGCAAAGACCTGGCTTTGATGCCACTGTTGGGGAACACGGTAATTTCAAAAAAAAAATCTACGATCACACAAGATCTATCTAGGTGATGCATAGCAAAGAGAGGAGAGAGTGTGTCCACATACCATTGTATACCGAAAGCGGAAGCGTTTCAATAACGCGGTTGATGTAGTCGAACGTCTTCGCGATCCAACCGATCGAAGTACCGAACGTACGACACCTCCGCGTTCAGCACACGTTCAGCTTGATGACGTCCCTCGTGCTCTTGATCCAGTTGAGGACGAGAGTGAGTTCCGTCAGCACAACGGCATGGTGACGGTGATGATGATGCTACCGGCACAGAGCTTCGCCTAAGCTCTACGATGGTATGATCGAGGTGTGTAACTGTGGAGGGGGCACCGCACACGGTTGGGAGAGAAACTTGTGTGTCTGTGGGGTGCCCCTTGCCTCCGTATATAAAGAGGGAGGGAGAGAGGCCGGCCCCCTAGGGGCACGCCAAGTGTATGAAGTCCTACTAGGACTTCCAAGTCCTAGTAGGAATCCTTTCCCTTTTAGGAGTAGGAGAGAAGGAAGGAGAGAGGGAGTAGGAAAGGGCAAGGGTGGCGCCGCCCCCTTCCCCTAGTCCAATTCGGACCCATGGGGCGGGCACCACCTCCCCTTGGCCTCCCTCATCTATTTCCTGTATGGCCTAATAAGGCCCGTTACTTCTCCCGGTGAATTCCCGTAACTCCCCGGTACTCCGAAAAATACCCGAATCACTCTGAACCTTTCCGATGTCCGAATATAGCCTTCCAATATATCGATCTTCACGTCTTGACCATTTCAAGACTCCACGTCACGTCTATGATCTCATCCGGGACTCCGAACAAACATCAGTCATCAAAACACATAACTCATAATACAAATTGTGATCGAATGTTAAGCGTGCGGACCCTACGGGTTCGAGAACTATGTAGACATGATCGAGACACATCTCCGATAAATAACCAATAGCGGAACTTGGATGCTCATATTGGCTTCTACATATTCTACGAAGATCTTTATCGGTCAAACCGCATAACAACATACATTGTTCCCTTTGTCATCGGTATGTTACTCGCCCGTGATTCGATCGTCGGTATCATCATACCTAGTTTAATCTCGCTATCGACAAGTTTCTTTAATTGTTCCATAATACTTCATCTCGCAACTAACTCATTAGTCACATTGCTTCCAAGGCTTATAGTGATGAACATTCCCGAGAGGGCCCAGAGATACCTCTCCGAAACACAGAGTGACAAATCCTAATCTCGATCTATGCCAACCCAACAAACACCTTCGGAGACACCTGTAGAGCATATTTATGATCACCCATTTACGTTGTGACGTTTGATAGCACACGAGGTGTTCCTCCGGTATTCGGGAGTTGCATAATCTCATAGTCTAAGGAACATGTATAAGTCATGAAGAAAGCAGTAGCAATGAAACTGTAACGATCATAATGCTAAGCTAACGGATGGGTCATCTCCATCACATCATTCTCCTAATAATGTGATCCCGTTCATCAAATGACAACACATGTCTATGGTTAGGAAACATAACCATCTTTGATGAACGAGCTAGTCAAGTAGAGGCATACTAGGGACAATATGTTTTGTCTATGTATTTACACATGTACTAAGTTTCCGGTTAATATAATTCTAGCATGAATAATAAACATTTATCATGATATAAGGGAATAAATAATAACTTTATTATTGCCTCTAGGGCATATTTCCTTCACCGTCATCTAGTCCCGGCTGTGAGTCGGGAGACGTTGTTGCCGGAAAAAACCGAGCCAACGACAGGCGATGGCGGAGTTCTGCGCCGTTACCTTTATGAAGGCATCGTCGAGTAACTACTGTCAATCCACTCGTGTTGCTCCGAGGAAAACCCTAGGACCTGGTGATCCAGATCGAACGATGGCGGCACTACGATGTCATTTCTCTCTTGGGAGTATCGTTTGTGGACTAGCGCTGGAAGGCAGAGGCAGGAGGCGGAGTGACTTCGTCTTGAACGGAGCTTCGGTGGACAAGTCAAGTCATGCCTGGCCGACAGGTGTTACACTTTCTCATGCTTGGTCGGCAGGTACTACGCACGACAGATCTTCCAGAGTCTCCATATCGGGATGGACGAGCGGGTGGCATCGTTGGGCGCCGTGGTGGCGTCGACGGTTGGTCGGTCTGGCAAGGATGATGCGGATCTCTCTCCTGAAGATGGGATAGCGGTTCGATGATGATGATGGCTTCTAAAATGTGTGCATGTGGTGTACGCTAGGTCTACCGCATCGGTTGTTGGTTTCGCTACGTTGTATTGATGGATCGGCGACGACATCGGTTTTAGATATGAGGAGTGAAAGCACTCCACTTTATCAAGTTTGTTGGTGTGAGTGATAGCTTCGGGTGGCTTGATATGTATGTTTTTGTCAGACCTTCGTGGAATAATTAATAAAGATGGCCGGATGGCCGGGGGTTTAACCTTCTTTCTTTTTAAAGTTCTCCTGAGGCTTACACACCTATCCCAAGCAACAAGGGCAGGGCCTTTGTTGTCTTGTCCAAAATTTCTGTGGAGGAAATGTGTAAGGTATCTACGTACTCTCTTCGTTTCTAAATATTTGTCTTTCCAGAGATTTCAACAAGTGACTACATATGAACCAAAATGAGTGAATAGTCCATTTGAATGTGATAGTCCATTTGAATCTAAAAAAGACAAATATTTAGGAACAAAGGGAGTATTATCTAGTGGTTCAACCATCAAACAGAATGAACGGCCAATTTGAACAAGTGCCACTAATTGATTGAGTATCTGGAAATATGGATGCCCCAAACCACATGCCAAGCCATCCACGTATATGTGACTAAAACTTGAAATGATGCGTGTGCTAATTGGTGGTGCATGAAAAGGAGATTGATTGAGACAATATGCCCCAGTTGAAAAGGACAATAATGCTAAGTACCATAGTAAAATCCGAGTTGCCGGCGAATTCTCGGAACCAGGGTACATACGTCTGATCCCCTTCTTAATTTAGCAAAAAATCACTTATATAAGTTGTAAAAAAAAGTGAAACCTGTCTAGAAAGGGGGAAGAACCCACCTTTGTAAATTATGATTAAAAATGTGACCATTTTTTAGCTACGTAAAATGCACAAAAATACTAATTGTACATATTATACAATACAAAAGCTATATATCTTATTGCAAAAATAAGAAATACACCTTATGGCTTTCAATAACTTGTAAATGATCCTTTCTTACACCAAATTTGCATGAATATGTTTCTACCTATTCTCCACAAGTCTTTTCAAACTCAAAAGAGGTTTTCCCAAATTCTAAAAATAAAGTAATATAAACTGAGATTCATTTAATTTTCCCTTAATTATACATGATTTTGTTTCTTTTCCTGTTTACACCTTTGATGACAATAATAATTTTTTTTGTTTTCATTTTACATCGAAAAGAAAGGTCAAAACCTCTTTGGCTCTGCATTCTCAGAATCACACATTCATTAATTTCACTAAATTAAAAATAGATGCAAGCATTGAGGCCAAGCATCTACCAATAAGCATAGTACATATCGTGTACACCATTGGGAGAATGGCACAAAAATTAGACAAGAAAAAGACTATGAATGCATCGTTATTCTTCAGCGGCAAAGCCTTCAAGAAGGAGGTGCGTCATCGTGCAGACGTCGTCGGGTTCAACCTAGAAAGGCCAGAACAAGAATCATCATCCTAGATGTCAGATCCAACCAGTAACAACTAGAACTTTAGCAAAAGAACAACACCTTGAACAATAGACGACACAAGTAATGTTGCTGCCGGGTCCAACCAACATTTTTGTGAATTTACCATACTTCGAATGTTCTTTGTGGCAAATTAAATGGCACTTTTTTAATCTAAAAGTTCCTAACAGTAGAGAGTATCTTTGTACTGAAAATGGATGTATGTTTATTCGTATGAATGCGATTTTAATCAGGCAAACAAATACGTGGTAGTACTTACAAAATAGGAAGATATTCCCCATTTCCCCTTCATTGACGCAACGAAACATCAGTCGCTCTCATTAACTGGCACGCACAACGGCTGCTCAAGCAATTGCTTCATGGCCATATAACTTTCCGAAACGTTGCACCTTTCAGCCTTTGCTCATATTCCATTTTTCTTTTCTCCTTTATGGATCGATGTTTTAGTTCCAGAAGCTTCATCAACCTGCCTGTAATACATAACTCATTTTGTTGTGCGTGTACACACACTATTGCATTTCTAGAAACATCGGTTACAATGCAGATGTACATATGCATACATTTACACTACCAGACACACTCACGCATTCGATTGAAATTGCAAGATTGATGAAGTCACCATAAACGCCACGCGAAATATCGTCTCTCACTGAAAAAATAATCCGCATTAATGAGGCAACAAAGAGTCAAACTTAAAATTTGATCGTGGTGGACCGAGGGTACCACCATCCTCCTAACCATCTACTCCCTCCGTTCCTAAATATAAGTCTTTGTAGATGTTTCACTATGGACTACATACAGAGCAAAATGAATGAACATATACTCTAAAATGCATCTACATACATCCCTATGTGGTCCATAGTGGAATCCCTACAAAGACTTATATTTAGGAACGGAGGGAGTAACTATTGTTGGTTCACATGCTTTTCGATAACTTCTAACTACTTGATAACATATTTTGATTTATGTAATAGTTATATCAATGACATTTTCAATTAGTTAGCTATCTTTAATGCACATTGCACAAGAATTTTGTTGCTATACAAAAGAAATTGGAGTGCCAGTTGGAAATCCGTTGCATTCCAAAACCCTAGATTATATGTGCGGCGCCAATCCAAGTTTTTCATGCAAAAAAAATGTAAAATGGAGGAGCAGGTATTTATGGCGTGATTTGCAACGTGATCCAGTTTAGAATGCAGTCATCCTACTCAATCCATTTGAGATGAAACCCCTTTCAACCCGAAGTGAACGAATGTATCTAAATTTTGAGTGAAACACTTCCTATCAGTAGTCCGATAGGAACCAATCATCAAACGTTTTGTGCACCATTGCTTCTTCGTACTTAGTCCCACGGCCTAGACATCCGAGTGAAATCCCTCGTCCCGTTGTAACCTTTTTGCTTTTCTTGCAGCCAAATCCCACTAGTTCCTCTTGCCGTTTTCTCTTCCCCAACTAATTCTCAGCCATGTTCATCTCTCTCACCCTTACTACCCTCCTCCTCACCATGCTCGCAGTCCACCTGTGTCGCCCATGTTCCCTCCAACAGTGCCGCTTGGATCCTATCCACCGCATCATGCGATTGCAACCCACATCACCATCAAGCTCTCCATGCATTACTCCGCCTAGATTTGACCCCCTCCACTGCACTCCTCCTCCTCAATGCGGCTCCGATACCAACGACTGTGCCTCCCCGACATTCTCCAGAGCTCCACCTCCAACATGGCATATCGTCTTCAGCAGTGCTACTGTAACGCTGTCGCCGATGTAGGTAGTGGTGGTGTATTTCACTAGCAGGTGGTAGCCTGGTAGGCACCCTAACCACCGGGAAGGCACAAGAGAAATAAATAGCTAAGTCAGATGCCGGGCAATTAGAATTGGGTTTACAGTTATTTCAAATTCTTGAATTCTAGATACAATTCATGGTAGGCTGAAAAGGTTCTAGAGTTTGATTTCGTTGTAGTTTGTTAAGACTTTATTCTCTCAAAAAGGGTGTTATATATACGAAATCAAACTCTAGTAGTAATTGTGTCGTGCAATGCATGATATATTATAAAAGATAATATTAACATTACACGTTGATACCCCTATATAACATTACACGTTAATATTAAAAAAGATAACAAATCAACATGTGGTTGGATGGTTAGAGGGACAGTGGTATCCCCAGCCCACCAGTGTTCAAGTCCTGGTGCTCGCATTATTCCTCGATTTATTTCAGGATTTCCGGCGATGCGATTTCAGTAGGAGGAGACGTTCATTCCTTCTCTCGAAGGTGTTCATAGGGGTAGGGTGTGCGTGTGTGCATTCATAGGAGTGAGTGTATGCGTGTGTATATGAGCGCCTGCGTCTGTACTGTGTTCAAAAGAATATTTAGGAACGGAGGGAGTATATTGGAAAAAAATATTAATTACATTGCATGTTAATATTAGGAAACATACTGATTGCACGTTGATATTAGGTAGATATAATTGCATGTTTAGCACCAAAGTTTATATTAAGGATGATTTTAGCGACATTGCTAAATATGTTTAGCCCTAAACACCGGAGCAACATAGATCCTTGGATAGACGTGTTTGAACGGTGAAATGTATTGGATCTCGGCAACTCGCTCTTTTCATATTAGTATAAGTACATATATAAATATAGAGTATAGCTATAGATTAAGCCTTGAGTGGTCTTTAATTAGTTGTCAGTTCTCCCGCAAAAATAAATAAATAAATAGTTGTCAGTTTATTTTGTTTGATTGATGTGTTGCGTTTCGTTTCATTTCATCATAAGGAAAAAAAAATTGTACATACGGCTTGTCCACGCATATATATTGCTCTAGTACGTGGGATGTTGTTGCCATCTTTCCAAACCCACCTCATTCCCCGAGCGAAAACCTCCAAGCCGCCAAAGGCGATGGCTGCGTCCGCCCCTCTCGCCGGGGTCGCGCTCCTCCTGCTCCTCCTCCATGCCACCCACCATGCCGCCCATGGAGGAGCCGTGGCCGGGCTTGCTGGCACGGGCGGAGCGAGGATGACATCATCGGAGGGGTACGCGCCGGTGCAGACCGTGGTGTACCGGTCGGCGGCGTCGGAGGCGTCGGCGGCGTTCGAGCCGTTTCAGCTGTGCATGGGGTGCCGGTGCTGCCCGGCGGGGAACAACGGCTCGTCGTGCGTGGACACGCAGTGCTGCTACGGCATCAACTGCAACCTCCCCGGCAAGCCGTTCGGGACCTGCGCCTTCACCCCACGCACCTGCGGCTGCGGCGCCAACAACTGCACGGCTGCACCCGGCCCGCCTGCGAGCTAGAGTAGATTATAGCAGGATCCGATTGATTTTGATGAATCCGTTCGATCCACTTACGAGTTTGCATCGCCGGATCGATGCATATACTTACGGCAGACTAGCTGATTATTATTTGATTAATAATCAAAATCTCTCGTTTTCTTTCACAACTATCGCTCGTTCTCATGCGTTCATCTTTCAAGTTGTTCGGCCGATCATCGCTGTTGACATGTGACTGAAAGTATGATGGTAACATCGATCAGCTGTTACACTTTTCTCTGTCAAATCGGTTCCTGGAACAATTAATCAGTCGTACTGGCTACGTGTGTTTAATATAACCCCGTGCTTTGAAGAAACTGCTGAATTAAAGCTCAGCGCTGACGTTTTGTGTCTCCGGGGAATGAACGCCGGTCTTATTGATTAAGATGATTATGGGTGCGCAGTTTTTCTTATATGGACACGAATGAGAGAGTAGTATATCTTACGGCACAACATCGGTCATCGGCGGCTGCTGTGCTGACTCTTGGTCTTGGAAGATAATGAGTAGCAGCAGCACCACCACACTACCTAACCTTGTGAAAGCTATGTACGTTAGTTTTGGTTTGAGGTCCTCGATCGGTCGTGCTGGTTTTGCTAATGGAGATTTGGGCTGATTTAGCAAGTTATAACAGATCGTCCGTCGACCAAACGCACGTGAGCGTGAGTGCACTCGATAGACCAGCACGCGGAAATCGATGTTACCTGCCCTGCCGGCCCGCAAAGGATAGATACTCTTGTCTGTCAGATGAGATGTAGCAGCTCGCCCTAGAAAAAAAATTAGTTATTACAGTACTGAAACCTCTGTCAGAGTCAGAGCCCGACACGACAAAGCAGTAGCATCAAAGTGAGTCTGAAACTACTCTACGAGATACTATCAGGAGGAGGTAGCTTTGTCTGACGGCCACACGCACACGCTGTTTTCTGTCGAGACTAGACTAGAGGAGAGGTCAGGCAGTTCAGTTCAGCCTTGGTCTGACTGAAGATGGAGGGCCAGCCAAGCCAGACAGTGTTGAGCAGACAAGTGGTTCGGGATGCGATGCGATGCGATGCTGGAGGGAGGCCGGGGACACGTACGTTGGTCGGGGGGCGCGGGCATCGTCGGGCGCGGCGTGTCCGCCCGACGGTGGGCCGACGGCGCCCTCGCGCCGGGGGAACCATGCGCACGGAGGGATAGCGGACAGGGAAGGTTGCGATCGTTGGAGAGATCGATCGGCATGCGCGCGTGTGCCCATCAACTCTTTAATTAGGTTCCAAGCATCCCCGATGAAGGTTAGCTCCTCTCCATCATTTGCGCGATGAATATGGCGATTAACGCCGTATCGTACACGGTGAATTAGACCTTTCATGGGGGCAGTATCAACTCAAAAGAAAAATTATAGTATTGTGCACATGATACTGATATGTGATACCATCTCCACAATACATAGTATCATATCGCCGTTTCTTAAATCATTTGTAATAAATCTTAATACAAACTTGTGGTTAGAATTAGTTTTCTTGTTTGAAGTGCTATGATGTTGTACGATAATATGATTTTTTTTAAGGCTATATGATACCTTCTTTAATTGCAGTGTCACATCAGCTTTTACTTAGGAGGTAATGCATGATACTTTTACAACACTCACATCATGAGAGGCCTTGATTGAACGGAATTTATGCATTTTATGAACAGATGACCACTCAAACAAAACACTTAAACTCTCTTAAAAAGGCGAAAGCTCCGATATGGCACTCACTGCGTCAAACTGATCGAGTAACGCACATGCCGCCCGCCTGGGCCGGCCAACTCGCACAATGTAGTGCATCACTGCCTTTTACAACAACATTTCGTTATGTACAGATTTTTCGTATAGACACCGGCTAACGACTCAGACACTGTAGCAAGCAGTTTTAAGTTTTCAGTCTTTTCTAATTTATACGATAGCTGCGACAACTACTATGGATCGGTACGAGTACTGCTTTTTCAAAACAGAACACATTGAGATATTTTAAGTTCGTTTTTATTAAATGTGTGCATTTCACAAAACATCATTCCAAAAACATGAACATTTTTTCGACAGTCTTGAACAATTCCAACTTTTTTTTAAAATTTTAAATAAACATGATATTTCAATTAAGACCCTTTTTAGAAAAATTGAACGTTTTTATAAAAATCTAACTAATTTTTTATTTTTTTTATTTATAAAATACAATTTTTCTTGAATTCCAATTTTTCTAAAAATATGATTTTACACGAAATTGCAAAAATTAATTTTAAAACACAAACATTTTCAAAACACATTTTGAAAAGTAAAAATAACTTTAAAAAAAGAAAGAAACATAAAAAGCCAAAGAAAACTGATAAACAGAACAACAGACAAAAGATAAAATTGGACGTGAAACCTTGCGGCAGGTCCCAAGAGATAAATGGGTCAGCCAGTTAAAGTCGGTCCTCGCTTGCCGTATGTCATTCGGCGGTATTTGCCGCAGCGAGCGCCTATAGGAAATACCAAAAAAGGCAGCCGATTATTGAACCTAAATTTACTACCACGAATGCCACGTCTCACTTATAGCAAGACTTCCCCCTAAAAAAAACTTATAGCAAGACTGTCATCCTTTTGTTGATTTTTTTTATTTTGAGAAATATCCCTCATGCTGAAGCAGGAGCAACTAATTAGACTAGCCACAGTGGGAGTAACTTCGGGAGTAACATCGAGTCCAACTCAGCAAATTTGCTTATGTGGCAATGAGTTATTGAAGAGAGATGTGTACTACTAACTTAGCTAGTTACTGTAACATCACATGTCCCAATGCAATATGAGTCTATAATCTAATAAATGAAGTTTTGTATGTTACCACACTAATGTTACTACCACTATTGAGGTAGTAACATAGTCTAGGGATATGTGTAGGTTACTCTCCATTGTGGCTAGTCTTATTGAGCGCTCCTTCGGGAGCCTCGCAACGATCAGCGCCACTTGGCGCGCTTTCAGTCATTCGCCACGTGTCGCGCTCTGGGCGCTCCTTCCGGATTTTGTTTTTTTATTTTTTCGCACGCGTTTTTGGCTTTTTAAACATTTTTTCGTGTTTTTTTTACGTTTTGGTTTTTCATCGGTCTTCCCTAGCTTTTCGACAAAAAAAATTGAATTTTTTTTTGCGTAAAAAACATATTTTTTTCGCGAGAGTCACAGTTTTGTTTACGCGAGAGGCATGGCCGTGCCTCTTGAAAACGGAAAAAACGTGTTTTTTGTTTCTTTTTTCCTTTTGTGAGAGGCACGGTTTTGCTTCCGTGAGAGGCACAGTTGTGCTTTTGCGAGAGTCGCGGGCTACCTCTTGAAAACGAAAAAAACACGTTTTCTGTTTTTTTTAGCGAGAGGCACGGTCTTGCTTCCGCAAGAGGTACGATTGTGCTTTCGCGAGAGTCACGGCCGTGCCTACTCGGAAAAGGAAAAACAACGCATTTTCTGTTTTTTTTTTCTTTCGCGAGAGGCACGGTTTTGCTTCCGTGAGAGGCACGGGCGTGCCTCTTTCGGAAAGGGAAAAACCCATACTCCCGATTCGGTTTTTCGTCCGGTTTTTTTTCATGGAAGAAATACGACAAAACATATCAATATGGGATCTAGTTTTGAAGATCTCGACGAGAGGAATGCAACAGCGAAAGCGGTTCGAAATTTGGACGCACGGTTTAAATGATAAAACGTTTTGAATAAACGGATCTAAGAAAAAGAGAAAAAGCACATTTAGCACGCCACTTGTCGTAACCTGGGTTGGAGTGATCTCTGCAAGGAGTACTACTTAATTAGTGATTTCGTGCTGAAGCTTTCCTGCACAACCTGCGCTCACGGGCCGACCCAATAGCGTGTTGATTTTTTCGTGTATTCGTCGGTCATTCGCTGATGCGTTTGTTCGTCTCTTTTCCCTTTTTTTTGTTTTACTTTCTTTTTCTGTTTGTTCTCTTATTTCTTCTTTGGTTTTCCATTTTATAACTATACTTTGGTTCGTTTAATTTTTATTTTGTTTCTTTCATGGTTTTCATCAGGATTTTGTCTCTTTCTCATTTTCCTTCTTTCTATCCTTGATTTTTTTTGTTTCATTCTTGTTTTTTAATGGTTTTTATTTTTTTTGTTTTTAGCTGTTTCATTGTTTTTCATTCTTTTTGCACTTTCATCGGTTTGCTTTTCTTTTTTTTCTTTTTTCTTTTGATTGTTCATTTTTGTCTTTCGTTGGTTCTTTTCGTTTTCATTCTACATTTTTTGTATATGTCATTTTTTCCTAATATTTGTTAATGCTTTTTAATACAAGTTTAATACATAAGCTATATTTTTTATACGCATTTTTAACATTTTTCAAGTGCTCGACTAATATTTTTTAAATACATCGTCAAGATTTTTTTTATACACATTTTTAAATATTTAAATGCTTGATTAACATTTGTTTAATTCATGGACAACTTGTTTTCTAATAATTGTTTTGCATTTTCTTCAATTGCTTGATTAAGATTTTTTCTGAATACATTTTTTGAACATAGTACAAACGCAGACAATCGTACATACGCACATACACTTACCCCTGGGAATGCACACATACACAACCTAATCCTTTGAGCACCTCCGTGAGGCTGAGTCGACACATCATTTTGAGATTGACAAAGTCGTCATGGACGTTTTTGTAGTCGACGCGGTCGTCTCTTCCCACTAACCAATACCACTGAAAACAACTGAAATAAATCAAAGAAAGTGCGACAACCAGCGTCAACTCTAGGACTTGAATCCTGGTGGCTGAGATACCATTGTCGAATCACAGGTTGGTTCACACATTTTTTAAATATGCAGTCAACTTTTTTCACACACATTGTATATTTTTTGTATACATCAGAAAATATTTTCTTTATACATATTTAACATTTTTAAATACTTGTTTAACAATTTTCGAATACTTGGTCAATAGTTTCTCTATATACATTTTAACATTTTTTGAATACAAGAATAAAAATTCTCTAAATACATGGTCAACATTTTTTCTATAGACATTTTAACATTTTTCTATGCTTGATTTTTTTTAAATACAGGTTTATCATTTTTTGAGTACATGATCATTTTTTCTATATACATTTAATACTTTTCAGATTCATGATTAACATTTTTCAAATACTTGTTTAAGATTTTTTTTTTATGCTTGGTTAACATTTTAGAATACATGGACAAATTTCCTCGCATATATTGTGTATTTTGTATACATTTTTCATATACATTGAAAAACATTTATACACAGTTAAACTTTTTTTATGTATTTGATTAACATTTTTCAAATGTTTTATGCAAACCAAATTGTAATATATTTATTTAGATAAATTTGGAAGCATAAACGAAAGGAAAAAAGTAAAGAAAGAAAAATGAGATCATGGCCTCCCACGCGGCTGGGCCGGCCCGTTGAGAAAGATGCCTGACGCGAGTTTCACGCTTGGTCTCGCTGGGAATTTCCTATTCGCCGCTTATTGCGAGAGCAACCAGTTAACGAGCGCTCCTTCGGGAGCCTCGTAATGATCAACGTCACTTGACGCGCTCTCAGCCGTCGCGCTCGGGGGCGCTTTCTCCGATTTTTTATATTTTTCCGCATGAGTTTACAACTTTTTAAACTGTTTTCTTTTCGGGTTTTTTCGATGTTTTGGTTTTCCGCCGGTCTTCCTTAGCTTTTTGTTCCAATTTTTTTTTGTTTTAAAAAAAATCGCGTAAACGCGTTTTTTCCTTTCTCGAGAGTCACGGTTTTGCTCCTGCGAGAGGCACGATTTTGCTTTCGTGAGAGTCACGGCCGTGCCTTTCGGAAACGAAAAAAACATGTTTTTTGTTTTATTTTTCCTTTCGCGAGAGTCATGATTTTGCTTCCGCGAGAGGCACGGTTGTGCGTTAGCAAGAGTCACGGCCGTGCCTCTCGGAAACGGAGAAAAATGTGTTTTCTGTTTTTCCCTTTCGCGAGAGTCACGGTTTTGCTTCCGCGAGAGACACAGTTATGCTTTCGCGAGGGTTACGGCCGTGCCTCTCTGAAACCAAAAAAACGTGTTTTCTGTTTTTTCCCTTTCGCGAAAGTCACGGTTTTGGTTCCGCGAGATGCACGGTTGTGTTTTCGCGAGAGTCACGGCCGTGCCTTTTCGGAAACGAAAAAAAAACACGTATTTCCTCTTTTTTTTCCTTCCGCAAGAGTCACGGTTTTGCTTCCGCGAGAGACACAGTTATAATTTTGTGAGAAGCGTGGGCGTGCCTCTTTCAGAAAGGGAAAAAAACCCGTACTCCCGGTTCAGTTTTTCATCCCCTTTTTTGTCTGGGTTTTTTCGTGAAAAAAGTTCGTCAAAACCTATCAACATGGGATCTAACTTTGGAGATCTCGACGCGAGGAATCCATACATTTTGAATAAACGGATCTACGGAAAAAGGGAAAACTCCGAGGCTGCGACAAGTGGCGCACATGCAGCGCGCCACTTGTCCCAACCTGGAAAAGGTTGGAGTGATCTTTGAAACGAGTACTCTTCAACTAGTGATTTTGGCTTATTGCGGCAACTTGTCGCACCTTGGCACGGGGCGCAGCTCACCAGAACAGTTCGCGGTAGGGATCGAACCCTGCACCTCCTATAGATGTACACGTCGTGCTAGCCACCCTGACTGGCTCGTGCAAGTTAACAAACTACAGCGCGAAACCTAGAGAAACACAGAACAACGACGGAACTTAAAACTAGTTCACGGAATTTTTAAAAAACTTTTGTTCCTTCAACTGGTTTCTTCGGGTTTTCTTTAGTGTCTTTTTATGTTCTTTCGTTTTCTTTATTTTTTCCATTTCTTTTTAAGTTAAAATATTGTTCAAAAAAAATTCTTGTTGTCAAAATTTGTTCATATTTTTTAAATAATGTTCATGTTGGGGAACGTAGTAATTTCAAAAGATTTCCTACGCACACGCAAGATCATGGTGATGCATAGCAACGAGAGGGGAGAGTGTTGTCCACGTACCCTCGTAGACCGAAAGCGGAAGCGTTAGAACAACGCGGTTGGTGTAGTCGTACATCTTCACGACCCGACCGATCAAGCACCGAAACTACGGCACCTCCGAGTTCTAGCACACGTTCAGCTCGATGACGATCCCCGTACTCTGATCCAGCAGAATGTCGAGGAAGAGTTTCGTCAGCACGATGGCGTGGTGACGATTTTGACGTTCTACCATCGCAGGGCTTCGCCTAAGCACCGCTACAATATTATCGAGGACTATTAGGGCTGGAATTCGAGCCGAGTCGAGCCAGCTCGGCTCGACTCGCTAGAGCTCGTTCCGTTAACGAGCTAGCTCGACTCGACTCGTTACTATAACGAGCTCAAACCCAAGATTGGCTTGACTCGTATAACTCGCGAGCTGGCTCGTTTAGCTTGTTAAGCTCGTTTAAGATATAGACATAAAGCCCTCAAATATGATAAAAATGATTATGTATATATTAAACATATATATCACTAAACAATTGTAATTTTCTTGTAACGCATGAGTCTCCTAGGAGGCTAGGTCTTCAACTGCTCGGCCTTGGGTTGTGCGCCTGGGACGTAGGTTGTTTAGTGGTTGATCTTTCTCTGTATTGGGAGTGGCTGGTCTATTGTATCGAGCCTAACAAGTTACACGAGTACTCGTGAGATTGGCTCGTTTAACTTGGTCTATAAACGATCTTAAACTAAAGCTTGGCTCGACTCGTTATTCTTCGAGTTCGAGTCGATTCGAGCCGAGTCATGAGCTACTTGTTTAGCTCGCGAGCTTCGAGCTTTTTTTCCAGCCCTAAGGACTATGGTGGAGGGGGGCACCGCACACGGCTAAGAGATCAAGAGATCAATTGTTGTGTCTTAGAGGTGCCCCCTGCCCCCGTATATAAAGGAGAAGGGGGGAGGGGGCGGCCGTCCTAGGAGGGGGCGGCCATGGGGAGTCCTACACCTACCGGGAGTAGGACTCCCTCCTTCCTTGTTGGACTAGGAGAGGGGAAGGAAAAGGAGAGGAGGAGAAGGAAAGAGGGGGGCCAGCCCCCCTTGCCCTAAACCAATTCGGTTTGGGCCTTGGGAGGGCGCCCCACACTCCCCTTGCTGCCCTCTATTTCCACTAAGGCCCATGTAGGCCCATTAAGCTCCCGGGGGGTTCCGGTAACCTCCCGGTACTCCGGTAAAATCCCGATTTCACCCGGAACACTTCCGACATCCAAATATAGGCTTCCAATATATCAATCTTCATGTCTCAACCATTTCGAGACTCCTCGTCGTGTCCGTAATCTCATCCGGGACTCCGAAAAAACTTCGGTACATCAAAACTCATAAACTCATAATATAACTGTCATCAAAACCTTAAGCGTGCGGACCCTACGGGTTCAAGAACTATGTAGACATGACCTAGAACTGTTTCCGGTCAATAACCAATAGCGGAACCTAGATGCTCATATTGGCTCCTACATATTCTACGAAGATCTTTATCGGTCAAACGCATAACAACATGCGTTGTTCCCTTTGTCATCGGTATGTTACTTGCCCGAGATTCGATCGTCGGTATCTCAATACCTAGTTCAATCTCGTTACCGGCAAGTCTCTTTACTCGTTACGTAATGCATCATTCCGTAACTAACTCATTAGCTGCATTGCTTGCAAGGCTTATAGTGATGTGCATTACCGAGAGGGCCCAGAGATACCTCTCCGACAATCAGAGTGACAAAACCTAATCTCGAAATACGCCAACTCAACATGTACCTTTGGAGACACCTGTAGAGCTCCTTTATAATCACCCAGTTACGTTGTGAGGTTTGGTAGCACACAAAGTGTTCCTCCGGTAAACGGGAGTTGCATAATCTCATAGTTGTAGGAACTTGTATAAGTCATGAAGAAAGCAATAGCAACATAATAAACGATCAAGTGCTAAGCTAACGGAATGGGTCAAGTCAATCACATCATTCACCTAATGATGTGATCCCGTTAATCAAATGACAACACATGTCTATGGTTAGGAAACATAACCATATTTGATTAATGAGCTAGTCAAGTAGAGGCATACTAGTGACATTAAGTTTGTCTATGTATTCACACATGTATCATGTTTCCGGTTAATACAATTCTAGCATGAATAATAAACACTTATCATGATATGAGGAAATAAATAATAACTATATTATAGCCACTAGGGCATATTTCCTTTAGTCTCCCACTTGCACTAGATTCAATAATCTAGATTACACAGTAATGATTCTAACACCCATGGAGTCTTGGTGCTGATCATGTTTTGCTCGTGGAAGAGGCTTAGTCAACGGGTCTGCAACATTCAGATCCGTATGTATCTTGCAAATCTCTATGTCTCCCACCTGGACTTGGTCCCGGATGGAATTGAAGCGTCTCTTGATGTGCTTGGTCCTTTTGTGAAATCTGGATTCCTTTGCCAAGGCAATTGCACTAGTATTGTCACAGAAGATCTTCATTGGTCCTAATGCACTAGGTATGACACCTAGATCGGAAATGAACTCTTTCATCCGGACTCCTTCATTTGCTGCTTCCAAAGCAGCTATGTACTCCGCTTCGCATGTAGGTCCCACCATGACGCTTTGTTTAGAACTGCACCAACTGACAGCTCCACCGTTCAATATAAACACGTATCCGGTTTGCGATTTAGAATCGTCCGGATCAGTGTCAAAGCTTGCATCGACGTAACCATTTACGACTAGCTCTTTGTCACCTCCATAAATGAGAAACATATCCTTAGTTCTTTTCAGGTATTTCAGATATTCTTGATCGCTGTCCATGATCCACTCTGATTACTTTGGTACCTCCCCGCCAAGCTTATTGCTAAGCATACGTCAGTGTCCGTACATAGCATTGCATACATGATAGAGCCTATGGTGAAGCATAGGAACATCTTTCATTTTCTCTATCTTCTGTTGTGGTCGGGCATTGAGTCGACTCAACTTCACACCTTGTAATACTGCAAGAATCCTTTCTTTGCCTGATCCATTTTGAACTTTTTCAAAACTTTATCAAGGTATGTGCTTTGTGAAAGTCCAATCAAGCGTCTTGATCTATCTCTATAGATCTTGATGCCCAATATGTAAGCAGCTTCACCGAGGTCTTTCATCGAAAAACTTTTATTCAAGTATCCCTTTATGCTATCCAGAAATTCTATATCATTTCCAATTAACAATATGTCATCTACATATAATATCAGAAATGCTACAGAGCTCCCACTCACTTTCTTGTAAATACAGGCTTCTCCAAAAGTCTTTATAAAACCATATGCTTTGATCACACTATCAAAGCATTTATTCCAATTCCGAGAGGCTTGCACAAGTCCATAAATGGGTCACTGGAGCTTGCACACTTTGTTAGCACCTTTTGGATCAACAAAACCTTCCGGCTGCATCATATACAACTCTTCTTCCAGAAATCCATTCAGGAATGCAGTTTTGACATCCATTTGCCAAATTTCATAATCATGAAATGCGGCAATTGCTAACATGATTCGGACAGATTTAAGCATCGCTATGGGTGAGAAGGTCTCATCATAGTAAACCCCTTGAACTTGTCAAAAACCTTTCGCAACAAGTCGAGCTTTGTAGACAGTTACATTACCATCAGCGTCAGTCTTCTTCTTGAAAATCCATTTATTCTCGATGGCTTGCCGATCATCGGGCAAGTCAACCAAAGTCCATATTTTGTTCTCATACATGGATCCCATCTCAGATTTCATGGCCTCAAGCCATTTTGCGGAATATGGGCTCATCGTCGCTTCCTCATAGTTCGTAGGTTCGCCATGGTCAAGTAACATGACTTCCAGAATAGGATTACCGTACCACTCTGGTGCGGATTTTATTCTGGTTGACCTACGAGGTTCGGTAGTAACTTGATCTGAAGTTTCATGATCAATATCATTAGCTTCCTCACTGATTGGTGTAGTTGTCACAGGAACCGATTCTTGTGATGAACTACTTTCTAATAAGGGAGCAGGTACAGTTACCTCATCAAGTTCTACTTTCCTCCCACTCACTACTTTCGAGAGAAACTCCTTCTCTCGAAAGGATCCGAATTTAGTAACAAAAATCTTGCCCTCAGATCTGTGATAGAAGGTGTACCCAATAGTCTCTTTTGGGTATCCTATGAAGACACATTTCTCCGATTTGGGTTCGAGCTTATCTGATTGAAGTTTCTTCACATAAGCATCGCAACCCCAAACTTTAAGAAAAGACAACTTTGGTTTCTTGCCAAACCACATTTCATAAGGCGTCGTCTCAACGGATTTTGATGGTTCCCTATTTAACGTGAATGCGGCCATCTCTAAAGCATAACCACAAAACGATAGCGGTAAATCGGTAAGAGACATCATATATCGCACCATATCTAGTAAAGTACGATTACGACGTTCGGACACACCATTTCGTTGTGGTGTTCCGGGTGGCGTGAGTTGCGAAACTATTCCGCATTGCTTCAAATGTAAACCAAACTCGTAACTCAGATATTCTCCTCCACGATCAAATCGTAGAAATTTTATTTTCTTGTTACAATGATTTTCCACTTCACTCTGATATTCTTTGAACTTTTCAAATGTTTCAGACTTCTGTTTCATCAAGTAGATATACCCATATCTGCTCAAATCATTTGTGAAGGTGAGAAAATAACGATACCCACCACGAGCCTCAATATTCATTGGACCACATATATCAGTATGTATGATTTCCAACAAATCAGTTGCTCGCTCCATAGTTCCGGAGAACGGCATTTTAGTCATCTTGCCCATGAGGCACGGTTCGCAAGTACCAAGTGATTCATAATCAAGTGATTCCAGAAGTCCATCAGTATGGAGTTTCTTCATGCGCTTTACACCAATATGACCCTAAGGGCGGTGCCACAAATAAGTTGCACTATCATTATTAACTCTGCATCTTTTGGGTTCAACATTATGAATATGTGTATCACTACTATCGAGATTTAATAAAAATAGACCACTCTTCAAGGGTGCATGACCATAAAAGATATTACTCATATAAATAGAACAACCATTATTCTCTGATTTAAATGAATAACCGTCTCGCATCAAACAAGATCCAGATATAATGTTCATGCTTAACGCGGCACCAAATAACAATTATTCAGGTCTAAAACTAATCCCGATGGTAGATGTAGAGGTAGCGTGCCATCGCGATCACATCGACTTTGGAACCATTTCCCACGTGCATCGTCACCTCGTCCTTAGCCAATCTTCGCTAATCCGTAGTCCCGGTTTTGAGTTGCAAATATTAGCAATGAACCAGATATCAAATACCAGTGCTATGCGAGCATTAGTAAGGTACACATCAACAACATGTATATCACATATACCTTTGTTCACTTTGCCATCCTTCTTATCCGCCAAATACTTGGGGCGTTCCGCTTCCATGTCGATGCGCTTGCGGTAGAAGCACTCGATCTCGTGCTTAGGTCCGACTTGGGTTTCTTCTCTTGAGCAGCGACTTGTTTGTCTGTTCTTCTTGAAGTTCCCTTCTTCTTCCATCCGCCCTTTTTCTTGAAACCGGTGGTCTTATTGACCATCAACACTTGATGCTCCTTCTTGATTTCTACCTCCGCAGCTTTTAGCATTGCGAAGAGCTCGGAATAGTCTTGTCCATCCCTTGCATATTATAGTTCATCACGAAGCTCTTTTAGCTTGGTGGCGTGATTGAAGAATTACATCAATGACACTATCATCGTGAAGATTAACTCCCGTTGAATCAAGTGATTATTATACCCAGACATTTTGAGTATATGTTCACTAACAGAACTATTCTCCTCCATCTTACAGCTATAGATCTTATTGGAGACTTCATATCTCTCAATCTGGGCATTTGCTTGAAATATTAACTTGAACTCCTGGAACATCCCATATGCTCCATGACGTTCAAAACGTCGTTGAAGCCCCGGTTCTATGCCGTAAAGCATGGCACACTAAACTATCGAGTAGTCATCAGCTTTGCTCTGCCAAATGTTCTTAACGTCGTCAGTTGCATCTGCAGCAGGCCTGGCACCCAGCGGTGCTTCCAGGACGTAATTCTTCTGTGCAGAAATGAGGATAATCCTCAAGTTACGGACCCAGTCCGTGTAATTGCTACTATCATCTTTCAACTTAGCTTTATCAAGGAAAGCATTAAAATTCAACGGAATAACAGCACGAGCCATCTATCTACAACAAACATAGACAAGCAAAATACTATAAGGTACTAAGTTCATGATAAATTTAAGTTCAATTAATCATATTACTTAAGAACTCCCACTTAGACAGACATCTCTCTAGTCATCTAAGTGATCACGTGATCCAAATCAACTAAACCATGTCCGATCATCACGTGAGATGGAGTAGTTTCAATGGTGAACATCACTATGTTGATCATATCTACTATATGATTCACGTTCGACCTTTCGGTCTCCGTGTTCCGCGCCATATCTCAGATATGCTAGGCTCGTCAAGTTTAACTCGAGTATTCTGCGTGTGCAACTGTTTTGCACCGTTATATTTGAACGTAGAGCCTATCGGACCCGATCATCACGTGGTGTCTCAAAGACGAAGAACTTTCACAACGGTGCATACTCGTGGAGAACACTTCTTGATAATTAGTGAGAGATCATCTTAAAATGCTACCGTCAATCAAAGCAAGATAAGATGCATAAAGGATAAACATCACATGCAATCAATATAATTGATATGATATGGCCATCATCATCTTGTGCTTGTGATCTCCATCTCCGAAGCACCGTCGTGATCACCATCGTCACCGGCGCGACACCTCGATCTCCATTGTAGCATCGTTGTCGTTTACGCCATCTATTGCTTCTACGACTATCGCTACCGCTTAGTGATAAAGTAAAGCAATTACATGGCGTTTGCATTTCATACAATAAAGCGACAACCATAAGGCTCCTGCCAGTTGCCGATAACTTCGGTTACAAAACATGATCATCTCATACAATAAAATATAGCATCACGTCTTGACCATATCACATCACAACATGCCCTACAAAAACAAGTTAGACGTCCTCTACTTTGTTGTTGCAAATTTTACGTGGCCGCTATGGGCTGAGCAAGAACCGTTCTTACCTACGCATCAAAACCACAACGATAGTTTGTCAAGTTAGTGTTGTTTTAACCTTCGCAAGGACCGGGCGTAGCCACACTCGGTTCAACTAAAGTTGGAGAAACAGACACCCGCCAGCCACCTGTGTGCAAAGCACGCGCCATGGGGAGTCCTACTCCTACCGGGAGTAGGACTCCCTCCTTCCTTGTTGGACTAGGAGAGGGGAAGGAAAGGGAGAGGAGGAGAAGGAAAGAGGGGGGCCGGCCCCCCTTGCCCTAAACCAATTCGGTTTGGGCCTTGGGAGCGCGCGCCCCACACTCCCCTTGCTGCCCTCAATTTCCACTAAGGACCATGTAGGCCCATTAAGCTTCCGTGGGGTTCCGATAACCTCCCGGTACTCCGGTAAAATCCCGATTTCACCCGGAATACTTCCGACATCCAAATATAGCCTTCCAATATATCAATCTTCATGTCTCGACCATTTCGAGACTCCTATTCATGTCCGTAATATCATCCGAGACTCCGAAAAAACTTCGGTACGTCAAAACTCATAAACTCATAATATAACTGTCTCGAAACCTTAAGCGTGCGGACCCTACGGGTTCGAGAACTATGTAGACATGACCTAGAACTGTTTCGGGTCAATAACCAATAGCGGAACCTGGATGCTCATATTGGCTCCTACATATTCTACGGAGATCTTTATCGGTCAAACCGCATAACAACATACGTTGTTCCCTTTGTCATCGGTATGTTACTTGCTCGAGATTCGATCGTCGGTATCTGAATACCTAGTTCAATCTCGTTACCGGCAAGTCACTTTACTCGTTACGTAATGCATCATTTTGTAACTAACTTATTAGCTACATTGCTTGCAAGGCTTATAGTGATGTGCATTACCGAGAGGGCCCAGAGATACCTCTCCAACAATCGGAGTGACAAAACCTAATCTCGGAATACGCCAACTCAACATGTACCTTTGGAGACACCTGTAGAGCTCCTTTATAATTACCCAGTTACGTTGTGACATTTGGTAGCACACAAAGTGTTCCTCCGGTAAACGGGAGTTGCATAATCTCATAGTTGTAGGAACTTGTATAAGTCATGAAGAAAGCAATAGCAACATACTAAACGATCAAGTGCTAAGCTAACGGAATGGGTCAAGTCAATCACATCATTTTCCTAATGATGTGATCCCGTTAATCAAATGACAACACATGTATATGGTTAGGAAACATAACCATCTTTGATTAATGAGCTAGTCAAGTAGAGGCATACTAGTGACATTAAGTTTATCTATGTATTCACACATGTATCATGTTTCCGGTTAATACAATTCTAGCATGAATAATAAACATTTATCATGATATGAGGAAATAAATAATAACTTTATTATTGCCTCTAGGGCATATTTCCTTTAGTTCACATTGCCGAAATATTGCTCACAATTTCAGAAAATGTTCCTGTTTTCACATTTTTTGTAACATTTCAAAAAGATGTTCAAAATTCCAAATTTTGTTCTAATTTTCAAAAAAAAATTCTGAATTTATAAAAATGTTGGGAATTTCAAAATTTGTTCATCGCTTCAAAACATGTTTTTGGAGTTTTGTTCATTTTCTGGAAAATGTTTGAAATTTATAATTTTGTTCGCATTTTAATAAGTTGGTCGCATTGTTAAGAAATTGTTCGGAATTTCCAAAGAAAATCGTGTAGAAAAATGCTTGGAGTTTCAAATTTTTGTTCGCGTTGTCAAAAAATGTTCCCACTTTAAAATTTTGTTTGTGTTCTGAAAAAAGTTTATAATTTTAGATTTTTTTTCATTTTTATAAATAATGTTCTGAATTTATAAATTTGTTCGTTTTTCTGAAAATTTGGAGGTTCAAATTTCGTGTTTTTTTGAAATTTGTTAAAAGTTTCAAACTTTTTCTTCTCTTGTTTTTCGAAATTTTCTATTACAAATTTGTTCATAATTTTGAAAAATGTTCTCGTTTGTAATTTTTGGATTTTTTAGCAAACATTAAGTTTGATTGATGTCGTTGTTGTTTCTTTGACTGTTCTGCTGCTAATTTACCACGGGAGCTAGTTGGCCGCAGTGGCTAGCATAGCATGAGCGAGACTGCATTGTCGCCGGTTCGAATCGCAGCACCAGTGTACTCATTTTTTTTCATCTCGCGACTGTGCGAAACGTTGACATTTCGACGCAATTATCGTCACATAGGAGCTCCCGAGCCTGACCCTGTGATTTGACACTCTTGAGCCCACGAATAACCATGGGCTCTAACACAAACCTATATCTACTGAAGTTAAGCCCGCCAAAAGAATAAATACGATCGCTTGTTAATTAGGTTTAAATTTCCCTCAAAAAATAGGTTTAAATTTGTTGCCTCAAAAAGAATTAGGTTTAAATTTTAAGAAATCGCTCTCTATGGGGGAGTTGATAGCGTCACCTCGCCCCCATCAACCGCTCGGCAAACCCTATATTACATCCGTTAGCGTCGTACATCCTATCTTTCGCTGAAGCGCATTCAACTTGGCCCAACCCATTTGACGCATGAGTTAACTCAATCAAATCGACACTTTCCACAATTAACATCATGCATTAGTTCATTCAAATCAAATCTTAATAAACTCCTAATTAAATCCAAACTTTCCTTGCCTTTCACACTCATACCCAAATCAAATCAAATCTTACCAAAACATCAATTATAATCAAAGTTGGACGACCCATTTGACATGTGCACGTTTTTCTTTTTTCCTTTTTTCTATGTTTTTTTATTTGGTTTACTTTTTCTGTTTTCTTTTTTCTATATTTAACCTATTATTTTGTGCTAGATATACTATCAGAATCGACACTTTTCCAAAATAAAATCTAACAAAATTGACATTTTTATAAAACAACGTCATGCATTAACTCGATTAAATCATCTTAACAAAATCTCAACTAAAATCAAACTTTCCCGACCTTCCACTGCTCATACCTAAATCAAATCAAATCTTACCAAGAGATCAACTATAATCAAAATTGGCCAGCCCATTTGACACGTGCGCCTGTTTTTATTTCTCATTTTTTTTCCTAATTTCATTTTTGGTTTTCTTTTATTTTGATTCATTTTTTCCATGGCCAACATATTATTTTATGCTCGACATACTATCAGAATCAGCACAAACATGTACGCCATAGTGAGTTGGTAGCATTGCCTCCACCTACCCCACTGTTTTTTCTATCCCACCAATTTATTTAAACCGGTTTTTAGCCCACTGATCTACTTAATACGGTTTTTATCTGCCAAATGTACACAAATCATGCAGATTGATCTTCGGTATCTAGTAACATCGTTATGTAAAGGAATCAATCATGGCGATCTCATCAATCTTTAAAGACCAAATCTATGGAAAGAAGTAATGTTTGATAACACAAGACAACATTTATGGAAAGAAATCAACCACATTTCTATAATCTCTCTCTTTATTATTAAAAGGCAAGCTACCATGACTCTCACCCATCGAAGGGGTACCCACCGATTTTTTTTATTGTTCCCGTTTCATTGGTTTTACTGAATTTTTTAAATTCCTGATTCAGCCCGCACCGAACAAGCCCCTTCGGCTGGTGTATTCGCCTAGCGTAAAGATCCTCCTACAGAATGAGGGTGCACCTCCGCTGCTGGACTCCTCCTCTTCCCTTGACTAGGGTTTATATTTCAAGCAGACTGCACCACGATGCGCACCTACATATGGATGCCAGCCTTCCTCCACAATGATGAGCAACCACGCCACCCGACAGCTCGAGGACCAGGCGGGAAGGAGGAGGTACAGGACTAGGTGGGAAGGAGGATGTTATTTTAGAGGATATATTTTCTAAAGAAAAAGGTTTCTTTCTTTATATACAAGATTTTGCACCTTTATAGAGTTTATGTTTCATTTTAGTTAGTTGTGAGTGGTATTGATTAAGTTTTCTTTCAAATAAATGATTGTCGTCGAAGAAATGCCATCATGGCTCTCTTGCATTATTTATGTGATTACATCAAAGAAAGAGGTTCATCGAGCCAACATGATGTTTCCTATAATAAAAAATATATTCGTATGATTTGCTTCTCTATGGAAGTGCTTTAATTTGGCCTTCCTATTTGGTCAAAACTTAAGCATGTTAGGGAATCACAGTGGTCAACGAAAAGGTAGGATATGGGAGAGGAACTTTAGCGCTTGTTGTAATGTGCTCGTGATATTTCTCGCCTTCTGGCCATAGTAACGTATGGGGAATTCTTTGCCACTGTAGACCCATGGTGAAGGTGAGGTGGGAGTCATCCGATTTTAAATGAGGGGGCTCCAGCAAGAAATGTCCTACTGCAAAACCGAGTGGGAAGAGGAGAGTTCGACAGGAAAAGGAAGGGTGCGTTGTTGGGTGTGATTTTTGTGTTGGGGATAACATGGCGGATAGTCCAGACAATCACATTTCACCATCACGTATGGGCTAGATTTGAGGGAGCCAAGACTGCTAGACGGTTGAATTTTGGGGAGCCTGCTGGGCTCTCGTACACGCCCGAACATATGAGGGAGAAATGAGCTTCAACCTTCGAGGCGGCCTTAATCAATTGTTTGATTTATTTATATGCATTGTAGCCCATACCAACGCACCGGAGTTACTTGTATTGCCCATTGGCCGGGTTTGAGCAAAATCCAAGAGAGGGCCATGACTTAAAAAAGAAACAAATTAATAGGAAAGGAGTGGCTAATCTTTAATTTAAACATTAGTTAGGCCTATAACATTTTCTTTAGTGGATTTAGAAAATAAGGAGGGGCATTGGCCCTTAATGGGCTACACTAAGAGCATGTACAGCCAGACTTTGCAAATCCGACCTTATACATCCGAGGACGCACACGAGCACGTCCGCGGACACATCGAGGCGCGTCCTTATATCTCGCTCCCGGCATCCATATATCTCAAATCCGGACTCTCAAATCCATGCAAATCCATGCACAACGATCATAAAGCCAATGTCGCACGTAAATAACAAATGTTGGTACCGAGCATAGATAGCATTTACATAAAATTTATTTGAAGTGCACAACTAAAACATTAGCTCCTTGGATTCCATTGTGTGTCCATGTGTGCACCTGATGATCTCGAAGATTCTGATGCATCAGAAAGTTCATAAGCTGAACTGCATCTTGATCTTCCGGGATTTCAACTTGTTCTCCAGGTGCTTCAAAATCATTGGTTTGGGCTACACCATCACTCTCATCCTCGACAATCATATTGTGCAAAATAACACAGCATGTCATCAGCTGCCATAAAGTTTCTGATTCTCAAATCATTGCAGCGCTACACATAATTCTCCAACGAGCTTGAAGCACACCAAATGCCCTCTCCACATCCTCCTAGCCGCTTCCTGCATTGTTACAAAGTGGCTCTGTTTATTGCCATGCAGTTCTGATATGGTCTTCATAAGCGCTCCCCACCGAGGATAGATTCAGAAATATAGTATCCCATGTTGTAGTCTTGGCCGTTGACGGTGTAGTTACATGGCAGTGATTCCCCATTGCAAAGCCTCCTGAACACTAGAGATAGTTCAAGCACGTTAATGTCATCGTGAGAACCCGACATTCCAAATAAAGCATTCCAAATCCATAAGTCATGTGATGCCACCGCTTCTCGTATGATGGTGGCCTCTCTGGTGTGACCTTGATACATTTGCCCCAAACCTATGGGGCAGTTCTTCCATTGCCGATGCATGCAATCAATTGATTCGAGCATTCCTGGAAACCTCATTGCCTCTCCAATAGCCAACAACTTCTCTGTGTCCTGCGCATTTGGTTATCTGAGATACTCGGGTCCAAACACCTCCACCACGACGCGAGCAAACTTGACAGTAGTCTTCAAGCACGTGCTCTCCCCCATCACGACCATATCACCAACGACATCTGCAGCAGTACCAAGTGCAAGCATCCTCGAAGCAGTTGTGCACTTCTACTTGGCAGAGAAAGACAGTTGTTCGGAGCAATCCCTTGTGAGCTTGTAGTAGTTGTCGTGTACCTCCACTTCCTCCACAATGTGAAAAAACAATGGTTTTCACATGCGAAAACGGCGACGAAATCATGGATCACCCGGGAAAGTAGGTTTGGGAGTAAAGTAGTCCCGGTGTAGTAGCTTTGCTCCGGACACCCTATCCCGGTTGATCACTCTTCTCCGTCGGTCCATACTCCTTGTCCGACGAAGCATCGAAATCTATCATTTTTCCTAATAAAATCACAAAAAATTCGGTCAAACAATGCGTCGAACATATCAAGTGCAAGGCGGAGCCAGAGAGTTGCCGGACGTACCACGATGGCGTCCGGGCCGGCGAGGACGGGAGAGAGGATCGCTCACGGAGTCGGGCGCGCAGAGGCTAGAACGGTCAGGAGCGCTTGCAAGCAATGTGGAGCTGCAAGACGGACGATGCGCAGGAGGAAGAAGAGAGGAGATAGCAAATGGATTCGACAGGTCTTGGGGGTGGATTTGCTGCAATTTGCGGTGGGGTCGGGCTGTCCGGTCTGACGTGGCAGGCGTGCCCGGGCGCCCCCATATCCGCCCCATATTTGGGCTGGATATGAGGGGTGCCGGTCAGTCTGGGCGTTTGAGCCCCGTTTGAGGTGTCCATCTGGGTCAAAATTTCGCGACCGGACAATGACCGGGCGGCCCGCCCGGACGTCTGTAGATGCTCTAAGCTTCGCCACGGGTTTCCATGCACTGCATACATTTTCCAAAATAAAGTAACTAACCTCTGTCATGGTTCACAAGTCTGCGTACGCATTTCAATAAAACCATTGATAGTTAATCTGATGTAAAAAAACCATTGATAGTTAATTTGGAAAAAAAATTGAATTATACATCTTAGAAATTGTACCATCAAAAACTTCTTTTAAACAAAACAACTAAAAGAATATCTCTTAAACATAAATCTAATGATATAATTCTATGTTATAAAACTAATATGTTGTTGAACGAATTAATGGTCAAACTCTTTATTACTAAAATGTATACGTGTGAGACTTACTATAAGCTAGGATAGAGAGAGTAGTAGATACATTGCGTGCACTCGCGCTAATCATGCTGCCTCACCATCTCAAGCACGCGCCAAAATTAACTAAGCAGTACATCTATGATGATGTAATTCAAGTTTGCAAGTTGCAGATAATTATAACCCATTCGTCCCCCATCTAATTAGCTCCCCTAACCCTGAGGCAGCACCAAACCCACCATTAATTGTTCTTCCCCAGTAAACTAATCAGGTTTAAGGAGGTGATGATTAGGATCACATTGCAAAAGCGGCTGCATCACGAGCGACGTTAGGAAAGGCTAGTTAGCTGGTTAACCTCTTCCTCTTCGACCTAATCTTGTCAGTAGCGTCAGCTAAACCCGCCGTCGTTTGCGATGTCCAGGGTGACTAGTGACGTGCCGAGCCTTGTCCGTTTGCCATTAGCCACCCTGTGCGTTAAACGGTGGGAGCATTCAGGAATCCAGTTGTTGTTAATTAAGCGAAAGTGATCCCACGGGCCAAGAGCTAGCTGACGCTGTGTTCTCACCTGAGTCTTCACTCGATCCAGACCATCTCTAGAGATAATGTACATTCTCTTTTGGCCCTGTAGCTGATCCAGGCATCTACATTCCATTTGGCCGTCAAATGCAGCTGATCCAAATTTGAGATGATGTACAGGTAGGAATGTACACGCTTGCATGTTTGATGTGTGTAATCGGAAATCCTTACATGCACTAATTCACACCAGGCACTACTAAACATTTGCAACGAGGAGCTTGTAGATCTTTCTCTTCTGCTACGGCGAAACCGAAAGCAACCTTGTTTTCCCATGCGTCGTGTCGTCATGAATGCAAGTTGCACACAATATTTCATGCATAGGGGTAGACCGGTTGTTGTCGAAAAGAAGGAAAATGAAGAATCTTTTTCTCTTATTATGTAGTACGTGCGTAGCAGATGTAGTGGACTGCAGTGGATGCGCGTTTAGTCCCAGCTGGCGATCAAATCAGAATCAGATCGAGGAGGATCCCAAACAACCCTTGTATAATTCAGCAAGTTGTTCGTTGTCAGCACGTACTTTTCCGTACAAGGAAGACTAATGGTGACCGATCTAGTCATGCTGATTTCGCCACTAGTTTCTTTGCCGCTGTTTGTGATGCAACGGCTCGATCGATCGAGGGCCATCCATCGACGCATGCATGACGACCATGGCCGCCATGACCTAATTCCCTATCACAGGATCGAAGAACTCCACTTCAACCACACCCACCAAGGCAGGAACAAGATTTTTATTTTATGTTTCCGGCATGTTGGGCTTTTTCACGCTTGCTTGCACGGGTAATTATTCGTCCCGGTGATTACTGATAGTTAACCACCTACCAGTAGTATATGTATCCCTAGGAAAAAGTTAGTCGGGCATAGCGTGCTCGGGGAGACATAATTAGATGCATGTGTGAAGATGACTCAATTACTGTGCGGTGAAGCTATTAGCAGCAGAAACATAGAGGGTGGTAACATCCAGGACATGTTATTGTTCAATGAAGCTATTTTTTTTAAACGAGGCAAAAGATTTGCCATTTTCATTGATTAAGAAGAAGAGAGAATTGCCCGGTTAATTCGCGGAAAACCGGGCTAAAACCGATACAACTCAACCCACGTGACATGGGCACCACCGGCCAACCTGGCCACCGACATGAAACACAAAGCTGCAAAGAAGAAAGGCATTCGCCGAGGAGTCGCAAGCGTCATCGTCATCACCGATTGCCTCGAACGAGCGACTCCGACTTCATCATAGAGCTCCAACCTCGAAGCCAACCTGCAAACAGCTGTATAGAAGCCACGACGGCACATGCCACCGGATGGCCGCACGCGCAAGTAACTGACAGCTCCGACTTTGACGACGAGCATCACCAGGGAAATATGCAAGACTTGCGTCGACCGTGCCCATAGAAGAGCACCTCGGACACGCCGGGAAGAACCGACTACCGAAGTCCACGCCGCGACCCGAGCTCCTCTCGACGCCATCATCGTTGCCAAACAGAAACCAGCGCCCCGCCTCAGCAAACCACGCGGCGAAGATACCGCCATCCATGGCGAAGATGTCGCAATCCACCAGTCTCCCAGTCGTAGCCGGCTTCGAGACGATGCCCCCAAGGAGCAGAAAGATGCGAAGACGCCTTCATCGCCCGACCCAGCGGATCCGAGGTTTCCCTCCGGAGCCAAAGCCGTGGGGAGGAGGAGCACACCTCCACGACAATGCTTCCAAGAAAGATCACGGCACCGCAGGAGCCGCCGTCGCCGGCTCCGAAGAAGGCCGAAGCAAAGATTTCTCCTGGAGACGCGCCGACCACCTACCACCACCGCCCACCAGCCACCACCTGCTGAGGCCGACCTCATTCAGGCCACGGGATCCCACGATCCACCGCGACATGACATGCACCACCCCCTGGCCGAAGCCGCCGTCCACCACCGCAGCACCACCGTGGCCACCACCACCGCAGCAACCCACGCCGCACCTCGCACCAGATCCAATCGGAGCTGCACATGCGAAGCAGCAGAGCAGACGAGCAGGATCCCCTCCACAGCACACCTCGCACTCCAGAGAAGCACACCCGCCACGCACCGCCGGTCACCGCGCCCGACACGCGCCCACATTAGAAGTAACATAGATGGTAACATCATACATATCTAGATAAAAATATATGACATGACAAGCAATTAATAAAGAAAGAGAAGCATGTGGTAACATGGCTAGTTACTAAGGCTGGTGCCAATGCATGGGTGCTTAGATGAGGTGCTAAGCACATTAAATAGCTTAGCAACTATACTTCCCAATGCATAGGTGCTTAGCTCATGGTTGCTAAGCTTGCTTCATTTAATGATTTAGCAACTAAAGCTCTTCATGTATTGGTGGGCTTCCTTACTTTAAATGTTTTGCCTAGGTTCACGTGCTTAGCATTGATTCTTCCTGGGGTCACCACACTCATCTCTCTCCTCTTAAATAACTTGCCACATCAGATTGTTTGCCTACGTGGAAGGCTTAGCACCTGTACAAGGTGGAGCATTGGGAGGGGCCTAATTAGTATGAGTAACATCACATATACCAAGGCAAGATGAGTCTATAATCTAATAAATGAAGTGCGGCATGACATCACATACATGTTACTCCCCATTATAGAGGTAGTAACATATACATGTTACTAATCTAAGTTACTCTTCACTGTGGAAATCCCATTAAAGGCAGAAGTTACACTTACAGAATTATGCAGGAGGCAACTTTGTTGGAGAAATTGGATTGGATCTTCTCATCAAAAGCTTGGACTTTCAACAATCCTAGCACTTTTGCCATCCCTTTGACTAGAACAACCTCTGATCATATCCCTTGTGTCATCAAGACTGGTATCTCTATTCTCAAATCAAACATCTTTCGATGTGAAAATTACTAGTTGGAGCACAGTCTGTTCAAACAGATTTGAAAGGCATCACTAGAGGAACCTCATTCTATTTTATGACACTCTCGAAGAATACAAAGAACTCACAGTAGATGAAAAAAATGGCATGATGATACTGAAAGATCACTTGGAGTAAAATTTATCCCATAAATAATTTATTTTAAGCAAAGAGCAATTATCAAATTTGTCAAAATCGGGGAAGCTAATACCAAGTTTTTCTAGGCCAAAGCAACTATAAAGTACAAAGATAATTCACATCTCTATGCTTAAATATGATACTCCCTCCATTCCTCTATACAAGGCCACTTCATTTTTCGTGTTAAGCTTTGTCTTACAATTTTGTTCAAGAAAATATGGATTAATTGTCATCAAAAATATATCATCGGAAAGTTCTTTGAAATGTGCGTCCAATGAAATGTGTTTTGTGGCATATAAGAGTATCTACAACCGGACCCCTCAAACCCGTCTCAAACGCCCGGGCAGGCCGCCCGATCGCTGCCCGGTCACAAAATTCGCCCAGACGGGGCCCTCAAACAGCCCTCAAACGCCCGGGCTGACCGGCACCCCCCATATCCAGCCCAAATATGGGGCGGATATGGGGGCGCCCGGGCACGCCCGCCACATCGGACCCAGCCCATGCTGGCCCACCCGACCCCACTTATATTCGTCCCCATCCTCTCGCCGGAGCAAACCCTAGCCACTCCACCCCACTCCCCTCCGTCACCCGAGCTCACCTCCGGCAGTTTGCGACCTTCTCCGCCATGGTAGGCAGCGGATCAGACTCCGACTAGTCCGGATCCGTCGACTAAGGTGTCATCCCATGTGGGTTGGAGGAGGCAATGATAGTCCGCATTACACTCCGCCACTCGCGAGAGGACAGCGCCCGGCTCGACGGACGGATCCGTCCACCGCGAGGCCTAGCGTCGGCTCACCGGGCGCTCGGGTCCTCTGGTGCTGGATCCTCGTGGTCCCAGCCGGAACACCTCTCCTTTCCCATCACCGGTCGGGACAAAATATGAGTCCCACCGCGAACAGGCGGCCCGCCGTGGGAAGGAGAGGATAAGGGCCGCCGAGGCCCGTATCGCGACGGAAATGGCTGCGGCGGAGGCGGCTGATGCGGCGGCGGGGGCGGCCGCAGAGGACGAAGCCATCCGCGCATGCATTATGAAGAAATGACAGCAGAGGAACACGTGCGCCCTCGCCCGTGAGTAGAATTGGGCGGTCCATGCCATGGTCGGACTGCCACCAAAGGAGGAGAAGGAGGACAACTCCTGCAAGGACAACTTTGGCGACGAGCAGATCTGGCTCGATCCATACTGCGTCTTCGACCGGTACTTCCGCGAGAAGGACGGCAAGGGCACCACGAAGGGCAAGGGCAGCCGTGGATGAACTCCACCATAGCCAAACATGCCAAATTTTGATTGTACGATGGCATGTTTACTGTAGTGTAATGGAGTAGCCGGACGATGCCACGTAGTTGCATGAGTTTGTATGGACTTGAGATATGGTAATTGAGGTGTCCGGATGTGGATTTCATTTTTTTCAGGAGTACCCGGTCAGTGCCCACGGACGCGCCTGGGCGCGTCCGCGGGCATTTGAGGTGCAGGATTTGCCAAGTCCGGCTGTAGATGCTCTAACTCATTTTATGTTGATAAAACTAATGGTCAAAGTTAGATATAAAAATATGAAGTGACTTTGTACAGGGAACGAAGGGAGTAATGGGATTGAACACCATGATCATCAGACTAAAGCTGCTATCTTATTCAGAGCTTTCAGAGATAGATTAGGAGGCACATTTGAAACACAAAACCTCCTACTCCTGGATTCTTTGCTGCAACACAATACTGAAGAACTGGAGGCTCCTTTTACTAAGGAAGGGATATATACGATGTTATTAAGAATATGCCAAATGATAAAGCTCCTGGACCTGATGGCTTCAATGTTGCATTCCTTAAAGCATGTTGGGATATTATTGCTCCTGACCTCTACAAAATGATTGAATATTACCACAAAGGGGATATATATGAAAAGCATAAATTACTCTTTCATTACTCCGATCCCCTGAAAGTACTCTACAACTGCACCTGAGGATTTCAGATCTATCTCTCTACTCAACAGCACCCTAAAGATCATCACCAAGCTACTAGCAAAAAATTGCAAAAAAAATGTTCTCAAAATGGTACACAAGAATCAATATGGATTTCTGAACAAGTGTCTTCAAGACTGTTCGGCATGGTCTTTTGAATATGTGCAGCAATGTCACTAGTCAAATAAGGAGAACATTCAGTGGGCATTGAAAAGGCATTTGACTTTGAAAAGGCATTTTACATTATCATTGATATCATGTCTGCTCAAGGCTTTGGTCACAAATGGCTTCAATGGACCAACATGAATTATATCATTCGCTTCTCTTCGGTTCTGCTGAATGGATTACCTAGCAAACAATTCCTTTGCAAAAGATGAGCCGGGCAAGAAGACCTTCTCCTTCCATTGATTTTTGTACTGGCTACTAATCTACAACAATATATGTTCAATGATCCTGTGCATAAGAACTTGCCTGAGCCACCACTTCAACACACCTCATGTCCTGATTTCTGAATTTTACAATATACAGATGACACAATCCTTGTTCTACCTACTGTGGACGCCTTTTACATCACATCAGGAATTTATTGCTTCATTATATGCTGCATACACTGGTCTCAAGGTCAACTACTCCAAGTCCCTCATGATCCCAATCAATATCGGTGATGATATTAAAGGACAATACAAATAACTCATGAATATATAGAGAAATAATATCATCACATGATTTCCTCTTAGGGCATGTTTTCAACATATGAGTCCAATTTTTGTGATAATTTCTGCCATTAATTTCGTTCCATAGCTTAGGATCCTTAGGATTTTATCACGACCGTGTACCTTCTTTTGTATGTTTTCACTAGGATACTTTGCATGAGAACTATTTGGCGTCTAAGGAAAGAAGGCCAATTGATGGTAATGAATCACATTAATTAATGTGATAGCACTCTACCATACAAAGTGGCATATGATGGAGAAGAAACAGCTCACACAGAAGGCTCCAGAGCCAAAGACGTTGTATGGTACGAGCGCACACGCTCGTACCAGCGGTCATACTACACAACGCGGCCTATTCTTGGTCAAGTACTTCGTCCCGTGCAATTGAATCGGCGAAGGAATGAAGACATCCAGAAACACATCCAGAACGAAGAACCCTAGCCTCCGGAGGGATTACAGATGGGGAATTGACCCAAGAACTCCGCCGCCGCAACACATCATCAAGAGGGTATAAATAGCAGACCGCTTTAGCTGCGCCACGGGGAGACCCTTAATTACCGTTCGGCAACAGGAGTGGGGATGAATGGTAGTGGTGTTAATGATACAGGGTTGCTACATGTACGCCCACATCTGTACCTGGCTCCGCCCACAAAAATAAACATATAAAGTGGCTTTGGAATTCGACCTAGAATTATGCTCAGGCATCGATCGTGTTAGATACATGTTGGTGGGGAATCCAAACTCCCTGGGAACGTTTTAGTCCTAAACCTTTACTCATGTCTCGCGCTACTTTTATTTTTGTAGTTTACATTTTCGTTCATTACAATCAATCAATATTTTCAATAGTTTTCCAATTTGCTTTCAATCGCAATTAACTTGCAGGAACTATTATTTAAACTCTATGAGAGACAAAGACTGATTCATGTGCTCCCTATGCACTTGCAGGATATCTCAATGCAGCCCCCATCCACGTCTTTGCTGTAGTAGATGAACTACCCATAGCCGCTGGAGGAGGAACGAAGGCCGATGGGCGGTCGATAGCGCGCGCGGTGGCCTCGTACAGAAACGGGAAAGGAGACTTCAGAGTCGTTGGCAACTAAACGGGTCCATGCCCCCCCCCCCTCACACATCAAGCTGTCGAGCCAGTGCGATGAGGCTCATCATTGGCGGAGCAAGGATTGAGACGACGCAGTGGTGGAGCGGCATCAGTGAGACCAAAGCGACGGTCAGATAGTGATGTGTGAATGAGATTTGGACGATTAGGGGAGAGAGGGGTGGGGGTTATGGCGGATTCGAGATGTCCCGCTTGTCTCCCGTGCTTCCCCAGGCGTGCAGGTTAGGGGCACGTGTGGCTCGCTGGAGCTTGGCTCTGCAAAAATGTCTTGATTCGGTCATTCCTCCTCGGCTAGGCCTAGGGGTGCTTTGAGGTTCATGCGGGCCATGAATATGATGCAGCCTAGACAGCAAAACATGCCAAAGTTGCATCGCCAAGGACTGGTTGGGCTGGATGCAGACTACCAAATACTCCCTCCGTCCCATAATGTAAGACGTTTTTTGACACTACACTAGAGCCAAAAAGCGTCTTACATTATGGGACGGACGGAGTACTTTATAAGTGAGTGATTCCCACTACTTCTAATTATCATATATTGTGTGCTTCAACGTTATCAAAATTATTGTAGCCGCTAGATTACTCGCTTGATCCACTAGCATCCGTCCGATCTACGCATGAAAATCTTGGACCATGCAATATGAATTAGTACATTTAAAATGGATTTTGAATCACATTGTATTTAATTACAACGTGCACCACTTTTCCTGTTAGCATTTTCTTTTACTTGTGCAGAAATTCTCACATAGTTGAAATCATAAGGATTGAATTACTACCTCTGTTCCAAATAATATGATGTTTTGCATATTTCAGCATGACCTACATACAGACTCAAATGAGTGAATGAACACACTAAAACGCGTTTACATACATCCAATTCAAAAAAAAGTTTGAACATCTTATAATTTGGAACGAAGGGAGTAGTATTCTACACAATATTTAGAAGCTACATATCCAGTTCTACAACAATGTGTGGGTTTCATCTAGTAGATCTAATTTAGAGGCTCGATGACATTAAAGCATCTCCAACGCGGACACTAAACCGCTCGCAACCGTCCGGACTAAGTGTGTCAGGACGTGTTTTGCTATCCAACGCGGTACCACATCGGTCTGTGGACCGGTTTGGACGTCTATTTTCACACAAAACAGAGGCAAACGAAGGGAGCTTTGCAGGAGTCCGGACCGCTGCCACACGCGCATCCGACAACCCGGTCCCACCTGAAAACCCTCCCGCTCGAAAAACCCTCCTACACGAAGCGGTTGTCGTGCATTCGTATCGGCCAGCATCACTTGAGAGCGGACTTGGCGGACCGACATTGATGCCGGTCAGAGGGACGTGACTGGACGAGCGAGTGGCGCCGCTTCAATCTAGACATGGTGATCGAGAAGCCCACTCCGTCTGCTTCACCGCATTGAAGCCATCATCCAGTCCCTCACCTGGTTGCCGCACCTATTTAACCAGGATTCCGGCTCTGTCCACACCGAACTGCTCTTCGATCCTCTCTGCTCCGGCGCCGGCGACACCATCATCTCCACACCATGCCCAAGTCGTGGTTCTCCACATTGGTAGGCGGCGGCGGCTCTGAATCGTTGCGTCGCCACCGTTGCTCTCCGAGGTTGTCTTCCTCAGCGGATGTCGCAGCAGTCACGCCTCCTTCTGACAAGGAGAACATCATCTTCTCCGGCGACATGGAGGACTAGGCAACACCGCAGCAGACACGCCTCCTTTCCGCACTTGCCGCCGCAGGGGTATCGTGAAGGAGGAGCCGAACTCCTTGCCGCACTACCGCGTGAAGCAGGAGTCGGCGTTGCCTCTCTGCCGCGTAAAGTAGTTTTTTCTTAAGTTTTTAGCAAAACGGGTGAAATATTGTTTGTTTTATGTAAATTATGTCCGAAATATGCTGGATTCCGTTGTGTTTGATGAAATTTATCCGGTGTATTCAAATTTATTTTAAAATGAATGCGGACACGGTTCGATAACCGGCTCCCACTGTTTCAATGAATGCGGACAGCAGTACCCCATACATTTCGTTCTTCTTTTGCCGGCAAATATGCCCCATTTGAGAGTCCACCTGATGAGCCGGCCGGGGATAAGGTGCGATCCACGGTGGATCGAAAACCATTCTCATCAGTACATTCTTCTTAGAAGGTTCCCTCGCCAAGCTAAAGCCTACCCTATCCTGCCCTAGGGTTACAGAATCTTCCAACGCATGCGCCCAACACACTCATAAAGGCGGGGCGCCACGTCACTCGCATGCCCCACTGAAAACCCAACGCAGACGCAACGTCGGACACACCGAGAGCCGCTCCGTCCCGTTCCATCCCACGGCCTGCTGAAATATAAAACCAACGGCGCTCCTCGATCGCATCGACGGACCAGACAACAGCGATCATGAGCCGCATACACCCCAACGCGGAGGCCTCCAGGCGTCTCCTGCGAGACGGCGCCGGCGCCGGCGAGGCGGCGGCGTGCTACACGGTCTGGATGAGGTCCAGCATGGGCTTCCAGGGCACCGACGGCTTCTCCGTCTACGACGCCGGGGGCGAGCTGGCCTTCCGCGTCGACAACTACTCCCGCCGCCGGAAGATCTTCGCCGGCGAGCTCACGCTCATGGACGGCCACGGCGCGCCGCTCCTCTCCCTCAGGCCGCAGGTCAGGTTCTTCCCGTTCCACAAATTTAAAAGAGACAATTTGTTGGCTTCATCTCTCATCTCAGCGCTGGGGTTTTAGTTTTGTTATAAACAATCTAGGGGTTTGATCGAATCGACTGAACCTCTGATGGATGCACACAACATATTCGTGCTATTGCCTCCACGAGGTGCCTGTGACACATCCACCGGCTACTTGTTTGGGACGCATGCCGTTTCAATTTTGAATTCATAACGTACACAACTGAAAATGAGTAGAAGAAAAACCGAACCTCGTTTCCTGTCTGCACTGTGCTCTGTCAATTTCTTCAGTCTGTAATATAACAGCACAACACATCTGAAACTTTGCATCCTCTATCTGCACTGGAGCCGCTGCCACTTTCTTCATACAGTAGTTTGCAATGTTCTTACGGCAGTGATTTTACCAACATCTATATAGCAGACTAATAAATTGATAAAACAAGAATGTGGGTTTGTACGTTGTAACCCCGTTTCCTGTCTCATTTTGGGGAGGAATTTCAAAAATAAAATCAACGACAACTAGTTGGAGTAACAGCTGACAGAGTTCCGTTGTGCCGTAACAGATCATCAGCATGCACGACCAATGGAACTGCTACAAAGCACCAGAAGAAGGCCAAGCAAAGAGGGCAAGATCACAGCAACTCTTCTCGGTGAGGAAATGCTCGGTCCTGCAGAACAACCGTGAAGCAGAAGTTTACATGTCTTCAGCCTGCACCACCACCACCACCGACGCATCAGCATTAGACCATGGCACCACTGGCCACCAGTCCCCCGGTTTCTGGATCGAGGGCTGCTTCCGGAGGAGAAACTGCAAGATCCGCAGGGCCCACGACGGCAAAGAGGTGGCGAGGATCGCGAGGAAGAAGGCGAGGACAGCCGTGACGCCTGACACGGCGCCTCTGACGCTCGGCGAGGACGTCTTCAGCCTCGTGGTGCAACCGGACGCCGATTGCACGATGATCATGGCCCTCGTCGTCGTTCTGGACCGGATCTGCTGGAGGCCGTACACGCCGTTGATATGTTCTTCGTAGCCCGCGCTGAGTCGGTCATCGACGAACCTCTGTTCGTTTTACACAGGGGAAATGTAGATGCTTTGTTTTTTCAGTTCTTCGAGTGACTGTCGCCTGAAGCAAGTAAGAGCCGGTGGAGATGAAGTGCTGTTCAGTTAGTTGCAGCTGTGGGTTGGCTGAAAGCCTGATCTAACTTGTAGTAAAACGTCGAACAAAGTTCTGACATGCAGCACTGCAGTGCACCAAAATGAAATCCCAACAATATGAATCTCGGACTTGAAATGCTTGTACCATTAATCTGCAGATTATTGTTCATACATGGCGGTGCCATGTTAATGGGCCACCTAGTGTTAGTTGCACCGTCAGAGAAAGTGCCAAGGACGGTACAGAAGACAAAATGACCAAAGTTTGTCGAATCTCAGCCGAGAAAGCCTGTGTCTGCTGTGCCATCTTTTCAGTGTCTATTGCATGATTTGCATCTCCTTATGTCTGCGACCCCCGTCAGGATGATTCAGAATATGACGGAAATATACTGCAGAAAGGGAGATTTTGCGTTTCGGCGTAATGGGGATCTTATTTTTACAGAATGTCAGAAGAGTCGAGAAGATGGACGAAATTGAGGGAATATTGCCGTGGGTTAGCTGTCTTGTCTTCGCAGTCCTTTCGTATCTAAGCTACTACTTTTGAAAAGTTAGCTGGATGCACAATGCAACATGGCAGTGATGAAGGGTTCTGCTTCTTGTTAATGTTTGAATATAGCTGGCGTTTTATACATCAGTACAACCATGCATCTCATTCTGCTAATGTTGAATGTGTATGTAAGTTCAGAAATTACTATACTATAAAATATATATTTTTAGTTGGAATTATACTACTAATACAATCAATTATTTTACCTTACTTAAAATCTAAGTAATTTTTCACGTATCAGAGTTGTACAGTTTTTGACTGCGTGATCAGGTATTTATAAAAATAAATAGAATTAACCTCTTGATTACAATACTCACTCTGATTCATAATATAAGGATAATTTGATTTTGTGCCACTCTAACTTTTGTCTTTTTCGTTGTTGTTGAGAAGTTAACATCTTTTGGTTTGATCCTCACAAAAAAAACATCTTTTGGTTTGAACATCAATTAATATCACTAGATTTGACATGAAATTTATTTTCATAATATATACTAGTAACCATTGTCAGGAAATATAGTAAATATTTTCTGAAACAACATAATTTTCTTTAACATTTGTGGTTTAAGTGTTACTCTGGATACCATGTCAATATAAACCAATTTTTTTTTCATAATCGCAGTTAGTACTTACTCCTTTTTTTCACAAGTGGTACTCTGAAAATAGGTTGTATTTGCTATTGAGGTGGTTTATGATAATCTAGTTTTTCCCGTCATTTGGGATCTTTATTTATTAAAGAAAGGGTAGACTCCCTGGATTTCATTTCACCAAAATCAAGGATGACAAATCTAAAGGGTAAACAAGGGCACCAGTAGAATGTACCCACGGAGAAAACAGCACAACGTGGAACCATTATGAAGGACCAACAGGCTTAATGATGGAGCAACCAATTACAACATGCCAACATTCAGGCTATCCCGGTCTATATTCGCTCCCGGGCTATCCAAAGGATCTCTCGAAAGTTGTTCTCAAAGTGAATGATGCAGCAATCCAAGGTTGATAGATACTTTCACCGGGCACAACTTCCTCTAGCAGTGCAAGCATTGCGCCAACAATGCCCAAAGTCTGGCGCATTACCGCCCCTGAAAGGAGTAACTCAGTTTCCATAGTGGCACAATAAGGTTCAGAAGGCGGCAGCGGATGAGTCCAATATTGTGCCAAGAATTCAAAGCCAGGGTTGATCACTATGTAAGTTACGGATAAACTCCCAATACATGGTCACACCGAGCACTCAAAATACAAATGTGAGACAGATCTTAAGCAGGGCAAGATGGGCAGGTTTTATCATTCACATGCTGACACTTACTACTAAGGACAGCGACTTTTTGTGTATGATCAATACTGCAAAACATGTATACAAGATGACACACATATATACAGAATATGTCGTGAATGCACTATCCGGCGGTACAAGCATTTCAAGTCCGAGATTCATATTGTTGGGATTTCATTTTTCTGCACTGCAGTGCTGCATGTCAGGACAACTCTAACCGATCCACTATCCGGCGCTAAGGATAAATTCAATTATCATCCCTTACGTCCCCTAAAACGGTTAGTGGAGGATAAATTGTCCTCCCCCGCTGAAAAACACCTCCAATCTTCCTAAATATCCTCATTGTGCGCTCGCGTGAGGAAAAGTGACGCCTCCTCTTTCCTGCCACAGCCGCCGCAACCGATGATCGAACCACCCGCCGGAATGGATACCCTGGACCCCGCCGGCCACTACCGCCGGCTTGTCGCTGCTGGAAACGATCCTTGCATCACTGCCCGCGCCGAAGAAGAGCTTGGGGATAAAAAAAGTCCAGCGGGTTCAAGCTCTGGCACCAACCACGGCAAAGGCCGCCGGGGTGGCGAGTGCCTCTCCCGCGACGTCGTGCCGCCCTCCCGCCGCTCCCTCCGTGGCCAAACGAGCAAGAAAACCGACGTCGGCGGCCGAGAGGATGGAGGTGATGGTGGCCGAGAGGATAGTGGTGGTGACGGCAGCGATGTTTTCTTCGGAGACCACCTCGTTTGAGTTCGTGCACGCCAATTGTTGGCTCGATCCACAACATATATATGTTATGTTTATGATGATTTTGGATCAAACATTTGTGAAGTGATGCCTTCTGGACAAACTATGCATGTTTTAATTTGAAAAATGCGATGATAAAACTATATGTTATGACATTATGTAATGCATGTTTTAATTTGAATGTTTTTATGGTATATATTGTGTAGTGTTTGAAGTTCATGTGGCTAGGACACAAAATCTACACAATTTTGTTTTTACTTCACTAAGTATAGGGGGTCGGCTAGGTGCGGTCACCGTTAGTGGAGTAAATTTTTTGTCCACTAACTTTACTCCGCCGGATCTTCCCTTAACTTTTAGAGGATGGGTTAGAGTTGCCCTTATAGAGTGATTTCACGATAAAAACACATTCACTGTCACGCATCCAAACCATTGTATTAGGCATGTCAAGTAGACGGACTGCATGATTATCATAAATTCATAAGATCATCCTGCCATTGCATAATTATAGGAGAGAAATATTGCCTAAAGGAATCGCAGAACACGCAGTAGAAATCCTTGTCATCTTCTACATCTCAATAGCTAGCCTCTACTAACTTATTTCTCATGGAATGCAAGCATATCACCTCAGCCTGCAACATGCATGAGGAAAATCCCACGTCAAATGCAAACATTTATGAGAATTTTCATTCTATTATGCTATTTATATTAAATATTTTTTACAACCATATAATAATCAAACGCAATAAATCGTATCTATTTTTAGTTTTACTTTCATGTTATTATTCCAAATATTCATGTTCCATGTAACTAAATCTTATTGAAATATATTGCAGAGTATCCCCGCAATAATGTGCAGAATCGTGAAATCCCAGAAGAAAATAGACAGGGCAAACACCCAGCCAATTGTCTTTTCCAAAACTGATTTTCTCCTATACCCAGGTTGCCACGTGTAACCAACCATCACAACAGAACTGACTCATATAACTCTATTCCAAAGAGGAGAAATATGAAGATGCATGGTCACAGTAAAATATTTTTTGTGATTTTTTTGTTTATCTAATCAACTTGTTTTATTTCTCGTGATTAAATTCTCATGATATTTATAAAATAAGTTTAGCATGACACAGCTCAAGAGACATAAACTAGGGACATGTGCAGTGTTTGATAAGATAGTCTATCTTAAATCTGACACGTAATTTAGAGATGGCAATAAAAACTGATGTACAATGAGTTAGCTATTAGTTTTACCTCTAATAACTAGACATTTAAAATATATGATGAGATATTATTGCTAATAGATCATCTCTTAGTTGATATTAATAGAAAGCAAGCTCCCCCTCTCTGATTTCTATTTCCTCCGCTCATCATTTATAACTAGAGGGTGACTGCACCATCCTTTAGGGCATGTACATTGGTATCTAGTCAGCCGTTTGTAATGCACGCCACGTGAGATTTTTTTGTCTAGGTGGAGGAAAGAGATTAATCAAAACGATGCTGCCCATCTGCATAATTAACGACCGTCTATTCCTGTAAAATTCGCCACCTACCGACATGCTTTTGCCCGTTGTACGGGGAGGCATCTGTAACTAATCGTTTCTCTCTCTGGAAAATACAAATTTCTGTTTCCTAATCCCCTCGAGTCGGCATGCCGGCGCGGGCCTGCCGCCGCTCATATCGGTTAGAGCATCTCCAGCCGTGGGAGGCCCCCGGGATAATCGCCGAGCCAAAAATAGCACGTCCTGGGGGGCAAACGTTTTCACCGGATTCGCAAGTACGTTTTCCCAGCCGTTGGTGCCCCCAGGACAATCATCAGGCAAAAAGTGATTGGGTGGGCCAAGAAAAGGACACATGTGGGGAATATGATTGGTTGTTGCTTTCGCCGGCGCCCCCAACAACCCCCGGCGCGCCGGGTTTCGCCTGGGTTTGCCGGCGCTATTTTGAGGTCTTGGGGCGCTTGAGGGCATGATCGGCGTTTTTTTGCCCTTTTACATTGCTTGGCACACAAAAAGTGGCCCGGAGGGGAGGGGGAGCTCTTGGGGGCGCGGCTGGAGATGCTCTTAGTAACAGACAACCTTAATTATAGACGGCGCATTGTACCATGTGTCGATAGTAAAACCTATATGTGATATGGCACAGTATTAGAGAGAGCCTTTGTCTAAACAATTGTACATGCCATTAGTCATGAGTTAAGCCTCTCTTTTCTACCCAGGTTGTTACATTCGGTTGCTTCATTGTGTGATTCACTTGAGTTGGACTGGCTTTTAGTTACATTTCTGCTGTTGTTGTTTTCATGGCTTCGCCCATATCCGATGGATGCCGTATTTGGTGTGCGGGTATACTAAACTGGTGTGTGCATAACTGTACACATAACACAAAAAATAACATATGGATGTCACATTCACAAGAGTAAACTCAAACATATCGCACATACTGATTCACTCCCTTACAACTGGGCCCATCATCGACCCCCCAAACCCTGACGCACAAGAAGCTAGTTTTAGTAGAAGTAGATACGTGGCACTTCACTAGACTGAGAAAAATGGCTATCTGCTTTTCTTCTTCTTTTTGATCGGCATAAAATGGCTTTCTGCTGAAAAATGGCTTGATACTTTTTTTTACCAGCAAAATGGCTGGCTTTATACTTTTTCTTAAGGGAAAAATAAAAAATGGCCTTATACTCCTTTTTTTTAGACAAAATGGCTTTATACTTGTCTCCACTGGACGGAGCGAGTAGCAGCGACCGGAGAGAGAGAGAGAGCCGGAGCCGGCACTTTTGGGCTTTATAACGGGCTAGTACTGTTGCGGGCTTGCAACGCCGGCCTTAAATACTGGGAACGCACTCGTTGTCCAGCATGCATGCAAGCCAGGTCTCCGTTCCATTTCATACCCATCCATCCGCAGCCATCCTCGATCGAGCGCCCGCCCCCTCACGACACCCGCTCCTACTCCGACCCTCGCTCGAACTATTCAACACGCGCACGCCCACGTACACCAATCGCAATCGACTCGCGCGCGCGCGCACGCTCGCTTCTCCCTCCACAAATCAAGAGCCAAGCACCACACTGGTTCCCGGCCATCTCATTCCATCCATCCATCGCTCGCACCCCTCGAGCAGCCTACCCGCCCGCCCGTATGTGCCTGCTGCTCTCTGGCAGTACCAGCGGACCAACCAGCATGAGCAGGATCCACCCTTCCGATCGCGGCGACGGCGCCCGCCGCGCGGCGCGGACGGCGGCGGAGCAGCAGCGGCAGCAGCCGGCAGTGTACACGGTGTGGAAGAGGTCCAGCATGGGGTTCCAGGGCACCGACGGCTTCTCCGTCTACGACGCCGCCGGGAGGCTCGCCTTCCGCGTCGACAACTACGCCCGCCGCCCCAAGGCCTTCGCCGGCGAGCTGCTGCTCATGGACGGCCGCGGCGCCCCTCTCCTCTCCCTCAGGCCGCAGGTACCGTGCGTGCATGCATGATCACAACAACCTCTTCGCACGTAAACACACCATCAAACTTTGCGTCTGGTCGTTATTAATTCTTCTTACTCTCTCTGCTTGACAGATCTTTAGCCTGCACGACCGATGGAACTGCTACAGAGTTGCACCGGGAGAAGAAGGCTGCCCGGACACGGACAGGAGCTCCTCCGCGCAGCAGCTCTTCTCCATGCGGAAGTGCGCCGCTCTGCAGAACACGGACGACGCAGAGGTCCACATGTCGTCGGCCTCGACGGCGACAACGTCAGGGCGCGGCTGCCGGGCTCCGCCTTCCCCTCCTCCCGGCTACCGCGTGGAGGGCTGCTTCTCCCGGAGGAGCTGCAAGATCACCAGGAGCGACGGCCAGGAGGCGGCACGGATACTGAGGAAGAAAGCCGGTGGACCTAAGGCGTCGGCAGCGGCGCCGTCCAGGCCCGTCGCTCTCGGCGACGACGTGTTCAGCCTGGTCGTTCGGCCGGGCGTGGACGCCGCCACGGTCATGGCTATTGTCGTTGTCATGGACCGGATCTGCCGGAAGCCCTACGCACCAATGGCGTGCTCTTCACAGTAACCAATAGCTACTGTACTAGACGGTGCGCCCACGTCAGTCAAGAGTTTTTCGTCCTTTGGTTGGATGAATCGGAGAACTGCGGCGTTGCATGAACGCCGCCCCACTTCCTGAAGACATTGTGATGTCGAAGAGCTGTTCTTTATCTGTTTTATTAGTGTGATTTTTAGTCATTAGTACGGGTTGTAAAATAGCAGTAGCATTACCGTCATGCCTCAAAGTGGCATTTGCTGTCATTTTGTAAGCTGATTTGAGCACCAAATATCTTGAAAATCGCTTTGATAAAATCCGGTCGAGTTGCGTCACCCGATGGATAGGCGGGAAAGAAAATCCTTGCGTTGCATATAAAAAATAAATATACTGACACGCACACTGTGACCTCAGGATGCCAATTCCATTTCCAGTGGAGTTGGGAAATTCAGTGGGATTAGTTGATACCCAATTCCATTTCCAGTGGAGTTGAGAAATTAAGCCAAATGGTTGCCTTTGTCGTGCATCTGCCGAAGGAGGAGGAGACCTACGCCACGTTCCAACCAGCATGTTGGGGCAACCCAGCAGGCGAAAATCAACAATGAATGGGCAAGCAACTGCGCCAAAGCGACGGCCCTAGTTGTTGGCATGCCATTGCCAAGCCCTCCAGGACACACGACCACGACGGGGAGGAAATTACCTGGTGCAGGTTACCTAGTACGGAGGCAACGAATCCAACACTGGCCACTCACCGCTTGGCAAGGACACCAGCAGATGTGGCGAATTGCGATCCAGAGCACAGGGCAGAAATATTCTTCTCCATCAGCACATCCTATCATGTCATGTGGCATCCAGCCAGGGGCATCCGGTGAGACAAAAGCCTTCTTTCCGCTGCCACAAGAACAAAGGTCCTCTTTGGCATACATACCAGGCACGCAGCGTAAAAGATGAAAACGACCAAAGTCCACAGCCAGAATATGCACAGGATGAAAGGGACAAAAGTTGCCCAGGCTGCGCAAGCGAATTCAGCCGTTACCTGAGCTTTCTTCCGCGACGCGTAAAGAAACCCGAAGTGCTGAAATTCAATCAATCAAATACCCTGAAAGGATCTACTGCCCTTCGAGACTAAGAAACATGTTTTCCAGTTCGTCCATCGCAAGGAAATTTGATGCTACGATGATGCTTTACGAGAAGGAAAAACAAAGTCCCCCGCAAAAAACAAAGCTTTAATCATGTTCTGTTCGCTCATCGTAATAGGGAGAGCAATCAAGTGGCTCATGAAACAGCCAAGTTAGCTAGATTTTCTACCCCCGGTACCTGGATGGAGTCACCTCTGGTTGAGGTGGTCTCGTTTTATTGTATCTGATACGTTGGTTCTCGCATATGAATAAATAAAGTATCGTTTGTAAAAAAAAGATTATTTTTACCTGAGACCGTAGATTGTTCTACGGTATTTTCAATTATATTAAAATAAAATATTTACAAGCAATTATATTAAAATATTTTCAAAAAAAAGTCCCCCGCAGAAAACAAAGCTTTAAACAGTTGGTTTTCTTGTATGCACAAGGCAGGCTCAACTTACGACAGGTAATGAGTGGATTTATGACTTGATTACGACAGGTTATGAGTGGATTTATGACTTAATTGTTTTGCTAATAAACATTTTATAACAGTGAAGAGTTCACTTTCGGCAAAGCACAAGCTAAATGCTTAGCCAGCTCAGGGAATAAAACTTTAGCCCATAAACACATAACCTCATACAGCTCTTCCAGTCCCCATCAAGAATAAGTTGAACTGAGTATTACAAATTCAGTTTTGCTAATGTTGCGCAATGTATCAGCTGTAACATCGGCTTTAAAATGGGCAGGATACTCCCACCCAAATAAACTATCACCTCTGTGCGGTATAACCCTTAATGCACTTTCCAAAGTACTCCCTCTGTCCCAGAATATAAGAACGTTTTTGACACTATACTAGTGTTAAAAACGTTCTTATATTTTGGGACGGAGGGAGTAATATCAAGAAAAATTGCCTTTCGCTAACTTGAATAGTACAGGCAATGTCGAGCTAAGGTGTAAACCGAAACTAAATGATGCGTCTAGTTTGTTGATATTAATTCGTGATGCCAGTTTACAATTGCAACTCTTGGTATATCCTTAGAACAATCTGCAAGAGGCCTAGTTCAGTGTCTTCCACGTATTAAAAGATCATGCTAGGTCCATGCTAGAGCTGTTGCCTATAGTATGGTTACTATAGGTAATAGCAGATTTTATCATTCGTGGCATAATTACAAATGTAAAACAAATAATGCTTTTCGGTTGAGAAGTAAAACAGCTAATGCTCCATGCTTAGGAAGCTATTACATCCCCTGCAATGGAATGTCTAAACACCATATCTCATTTTTGCTACAATCTAGCCACTGTCTTGTGCTGCTGTGCATCTCATAAATAAATACTTTGCCTGCAGTACTTTTTTCATGTACTGAACCATGCAAACTAAGAAACATTGCAGGCATTGTAAGGCTCAGAGCCTCGGACACCTGTGTTTTTCATGCATGTTTGAGATCAATAAACCTAAAGCCGTCAATATCCATAAGGCCATAAATTGTGAGGAACAACTGTTATTGCATACTACTCCCTTCGTCCCAAAATAAGTGTCTTGACTTTGTACTAACTTTAGTACAAAGTTGTACTATTTTGGTACGGAGGGAGCACACAAGTAACCCACTACCTCAGACTCATCAGTTGATACTCGACCTCACCAGGTCAGCGAAAAATAAAATATTCATTGCTACACTCTCGTAAAACAATGCAGAACAAACAGTCCAGAAGTTTATTAAGTGAAAAAAAAATAGAAAACAGTTTGTAAGAAATACATCTAAGAGAAAAGAGCACGGTACTCGTTAGCCTCATGACTCATTTCTTCCATGGTTCTATCTTTTCTTTCAACATCCAGATCAAGCTTTTCCTTCAATTCTTTTTCTTTCACATCAATCTATTACAAACGAAAATACTAGGATTTAGTGGACAAAAATCATAAGAAAATTATATGGATGGTGAAACAGGTGGTCAACGAACCGCGTCATATATTTCATCATTATTTTCAAAATCTCCCTTCTTCCTGGGGATCACATGGATGTGGACGTGCGGAACTGTTTGGCCAGCTTGAGGACCATCCTGTACCAAAAAGCTATCAATAAGGAAATGCTTCTTTTTCATTCATAGGTTATTAAAAGGTAAAAGGCGAACAAGGTAATCAAATCAGCAGCAGATTTGGAGTAAAAATCCAAAGAACAGACAGGAACCTCATATGGCAGTGTAAGTGTAGTTTAGGTGATTAGCCTGATCTATTTTGTTCGGAACCCCAGTAGCAGAATCCAAACATCATGCGCTTTCAATTGGATGAACTAATTATATAAAATTTGGAAGCATAAGCTATTCAGTACATATATAGCGAGAATGAGAGTTGACCTGAATTGCAAATGTAAGCGAAGAAGCTTTGTGGTACTGCTCAAGCCGTACACCAACTTCCTTTGCAGTCACCCATAAATCGCTTGTCTCATCAGTGCTTAGATCAGTAAAGCGTTTCACTTCACGCTTGGGGCACACAAGGACATGTATGTTTTGTTAAGGAAAAAAGACATACAGTGTAAGTAGACGTTTTACAGTTTGAACTATGAAAGCTGCGAACCACGGGACAGCAAAGGGGGCAATAATGGATAGCTACCTCGAGTTAAAGTATTATACCATCAGTATATGTAGCACAGTAAATGTTGCAGTATGAGTACATTTCCTGCCTTTCCTCAAGAGGTTAAGCTTTTGGGTGAACTTGTCGGTGCAGGAAGTGATGGACATAACAGTAAAGATCGTATTTCATAAAAAATGACGATGTCATCACTCACGAGCTTGGCCAGTACCTTCAAGTCTGGCTGGCGATCGAGCATATCACGCTCACGGACACGCCCGATCAGCTAGTTTGGAGATGGACAGCCTCCGGTATATACTCTGCTAGCTCATGCTATCTTGCCACCTTCCAGGGATCCATGACTTGCTTCTCATGGAAGCTCATATGGAAGAATTGGGCACCGCCAAGAGTGAAGTTCTTTCACTGGTTGGCCAGCCAAGACCGGTGCTGGACGGCCGATCGCTTGGCTCGACGCGGTCTCCAGCATCAGCCAAGATGCCCACTCTGTGACCAGGCTCCCGAGACGATGCGCCACCTCCTCTTGGAGTGCCCCTTCGCCAGGCAGACTTGGCACGAAATCCTTTCCTGGCTACGGATGACCACTGCAGGGCCAAGCCACGAAGATTCATTGATGGACTGGTGGCTGCAGGCAAGGCAAAACACGCCAACACTGATGCGTAAAGGCCTAGCCTCCATTGCTCTGTTGACACCATGGATGATCTGGAAACAGCGCAACGAATGCATCTTTGAGGGCGCCCAGCCCCTGGTTCAGGTCCTGGTCTCGAAGATCCAAGAGGAAGCCAAGCAGTGGGCAAGAGCGGGCGCCCGCGGCCTACGCGTCATTCTGCCGCCCACCTGGGACGTGCACTAGTATCGCTGACCAAGGCTGTAAGCTGTAACCTGTAACTAACCTCCTAGGAGGATTGTATCAAAACTCCACCTTTTCAATGCAATGAAATGCAAAAGCCCTTTGCATTTTCTCGAAAAAAAAAAAAACAAAGTTCATGAACAGTCCGACAAAAAACGAGGTTCCAGGCTTGCCGGCAGTGTTTAACTGTAAACCTCGGCGATGAGTATGCCAAAACAAAGGATATGACCTGCAGAGCAAGATTGGGACATGTTAATACATACAATGTTAATACAACATCGTCAGGGTTTAAATGTGCATGCTACTCTGACGCTATCGTCGGTAATTCTGAGTCAGACTTGCGATTATTCACCACACTAAGTATCTAGTGCCAAAAACGCTCTTATATTATAGGACGGAAGGAGTACAAAATTATAACGAAACAAATTGTGCTAGCGCTGGAAACCTAAAGTGTGATTTATAATCTACCATCAGTAGCATCGGCATCTCCGTCAGACAAAAAAATACAATCACAAACAATTCCTAGAAATACACTGTGATTCTGAGGTGGAAGTGAAAATTGAACAGAAATTAGGCAAGGGAAAGTTGGGGCGATCATAGAGATTTTTACCAGGGAGGAGGGGGCGTAGGTTGACCATGGCGTAGGAGAGGGGCGTGGCGTGGAAGACCTCCCTCGCGTCGATCCTGTAGGGCCCGAACTTGTACGGAGACGCCTCCATCTCCGGCGACGGCCGAGATGACAAGGAGGAGGTGGCCCGCGGCCAAGTCCGGCGACGAAGGGTGCCCGTGCCCGTACGAGGCGGCGGGGTCAGAGGGAGGAGGGGGGCACGCGAGCGCAGGGCGGAGCACAGCCCAAGCAGCATCAGCAGCAGGCAACAGTTGAGCACCGAGTCGGAGAAGAGCAGAGTAGAGAGGAAGGTGATAGCTGTGGGCCTTTATTGCGCATGTTAGCCCATCTTTGTAGCGGCTGGGCTGCGAACAGCCAAGGCCCGCAGATATCATATGTTTTTTTTTAAGTAACCAAATTCGTCAATTTCAAAAGTTTTGATAAATCTAGTTTGTGTTCAATCTTGTATGTTCATACATCTGCGTTTCGTCGTAAACTAGACAAACCAACGGCAAAGAAAGGATAATGTTGCTCCTCAGATTACACGGAAATAACCTTGTTGGTCTTCGTCAAGGGGCAGACGCACCAGTGTATGAATTACAAATACAACTACATTTCGTCATTGAAGTTCATGAAAGAATGTTCTTGTATTTTGTTGAAACAAAGTTAGTCGCTCAGGTGATACCAACCTACATTATGGGTGTATTCAAGTCCCTCTCTGGGTGTGATCTGTCAGGGCTAGTTTGTAATTTTTGGTGGGGTTGAAAGAAAGATAAAAGGAAGCCTCACTGGATGTCTTGAGAAAAGATAAGTAAGCCGAACTGCAAGGGAGGACTAGAGTTCTGCGGCTTCTTCCTGATTCACCAAGCCTTGCTCGCAAAGGCAAGCTTGGTGGCTCCTCACTTGGCCGGACTCGTTGTATGCCATGGTCTTCCAAGTGAAGTACTATCCTGACGATGTTTATGAAGAGACTAATTTTGCAAGGACCGCCTCATCGACATGGTACATTATTCATCATGGCCCAACCCTCCTAAAAAAGGGTATTGTATGGCGCGTCAACAATGACAAACAAGTTACAATCTGGAAGGATCCTTAAGGAAATATGCCCTAGAGGCAATAATAAAGTTATTATTTATTTTTTATTTTATGATAAATGTTTATTATTCATGCTAGAATTGTATTAACCGGAAATATAATACACGTGTGAATAAATAGACAAACATAGTGTCACTAGTATGCCTCTACTTGACTAGCTCGTTAATCAAAGGTGGTTAAGTTTCCTAACCATAGACATGAGTTATTATTTGATTAACGGGATCACATCATTAGGAGAATGATGTGATTGACTTGACCCATTCTGTTAGCTTAGCACTTGATCGTTTAGTATGTTGCTATTGCTTTCTTCATGACTTATACATGTTCCTACAATTATAAGATTATGCAACTCCCGTTTACCGGAGGAACACTTTGTGTGCTACCAAATGTCACAACGTAACTGGGTGATTATAAAGGAGCTCTACAGGTGTCTCCGAAGGTACATGTTGGGTTGGCGTTTTTTGAGATTAGGATTTGTCACTCCGATTGTCGGAGAGCTATCTCTGGGCCCTCTCGGTAATGCACATCACTATAAGCCTTGCAAGCAATGTGACTAATGAGTTAGTTGCGGGATGATGCATTACGTAACGAGTAAAGAGACTTGCCGGTGACGAGATTGAACTAGGTATTGAGATACCGACGATCGAATCTCGGGCAAGTAACATACCGATGACAAAAGGAACAATGTATGTTGTTATGCGGTTTGACCGATAAAGATCTTCGTAGAATATGTAGGTGCCAATATGAGCATCCAGGTTCCGCTATTGGTTATTGACCGGAAACGTGTCTCGGTCATGTCTACATAGTTCTCGAACCCGTAGGGTCTGCACGCTTAAGGTTTCGATGACAGTTATATTATGAGTTTATGAGTTTTGATGTACCGAAGGAGTTCGGAGTCCCGGATGAGATCGGGAACATGACGAGGAGTCTCAAAATGGTCGAAACGTAAAGATCGATATATTGGACGACTATATTCGGACTTTGGAAAGGTTACGAGTGATTCGGGTATTTTTCGGAGTACCGGAGAGTTACAGGAATTCGCCGGGGAGTATATGGGCCTTATTAATATACGGGAATAGAGGAGAGAGGCCAAAGGAAGGAAGCTCGCCCCTCCGTCCGAATTGGACAAGGGTGCAGCCCCTTTCCTTCTCCTCTCCCCTCTTTCCTTCTCTCCTACTCCAACAAGGAAAGGAGGAGTCCTACTCCCGGTGGGAGTAGGACTCCCCCTTGGCGCGCCCTCCTCATTGGCCGGCCGCCTCCCCCCTTGGCGCGCCCTCCTCATTGGCCGGCCGCCTCCCCCCTTTGGCGCGCCCTCCTCATTGGTCGGCCGTCTCCCCCCTTGCTCCTTTATATACGGGGCAGGGAGGCACCCCATAGACACAACAATTGATCACTTGAATCTCTTAGCCGTGTGCGGTGCCCCCCTCCACCATTATCCACCTCGATAATATCGTAGCAGTGCTTAGGCGAAGCCCTGCGACGGTAGAACATCAAGATCGTCACCACGCCGTCAGGTCGACAGAACTCTCCCTCGACACTCTGCTGGATCGGAGTTTGAGGGACGTCATCGAGCTGAACGTGTGCTAGAACTCAGAGGTGTCATAGTTTCGGTGCTTGATCGGTCGGGCCGTGAAGACGTACGACTACATCAACCGCGTTGTTCTAACGCTTCTGCTTTTGGTCTATGAGGGTACGTAGACAACACTCTCCCCTCTCGTTGCTATGCATCATCATGATCTTGCATGTGCGTAGGAATTTTTTTGAAATTACTACGTTCCCCAACAGATCCATGGCAACCTCGACCTACCTTCTACACACTGGTGTCGCCGCGCTGCACCTGCTGGCTTAGGTGACTAGCAGAGCTCTTGGGAGAGCACGGGAGGTGGAATATCGATCTTATGTGACAAGACTTTCTCCCGATGGATATGGAAATCATTCAATAATAAAGTCGTCGTGACCTCGACTCTATGACGTCCTTGCATGGGCTTCATATCTCAAGGAGAACTTTAACATATGCAGCACCTAATGTCTTGCTCATGATGAGCTTACCTCCACGTCCATGTGTGCCACAAGCAAGGCACCGGATGGCACACGTGTTGCCATCTCCCAAGGTACGAGTATTTGTGTGGCATCTCGTCACTAACTCACTAGTTATGATAGAAAATAAAGTTCAAAGAAACATCATGGTATCTCATGAATGTGTTGAGACTATAGAAAACAAAGTTCAAAGAAACATCATGGTATCTCATGAATGTGTTGGGAGGAACGCGACGACACATTCCATGTATTTTGCAAATATACAATGGCACAGGGGATTTGGTGTGTGATGAGCAAGCACCTGAGCATGCCAAGGTTGGAGGAGATCAAGAACATGGGGCATGAATGGCTCCTGCACCTACCACACCAATGCACCGATGATGACCGAGTACTTGTCATGATGACATTGTGGTGGACTTGGCATGTGATGCCCGGATAATTAAGCTACAGTGATCCCCCGCTAATGATGCCACGTCACCTCGGTTACTGTTGATAAACTCTAGATAATTCAAAACCGAAACAAATTCAAAATTTAATTACAGGAAAACAATAAAAGTTTTCAAAAATTAAAATAAAAATGTTCAGTTTGTACTTAATATTACATAGATAATTATGGGGTAGAAGACACAGTTTTATAAAATGCATAAATATTTTAAATTGGATTAAAACAGAAGAGAAAATAAATAAAAGAAAGAAAATACAAAAGAGAAAAAAAAACAAAAGGAAAGAAAGAGAAAAGGCCTCCTCCCCCCACTGGGCCACGGCCCAACAGGCCACCAGGCCGGCCCATCAGCCGCGCCCATACCCCCCACTACCCCTAACCCTAACCCCCACCGACACCCCATTTCCCCACGCCGCCACCTTTCCCTCCCGATCCAGATTGGATCGGGATCGACCCCATCACCACGGACCGCCGCCTCCGCCCCGCAGGTCCTCCTGCCGTCCTCGTGTCGTCGCCTCGCCACCGGAGATGGAAGGATCCTCGAGGCCCCGTTGAGGATTTGGCCTACCTCGCCTCCTCCTTGCCATGGCCGGCCCGAAGGCGTGCTGCGCAGAAGACCGCGTCGCGGCCACCTCGTCGTCAGACCTCCTCGACGGACTGCACACGTCCTCGTCCTCCTCCCCAGCTCGCATCATCGAGCCTCGCCGCCCCAGATCCCCTGCAACGGGGGTGAGCAACGAATCCCCCTCCCTCTCTATGTCCCCTTCCCACTGCAACGTCGCAACACCGCCCGTTCCCCTATCGGTCACCGCGACCCCGTGCATGCACCGACCGTGCCCGCGTCACCCCTGGATGGGGCTCACCGCACTCACAGCCGAGTTCGCTCGCGCCCTGCCTGGACTGCGGCCACCCAGGGCCGCGCCCCGCCTCCTCACCCCCGCCTCTTTCCCCCGCGCAGCTCGTCGCTCCCGTCAGTAGCGCCGTCGCGCTTGGAGCTCTGCTCCCACGCCCACATGCGCCCGCTACACTCTGCCGGCCACCGCCAGCGTCCTCCACGGTCCCGACCTCCTTGCTTCGTCGTGCCGCCACCACCTGCTGCTCAACGCCGCCGCCGACCATTCTTTGGCGCCGCTTCATTGTGGCCTGCGTGCCCGCCGCCTGCCAAGACGTGGCCGCGGCGATAAGCGGGCCTCATCGCTGCTTAGCTGCGCCTGTTTAGCCCCTTGGGCCACTGCCACCTGGGACCCGTGTCCCTCTTTTTCCAGAACGAAAATAAGAATAAAAACAAAAAGAAGTAATTAAAAATTAATTAATTAATTAACTTAATTAAACTTGCTTAATTAGCTTAACATTAATTAAACTCCTAGTTAACTAACTAATCTGTTAGTTAGGTTGATGCGTCTATGACAAACCGGCACCCACACGTCAGTTTGACCAGTCAACACCTCTGTTGACTGCTGACGTCATGCTGGCGTCATGATGACGTCAGCATGCACTATTCTGGATAATGTTGAATTAAAATAATTGAATAAATTTTAAAAATGATTAAATCTTTTAAAATTAATATAAAATAAACCGTAGCTCGGATGGAAAAACTTTGTACATGAAAGTTGCACAGAACGACGAGACAAATCCGAATACGCAGCCCGTTCGTCTACCACGCGTCCCAAGCATAGCAAACCTGCAACATTTCACCTCCGGTTCATCTGTCCGGAATCGCGAAACACCGGGGATACATTCCCGGATGTTTTCCCCCTTCGCGGGTGACACCTCCTACTGCATTAGGTCACCTCTAGCACCGCGTATTGCCATGTTATGCTTTGTGATGCTTTGATTGCTCTGTTATTTATTGTGTTCCCCCTCCGTTACTTCTTTCCGCTAGACCCTGATGGCTGCCGGTGACCCCTAGTTCGACTACGGTGTTGACGACCCGTCCTTCTTGCCAGAGCAACCAGGCAAGCCCCCCACTTGATCACCAGATATCGCCTATTCTTCTCTATACTGCTTGCATTAGAGTAGTGTAGCATGTTACTGTTCGGTTACCTATTCTGTTGCATAGCCTATCATTGTTACTACAGTCATTGATACCTTACCCGCAATCCTAAATGCTTGGTATAGGATGCTAGTTTATCATCATTGGACCTACATTCTTGTCAGTCTGCCTTGCTATACTATTGGGCCGTGATCACTCGGGAGGTGATCACGGGTATAGACTATACATATATACATACTATACGAGATGGTGACTAAAGTCGGTCGGCTCGTTGAGTGCCCGCGAGTGATTCACTTGTTAGGGCTGAAAGGACCTTTGTCCCGACGGCCCTCTGTGTGGATCTTTGTGGCGGAGCGACAGGCGAGTTGAGACCGCCTAGGTGAGAGGTGGGCCTGGCCCTGGTCGGTGTCCGCGGTTACATCAATTAACACGCTTAACGAGATCTTGGTATTTGATCTGAGTCTGGCCATTTGGTCTATACGCACTAACCAACTACGTGGGAAAGATATGGGCACTCGACGTCGTGGTATCACCGGCCTTCTAGACGTCGGCGATCGAAGCGGCGCTACCGGATTGGAACGTAAGCTCGCTCTTGTATTAAGGGGCTAGTTACGCTTTGATCCCACGCAACGTGCAGGTGTGCAATGGGCGATGGGCCAGACCCCTGCGCCATAGGAGTTAGACCGGCGTGCTGACCTCTCTGTTAAGCCTAGGTGGGGCTGCGACGTGTTGATCTTCCGAGGCCAGGCATGACCCAGGAAAGTGTGTCCGGCCAAATGGGATCGAGCGTGTTGGGTTATGTGGTGCAGCCCTGCAGGGAAGTTTATCTATTCGAATAGTCGTGTCCTTCGGTAAAAGGACGACCCGGAGTTGTACCTTGACCTTATGACAACTAGAACCGGATACTTTATGACAACTAGAACCGGATACTTAAAACACACCCAGACAAGTTCCACAGACAACCCCGTGATCGCTTTTCCACAGGGCGAGGAGGGGAGGATCGCCGGGTAGGATTATGCTATGTGTTGCTACTTGGAGGACTTCAATCTACTCTCTTCTACATGCTGCAAGACGGAGGCTGCCAGAAGCGTAGTCTTCGATAGGACTAGCTATCCCCTCTTATTCGGCATTCTGCAGTTCGGTTCAACGATATGGCTTCCTTACACATATACCCATGCATATGTAGTGTAGCTCCTTGCTTGCAGTACTTTGATGAGTACTCACGGTTGCTTTGCACCCTCTTTTCCCCGCTTTTCCTCTTCTTCTCGGATGTCGCAACTAGATGTTGGAGCCAGGAGCCGACGCCACCGTCGATTTACTACTACTACACCGGAGGTGCCTACTACTACGTCAAGTGTCACGACGATGACCAGGAGTAGTTTAGGAGGATCCAGCAGGGAGGCATGCGCCTCTTCGACCAGATCCTAGTTTGTGCTAGCCTTCTTAAGGCAAACTTGTTTACTTATGTCCGTACTCAGATATTGTTGCTTCCGCGACTTCGCCTATGATCGAGCACTTGTATTCGAGCCCTCGAGGCCCCTGGCTTGTATTATGATGCTTGTATGACTTATTTATGTTTTTAGAGTTGTGTTGTGATATCTTCCCGTGAGTCCCTGATCTTGATCGTGCACGTTTGCGTGCATGATTAGTGTACGATTGAATCGGGGGTGTCACAAGTTGGTATAAGAGCCGACTGCCTGTAGGAATCCCCCTTCCACACTCCTTGGCTGAAGTCGAGTCTAGTCACTACAAAAACTTTTACTAACTTGGATGTGTGCCTTACGGGCCCACGTCGCCATTGGGTGGTAGTAGGATCTTTTATTCCTCGGCCTATACTCTGGGACTCTGACATCTCTTCTATTCGGGTCAAATGATTTTAGTAAACCCTAACTCTAGGTTCTCGATAGTACTTTCTCCCGGAGAGCCGCTAATCATGGATGATTGCCTACTGCGTCAGAAGATTTAAAAGATACTCTAGGATGTTCTCCCGAGACGCTTGTGCCCACCGCCTTTGCAAATTTCCTGCCACTGTTATATCCTTATGGATAATTGCATGCACCTGCCATTCTTACATTCGATCCCATTGATCTTGTTATTACAAGGTGCAACGAACTGCTCTTCGTTGTTCCGAGAATCCTTTGAGCATACTGCCTTATGGCTCTTTGCCACAAGAATACCCATATGGATAATTCCTTGCACTTATCGAGTATCCGCTCCTTCTTAGTTGTTCAGGTGTTTCACATAAGCCTTTGAAATACTATTTGATCTTTCAAACATCCTCAACAGCATGTTGTTCTTGAAATTCTTGCTTGCTTGCATTATGGTTAATCCCAGAAGCATAATAATCTTATTGGCATCCTTTGTCACTATCATTTTTGAGTCCATTGATTCAATAAGTTGTGAGTGTTCACAATCATCAGTCGAATCCTAGGATTATCCTTCTGGCTCAGACGCCATTATTAAACATGAGCTGGCTCTCGACCAATCAAGTTGCCGATGATTGTAACCCCCTATGTCTATTCGGCTATCCATCTTTGATCAGAGCATCTGCTTCTGATCCTTCGTTTTGGAAATCATAATTCCTTTGTTATCTAAGCATCGAATTATTCTGAAGTTCTATAATCCGATGCATTTACATTCTTTCTTCCTCTGATTGAGTACCGATACTCACATCAGCCCCGTTCTGGACCGCCATACCCATTGCCGGGTTATTATCCGACAGTGTCCTTCACAACCAAAATTCTTATGAGTTCTTTACCCAATACATAATGCCTTTGGTAAATTGTACCCTCTCCTTTTTTCACCCATGCTCTAATATTGAGCTTGTGTTATTTACTCCTTAAGTTTGTGGTATATGTTTCTATGATGCCCCGATGGGTTGAACCTATGCTGATGCGGAGCATCCCGCGCTCATCCCCATGGACGTGTCTACATCTTCCTCAACACCACTTGGACCCATGAAAAGAGCTAGAGCCAAGGCTATCGAAGATAAGGTGAACTCGCTCCTTTCCGAACTTCCTCTCTCTACTCACGAGACTTGGCTACTACCTCATATGGATACTTTGTGTGTGATCAGGTACCTGGAGGAAAGCCATGGTGCATCTACATCCATCGGACAAGGAGGCAAAGCTACCAACCACGAAGATCAAGAAGAAGGTCCACCAGAGAAAGCTCCAGCCACCGGACATCCGGCCCAGACCGGACGACCGGCGCCTGAAGCCCCAGCCGCCAAGTCCCAGCCAGATCAGGCCCCAGCGACCGGACGTCCGGCCCGGACCGGACGACCGGCGCCTGAAGCCCCAGCCGCCAAGCCCCAGCGAGCGGACGTCCGACCCAGACCGGATGACCGGCCACACTCCAGCGAGCGGACGACCGGAGAAACCGGACGTCCGGCATCTGTCAACAGAAGGAAAATTAACGGAAGTATGAATCTTCCGGACGTCCAGCGCACCCATTCCAGAGAGATTCCAGCGGACGTCCGACGACACCGGACGTCCGGTCCCTCATGAGCCACCGGACGACCGGCCCCCAGCGGACGTCCGGTACCTGTCTGCGCACAGTTTCGGGCCAAAGCCCATGTACCCCTCCACTTCACCCCCTTTTGCACTAAGACTATAAATAGGACCCCTCCTCCTCCTAGCTAGGGTTAGCATTGGATTAGCTCATGTTTGCGTGAGAGCCTTTGCTCATCCACTTGGATACTTCTCCTCGGAGTTCACGACCTCTTCGGAGAAGATCCCCCAAGCGGATTCAAGACCCCTTTATAGGGAAGAACATCAAGGCCTCCTCGCGGAGAAGAACGGTTCCTTTGTATCCTTACCTTTGTTGACTTTGGATCTTGTGTATCTCTTTGTGTTCGGTGATCTAGCACTTGTGTGATTGATTCCTTGTCGGTTTAGTGATTCTCTCTCGTTTTCACCATGTTTTCCCTTTGTGCCTCCGCGTGTTCTTCGTGATTCCCCGTAGGATCCACTCCAAACGTGAAAGATCGTCGCCATAGGGTTCCACTCTACATCATATGGTATCATGAGCCACGTTGATCACGTTTTTGGAGTCCCTACCCCATGTTTTCTAGCTTGATTTTGTTGTTTTCGTCCTAAATCCGAAAATCCCCACCAAAAATAGCCCCAATTTTTTTTTGTGATTTGTTCGTGAGTTGAGATTTTGTTGGATTTGGTCCATGGATTTGAGTTGTTGCGTGTGGATCTAGCTAACCCACCCTCCCCACCCTTTTCCATCCACCAAATCACTCGATTTTGACCTCACCATTTTCTTCTTCCCCAAAACCGAGCAGTTCTTCCCGTGCACAAAAATCGCCCAGGCACCGGACGACCGGAAGCTACCGGACGTCCGACGACCGGACGACCGCAGAAACCGGACGTCTGTGCAACCCTGACGAAACTGAATTTTTCTAGTGCGGCCACCAACACAACCCCACCTTCCACCACATCTTCCAAACCCACATACACCACCATCTTCCCCAATACCTCCGATGATGATTCTTAACATATTTTGGTCCTTGAGATTTTGAGTTGTGGTTCCCGTGTCCTATTGTGTTTCGGCTATTTAGGTATGGTTCGACTTCATCATTACCACGGCTCATCTTCACAAGGGTCTCAACATCACCAAGGACGGTAACTTCGACGACATCTTTGTCATACCTTGCAATTGCATTGATACCCCACATGGCCCTACTTCTGCGTAGCTTACCCATCGAGACTAGCCATTGAGTATTGCCGGCAACGTGACTTGTGCACATTAGTGATCATACTACATAGCATACATACCATACCATCGTGGTGCATATCTTGAGATCCACTTGTGTGTCACAAAGTTGTCATCGCATACACAATTGCTATCTTGGTTCGTGAAGTTTTGCATGAGCAAAGAGCTCAAAAGTGAAAGAGCCACCCAAGCTTTTAAGCAAAGAGGAAAGATAAGCAAAGAGCTTATGAGCAAGAACCATAGCATCATACACCATTAAGATTGTCATATAAGATCATCTTGGATCATAGCACCGAAATACCATACATATAGCATACTTGGGATAGAGATCGTTGCATTTTTGTCTAGTAGGTTGTGCACAAGTTCCGTATCCGCCTATTGTGCAATCGTGCTAGCGTCTCTCTAGTATTGTGCAACAAGAGCATTTGCATGGATTCCACATTTTGGCTCACTTTTGGTTTGCACAATCCCATCTATCTATTTGCGTGTGTGTTTCCGTGTACCCATACTTGCTTGGTCTACTTGTTGCGTTTGCAAATTTGTGAATCCTTTCCAACATTATTGAAGCTCACTTACTATTGCATCAAATTTTATGCCACCATCCTAACCAAGCTCCACTATAAGCTTTTACTTGTGTAGGTGTGAGAACCGACAAGAATTGGTACCAATAGTGCTATTTCATTGCCCGCATTTGAGTGAACTTGATTCATCTTCAACATCGGTCAAAGGTACATTGGTATTAGTTCTTCTCCTTCTAACACTCACATTTTGCTTGAAATGATGGATAGGCCAAGTACTTCTACCAACCCACTCTTCATCGAGCAAGACGACGACATGTCATCATACGTCACCAAGAGCCACCTCTTTGGTGCACAACGAGCGTTGCATCAAGAGCAACAAGCAATGAACGACCGCATCGACAACCTCGCCACCGACTTATGACTCTCCGAGCAATGTACAAGAGCTACTTCGACAACAAGCTCGACGCGCACAAGCAAGAGAACGATGCAAGAATGGACGAAATCCGAGCCTTGTTGGTGAACCGGCCTCCTTCTACATCCTCATACTCAAGAAGGAGCCACTCAAGTCGACACTCCGACGACTCCTTCTCCGGCTCAAGTACACCGTCATCGAACACTCTTCGACGAGCCGCGCGTCAAGACCGTCATGCATCTCGCAACCCGCTACATGTCAAGCATTCACAAGAGCAAGGTGATGAGCAAGTACCTCGTCCCCAATCAAACCAAGTAGCATTTGCTCAAGCTCAAGAACGACAACATCTTCATCGCCAAGAAGAACAAGAACGAGCGCGTCTACATCAGAGCAACAAGACGCCGAGGCTCAACGTCTTCAACAACAACAACGAGAAGCACAAGCTCGCGAGGCGGAACGTGCCCTTCAAGCATCAAGTCGAGCTATCACCAACCGCAATCGCGAACGGCGTAATCAAGAGGAAGCCCTTCGAGAAGAAATCCAAGAGAGGAACTACCATCCGCGTGTCCAACATCAAGCTCCACAAGTTCCTTCACAAGCTCGTCAAGCTCCACAAGCTCCTCCTCAAGCTCGTCAAGCTCAACTTCAACCTCAAGGTCAACAAGAGCAAGTTGATCATGGACTTCCTCCACGCCAAGAGCAACATGAGGATGATTACCCTCCACGTCAAGGGCGTCATCATCACCATCGCCAACAACACAATGAAGAACAACGCTATGGCAAGCTCAAATTCACAATGCCCAAGTTCAATGGAAGCAATGACCCCGAAGAGTACCTCTCATGGGCATTGAAGGTCGACAAAATCTTTCGTTTGCACAACTATGAGGAAGAGAAGAAGATCGCTATAGCATCACTTGAGTTCCAAGACTATGTGCTCATATGGTGGGAACAAGTCCTTGAGCGCCGACAAGCAAGAGGTGAACCTCCAATCACCACTTGGAATCAAATGAAGGATGTCATGCGAGCACGTTTTGTGCCAACCTACTACAACCGCGATCTCTTCAAGAAGCTACAACTCCTCAAGGAAGGAACAAAGAGTGTTGAAGAATACTACAAAGAAATGGAGATTGCCATGATTCGAGCCAATGTCACGGAGGATGATAAGCAAACAGTGGAACGATTCTTGAATGGACTCAATCATCCCATCAAGAAGATCGCCGACTTCCAACCCTACTCCAACCTCATTGAGCTCGTGCATCAAGCTACAAAGGCGGAACGCCAAGTGCAAGATGACTTCAAGTACGCCAAGTACTCCTCCAAGACCTACGGCTTCTCCAACAACCAAGCTTCAACAACTACTCCAACTTCGACATCAACCAAGCCTTCTCCAAGCAACGACGACAAGTCAAGTTACAAGAAAACTTCCACAAGGTCAAGTCGTCTTCCTCCTACTACAAGCAACTTCAAGCCACGTGCTTCTTCTTCTACTCTAACCGATGAGACCGTCAAGACAAGCTCCTTCAAGTGTTTCACTTGCGGCGGCCGAGGCCACAAGTCATATGAATGCACAAACAAGCGCACCATGATACTCAACGACGATGGCACCTACGACTCAATGAGTGAAGATGAAATGGAAGCTATTGAGCAAGTAGCCATGCATAGGCGAGTGAATGAGGATGATGATGATCAAGTCTTTTGTGATGAAGATACAAGCCCCGCTCTCGTTGTCTCCAAGGTCTCGACTCTTCAACATCAACAAGAAGAAGACCAACGATGCCACATCTTCAACACAAAGGCCGGCATCAATGGACGTTCCGTCAAGGTCATCATCGATGGAGGTAGTTGCCACAACTTGGCAAGTGAAGAACTATGCTCCAAGCTTCAGTTGGTCAAGAAAAAGCACCCGCACCCCTACAAGGTTCAATGGCTAAGTGACTCCGGCACTATATGAGTTGAGCATACGGTCCAAGTATCCTTCAAAATAGGTGCATATGAGGACACTTTGGAGTGTGATGTGGTCCCAATGATCGTTTGCCATCTCCTCCTTGGTCAGCCATGGCAATTCGACCGTGGTGTCTTCCACAATGGGCGTACAAACCACTATAGCTTCAAGATAAAAGGAAAAGAATATGTGCTACGACCCATGTCTCCTAGTCAAGTGATAGCCGACAAGCAAGCCACCAACCAAAGAGAGAAGAGTGAGAAAGTGAGCCACCAAAAAGTGAGTGAGAGCCACAAGCCAAACTTGAGCGCCTCTTCGCCTAGAGAGAAAAACCTCATACTCTTTGCCACCAAAAGTGAGATGAGAGAAGTGTGTGAGAACCCATCGAGTGTGATGCACTTTGTCCTTGTGTGCAAGGATGGAGAAACAAAAACTAACAACATTCACGAGCTACCTTTGGTGTTTCAATCTCTTTTGCAGGAATTTCAAGATGTTTTCCCCGATGAGCTACCTCCGGTCTACCTCCTCTTGAGGCATTGAGCATCGAATCGACCTCATCCCCGGAGCGCCACTTCCAAACAAAGCTCCATACCGTGTCAATCCCGAAGAAACCAAGGAGATTCAATGGCAAGTACAACAACTAATCGACAACGGTCATGTACGTGAAAGCTTAAGCCCTTGTGCCGTTCCCGTCATACTTGTGCCTAAGCCCGATGGAAGTTTCCGCTTGTGTTCCGATTGTAGACCTATAAATGCTATCACCGTTCGCTATAGGCATCCCATTCCTCGCTTAGATGATATGCTTGATGAACTTAGTGGAGCCAACTTTTTCTCAAAAATTGATCTTAAAAGTGGCTATTATCAAATACGCATTCATGAGGGTGATGAATGGAAAACGGCTTTCAAAACAAAATTTGGCTTATATGAATGGTTAGTCATGCCTATGGGCTTATCGGAGGCTCCCAGTACTTTTGTGCGTCTCATGCATCATGTACTTCGACCTTACATTGGAGTCTTTGTTGTGGTTTACTTCGATGATATTCTTGTGTTTAGCAAAACCATGAACGAGCATCTTGATCATGTTAAGCTTGTTTTGCAAACACTTCACAAGGAAAGTCTTTATGCTAACATGAAAAAGTGCACATTTGGTGTTGACAAAGTGGTTTTCTTGGGTTTTGTTGTCTCTTCCAAGGGTGTCCATGTTGATGAAACTAAAATTGAAGCAATTAAAACTTGGCCCCAACCCACCAATTTGCAACAAGTGCGAAGTTTCCTTGGTCTTGCAGGTTTTTATCGTCGATTTGTGAAAGATTTTAGCACAATAGCCGCTCCTTTGCATGCTTTGAGTAAGAAGAATACTCCTTTTGTTTGGGGATCTTTGCAATCCACCGCTTTTGATGAGCTCAAGTCTTTGCTTACTCATGCTCCGATTCTTGCTTTGCCCAATTTTGACAAAACTTTTGAGGGTCATTGTGATGCAAGTGGTACCGGAATTGGCGGAGTTTTGATGCAAGAAAAACAAGCCATTGCATATTTTAGTGAAAAACTCTCCGGTGCTCAACTTAACTATCCCATATATGACAAAGAATTGTATGCTTTAGTGCGTGTACTACATGTTTGGGAACATTATCTTAGGCCTCATGAGTTTGTCATCCAGACCGATCATGAAACACTTAAGTACTTAAAAGGTCAAACTAAGTTGAACAAGTGTCATGCCAAATGGATGAATTTATTGAATCTTTCCCATATGTGATCAAGTACATTAAGGGTATGGAAAATGTAGTTGCCGATGCGCTTTCACGCATATGTACGCTTGTCACTAAACTAGAGTTGAATGTTATTGGTTTTGAGCACATCAAAGACTTGTATGCTAGTGATCCATCTTTTGCACCTCATTATGCTAAATGTTTGATGCATACATCTTGGGAACAATACTACATCAAGGATGGTTATCTTATGAGAGCTAACAAACTATGCATTCCCGAGTCTTCTCTTTGTTTGCTACTTTTCCAAGAGGCTCATGGAGGCGGACTCATGGGACACTTTGGACGCGACAAGACTTTCGCCATGCTCTCCAAGAACTACTTTTGGCCCAAGATGTTCCGCGACGTCTCACGCTTCACTACACGATGCTCTACATGCCGCAAAGCTAAGTCAAAAGCTCAATCCCATGGTCTTTACATGCCTCTTCCTATTCCTTATCAACCTTGGGAAGACATTAGCATGGATTTTGTACTTGGTTTGCCTAGAACTCAAAATGGAAAGGATTCCGTGCTTGTTGTTGTGGACCGATTTTCTAAGATGGCACATTTCATTCCTTGCAACAAGGTAGACGATGCTTCACATATTGCAAATCTCTTTTGTAGGGAAATCTTGCACCTCCATGGAGTACCAAAGACAATCGTCTCCGACTGCGACGTCAAGTTCTTGAGTTACTTTTGGAAGACTCTATGCGCCAAGCTCGGAATCAAGCTCTTGTTCTCATCCGCATACCATCCTCAAACCAACGGCCAAACGGAGGTGACAAACCGGACTCTCTCCACTCTACTTCGCGTGTTGATCAAGAAGAACATCAAGGAGTGGGAGGCATGTCTACCCATCGCCGAGTACGCCTACAACCGCGCAAGACATTCGACTACTGGCAAGTCCCCCTTCGAGGCCGTCTACGGCTTCAACCCATTGTCCCCATTGGACATTCTACCTCTACCTCTACAAGAGCGCACCAACATGGATGCGAGTGCACGAGCAAGCTACATCAAGAAGATGCATGAAGATACAAGGCACACCATCGAGCGCCAAGTACAACGACTAGAGAACAAGCTCAACGTCAACAAGCAACCCATGATCTTCAACATTGGCGATCTTGTGTGGATACACCTTCGAAAGGAACGCTTCCCCAACGAACGCAAGTCCAAACTTCTCCCTCGAGCCGATGGACCTTTCATGGTGCTAGCACGCTACAACGGCAACGCCTACAAGATAGACCTCCCACGAGGCAAGTACAATGTGAGCGACATCTTCAACGTCAAGGACCTTGCGCCATACCATGGAGATGAAGATCTCGATCCGTGGTCGGATCCTTCCCAAGGGGGGGGGATGATGCGGAGCATCCCGCGCTCATCCCCATGGACGTGTCTACATCTTCCTCAACACCACTTGGACCCACGAAAAGAGCTAGAGCCAAGGCTATCGAAGATAAGGTGAACTCGCTCCTTTCCGAACTTCCTCTCTCTACTCACGAGACTTGGCTACTACCTCATACGGATACTTTGTGTGTGATCAGGTACCTGGAGGAAAGCCATGGTGCATCTACATCCATCGGACAAGGAGGCAAAGCTACCAACCACGAAGATCAAGAAGAAGGTCCACCGGAGAAAGCTCCAGCCACCGGACATCCGGCCCAGACCGGACAACCGGCGCCTGAAGCCCCAGCCGCCAAGTCCCAGCCAGATCAGTTCAATGACGGACGTCCGGCCCGGACCGGACGACCGACGCTAAGCCCCACCGCCAAGCCCAATGAAGCGGACGTCCGCCCAGACCGGACGATCGGCCCACTCAAATGAAGCGGACGACCGGAGAAACCGGACGTCCGGCATCTATCAACAGAAGGAAAATTAACGGAAGTATGAATCTTCCGGACGTCCGGCGCACCCATTCCAGAGAGCTTCCAGCGGACGTCCGACGACACCGGACGTCCGGTCCCTCATGAGCCACCGGACGACCGGCCCCCAGCGGACGTCCGGTACCTGTCTGCGCACAGTTTTGGGCCAACGCCCATGTACCCCCTCCACTTCACCCCCTTTTGCACTAAGACTATAAATAGGACCCCTCCTCCTCCTAGCTAGGGTAAGCATTGGATTAGCTCATGTTTGTGTGAGAGCCTTTGCTCATCCACTTGGATACTTCTCCTCGGAGTTCACGACCTCTTCGGAGAAGATCCCCCAAGCGGATTCAAGACCCCTTTCTAGGGAAGAACAACAAGGCCTCCTCGCGGAGAAGAACGGTTCCTTTGTATCCTTACCTTTGTTGACTTTGGATCTTGTGTATCTCTTTGTGTTCGGTGATCTAGCACTTGTGTGATTGATTCCTTGTCGTTTTAGTGATTCTCTCTAGTTTTTCCCGTGTTTTCCCTTTGTGCTTCCACGTGTTCTTCGTGATTCCCCGTAGGATCCACTCCAAACGTGAAAGATCGTCGCCATAGGGTTCCACCCTACATCATATGCCTTCCTTAATCTATGTGAACCTGAAAGATTTCACGGGTAATACTTATCTGGTATTGCACCACGTAAAACTTTCAACAACTATTGTCATTTTCGAAAAGCGAGAGGTGAATTGAAGGTTATACATTGAAGAAGTGGGAGTCGACCTTGAACTTGTGTTCATGCCCATGGACCCGATGTGGAACTTATCATGGAAGCTTCTTGCAAATATTTAATCATTTTGGTAATTCTTTCGGTGTCATTAAAATTGGATCCCCTGCAGCTATGGTTCCGACCATATTATCCTTCTTTCATCCCATTTCTCGGACAAGTTAAATCGCTTGTCTTCTGCAGATCAATATGCCTGCCCAACCTCGATTCTGCTCTACCTTTGAGTATTCCCCTATGGTATCTCGAGAATATCACGGAACTACATGACTTCTTATGTGTTCTTCCTCAACTATTATTTCTCACTGATTCCAATTTTCCACGGGTTCTGAGTTGTTAGACACTCAAGGACACCGATAACTGAACCGAGTCCGCATTACGGTTCAACAACTCTTAGTAATCTTCTTTACCTATAAGTCTGTACCCGATCATGTCATTCCTAGCCTGTTTGGCTATATCATTATCGTGATGATTTTAACTGTGCTACCTGGTCCTTGTACCCGGAGCACCACTTTTGACGCTGAGCTAAGCTTATGTTGCTTTTCCTCGACATATCATTCCGACTTGAACACCAAACTTGATTCCGAGGTTGTGTCGTATTTGTGGTTCCAATAATCTTTCGCTGCATCAATCCTTTTGCTTGATACAGTCGCTGTTCCATAGCTTCTTCGTGGAGTCTCTCGACAAAAATTATCGTGCTCATCATCAACATCTTTGCCCCCTTCCAGGATTATCAGTCGAATTCATGATCATAAGTGCCATCCTTGTCCCTTGGTAATTTGATTTACCATCGACAACATCCTTTTCCTTTTCATCACAAACTTGTTCATGGTATGGACACAACTTGCTATCCAGCTTGTACTATGTTCTACCTTGAAGTATTACCGTCTTTTATGTCAAGGATGTTGCGAGGATTGCTCCACCTCTTAATAATTCTTGATACATGTATTACTTCACACCAACACCATTCTTTCTTGATCCTCATGTTGATTCTAACTTGGGGCACCAACAAGTGAACGATGCTACTTGGATTCTATACTTCTAGCAACCCTATTGCTTTGAAGTTAATGGATGTTGGTTATTGAATCACCATTCTAACCTTGATCATGCTCCCTAAGCCCATAATCCGGGTGCACCTTTCAACCAGTGTTTAATGGTGTATGTTTTCCTTGAGCATACATCATCATATCATTTGATCTGACAACTGTTATCTCCTTGTTTACATAAATGTGGAAATCCATCTTTTGGAAATCTCAATGAGTTGATGCTAAAGTCCATCAGCCGACTTCCCCTCATCTCCTTGGGTTAATGATGAACTTTTGTTTTGGAACTCACTTCCATAGTTCATCTTCCGAGAATCTTACCATGTCAGCTCAACAATTTGTGTTGCACCTTTCTTCTCCGGCATCCTGAGTCTGAGGTATCTCGACAGCAATCAGATCTGAATCTCGGTCAGATATGATGGTTGGAACATATTTGCAAGAGTTATAACATTGGTCCTTATATGACCCGGTAAGGTGATGTCATGCCTAGCACACCTGGCCGGAGGACCTATTGTTATAGTTTCCACTTTAGCAAGGTTAGCCATTTCTTCCATGAGGAAATCTTAAGACTTATTCTATAAGTTGATCCTGAGGGATCCCTTGGGTATCCAAAGTCTGACCTTTGCTTGAAGACCATGTCAATGCTATCTCGAAGCATGTCTATGGTACTCCGATTTTCAACAAAACATTTGAAGCCCAATGCTAAATGTTTCCTGCTCAATTATCCAAACACCACTGTATGGGTAATGTCATCAAAATTCTCTCCCCTACCTAAAGAGTTTTCTCCATTATATCCTGTCATGGATATCATGCTCTGCTTGTCCTTGGGAAGGATATACCCTTGAAATATGTGTTTAAACACATTTTCCTTTCCATTGTTCTGTTTAATCTGATAATCGTATTTTCCTTTACATTGGTTGGTTTAACATTTCTTGTGATCTATATGATCTATGCAGTAATATTCTTCTGCTTATGTAAAACACCTTGGTGTACAACCGTGTCAGTAAGACCCTGTTGCTTTTGTTGATAGCATTCCGGTAACCACCAATGGACGAGAACTTTGCCTATTGGTCTGCCTTGTTCAACAAGCAGGAAAATGGTTCTCTCCGTCCCTCGCCCTTGGTACCGATGTTGTTGCCGACATAACCGACAGACTATCCTCTGACATGCCTTGCTTTCATGATCGTGCAAGACGTCACCGCCCTTCCTGCTTTTAACCCACATGGTGGGCCCATAACCCATAGTTCCTCAGGATCGAAACCTGACTCTCCTGTACACCCCCTGTTCCCAAAGTTATTCCTCACGCGTGGCCTCGTGTGTAATTCACGAGCCACCTTCCAGTGAGATCATCAATCTGGTATCAGACGCAATACTTATTCCCATTGCTCTGAACCCCTTTCACACTTCGCTTCAGGCAACGAACGATTGCCTATGCGCTTGAAACTTCTATTTGCACCTTCTTACTTTGCTCTCGATATTGTCTTAAATTTCAATTCGAGAGTTACTTTCCGCCACCTTCCTCGTTGTTGTCTACCAGATAGTCTACCCTGCAGAGGTCCATTCTTCCGGTATACCCCCTTAATCTTTCGTTAGTATGATGAAGACTTCTAAGGAAGGATGGCCACTTCATAATGATGGCCTGCAGCAGGGAAATGAAGACATCACCAAAAAGGGATCAACTACTTCGGAAAGAGCAATTAACACCGAGAACACTCGCTAGAATTTCGTAACTAGAATCTTCTTTCCCCCTTACGCCTCCTAAATCTCGGGACGAGATTTCTTGTAGTGGAGGAGAATTGTGACGCCCGGATAATTAAGCTACAGTGATCCCCTGCTAATGATGCCACGCCACCTCGGTTACTGTTGATATACTCTACATAATTCAAAACCGAAACAAATTCAAAATTTAATTACAGGAAAACAATAAAAGTTTTCAAACATTAAAATAAAAATGTGCGGTTTGTGCTAAATATTACATAGATAATTATGGGGTAGAAGACACAGTTTTATAAAATGCATAAATATTTTAAATTGAATTAAAACAAAAGAGAAAATAAATAAAAGAAAGAAAATACAAAAGAGAAAAAAACAAAACAAAAGGAAATAAAGAGAAAAGGCCTCCCCCCCACTGGGCCACGGCCCAGCAGGCCACCAGGCAGGCCCATCAACGGCGCCCATATCCCCAACTACCCCTAACCCTAACCCCCACCGACACCCCACTTCCCCCCCCAGTGTCACCACTCTTCTCCCGATCCAGATTGGATCGGGATCGACCCCATCGCCACGTACCGCCGCCTCCGCCCCGCAGATCCTCCAGCCGTCCTCTTGTCGTCGCCTCGCCACCGGAGATGGAAGGATCCTTGAGGCCACGTTGAGGATTTGGCCTACCTCGCCTCCTCCTTGCCATGGCCGGCCCCGAGCGTCGTGCCTGCAGCAGCACCGCCGTCGCGGCCACCTCGTCGTCAGACCTCCTCGACGGACTGCACACGTCCTTGTCCTCCTCCCCAGCTCGCATCATCGAGCCTCACCGCCCCAGATCCCCTACAACGGGGGTGAGCAACGAATCCCCTCCCTCTCTATGTCCCCTTCCCACTGCAACGTCGCAACACCGACCGTTCCCCTATCGGTCACCGCGACCCCGTGCACGCACCGGCCGTGCCCGCGTCATCCTTGGCTGGGGCTCACCGCACCCACAGCCGAGTTCGCTCGCGCCTTGCATGGACCGCGGCCACCCAGGGCCGCGCCCCGTCTCCTCACCCCCGCCTCTTTCCCCCGCGCAGCTCGTCGCTCCCGTCAGTAGCGCCGCCGCGCTTGGAGCTCTGCTCCCACGCCCACGCCACTTCTGATCTGCCGGCCACCGCCATCGTCGTCCACGGTCCCGACCTCCCTGCTCCGTCGTGCCGCCACCACTGCTTTCGACGCCGCTCGACCACTGCCGGGCGCCGCTGGCCGTGGGTTGCGTGCCCGCCGCACTGGTCATGGCCTTTGCTCGCTAGCAGCATCCGCGCTGATGGCTGCGCCCGCTTAGCCCTTGGGCCACTGCCACCTGGGACCCGTGTCCCTCTTTTTCCAGGACGAAAATAAGAATAAAAACAAAAAGAAGTAATTAAAATTAATTAATTAATTAATTAAACTTGCTTAATTAGCTTAACATTAATTAAACTCCTAGTTAACTAACTAATCTGTTAGTTAGGTTGATGCGTCTATGACAGACCGGGACCCACACGTCAGTTTGACCAGTCAACACCTCTATTGACTGCTGGCGTCATGATGACGTCAGCACACACTATTCTGGATAATGTTGAATTAAAATAATTGAATAAATTTTAAAAATGATTAAATCTTTTAAAATTAATATAAAATAAACCGTAGCTCGGATGGAAAAACTTTGTACATGAAAGTTGCACAGAACGACGAGACAAATTCGAATACGCAGCCCGTTCGTCTGCCACGCATTCCAAGCATAGCAAACCTGCAACATTTCACCTCTGGTTCATCTGTCCGGAATCGCGAAACACCGTGGATATATTCCCGGATGTTTTCCCCCTTCGCCGGTAACACCTCCTACTGTATTAGGTCACCTCTAGCACCGCGTATTGCCATGTTACACTTTGTGATGCTTTGATTGCTCTGTTATTTATTGTGTCCCCCCCCACCCCCCCGTTACTTCTTTCCGGTAGACCCCGATGGTTGCCGGTGACCCCTAGTTCGACTACGGTGTTGACGACCCGTCCTTCTTGCCAGAGCAACCAGGCAAGCCCCCCCCTTGATCACCAGATATCGCCTATTCTTCTCTATACTGCTTGCATTAGAGTAGTGTAGCATGTTACTGTTCGGTTACTCCTATTCTGTTGCATAGCATGTCATTGTTACTACAGTCATTGATACCTTACCCGCAATCCTAAATGCTTGGTATAGGATGCTAGTTTATCATCATTCGCCCTACATTCTTGTTATTCTGCCTTGCTATACTATTGGGCCGTGATCACTCGGGAGGTGATCACGGGTATATACTATACATATATACATACTATACAGATGGTGACTAAAGTCGGGTCGGCTCGTTGAGTGCCCGCGAGTGATTCACAGATTGGGGGCTGAAAGGACCTTTGTCCCGACGACCCTCTGTGTGGATCTTTGTGGCGGAGCGACAGGGCAGGTTGAGACCGCCTAGGTGAGAGGTGGGCCTGGCCCTGGTCGGTGTCCGCGGTTACATCAATTAACACGCTTAACGAGATCTTGGTATTTGATTTGAGTCTGGCCATTTGGTCTATACGCACTAACCAACTACGTGGGAAAGATATGGGCACTCGACGTCGTGGTATCAGCCGAAGCCTTCTAGACATCAGCGACTGAGCGGCACGCGCTGGATTGGAACGTAAGCCTGCTCTTGTATTAAGGGGGCTAGTTCTGCTTTCGGCCGCCCACGCAACGTGCAAGTGTGCAAGGGCGATGGGCCCAGACCCCTGCGCCATAGGAGTTAGACCGGTGTGCTGACCTCTCTGTTAGGCCTAGGTGGGGCTGCGACGTGTTGATCTTCCGAGGCCGGGCATGACCCAGGAAAGTGTGTCCGGGCAAATGGGATCGAGCATGTAGGGTTATGTGGTGCACCCCTGCAGGGAAGTTTATCTATTCCAATAGCCGTGTCCTTCGGTAAAAAGACGACCCGGAGTTGTACCTTGACCTTATGACAACTAGAACCGGATACTTAATAAAACACACCCAGACAAGTTCCATAGACAACCCGGTGATCGCTTTTCCACAGGGCGACGAGGGAGGATTACCGGGTAGGATTATGCTATGCGTTGCTACTTGGAGGACTTCAATCTACTCTCTTTTACATGTTTGCAAGACGGAGGCTGCGAGCGTAGTCTTCGATAGGACTAGCTATCCCCTCTTATTCGGCATTCTGCAGCTTCACCCACTAATATGGCCTCCTTACACATATACCCATGCATATGTAGTGTAGCTCCTTGCTTGCAGTACTTTGATGAGTACTCACGGTTGCTTTAGCCCTCTTTTCCCCCGTTTTCCTCTTCTTCTCGGATGTCGCAACCAGGCGTTGGAGCCCAGGAGCCAGACGCCACCGTCGACGACGACTACTACACTGGAGGTACCTACTACTACGTGCAGGCTGCAGACGATGACCAGGAGTAGTTTAGGAGGCTCCCAGGCAGGAGGCATGCGCCTCTTTTGATATGTATCCCAGTTTGTGCTAGCCTTCTTAAGGCAAACTTGTTTACTTATGTCTATACTCAGATATTGTTGCTTCCGCTGACTCGTCTATGATCGAGCACTTGTATTCGAGCCCTCGAGGCCCCTGGCTTGTATTATGATGCTTGTATGACTTATTTATGTTTTTAGAGTTGTGTTGTGATATCTTCCCGTGAGTCCCTGATCTTGATCGTACACATTTGCGTGCATGATTAGTGTACGATTGAATCGGGGGCGTCACATGGCACCTATGCAATGAGGTGATTAATGACGAACTGTTGCCATCAATCGTTGCTTCGAGAATTTTCTTGAACATGTTTCATCGACTCCTTGTTATGCATCAATCAACACCCTGGGCTCGACATGAAAAAGGGGAACATTGTCTTATACTATGAGCAAGACTGGCGCAAATGTGTGATCAGGCCCCTGGTTGCACCCTGTGCTAAAACTCTAGTGCGTTGGAGCCTTCCTCCATTGGGTTGGAACAAACTAAACATCGATGGTTCCTTGAGAGAGGAGGACGAAATGGGCAGTGTGGACATGATCTTGAGAAACAAAGTGGGCAACATCGACTTTGCCTCCTGCCATTTCATATCAATCTGCTCGAGCGCGCTAGAAGCTGAGATTGCTACATGCATGCATGGAAGGAGCCAAGAAAAATGTATGAGGGGGCCTATTGTTGTTGCACCAATGTCGTGGAGGACTAGTGCCATTATAATACAATACCCCAACCTACTATAGATGAGGAGGCCTACTAATCGCACTGTAGTTTGGCTCCAACTTGCACTAGATGAGATTGGCAAGTTGTGCAAGATGGTTGTATAAAAACTCCTTAATCAACGAAAATTGCCATTCACAAAAACAAAAAATACAATATCATTGTCAATTGGTGACAGGCACCCCTTCAAGTTTAGGTATATGAACAATCACATCCAAGAAATAGACTTTCATACAATTTTATGGTATAATCACACACGATGACAAGGGTCGGTCCTCGAGTTTCACGCATGAACCGAAAGCCCGTGCAGCTAGAGTAGCCCTATTCATACTCCCTCCGTCTCAAAATAAGAGCAACTCCAACGCAGTGACCCATTTCATTCGCGCCCGTCTGTTTGGATCGGCACGGACAGAAAACTCGGCCCAACGCGCCGACCCAAACGGACGCGCGTCCGCTTTTCGTCCGCCCGCCGACCCATTCCAGCCCAGTTTTGTGCCTCATTTGTGTCGGCACGGACACGAAACGGACGCACGCCGCACCCGCCTCCTCCTCCTCCTGGCCCACTATTGGAAATATGCCCTAGAGGCAATAATAAATTAGTTATTATTATTATATTTCCGTGTTCATGATAATCGTTTATTATCCATGCTATAATTGTATTGATGGGAAACTCAGATACATGTGTGGATACATAGATAACACCATGTCCCTAGTAAGCCTCTAGTTGACTAGCTCGTTGATCAATAGATGGTTACGGTTTCCTGACCGTGGACATTGGATGTCTTTGATAACGGGATCACATCATTAGGAGAATGATGTGATGGAAAAGACCCAATCCTAAGCCTAGCACAAAGATCGTGTAGTTCGTATGCTAAAGCTTTTCAAATGTCAACTATCATTTCCTTAGACCATGAGATTGTGCAACTCCCGGATACCGTAGGAATGCTTTGGATGTACCAAACGTCACAATATAACTGGGTGGCTATAAAGGTGCACTACGGGTATCTCCGAAAGTGTCTGTTGGATTGGCACGAATCGAGACTGGGATTTGTCACTCCGTGTGACGGAGAGGTATCTCTGGGCCCACTCAGTAGGACATCATCATAATGTGCACAATGTGACCAAGGGGTTTATCACGGGATGATGTGTTACGAGCGAGTAAAGAGACTTGCGTAACGAGATTGAACAAGGTATCGGGATACCGACGATCGAATCTCGGGCAAGTACTATACCGCTAGACAAAGGGAATTGAATACGGGATTGATTGAATCCTCGACATCATGGTTCATCCGATGAGATCATCGTGGAACATGTGGGAGCCAACATGGGTATCCAGATCCCGCTGTTGGTTATTGGCCGGAGAGTTGTCTCGGTCATGTCTACGTGTCTCCCGAACCCGTAGGGTCTACACACTTAAGGTTCGATGACGCTAGGGTTATATGGAATAGATGTACGTGGTTACCGAATGTTGTTCGGAGTCCCGGATGAGATCCTGGACGTCACGAGGAGTTCCGGAATGGCCGCAGGCAAAGATTTAGATATGGGAAGTCCTGCTTTGGTCATCGGAAAAGTTTTGGGTGCTATCGGTAACGTACCGGGACCACCGGGAGGGTCTCAGGGGTCCACCAGGTGGGGCCACCAGCCCCAGAGGGCTGCGTGGGCCAAGTGTGGGAGGGTACCAGCCCCAGGTGGGCTAGTGCGCCCCCCCCCCCACCAGGGCCCAAGGCGCCTAGGGTTTGGGGGAACCCTAAAAGGGGGCGCCCCCTTGCCTTGGGGGGGGGGGGGCAAGGCAACCCCGCACGCCGCCTCCTCGATTGATCCGAGGGGTCGGCCCCCCTCTCCCTTGCCCCTATATATATGTGGGAGGTGGGAGGGCAGCCGCACCCAAGTTCTGGCACAGCCCTCCCCCTCTCCCAAGTCCTCCTCTCCCGCGGTGCTTGGCGGCCTGCAGATTGCCACGCCCTCCTTCACCACCACGCCGTCGTCTTTGTTGCTGGACGGAGTCTTCCCAACCTCTCCCTCTCTCCTTGCTGGATCAAGGCATGGGAGACGCCACCGGCTGCATGTGTGTTGAACGCGAGGTGCCGCTGGCCTGGCACTAGGATCATCGGTGATTTGGATCACGACGAGTACGACTCCATCAACCCCATTCACTTGAACGCTTCCGCTTAGCGATCTACAAGGGTATGTAGATGCACTCCCCTTTCCCTCGTTGCTAGATTACTCCATAGATTGATCTTGGTGATGCGTAGAAAATTTTGAATTTCTGCTACGTTACCCAACAGTGGTATCAGAGCTAGGTCTATGCGTAGTTTTTATGCACGAGTAGAACACAAGTTGTTGTGGGTGTTGATTTTTGTTCAATATGCTTACCGTTACTAGTCTAATATTGTTTCAACGGTATTGTGGGATGAAGCGGCCCGGACCGACCTTACACGTACACTTACGTGAGACAGGTTCCACCGACTGACATGCACTTGTTGCATAAGGTAGCTAGCGGGTGCCAGTCTCTCCCACTTTAGTCGGATCGGATTCGATGAAAAGGGTCCTTATGAAGGGTAAATAGCAATTGACATATCACGTTGTGGTTTTTGCGTAGGTAAGAAACGTTCTTGCTATAAACCCATAGCAGCCACGTAAAACATGCAAACAACAATTAGAGGACGTCTAACTTGTTTTTGCAGGGTATGCTATGTGATGTGATAATACATGTGATGTATGAGATTGATCATGTTCTTGTAATAGGAATCACGACTTGCATGTCGATGAGTATGACAACCGGCAGGAGCCAAAGGAGTTGTCTTAATTTATTGTATGACCTGCGTGTCAATGAACAACGCCATGTAATTACTTTACTTTATTGCTAAACCGTTAGCCATAGTAGTAGAAGTAATAGTTGGCGAGACAACTTCATGGAGACACGATGATGGAGATCATGATGATGGAGATCATGGTGTCATGCCGGTGACGATGATGATCATGGAGCCCCGAAGATGGAGATCAAAAGGAGCAAAATGATATTGGCCATATCATGTCACTTTTGATTGCATGTGATGTTTATCATGTTTATGCATCTTATTTGCTTAGAACGACGGTAGTAAATAAGATGATCCCTCATTAAAATTTCAAGAAAGTGTCCCCTAATCGTGCACCGCTATGAAAGTTCGTTGTTTCAAGCACCACGTGATGATCGGGTGTAATAGATTCTAACATTCACATACAACGGTGTAAGCCAGATTTACACACGCCAAACACTTAGGTTGACTTGACGAGCCTAGCATGTACAGCATATGGCCTCGAACACAAGAGACCGAAAGGTCGAGCATGAGTCGTATGGTAGATACGATCAACATGAAGATGTTCACCGATGATGACTAGTCCGTCTCACGTGATGATTGGACACGGCCTAGTTGACTCGGATCATGTAATCACTTAGATAACTAGAGGGATGTCTATCTGAGTGGGAGTTCATAAGATGAACTTAATTATCCTGAACATAGTCAAAAGATCTTTGCAAATTATGTCGTAAGCTCGCGCTTTAGTTCTATTGTTTAAATATGTTCCTAGAGAAAATTCAGTTGAAAGTTGATAGTAGCAATTATGCGGACTAGGTCCGTAAACTGAGGATTGTCCTCGTTGCCTCGAAGAAGGCTTATGTCCTTAATGCACCGCTCAGTGTGCTGAACCTTGAACGTCGTCTGTGGATGTTGCGAACATCTGACCCACACGTTTTGATAACTACGTGATAGTTCAGTTAAACGGTTTAGAGTTGAGGAACCAAAGACGATTTCGAAACGTCGTGGAACATATGAGATGTTTCGAGGGCTAAAATTGGGATTTCAGGCTCGTGCCCACGTCAATAGGTATAAGACCTCCGACGATTTTCTTAGCCTGCAAACTTAGGGAAAAAAGCTCAATCGTTGAGCTTGTGCTCAGATTGTCTGAGTACAAAAATCACTTAAATCGAGTGGGAGTTGATCTTCCAGATGAGATAGTGATGTTTCTCCAAAGTCATTGCCACCAAGCTGCTAGAGCTTCGTGATGAAATATAACATATCAGGGATAGATATGATGATCCTTGAGATATTCATGATGTTTGACACCGCAAAGTAGAAATCAAGAAGGAGCATCAATTGTTGGTGGTTGGTGAAACCACTAGTTTCAAGAAGGGCAAGGGCAAGAAGGGATACTTCATGAAACGGCAAATCAGCTGCTGCTCTAGTGAAGAAACCCAAGGTTGAACCCAAACCCGAGACTAAGTGCTTCTGTAATAAGGGGAACAGCCACTGGAGCAGAATTACCCTAGATACTTGGTAGATGAGAAGGCTGGCAAGGTCGATAGAAGTATATTGGATATACATTATGTTAATGTGTACTTTACTAGTACTCCTAGTAGCACCAGGGTATTAGATACCGTTCGGTTGCTAAGTGTTAGTAACTCAAATAAAAGGCTGCAGAGTAGACGGAGACTAGCTAAAGGTGAGTCAAGCGATATGTGTTGAAGTTTTCCAAGCTTGATGTGATCAAGCATCGCATGCTCCTCTACCATCAAGATTGGTGTTAAACCTAAATAATTGTTATTTGGTGTTTATGCTGAGCATAGACATGATTGGATTATGTCTATCGCAATACGATTATTCATTTAAGGAGAATAATGGTTACTCTGCTTATTTGAATAATACCTTCAATGGTCTTGCACCTAAAATGAATGGTTTATTGAATCTCGATCGTAGTGATACACATGTTCATTCCAAAAGATATAAGATAGTAATGATAGTACCACCTACTTGTGGCAATCGCCATGTAAGTCATATTGGTATAAAAGCATGAAGAAGCTCCATGTTGATGGATCTTTGGACTCACTCGCTTTTGAAAAGTTTGAGACATGCTAACCATGTCTATTGGTGTATATGCATGAAGAAACTCCATGCAAATGCACCGCTTGGACTCACTTGATTTTAAATCACTTGAGACATGCAAATCATACCACATGGGCAAGATGACCTGAAAGCCTCGTTTTGAAAAAATGGAACAAGAAAGCAACTTGTTGGAAGTAATACATTTTGATGTGTGCAGTCCAATGAGTGTTGAGGCACGCATGGATATCGGTATGTTCTTACTTCACGGATGATTTGAGTAGATACTTGAGTATATTTACTTGATGAAATACAAGTCTGAATTATTGAATGGTTCAAGTAATTTCAGAGTGAAGTTGAAGATCATCGTGACAAGAGGATAAAATGTCTATGATATGATCATAGAGATGAGTATCTGAGTTACGAGCTTTGGCACGCAATTAAGACATTGTGGAAATTGTTTCACAATTAATACCGCCTAGAACACCATAGTGTGATGGTGTGTCCAAACATCATAGTTGCACCCTATTGGATATGGTGCGTACCATGATGTCTCTTATCGAATTACCACTATCGTTCATGGGTTAGGCATTAGAGATAACCGCACTCACTTTAGTAGGGCACCACGTAATTCCGTTGAGACGACACCGCTTGAACTATGGTTTGGAGAAACCTAAGTTGTCGTTCTTTAAAGTTTGGGGTTGCGACGCTTATGTGAAAAAGTTTCAGGTTGATAAGCTCGAACCCAAAGAGGATATAATGCATCTTCATAGGACACCCAAAACAGTTGGGTATACCTCCTAATTCAGATCCGAAAGCAATAGGGATTGTTTCTTGAATCGGGTCCTTTATCGAGGAAAAGTTTGTCTCGGAAAATTGAGTGGGAGGATGGTGGGGACTTGATATGGTTATTGAACCGTCACTACAACTAGTGTGTAGCAGGGCACGGGAAGTTGTTCCTGTGGCGCCTACACCAATTGAAGTGGAAGCTGATGATATTGATCATGAAACTTCGGATCAAGTCACTACCAAACCTCGTAGGTCGACAAGGATGCGTACTATTTCAGATTGGTACGTAATCCTGTCTTGGAGGTCATGTTGCTATACAACAATGAACCTACGAGCTATGAAGAAGCGATGGTGGGCCCGGATTTCGACAAATGGCTCGAGGCCATAAAATACGAGAGAGGATTCATGGATGAAAACAAAGTGTAGACTTTGGCAGAACTACCCAATGGTCGTAAGGCTGTTGAGTACAGATGGATTTTAGAAGGAAGACGGACAATGATGGTAACTGTCACCATTAAGAAAGCTCGACCTGTCGTTAAGATATTTTCCAACAAGTTCAAGGAGTTGACTACGATGAGACTTTCTCATTCGTAGCGATGCTAAAAGTCGGTTGGAATTATATTAGCAGTTACTGCATTATTTATGAAATCTTGCAGATAGGATGTCAAAACATTGTTTCCTCAACGTTTTTCTTGAGGAAAGGTTGTATGTGATTGATAGAGGCGAGGGTGTCCCGTCTTTCGATGAGATGGTGGCTATCGTTTTGGATGAAGTCGACTTTGACGATCCGACTACGAATGTGCGAGGACGTCACGCCTTAGCAATCGCTAAACCAACTCCGAGAGGTTATTGACCACGCCGGAGCACGATCAACCTGACCATGAAGGTCTGCTTCGCAGCAAACGAAGAACAAGCAAGAAACTAAGATTGCAATCTGGATATTGCGAATATAAGAGAAAAGCTTTATTGATCAAGGTGGGGTTACGTGGCGCCTTTGTGCAGTCGTGGAACACAAACGGCACGCCAAGTTGCAGCTATGGCGAACTTTTAATCTAAACAAAACCCAAAGTCTAAACGGTGCCCTAAGGGCTGTATATATGGAGGAAGAGGGGTGAATTTCGTGGCCCTTGGTGGAGGGGTCCAAACTAACCCTATCTCTTGTTTCCCCACACATACGGACTCTAAAAATAGCCTATACTTATGTATTTCGAAATTACATGGGCTGGCCCAATAATAAGGTGACGCTGCACCTAGAATAGCCTCTGGACGAAATTTATGAAGTGGCATCTTGTATATTTCGTCCAAGGCTTCATGCACTCATTATGGTGGCTTCAAAGTCCTGAAATCATCACTTGTAACTCCGTTCTTGTCCCCTTTGCATGCCATCATCTCCATGCTTGTTCTTGCTCCAATGTTCATCCTTCTCCAAGCTAGGCCCTTCATTTGTAAGCAAAACAAATGTATCCAATTTAGGCACATCATATTCTCATGAACATTAGAATCATTACCAAGAAACGAAAGTACAGTAATTTAGTTGGCGTCGTGAGCTCTAGTAATTGGTCCCAGTATGTATAGCAGCAGGGGGCTGTGGGTGTAACAATGGTATTGATGTCCTCATCATCCTCCCTTCTTGAAATGAAGTCGCCCTCGACGGAAGTTCATCTTCCTCACCCAAATATGGCTTCAAATCTGCAATGTTAAAAGTGGACTAACCCCAAAATCTGCAGCAGCTCAAGTTTATACGCATTATCATTTACTTTCTCCAACACCTTAAAGGGACCAGCAGACGTGGCATTAGCTTTGATTTGCGCAAATCAGAAATCTATCCTTACGCAAATGTAACCAAACAAGATCTCCGTGCAAACACAACATGTTTTCTACCCTTATCTCCAAAGAAGTTTATATTTAGCATTCATACGCTCAATGTTTTCCTTAGTTAACTCATGCATTTTTAAAATCAATTCAGCACGTTCTTTAGCATCAAAATTAACCTTCTCTGAAGATGGAAGAGGCAACAAATCAATAGGTGCACGAGGTAGGAAACCATACAGAACTTCTAAAGGGCACATCTTAGTAGTAGAATGCAATGAACGATTATAAGCAAATTCAATATGAGGCAAGCATTCCTCCCACATTTTCTTATTATTCTTTAGAACAGCCCTAAGCATAGTAGACAATGTTCTATTGACTACTTCAATTTGTCCATCAGTTTGGGGGTGACAAGTAGTACTAAAAAGCAGTTTAGTCCCCAACTTAGCCCATAAACATCTCCAAAAGTGGCTAAGAAATTTAGTATCACGATCTGAAACAATAGTATTTGGCACACCATGCAAGCGAATAATTTCACGAAAGAACAAATCAGCAACATTAACAAAGATCATCGCTTTTATGACATGGTATAAAGTGTGCCATTTTCGAGAATCTATCCACGACAACAAATATGCTATCCTCCCTTCTTTGTTCTAGGTAAACCTAAAACAAAGTCCATAGATATATCCTCCCAAGGAACACTAGGTACAGTGCAAAGGCATATATAAACCATGAGGATTGAGTCGTGACTTAGCTTTTTGACATGTAGTGCAATGAGCAATAAAACGCTCAACATCCCGTCTCATCTTTGGCCAAAAGAAATGTGTAGCAAGTACGCCCTCCGCCTTCTTCACGCCAAAGTGTCCCATTAGTCCTCCTCCATGCGCCTCCTACAACAACAAAAGATGAACGGAGCTAGCTGGAATGCATAGCTTGTTAGCACGGAACACAAGTCCATCATTAACGACAAACTTGTTCCATGTTCTTCCTTCTTTACAATTCGCAATACATCTTTAAAATCAGCATCATGCACATATTGATCTTTGATGGTCTCCAAACCAAATATTTTGAAGTCAAGTTGTGAAAGCATAGTATAGCGACGAGACAATGCATCAAGAATAACATTTTATTTACCCTTCTTGTGTTTAATGACATAAGGGAAAGTCTCAATGAATTCAACCCATTTAGCATGTCTACGATTCAGTTTAGCTTGACTTTTAATATGTTTCAAAGATTCATGATCGTAATGTATAACAAATTCTTTGGGCCATAAATAATGTTGCCATGTTTCTAAAGTCCTAACAAGAGCATATAATTCTTTATCATAAGTAGAATAATTCAGACTAGGCCCACTCAAGTTTTCGAAAAAGTATGCAACAGGTTTGCCATCTTGTAATAACACACCTCCTAATCCAATACCACTAGCATCACATTCAAGCTCAAAAGTCTTATTAAAATCGTGAAGTTGGAGTAAAGGAGCATGTGTCAACTTATCTTTCAACACCGTGAAGGCTTCTTCCCGTCACGGTACCCCAAACAAAAGGCACATCCTTCTTTGTAAGCTCATTGAGAGGTGCAGCAATGGTGCTGAAATCTCTCACAAAACGCCTATAGAATCCAGCGAGGCCAAGAAAACTCCTCACTTGTGTGACCGCTTTGGGCTGCGCCAACTCTCAATAGCTTCAATCTTGGCTTTATCAACTTCAATTCCTGTGGAGTAACAACATAGCCAAGAAAAGACACTCGATCGGTGCAAAAGGTGCACTTCCCAAGGTTTACCAAACAAACGTGCATCACGTAGAGCAATAAAAACAGCACGTAAATGTTCCAAATGTTCCTCCAAAGATCTGCTATAAACCAATATGTCATCAAAGTAAACTACCACAAATCGTCCAATGAAAACACGTAAAACTTCGTTCATTAATCTCATGAAAGTACTAGGTGCATTAGTTAACCCAAAAGGCATGACTAACCACTCATATAATCCAAACTTAGTTTTAAATGATGTTTTCCATTCATCTCCCAATTTCATACGAATTTGATGGTATCCACTACGCAAATCAACTTTGGAGAATATCGTAGAGCCACTCAATTCATCAAGCATATCATCTAGCCTAGGAATAGGGTGACGATAACGAATAGTAATATTATTAATGCCTCTACAATCAACACACATACGTGACGTACCATCCTTTTTTGGCACTAGAATAATAGGAACAGACAAGGACTAAGGGATTCACGATATAACCTTTGTCGAGCAGCTCCTGTGACTTGACGATAATCTCCTTCGTCTCCTCTCGATTGGTACGGTATGGTGCACGGTTGGGTAATGATGCATCGGGAATTAAGTCAATTTGATGCTCAATCCCTCGAATAGGTGGTAATCCGGTGGCACGCCTTGTGGAAAGACGTCGGCGAACTCCCGCAAAATGTTAGTGACAGATGGGGCAAAGAGGAAGGCACGCCCTCGAATGAAAATAATGCCTCTTTGCACACAAAAGCATAGCAAATAGATTTGCTAAAATCTAGCTCATCAATATCGATTTGGTGGCAAGTAAACATGCACTTTTCAATTTAATTTCGAAGCAACAAGAGATGGTTTATTATTAGGCTTCATGTGTTGCTTAAATTCTTTTGCCACAATCTGATTTTCACTCTTATTTTTCTCCTATTTTGCTTTATTAGCTCTATTAATATCATCTTTCAAAATGGACTCAGGAGTCATAGGAAGCAAAGTAATATTTTTATCCTTATGAACAAGAGTATATTGATTGTTTCTACCATGGTGTACAGAATTTTTATCAAATTGCCATGGTCGACCAAGTAATAAGGAACATGCTTGCATAGGTACCACATCACAATCAACATAATCAGCATATGTAGAGATACTAAAATGCACACTAACAAAGACGTGTTACCTTAACCTTGCCGCTGTTGTTGAACCATTGGATGTAGTAAGGATGTGGATGTGGTCTTGTGGTGAGAGATAGCTTCTCCACCATCTCCATGCTAGCCAAGTTGTTGCAGCTCCCTCCATCTATGATGACGCTAATAGAACGCTCCTTCACAACTCCCTTTGTATGGAACAAATTATGCCTCTGATTTTGCTCACTTGTGTAACCTGCACACTCAAAACACGTTGAGCAACTAAACATTCATACTGTCAAGATCTTCACAGCCATGTATTGTGTCTCATGATCGTAATCATCTCCACCGTGTTCCTCATGTGTAATAAGAGCCAAAGTCTCCTCATCATAGTCACTAGCGGACTCATACCCACCATCCTCGTGAGCAATCATCACACGCTGAGATTTGCATTCTCTCAAAAATGTCCTCTTCCCTTACAACGACGACAAATAATATCACTTGTGTGCCCTGCTGACGCCATGGAAGAAGAAGAGCTCTGCAGAGCCCAGCAGTGTGCTCTTGGCGGATAGTGGTGGTTGTGCCTACTTTCTTGTATCACAGCTTGGAGGTGGCACCAAGGAGGTGATGGTGCAAAGGAAGTAGATGATGCACGTGGTGTCCATGATGAAGGTCGACCAGAGAAAAGTTAGTGCGGCGCCAATGCTCACGATCCTCACTTCACGCTCAGCTTTACAAGCAAGATGGAATAAACGAGTGATATTATTATAATCCTTATAGTCTAGAATGGTCTGAATATCTCTATTTAATCCACCCGTAAAACGTGCAAGCATAGCTTCATTCTCCTCAACAATACCACATCTAATCAAGCCGTTTGTAATTCCCGATAATATTCTTCTCTGAATTTTTACCTTGTCTTAAGAGCTGCAATTTTGAAGTAATTCACGTTGATAATATGGTGGAACCCAACGAGTACGCATAGTAGTTTTCAAAGCAGCCCAAGTAGCTGGAACAGATATAATCTACAATGTTCGGACCACCAAACACATGCAAAGCTAGTGAAAGCACAAACAAAGCAAGCAGAACACGTCTCTCCTCGTGATATTGTAAACATGTAAATCGTTGTTCAGTTTCTAACTCCCAAGTAAGATATATATCGGGAACATATCTACCCTCAAATGGTGGAATATTCAATTTCAGTTTAGGGAGATGGTCATGATCTCGCACTGAGGGGGAGCCCTAACATTGCCATTATTTGCATGTGGACGACCGGTGGTTGTGGTGCTGGTGGTTGCACGTTGTTCGATGTTGATCAACCTCATCCTCGTAATCTCCCACATAATCATCCTCCTCGGTACCAAAGAAAGCGAGCAGGCGAGCCAAAGAAGCACCAACAGCAGATGAGCAGCTGCACCAGAATTTTGTCCCGCTCAATAGGAAAATGCTAAGCTCGTCCATACCGATTCGGAAGGGGCGAGTTGTTGTCGCTGCAGAGGTGCGATCGGTGCAGCCGGCGGTGGTTGTGGAAAACGCGAGCAATTCATCAAACTTGCTATCAAACTTTGTTTCAAACGCCTTCTCAATGCCATCTATCTTCTCCATGGCCTCGTCAAATCTGTTTAGCACATCTTGCACTGTCCAATCATCATTTGTCAAACTTATCATGTAGCTGTTTGTTCGTCAGTTCTCCCAATCAGTCTCATCGGCTTGTGACCTACCATGGTTAGCAGCAAATAGAAACACACAAGAATATGATCCTCTGACTACTAAGAAGTGGTGGTGGTGTATCACAAACCCGTCAAGCAAATCTCAAATTCTTACCAGTTCTTACCCAAGCAGCGGTGGTGATCGGCAACCGCTGTAGTCAAAACTCTCAAAGCTTGGATATAGCGATTACTGTGGAGAATCAAACGCATACGGCGAGATGTATATGGAGCTGGGAAGGCTTATAATATGGTAGCAAAAAAAAGGTCAAGAATAATCAATTCAGAGATGCAAAGGTGAATAAACGCTCAACGACGCGATCTTGGCTGGTCCTAGGCTAGACCGTGCTAGAGATGCGAGCCTAGAACACTAACAAAATCACGGCACTGCGTAAACAAGGGAAAAGCACACTCTGAATTTTTTTTCGCTTTTTTTTTTGCTGCTTTTTTTTTTTGCGAAAAATCACTATAATGGCGAGTGTCTCAAAACTCTTCCCAGTCAAACCGACAGGATGGGCTCAAAATTTTTTCGACCAATTTTTTTTTGACCGCCGGACCAAAAACCGAAACGGGTCAAAAAAACTTTCTATAACGGCGATCGCTCAATACGCTTAGAAGCACCTAAAAATAGGATAGCCAGAAATTTTTTTTGTCCCGTGCGTTTTGGAAAATTTTGGGCCTAAACGGAGGGTGGTTTCGGACTTTTTTTGAAACCAACCTCTTCTACGGACGACAAAAGATTGCTGAATCCAAACCTACTCGCATAAGGAAACACGAATCGGAAATTAGATGGATCCCGAAAACAAACCTAATATGCAAGGAACTCGGATTGGTGGTGGATATATGGTGGTAGATGGCAGCGGTGGTGATATATGGAAGCGGTGGTGGTATGTGGATACGGATTCGAAGCGGTGGCGGATAAGCGGTGGTGGTATATGGATACGGATTCAAGCGGTGGCGGATAAGCGGTGGTGGTAGATGGCGTATGATGATAATGGTGCGGCGGCGTGACAACTTATGACCGTAACTCAAACTCTAAAAGACTAGACTCTAAGACCAGAACTAGACACGACGATGCAACCGCAAATTCAACAATGCAAATATAGAAAAGATTATGCAAAGGCTCGATCGGTTCGGATAGGATGAACTAACCCTAATTTTTTTGTGGCTTTTTCGTGGACTATAGGTATGAAGAATGACTCGATCTAAACTATGAAAACTGTAAAATCTCACCGAGCAACCCGGAAATCTGATACCACTTGATAGAGGCGAGGTGTCCCGCCTTCGATGAGATGGTGGCTATCGCTTTGGATGAAGTCGACTTTGATGATCCGACTACGAACGTGCGAGGACGCCGCGCTTTAGCAATCGCTAAACCAACTCCGAGAGGTTATTGACCACGCCGAGCACACGATCAACGACCACGAAGGTCTGCTTTCCTGCAGCAAACGAAGAACAAGCAAGAAACTAAGATTGCAATCTGGATATTGCGAATATAAGAGGAAAGCTTTATTGATCAAGGTAGGGTTCTGTGACGCCTTTGTCTGGTCGTGGAACACAAACGAAGTACGCGAAGTTGCAGCTATGGCGAACTTTTAATCTAAACAAAACCCAAAGTCTAAACGATGCCCTAAGGGTTGTATATATGGAGGAAGAGGGGGTGAATTTCGTGGCCCTTGGTGGAGGGGTCCGAAACTAACCCTATCTCTTGTTTCCCCACACATACGGACTCTAAAAATAGCCTATACTTATGTATTTCGAAATTACATGGGCCTGGCCCAATAATAAGGTGACGAAGACCTAGAATAGCCTCCGGACGAAATTTATGAAGTGGCATCTTGTATATTTCGTCCAAGGCTTCATGCACTCATTATGGTGGCTTCAAAGTCCTGAAATCATCACTTGTAACTCCGTTTGTCCCCTTAGCATGCCATCATCTCCATGCTTGTTCTTGCTCCAATGTTCATCCTTCTCCAAGCTAGGCCCTTCATTTGTAAGCAAAACAAATGTATCCAATTTAGGCAAGATCATATTCTCATGAACATTAGAATCATTACCAAGAAACGAAAGTACCGGTAATTTAGTTGGCGTGTGAGCTCTAGTAATTGGTCCCAGATGTATAGCAGCAGGGCTGTGGGTGTAACAATGGTATTGATGTCCTCATCGGTGATACAACCGTAAGGTTTTGACAATCTGAAAGACGCTAACAAGTATGCAAAGCTCCAGCAATCCTTCTAAGGACCGGAGTAAGCATCTCGGAGTTGGAATGTGCGCTTTGATGAGATGATCAAAGATTTTGGGTTTATACAAAGTTTATGAGAAACTTGTATTTCCAAAGAAGTGAGTGGGAGCACTATAGAATTTCGATGAGTATATGTTGCTAACATATTGTTGATCGAAAATGTTGTAGAGTTTCTGGAAAGCATATAGGGTTGTTTGAAAAGTGTTTTCAATAGAAAACCGGATTAAGCTGCTTGAATATTGAGCATCAAGATCTATGAGGATAGATCAAAAACGCTTAATGGTACTTTCAAATGAGCACATACCTTGACATGATCTTGAAGGTGTTCAAGATGGATCAGTCAAAGAAGGAGTTCTTGCCTGAGTTGTAAGGTATAAAGTTAAGACTTAAAGCTCGACCACAATAGAAGAGAGAGAAAGGATGAAGGTCGTCCCCTATGCTTTAGACGTAGGCTCTACAGTATGCTATGCTGAGTACCGCACCTGATGTGTGCCTTGCCACGTGTCTGGCAAAGGGGTACAAGAGTGATCCAGGAATGGATCATTGGACAACGGTCAAAATTGTCCTTGGAGTAATAAGGACATGTTTCTCGATTATGGAGGTGATAAAGAGTTCGGCGTAAAGGGTTACGTCGATGCAAGCTTTAACACCTATCCAAATGACTCTGAGTAGCAAACCGGATACGTATAGTGGAGCAACCATTTGGAATAGCTCCAAGTGAAGCGTGGAAGCAGCATTTACAATATGACCTAGAGATTTGCGAAGTACATACGGATCTGAATGTTGTAGACCCATTGACTAAAACCTCTCTCACAAGCAAAACATGATCAAACCCCAGAACTCATTGAGTCCTAATCACATGATGATGTGAACTAGTTTAGTGACACTAGTAAACTCTTTGGATGTTGGTCACATGGCGATGTGACCTGTGAGTGTTAATCACATGGCGATGTGAACTAGATTATTGACTCTAGTGCAAGTGGGAGACTGTTGGAAATATGCCCTAGAGGCAATAATAAATTAGTTATTATTCTTATATTTCCGTGTTCATGATAATCGTTTATTACCCATGCTATAATTGTATTGATGGGAAACTCAGATACATGTGTGGATACATAGACAACACCATGTCCCTAGTAAGCCTCTAGTTGACTAGCTCATTGATCAATAGATGGTTACGGTTTCCTGACCATGGACATTGGATGTCGTTGATAACGGGATCACATCATTAGGAGAATGATGTGATGGACAAGACCCAATCCTAAGCCTAGCACAAAGATCATGTAGTTCGTATGCTAAAGCTTTTCAAATGTCAAGTATCATTTCCTTAGACCCATGAGATTGTGAAACTCCCGGATACCGTAGGAATGCTTTGGGTGTACCAAACGTCACAACATAACTGGGTGGCTATAAAGATGCACTACGGGTATCTCCGAAAGTGTCTGTTGGGTTGGCACGAATCGAGAGTGGGATTTGTCACTCCGTGTGACGGAGAGGTATCTCTGGGCCAACTCGGTAGGACATCATCATAATGTCCACATTGTGACCAAGGGGTTGATCACGGGATGATGTGTTACGGAACGAGTAAAGAGACTTGCCGGTAACGAGATTGAACAAGGTATCGGGATACCGACGATCGAATCTCGGGCAAGTACTATACCGCTAGACAAAGGGAATTGAATACGAGATTGATTGAATCCTCGACATCGTGGTTCATCTGATGAGATCATCGTGGAACATGTGGGAGCCAACATGGGTATCCAGATACCGCTGTTGGTTATTGGCCGGAGAGTTGTCTCGGTCATGTCTACGTGTCTCCCAAACCCGTAGGGTCTACACACTTAAGGTTCGATGACGCTAGGGTTATAGGGAATAGATGTACGTGGTTACCGAATGTTGTTCGGAGTCCCGGATGTGGTCCCGGAAGTCACCAGGAGTTCCGGAATGATCCGGAGGTAAAGATTTATATATGGGAAGTCCTGCTTTGGTCACCGGAAAAGTTTCGGGTGCTATCGGTAACGCATCGGACCACCGGAGGGTCTCGGGGTCCACTGTGGGGCCACCAGCCCCAGAGGGCTGTGGGCCAAGTGTGGGAGGACCAGCCCGGTGTGGGCTGGTGCCCCCACCAAGGCCCAAGGCGCCTAGGGTTTGGGGAACCCTAAAGGGCGCCCTTGCCTTGGGGGCAAGGCAACCCCTGGCCGCCGCCTCCTCGATTGATCAGGGGGCCGCCCTCTCCCTTGCCCCTATATATATGGGGGTGGGAGGCGGTCGCACCAAGTTCAGGGCGCAGCCTCCCCTCTCCCAAGTCCTCCTCTCCCGCGGTGCTTGGCGAAGCCCTTCAGGATTGCCACGCTCCTCCTTCACCACCACGCCGTCGTGCTGCTGCTGGACGGAGTCTTCCCCAACCTCTCTTTCTCTCCTTGCTGGATCAAGGCATGGGAGACGCCACCGGCTGCATGTGTGTTGAACGCGAGGTGCCGTCCGCTCGGCACTAGGATCATCGGTGATTTGGATCACGACGAGTACGACTCCATCAACCTCGTTCACTTGAACGCTTCCGCTTAGCGATCTACAAGGGTATGTCGATGCACTCCCTTTCCCTCGTTGCTAGATTACTCCATAGATTGATCTTGGTGATGCATTGAAAATTTTGAATTTCTGCTACGTTACCCAACACCCACTTGTCGGTGGCACATTGGTCATCCTTCCCCATCCTAAGATCGGCAGCGAACCCTCGCCCACCTCCGTCGCGTCCTCGTCGCCACCAATTTTCGGCGCCTCTGCTAGCACCCAACGTCTCCACCCGCCGCCCCAAACGTCTCCACCGCCGCCACCTCCCACGTCGCCCCCACCATCGTCTCGCTGTCGGGGCTGGCGGTGAAGCTTCCCACCCCCACCACCTGATGCCGACGCGAGAAGGAAGCCGCCTCGCCGTCCCCAGCCAGCTCCTCCGTCCTGACGTCGACACGCTCGTTGGATGCCTCTAGGACAGCCACCTGGTCCAAGGGAGGCTTGCGTCTCCTCGCCGACCGGCTCATTCGTCAACGCCCACAAGTTGTTCAACGGTTTGCCAAGGTACAAAATGGACTCGGCCGACAAGTTCTTTTTCCACGATTTTCTTTGCAACTCAGACGATTCCTCGTCCGATGACGAGGAGGAGATCTTGGCTGCCGTATTGGTCCATCACCACATTAATAGTCAGCGGTTGTTGTTCCGTGGCTCCATCCCGGGGCACCTTCCGCCGTTGAATCACAACCGAGAGAGCGGTCATTTCCGTCTTTGGAAGGACTACTTTGACACAATCAACCCGCCGTTCACACATCAAGAATTCCGGCGGCGTTTCCGTATGAGTAGGCATCTTTTCAACCGTATTAGAGAGGGGGTAGTCGGATACGATGACTATTTCGAGTGCAAAGAGGACGTCATTGAAAAGATTGGCTTCTCATCTTATCAGAAATGCACTACAGCCGTCCGGATGCTTGCATACGTAGTGCCCGGTGATCTCATTGATGAGTACATCCGTATGAGCAAGTCTACATGTCTAGATTCCATGTACAAGTTCTGCAGGGCTGTGGTTGTTGTGTTTGGCCCTGAGTACTTGAGAGAGCCGACTGCTGAAAATACGGCCCGCTTGTTGACGATGAATGCCAGCAGAGGATTCCCAGGGATGCTTGGCAGCATAGACTTCATGCACTGGGAGTGAAAGAACTACCCTTCTGCTTGGCAAGGGCAGTATAAGGGCCATGTCAGGGCTTGCACTGTCATACTTGAGACTGTGGCCTCACGAGATCTCTGGATCTGGCACTCTTTCTTTAGCATGGTCGGATCACCCAATGATATCAACGTGCTTCAGCGCTCGCCGGTGTTTGCTAGGCTTGCCAAGGCAACAGTCCACTGGTGAATGTTACCATCAATAGCCACAACTACGACAAAGGATACTGCCTAGGTGATGGTATCTATCCTCAGTGGACCACAATTTTGATGACAATCCCAACCCTATCGGAGAGAAGAGGAAAAGATTTGCCCGAGAGCAAGAGAGTGCTAGGAAGGACGTCGAACGTGCCTTGGGTGTTTTGCAATCTCGATGGGACATCGTTCGGTATCCTGCTAGGATTTGGAGCACGAAGAAGCTGTGGGAGATGATGACTACTTGTGTGATCATACACAATATGATCGTAGAAGATGAGCGGCCGGAAAGTATCTACAATCGAGGGTTTCAGTTTCAGGGTGAGAATGGTGTGCCTGAGCATGGAGGAGCGGCAACATTTGAACAGTTCATCCAATTTCATCATGACATGCGTGATTGAAAAACTCACGTGCAGCTGCAAAATGATTTGGTTGAGCATATGTGGGCTCATATTGGCAATCAATAGATGTATCTTTTTTTATTCGACTTCTAAAACTATGTGAGACAATTTTATTTTCATTCGGCTTGTAAAATAATGCATAATTTATTTCGTTATGAAACAATGCTTTTATTTGGTTGTGAAACTATATATTTGTTTGTGAAACTATAATGCAAAATGTGTGCATATTTGTTAAAAAAAGGCGGCTAGCCGGTCATGCCGGTAAATATAGGTCGGCGCGTTGGATGCACAGCCGACCCAAACGGACAAAAAGCGGACAAAAACGTCGTCCGCTTGGGTCGGCGCGTTGCAGTTGCTCTAAGTGGCTCAACTTCATATTAACTTTAGTATAAAGTTGTATTAAGTTTGAGACACTTATTTTGAACGGAGGGAATAATTCAATTTTTTTTACAAGAATCAAAGAAATTTTATTCAACTTCAACAGGGTTACAGTCGGCTAATACAAGGTCGGCAATAAAGTTCGGTCCCTGATGCAGTGAACACACGGTGCTTCGGATCGTACGAGCATAACTAGTCAGTTAGTGTGCAACCCTATTTCGAGCTATTGCTATTATCATAGGTTTAAACTCCTACTCACGAAGAAATTCTTAATTTCCTTAACTAAATTACCAAAAGGAGACTTAATAAACGGCTACCATAGAATCAGACTGCAGAACTATAAACAGAGACGACCATTGGAGAACTATCTTCACCTCTTGCAAGATTGCATGAATTTCCGCTTCTAGAGCATTGTTGCGGTAGAAGAGGACTTGACATGCCGCTAAGGCCTTGTACAATGCAAGGTGCTTAGGATAGGTGCTTGGAGAAATAAATGCGTCTTTTCTTAGAGGGTGTTTGGATTCAAGGGATTATTTTTAGTCTGACTAAAAATAGTCTCTTTTAGAGGCTATAGTTCCAAGCACCCCTGACTAAACAGAGGCTAGGACTAGTCTTGAGGCTAAAACTTTTTAGTCATAGGAAACCTACTAAAATATGTATTAGCCCTCTTTCTCCTCGTTTAATTCCTCTCCTTTAACACATGCGAGTTCTGGATTGGAGGGTTTGGAGGATAATAAATGCTCAATAACTTGATTTTAGTCTCTTTAGTATTTGGATCCAAGCATGGGTGAGGCTAGCAAGTTTTAGTCCCACTACTGGTTAACGGTCCCATATTAGCGGTGATTTTTATAGTTCCATTGTTGGCAACGGTGGACATTATCCTAGTGTTGGATAATACTAATGCAACGATTTTATCGAAAAAGGTTTTCGCCTCGCTTTATAAATAAAGCAAACCACCACAGCCACAAAGTAACACATAAGCACACCCACACACACAGAAGGTCGCACAACATAGAGTACAAAAGGGTTCTGCTGAAGGGACGAGGATTTAGAGCTCTCGGGTGCTCCGCACCCCTATAGGTACAATACCAGGAAAAAAATACCGAGAAATTTGAAAAAAAAATCTGGGATTTCGGAATATCAAACGTGGGTTAGCGATGTACTCCCGTCTGGGGTTTGGTGAAAAAAATACCAGGAAACGTATTCACAGCAAAAAAGACAAAATTTTCCTATGTATAGCAAAACACTGTTTGTGTACATTTTTTTCCCGGGCAGTAATTCCTTCGCCACGAGTGCGTTTTTGGGTATTTTTTCACGAAATTTCGCATGGAAGTAGATCGGGGGACCAGGTTTGACATCCCGAAAATTTAGATTTTTTTGATTTTCTGAGAATTTTTTACGAATATTTTTCTTATAGGGGTGCAGAGCACCCGAGAGCTCCTGTGTATTTTCCTCTGCTGAAGGCACAACTCAACGAGCCCTGAAAATGAAAACAAAGGCGGATAAACCGCAACAATTTTCACAAAAAGGAAAAACTGGCAATGGAATGATGTGTGCAGTTGACTTTGTGGAGTTGATATAGGGAGGTGCTAAAGATGTGTGCGCGCATACATGCAGGCTCCAGAAAGTGGAGGGGCCAAAATATGCAGGAGCGTTGACTAACAACTAGCACTCTCTCCCTCTCAAAAAAAAAAACTAGCACTCTCTCTCTCTCAAAAGAAAAGAAAAACATGAAGCCATGATGATTCACCGTCCAATATCTACAAAGAATGCGATCTAATTAAGTTATCTTAGCTGCCAGTTGGCATGCACAAACGAAAAGCAACCTGACAAGCAAGACCCAACATGCGTATACGTACATCACCTCACTCACCCTGTACCAGAAAAAGGTTCCACTGTTAATATTGCGAATTTGTTTGGTGAGTTGACATTAGTCAGAGGTCGCACATGCATATTGTAGTGACGCCACACAGGTCTAGCTAAGGTTGTTAATTACTTTGTGCTGCTTACTCCCTCGCTTTAGTTAACGTTAAAATTTTGCCTGTCCATTGTCCAAGTAGTAGGAGTGATCATTTGTGGTGCTTGTGCATGCTGCGTAGGTTTTCCATTAACACCATGACTTGTACTTAACTGATAAAGTCCCCATCAACATATGCGCACTACCTTGCCAGATGCCTTGGCATATATACTTGCGTGGGATTATTAAACGGCATGAGTCAAATTTACATGGTGTATGTTGTTATCAATACTACTATACTACTATACTTACCTTAAGCCATTGGAGTAGTACTGTCTTGTTTTCCAATTCATTCATCGTTGACCGACCTCCCCAAAGTCTACTCTCCACCCTAGTGAAATGGCCTTTGAGAGTAGGCCGATGTCAAGTACGTCCAGTATATATGTTGCCACAATAGCTACATGTCAATCGCCTGACTTTCAAATATTGAGTCAGTCGATTTTGGTTGAAGGAAGAAACAAGCGCGGGGAGGAAGAAACTCGCCGGAGGGGAAGAAGAAGGTCGCTGGGCAGGCTACCCCAGTATCAATCTTAGGGTTTCAAAGGGATTTGGTGTGGCTTCACGGAGAAAAGCTCGTCATGGGGCCTAGATGGATGGCCGGGCGGCGGTTGAGGGGGGCGGGACGGCGGGCTGGCGAGGCGCCGCCGTCGGCAAGTGGCGGCGGATGACGGCGGCTAGGCCGGTGGTACGTGTGGCGGTTACAGGGAAGAAGATGAACAGTACATCGGGCTGGAGGTTGAAGAAATCAATCTGCCCGTTTATTTCGAATCTGACGGCTGAAAGTGTTAGAAGTGCTCGTATGTCCATCCTATAATTTTCACAAAAAGCAGATCGACTGACCCAAATCAAATATTGGGTCAACTTACCCCTAGCCAATCTCATATGTTGCAGATACGCACCACCCAGTACAGCAGCAACATATTTATGGCAAGCTATATTTGCCGGTTAATAGTGCAACATCATGACAGCGAAAAAGCAGCTTAACTGGAGCAAACGATCAAGGCAGGCACATGGGCTGGCCTTGTGTTTGTATGGTGTGCCGTACGTGACAGCGCTCGTTGCATCGGTTGCTCCCTCCACAGCGTGCATGCTGCATGCACAATCTATAATAATGTGCTCGGCGTCTGCCCTGTCCACATCCCTGGATGTGGATGGAGTAGCAAGCAATCCCAAGGTCCGGTGCATGCATGTGTGCCGTGAACAGTACACGCACTGCCCTGGCTACTCGGGCAAAATTCAAAGGCCGTCTCACGTTTCCACCACGCCGCCCGTGGTAGCGTGCACACGCCCCATACGCGGCGAACAGCAGATTGAGTAGGTGTCATGCGCGGAGGGAAGTGCCGGGCAGGGCAGGGGTGCTATCCGTTTCGATCTGGCCGGCCGGAAGGCATTCATCTGTCTGTGCATGCCTTTTCATAGTGGGTGAAACAGTTCGCGCTGCCTTATTTAGCTAGTACTACTGTTGCTCACTTGCAGTGCTACGTTTTTCTGTTTTAGCTTTTCATAGATAGTGTTGGCGTGTTGCGCAGGTAGCAGCGTGCATGCCCCTGTTAGAGGAAGTTGCTCAAGTCAAAGCAAAGAAGAGAGCACGCGCACCACCGATTTCTGAGAGAGTTTTTTTTTCTTATATTATTACAATTACAGTGGGGCTTCTGTGCGTCGAGACGAGACGACTTGGCAGAAAAAGACAAGAGCTAGCACTCCCGGCCGGGACACTGGATCGACGACGCGCGATTGCGCACACACGACTCGTAGAGACAGTGCTTGAAGTTTCCCATTACTTTGCCTGCATGGATGGCCAACAGCTCTGCTTTGTGTCCGCATGCAGAGGAACATGCAGTCCGATATCCCAATGCTTCGAGATGCATGCACGATCTTTGCTAAAGTTGCACAATCCCTAGAGTCTACGCGTGCTCCTTGTATTGTAATGCATATATAATATATTTCCCCTGAATTTACGTACTCCCTCCGTTTCTTTTTACTCCGCGTATAAGTTTTGGTCAAAGTCAAACTACACAAAGTTTGACCAAATTTATATTTAAAAATGTGAACATCTACAATACTTCAATTATATAATATGAAAATATATTTCATGGTGCATCTGAAAATGTTGATTTCATATTGTGAATGTTGATATTTTTTAATATAAAGTTAGTCAAATAATGCAAAGCTTGACTTTGATCAAACCTTATATGCAGACTAAAAAGAAACGGAGGGAGTATTGCTAACTGGCGCTGTGATCGCATCCATCTTTCGATACTACTACTACTCGTAATGCAAGTATATGTGCCATGGCATTCATTAACTGGAAATGCCTCAGACTGTGTAGCCACCCCTGCCTATTTTATCTTTTTCGGCTTCCATCGTTCTTCAAAGTTGATTACATTGGAAACGGAAGTGTACGATGGATCCACTCCACCAGCTGGATCTGGATGGAATACGTTGCTGGCCGAGCCACGTGTACGCATCCCGTATATCGTCGGATGACACTCCATGTGGCGCACATGCATGCTAGCTGACTTAATTCCGGCGCCAAATTAGCTAGCTACGTCTACATGCATGCACGTACGATGTACCTCTATGCGTGCTGTCCTGTGTACGTACTGTACGTTGAAAGCTGAGTAGGGTGCTAGCTAGCTCGATGCCGACTTCACTCCAAGAGTCGCATGTTTTTTTTTTCTTTTGTTGCTTCAGTGTGACGACATTTTGTGTCCGAATATGCTACCCAAGTGTGTGTTAATCCGTGATTCATTCAGCTGCCCCTGCCCAAGTATATGTGTACGCTGGATATGCCGCTGAATAATTTCATCCGGATCAAATTGACTTGCTACATATGGAGCATATCCCTGAATTTTTTTGCCTGAATCATAGTAGTATTAACTTGCTAGCTAGCATATCCATGAATAATTTCGTCTGGAGCATATATATGAACTTGCTGGCATATGCCCATCAAATTCTGATTTGTATAGCGAGCATATGTTCTGTTTTCGGCGTTTCCCACCATGGGAAAAAATTGGTACACGTCAGTTTTAGACCAACAAAGGATCATTTGCAAGTAGGTGTGGGATCGGCGCCACAGAAGTTTCTACGCATTCAGGGATCAAATCAAACGTGCTGAATCGTGCATGCATGGAGCAATAATTAAGATGCAGTTTGTACACGTCACCCAAACTGGTAAACTTGCTCTAGTGTAGCTTGTACTAGCTAGTTTACCATCCAATGAATTAACCAGCTGTCGGTATAGGCTAGTGTAAACGGAACATAATATCCATTTTCCTTGATCATAAAAGCGAGCTACGCAGTACCCTGCACTACACTAGTAGAAAACGGAGCTTTAGCGCCGGTTCGTAAGGGCCTTTAGTGCCGGTTCCATAACCGGCACTAAAAGGTGGTCACTAAAGCGCCCCCCCCCCCTCCTTAGTACCGGTTCGGCACGAACCGGCGCTAAAGTGCCACCACGTGGCGTGAGCTTGCGCCCCGGTATGGGGGACCTTTAGTACCGGTTCGTGTTACCAACCGGCACTAAAGGTTTTTTTTTAATTTTTTTTTGAAAATTTTGGAAAAGAAATTTGATGTTTTTTTCGATTTTTAATTTTTCTGAATTATTGGATGATTTAGTCTCTAATCCCCTCTCTTAACTGCTCAAGTGTGGATCACTCATTCCAAATCATCTAACTTCCCGACCAGTCACCCATCCCTCTCACTACTCTAGCCCGAGCACGCTTAACTTTCGGGTTCTATTCTCCTTCGTTTCCGAGTCTGCACTTGTTGTTTTCCTGACAATAGTAAGATGTTAATCCTATTAACCCTCAGGAGTTTAGCTTGAGCATGAAGTCACACATTTCACCGTTTGAGTTTAGAAACTATTATTCTAAAAAACAGTAATTATTTAGTAACGCTAATATTTCTTGAATAAGTTTGACCATAGTTTGACCAGATTTGACCAAAATTCAAAAAATTGAAATAATTATTTAGTAACACTAATATTCTTGAATAATTATGTAGTAACTTTAATACTTCTTGAATAAGTAGTTTGACCAGATTTAACCAATTTTTTTTTAAAACTGAAATTATTTGACCATATCTTTTTTCCTTTTGGAATTTGAGGATTCTAAATAATTTCAAATAGGTCGTAGGCTGTCTCCATCGGATGCGGATTTTCGTGCCGAATTTTTTGATATATTATACGTTTTTTTCCGACATCGTATGCAAAAGTTATAGCCGTTTTACATTTTCCCATCGGATGCGAAAATTGCCCTATAGTGCCGGTTTGTGGCACGAACCGGCACTATAGGTCAGACCCCTTTAGTACCGGTTCGTGCCACGAACCGTACTAAAGGTGATCGTGGGCCCCGCCCGACGCCACTGCCATCACTTTTAGTACCGGTTCGTGCCACGAACCGTACTAAAGGTTCAACACGAACCGCATTAATGCAAATCCGTTCGAACCGGCACTAATGTATACATTAGTGCCGGCTCTAATACAAACCGGCACTAATGTGTTGCACGTTTGACCCTTTTTCTACTAGTGCTAGTAGTCACGTACATATACGCCATGCCAAGAAATTAATAAGTTATATCACCAAAACACGCACTCCCTCCGTCCTAAAATAAATGTCTCAAGCTTAGTATAAGTTGAGACACTTATTTTAGGACGGAGGGAGTAGCATTTATTTCCCTCAAAACAACAGTTGATAAAACTAGCAGTTTGGGTGAGGGTGCTTGGATCCAAGGGACTATTTTTAATCTGACTAAAAATAGTCTTTTTTAGAGGCTAAAGTTCCAAGCACCGCTGACTAAAAAGAGGCTAGGACTAGTCTTGAGGCTAAAAACTTTTAGTCATAGGAAACCTACTAAAGTATGTATTAGCCCTCTCTCTCCTCATTTAATTCCTCTCCTTTAGCACATGCAAGTTCTGGATTGGAGGGTTTGAAGGATAATAAACACTCAATAACTTGATTTTAGTCTCTTTAGTATTTGGATCCAAGCATGGATGAGGCTAGCAAGTTTTAGTCCCACTACTTTTAGTCATGGGACTAAAATGTATCCAAACACCCTCTATGACTCCCTCTAGATTAATTATTTAGCGAATTTAATCAGGGAATGGAATTTGTACGCGCACGTACGTACTTGCTATTCCTACATGCATGCGTTGTTTGAGGACCCTTGCTTTGGAGGCAAGGTATACAACTTTCATATTCCTTGCCGCAGCATTCCACTATGGACCATATCACTACGACTTTATCTATCTACACTTTGAGGAGATTACAACAAAGTGATCAAATTTAGCCGGTGCGGTTAGCTATTGCTCAACGAATATGTTCTTTGCACGGCCGCCCAGCCGCCCGCCCGCCCGTCCACGATTTATATCCTGATTCCCGCATGCCCCCGCGGTAGCCCGTCATTCATATACCCAATGACAGCAACAAATGGGAAATATTAGTGTAAAACAATAGGTTTAGGGAACCGGCTCAATCCTCTAGGGGTGGCCTATCTCATATATATATAACAAGGGGGTACAACGTTACATCATACGTATTCATATACGTACACATATACAGAAGCTATACAGTCTAACACCCTCCCTCAATCTTAGCCACTTCCTAAAGAATCTAGAAGGGTAAGATTGCGCCGACAATGCTCAAACTGTGGAAGAGGTAACGGCTTGGCGAAGATGTCTGCAAGTTGATCTTTGGAGGAGATGAACTTGATCTGTAGTTGCTTCTGAGATACCCGTTCCCGTACAAAATGATAGTCCACTTCGATGTGTTTCGTTCGGGCGTGAAATACCGGATTAGCGAGATAGGTATGTAGCACCGATGTTATCACACCAAAGAATAGGAGATCGTGGATCGAGATATACCCAACTCCTGAAGTAAAGATCGCACCGGATAATCTCTGCGCTTGCATTAGCCACACCTTATACTCGCTTTTCAAGATCGCTACGTGAAACAAGAGCTTGTTTCCGAGCACTCCAGCGATTAAAGTAGAGCCAAAGAACACAAAGATAGCCCCGTGGATCGCCGGTCATCTCGGATCGCCACCCAATCTGCATCGTAATATGCTGAAATGATCCCGAGGGATTCGCCAATGTGTAATCCATAGGACAACGTGAAACGAATGTAACGCAAGATGCGCTTAATCGCACCAATGAGCATCACGTGGTGCATGGAGATACCGACATACTCTGCTGACAAAGAAGGAAATATCCGGACGGGTGATCGCTGGCATCGCAACCCACCAACAATACTTCATCTCAGGTCGCATCGGCAGAGGGAAGGAGCTCACCATCGATGCGAGTGATCCTGCCAAGAGCGCATATAGGTGTAGTAGTTGGTTTGCACTTAAGCATTCCAGCTCGCCGCAAAGAAGTCCAAACAGATTTCTTCGTGTGTCATAACAAGACCATCGATGCAGAAGCAACTTCCACACCAAGAAAATAGTGAAGCTTCCCAAGATCTTTGATCGCAAAATCAGCACCAAGGGACCGAACAAGAGCAGCAGCAATGATCGAGAAGAATCGACAAGTATAATATCATCCACATAGACCAACAGATACATGATAACTTCGGTCGTTGTAGAAGAAATAACGAAGAGTCAGCAGCCGAGGATGCAAAACCGTGAGCACGGAGAGCTGTCGCAAGACGAGCATGCCAAGCACGGGAGCCCGCTTGCACTATAGAGTGCTTTCAGAAGACGACACGAGATAATCGTGACGATCGATCTCGAGAACCCGGTGGCTGCCGATATAGACCTCCTCCTCCAGACACCATGCGTAAAAGCATTCGCACATCAAGTCGACGAAGAAACCAACGCCGAGTAATCGCAAGAGAGAAAGAAGCTCGATGGTAGTCGGTTTAACAACCGGGCTGAAGGTGTCATCATAATCAAGACCATAACGCCGCCAAATCCGCGAGCAACCAGCCGCGCTTTGTAGCGCTCAATAGAACCATCGTAATGCTTCTTCACTTTGAAAACCCATTTGGAATCGATGACATTAACTCGGGTGGTGGAGGAACAAGGGTCCATGTCTTGTTACGAAGAAGAGCATGATACTCTGCTCCATAGCCTCTCGCCAATGAGGTATGCCGAGAGCAGCTTGATACGTCTGAGGCTCGAGGTAGGACCCGCACGGATGGCAGCCATGCATGCAGCCAACCAGGCAACCGTACCATCAGTACGCTGTTTGGGCTGAAATACTCCACTGCGACTCCATGTATGTGGTTGTTGAGGAGCCACAGGAGGCACAGGTGGCGGTGATGGCGACACCTCAGAGTGCACCGATGGCGAAGCAGGCGATGACGATGGAGAGGCCTCGACCACCGATGGAGATGCCTCAAGAAGCAACGGCGAGCACGGCCCAGGCGAGCTCAGGCCAGGCGAGCACGGACCAGGCGAGCTCAAAGCAAAGTAGCACGGCCCAGGCGTAGCACGGCCCACCCGCACTGCACGAGTGGGTGACGAGGTCGGCGTGATGGTGGGCGCGAGACGGCGAGGCCTCTGGCGAGCGGCGAGGCCGGCTCAGCAGTCGTGGTGACAGGCCGAGACGACGAGGCCTCCTGGCGAAACGACGAGGCCGGCACAGTAGCTGACTCCGGGCCCATGGGCGACGAAGATGGCCCGGTGAGCAAGGGCGCCGGTCCAGAGGCTGAAGCGCCAAGGCGGTCAACAGAGGCGGAGGTTCGGCCCGATGTGCATGAGCACGATCGCCGAGGCCATGCAAGGACACCTCACGATCATCAGGAGGAGACGATGGCTCCTCCAAAATCTCCAACCGAGCCCCACGTCCAGTGCCTGCACCATGGTTAGGCAGCAAAATAGGAGAGTATGCAATATCATCAAATTGGTCGATGCAACGGAGGATGAATGCAAAGGCGATGGTTCAAGAAGGATATAGGAAGCTTCGCAAAAGGAAAGACTTGCTCATCAAACACAACATCCCGAGATATGTAGACACGATTTGTGGGAACATGAAGACATTTGTAACCTTTATGAAGAGAGCTATAACCAAGAAAGACACACTTCTTGGAACGAAACTCAAGCTTATGCTTGTTATAAGGACGGAGATGTGGCCAACAAGCACACCCAAAAACCTTAAAGAAGGTATAATCAGGTTGTTCATTAAGGAGAACTTCGAGTGGAGTCTTCATATTCAAAACACGAGTGGGAGTGCGGTTTATGAGAAAGCATGCAATGGTAAGGGCATCACCCGTAACCAAACGGAACCGATGCATGAGCCAAAAGAGTAAGACCAGTTTCAACAATGTGACAATGCTTACGCTCTACGTAACTGCTCGCTGATGTGTATGTGGACATGCTAAATGGTGAGCGATCCCAAGCGATCGAAGAAGGAGTTGAGGTTGCGATACTCACCCCCATCCGACCGACATGAACAATTTTGTGCTTGAGAAGGCGTTCAACATGTTTTTGAACTGAACAACAATGTCAAACACATCGATTTGCGCTTAATAAGATAAAGCCGTAAAGCGACTATAAGCATCAACGAAACTGATATAATAATTGTGACCATCGATGAAGTCCGAGCAGGACCCCATACATCGAGAAAACAAGTTCTAAAGGATGTTTAACCTCACGACCGACTCAAAAAGGAAGTTGATGACTTTTCCCTTGCCGACAAGCATCACACATCGCTACATCTTTATTACTAGACATGCTAGGAAGCTCATGACGACGCAAAACATGACGAACGATAGGTGTGGCGGGTGACCAAGACGAGCATGCCACTGTGACGGAGATACCCGAACTCCACTGAATACGCGAGCGACACCAGGATGCTCCAAACGATAGAGGCCCTGGCACAACCGCCCGCTAAGAAGAATGTCCCTCGTGCCCCGATCCTTAATAAAAAGATCAAAAGGATGAAATTCACAAAGCACATTATTATCACGTGTGAGTTTAGGAATAGAAAGAAGATTACGTGTCGCAGAGGGAACTCTAAGCACATTACGGTCAAGACTCCTATTTGCATGCCTAGTAAGGATAGATGCTTGACCAATATGAGATATATGCATACCTGCTCCATTGGCGGTGTGGATTTTGTCGAGCCATGGTAGGGTTCGCGAGTATGGAGCTTGCCCATCTCGCTCGCCGATGCTCCGTTGCCCCGAGTCCATGTACCGTTGAGGATCAACAGAGTAGGACCGAGTGTGCCCTTGCCGCTTTGTGGCCGTCGGTTTTTCGCCATGGCCACTTGACGCGCAAAGTTGCGCGTGTCCTGCCATCATTGCCGAGGCCCGAAAACTCTTCCGAAAGCGCCAGACACTTAGAGGCCCAAAGGTCCATCACGACCACAAAGTCGACACACACGCGGACCACCAGCCCCGTAATGTTGCGAGAGAGGGGGCGAAGTGGGCGGTGATGGCAGCCCGAAGGGCCCGAGATGATGAAGATGCGCGCCACCCTTCGTGGCGGTGTTGGCGAGAGGAGCCGCTGCTCTGGAGCGGCGCTGCCTCAACCCGCCGCTTTCGGAGAAGGAGACGGAAAAGACCTCGTGCGCCATCATGGGTGTGGAGTTGCCCTCTCGTTAATGATCTCGACTAAGGCATCATACTCCTCATCAAGACCATTGACAATAAATGAGTTGAACTCGGAGTCAGTGAGGGCTGTCCAATAGAAGCCGGCGTGTCGGCGAGGCCCTTGACCTTGTTGTAGAACTTCGGTGGCGGTGGAGTCAAGTTTCGACACTCCCCAAGTTGACGACGGAGCAAAGAGACACGAGCTCGCGATCGTCCGCAAAGGAGCGCCGAGGATGGTCCAAGCCTCATGGGACATCTTGGCGAAGACAACAAGACCGCAACGGCCGGAGTGAGCGACCTCGGATGGAGGAGAGGTTTGCTTGGTCTGCCCCATCCAAACACGGTCGCCGGATTGTAGACCGGGCCGCACGCCATCGATAAGCGCAGGAGGACAGGGAGAGAACTGTCGACGTAGCCGAAAGGTAATGACTCCCAAGAAGCGGGAGGACTCGCGACGCCAGAAGATGTAGTTGTCCGCCGACAACTTGATGGTGATGAGGTTTCCGGCGGAACGGCGGCGGCGGTAGAGAGCCTGTGGAGTATCGCCAAGGCAAGGGCGCCATAGGAGCAGGAGCGACGGCGCAGCTGCGAGATCGAGGGCGCAGGAGCCGCGCCGAGGCGGCGAGACCGCCATCGTGGCGAGTCGAGGCGCCCATCGGGCAAGCAGCGCTGGCGCTGAAGAGGCGGCAAGGAGTCGCCGCCGTGGCGCTGAAGTGCGGACCACCAGCCGGTTCCCATGACGAGGAGAAGAAGGAGCCGACACTCGCCCCGACGGGAGTGAAGCGACCATGCAAGTGAGTCGAGGGCCGGAGAGAGGGCCGCCAGTGAGGCCGGCAGTAGCCGGCCGTGGAGGAGTCCGAGGCGGCGGATCCGGACATGGTGGCGGCGGCGCGATCGAAGATGGCGACGGCGCGACGTGAGGCGGCGGCGGCTTAGGGTGTAGCGGAAGCGTAGACCTAATTTGATACCATGTAAAACAATAGGTTTAGGGAACCGGCTCAACCCTCTAGGGGTGGCCTATCTCATATATATATAACAAGGGGTACAACGTTACATCATACGTATTCATATACGTACACATATACAGGAGCTATACAGTCTAACAATTAGAAAAGGAGAGAGACTCTTTGATACAGTAGTTTCGTTATTTCCATGTCCTTTTTTTGTTTGCGAATTCCTTATTTCCATGTCGATGAATCAAGAATAATGCCAACGTGCAACTGCCGAGAGGAAGAAAGAAAAAAAATGTCCATTGTTTTTTTTTTTTTTGAAACAAAAAAAAATGTCCATTGTTGTCGAGTGACAAAAAGGAGGAAAACTCCAATAAGCTGAAAAGTAGTCACGCCTAGACAAGACATGCATCCGGTGCTCTACCGTCCACCTCACCTTATTCGGTTATTCATAGCTCAGCCGCCCTCCCGTCCAACCCGACCCTAGCCGGCCCGTATATATCCCCCTCCCGCCTCCCCGATTCTCCTCATTCTCCACCTCTCCTCCAACCTCCTAACTGCAAGCACGCCGGCCAGATCGATCGCACCCCTCTCCGCGAGCCAAACCAACTATCTACGAGCTAGCGGCATGGCAAAGGTGCACCCGAACGTCGCCGCGCCAGAGGTGCTGGCTGGAGGCAGAGCCGTCGTGGAGGAGCAGCAGCCCACGGTGCTGACGGTGTGGCGCAAGTCTCTGCTCTTCAACTGCGACGGCTTCACCGTCTTCAACGCCGCCGGCGGCCTCGCCTTCCGCGTCGACCGCTACGGCTCATCGTCGGGGATCCGGCGCCGCGCCGAGGACGTCGTGCTCATGGACGCCGCGGGGAAGCCGCTCCTCACCGTGCGGCGCAAGATCAAGCTCAGCCTGGGTCTGGGGGAGCACTGGGTGGTGTACGACGGCGAGGCGACCGCCTCAACCGCCAAGCCGCTCCTCTCCGTGCGCCGCCATCACGCCGGCCTCCGCCGCCGCGCGTCCGACAAGACGCTCGCGCACGTCACGCCTCTGGGGCCCTCTTCGGCCGGCGCTGACGCGGCCGCCTACGTCGTGGAGGGGTCGTACGGGCGGCGGAGCTGCGCGGTGCGGGACGCGCGCGGGGGTGCCTCCGTGGCGGAGGTGCAGCGGAAGGAGTCGGTGGGGGACGACGTGTTCCGGCTGGTGGTGCCTGATCACCGCCTGGGAACGGCGCTGTCCATGGGCGTCGTCATCGCCCTCGACCAGATGTTCGGCGCCGCCTCGTCGCGGGCGTCGCTGCTGCCCAGGAGCTGGTCGGCGTAGGAGTACACTGGCCGCGGTAGGAGCCAGCCTGGTGAAGCCGCTGACCTGGCGGTCCCACACGGCAACAAGGTTCTTCGCAAGGGAAAGCTACTGGCCCCACCTGTCGGCGTGAGCACAGTTTTAGGTGCAGATTGCCCCGCAGAATGTAGTAGCAAAGCAGAAGAGTAATTTGCATTTAAATTTAGAAAACGAAAGCTACGGAGCTGGATACATGCCTTAGGAATCGGTATATACAGTCAGACTCTGCAACTTGTGTTTATGGGTGATGCTAAAAACACTATGTACATTGATATGTAGTATGAGTGATATACTAAAGTGAGTGCTTGCGTCGCCGATCGTGTAAGGGCATCTTCAACACCGACCCTCAAACCTCCTAGATCCTTTCAAACCGCACACTCCGAAGTCATCCAATGCGATTCTGTATCAGTCCACGGCGCGGTCTAAACGTACTTTTTCCCGTAAACCGTAGACAAACCTGGGGGCTTTGCGTGAGTCAGGCCCGCTCCCACGCCCGCTTCTAGCCACCCTGGCCCACCCAAACCTCCTCCCTTGTCCGCGCGTGTTCCTGCCCGGCACCAGCTGCCCGCATTCATGTCGTTGTAGAGCGCGCCGCTCCGTATTGAAGACTATTCAGGGCGGACGCAACCTCTCACTGCCTCCACCCTTGAAGCGGCGCGCAAGCCGAAGGCGCCGTCCGCGATGCGTCTCCGATCTCCGCGCCTGTTCAATGTCGGAGACACGTGACTGGACAAGATGGGACAGATATCTACCACGCCAGTTTAGTGCCCTGTCTGTCCGTATGCCGCCATTAAGCAGGCTCGCCGACCAAGAAACCCACTCTGGCACTGCGCATTGACGCACCGGACGCCTGGCCTCACCGGAATCCGCTATTTAAAGGCGGTCACATCCGGCTAACTCTACTCCACAACACAAACCGCTCCCCATCCTCCTCCCTTGCACTGTGTCCGCCATGAACGAAGGCAGCGAAGAACTGTGCGAGAGCCTTTCCACTGAGATGAAGCACGCGGTAGCCGGCCTTGCCGCTGCCTGGCAGAGCCGCCGCGCCAGGCGGATCGAGGCCGGCTTGCTAGCCAGCTCGCGCGAGGTCTCTGACGATGAGGACGACACCACGATGGAGACGGGCTCCAAGACACCGCCCCGACTCTCGTGTCTCTTGTGCACGCAGGCTTCACCATGGAGCAGGCGCATGCGCACTACAACGCCACCATGGAGGAGGTGCAGCCTGTCCTGGCACCTTTGTCGGCGTTCCAGCAGGCACAAGAGGAACAGTGGTACAATTTGTTCCTCTTGGAGCAGCACCGGCTGACGGAGGGTCAGATCTACAGTGAGCGCACGAGAGAGGAGGCTGTGGCGGCCATGGCCGTGGCGAACCCGAACTTCGTCGTGGGGCAGCGTGCCATTTACGATGCCGCCCGCACTCAAGCCGCCGCTCGCCAGAAAGCGGCAGCCACAGAGGCGCAGCAGGCGATCGCGGAGGACAACAATGCCAGCTGTGCGTCCTACGCGCCGCCAACGAACTATCAGGCGGCCCAGTGGGACGACGACAGCGTCGACGCCACCATTTCCATCGTGGACCTCACGTCCACCAGTGATGGACAGGTCGCGGACTCCTCCGAGAATGAGTAGGCCACGGGAGGCGTAGGGCCTTAAGTCCCGTATGGGCCAGTCCGTCTCCCGTGTTGTACTCTTCCTCGCCAGAGACCACACCTTCACTTCACGGGTCTTATCGCCAGTGCTCATGGAGATGGCAGACGGAGGATGACACAGACTTGGTCGCCGGACGCCGCCACCATAGGATAGGTTTAGAGTCGGGCAATTTTTTTTGTTCTAAATGTTTGAAATGTAACGAAAATACATGGTATTTGTATGAAATCCGTCATGTTTATATGAAATCTGCCCATGTTTGCATGGATTTCATCTGGTTTGTTGAAAAAGTGTTTGCAATGTATGTGGCTATGGTTGGATGGCGGCCTCCTGCATCGTGTCCATGATCGCACACCCCGCTGCCCCGCCATAAATGGATGCTGGAGAAAATTTGCGGGTTGCCATTGGAGATGCCCTATGCAACAACATCTGCTACCCTTCGTGGTTTGTGCAATGTTTGCTTGGTACTCCTCCCTAAGGCATTGTTTGGTTGCAGGGAAACTAATCCTCTAGTGGAACTAATCCTGTTGGTTTACGGGTGGATGTCTGGACGGGTCTACATATTGTTACTGAAGCTCTTTCACATACATATTTGGGACAGAAGCGATTGTTTCCAACATCGCATTGACTGTGTCTGCCAACGTCTTAAAGGGTGGAAGAAAACAATTCTTTCTATGCAGGGTAAGGAATTTTTGCTGAAGTCACTGGCTCAAGCAATTCCATCACATTCAATGGCAGTGCTTAAACTACCCAAATGAATTTGTAAACAACTACTGATGATATAACTTGATTTTGGTGGGGTGATAATGATGAGAGGAGGAATATGTATTGGTTCACATTGTAGATAATGTGCGTACCGAAGAAGAAAAGGGGCATGGGATCTAGAGACCTACACGGTTCTAACCTTGCTATGTTAGCAAAAGAGTGTTGGCGACTTATTCAGAACCAGGACTCCATATGTGCATGTGTGTTGAGTGCAAAGTATTATCTCAATGGGAACATATTGAAGGTCGGACCAAAGAAGGGATTTTCCTATACATGGCAGAGTATCGTAGCAGGGATCCAAACTTTTCAAAGGGGTTTCATTTGGCGAGTGGGATCAGATGAACAAATTAATATTTGGCAGGACCCTTGGATCCCATCAAGCCCGTCATAGACAGTTATCACTCCTAGAGGTGTAACTATGCTTAGATATGTGGAAGAAATCATAGAACCTCACCATGTACGGTGGGATGAAACCTTGATAAGAGATATTTTTTCTCCGATAGATGCTCATAGAATCTTGCAAATCCCGTTGAATGACCACCTAGTGAAGGATTTTGTCACATGGATTTACACGCGATCGGGAACCTTCTCAGTAGAGTCGACATACCACGAAGAATTTGAGCATTAGTATGGACAACGCCTTGTTCAAGGAGATGGATAGGGAGGCGTGTACACAAACACAATTTGGAAGGAGATTTGGAACCTCAAGATCCCAGGAAAAAATAAAAAAGTTGCATGGAAGACCCTAAATGGATTGTTACCTTGCTATCGAATCCTTGCGAACAGACACATACCCCTTATCCCTCAATATACGTTATGTGCGGTTGGAGGTTAGGACATAAAACATTGTCTGTTTATTTGCAAAAGGGTGAAAGAAATCTTGGCAGAGTTAGTTTTATAGAGCACAATTGCAGATGTTGTATGGCAGGATCGATCGGGGTCTATTACTGCTGAGATCTTATGCCAGACTAATTCGATCAAAGATGAAATCCCAACTGTTGAACTCATGATAGTAGCGGCTTGGTATCTCTAGTGGCAGCGCCGTCAGCACGTGAACGGAGAGTCAATTCAGATCCCTAATAGAGTCGCGGTGTCAATTATAGTTTTGGGTACCAATTTTACTAGAGCTTATACGCCCAATCAGCCAGCAATAAGTCATGATCACATGCCGAAGAGGCCGAATAGTGATGTGGTAAAAATTAACATTGATGCGGTCTTCCAATACGAAACACTTTCACGTGCAACAGGAGCTATTGCTTGTGATGTACGCCGGAACTTTATTGCAGCAACAACATGGTTTCTTCCACAAGTTGGTGGTGTTGATTCAGCAGAGATGACAACAGTCAGAATGAGCTATATCCAGCATGAAGAATTGGATGCAACAAAGTGCTCATTGAGTCAGACTTTAGCTTTGTGGTGGATTCAGTCCAAACACCTGAAACCTGCGCGGGCTCCAATGTGGCTATAGTGCTTGAGTGCAAGCAGCTAGCTTTGGATTTTGCTAGCATTTCATATACACACTGTCTACGAGAAGCAAATGAGGTGGCTCACAAATTAGCAAAGAAATCGTTTAGCGAAGAGTATTATATGTTCAGGGAAGCTATGATCCATGATTTTATTTCTCATTCTATTGTAAATGATATGTCTATTATTTGATGAATAAAGTCTTTGCTTTCAGAAAAATCCACCAGGGGACTGGGTTGATCCCTCCCTGACACCCAATCACTTCAATCCTTGTCTATGCCCAATATCGACCCCCCCCCCAATCCCCTTCTCTAGATATCATTTGGTTCTCCCACATCCACTTGTGAAGATGTAAATGGTATAGAGCATCACTTTTAGCATAGCATCAGATCAACAATGCGTAATACTATCAGAAATTGTACAAAAGTGACTTCTGCATAATAACATGATCTACATAAGAATGTAACAATAACATGCAAATCAAACTTGACATGACTCAAGCAAGAGAATCATAGATTGCACCGACATAAACTGGCAAACAAACATCTCATAAACAATACAAAAAATATTCTCCAGCTACATAATATCATCATTTTATATAAATTACTTTGCACATTTTTGTGATTCATTTAAAACGTAAACATCATAGAATGTTGCTTCTGGACACCTTCTAGGACAAATCCTCCTATGAGCTTCAAAGTCTATGCAAATATATCATGTAGCATATATGAAAAGTGACATCAAAAGAAAAGTGACTACACACTCTAGAATGGTAACCACATTACATTAGCGAACCACAAAGTATTGTCTGTTCTATTTATTGAAAGTAAACCTTAATTAAAACAAACAAACAAACAAACAAACAAACAGGGAGTAGATATGCAAAATAACATCGAATTAAAATATAAATGCACAAAAATAAGCTTATTTCCCTTTCGTTTATTGGAAGGAGTGATGACCAGTAGACCAAGCACTCTGTTGCTTATTATAGGTACTCAATGTAAGCTGGCCAACTATTAAGCAAACGAAACAACGATAATATTTTCCTGGCAGGATTAACTACATATTTCTTATTATGTAAAGAGAGAAGGCCATTCCATTGAGTGACTCGGTAAAAAGATGCTCGTACAAAAGTAATTGTTTATACAGGGAGGTAATGACCAAGCATGCAAACTTCACAACTACTATCACATCGCGTAGGGGAAAATAATATATATCACAAATGGAGCTACACACCTAACATCTCTCAGCCATCAACAATATTAACAACATGAGAGAACTCAGGATAACAAAGTCTACTTACTTTAGCAAACAGAAAATGGTCTAAAGGAGCCAAACCACTGAACTAATCTGTTGCACACAAACAAGTGAAATAAGTCATCTAACAATGATAAAGTTTAGGAATAGATGAAAGATTGGCAGAAAGATCAAATCCAAAGAGAAAGGCACAAGGCACAAAAAAAGAAGATATGCTTTCCCTTGCCTCCATGGGAATAGTGATACCTAGTTGTATGTAAAGATTGATTGACACCTTAGTTATCTTGTTGTTGTAAAAGTATTGCTTTGTAGTAGTAGCCCAAAGCTGACATACATACATACTTCCTCCATTCAAAAATAAGTGTCTCAACTTTGTACTAACCTTAGTAGAAAATTGTATTAAGGTTGAGACACTTATTTTGGGACGGAGGGAGTACTCCAAACATGTAGATTCAGTTGGATCGTTTTTTCTTTTTTGACCACAGAGATTCGGTTGGATCCAACCAATCCAATATAAGATACCCCACTTTATATACATACATACATACATACATACATACATACATACATACATACATACATACATACATACATACGGATAGGTTTGGCAATAAGCAACACAAGATGCCCCCCTTTACCAAAACAAAGTAAAATCAAGCAAAAAGATTACTCTAAAAATGTATCTCTCCTCTAAGCTACTACAGTAGATGATCAAAGATTCAATAATCTAAAAATATTTGTCACAAGGTAGGTGCATCTCTTGGACAAAATATTTCTCACCCGTAAAAGTTCGATGAAATTTCTCTTTTGCAAAAATGCCATTTGGTATGTCTCACTATACTGGGTGTTCATGGCAACAGCAGCAAAACACTCTCATCGCATGGTTCATTCATTCAGTTTTTCCAAGAAACAACTTGTAAATAATTTGAGTTAATTACCACAAGATAATAATCTCAAATCACATAAGATGGATTCACAACTTGTAAAGATGTTTTGCTCAGTAACTTGTAAATTTAAAGATATTACAACCGAGCACTTTTTCAGCCCTCTCAGGCTATTACCATCTCAACCGTCGGCTCTGCACTTCTAGGCGTTTTGGGCCGTTGGATGCACCTTCCACCCCGCTGAGAGCGCTAAACGGACTGGGCCGATGCTCCCGCAACAAAATCAGCGATCTGCTGTTGTTTGGGCCTGCTGGGCCAATGCTCCCACCACATACACGCAGGTACGAGGAGAGCGTTTCTCCCCTCGCCTCCACTCCCTGACCTCTCGTCTGTCTGGGATTCTCAGTTGCGCAGCCGCCGCGGAAATCCCCATCCATGGAACGATGCCTCGTCTTCGCCCAGCCGCCGCCATTCTCCTCCTCATGTTTTACCCTCAAGATGCAACAGGAAGGGGCTGCACTCTCAGATCGGTTGCGGCGCAACACCAGTGAGGCCCGAGTGCCCGACCCATATTTGTTCCTACGTCCAGGGCGGAGACAGGGGGGACCCCGTAGGACATTGAGGGGCTCGCAGCCCCGCTGGCCAAAGGCAGAGCGCTGCTCCAGTTTGACGGCGGCCGGCAGCTAGCAAACTACTCCCTGTTGATTCAGCGATGGAGCCTCGTCATATGGTCCGTCAGAGCATCTGCGGTTCAGTTTCAAAGGTACACCAACATATACTCTCCCTACTGCTAGAACTTCTTATGGATTACGACGTAGCAGGCTAATTAATCTAGCATGTAAGATAACAGATGAATTTACTAATTACATGTTTCTTTGAAATTTTGAGAAATTATTGCTACTAATTGCTATCCTTCTGTTCATAATTAAATTTCTTAGTTGTATGTCCAATATATCTTCCGATCAATATTTACAAGATAAGTATTAGATTATGCACATGTAGATAATTGCGGGTCAGTTTCCATGCCGATCTGTGATGTTTCGCGTCCATATAGTCTCCTCGGTACGGTGTTCCATCCCCTCCCCTTTCGCGCCCAGGTCATTCTCCATCGAATTTTGGAGTACATCTTCTCTTGATTTATGTATATGGGTTCACTAGCTAGCGAAGGAGAGAAGCTTATTGGAGTTCTTATATTTTGAGATGGTTCAATGAAACATCATCATTATTTGTTACGTACAAAGCATTTGCATGTCGGCAGATTGGTTTTGGATCTAAATAATTTCCCTAACACTAACGTCGTGCCACTATACTGTTCAAATGTCCTTGAATATTTTTACCATTCGTTCTCAGGGCACAACACAAAACACTTTTTTAGTACTAACAAAGTAGTTGGTTTAATAAAATTTTACTTTCATACTCGGTGCCTCTGCATATACATTTATGAAAATGACTATCATTTTATTGCCAAAATAGACGGGCGCGGCAACGCGCGCCACTACGGTCTAGTGATATATAATGATGTGAGGACCTCGCGATGACTCCAGCCTGCGACCTTATCTTCTTTGACCTTGGCGACCACCGCTCCTGCTTGGCTTGGCGGCGCTGCCTCCAGGCTGCTGTCTTCGTCCCTGGCGCGTGGTGATGAGGCAAAGATTCTGCTTGAGGCTCCTGCCAAGATAGATTGGCTCCGATGACGACGGCCACAGCGTCACCAATGCTCATCGCTCCTCGGATGCACCTGTCGACGGCAGCGACCTCGATGCCCACTGCTCCGCTGATACAGCTTCTGACGACAATCCCGGCCCTGACGACCATCGCTCCACCTACGCTGTTGCTGACAGTAGCCCCAACCCCGACGCTCACTGCTTCTACCCGATAGTTGATGCCTCCTTCAGAGTTGATTGTCCATGCAGATTTGTCGCGTGTAGGCATATCAATGCGTCTGGGCTAGGGGGGGCATGGATGCTTCGGTAGGGATGCAACATCTGCTTCTCGTGGGGATTCATTGGAAGAGTGACACCTCATCATGAAGCGCCGCCGTTCGCCGCCTGTCGCAACATCCTATCATTCCATTCGCAGCGCATGACCGGCTCCCCCATCATGGGTGAGTGACCGATGTTTACTGTGAGGTCATCGTGCCCGCTCCTGCAAGGACCCAATCCGGTGCACAACTGGCTCTGATGCGTCTATATCGCTCATCTCTGTCGTGCAAAACACCGCAGTGATCAGACTACGCTGCTCCAACGTGCTGCTCTGCCGCCTCCCCAACGTGTGCACCCGACAATGATGCTATGCCAATAGATGTGTCGATGTAATAATTGTTCTCACTAAGGACATGTACAATGGTTGATAATATAGTTTTATCTTAAATCTTGCATGTAATTTAGAGATGACAGAAAAATATGTCTGCTTAGCTTTATCTCCAATAACTAACTATTCCTAAAAACGTGGCGAGACATATTGTGTTAAGAGATCATCTCTTGTCTTCTCTTAAATAAAAGAACACAAGTCTTTTCTTACAATTTCTCTCTCCCCCACCTCATCATTTATCCTACGTGACATTCTTAAGATAGAACCATTGTACATGCCGTAAGCAGTCCAAGCTACTTTTCGCTCCGAGTTGCAAGACTGCTTAACAAGAGTTGGGAGTTTGTTGGTGAGAACGGAGGCTGCTCTTGGTAGGCTCACACTTGTGGCTACTGTGTCTTCGATGACCAAGCTCCTGGTGGATTCTATGGGAGAGCATGAAACATACCTCTATGGTTGTTTCCCTCCTCGTGGTAGATCCTGCCCGTCGTCCTCGCTTGTTGTGTCAGTCGTCTCTAGCAGCGAGGCTACTGTCGAGGTTGAGGCTCTTGTTCTGCAGATCATATACCCGAGCTTCAAGTGTTGTGTGGAGAGCCCGCTTCACCTCTCTCTATGGTGCTTCTGGAGGCGGACTCGCTCGAGACCTCGGCACCCACACCACCACTGTCAGATCCTAATCAGTCGCTTGTCACCGTGGAGTGTGGAGGTTTGCATGATGTTGTCTTTCACTTGCTTTGGTCCATCGTGGAGTGTGGTTCTTGAGGGTGACAAGGTTGTGTGGTGTGCTGACACCAATTTCAGGGGATCTCTACGCCAAAGAGCTTTGCGAATTTATTGCCAGCCTGGAGACCGCTTGCCCTGATTCTGACAAGACAATTGGTTGCCTCCTAAAGACGTTGGTTTCGCAAGTGGTCATGTTTGTATCGGTTTTCGTCCAAATTTTTTAACAATTAATCGGGCAATCCTCTGTTGCTTAATAATTAATGAATGAATGGAGCAATATTTTTGCCTCTATATAAAGAAAAGAAGAAGAAGTTTCAACCGCAAAAAAAGTGTTTTTTAACACAGTACAGACGCAAGCGCTCATACACACGCGTATACACTCATCCCTATGAATGCATACACGCACACCCTACCTCTATGAGCGTCTCCAAAAGACTGAGCCGGCATATCATTTTGAAATTTACGAAGTCATCATAGACACCTCGTCGTCGACGGGAACGTCTCCTCCCACTGAATGCGCATCGCCGGAAATTCTGAAATAAATTCAGGAATAAATGCGAGCACCATGATTTGAACCCCTGGTGGGCTAGGGCTACCATTGTCCCTCAAACCATCCAATCACAGGTTGGTTCAAAAAAAAGAAAAAGTTTAACATAACAAAACATAAACATTTTGAGGTCCGGGCGTGTCTATAGAAAAGTTGAAGCGAGAAAAATCTGCAAAATGCTTCACCGTACGGCAGATTCCAGAAGCAGAATTCACGGCGCCTGATGCTTCAAATGTTTGCTGTCGAGGAAAGTACCTTTGGCAAGTTGCGGTTCGAGAGGAGATGTTCCCGTGATGCGTAACTCTTCAGCAGATAATAAAGAACTACTAATTGATATGCATTTAGGGTACTGGTGCTCTTTCCGTCCACCTCACGGGCAGGGCCTCACGGGGCAGGCTTGCACGAGCGACGACTTGTCTGCGGAGAGCTTCCACGTCGCCGGCACTCCAGCGTTCAAAAAGAGAGAGGGAGAGAGAGAAACGTCGTTGGCACTCCCGTCCCCGGTCACGTTTACTTCCTGTCGTGGGAGAGACTTTTTCAAAGCGGCGATGCGGCTGCACTATATGCGCAGATGCTTCCAGACAGAGAAAACAAGTTCTCATCACTCCCCTGTGGCTGCCGTCCGAAGAAAGCCTCAAAGAAGCAGTGCAGTTACAGAGTTGCGGAAGGAAGAAAGAGACACGCTGCTGCTGCGTGCTGTGGGCTGCTGCTGCTGCACAGCGGCAACAGGCAAGCGTACGTCGGGGAAGGAACAAACCCACGGCACCGACCCAACAATGCGGAAGATGTGCTCCTGCCGACCGTGTCCGTATCGGGCTGCCCTGCCGGCGCGCGCACAGAGACACACACAAAAGGATTACACCCTATTTGGTTGCTTCACGTTTTTCGCATTTTCGGGAAGACTAACTCAGTGGAGCCTGTTTGAGGGCATGGAGACTCCAGTTCACGTTTTGTGTGTTCTTTGATTGTTTGCAATCATCCTGGTCTGCATCCTTTCTCGTAGTGTAAATCGCGTTACAATGAGCCTGCATCTGGTATTTCTTTAGTGATTTTTTCAAAGAAGCCCTAACTTGCTGTATCCGTCTGAATTTCATATTTTCGGATGTTTTGCACTTTTTCAAAAAGAAAAAATGATGGAATTCTAAATTAAAATAGTTTGCACTTTTTAAAAAATGTTTGGAATTTCAATTTTATTTCCAATTTTTGGAAAATGATTGGAATTTAAAAAATTGTTCGCTTTCCAACAAGTCAAAACAAATTCAAAATTTTGTTTTCAGAAAATGTTCAGAATTTGTGGAAGTGTTCTTTTTAAAAATAAATAATCCATAATTTTCAAATTTGTTCAAATTTTCAAAGAGTTAAGATTTCAAAAAGAAAACCGAATATTCAAAATCTATTTAAAAATAGGAAACGTTTGGAATCCTCAAAATTTGTTTGGAATTTGTGAAAAATGTATGGGATTCCAAAATTTTGTTCAGAAATTTGTAGAACAAATTGAAATTTCAAAAAAAAAAAGTTTACTTTTAGAAATGAAGAATATTCATATTTTCTAAAAACCAATTGAGACCTTTTGTCTGCAAAAGTCAAAAAAATCATACACAACAAAAGAACATGACGCGAAGCTTGCTACAATGCACGGTACACGAGCTAGCGATATTGCGCCGGCCAGCCACGAGGGAGCATTGTGTGCGAGGCCGCTATTTTGACGCAAGCGACATCGTATATGACCTTTCACCAGGCAGACCTTAGACCGCAACCACCTACATTTACGGCGTTAGGGTTTATTTCCTCTTGTCGACTTCCTTGGCGTTGAGATTTTCCTCCTCTGCAGCCCCTCCTGAAGAGGATCCCGCGATTGGAGTTACCTAGTTTTTGTTCCTCGACTGATTTTGGGCATAGGGCAAAAGTATGGTCAACTGGAATCTATGGATTGATTTGGTATCCCATGTTGTTAGGCCAACTCCAACCAGCCGACAAAAATGAACACGGGACTTGTCCTCGTTTTGTGTGTTTGGGTTATCAAGCGGAGGGGCGTCCGGCCATGTCCGCACTCCAGTGGCCGCAACACCTAATGGGGTGATCCATTTGGTCTGCCCTGTTCTTTTTTTTTTGCGATAGCAAATATTTTCATCAAACATGGCAAATATATTTAGCAAAATATAGCACTTTTTGCATAGTACCATATGCCATAACGCCATACAACATTTGAAAGAGCATGGTGCCCCATGTTTGTTTTTGGTAATTAATGACAATCCCTATGGACTAATGGTGGCCTTGAGTTATATTTGAAGGGTTTGTCCATAAACATTGCTTGAAGACTATTCGTTGGTTTCAAGGTTATTTGAAGAAGATTATGTGTTGACCAAGGTGCTATTCAAGAAGTTATCCAAAGATTGGTCATGTGAGAGTTGAGCCTATTGCAAGCATGTCTTGAAGAAGAAGAATGTGTGAACATTCATGTTTACCTTCAAGACATCATATTTATGAAGAGAGAAGATAAGATACAAGGTTGATCAAGAGTAAGTCAAAGAGTGAATCAAGTTGATCAACACACAAAGCGTAGAAGTTGTACCGAGTGGGATCAAGTGATCCCATGGTATGTTAAGCTTTGTCCATTACGCTTTGTGTACTAACCCATAGTCTATGTGAGAGTTCTTTGTGGGTTTAGGTATGTTTCCATGTGAGTGCATCAAAAGAAAGATCCCATATAACCCATGGAGGATGACATCAAGTGGTGATAGTCTTTAAGGTTGCATTGTGCAAGTTCAAGTGGAGTATCACAAAGAGATCCCTTGCTTGAAGCTTCCCGTCCATTGTGGTGAGAATGGACTTGGAAAGATGTGTCAAAGAGTGGCTCACCCATAATGAAGTATGGGGGAGCAATCTACTAGTCTTCATCGAGCCTGCCAATCAAGAAAGGTGGTCCAACTTGAAGAGGACAAGATCGTCACCATCTAGCTCAAGTGGACTATGCACAATGCAAAATGATGTCCTTGTTAGGTTTTTTATTTTACCGGTCTCATGGTGTTAGTTGGGAGACTGGGTTATAGGATTGAATGACGTACTATCAAGGCGAGCTCTCGAGTTAATAGCTTGATCGTATCGTTCGGAGAGCTCAAATCATTGTATCCTTGGCATCATCTTTCTTTGTTCTTGTCTGGATTTTTGCATTGAGAGTTTTGGAGCTTGTGGTCATCTTCATGACAAGCTCAAGTTCATCAAAAACAGATTTCATATACATCGTCCTTTATGTTTTCGAGTTAGAGTCTATGTCGAATCTTCTTTGATGGAGGTTTCACGCCTCTATATCTTTGACATATTTCTGTTGCCACTTCTGAAGATTTCTAGTCGTGATTTGATATCTCTTGTTATTATCTTTTATCAAGCTTGAGTTCATCAAAATCAGAGTTCATTTGCAGAAGTTACGACAGTTTTGGTCTTACTTGCGTCCATCTATTTTGCTTGGGCGGTTTTACAACATCCGGGCGACAGTACTGCTCTGGACCACAGTAGTTCTGCTTAGGCGGTACTTCCCTGACCAGTACCGCTACCACGTCCGCTTATTGGTGCTTCTGTTGTCCAATTCGCTTGAGCAGTAGTACTGCTTTAAGCGATAGTACTGCTCCCCCAAGCTACAGTACTGCTCCCGCAGAACTACTACTCTTGTTTTTCTATCTTGTTGGGTTGCGTTGACCGTGCTAAAGGGGTCTTGTTCCCCAATGGTTTCTATCCTTTAAACTCATGTTTGCCCTCCATTGTTGACCTTCTTCGAGCTTGCTATCTCTCAACCCCTCTAATGATTCTTACTAGTTTTTGAGGGAAAAGAGAGAGGAGATCTAGAGCTACATTTCCACCAATCCATCTCTCCTCTAAGTGAGGGGAACCCTTTGGATCTAGATGTAACGCCCCGAGACCGACGCTCCAGAAGACTTCCAGCTACTCCGAGTTTCGTCGTGTGATTTATTTGTTTGATGCATTCATCATTGCATCATTTGCATTGCATCATGTCATCATGCAACCCTTTTAAAACTCAACTAAATAAATCGTATGGATTTTTTTGATCCATTTAAATCGAGGGAAGGATGACTTCTCTTTATAACATACCCTCCCGATATTTAGGGAGCTATATTAAATATTCCACTAATGCAGAATCACCCATAAACACACTTGCAAAATAATTTCGTTCCTTTTCTGCTTCAAGTTTGGTCTCCAACCTTGCCCATAATTTCTTTCATCATTTTCCGGAGCTCCACCAAAAATCACAACATTTTTGGACCTTCCTTTTATCAAGTCCTAGTTCAAACCCATTTGAATTAAATTCAAATGAGTTTGAATTTAAATCTTGCATTCGTGCCTCTTTTTTATTTTTCTTGGATCAAGCTCATTTTTTTGAGTCTGGGGAAAATACCCTCCTGCTCAAGCTCCACCTCTAACCCCTTTTTCTTTTCTTTCTCATCTCTGTTTTTTTTCTTTTAGCAGTGAGAGAGAGTCCACCTAACCAAAGAAACCAGGCCGGGCCGGCCTGCTTCCTCGCAGAGCCCACCTCTCCAACCCGCAGCCAGTGCAGCCCACTATCTAAGCAGCCCACCGCGCCCCTAACCCTAGCCCGATCCTCGATCCCTCCTCCTCATCCTCGCGCGCCACCTTCGTTCAGCGATCCCCATCGCACGCAGCCCCAAGATCGCCAGGAGCCCGCCCGGCCTTCGACCGCCTCCTCCTCTCCATCCCGTCTCCACCTCCTGCCGCGGCGCCCGAGGAACACACGAGTCCCGGCTCCGCCGCCCGCCCGGGACCTCACGGCCTACATCGAACCCTCTTGCACCTCAGATCGACCGGCCAGAGCGCGCCCGTCCGCCTCGGGCCGGCCTCCACCGCCTCCTCCCTCACCCGCGACCTCCTGCCTCGTCCTCGTCCCGCCTCTCCACCTCCTCGTGCCGCCCGCGATCGACCACAACTCCGGCGGCCCTCGTGCCATGGCGCCACCTTGCTCCTCCTCGCGCGACCCGCGCTTCCCATGACTCGCTGCATCTTGCGCTGCTGCTGCCTCGCCACACTCCTTCCTCTGCTCCAAGTTCGTCGCGCCGCCCTAGGTCTCCGTCGTGTCGACCTCCCTCCCCCGGTCTACCTCCCACGCCGGCAGCAAGCCTCGCTTGCTGCTGCTCTTCACCAAGTCCCGGTTGCTCCCCTGCAACGCCGAGATCGATCCTCCGAGGAACCCCGTGTTCAACTACAGAATGAGCGGCAAGTACCACTACGACCGGAGTTCGACTACACTGCGAGACCCATACCCGGACCGTCAATCTTCTCCAAGAATTTTGCCAAGTACCACGACGTCCGTGAACCACTACCGTCGCCCCGAAGATGTTGGATTCGTCAAGTACCTCTCCGAAAACGAACGTGTACCACTACTTCCACGACGCCCGTGAACGTCTACCTCCACGACGACCCGTGAACGTCTACGAGATGTACCACTACCGTCGACCCGTGAACGTCTACTTCCCTCTACGAACTCGATCCACTCCGAAATGCACGCTTCGAAGGTATAACCGCCGAGAACGATCGCCGTGGACCGAATGCATGCATGTATGAGATGTACCACTTGTTTGCACCGTGTCCGAATTGTCACTCGTTGCCATGCCACTATCCCGTGGGAACCCGGAATCCGGGATCACCCCACCATCCGTGCACGCATCCGTCACGCCCCCTTTTGCACCGGTATCTCCGTGAGCTACCGGAACCGATATGTTGCCGTGGCATCATTTTCGGATATGTTGCCGTGGCACCATTTTGTTTCGCCGCCGTGGCACCTTTTTCCTTCCGCCATGGCGACAAATGCTTCATAACATGCTCATGTTAACATTTTCATAAAAAATGCATAAAACTTGCATATGTCATCCGCATCATGATAACAACAATTAAAATGTTTTAAACTTGTTGTTGCTTTAAATTGCTAAATGCATATGGGGATTTACCGGATTTGTTGTTTTTATATCCGGCCCCATTTAAACTGTTTAGATGGTATAGTTTTTGTTATGCTTCTCCACTTGCCATGTTAACCAACATTTAATATTGTTGTGTTCATAACCGAGAGAGAACTAAATAATTGATGTGGTGTTCCGTCAATATGCAACTCGTTGCATATTGAGCTCCACTTAATTTGTGGTATTGTTTGTGCACTTTGCCATGCCATGCATATTTAAACCGGACATGCATCATACTTGTTTGCGCATCATGCCATGTTTATGTGATGGTTGTTTACTATGTTGTTTGTTTCTTTCCGGGTTGCTTCTCTCGATAGCTTCGGTTTCGTTTCGGAGTTGTGAGGATTCGTTCGACTACGTCCGTTTGTCTTCTTCATGGACTCGTTCTTCTTCCTTGCGGGATCTCAGGCAAGATGATCATACCCTCAAAATCACTACTATCTTTGCTATGCTAGTTTGCTCGCTCTTTTGCTATGCCAATGCTACGATGCCTACCATTTGCTTGTCAGCCTCCCAAATTGCCATGAACCCCTAACCTTTGACACCTTTCCTATGCAAACCGTTGTTTGGCTATGTTACCGCTTTGCTCAGCCCTCTTATAGCGTTGTTAGTTGCGGTGAAGATGAAGTTTGTTCCTTGTTGGAACATGGAGATGTTGTTCCTTGTTGGAACATGTTTACTTGTTGGGATATCACAATATCTCTTATATTATTAATGCATCTATATATTTGGTAAAGGGTGGAAGGCTCGGCCTTATGCCCGTGTTTTGTTCCACTCTTACCGCCCTAGTTTCCGTCATACCGTGTTATGTTCCCGGATTTTGCGTTCCTTACGCGGTCGGGTGATTTATGGGACCCCTTGACAGTTCGCTTTGAATAAAACTTGTCCACCAAGGCCCAACCTTGGTTTTACCATTTGCCTCACCTAGCCCTTTTTCCCTTGGGTTTCGGAGCCCGAGGGTCATCTTTATTTTAGCCCCCGGCCGGTGCTCCTTCGAGTGTTGGTCCAAACGGGCAGATCATGGGGCCCCTCGGGCAACTCGAGGTCTGGTTTTACTCGTGGTGACCCATCCGGTGTGCCACGAGAACGAGGTACGTCGACTCCTATCGGGATTTGTCGGCACATCGGGCGGCTTTGCTGGTCTTGTTTTACCATTGTCGAAATGTCTTGATGTACCGGATACCGAGTCGATCGGAGTGTCTTGGGTGAAGGTCTATTCCTTCGTTGATCGCGAGAGCTTGTCATGGGCTAAGTTGGGACACCCTGCAGGTATAAACTTTCGAGAGCCGTGCCTGCGGTTATGTGGCAGATGGGAATTTGTTAATGTCCGGTTGTAGAAAACCCAAGTTGACCTTAATTAAAATACATCAACGCGTGTGTTACCGTGATGGTCTCTTTCCGTGAGTCCGGAAGTGAACACGGTGTTGGAGTTATGCTTGACGTAGGTTGCTATAGGATCACTTCTTGATCATACTTTTATCGACCATGCCTTGCTTCTCTTCTCGCTCTCTCTTTTGCGATTGTTAGCCACCATATATGCTAGTAAACTGCGGCAGCTCCACCTCATGCCTTTACCTTTCCCATAAGCTTAAATAGTCTTGATCTCGCGGTGCGAGATTGCTGAGTCCTCGTGACTCACGGATACTTCAAAACCGGTTTGCGGTGCCTATGTTATCGAAAGGTGACGCAACCAAGCTCAAGGAGGAGATCGATGAAGATCTTGCCCTTTGTGTTGTTTCGTTCTAGTTGATCAGTAGTGGAGCCCAGTTGGGGTCGATCGGGGACCTTTGTCGCATTTCGGGTTCTTCTTTATTTTGGTTCCGTAGTCGGACCTTGATTGTATCTGGATGATGTAATGCTTTATTCATGTAATTGTGTGAAGTGGCGATTGTAAGCCAACTATGTATCTCTTTCCCTTATGTATTACATGGGTTGTGTGAAGATTACCTCACTTGCGACATTGCTTTCAATGCGGTTATGCCTCTAAGTCGTGCTTTGACACGTGGGAGATATAGCCGCATCGAGGGCGTTACACTAGATCTTGGAGTTCTTTGTGTTCTTCCTCTCATTTTCCTCCATAGCATTAATTGTGGTGGTGGGATTTGGGAGAGAAGGACCTGGGCACTCCGTGCGCCCTTGCCATTGCATTTGGCGCATTGGTTTGAGTTCTTGAGAGTGATACATGGAAGTGAAGTTGAGAAGCTTATTACTCTTGGATGTTTGGGCACCCTAGGGTGTTGCTTGGGTGTTTGCGTGTTCCTTGGGTGCTTTGGTGCCCTAGATGGTTGGTGTTGTAAAAGCTCAATCATTGTGTTGTAAAGCTTCGAGCAAGCTTTAGGAAACTCCAATTAAGTTGTGGAGAGTGCCCCGAGCAATTTTTATGGTTTCGGTGACTGCCCCCAAGGGTTGCCATTTGTACGGGTTTGGTGACCGCCCTTAAGAGTCCTTTAGTGGAATCACGACATCTTGCATTATGCGGGGGCGTGAGGAGATTACGGTGGCCCTAGTGACATTTTGGGGAGCATTGTGAACTTCGGGATACATCGTCGTGTCCGCGTTCCTGGGTTATCTCTTACTCGAGCCCTTTACTTATGCACTTTACTTTGTGATAGCCATAGTGTGTTTCATATTGCATATATTGCTATCACTTAGTTTTTTATCTTGATTAGCATAAGTTGTTGGTGCATATAGGTGAACCTAGTTGTTGTAGGTTTTGTGCTTATCAAATTAAATGCTAATTTTATTCCGTATTTGTTCAAGCCTAAACCGTAATTGTTTTAAAGCGCTTATTCACCCCCCCTCTAGGCGACATCCACAATCTTTCAACATTAAGCAAAAGAATCACACCCGCATGTGTCCATAGTTCATGAAAAACAAACAATATACGTTCATGAAAACAAACAATATACTCAAGCTCCATCATGAGCTTTTGCTTCCCCCAAACAAATCTTTTTTTGGGGGGGGGGGGGTCATCTTATTCAAGTCGTCCCCCATGATCTCCACTTCCTTGGTGATTACAGCAAGCTCAAGCTCATTTTCCTTCAGGTTCACTTCCTTGGCTCTTGACAGTGCATTTTCCTCATTGATCGCGAGCTTCTTCCTTTGAAGGTCAAAGAAGTTCTTCATGGCCTCATATTTCTCTTTGCACTTCCTCTCTTCCCTCTCTTCCCTCTTCTTACTTGACACATCCTTTTGGGTTATGAACCCTTTCAAAGTTTCTTGCAAGGCGCGTGTAGAAGCATCACGCTTTGCATCTACCTTGGAGTTGGTCTTCCACCTCGGCCTCTTCTCACTTGGGGTTGACGACTGATGAGGCTGGGACACCTTTTTTTGGTTGGCATATTGGTCCTTACAATTCTTGCAATTCTTGATTTCAATCAACAATGGACCAAGGTAAATGGCTTCATCCCATGTTGGGATGGGGGCAGGTTCGTCAGCCATGGTTGTAGGGCGGAAGGTTTAGGGGAGAGGAAAGGTGGGAATGGAAATGCTATGCTATCAACAGGTGGGCTAGGGGAGGACGCCGTGGTCGTACGTGGTGTGCCCGCGCGGACCCAAATCCAAACCAAATATCAAGTGAAAATGAGTCAAAGCAGACATGAAAACGGGCAACCATCGTTTTGCGTCGGTGCCTTGGGCTGTGCTTTTATCCACGCGGATCCAAAAGGACGCGGGTGGATGAAATATGTCGGCCCATTGAAGTTACCATTGTCCCTACATGTGGAAAACCTAATTCGCGTGTGGCAACTTGGATAGCGACCAACTGTAAACCCCTCGTGGAGACGCAATGTGCACATGGACGGGCCCAACTAGCTCACTTATTTTTTGTGTTTTATTATGGTTTAGTTTTTGCTTTTGTCCATTTCGTTTTATTATTTTCTTTTCTAGATTTCTGTTTTCATTTCCTATTTTCTATTTTCGTATTTTACTTTGTTTTATTTTTCTATATTTTTAATTTCAAATGCATTAACATTTTGCAAATTTGTGTCCACTTTTCTAAGTTGGAGAATATTTATTGAAATTCGGAACATTTTTCAGATTAGTGAATATTTTTTAAAATTCTAAACATTTTCCAACATTAAGAACATTTACTGAATTCGTGAACAACTTTAAAAATCTGGAACATTAATTAACTTACTTTTTTTTGAAATTTATAAAATTTTCTGAAAAGTCATTTTTTTTTCAAATTTATGAACAACTTTTGAAATTTGCAATATTGTATCAAGTAACTGAACATTTTTCTGAAATCCAAAACACATTTTAAAATTAGGAACATTATTTTAGTTTGCGAACAACTTTTGAAATCCGGAACACCTTTTTTGAATTGTGAATTTTTGCAAAATTAGTGAACATATTTATAAATTTAAAACATTTTTTGAATGCTAGACCATTTTTTGAAATTTAGGAATTTTTTAAATTTGGGAACATTTTTGAAACTAGTGAAATTTTTTTGAAATTGAGATCATCTTCTGAAATCAATTATCAATTTTTGAAATTTGAATCATTATTTCAAATTTATTAACATTTTTTGAAATTAGGAATTTTTTTTAATTTGTAAACAACTTTTTAAAATGAAATATCCTTTCAAATTCTTGAACATTTTTCAATTTCGTGATATTGTTAATAACATTTATGAAAATCTTTGATTTAAAAAAAAATAATTGGAGCATTTTCTGAAATTCATGAACAATTTTTAATTCCATGATATTTTTGAAAATTTGGAACATGTTTTGAAGTCACCAACATTTTTTTCCAAAATTTTGATTTGTGAACATGTTTTGAAGTTGCGACATTTTTTTGAATTTTAGATTTGTGAAGATTGTTCAAAGTTTAAAAAGCAAAAAACAGAATGAATGAAAATGAAAGAAGAAAAGCGAAAACAAAATAGGGGAGCCCCCGCCCTGAGATGGGTCAACCCAAAGTGTGTGCCCGTGTGTGTGTGTGTGGGGGGGGGGTGTTTGCTTTCCTCCAATCTACAAATGAAATAGGTGGCCTTCCTTACATGGGAGTGGTGGCGGAGTTTCTCAGGAGCCAACCTAGGCACTGCCCCCCCCACCCCGAACCAACCCCGATCCAGAAGAAATTTGCTTTATATCCCTTAGAATTAGGCCTCAATTTCTAGATAAAATAAGACAAGTCCAGTGGTCGGCCCTCAGCTCATTCCCCCCCCCCCAAGGTTTTTGGCCCAAGCTCTGCCACTGCTTGGGGGTGTTTCATCATTGGAAGGTTCGGTCCTTTGAGTGGCTCCTAAATGAAACATGTGTTCAGTCGAGGGGTGCACTTTACTTGTCAGCAGCCCTCCTACTCTGAACCAGTCTTCAGATAAACATCAGGAGATCGACACTATAGCGACAAGGGCTGACGCTTCAGAACAGGCCACAAGACCCACTCGCGCGAGAAAACTTCCCCAGTGGCTTGCAGGCCCAAACTGGGCCCGTTAAGGGGTGTAACTGAGATCCGTATAAGAGAGAGTGTTTCTTCCCCATTTTGACTTGGCTAGGCATTGGTAGAGGCTTCGGCCGATCTGGGGTTTTTCTTGTAAATTCGAACTTGTTGTGAGGGAGGATGGAAGGAACAACAATCATACACCATATTTCTTCATAGATCGAGTGATTCGAGGCCTGTGTCTTACAATTGGCATCAGAGCTGTTTGTCCGGGAGATTCCGCACCACCAATATCCGACATGATTCAAGGCGTGACGGCGAGACGAGATCATGGAGGATCTGTCGGACGAAGCCCGTTCGATCTACGATCTGCTCAAGGGGGACATGGCCGGCACCATCGACAAGCGCCTCAAGGAACAGATGAACGACCTGGTGCAGGCTGTCCGCAAGATGCTCGACAACGACCAATTTGGAAGGCGTCATCACGAAGCAAGTCGACGCAATCAGGGAGGACCTCACGGGTGAAATCAACCAAGTGAAGGCAAAAGTGGAGAAGATCAAGGAGAGCGGTCAGGACCTGCGCCCGAGCGGCGTAGCCACGCCCTGGAGGTTGTTCACAGCAGGGGTGACATCATCGGCTGAAGATCAAGGAGCTGACAAAGAGAACAGAGGTAGACCGCAGATCTTATACATCCCTCCTCCTGCTCGAAATCCCGATGGTTTCAAATCAACCCCGGTGAGGTCAATTTCTCTTCGCGATCCCAACAGAGTTGTTTCTTCTGAGGCCAATTTTCGGGTGGAGCTGCCTCGGTTTGATGGAACTAATCTGCGCTTATGGCAAACGAGATGTGAAGACCAATTTCAATTATGGGCCATTAATCCTCTGATGTGGATCTCATTGGCATCGGCTCAGTTCGAGGGAGCAGCAGCTCGTTGGTTCGAATCAGTACAGCGGAGGGCACCAAATGTCAGCTGGGAAGAACTCTGCAATTTACTACATACTAGATTTGCCAGGAATCAGCATCAGCAGCTTATCAGGAAACGGTTTCAAATAGCACAAACCAGTACTGTGGAAGATTAATGACAGATTCTCGGAACTATATGACCAGTTAACTGCTTATGAGTCTACTCAGGTGCAGGTTGCAATACAAAAACCCAAGGATCTAGATTCTACTTATGAGTTGGCATTGCTACTAGAAGAAATAGGACATGGGCACACTGCCATTAACAGTCAAGCAAAAAGAGCCTCACCTATGCCTTTACCTTTGCCTTTACCTCCTGTCAAACAGAAGTTTACTGAGGTGAAGAAGCCTATGGAATTCCAAAGATCACAGGCAGGAGTCTGATAACCCACAAGTATAGGGGATCGCAACATTTTTCGAGGGTAGAGTATTCAACCCAAATTTATTGATTCGACACAAGGGGAGCCAAAGAATATTCTCAAGTATTAGCAGCTGAGTTGTCAATTCAACCACACCTGGAAACTTAGTATCTGTAGCAAAGTGTTTAGTAGCAAAGTAATATGATAGTAGTGGTAATGGTAACAAAAGTAAAGATAGCAAAAGTAATGTGTTTTGGTATTTTGTAGTGATTGTAACAGTAGCAACGGAAAAGTAAATAAGCAAGAACCAGTATATGGAAAACTCGTAGGCACCGGATTAGTGATGGATAATTATGCCGGATGCGGTTCGTCATGTAACAGTCATAACATAGGGTGACACAGAACTAGCTCCAGTTCATCAATATAATGTAGGCATGTATTCCGTATATAGTCATACGTGCTTATGGAAAAGAACTTGCATGACATCTTTTGTCCTACCCTCCCGTGGCAGCGGGGTCCTATTGGAAACTAAGGGATATTAAGGCCTCCTTTTAATAGAGAATCGGAACAAAGCATTAGCACATAGTGAATACATGAACTCCTCAAACTATGGTCATCACCGGGAGTGGTCCCGATTATTGTCACTTCGGGGTTGCCGGATCATAACACATAGTAGGTGACTATTGACTTGCAATATAGGATCAAGTACACACATTATTCATGAAAACATAATAGGTTCAGATCTGAAATCATGGCACTCGGGCAGTAATGACAAGCATTAAGCATAGCAAAGTCATAGCAACATCAATCTCAGAACATAATGGATACTAGGGATCAAACCCTAGCAAAACTAACTCGATTAAATGATAAATCTCATCCAACGCATCACCGTCCAGCAAGCCTACGATGCAATTACTCACGCACGGCGGTGAGCATCATGAAATTGGTGATGGAGGATGGTTGATGATGACGACGGCGACGAATCCCCCTCTCCGGAGCCCCGAACGGACTCCAGATCAGCCCTCCAGAGAGAGATTAGGGTTTGGCGGCGGCTCTGTATCGTAAAACGCGATGATTTCTTCTTTCTGATTTTTTTCTCCCCGAAGGCCAATATATGGAGTTGGAGTTAGCGTCGGAGGGCCACTAGGGGGCCCACGAGGTAGGGGCGCGCCCAGGGGGCGCCCCCACCCTCGTGGACAGGGTGTGGCCCCCCTGGTCTTCATCTTTTGTGAGGATTTTTTATTGTTTTTTCTAAGGTGTTCCGTGGAGTTTCAGGCCTTTCCGAGAACTTTTATTTTCTGCACATAAAACAACACCATGGCAATTCTACTGAAAACAGCGTCAGTCCGGGTTTGTTCCATTCAAATCATACAAGTTAGAGTCTAAAACAAGGGCAAAAGTGTTTGGAAAAGTAGATACGACGGAGACGTATCAACTCCGCCAAGCTTAAACCCTTGCTTGTCCTCAAGCAATTCAGTTGACAAACTGAAAGAGAAAAAGAAAAACTTTTACAAACTCTGTTTGCTCTTGTTGTTGTAAACATGAAAAGCCATCATTCAAGTTTCAGCAAATATTATGAACTAACCATACTCACAATAACACGTAGGTCTCACAATTACTCATATCAATAGCATAATCAGCTAGCGAGCCATAATAATAAAACTCGGATGACAACACTTTCTCAAAATAATCATAACATGATATAACAAAATGGTATCTTGCTAGCCCTTTCTGAGACCGCAAAACATAAATGCAGAGCACCTTTAAAGATCGAGGACTGACTAAACATTGCAATTCATGGTAAAAGAGATCCAGTCAAGTCATACCCAATATAAACCAATAATAATGAATGCAAACGACAGTGTGCTCTCCAACGGGTGCTTTTAATAAGAAGGGTGATAACTCAGCATAAAAGTAAATGGATAGGCCCTTCACAGAGGGAAGCAGGGATTTGTAGAGGTGCCAGAGCTCGGTTTTGAAATAGAGATAAATTATATTTTGAGCGGCATACTTTCATTGTCAACATAACAACTAAAAGACGATTTATATCTTCCATGCTAAACAGATTATAGGCGGTTCCCAAACAGAATGGTAAAGTTTATACTCCCTTCATCCACAAGCATCAATCCATGGCTTGCTCGAAACAATGAGTGCCTCCAACATTCAACGGGTCCCAAGGGAGTTTTGTTTGCGTTATTTTGATTTAGTTTGCATAAAGCATGGATCGGGCATCCGGTTGCCGACCATTTTCTCATGAATGAGGAGCGAGTCCACTCTCTTGAGAATAACCCACCTAACACGGAAGATAAGGGCAGCTCTAGTTGACGTATGAGCTATTCGAGCATGCAAAACAGAATGTTTATTTGAAGGTTTAGAGTTTGGCACATACAAATTTACTTGGAACGGCAGGTAAATACCGCATATAGGAAGGTATAGTGGACTCATATGGAATAACTTTGGGTTTTAAGGACTTTGGATGCACAAGCAGTATTCCCGCTTAGTACAGGTGAAGGCTAGCAAAAGAATGGGAAGCGACCAACTGAGAGAGCGACAACAATCGTAAACATGCATTAAAACTAATTTACACCGAATACAAGCATGAGTAGGATATAATCCACCATGAACATAAATATCATGAAGGCTATGTTGATTTGATTCAACTACATGCGTGAACATGTGCCAAGTCGAGTCACTCAATTCATTTAAAGGAGGACACCATGCCATCATACCACATCATAATCATTCTAATAGCATGTTGGCACGCAAGGTAAACCATTATAACTCATAGCTAATCAAGCATGGCACAAGCAACTGTAATCTCTAAATGTCATTGCAAATATGTTTACTTCATAATAGCTGGCTCAGGAACGATGAATCATCATATTTACAAAAACAAGAGAGATCGAGTTCGTACCAGCTTTTTTATCCCAATAAGTCCATCATATATCATCATTATTGCCTTTAACTTGCACGACCGAACGGTGTGTATAATAATAAGAGTGCACGTGCATTGGACTAAGCTGGAATCTGCAAGCATTCAACTCAAGAGAGAAGACAAGTGATACGGGCTCTAAGTTTAAATAATCAATCATGCATATAAGAGCCACTAAGCATTTTCAATATGGTCTTCTTAACCCCCCAAAGAGAAAAAGAAATAAAACTATTTACACGGGAAAGCTCCCAACAAGCAAAAGAAGAACGGGAAATATTTATGGGTTTTCTTTTTAATTACTACAGCAAAGAAATAAACTACTACTATTTTTTTGGTTTTTTCTTAAGGTTTATCAAACACACAAGAAAAAAGCAGGAAAAAGAAAATAAACTAGCATGGTTTACAGTGAAAAAGCATGAGCACCGACATCTAGCAATGAGTGTGTGTGAACATGGATGTAATGTCGGTGGGAAATACGTACTCCCCAAGCATAGACTTTTGGCCTAAGTTGGTCTATTGCCAGGGATAGCCTGGCGGATACCCGTAGGTGAAGCTGGGGGTCATACTGTGACGCAGCGGCTATCGCCGCCTAAGCTGTAGCATGGAGTCGAGCAGCCTTGGCTCTCCTTTCATACTCATCTGCCTCCTCTCTGGTAATAATATATCTTCTTTTTGCCTGTGAATCAAAGAAAGCAGGGGCAGGAAGAGCAATATGGACTACACGACGTCTGTTAAAAATTAGCTGATACTGGAGAGGTGGTTCAGTCCTCTCAACAAAATGGTGGGAAACCATAGAATCAAAATCTAAATAAGAAGGGGGTAACTCCATATCACCCTCACGAATGTCTATCTCAAGAAAATTAGCTAAACGGGTTGCATAAGTTCCTCCAAAGAAATCTCCGCTCTGTCTATTCTGATGCAACCTACGAGCTACAATGGCTCCCATGTGATAAGATTGGTCTACTAACACAGCACTCCTGAGAATGCTGAGATCAGGGACACGCATGTGACATGCTTCATCCTTAGTATTTATGCATCTACCTATAAAGAGAGCAAAATAATGTATAGCAGGGAAGTGAACGCTCCCTATAGTGGCTTGTGTTATATCTCTAGATTCCCCCAAAGTTATTTTAGCAAGAAAGTCTCTATATTCAGATTTAGGGGGATCCCTGACATTACCCCAAGATGGAAGTTTGCAAGCAGAAGTAAAATCCTCTAAGTCCATGTATAAGATTTGTCATAAAGGTCAAACATGACTGAAGGAGAATTACGCGAAGATGAAAACTCAAACCTCCTCACAAATGAACATGTGAGATCATGATACTGGGGGCATTTGTCAGCTTCAAAGTCCTCAAGACCGGCGTTACTCAAATATGTGCTAAATTCTTCTTTGATTCCCACTTGATTCATAAAATTTTCCGATGGCCATTCACAAGGCCTCACAGGAGCGTCTCTTGGTGGTTCCTCGTCAGCATCACGTATTGCAAGCCTAGGACCTTGCTTACTTGAAGGACCACCTTGGAACATCCTCCTAAGCATATTGTTTCCTCCGAAAAGTTTCTGAAATTTTTAGTAACTTCAAATAAAAGTGAACCAACTTCAATAAAATTGATAGCAACAACTCCCACAAGTGCCTAGGGCCTATATAAAGCATTGGAACTACTTGGAACCATACAAATTTAACATGCAAGCTCAAGAACATGGTCACCTATGCAGCACAAATTTGCAATGAATAAAGCACTAGAAGAAAAACTAATTGGACTAATGGAGGAGTCACATACCAAGGAACAATCTCCCCAAGCAGTTTTGCCATAGGTGCTTTCAGCAAGGAGATCAAAAATCACAACAACGGGGGCTGGAACTCGTGCTTGAGTTGGTTTTTCGTGTTTGTGTGAGGAAGAGGAAGAAGAGGGGTGCAGGGATAAGTGGAGGAGGGCCACCGTGAAGGAAATATGCCCTAGAGGCAATAATAAAGTTATTATTTATTTCCTTATTTCATGATAAATGTTTATTATTCATGCTAGAATTGTATTAACCGGAAACATAATACATGTGTGAATACATAGACAAACATAGTGTCACTAGTATGCCTCTACTTGACTAGCTCGTTTATCAGAGATGGTTATGTTTCCTAGCCATGGACAAAAGAGTTGTCATTTGATTAACGGGATCACATCATTAGGAGAATGATGTGATTGACTTGACCCATTCCGTTAGCCTAGCACTTGATCGTTTAGTATGTTGCTATTGCTTTCTTCATGACTTATACATGTTCCTATAACTATGAGATTATGCAACTCCCATTTGCCGGAGGAACACTTTGGGTACTACCAAACGTCACAACGAATCGGGTGATTATAAAGGAGTACTACAGTGTGTCTCCAAAGGCGATGTTGGTTTGGCGTTTCGAGATTAGGATTTGTCACTCCGATTGTCGGAGAGGTATCTCTGGGCCCTCTCGGTAATGCACATCACTTAAGCCTTGCAAGCATTACAACTAATGAGTTAGTTGCAAGATGATGTATTACGGAACGAGTAAAGAGACTTGCGTAGCGAGATTGAACTAGGTATTGATCTTGACGATCGAATCTCGGGCAAGTAACATACCGATGACAAAGGAACAAGCGTATGTTGTTATGCGGTCGACCGATAAAGATCTTCGTAGAACATGTAGGAGCCAATATGGGCATCCAGGTCCCGCTATTGGTTATTGATCGGAGACGTGTCTCGGTCATGTCTACATTATTCTCGAACCGTAGGGTCCACACGCTTAAGGTTTCGATGACGGTTATATTATGAGTTTGTGTATTTTGATGTACCGAAGGAGTTCGGAGTCCCGGATGTGATCACGGACATGACGAGGAGTCTCGGAATGGTCGAGACATAAAGATTGATATATTGGACAGCCATGTTCGGACATCGGAATGGTTCCGAGTGGTTTCGGATAATACCGAGTGCCGGGAGGTTACCGGAACCCCGAAAAGTAATGGGCCTTAATGGGCCACGAGGAGAGAGAGAGAGGCTGCGCCAGAGGTGGCGCGCCCCCCCATGAGGAGTCCGATTGGACAAGGAGGGGGTCGCGCCCCCTTCCCTCTCCCTCTCCTCTCCTTCCTTCCCCTTCCCTCCTAGTTGGACTAGGAAAGGGAGTCCTACTCCCACTAGGAGGAGGACTCCCCCTCCTGGCGCGCCCTCTAGGGCCGGCCGGCCCTCCCCTTGCTCCTTTATATCACGGGGCAGGGGCACCCTAAGACACACAAGTTGATCCTTGAGATCGTTCCTTAGCCGTGTCGGTGCCCCCTCCACCATATTCCACCTCGGTCATATCATAGCGGTGCTTAGGCGAAGCCTGCGTCGATAGAACATCAAGATCGTCACCACGCCGTCGTCTTGTGGAACTCTCTCCCGGAGCTTTGCTGGATCGGAGCCCGAGGAGCGTCACCGAGCTGTCGTGTGTCAAGAATTGGAGGCGCCGAGTAACGGCGCCGGGATCGGTTGGATCGCGAGGAGAACGTATGACTACTTCCTCTACGTTGTGATCGCTTCCGCTTCGGTCTACGAGGGTACGTAGACAACACTCTCCCTCTCGTTGCTATGCATCACCATGATCTTGCGTGTGCGTAGGAATTTTTTGAAATTACTCGTTCCCCAACAGTGGCATCCGAGCCTAGGTTTTATGCGTTGATGTTATATGCACGAGTAGAACACAAGTGAGTTGTGGACGATATAAGTCATACTGCCTACCAGCATGTCATACTTTGGTTCAGCGGTATTGTGAGATGAAGCGGCCCGGACCGACATTACGCGTACGCTTACGCGAGACTGGTTTCACCGTTACGAGCACTCGTGCTTAAAGGTGGCTGGCGGGTGTCTGTCTGTCTCACTTTAGTTGAACCGAGTGTGACTACGCCCGGTCCTTGTGAAGGTTAAAACGGAGTCTATTTGACAAACTATCGTTGTGGTTTTGATGCGTAGGTAAGAACGGTTCTTGCTAAGCCCGTAGCAGCCATGTAAAATTTGCAACAACAAAGTAGAGGACGTCTAACTTGTTTTTGCAGGGCATGTTGTGATGTGATATGGTCAAGACGTGATGCTATATTTTATTGTATGAGATGATCATGTTTTGTAACCGGTTATCGGCAATGGCAGGAGCCATATGGTTGTCGCTTTATTGTATGAAATGCAAATGCCCTGTAATTGCTTTACTTTATCACTAAGCGGTAGCGATAGTCGTAGAAGCAATAGATGGCGTAACGACAACGATGCTACGATGGAGATCAAGGTGTCGCGCCGGTGACGATGGTGATCATGACGGTGCTTCGGAGATGGAGATCATAAGTACAAGATGATGATGGCCATATCATATCACTTATATTGATTGCATGTGATGTTTATCCTTTATGCATCTTATCTTGCTTTGATTGACGGTAGCATTTTAAGATGATCTCTAACTAAAAATTATCAAGAAGTGTTCTCCCGAGTATGCACCGTTGCCAAAGTTAAATCGTCTTTGAGACACCACATGATGATCGGGTGTGATAAGCTCTCGTCCATCTACAACGGTGCAAGCCAGTTTTGCACACGATAATACTCAAGTTAAACTTGACGAGCCTAGCATATGCAGATATGGCCTCGGAACACGGAGACCGAAAGGTCGAGCGTGAATCATATAGTAGATATGATCAACATAATGATGTTCACCATTGAAAACTACTCCATCTCACGTGATGATCGGTTATGGTTTAGTTGATATGGATCACGTGATCACTTAGATGACTAGAGAGATGTCTGTCTAAGTGGGAGTTCTTAAGTAATATGATTAATTGAACTTAAATTTATCATGAACTTAGTCCTAGTAGTATTTTGCAAATTATGTTGTAAGATCAATAGCTTGCGTTGTTGCTTTCGTATGTTTATTTTGAAATGTTCCTAGAGAAAATTGTGTTGAAAAATGTTAGTAGCAATGATGCGAATTTGATCTGCGATCTTAGGTTTATCCTCATTCTTTGCACGTAAGAATTATGTCCTTAATGCACCGCTAGGTGATGACCTATTGCGAGAGAGCAAATCGACGTTATGAGCGTTTGGCTAGCTCAATATGATGACTACTTGATAGTTTTGTGCACCATGCTTTATGGCTTAGAATCGGGACTTCAAAGATGTTTTGAACATCATGGACCATATGAGATGTTCCAGAATTGAAGTTAATATTTCAAGCAAATACCGAGTTGAGAGATATGAAGTCTCCAACAAGTTCTATATCTAAAAGATGGAGGAGAATCGCTCAACTAGTGAGCATGTGCTCAGATTATGCAGGTACTTCAATCGCTTGAATCAAGTGGGAGTTAATCTTCCGATAAGATAGTGATTGACAGAATTCTCTAGTCACCATCACTAAGTTACTGAACTTCGTGATGAACTATAGTATGCAAGGGATGACGAAAACGATTCCCGAGCTCTTCGTGATATTGAAATCAACGAAGGTAGAAATCAAGAAAGAGCATCAAGTGTTGATGATTGACAAGACCACTAGTTTCAAGAAAAGGGAAAAGGGAAAGAAAGGGAACTTCAAGTGGAAAGACAAGCAAGTTGTCACTCCTGCGAAGAAGCCCAAAGCTGGACCATAGCCTGAAACTGAGTGCTTACATTGCAAAGGAAATGGTCATTGGAAGCGGAAATGCCCTGAATATTTGGTGGATAAGAAGGATGGCAAAGTGAACAAGGGTATATTTGATATACAGATTATTGATGTGTGCCTTACTAGTGTTTATAGTAACCCCTGAGTATTTGATACATGTTCGGTTGCTAAGATTAGTAACTCAAAGCGGAGTTGCGAATAAGCAGAGACTAGTTAAAGGGTGAAGTGACGATGTGTGTTGGAAATAGTTCCAAGATTGATATGATCATCATCGCACACTCCCTATACTTTCGGGATTAGTGTTAAACCTAAATAAGTGTTATTTGGTGTTTGCGTTGAGCATGAATATGATTTGATCATGTCTATTGCAATACGGTTATTCATGTAAGTCAGAGAATAATTGTTGTTCTGCTTACATGAATAAAACCTTCTATGGTCATACACCCAATGAAAATGGTTTGTTGGATCTCGATCGTGTGATACACATATTCGTAATATTGAAGCCAAAAGATGCAAAGTTAATAATGATAGTGCAACTTATTTGTGGCACTTGCCGTTTGGGTCATATCGGTGTAAAGCGCATGAAGAAACTCCATAAAGATGGATTTTGGAATCACTTGGTTATGAATCATTTGATGCTTGCGAACCGTGCCTTTTGGCAAGATGACTAAAACTCCGTTCTCGGAACAATGGAGCGAGCTACTAACTTGTTGGAAATAATACATACGGATGTATGCGATCCAATGAGTATTGATGCTCGTGGCAAGTATCGTTATTTTTTTGACCTTCACAAGATGATTTGAGCAGATATGGGTATATCTACTTGATGAAACATAAGTCTGAAATAGTTGAAAGGTTCAAAGAATTTCAGAGTGAAGTGGAAAAATCATCGTAACAAGAAAATAAAGTTTCTGCGATCTGATCGCGGAGACGAATATTTGAGTAACGAGTTTGGTCTTCAATTAAAACAATGTGAAATAGTTTCACAGCTTATGCCACCTGGAACACCACAATGTTATGGTGTGTCCGTACGTTGTAACCGCACTTTATTGGATATGGTGCGATCTATGATGTCTCTTACTGATTTACCAATATTGTTTTGGGGTTATGCATTAGAGACAGTTGCATTCACGTTAAAAGGGCACCATCTAAATCCGTTGAAACGACAGCATATGAACTGTGGTTTAGCAAGAAACCCAAGTTGTCGTTTATTAAAGTTTGGGGCTACAATGCTTATGTGAAAAAGTTTCATCCTGATAAGCTCAAACCCAAATCGGAGAAGTGCGTCTTCATAGAATACCCAAAGGTAACTATTGGGTACACCTTCTATCACAGATCCAAAGGCAAATCATTCGTTGCTAACAATGGATCCTTTCTAGAGAAGGAGTTTCTCTCGAAAGAAGTGAGTGGGAGGAAAGTAGAGCTTGATAAGGTAATTTGTACCTTCTCCCGAATTGGAAAGTAGTTCATCACGTAAATCAGTTCGATGATTCCTACACCAATTAGTGAGGAAGCTAATGATGATGATCATGAAACTTCGATCAAGTTACTACGTAACCTCGTAGGTCTTCCAAAGTACAGATCCGCACTGAGTGGTTCGGTAATCCTGCTCGGAATTCATGTTACTAGACCATGATGAACCTACGAACTATGAGGAAGCGATGATGAGCCCAGATTCCACGAAATGGCTTGAGGCCATAAAATCTGAGATATGATCCATGTATGAGAACAAAGTATGGACTTTGATTGACTTGCTCGATGATCAGCAAGCCATGTTAAATAAATGGATCTTCAAGAGGAAAACGGACACTGATAGTAGTGTTACTATCCATTAAGCTCGACTTGTTGCAAAAGGTTTTCAACGAGTTCAAGGGGTTGAATACGATGAGATTTTCTCACTCATATCAATGCTTAAGTCTGTCCGAATCATGTTAGCAATTGCCACACTTATGAAATCTGGCAAATGGATGTCAAAACTGCATTCCTTAATGGATTTATTAAAGAAGAGTTGTATATGATGCAACCAGAAAGTTTTTGTCAATCCTAAAGATGCTAACAAAGTGTGCAAGCTCCAGCAATCCATCAATGGACTGGTGCAAGCATCTCGGAGTTGGAATATACGCTTTGATGAGTTGATCAAAGCATATGATTTAATACAGACTTTTGGAAAGGCCTGTATTTACAAGAAAGTGAGTGGGAGCACTACGACATTTCTGATAAGTATATGTGAATGACATATTGTTGATCGGAAATAATGTAGAATTATTCTGCAAAGCATAAAGGAGTGTTTGAAAGGAGTTCTTTAAAATAAAGACCTCAGTAAAGCTACTTACATATCGAGCATCAAGATCTATTTAGATAGATCAAGACGCTTGATAAGATTTTCAATGAGTACATACCTTGGCAAGATTTTGAAATAGTTCAAAATGGAACAGTCAAAGAAAGAGTTCTTGCCTGTGTTGCAAAGGTATGAAATTGAGTAAGACTCAAATCCCGACCATAGCAGAAAATAGAAAGAGAATGAAAAGTCATTCCCTATGCCTCAGTCATAGGTTCTATAAAGTATGTACCAGACCTATTGTATACCCTGCTCTGAATTTGGCGAGGGAGTACAATAGTGATCTAGGAGTAGATCACTGGACATTGGTCAAGAATATCCTTAGTAAGGACTAAGGAGGTGTTTCTCGATTATGGAGGTGATAAAAGAGTTTGTTGTAAAAGTTACATCAGTGCAAACTTTTACACTGATCCAGATGACTCTAAATCTCAATCTGGATACATATTGAAAGTGGGAGCGATTAGCTAGAGTAGCTCCGTGCAGAGCATTGTAGACATAGAATATTTGCAAAATACATACGGCTCTGAATGTGATGCACCCGTTGACTAAGCTTCTCATGAGCAAAACATGATCACACCTTAGTACTCTTTGGGTGTTAATCACATAGCGATGTGAACTAGATTATTGACTCTAGTAAACCCTTTGGGTGTTGGTCACATGATGATGTGAACTATGGGTGTTAATCATATACGAGATATGAATATTGGTGTTAAATCACATGACGATGTGAACTAGATTATTGACTCTAGTGCAAGTGGGAGATCAAGGAAATATGCCCTAGAGGCAATAATAAAGTTATTATTTATTTCCTTATATCATGATAAATGTTTATTATTCATGCTAGAATTGTATTAACCGGAAACATAATACATGTGTGAATACATAGACAAACATAGTGTCACTAGTATGCCTCTACTTGACTAGCTCGTTTATCGAGATGGTTATGTTTCCTAGCCATGGACAAAAGAGTTGTCATTTGATTAACGGGATCACATCATTAGGAGAATGATGTGATTGACTTGACCCATTCCGTTAGCCTAGCACTTGATCGTTTAGTATGTTGCTATTGCTTTCTTCATGACTTATACATGTTCCGTAACTATGAGATTATGCAACTCCGTTTGCGGAGGAACACTTTGGTACTACCAAACGTCACAACGTAACTGGGTGATTATAAAGGAGTACTACAGGTGTCTCCAAAGGCAGATGTTGGGTTGGCGTATTTCGAGATTAGGATTTGTCACTCCGATTGTCGGAGAGGTATCGCTGGGCCCTCTCGGTAATGCACATCACTTAAGCCTTGCAAGCATTACAACTAATGAGTTAGTTGCAAGATGATGTATTACGGAACGAGTAAAGAGACTTGCCGGTAACGAGATTGAACTAGGTATTGGATACTGACGATCGAATCTCGGGCAAGTAACATACCGATGACAAAGGGAACAAACGTATGTTGTTATGCGGTCTGACCGATAAAGATCTTCGTAGAACATGTAGGAGCCAATATGGGCATCCAGGTCCCACTATTGGTTATTGATCGGAGACGTGTCTCGGTCATGTCTACATTATTCTCGAACCGTAGGGTCCGCACGCTTAAGGTTTCGATGACGGTTATATTATGAGTTTGTGTATTTTGATGTACCGAAGGAGTTCGGAGTCCCGGATGTGATCACGGACATGACGAGGAGTCTCGGAATGGTCGAGACGTAAAGATTGATATATTGGACAGCCATGTTCGGACATCGGAATGGTTCCGAGTGGTTTCGGATAATACCGGAGTGCCGGAGGGGTTACCGGAACCCCCCGGGGAAGTAATGGGCCTTAATGGGCCACGAGGGGAGAGAGAGGGCTGCGCCAGGAGGTGGCGCCCCCTTGAGGAGTCCGACTGACAAGGAGGGGGCGCCCCCCCTCTCCTCTCCCTCTCCTTCCTTCCCCCTTCCCCCTCCTAGTTGGACTAGGAAAGGGGAGTCCTACTCCCACTAGGAGGAGGACTCCCCCTCCCTTGGTGCGCCCCTCTAGGGCCGGCCGGCCCTCCCCCTTGCTCCTTTATATACGGGGGCAGGGGGGCACCCTAAGACACATAAGTTGATCCTTGAGATCGTTCCTTAGCCGTGTGCGGTGCCCCCCTCCACCATATTCCACCTCGGTCATATCGTAGCGGTGCTTAGGCGAAGCCCTGCGTCGGTAGAACATCAAGATCGTCACCACGCCGTCGTCTTGTGGAACTCTCTCCCGGAGCTTTCTTTGGATCGGAGCCCGAGGAGCGCCACCGAGCTGTACGTGTGTCAAGAACTTCGGAGGCGCCGAGTAACGGGCGCTGGGATCGGTTGGATCGCGAGGAGAACGTCGACTACTTCCTCTATGTTGTGATCGCTTCGCTTGGTCTCACGAGGGTACGTGACAACACTCTCCCCTCTCGTTGCTATGCATCACCATGATCTTGCGTGTGCGTAGGATTTTTTTTTAAATTACTACGTTCCCCAACACACCGTTGGCCCACGAGGCAGGGGGGCGCGCCCAGGGGGGTAGGGCGCGCCCTCCACCCTCGTGACCAGGTGGCAGCTCCCCCCCGTGGTAATTTTTGCACAGTAAATTCTCAAATATTCCCGAAAAAATCATATTAAATTGGCATGGCATTCTGAGGACTTTTATTTTCGGGATATTTTTATATTGCACGGATAAGTCAGGAGACAGACAGAAAAAAATACTATTTTACTTTATTTCTAACAGAAAATATAAAGAGGGTACAGAAGGTTGTGCTTCTAGTTTCATCCATCTCGTGATCATCAAAATGAACCCACTAACAAGGTTGATCAAGTCTTGTTAACAAACTCATTCCGAATAATCACAGAACCGGAGAAATTTTGAATAACACTAAGTTACCTCAACGGGGATATGAAAATCACCAACAGTAAGAATATCATACTTTTTCTTGACAGTAGGAAGAGGGAATTCAAAACCTCCAAATATAATCGATGGAATTTTTCCAATAGAGTTGATACTATAAACTTGAGGTTGTTTCCTCGGAAAATGTACCGTGTGCTCATTGCCATTAACATGAAAAGTGACATTGCCTTTGGTGCAATCAATAACAGCCCTCGCAGTATTAAGAAAGGTCTTCCAAGAATAATAGACATACTATCATCCTCGGAATATAAAGAATAACAAAGTCCGTTAAAATAGTAACGCTTATAACCACAACAGCAGATCCTCACAAATACCGGCAATTATAGCAGTTGATTTATCAGCCATTTGCAAAGATATTTCAGTAGATGTCAACTTATTCAAGTCAAGTCTACGATATAAAGAGAGAGGCATAACACTGACACCGGCTCCAAGATCACATAAAGCAGTTTTAACATAATTTCTCTTAATGGAGCATCGTATAGTTGGTACTCCTGGATCTCCAAGTTTCTTTGATATTCCACCCTTAAAAGTATAATTAGCAAGCATGGTGGAAATTTCAGCTTCAAGTATTTTTCTTTTATTAGTAATGATATCCTTCATATACTTAGCATAAGGATTTGTTTTGAGCACATCAGTGAATCGCATACGCAAAAAGATGGGTCTAATCATTGCAGCAAAGCGCTCAAAATCCCCATCATCCTTTTTCTTGGATGGTTTCGGAGGAAAAGGCATGGGTTTCTGAACCCATGGTTCCCTTTCTTTACAATGTTTCCTAGCAACAAAGTCTCTTTTATCATAACGTTGATTCTTTGATTGTGGGTTATCAAGATCAACAGCAGGTTCAACTTCTACATCATTATCATTACTAGGTTGAGCATCAACATGAACATTATCATTAACATTATCACTAGGTTCATGTTCATCACCGATTGTGTTTCAAAGATCGTAAATAGAGATATCATTTGGGTTCTCAGGTGGTTCAGCAATAGGTTCACTAGAAGTTTGCAAAGTCCTATCGTTTTTCTTTTTCTTCCTCTTAGAAGAACTAGGTACATCAATATTGTTTCTTTGAGAATCTTGCTCGATTCTCTTAGGGTGGCCTTCAGGATACAAAGGTTCCTGAGTCATTCTACCAGTTCTAGTAGCCACTCTAACAGCATAATCATTTTTCTTACTATTCATTTCATCAAGCACTTCTTTCTGAGCTTTGAGTACTTGTTCTACTTGAGTGGTAACCATAGAAGCATGTTTGCTAACAAGTTTAAGTTCGCCTCTAATATCAGCCATATAATCACCCAAGCATTTAATCATAAAGGTATTCTGTTTTAATTGTCTACCAAAATAAGCATTAAAGTCATCTTGCTTGAACATAAAGTCATCAAACTCATCCAAGCAATCGACTAGCAATTTTAGTAGGAGGGACTTCACTTTATCATATCTATAGAGAGAATTTACCTTTACTACCTGTGTCGGGATATCGGGAGGTTCTTCAGTAAATAAGTAATTGAGATCATATACTTCTTCAATAGGCGGTAAATTAAGACCATGTATTTCTACAATAGGAGGTAAATTCTTAACATCTTCAGCTCTAATACCTTTTTCTTTCATAGATTTCTTTGCCTCTTGCATATCTTCGGGACTGAGAAATAAAACACCTCTCTTCTTCGGAGTTGGTTTAGGAATATGCTCAGTAATTGGCTCAGGAGCTGGCTCAGGAGGTAGCTCGGGAGGTGCCCAATTATTTTCATTTGCCAACATATTATTCAATAGAATTTCAGCGTCATCCGGTGTTCTTTCCCTGAAAAGAGAACTGGCACAACTATCCAGGTAATCTCTGGAAGCATCAGTTAGTCCATTATAAAAGATATCAAATATTCCAGGTTTCTTAAGAGGATGATCAGGCAAAGCATTAAGTAACTTGAGAAGCCTCCCCCAAGCTTGTGGGAGACTCTCTTCTTCAATTTGCACAAAGTTGTATATTTCCCTCAAAGCAGCTTCTTTCTTATGAGCAGGGAAATATTACTAGAGAAGTAACAAATCATATCCTGGGGACTTTGCACACAACCAGGATCAAGAGAATTAAACCATATCTTAGCATCACCCTTTAATGAGAACGGGAATATTTTGAGTAAATAAAGGTAGCACGATCTCTCATTATTAGTAAACAGGGCAGCTATATCATTTAACTTAGTAAGATGTGCCACAACAGTTTCAGATTGATAGCCATAAAAAGGATCAGATTCAACCAAAGTAATTATATCTGGATCAACAGAAAAATCATAATAATCATTATCGGGAACACAGATAGGTGAAGTAGCAAAAGCAGGGTCGGGTTTCATTCTATCTCTAAAAGATTCTTTACTCCATTTAACTAGCAACCTCTTAAGTTCAAGTCTATCCTGGCAAGAAAGAATAGCTGCAGAAGATTCAGCATCAAAAAGATAACCAACAGGAATAGCAGGCATATTTTCATCATCACTAACATCATCGTGTTCAGGTTCAATAATTTCTTTTTCTCTAGACCTAGCAATTTGCTCATCAAGAAATTCACCAAGGGGCACAGTAGTATCAAGCATAGAAGTAGTTTCATCATAAGTATCATGCATAGCAGAAGTGACATCATTAATAACATGCGACATATCAGAATTCACAGCAGTAACAGGTTTAGGTGTCGCAAACTTACTCATAACATAAGGAGAATCTAGTGCAAGTCTAGATGGCAGTCCCTTACCTCCCCTCGTAGTTGAGGGCAAAATAGTAGTTCGATCATCTTTCAAGTTCTTCGTAGTGTCCAATAGATATAAATCACAAGTGACTCAAAGAATAGAGCTATGCTCCCCGGCAATGGCGCCAGAAAAAGGTCTTGATAACCCACAAGTATAGGGGATCGCAACAGTTTTCGAGGGTAGAGTATTCAACCCAAATTTATTGATTCGACATAAGGGGAGCCAAAGAATATTCTCAAGTATTAGCAGCTGAGTTGTCAATTCAACCACACCTAGAAACTTAGTATCTGCAGCAAAGTGTTTAGTAGCAAAGTAATATGATAGTAGTGGTAATGGTAACCAAAGTAAAGACAGCAAAAGTAATGTTTTTGGTATTTTGTAGTGATTGTAACAGTAGCAACGGAAAAGTAAATAAGCGAGAACCAGTATATGGAAAACTCGTAGGCACCGGATTAGTGATGGATAATTATGCCGGATGCGGTTCGTCATGTAACAGTCATAACATAGGGTGACACAGAACTAGCTCCAGTACATCAATATAATGTAGGCATGTATTCCGTATATAGTCATACGTGCTTATGGAAAAGAACTTGCATGACATCTTTTGTCCTACCCTCCCGTGGCAGCGGGGTCTTATTGGAAACTAAGGGATATTAAGGCCTCCTTTTAATAGAGAACCAGAACAAAGCATTAGCACATAGTGAATACATGAACTCCTCATCACCGGGAGTGGTCCCGATTATTGTCACTTCGGGGTTGCCGGATCATAACACATAGTAGGTGACTATAGACTTGCAAGATAGGATCAAGAACACACATATATTTATGAAAACATAATAGGTTTAGATCTGAAATCATGGCACTCGTGCCCTAGTGACAAGCATTAAGCATAGCAAAGTCATAGCAACATCAATCTCAGAACATAATGGATACTAGGGATCAAACCCTAACAAAACTAACTCGATTACATGATAAATCTCATCCAACCCATCACCGTCCAGCAAGCCTATGATGCAATTACTCACGCACGGCGGTGAGCATCATGAAATTGGTGATGGAGGATGGTTGATGATGACGACGGCGACGAATCCCCCTCTCCGGAGCCCCGAACGGACTCCAGATCAGCCCTCCCGAGAGAGATTAGGGCTTGGCGGCGGCTCCGTATCGTAAAATGCTATGATTTCTTCTCTGTGATTTTTTTCTCCCCGAAAGCCAATATATGGAGTTGGAGTTGGTGTCGGAGGGCCACCAGGGGGCCCACGAGGTAGAAGCGCGTCGGGGCACCCCCAACCTCGTGGGATGTGGTGTGGGCCCCCGGTCTTCATCTTTTATGATGATTTTTATTGTTTTTCTAAGGTGTTCTGTGGAGTTTCAGGTCATTCCGAGAACTTTTATTTTCTGCACATAAAACAACACCATGGCAATTCTGCTGAAAACAGCGTCAGTCCGGGTTAGTTCCATTCAAATCATACAAGTTAGAGTCCAAAACAAGGGCAAAAGTGTTTGGAAAAGTAGATACGACGGAGACGTATCAGAGACAGGTGGACAGCTCTGAGAAATTACAGGAAGGCAAAGGGACTATGCTTTATCTGTGGAGAGAAATGGTCAAAGGACCACCAGTGCAAGGCTTCAGTGCAACTGCATGTAGTTCAGGAAATGATTGATCATTTGCAAGATTTACAGCAGAGTTCAGAGGAGGAATCAGATGAACAAGGGTAGGTCCACATGTTGTGTGCAACAATAAACAGAGACAACAAGTCTAACAAGACAATTCTGCTATCAGTGACAATACAAGGCAATCCAATGATCTTTCTAGTCGACTCAGGAAGCACTCGCTCCTTCATAAATGACAAATTTGCAGATGGGCTACCAGCAAGAAAGGGAAGCAGACCCATGAAAGTAACTATTGCTGGAGGAGCTAGTTTGATCAGTAATCAAATCTTTGAAGCTTGTGAGTGGACATGTGATGGTCATCAGTTCAAGTCTGAGTTCAGATTGCTAAACTTGGGTGATTATGATGGAATTCTGGGACTTGGCTGGCGGGCAAATCATAGTCCCATGCAGATAGATTGGCAGCAAAAGTGGATGGCATTCCAACACCAGGGCAATATGATCACCTTGCAAGGCCTGGCTCCTGATGAGTTTGCTTTCACAGTTTTATCCATTTGTTTGGAATTACCAACTGCTGAAGCCAACAAACTTCCAGAAGAAGTCAAGCAGGTCCTAGAGAAATTTGCTGAAGTATTTGATCCTCCTAAGGGACTACCACCTCGAAGACAATTTGATCACACTATTCCATTGATTCCTGGAGCCAGTCCTGTAGCAAAGAGACCTTATAGAATTCCCCCTCATTTAAAGGATGAACTGGAGAAGCAAATTGCAGAAATGTTGGAGTCTTGTGTCATTCGAATGAGCAGTAGTCCATTTTCTTCTCCTATTATTATGGTTAAAAATAAGGATGGAACATGGAGAATGGTAGTCGACTACAAACATCTTAATGCTCTCCCTATTAAGGGCAAATTTCCTCTTCCAATTATTGATGAACTCTGATAACCCACAAGTATAGGGGATCGCAACAGTTTTCGAGGGTAGAGTATTCAACCCAAATTTATTGATTCGACACAAGGGGAGCCAAAGAATATTCTCAAGTATTAGCAGCTGAGTTGTCAATTCAACCACACCTGGAAACTTAGTATCTGCAGCAAAGTGTTTAGTAGCAAAGTAATATGATAGTGGTGGTAGTGGTAACAAAAGTAAAGACAGCAAAAGTAATGTTTTTGGTATTTTGTACTGATTGTAACAGTAGCAATAGAAAAGTAAATAAGCGATAACCAGTATATGGAAAACTCGTAGGCACCGGATTAGTGATGGATAATTATGCCAGATGTGGTTCGTCATGTAACAGTCATAACATAGGGTGACACAAAACTAGCTCCAATTCATCAATGTAATGTAGGCATGTATTCCGTATATAGTCATACGTGCTTATGGAAAAGAACTTGCATGACATCTTTTGTCCTACCCTCCTGTGGCAGCGGGATCCTATTGGAAACTAAGGGATATTAAGGCCTCCTTTTAATAGAGAACCGGAACAAAGCATTAGCACATAGTGAATACATGAACTCCTCAAACTATGGCCATCACCGGGAGTGGTCCCGATTATTGTCACTTCGGGTTTGCCGGATCATAACACATAGTAGGTGACTATAGACTTGCAAGATAGGATCAAGAACACACATATATTCATGAAAACATAATAGGTTCAGATCTGAAATCATGGCACTCGGGCCCTAGTGACAAGCATTAAGCATAGCAAAGTCATAGCAACATCAATCTCGAAACATAATGGATACTAGGATCAAACCCTAACAAAGCTAACTCGATTACATGATAAATCTCATCCAACCCATCACCGTCCCAAAGAAGCCCACGATGCAATTACTCACGCACGGCGGTGAGCATCATGAAATTGGTGATGGAGGATGGTTGATGATGACGACAATGATGAATCCCCTCTCCGAGCCCCGAGCGGACTCGGACCAGCCCTCCCGAGAGAGATTAGGGCTTGGCGGCGGCTCAGATCGCAAAACGCGATGATTTCTTCTCTCGATTTTTTCTCCCGAAAGCCAATATATGGAGTTGGAGTTGGCGTCGGAGGGCCACTGGGGCCCACAAGGTGAGGCGCGCCCGGCGCGCCCCACCTCGTGGGACAGGTGTGGGCCCCTGGTCTTCATCTTTTGCGAGGATTTTTTTTGTTTTTCTAAGGTGTTCCGTGGAGTTTCAGGTCATTCCGAGAACTTTTATTTTCTGCACATAAAACAACACCATGGCAATTCTACTGAAAACAGCGTCACTCTGGGTTAGTTTCATTCAAATCATACAAGTTAGAGTCCAAAACAAGGGCAAAAGTGTATGGAAAAGTAGATACGACGGAGACGTATCAACTCCCCCAAGCTTAAACCCTTGCTTGTCCTCAAGCAATTCAGTTGACAAACTGAAAGAGAAAAAGAAAAACTTTTACAAACTTTGTTTGCTCTTGTTGTTGTAAACATGAAAAGCCAGCATTCAAGTTTCAGCAAATATTATGAACTAAGCATACTCACAATAACACGTAGGTCTCACAATTACTCATATCAATAGCATAATCAGCTAGCAAGCCATAATAATAAAACTCGGATGACAACACTTTCTCAAAATAATCATAACATGATATAACAAAATGGTATCTCGCTAGCCCTTTCTGAGACCGCAAAACATAAATGCAGGGCACCCTTAAAGGTCAAGGACTGACTAAACATTGTAATTCATGGTAAAAGAGATCCGGTCAAGTGATACCCAATATAAACCAATAATAATGAATGCAAACGACAGTGTGCTCTCCAGCGGGTGCTTTTAATAAGAAGGGTGATGACTCAACATAAAAGTAAATGGATAGGCCCTTCACAGAGGGAAGCAGGGATTTGTAGAGGTGCCAGAGCTCGGTTTTGAAATAGAGATAAATTATATTTTGAGCGACATACTTTCATTGTCAACATAACAACTAAAAGACGACGATATCTTCCATGCTAAACAAATTATAGGCGGTTCCCAAATAGAATGGTAAAGTTTATACTCCCCTTCCTCCACAGGCATCAATCCATGGCTTGCTCGAAACAACGAGTGCCTCCAACATTCAACGGGTCCCAAGGGGAGTTTTGTTTGCAATTATTTTGATTTAGTTTGCATAAAGCATGGGACTGGGCATCCCGGTTACCAGCCATTTTCTCGTGAATGAGGAGCGGAGTCCACTCCTCTTGAGAATAACCCGCCTAACATGGAAGATAAGGGCAGCTCTAGTTGACATATGAGCTATTCGAGCATGCAAAACAAAATGTTTATTTGAAGGTTTAGAGTTTGGCACATACAAATTTACTTGGAACGGCAGGTAAATACCGCATATAGGAAGGTATAGTGGACTCATATGGAATAACTTTGGGCTTTAAGGAGTTTGGATGCACAAGCATTATTCCCGCTTAGTACAGGTGAAGGCTAGCAAAAGAATGGGAAGCGACCAACTGAGAGAGCGAATACCCAATACATGCGTGAGTAGGATATAATCCGAATACAAGCATGAGTAGGATATAATCCACCATGAACATAAATATCATGAAGGCTATGTTGATTTGATTCAACTACATGCGTGAACATGTGCCAAGTCGAGTCACTCAATTCATTTAAAGGAGGACACCATCCCATCATACCACATCATAATCATTCTAATAGCATGTTGGCACGCAAGGTAAACCATTATAACTCATAGCTAATAAAGCATGGCACAAGCAACTATAATCTCTAAATGTCATTGCAAATATGTTTACTTCATAATAGCTGGCTCAGGAACGATGAATCATCATATTTACAAAAACAAGAGAGGTCGAGTTCGTACCAGCTTTTCTCATCCTAATAAGTCCATCATATATCATCATTATTGCCTTTCACTTGCACGACCGAACGGTGTGTATAATAATAAGAGTGCACGTGCATTGGACTAAGCTGGAATCTGCAAGCATTCAACTCAAGAGAGAAGACAAGTAATATGGGCTCTAAGTTTAAATAAACAATCATGCATATGAGAGCCACTAAGCATTTTCAATCTGGTCTTCTCAACCCCCCCACACACACACAAAAGGAAAAGAAATAAAAACTATTTACACGGGAAAGCTCCCAACAAGCAAAAGAAGAATGGGAAATATTTTTGGGTTTTCTTTTTAATTACTACAACAAAGAAATAAACTACTACTAATTTTTTTTGTTTTTTCTTAAGGTTTATCAAACACACAAGAAGAAAGCAGGAAAAAGAAAATAAACTAGCATGGAAATTACAGTGAAAGAGTATGAGCACCGACATCTAGCAATGAGCGTGTGTGAACATGATGTAATGTCGGTGGGAAATACGTACTCCCCCAAGCTTAGGCTTTTGGCCTAAGTTGGTCTATTGCCAGGGATAGCCTGGCGGATACCCGTAGGTGAAGCTGGGATCATACTGTGACGCAGCGGCTATCGCCACCTAAACTGTAGCGTGGAGTCAAGCAGCCTCGGCTCTCCTTTCGTACTCAACTGCCTCCTCTCTGGTAATAATATATCTTCCTTTTGCCTGTGAATCAAAGAAAGCAGGGGCACGAAGAGCAATATGGACTACATGACTTCTGTTAAAAATTAGTCGATACTGGAGAGGTGGTTCAGTCCTCTCAACAAACTGGTGGAAAACCATATAATCAAAATCTAAATAAGAAGGGGGTAACTCCATATCACCCTCACGAATGTCTATCTCAAGAAAATTAGCTAAGCGGGTTGCATAAATTCCTCCAAAGAAATCTCCGTTATGTCTATTCTGATGCAACCTACGAGCTACAATGGCTCCCATATGATAAGTTTGGTCTCCTAACACAGCACTTCTGAGAATGCTGATATCAGGCGCACACATGTGACATGCTTCATCCTTAGCATTTATACATCTACCTATGAAGAGAGCAAAATAATGTATAGCCGGAAAGTGAACGCTCCCTATAGTGGCTTGTGTTATATCTCTAGATTCCCCCACAGTTATTCTAGCAAGAAAGTCTCTATATTCAGATTTAGGGGGATCCCTGACACTACCCCAAGATGGAAGTTTGCAAGCAAAGGTGAAATCCTCTAATTCCATGGTATAAGATTTGTCATAAAGGTCAAACATGACTGAAGGAGAATTACGCCATGATGAAAACTCAAACCTCCTCACAAATGAACTTGTGAGATCATGATACTGGGGGCATTTGTCAGCTTCAAAGTCCTCAAGACCGGCGTTACTCAAATATGCGCTAAATTCTTCTTTGATTCCCACTTGATTCATAAAATTTTCCGATGGCCATTCACAGGGCCTCACATGAGCGTCTCTTGGTGGTTCTTCGTCAGCATCACGTATTGCAAGCCTGGGACCTTGCTTCCTTGAAGGACCACCTTGGAACATCCTCCTAAGCATATTGTTTTCTCTGAAAAATTTCTGGAATTTTTAGTAACTTCAAATAAAAGTGAACCAACTTCAATAAAATTGATAGCAACAACTCCCATAAGTGCCTAGAGCTTATATAAAGCATTGGGACTACTTGGAACCATATAAATTTGACATGCAAGCTCAAGAACATGGTCACCTATGCAGCACAAATTTGCAAAGAATAAAGCACTAGAACAAAAACTAATTGGACCAATGGAGGAGTCACATACCAAGGAACAATCTCCCCAAGCAGTTTTGCGAGAGGCGCTTTGAGCAAGGAGATCGAAAATCACAATAACAGGGGCTGGAACTCGTGCTTGAGTTGGTTTTTCGTGTTTGTGTGAGGCAGAGGAAGAAGATGGGTGCATGCATAAGTGGAGGAGGGCCACTATGGGCCCACGAGGCAGGGGGCGTGCCCAGGGGGTAGGGCGCGCCCTCCACCCTCGTGGCCAGGTGGTAGCTCCCCCCGCGGTAATTTTTGCACAGTAAATCCTCAAATATTCCCAAAAAAAATCATATTAAATTGGCATGGCATTCTGGGGAATTTTATTTTCGGGATAATTTTATATTGCACGGATAAGTCAGGGAACAGACAAAAAAATTACTATTTTACTTTATTTCTACTAAATAACAGAAAATATAAAGAGGGTACAGAAGGGTGTGCTTCTAGTTTCATCCATCTCGTGATCATCAAAATGAACCCACTAACAAGGTTGATCAAGTCTTGTTAACAAACTCATTCTGAATAATCACGGAACCGGAGAAATTTTGAATAACACTAAGTTACCTCAACGGGTATATGAAAATCCCCAACAATAAGAATATCATTCTTTTTCTTCACAGTAGGGAGAGGAAATTCAAAACCTCCAAATATAATCGATGGAATTTTTCCAATAGAGTTGATACTATAAACTTGAGGTTGTTTCCTCGGAAAATGTACCATGTGCTCATTGCCATTAACATGAAAAGTGGCATTGCCTTTGGTGCAATCAATAACAGCCCCTGCAGTATTAAGGAAAGGTCTTCCAAGAATAATAGACATACTATCATCCTCGGGAATATCAAGAATAACAAAGTCCGTTAAGATAGTAACGTTTGCAACCACAACAGCAGATCCTCACAAATACCGGCAATTATAGCAGTTGATTTATCACCATTTGCAAAGATATTTCAGAGGTGTCAACTTATTCAAGTCAAGTCTACGATATAAAGAGAGAGCATAACAACGACACGGCTCCAAGATCACATAAAGCAGTTTTAACATAATTTCTCTTAATGGAGCATGGTTTAGTAGGTACTCCGGGATCTCCAAGTTTCTTTGGTATTCCACCCTTAAAAGTTTAATTAGCAAGCATGGTGGAAATTTCAGCTTCAGGTATTTTTCTTTTATTAGTAATGATATCCTTCATATACTTAGCATAAGGATTTGTTTTGAGCACATCAGTTCATCGCATACGCAAAAAGATGGGTCTAATCATTTCAGCAAAGCGCTCAAAATCCTCATCATCCTTTTTCTTGGATGGTCTCGGAGGAAAAGGCATGGGTTTCTGAACCCATGTTTCCCTTTCTTTACCATGTTTCCTAGCAACGAAGTCCCTTTTATCATAACGTCGATTCTTTGATTGTGGGTTATCAAGATCAACAGCAGGTTCAACTTCTACATCATTATCATTACTAGGTTGGGCATCAACATGAACATTATCATTAACATTATCACTAGGTTCATGTTCATCACCTGATTGTGTTTCAGCATCAAAAATAGAGATATCATTTGGATTCTCAGGTGGTTCTGCAATAGGTTCACTAGAAGTCTGCAAAGTCCTATCATTTTTCTTTTTCTTCCTCTTAGAAGAACTAGGTACATCAATATTGTTTCTCTGAGAATCTTGCTCGATTCTCTTAGGGTGGCCTTCAGGATACAAAGGTTCCTGAGTCATTCTACCAGTTCTAGTAGCCACTCTAACAGCATAATCATTTTTCTTACTATTCATTTCATCAAGCACTTCTTTCTAAGCTTTAAATACTTGTTCTACTTGAGTGGTAACCATAGAAGCATGTTTGCTAACAAGTTTAAGTTCACCTCTAATACCAGCCATATAATCACCCAAGCGTTTAATCATAATGGTATTCTGTTTTAGTTGTCTACCAAAATAAGCATTAAAGTCATCTTGCTTAAACATAAAGTCATCAAACTCATCCAAGCACTGGCTAGCAATTTTAGTAGGAGGGACTTCAGCTTTATCATATCTATAGAGAGAATTTACCTTAACTACCTGTGTCGGGATATCGGGAGGTTCTTCAGTAAATAAGTAATTGAGATCATATACTTCTTCAACAGACGGTAAATTAAGACCATGTATTTCTTCAATAGGAGGTAAATTCTTAACATCTTCAGCTTTAATACCTTTTTCTTTCATAGTTTTCTTTGCCTCTTGCATATCTTCGGGACTGAGAAATAAAACACCTCTCTTCTTCGGAGTTGGTTTAGGAATAGGCTCAGTAATTGGCTCAGGAACTGGCTTAGGAGGTAGCTCGGGAGGTGCCCAATTATTTTCATTTGCCAACATATTATTCAATAGAATTTCAGCGTCATCCGGTGTTCTTTCCCTGAAAAGAGAACCAGCACAACAATCCAGGTAATCTCTGGAAGCATCAGTTAGTCCATTATAAGAGATATCAAATATTTCAGGTTTCTTAAGAGGATGATCAGGCAAAGCATTAAGTAACTTGAGAAGCCTCCCCCAAGCTTGTGGGAGACTCTCGTCTTCAATTTGCACAAAGTTGTATATTTCCCTCAAAGCAGCTTCTTTCTTATGAGCAGGGAAATATTTAGCAGAGAAGTAATAAATCATATCCTGGGGACTTTGCACACAACCAGGATCAAGAGAATTAGCATCACCCTTTAATGAGAACGGGAAAATTTTGAGTAAATAAAGGTAGTGCGATCTCTCATTATTAGTAAACAGGGCAGCTACATCATTTAACTTACTAAGATGTGCCACAACAGTTTCAGATTCATAGCCATAAAACATATCAGATTCAACCAAAGTAATTATATCTGGATCAACAGAAAAATCATAATAATCATTATCGGGAACACAGATAGGTGAAGTTGCAAAAGCAGGGTCGGGTTTCATTCTATCTCTAAAAGATTCTTTACTCCATTTAACTAGCAACCTCTTAAGTTCAAATCTATCCTGGCAAGCAAGAATAGCTGCAGAAGATTCAGCATAAAAAAGATAACCCTCAGGAATAGCAGGCATATTTTCATCATCACTAACATCATCATGTTCAGGTTCAATAATTTCTCTTTCTCTAGACCTAGCAATTTGCTCATCAAGAAATTCACCATGGGGCACAGTAGTATCAAGCATAGAAGTAGTTTCATCATAAGTATCATGCATAGCAGAAGTGGCATCATCAATAACATGCGACATATCAGAATTCATAGCAGAAGCAGGTTTAGGTGTCGCAAACTTACTCGTAACAGAACGAGAATCTAGTGCAAGGCTAGATGGCAGTCCCTTACCTCCCCTCGTAGTTGAGGGCAAAATAGTAGTTCGATCATCTTTCAAGTTCTTCATAGTGTCCAACAGATATAAATCCCAAGTGACTCAAATAATAGAGCTATGCTCCCCGGCAACAGCGCCAGAAAAAGGTCTTGATAACCCACAAGTATAGGGGATTGCAATAGTTTTCGAGGGTAGAGTAATCAACCCAAATTTATTGATTCGACGCAAGGGGAGCCAAAGAATATTCTCAAGTATTAGCTGCTGAGTTGTCAATTCAACCACACCTGGAAACTTAGTATCTGCAGCAAAGTGTTTAGTAGCAAAGTAATATGATAGTGGTGGTAGTGGTAACAAAAGTAAAGACAACAAAAGTAATGTTTTTGGTATTTTGTAGTGATTATAACAAAGAGTAACGGAAAAGTAAATAAACGAGAACCAAGATATGGAAAACTTCGTAGGCACCGGATTAGCGATGGATAATTATGCGGATGTGGTTCGTCATGTAATAGTCATAACATAGGGTGACACGTAACTAGCTCCAATTCATCAATGTAATGTAGGCATGTATTCCGTATATAGTCATACGTGCTTATGGAAAAGAACTTGCATGACATCTTTTGTCCTACCCTCCCGTGGCAGCGGGGTCCTATTGGAAACTAAGGAATATTAAGGCCTCCTTTTAATAGAGAATCGGAACAAAGCATTAGCACATAGTGAATACATGAACTCCTCAAACTATGGTCATCACCGGGAGTGGCCATAACACATAGTAGGTGACTATAGACTTGCAAGATAGGATCAAGAACACACATATATTCATGAAAACATAATAGGTTCAGATCTGAAATCATGGCACTCGGGCCCTAGTGACAAGCATTAAGCATAGCAAAGTCATAGCAACATCAATCTTAGAACATAATGGATACTAGGGATCAAACCCTAACAAAACTAACTCAATTACATGATAAATCTCATCCAACCCATCACCGTCCAAAGAAGCCTACGATGCAATTACTCACGCATCGGCGGTGAGCATCATGAAATTGGTGATGGAGGATGGTTGATGATGACGACGGCGACGAATCCCCTCTCCGAGCCCCGAGCGGACTCGGATCAGCCCTCCCGAGAGATTAGGGCTTGGCGGCTCCTCCGTATCGTAAAATGCGATGATTTTTTCTCTTTGATTTTTTTCTCCCCGAAAGCTAATATATGGAGTTGGAGTTGGGGTTGGAGGGCCACTAGGGGGCCCACGAGGTAGGGGGCGCGCCCAGGGGGAGCGCCCCCCGCCCTCGTGGACAGGGTGTGGGCCCCCTGGTCTTCATCTTTTGCGAGGATTTTTATTGTTTTTTCTAAGGTGTTCCGTGGAGTTTCAGGTCATTCCAAGAACTTTTATTTTCTGCACATAAAACAACACCACGGCAATTCTGCTGAAAACAACGTCAGTCCGGGTTAGTTTCATTCAAATCATACAAGTTAGAGTCCAAAACAAGGGCAAAAGTGTTTGGAAAAGTAGATACGATGGAGACGTATCAAACTCCTGGATGAATTATCTGGTGCAGCTTGGTTTTCTAAATTGGATTTGAGGGCAGGTTATCATCAAATCAGATTAGCTCCTGGAGAAGAGTATAAAACTGCCTTTTCTACTCATAATGGACACTTTGAGTTTACTGTAGTAGGGTTTGGCCTGACAGGAGGTCCAAGTACCTTTCAAGGAACAATGAACTTTGATTTATCTCCAGTTCTTAGCAAATGTGCAGTTAGTTTCTTTGATGATATACTCATATTCAGCAAAACTCTTAGGGAGCACATCTTGCACCTCACTCAAGTGTTGCAGATTCTGAAGGAGAAACAGTGGAAGGTTAAGCTTAGCAAATGTGATTTTGCCCAGCAATAGATATCATACCTTGATCATGTCATTAGTGGCAAGGGCGTCCCAACAGACCCCAGTAAGATAACTGTTGTTGTCAACTGGCCCACCCCAACAAATGTAAAGGAGGTAAGAGGTTTCTTGGGTTTGACAGGGTACTATAGAAAATTTATCAAGTCTTATGGAGTTATCAGTAAACCCTTGACCGATCTTCTAAGGAAGGGGGAGATTTTTGTGTGGAACCCCATGGCTGATAATGCCTTTGTTGCTCTGAAACAAGCTTTAACTTCTGCACCAGTTTTAGCTCTGCCTGATTTTTCTCAACCCTTTGTGATCGAGACCGATGCTTGTGAATATGGAATAGGAGCTGTTCTCATGCAGAAGGGATGCCCGCTTGCCTTTATCAGTAAATCATTAGGCCCGAGGAACAGGGGTCTTTCAGTTTATGAAAAGGAATACATGGCTATATTATTAGCAGTGGATCAGTGGAGGCCATACCTACAGATACATCAGTTTGTTATAAAAACATATCAGAAGAGTTTATCTCATCTAGTGGAACAGAAGTTACATACACCCTGGCAACAAAAAGCTTATACCAAGCTCAAGGGTTTGGACTATCAAATCATTTATAAAAAAGGGAGTGACAATACTGATGCAGATGCTCTATCTAGGAGGCCTCCAGAGCATGCTATGTCTCTAGCTATCTCAAGTGCTCAACCCAGTTGGCTGCATGATATTATTAAGGGTTATGAGTCTGATGCTTATTCAATGGAAATTATCCAACAATTATCTTTGGATCAGGATGCTAAACCTCAGTACAAGCTGGTTAATGGGCTTCTCAGATACAAGGGATGTATTTGGATTGGTAATCAACCAGCTCTACATGATAAAATATTCCAAGCTTTGCATGATAGTCCTGTTGGGGGACATTCTGGATTCCCTGTTACTTACAAGAGAGTGCACTCACTCTTCAGATGGATTGGTATGAAAACTTACATCAAGCAGAGAGTGCAATCATGTTTGATCTGTCAAAAAGCTAAACGAGAGAGGATCAACTACCCTTGACTACTCTCTCCCTTGCCAGTTCCAAGAAAGGCTTGGGAAACTGTTACAATGGACTTCATATCTGGACTGCCATGTTCTGAAACTTTTGATTGCTTGATGGTGGTTATTGATAAGTTCACTAAATATGGGCATTCCATTCCTCTCAAACACCCTTACACAGCTTCCAAGATAGCTGAGTTATTCCTGGATAACATTTAAAAGTTACATGGCATGCCAAGGTTTATAGTATCTGACAGGGATACAGTTTTTACCAGTGAATTCTTGCAACACCTCATTAAAAGAACTGGGTCAGTACTGAACATGAGCACAACTTATCATTCCGAGACGGATGGGCAGACTGAGAGGGTCAACCAACAAGTGGAATGCTTCCTTAGGTGCTTCATCAGTGCTCATCCAAAACAATGAAAAAAAATGGATTTCTCTTTGTGAGTTTTGGTATAATACCAATTGGCATTCGATAGTCGGAAAATCACCATTTGAAGTCTTGTATGGGCAAGCTCCCAGGGTGTTCGGCATCACTCCTTCTGATACCATTGATCCTCCTGACTTGCAATAGTGGTTGGAACAAAGATAGGTAGTTAATCAGTCTGTCAGACAACACTTACTCACAACACAGCAGCGCATGAAGGCCTATGCTGACAAGAAAAGAACTGAGAGGGTTTTTGAAGTGGGACAGGAAGTGTTTCTGAAATTGTAGCCGTATGTGCAGTCCTCAGTAGTTCATCGAGCTAACCATAAACTTGCATTCAAGTTTTATGGGCCATATGAAATCTTGGAACGAATTGGAGAAGTGGCTTATCGATTGAAACTTCCTGATTCAAGCAGAATACACTCAGTCTTCCATGTTTCCCAACTCAAACAATGCATCAAGAATCCCATTCAGGTACAGTCTGCCTTGCCCTCAAATTTTGCTCATCTTCAAGTTCCTCTCGAAGTTTTGCAGCATCGTGTGTGCCACAAGGGAGACAACACAGTGGCTCAGGTGCTTGTGCAATGGAGCGGATCTTCTCCTCAGGAGGCCACCTAGGAAGATGAAGATTCTTTGAGGCAGCAGTTTCCTCGAGCTCCGGCTTGGGGTCAAGCCGGTTTTCAACAGCGGGGAGATGTCAGCAGCCCTCCTACTCTGAACCAGTCTTCAGATAAACATCAGGAGATCGATGACACTGCAGCGACAAGGGCTGACGCTTCAGAACAGGCCACAAGGCCCACTCCCGCGAGAAAACTTCCCTAGTGGCTTGCAGGCCCAAACTGGGCCCGTTAAGGGGTGTAACTGAGATCCGTATAAGAGAGAGTGTTTCTTCCCCATTTTGACTTGGCTAGGCATTGGTAGAGGCTTCGGCTGATCTGGGATTTTGCTTGTAAATTCGAACTTGTTGTGAGGGAGATGGGAGGAACAACAATCATACACCATATTTCTTCATAGATCGAGTGATTCGAGGCTTGTATCTTACATTACTGGAATCACACTAGCTCATAGTTGGAGGCCAATTTGTGGCACATCAATGGAGATGCAAAACGACACCAACTTTGACTGTCTCATAGCTGGAGTGTTCCGTCCGGCTATGAGCCAATGGGAGTGTTCCATCCACTGGAAGCTTCCGTGCTTTGAGTGGCCCCTAATTGAAGCGTGCATCCAGTCGAGGGGTGCACATTGCTGGAATCACACTGGCTCATAGCTGGAGGCCAATTTGTGGCACATCAATGTAGATGCAAAACGACATCATCTTTAACCATCCTTTTGCCCGTTGTATTTGGTAATCGATCATGAATTCTTGTGTGCCAGCCGTCACTGTCAAGTGGGTGGTTCATATGTGGCGGATAACTGAAGATGCCAGATTGTACCATTTCGAATCGCTCTTTCGCCAGTTGTCTCCGCCCATCGATCATGGATCTTTTTGAGCAAGTTGTAATTGTTTGCCTCAAAAAAACTCATTATCTTTGTCCGGCAAAGGAATAGTCGCTGAACTAAAATATATCGCTGCTAATTATTACTTCCTCCGTAAAGAAATATAAGAGCGTTAGAGGGTACCAAACAAAGCAATGAGACCAAGCGAAAGATGATCGCATTTTTTTGCCGATTCTTCTAAAATCTTGAGAATTGGACCTCCTCCATTTCCCTGAGATCCAGGCTAGTAGTGAGTGACGATCGGTCGCATAGCCGTTGCCAAGCCAGCACAGACGCGCCGCGCCGCACCGCACTTTACACCGTGCCATGTGCGGCCGGGCCCCGCTAATCATTCGCCACCGCCGCTAAACAATTCCGACCCCCCGCCCGTCGTCAATTCGACCGTTGCCCAACACGCTCCCGCGGCCAGCCCCGCATTCGCGTTCCCTTCTTCTTCCCACCCTCGCCGCCTCGGCCTCCTCCCTCCCTCCCTCCCCCCATTTCAAACCCACCCCCTACCACACCACACCCCAAAGGACCACCCGATCCGGCGGCGGCGATCCATGGACAAGTACGAGAAGCTGGAGAAGGTCGGGGAGGGCACCTACGGCAAGGTGTACAAGGCGCGGGTGGCGGCGACGGGGCAGCTGGTGGCGCTCAAGAAGACCCGCCTCGAGATGGACGAGGAGGGGATCCCGCCCACGGCGCTGCGCGAGATCTCCCTCCTCCGCCTTCTCTCCGCCTCCCTCTACGTCGTCCGCCTCCTCTCCGTGGAGCAGGTCACCAAGCCCTGCGGCAAGACCGTCCTCTACCTCGTCTTCGAGTTCCTCGACACCGACCTCAAGAAGTTCGTCGACGGCTTCCGCAAGGGCCCCTCGCCCAGGCCGCTCCCCACGCAGGTCGTCAAGGTATCCGTCTACCATCTCCTTCGCAACGACGAGCTTTTTCTTCAGTATACTGTAGCATCTTGTCGCGTATCGATTCCTATAGTTACTTCCCCACGGAAATCTGTTACCTTGAAGCGCGGCGGCATCCGTGCATCTCGGTTTACAGTATTATAATCTTGTCAAATGATGACGGTATGAATCGTAAGTGGACTAAGTAATTTGAAAGCACTGATCGATGTTGCTGTGGAGGACAGATCGTACAAGAATCAGATCAACGCATCAACCTAAGGCCTCATGCTTGTAACTAGAAAGGTCTAATTTTTCGTAAATTCGGGCATATATAGCTGCAACGACCAATTAGGAATGTAACGTATCCGCATTTACAGTACCTTGCTGGTGATGATCGCTCAATTCTATTTTGAGATCGAATAGAGAAATCTGTCTCATTCCTAAAGTGAAAGAACGCTGTGCTTGCTTTGGAAAGTGGAAACATATAACGCACCATCAATCCGCCATCGTCGTTGCTTGGTTTCCATAGAAACCTTCTAGTACTTGTCTCCACCGTAAAATTTTCTTCACGCGCTATTCAGTTAGGAGCCACAGTCATCACAGGATTGGGAGCCGTTAACTGCTTGTAATTCTATCTTTATCCACCGCCCCTTTCATATTTTGTTTCTCTCCATTAGCTTCTGCCATGCACCTGAGCTGCACTCCGTGTTATAACTTGATTACTTCTGCATGAAAATGACAATCAATAACTTTCTTGCTCCTCTTGCAGAGTTTCTTATACCAGTTGTGCAAAGGAACTGCGCATTGCCATGGCCATGGTGTGCTTCACCGGTTAGACTCTTGTTCCGTGGTGTTTGTTGCCGATTCAGCATTGAATTTGCAGCTATATGGTTAATGCTATCCTGCTTGAACTTCATAGGGATTTAAAGCCACAAAACTTGTTGATCGACAAGGAGAAAGGGGTACTGAAAATTGCCGATCTTGGGCTAAGCAGAGCTTTTACTGTTCCCATGAAAAGTTACACCCATGAGGTACCGCTTAGTAACAAAGTTCCTAAGATTTTACTGAGCTGCTTAGTAACAAAGTTCCTAAGATTTTACTGAGCATGCTCTAGTAAGTTCCTCATCATGCTATCTGTTTTGTGTTGTAGATTGTGACACTCTGGTATAGAGCTCCTGAGGTTTTACTTGGAGCCACACATTACTCAACTGGTGTTGACATTTGGTCCATCGGTTGCATCTTTGGTACGCCGATTTGCAATTAAGCTTTGATCTTTGTTATGAAATGCCTTATTCTTGTATTCAGAACAATTAGTACAATCCATGTACAACCTCCAGAACAAAAATGCATTAGCAGATAAATCATCACACTTGTGCAATAATCAGTAAAATAGAATAAATAGTTTATCTTGCATCACACAAAAAAGTTTGATATTTTCATGCATCTTATGAAGCAGCACAATTTACTACAGAAGTACTCCCTCCGTCCGGAAATACTTGTCGGAGGAATGGATGAAAATGGGTGTATCTAAAACTAAATTACGTCTAGATACATCCATTCCTCCGACAAGTATTTTCGGACGGAGGGAGTAATTAGTAAAAGAGAACATATGTTTTACATTGCATCAAGACAAAAAATCTAAACTTTTTTTGAAGCATCTTATGAGGCAGTATAATTTACCACAGAAAGTGTTTGCTAATCGATATAATTTCATGATTACTGTATGTCTTATTTTTATACTGAAATTAAATGTGCAATCTACGTTCAACTTCCTGAGCAAAATACAATAGCATATGAATTGCCACACTTGATCACAATCAGTTAAGCAGAAACAGAAGTATAGTTTATCTCACATCAAACAAAAGATTTAGCATTGATCTGTACCACTAATTTTAAAGGACTTGCATGCATCTCGTCAGGGATAGCATTTAAAAGAAACATTTGATAAGCATAGTACTAAATGCTTTTGTTTGAAAAGAAGTAAGCTCCAGTTTTCCACAGTCCTTGTGTTATCTGAACTAAACACACTATATTGTGCTTCAAGTTCTTCCCTTGCTTTCTTTGACTTGATAGTATACTGCAATTGTCAAGGTCTTCCCATTTTGATATTGTAACTTTCTAATACAGCTGAAATGGTCAGAAGACAAGCTCTTTTTCCTGGCGACTCCGAGTTGCAACAGCTGCTTCACATTTTCAGGTACTTCATCTTCTTCTTTCCATGAGCACCAACAACAATATGTAATACTGATAATACCAGTACTTTGTCTGGTTGGTTGATGGGATGGTGTATTAGTATGCCTGATCCTAGTGAACTGTTCTTGTTCTGTCCATTATACCTTGTTCCAATGAATAAATAACTTCTGACTTGGGAAATCGATTGAAGTACTTATTACTACAACACCTGACAGTTTATTTCATTCTGTATGCATTTAATCATTTGACTGAAAACTGCTTCTGAAAAGGTTGTTGGGGACTCCTAATGAAGAGCAATGGCCTGGAGTATGTGCTCTGAGAGACTGGCATGACTATCCACAGTGGAAGCCACAACATTTGTCACGTGCAGTTCCAACGCTGGAGCCTGAAGGACTCGACCTGTTAGCGGTAAATTAAGAGAAACATAAAACGCCGATTTCGTATGTCTGTCCTTGAGGATGTTTGTATCTGAGCTAACAGTTTCTTGCTTCGATGAACTGCAGAAAATGCTTCAGTTTGATCCAGCGAACAGGATCTCAGCTAAAGCGGCAATGGACCATCCCTACTTCGACAGCCTCGACAAGTCCCAGTTCTAGTTGTTGCTGCTGTCTTGGGAGTTGGGCCTTCGCCATGGAGCGAGGAGATTGGAGATTTGATCTGCTTGCCATCTAGGCAACCTGATCGATCTTGATTTATCAGCTACTCAGTTTTGTTATTGAGTGGGCAATCGATTTGCCTATGTTTTTATATATCATTGTATGGATTCTGGTGGTCGGAAACTGAACTGCCTCAGTTGCGCTGTAATGGTTATCTCATGAAACATCTGGCATGGTGCTCTGTTTTATCTTTTAATATTACTATTTTTGAAACAAGGCAAAAAGATTTCCATTTTCATTGATTGAAAATATAACCCACAAAGCGGGAAAAGGAAAGTAATTACTTCCGTTGCTTGGCACTCTTTGATCTTGTGCACATCCCCTTTCATTTCGCTTGCTCGTTCCAAACTTTCCAAGAGATATCATCAAAGAAGCGGCTTCCTTGTACCTTGATCTTGTAAGGATGCTGTTGGTCCACAAATCCTTCACCAAAGTCATATTGGCACAATCACTAGGCATGGTGTAATTGAGCCCGAGCCAAAGCCTTGATATCATTCCACACTCTAGTCGTGTATGAGCATTGGTAAAGGAGATACTCATCTGTAGGTGTCTAGACTAGCCCCATAGACCAACTAGTCTTTTGCACGCACTTTTGTGCTCACTCGTGCGTACTCGAGATCAACTTCCCAATGGGGCACCTATCAACGAAAAAGGGCTTCCCAATGGGGCACCTATCCGCCAAGCACACATAACTTTGATGGTCCTCAAATTTCTTGTTGATATGAGTAGTTTATCATTTCTATTAAGCTAGGATATCACATACACCCCCACTCAAAGGAATAGACATCCTCGCCGGCCCATAGAAACATTCCCTTTTGGTAAATGTCTCTGCATCCAGTGCCCCTGACCCGCAGGCGCTTGTGTAACCGCAAGGGTCGGCTCTGATCCAAATGTAGCGCCCCGGATAAATCCACTGGTTCACCTTCCTACTTGTTGCGCCTGACTACCAACTAGGATATAGATTGGCCCCCACAGACCAACACTAGTCTTTTCTGCGTACTATGTCCTCACTCATGCACACACGGGATCAACTTCCCAGTCAGTCACTCATCCTCAAATTGTTTTAAGCCAAACACTCTTAACTTTGAGGTTTCTTTCGGATGCGCTCCCGGAAAAGAAGAAATTTCTTGTTGGTATGAGTAGTTTATCATTTCTATTAAGCCAGGATATCACAGTTTGCTAGCAACCCTTGAACTCATCCCATATGTGGAGTAAATTTGGGGCCGTCTGGATGCGTTTGCCACGTCACATCTGACATGCCGGACCCAAATCAAATGCTCCCAAATTGACCTTCACCCTCACCCGACCAGCCCTCTACCTCCACTTTTGTCCTTGTTCGCGCCGCCCCTTGCCTAGCTCTGTCGTTGTCGCCACCCTCGCTCTGACGTCATCCCTAGCCCTCAGAGACGCCACCACCGACCCTCGTCCCTCCCGGACGTCCTTGCCACCCTGCACGCTAACCCTGATAGATCATACTCTATCGGACATACACCTCACGGCCATGTGTATGACGAAATGTCAGAGTTGTCTTTTTGATTCTTTTTCTCATTATAGGCAGGCGATGGATTCGTCAGATGATGATTTTGCTTACCTGAAGGAGTTCATTGATTTATTAGATTCGTATATCGATCACGATGAAGACGGTGACATGTTGGTGATAATGAGCATCCTTGAACAAATGGATAAGAAAGGAGTGTGTTCTTAACTTACAAGGGTTCGATGTCGGGGGGATAGTTGTTGCCCGCGATAAAAGGCCAACGGAATCTCTACGACGACTACTTCAAACCCAACCGGTATTCCATGCGAATTCTTTTTGGCGTCGCTTCAGGAGGATTGGTCATTTGTTCTCGTGTATAGTGAATGGTGTGAAAGCATATTATCCTTACTTCATGGTGAGGAAGGATTGTTGCGGACAACTATCGTTCTCTCCCATGCAGAAATGCACGACTACTCTGAGGATGCTTGCATATGATACAACTGAAGATGTCGTTGATGAGGTCGTTCGGATGGGGAGAGGGCTCATGCATTGAGGCCATGGTGAAATTAGTCTACACCATGGTGATGGTGTTTGGACCGGAGTGCTTGAGACCCAAATGCCGAGGATATTCACTCTGATGTACAGGCCGAAGGTAATCCTTTTTTTCTAAAAAAATGCCGAGGATATATAAAAGTTATTGACAATTGGAGAGCAAGAGGTTTTCTAGGTATGCTTAATTTAATCCATTGTGTGCATTGGCAATAGAATAACTGCAGTACCAAGGTCACACCAAAGAGATCCCCGTCATACTTAAAACAATGAAAGCAAACGACTTGTGGATTTGGCATGTTTTATTTATGCCAGTGTGCTTCGGCGATCTCCGTTGTTCAAAAGACTTTGTGATGGGGATGCTCCGGCGTCCAAGTACACCGTTCATAGGCGCAACTACACCATAGGGTATGGTCGTACCGATGCTATCGATCTTTGGCGTGGGGCGTTTTTGAAGACTAAACCCCATCCCCAATGTAACAAATGCAAGCTCCTTGCACAAATGCAACAAACTGCTACGAACGATGTATACATGGCATTTGGAGTTCTGCAAGCTCGTTTGGGTATTGTTCGTGGAGGTGCTAATATGTGGGATCTAGAAACATAGCGGTGGCTCATAATAACTAAAGACAAGCAGGGAAGATGGCGTTTGATGCAGCGACTCGGGGCGATCCATGGCGACGACCTTCATGACCTCGCGGCGGAGGATGGCTGGACGGCGGTGCGGCTCTGCTTGAGGGCGCGGCGGTGCGCTCCGTCCGGTGGCGGCCTCGATCCGCCCCCCTCCGCAACAGTTTACGGCGCTGGAGGGTCGACTCACGGCGGCGATAGCGATGAGGCGCCAAATCAGGTTTGTAGTCAGGTAAGTGGTGGTGGTGGTTCGCCGAGGCCCCGTGCGGCGTGCTCGGTGGGTGACTTTGTCGCCCGTGCGGAGGAGCTTCGGGGCTCCTTCGTGGCTGGTCGCCGGCGCGCCCTTGCTCCTGGTGGGCATGGCGGGCGCCGCCTGGCGCTGCGGATCTAGCGTCCGCCGAAGGGTGTGGATGCGGGCCCTGAGGGCCGCTCGCGTGTCCTGCCGGAGGTGGGATGCCGGGATCTGGTGTTGGCTGGGCCACCTTCGATCCCGGCATGCTCGCCGGCGTTGACAGTGGTCGGCGGCGACGGCGGGGCTGCCCATGACAGGGAGTCGCGGGTCCTGCCTAGGGTTTCGGGGGAGCCGACGGCCGAGCCTGTTTCTTTGCTGGGCCTAGTGGACTGGCCCAGCTTACCAGGGCGTGGGCTGGGGGGCCCATTGGCCGACCCGCCCGTCTCTTTGCCAGTGGGGGTGCAGGGGCGCTCCCCAGTGCTTGGGCCTGGCCAGCCTGGCCCAGTGGCCTCGTGTGCGCCAGTGTTTAGGCCGGGCCCAACAAGGAGGAGGACGAGCGGCCGCCCACTCCTATATATAGGTGGTTGTGGCTGCCAAAGGGTGCCCTAGATCTATCGCTAGGGTCTCCCGCATCCCACTCTCAAGTGCGGCGATTCGGGCACCTCGCTCGTCGCCTTCTCCGCTCCGTCCCTCCCCCCTCTCTCCTGCTCTTTCGCCACCGCGGTGCGGATGGGATCCCGCCGCGTGGACAAGCCGCCCATGTCGCCTCCGATCCCGGCGACAGAGCGTCAGCGCGAGCAAGATCTGCGGGCGAAGGCGCTTTCCAAGGTGCCGGCGCCCCCCGCGGAGGAAGGGGGCTGGGGGCCGCCGCCCCCCTGGCGGCTCGAGGAGCAAAAAAGGAAGAAGCAGGAGGAGCGCGAGTGCAAAAAGAAGAAGAAGGAGGAGTATCGGCGCCGGGGTCTGGAGCAGAAGAAGGAGCTCAAGAGAAAGGAGTCCCAGCTTCCTCCGGGCGGCGAACGGATTGGGGATCCATTGGCCAAGAAGCAGAAGCAAAAGGGGGTCGGCTCGGCGCTACTGCAGCTGGCGGCCTGGCCATCGGCTTCGAAGGGTTCGGCTGACGCTCCGATTCCAGTGGAGGAGTCCGACGGGCCGGAGTGCTTCAAGTGCGGCCGGGTGGGTCACTACCAAAACATGTGCCACTTCAAGCCCCTTTGCGTTGTCTGCCACGAGGAGGGGCACGCGTCGGCGCACTGTCCCACGCGGGGGCGGCCTCTGTTGCTCCAAATCATGGGCAACGCCATCCCTGGCGAGGGATTCTTCTGCCTGCCTTATGTGGAGATGGAGGGCGAGGAGGTCTGTGCCCCGCTGGTGGCGGACACTGCGATCATCTCGGCGGCGCCCGGCATGTTTTCGATCCCAATCTTGGAGGCGGAGCTCCCCCACCTCTTCGAGGGGGAGTGGGATTGGCAGGTGACGGCCATCAGCGTCGATCAGTTCTCGGTCGTCTTCCCCAACAAGGCCATGCTGCGGATGGCGACCCGCCGCGGCAAGCTATACCTGTCCCTCAACGACATCATGGCGGAAATCAAGGAATCGCGCCTGGAGGAGCCCAAGGCCGAGATCATGCCGGACGTGTGGGTCAAGTTGTGGGGTGTGCCGCCCAAGCACCGCCGCGCGGATCGCCTCATGGCCGGGACTGTGATGATCGGGCGCCCAATGAAGGTGGACAAGGCGTCGTTGGCGGGGCTCGGCCCAGTGCGGATGCGCTTCGCATGTCGATCCCCGGCCAAGCTTAGGGGGTACGTCCAAGTGTGGTTCAACAATGAGGGCTTCACTATTAGGCTGGAGGCCGGGGCGGGTGGCTTGTAGGGTGCGGCTCCCCGTCCCCCTCCCCCAGCAAGCATGGACAAGGGGCCGGATGGCAAGGACAAGGACCGTGACACGAGCATGGGTGATGACTCCATAGATACCGCGACTTGGGACAAGCTCAGTTTCAAGGACAAGGATGCCCAGGCCGCGGCCCCGGCTGCGGGAGCTGCAAAGGACCAGGAGGAGCGTCAAGTGGTGGTGGGCAGCAACGAGACGGGTTTCAACCAATACGGCTCCAACATGTCACTCGGCCTCGACATCGACAAGGGCATCTCGGCGTCCTGCGACTCGGAGGGTCGCTCGATGCTTGTCTCTCCGATGGCTACGGAGGTGGGTGGGCTGCGCGCTTTCCCGGCGCGCTCACCCAAGTCTGTGACCAGCCTCGGTGGCAGCGGGACGCGGCTCCACAAGAAGCCGGCGGGCCGCAAGACTCCCCCGGTGGCACCGGTGAGTCCCCCCTCAGTTCGTGCGGGCACGCCTACCTCGCACCGGCCGGTGGTGATGGCGCTGGCCTCCCCTGGGGGTCTGGCTGGCGGCCCCTCGTCGGCCATCTCCCCTCATGCCTCTGATGCGCTTCGGGCGGAGGTGTCCAAGGTGGCTGAAGGAAATATGCCCTAGAGGCAATAATAAAGTTATTATTTATTTCCTTATTTCATGATAAATGTTTATCATTCATGCTAGAATTGTATTAACCGGAAACATGATACATGTGTGAATGTATGAACAAACAACATGTCACTAGTATGCCTCTACTAGACTAGCTTGTTAATCAAAGATGGTTATGTTTCCTAGCCATGAACAAAGAGTTGTTATTTGATTAACAAGGTCACATCATTAGTAGAATGATTTGATTGACATGACCCATTCCATTAGCTTAGCACTCGATCGTTTAGTATGTTGCTACTGCTTTCATCCATGACATATACATGTTCCTGTAACTATGAGATTATGCAACTCCGTTTACGGAGGAACACTTTGGTGCTACCAAACGTCACAACGAATCGGGTGATTATAAAGGAGTACTACAGTGTCTTCAAAGGCGATGTTGGGTTGGCGTATTTCGAGATTAGGTTTTGTCACTCCGATTGTGGGAGAGGTATCTCTGGCCCTCTCGGTAATACACATCATTTGAAGCCTTGCAAGCAATACAACTAATGAGTTAGCTGTGAGATAATGTATTACGGAACGAGTAAAGAGACTTGCCGGTAACGAGATTGAACTAGGTATTGGATACCGACGATCGAATCTCGGGCAAGTAAACATACCGATGACAAACGGAACAACGTATGTTGTTATGCGGTCAGACCGATAAAGATCTTCGTAGAATATGTAGGAACCAATATGGGCATCCAGGTCCCGCTGTTGGTTATTGACCGGAGACGTGTCTCGGTCATGTCTACATTGTTCTCGAACCGTAGGGTCCGCACGCTTAAGGTTTCGATGGCGCTTATTATGAGTTTATGTATTTTGATGTACTGAAGAAGTTCGAGTCCGGATGTGATCACGGACATGACGAGGAGTCTCAAACGGTCGAGACATAAAGATTGATATATTGGAAGCCTATATTTGGAGTCCGGAATGGTTCCGGTGAAAACGGAATTTATGGGAGTATCGGAGGTTACCGAACCCCCGAACTAAATGGGCCCTAGTGGGCCTCGAGGGAGAAGAGGAGGGCCGGCCAGGGCAGGCCCGCGCCCTCCCCTAGTCCGAATAGGACAGGGGGGCGGCGCCTCTTTCTCTTCCCTCCCCCAATCCTACTCCAACTAGGAAGGGGAGTCCTACTCCGGTGGGAGTAGGACTCCTCCGCCTCCTCCTTGGGCCGGCCGCACCCCCCTCCCTCCTTTATATACGGGCAGGGGCACCCTAGAAGACACAAGTTTGATCTACGGATCGTTCCTTAGCCGTGTCGCGGTGCCCCCTCCACCATATTCCACCTCGGTCATATCGTCGCAAGCTTAGGCGAAGCCCTGCGCTGATAGAACATCAAGATCGTCCTGCCACGTCGTCTTGTGGACGGACTCTCCCTCGACACTCGGCTGGATCGAGTCGAGGGCGCCATCGAGCTGTCGTGTGTCAAGAACTCGGGCGCCGAGTAACGGCGCCGGATCGGTCGGATCGCGAGGAGAACGTCGACTACTTCCTCTACGTTGTGATCGCTTCGCTTGGGTCTCACGAGGGTGCGTAGACAACACTCTCCCCTCTCGTTGCTATACATCACCATGATCTTGCGTGTGCGTAGGAAATTTTTGAAATTACTCGTTCCCCAACAAAGGTATCGAGCCTAGGTTTTATGGTTTGATGTTTTGCACGAGTAGAACACAAGTGAGTTGTGGGCGATACAAGTCATACTACCTACCAAAGATGTCATACTTTGGTTCAGCGGTATTGTGAGATGAAGCGGCCCGGACCGACATTACGCGTGACGCTTACGCGAGACTGGTTTCACCGCCACGAGCACTCGTTGCTTAAAGGTGACCGTGGGTGTCTGTCTCTCTCACTTTAGTTGAACTGAAGTGTGGCTACGCCGGTCCTTGAGAAGGTTAAAATGGAGTCTATTTGACGAAGTATCGTTGTGGTTTTGATGCGTAGGTGAGATTGGTTCTTGCTTAAGCCCGTAGCAGCCACGTAAAATTTGCAACAACAAAGTAGAGGACGTCTAACTTGTTTTTGCAGGGCATGTTGTGATGTGATATGGTCAAGACGTGATGCTATATTTTATTGTATGAGATGATCATGTTTTGTAACCGGTTATCGGCAATGGCGAGGAGCCATATGGTTGTCGCTTTATTGTATGCAATGCAATCGCCCTGTAATGCTTTACTTTATCACTAAGCGGTAGCGAAGTCGTAGAAGCATAAGTTTGGCGAGACGACAACGATGCTACGATGGAGATCAAGGTGTCGCGCCGGTGACGATGGTGATCATGGTGGTGCTGCAGAGATGGAGATCACGAAGCACAAGATGATGATGACCATATCATATCACTTATATTGATTTGCATGTGATGTTTATCCTTTATGCATCTTATCTTGCTTTGATTGACGGTAGCATTATAAGATGATCTCTCACTAAATTATCAAGAAGTGTTCTCCCGGTATGCACTGTTGCCAAAGTTAAATCGTGCCCGGACACCACGTGATGATCGGGTGTGATAAGCTCTCGTTCATCTACAACGGTGCAAGCCAGTTTTGCACCGCGAGAATACTCGGGTTATACTTGACGAGCCTAGCATATACAGATATGGCCTCGAACACGGAGACCGAAAGGTCGGCGTGAATCATATAGTAGATATGATCAACATAAGATGTTCACCATTGAAAACTACTCCATTTCACGTGATGATCGGTTATGGTTTAGTTGATTTGGATCACGTGATCACTTAAGATGACTAGAGGGATGTCTGCTAAGTGGGAGTTCTTAAGTAATATGATTAATTGAACTTAAATTTATCATGAACTTAGTACCGATAGTATCTTGCTTGTTTATGTTTGTTTGTAGATAGATGGCTCGTCTTTGTTGTTCCGTTGAATTTTAATGCGTTCCTTGAGAAAGCAAAGTTGAAAGATGATGGTAGCAATTACACGGATTTGGGTCCGTAACGAGAGGATCATCCTCATTGTTTGCCTGAAAGAGTTACGTCTGGATGCACCGCTAGGTGCCAGAACTCGCCGCTTGAGCAACACCGGATGTTGTGAACGTCTGGCGAGCAAAGCGATGACTACTCTATAGTTCATGTGCCATGCTTTACGGCTTAGAACCGGGACTTCAACGACGTTTTGAACGTCATGGAGCATATGAGATGTTCCAGAGTTGAAGTTAATATTCCAACAGAATGCCCGGATTGAGAGATATGAAGTCTCCAATAAGTTCTATAGCTGCAAGATGGAGGAGAATAGTTACATTGGTGAGCACATACTCGTAATGTCCGGGTACTATAATCACTTGACGCAATTGGGAGTTAATCTTCCGGATGATTGTGTCATTGATGTAATTCTTCAATCACGCCACCAAGCTACAAAGGCTTCGTGATGAACTATAATATGCAAGGGTTAGTAAAGACTATACAGAGCTCTTCGCAATGCTAAAGGCTGCGGAGGTAGAAATCAAGAAGGAGCATCAAGTGTTGATGGTCAATAAGACCACTAGTTTCAAGAAGAAAGGTAAAGGCAAGAAAAGGGAACTTCAAGAAGAACAGCAAGCAAGTTGCTGCTCGGAGAAGAAACCCAAGTCTGGACCTAAGCCTAAAACGAGTGCTTCTCTTATAAGCGACTAGTCCTTTGAAGCGGAACTGCCCCAAGTATTTGGCGGATAAGAAGGATGGCAAGGTGAACAAAGGTATATGTGATATACATGTTATTGATGTGTACCTTACTAGAGCTCGTAGTAGCACTGGTATTTGATCTTGGTTACATTGCTAATATTTGCAACTCAAAGCAGGGGACTACGGATTGCTTAACTCGGCAAAGGACGAGGTGACGATCGCGGCGTGGGAAATGGTTCCAAAGTCGATGTGATCGCGGTCGGCACGCTACCTCTACATCTACCTTCGGATTAGTTTTAGACCTAAATAATTGTTATTTGGTGCTGCGTTGAGCATGAACATTATATCTGGATCTTGTTTGATGCGAGACGGTTATTCATTTAAATCGAGAGAATAATGGTTGTTCTATTTATATGAGTAATATCTTTTATGGTCATGCACCCTTAAAGAGTGGTCTATTTTGATGAATCTCGATAGTAGTGATACACATATTCATAATGTTGAAACCAAAAGATGCAGAGTTGATAATGATAGTGCAACTTATTTGTGGTAATTGCCGTTTAGGTCATATCGATGTAAAGCGCATGAAGAAACTCCATACTGATGGACTTTTGGAGTCACTTGATTATGAATCACTTGACACTTGCGAACCGTGCCTCATGGGCAAGATGACTAAAACCCCATTCTCCGGTACTATGGAGAGAGCAACAGATTTGTTGGAGATCATACATACAGATGTATGTGGTCCGATGAATGTTGAGGCTCGTGGCGGATATCGTTATTTTCTCACCTTCACAGATGACTTAAGCAGATATGGGTATATCTACTTAATGAAACATAAGTCTGAAACATTTGAAAAGTTCAAAGAATTTCAGAGTGAAGTTGAAAATCATCGTAACAAGAAAATTAAGTTTCTGCGATCTGATCGTGGAGGTGAATATTTGAGTTACGAGTTTGGTCTACATTTGAAACAATGCGGAATAGTTTAGCAACTCACGCCACCCGAACACCACAGCGTAATGGTGTGTCCGAACGTCGTGTCGTACTTTACTAGATATGGTGCGATCTATGATGTCCCTTACAGATTTACCGCTATCGTTTTGGGGTTCTCTAGAGACGGCCGCATTCACACTGAATAGAACACCGTCGAAATCCGTTGAGACGACACCTTATGAACTGTGGTTTGGCAAGAAACCAAAGTTGTCGTTTCTTAAAGTTTGGGGATGCGATGCTTATGTGAAAAAGCTTCAACCCGATAAGCTCGAACCCAAATCGAGAAATGTGTCTTCATAGGATACCCAAAGGAGACAGTTGGGTACACCTTCTATCACAGATCCGAAGGCAAGACATTTGTTGCTAAGAATGGATCCTTTCTAGAGAAGGAGTTTCTCTCGAAAGAAGTGAGTGGGAGGAAAGTAGAACTTGATGAGGTAATTGTACCTTCTCCCTTACTTGAAAGTAGTTTGTCGCGAAACCGGTTTCGAGACACCTACACCAAGTAGTGAGGAAGTTGATGATGTTGATCATGAAACTTCGATCAAGTTGCTCTGAGAACCTCGTAGATCAACGAGTAAGATCCGCACTGAGTGGTACGGTAATCCTGTTCGGAAATCATGCTACTAGATCATGATGAACCTACGAACTATGAAGAAGCGATGGTGAGCCCAGATTCCATAAAATGGCTTGAGGCCATGAAATCTGAGATGGGATCCATGTATGAAAACAAAGTATGAACTTTGGTTGACTTGCCTGAGGGTAGGCAAGCAATAGAAAACAAGTGGATCTTCAAGAAGAAGACTGACGCCGACGGTAATGTTACTGTCTACAAAGCTCGACTTGTCGCAAAGGGTTTTCGACAAGTTCAAGGGATTGACTACGATGAGACCTTCTCACCAGTAGCGATGCTTAAGTCTGTCCGAATCATGTTAGCAATTGCGCATTTTATGATTATGAAATTTGGCAAATGGATGTAAAGACGCATTCTGAATGGATTTACGGAAGAAGAGTTGTATATGATGCAACCGAAGGTTTTATCGATCCAAAGGAGCTAACAAAGTATGCAAGCTCCAGCGTCCATTTATGGACTGGTGCAAGCATCTCGGAGTTGGAATAAGCGCTTTGATAGTGTGATCAAAGCATTTGGGTTCATATAGACTTTTGGAGAAGCCTTGTATTTACAAGAAAGTGAGTGGGAGCTCAGTAGCATTTACGATATTATATGTAGATGACATATTGCTGATCGGAAATGATATAGAATTCTGGATAGCATAAAGGGATACTTGAATAAGAGTTTTTCAATGAAAGACCTCGGTGAAGCTGCTTACATATTGGGCATCAAGATCTATAGGGATAGATCAAGGCGTTTAATTGGACTTTCACAAAGCACATACCTTGACAAAATTTTGAAGAAGTTCAAAATGGATCAAGCAAAGAAAGGGTTCTTGCACGTGTTACAAGGTGTGAAGTTGAGTAAGACTCAATGCCCGACCACTTGAAAGATAGAGAGAAAATGAAAGATGTTCCTATGCTTCACCATAGGCTCTATCATGTATGCAATGCTTGTGTACGCACTGATGTGTGCCTTGCTATAAGCCTAGCAGGAGGTACCAAAGTAATCCAGAGTGGATCATCGGACGGTCAAGAACATCTGAAATACGAAAAGGACTAAGGATATGTTTCTCGTATATGGAGGTGACAAAGAGCTCATCGTGAACAGTTACGTTGATGCAAGCTTTGACACCGATCCGACGATTCTAAATCGCAGACCGGATCGTATTTACACTAAACGGAGGAGCTGTCGGTTGGTGCAGTTCTAAACAAAGCGTCGTGGCAGGATCTACATGTGAAGCGGAGTACATAGCAGCTTCGAAGCAGCTAATGAAGGAGTCGGATGAAGGAGTTCATATCCGATCTAGGTGTCATACCTAGTGCATCGGGTCCAATGAAAATCTTCGTGACAATCTTGGAGCAATTGCCTTAGCGAAGGAATCCAGATTTCACAAGAGGACCAAACACATCAAGAGACGCTTCAATTCCATCCGGACTTAGTCCGTGGGAGACATAGAGATTTGCAAGATACATACGGATCTGAATGTTGCGAACCGTTGACTAAGCCTCTTCCACGAGCAAAACATGATCAGCACCAAGACTCCATGGGTGTTAGAATCATTACTATGTAATATAGATTATTGACTCTAGTGCAAGTGGGAGATCAAGGAAATATGCCCTAGAGGCAATAATAAAGTTATTATTTATTTCCTTATTTCATGATAAATCTTTATCATTCATGCTAGAATTGTATTAACCGGAAACATGATACATGTGTGAATGTATGAACAAACAACATGTCACTAGTATGCCTCTACTAGACTAGCTTGTTAATCAAAGATGGTTATGTTTCCTAGCCATGAACAAAGAGTTGTTATTTGATTAACAAGGTCACATCATTAGTAGAATGATCTGATTGACATGACCCATTCCATTAGCTTAGCACTCGATCGTTTAGTATGTTGCTACTGCTTTCATCCATGACATATACATGTTCCGTAACTATGAGATTATGCAACTCCGTTTACGGAGGAACACTTTGGTGCTACCAAACGTCACAACGAATCGGGTGATTATAAAGGAGTACTACAGTGTCTTCAAAGGCGATGTTGGGTTGGCGTATTTCGAGATTAGGTTTTGTCACTCCGATTGTCGGAGAGGTATCTCTGGGCCCTCTCGGTAATACACATCATCAAGCCTTGCAAGCAATACAACTAATGAGTTAGCTGTGAGATGATGTATTACGGAACGAGTAAAGAGACTTGCCGTAACGAGATTGAACTAGGTATTGGATACCGACGATCGAATCTCGGGCAAGTAAACATACCGATGACAAAGCGGAACAACGTATGTTGTTATGCGGTCGACCGATAAAGATCTTCGTAGAATATGTAGGAACCAATATGGGCATCCAGGTCCGCTGTTGGTTATTGACCGAGACGTGTCTCGGTCATGTCTACATTGTTCTCGAACCGTAGGGTCCGCACGCTTAAGGTTTCGATGGCGGTTATTATGAGTTTATGTATTTTGATGTACCGAAGAAGTTCGAGTCCGGATGTGATCACGGACATGACGAGGAGTCTCGAAATGGTCGAGACATAAAGATTGATATATTGGAAGCCTATATTTGGAGTCCGGAATGGTTCCGGTGAAAGCGGAATTCTGAGTACCGGAGGTTACCGGAACCCCGAACTAAATGGGCCCTAGTGGGCCTCGAGGGAGAAGAGGAGGGGCGGCCAGGGCAGGCCGCGCCCCCCCCCTAGTCCAAATAGGACAAGGAGGCGGCGCCCCTTTCCTCTTCCCCTCCCCCAATCCTACTCCAACTAGGAAGGGGAGTCCTACTCCCTGGGAGTAGGACTCCTCCCGCCTCCCCTTGGGCGGCCGCACCTCCCCCTCCCTCCTTTATATACGGGGCAGGGGGCACCCTAGAAGACACAAGTTTGATCTACGGATCGTTCCTTAGCCATGTCGGTGCCCCTCCACCATATTCCACCTCGGTCATATCGTCGCGAAGCTTAGGCGAAGCCTGCGCCGATAGAACATCAAGATCGTCACCACACCGTCGTCTTGTGAAACTCTCCTCGACACTCGGCTGGATCGAGTCTGAGGGACGTCATCGAGCTGTCGTGTGTCAAGAACTCGGGGCGCCGAGTAACGGCGCCGGATCGGTCGGATCGCGAGGAGAACGTCGACTACTTCCTCTACGTTGTGATCGCTTCGCCGGGTCTCGAGGGTGCGTAGACAACACTCTCCCTCTCGTTGCTATACATCACCATGATCTTGCGTGTGCATAGGAAATTTTTTGAAATTACTACGTTCCCCAACAGTGGCGCCCATATCCACGGCCAAGCGCTCCAAGGCGGTGGTGGCGTCTCCAGCGACGCAGGAGAGGGCCAGCTCGCGCCCGAAGGGCGCCAAGGGTAACCTTCTAGCCCTGCAACGCGCCCAACTCTTGCTGGCTCATAAGAACTTGGAAACAGAAGGTAATCCCATGCCCCGTTTTACGATCTTTGATGACTATTCAGACGAGTGTTTAGGGGGAATCTTAGAGGATAGTGGCGTAGTTATGTCCGACGTGGGTGAAGCGCGCGAACTTCTTTCTCTCATTCGTGCTAAGGAAATCGCGTAGGCCGCGCTCGCTCAGGCAGCGGCGGCCCGCGTTGCGCCAGCAGCAGAAGAAGCAGGGGCTTCTCTGGTGTCTGTTGCGTGGCCCGATCAGGAGGACATAGGAGCAGAGGCTGCGCCGTCCCCCTCAACCCGTCGTCCTGCCAAGACACGGCGCGTGGCCAAAGCGGTAACCGCTCGCGGTATCCGCCTCCGCAACCGCATAATCTAATGCGTTTCATCTTCTTGAACATCCGAGGCTTCGGCCACGCTGGGAGGTGGACCCAGCTAAAAGATTTCATACGTGAAGAGGGGATCGACGTAGTTGGCTTGCAGGAAACCATCAAGGCTGATTTCAATCATCGGGACCTGCTAGTTGTCGACCCGCTTGAGCGTTTTGCGTGGCATTGGGTGCTGGCGGTCGGTCACTCGGGGGGTATGTTGCTTGGCATCAACCTAGTTTGCTACGAGGTGGTGGCGTGGGATGCCGGTAGATTCTTCCTGTCGGCTCACGTGCACCACCGCGCAACACTCCATGAGTGGAAGGTTATTGTGGTTTATGGCCTGGCCGACCACTCGCACTCGCACGAGTTCTTGGGGGAACTCCACGAGAAGGTTGCGTCTTTGGGAGTGCATAACTTGCCACTGCTTGTGGGTGGTGATTTCAACTTAATCCATTCGGGCGCGGATAAGAACAATGATATCATTAACTGGACAAGGGTGTCCTTGTTTAACAATGCGATCGCATCTATGGCCCTTAGGGAAGTGGCTCGCGTGGGCGCTCGCTACACTTGGACCAACAAACAGCTAACGCCGGTGCGGTCGGTCCTGGACAGGGTTTTTATGTCCGCGGAGTGGGAGATGCTTGTTCTCATGTGCTCTTTGCACGCCGAAACGAGGATCGGGTCGGACCATGTCCCCCTTATCCTCTCCTAAGGGGAGGAAAGGTTAAAACGCAGCCCTCGTTTTTTCTTCGAAATCGCATGGTTAGAGTCTCCGGACTTTGAGCAAATCTTTCTCTCTAAATGGGAGAACTGTGTCGCCCGGGTCGGGCACACGCGCAGGCCTATGGAGTTCTGGATTTCTGCAGGGGCGGGTTTGCATGCGGCCCTCAAAGGGTGGGGGGCCAACCAGGGTCGTGAAGATAAGCTGCTCCGACCGCATTTGATCGCAGACCTCGCCCAAATGGATGCGGCTGCGGATGTGCAGGTCTTCTCGGAGCAAGACTGGGCTCAGCGAGACGCGTTAGAAGCCCAAGTCGAGTCCCTCCTTAGAGCAGAGGAGGAGTATTGGCGTGGACGTGGTGGTATCAAGTGGACGCTCAAGGGACACGCGAACACTAAATATTTTCATGCCTACGCTAATGGCCGGCGCCGCAAGTGCGCCATCCTGAGATTGCAATCCGAGAAGGGGCTCCTTTTGCGGCAGCAGGATATCGTCCGTCACATCTACGACTTCTACATCCAACTTATGGGCTCCAGGGAGGAGTCCCGTGCTCGGCTGCGGTCGGATGTTTGGGACCCTGTGTTGCGGGTCACGGACGAGGAAAACGAGGGCCTGGGGTTGGCTTTCCTCCCTGAAGAGATTGACAAGGCGGCTCTTGGGATGAAATCGGACATCGCCCCCGGTCCAGATGGGTGGCCGGTGGCGATGTTTAAACGGTTTTGGCAAGTGCTCAAAGGGCCTATTTTCGATGTTTGTAATGGTTTTATGCGGGGTACGATAGATATCTCTCGCCTAAACTTTGGGGTTATCTCTCTTATTCCCAAATTTTCGGGTGCGAATCATATTAGGCTATTTTGTCCCATTGCGTTGATTAATGTCCCGTTTAAAATCTGTGCTAAGGCTTGTTCTACGCGCTTGTCTCCGATAGCTCATCGTATTATTAGTAGGAACTTGTCGACTTTTATTCGTGGTCGCAACATCTTGGAGGGGCCGTTGGCCCTCCAAGAGATTGTTCACTCGCTCAAACGCTCTCGCCAACCTGCGATTCTTCTGAAATTAGATTTTGAGAAGGCGTAAGATCGAGTGAACTGGGAGTTTCTCCGACAAGTTCTCCTGGACCGAGGATTCTCGTCGGTTTGGGTTCATCGCATGATGCAATTGGTCTCGGGGGGCCAAACGGCGATTGCGGTGAATGGAGAAGTAGGGAACTTCTTCCACAACAAGCGTGGGCTGCGTCAAGGGGACCCAGCCTCGCTGTTGCTGTTTAACTTTGTGGCGGACGCCTTGGGCGCCATGCTAGACAAAGCTCGTTTGGCCGGCCACGTCAGGGGAGTGGTTCGCAACCTGATTCCTGGGGGTGTGTCACACCTGCAGTATGCGGATGACACACTCCTTTTCGAGCCGGACGCACACAGTATCGCAACGGTCAAGGCCATTCTCCTGTGCTTTAAACTTATGTCTGGGCTAAAAATCAACTTTCACAAATGTGAAGTGGTGTCCATAGGGATGGACGCGGCCAAAAGTCAGCGGATAGCCAACTTGCTTAATTGCAAACTTGGGCAGTTTCCGTTTACTTACCTCGGCCTCCCGATCGCGGCGAAGAAATGCTCGATTGCCGATTGGGAACCTCTCAACTCCAAGGTTGCGGACCGAGTTTGTCCGTGGAGAGGTAGATTTATGTCTTCAGGGGCTAGACTAATCTTAACTAACTCCAGCCTCTCATCCCTACCTATGTTTGCCATGGGTTTGTTCTTGCTGGCTGATGGGGTGCACTCTAAAATGGACACCCCGCGGGCCCGTTTCTTTTGGGAAGGAGCGGGACCTAAACGGAAGTACCATATGGTAAAATGGCAGGCCGTTTGTAGACCTAAAGCCTAGGGGGGCCTCGGGATCATCAACTCTAAGCTGATGAACATTGCACTCCTGTGCAAGTGGATCTGGAAGCTGTCTCAGGGAGAGACTGGCAACTGGGTTGACCTCCTCCGTGCGAAATACTTCCCGAACGGGAATTTCTTTGAGGCGGTATCTCATGGGTCCCCTTTCTGGAACTCAATCCAAGCCCTCAAACCATTCTTCGCCAGGGGCACGAGGTTTGCGGTTAACAGCGGGCGCTCCACGCGCTTTTGACACGACCTTTGGATTGGCCAACAGCCCCTCTGGTCGGAGCTTCGCCAACTTTACTCCATCGCAGTCGAGCCCAACCAACTGGTTGCTTCGGCTCTAAGCTCCTCCCCGCCCCCTATCAACTTCAGAAGGGAGCTCTCGGGGCCGGAGCTGGTGGATTGGGATTGCCTTCGGGCAATGACGTAATCTTCAAATGCATCGTGTTTTTGCAGCAATGGGCACCGCTAGGAAGACAACAGGACTATGATCTCCATTGCCAAGCTCTCATACGCCTTCGCTCCGTCTACTCGGCGTCCCGAGCCCCGTCGCCCGCGTCAGCTGCCTCATAGGGATGGGCAGCCCCTTTTGGTCGAGTTACCTCCGAGCCTGCGTGCTCGTTTTGCTAGGCCGGTAGCGCCTTGTAATGCACTTTATTTCTCCACCGGCTGCTTTTGTGCCGTGTTCTAAGACCCTGCAAGGCTAGTCTGTGGCTCCGTGTGTTGGTTGTGTACGCTGGCTATGTTGAGGGCTTTATTAATTTAAAGTCGGACGTCCCTGACGTCTATGTTCTAAAAAAAAAGAACATTGCGGCAACTAATGGCATGTCGTGTAATCTTGCACAATATGATTGTGAATGATGAAGGCACTGGGCTGCCCGCATCCATGATTTTGAGAAGCCCGGAAGTACATGTCCGACTCGGAACAAAATGCAACACATGTTGTGAACTTCCAAGAGATGCATCAACAACTTGGAGATACCCATGTGCACGTGCAACTGCTCATTGATCATATGTGGATCCACATTGAAAATCATCCAACTTTTGAACTATGCACCCGAATATTTTTTACGTTTGAACATCCTGGCCGCGTAGCTTTTCCTCTCTTAATACTCCTAGATGATAATGATGATGATAGGCTGACTCAGGCGTATTCTAGAAAAATAGTTGGAACGAAATGGAAAATACCCTAGGGCGAAAGCACACATGTGAAATCAATCAATTATTCTCTGGTTCAGACTACAACATCCGAGTGGCAACACAGCTTACTCATTTTCAACAAACGGAATTCAACTGTGATATAAACAGGTGCAAACTGCTCCCTGAACCACTTGACCGCCTTCTTTTACAGAGATGTTCAGCAGTCCTTTCCAGGCTGAACCATACGTCCCACTCGAGGCAACTCAATTTGTGCACATTGAATCCACAAAGTGCTGCAGATCACATGTGGATTGAGGGGATATTACTAGAACCTCAGATGTTAGAGGAACAATTTAGGAAACTCAAACGACGTGTACTTTCACTGATAATAGATCATGGAAGGATATCACCATTAATTGCATGGGTCCACTGACAGAGAAAACGTACCAACTACACCAAGGCCAACAGTTGCAACCACGACACACTTTCATTTTCAGTGTTGGTGCTGCACCGGGTCATGATGCAGAGAGTTACTTCGATTTACCAAAAGAACCAGTCGCAAGATTTCTCTCCAAATTCCAGTTCCTTCGCCAATTCTGGACTGCGCTCCTTACTGTGCCTTGCGCCTCGCAGATCCCTGCATCAGTGAATTTATGCTCCATGATTCCTATTGGACCTGGCTGCAGAACATTGATTACAGTCTCAACATCTCGCTCCACCTGCCTGTGCATGATCATCAAGAAATCAAATTAAAACAGATGTCCATTCCACGATAATCTGGGATTTACGATATAGCACAAACTTACTCAAATTTTTAAGGTGGGATGCAAGTACCTAGCAAACTGGGGCAACCTTTGAGGTAACAGTCTCAGGAAGGACATCGAGACAAAAATCCTTGCCTTGATTCAGATTGTTTCCTGCCACTAAAAATGGCCACAGTTCACAGGAAGAAGAAAGATTACATGACTAGTTTTAGACTAACGTGATGCAATGAAAACACACTGAAGCCGATGAGAGTACACCATCACACCCTAGATTTTTCTTATCTGAATCTATCAAGGGTTTGTCCTTGGGCGTGCCAACTACAAGGTTATTTGCAAGTTGCAGTAAGCGTTCGATCCGATTCTAACAAAAACTTATGGAACAAAATAAGTTGTCATCAATCGAACAGCCATACTATATGAAAGATAATTGTGAATGGATCATAGTAGTAACTGAACTTAAAAGTGTGCTGTCAGGCCACCTTCCATGTTCTTCTTTAACATGATCAAGACAGCTGGTACCTTAGCAGCCTAGCACAGTATACTAACATCTGAAATGCCTGCAATTAGGAAATAGATGCATCCACATCTGACATAGTCCCGGGAACAAAAAAAAAATCCCGTAGTGCCAGCTCATATGAACAATGGAGGAATGGCTTGAGGGCAAGTGGATGAGGGTTCGGCTGAAGCCCCAATTTTCTTTAAATATAAACTACAACACGGTGGTACCAGTCCATGAGAATTGCACCGAGATACATGGAAATCGGAGGGCATTCCTGCCATCGCATGACGAGCCAGAAAGATTGGGGTCAACTGAGATCGATATTGCAGGAGAAGGATAATCTAGTCGGGGTTCCATTGTCGTCTCAACAAAAGATCATCAGAGCAAAGCGATCCACGCAAGCTAGGTCTTATCGTCTCGAGAGGAAGAAAAAAGAAACTAGGTCCTCACCGTCCCAAATCCCACGCCGCGCGGCTCACCGCATCTCCGCCCCCTCATCGCCGCTCACCTCCACCATCTAGCCGTCATTTTCCACTTCTCCCGACACAGGAACAAGTTCCGCCATGCATAGGAGGAAACAAGGAGCGATAGGGACCACTACCTGTGCCGTTCCCGGAGTTGAGAGCGGGAAGGGGGATGGCCGTGCGCCAGGAAAGGAAGCCGCGCCTCGGTCGCCGGCCGCCGTTTCCCTGGACTGGAGGTGCAAAGGCAGGGAGCGGCCGCTCCAGTCCAGATGTTATTTCGTTTTCCCAATGGGAAGATCGGTTTTTTCCTTTTGTTTATTGTTTTTTCGATGGGGGCAAATCGGCTTTGTAATGTACATCCACAGATAAAAACGCTTTTATATTATGAGACGGAGAGAATAGCTTTTGTTTTGAGAGAGATGCTGGCTTTGTGATGTAACCGAGGCTCAAGAGAGTAAAATGGTGTAAATGATAGGTTTCTTGACAAAGAAACTGTAATTGGATCTCAAAACCTATTTTTTTTAAACGTTTAAAATAAACCGACTGATCCAATGTTTCCGTAAGCCGCGTAACCAGCCGTTGGATCGTTTTCGATCGAGTGAAAGCACGGAGGTGAGAGAAGCTTCATGAACGCTAGCACGTGAACGTTATCCTCTCGCTCGCACTCTTCTACCCAAATAATCCTAGACGTACGGCAATTACGGAGCCCTTTCTTATATCTCTTCGCCCCCCTATTCTACCTGGGGTGGTCCCGCCCCACACATCTTCTTTCCAATCACATTTTTCCAACTCAGCCTGTAATTAATCTTTGTCCATAATTGCCTGTACGTGTAGCATTACCGCTCCTACCCATTTGTGTTTCTACATCCCCTTTCCTCATACTCCCACACAGCCAGCCATGGCCGTCACCGCGCCATGACCCGCCAACTTACCAGCAGGCACTGCTCCGACGAGGCTTTCGAAGGACACTGGAAGGATGGATGCCAGATGAGCTGCTGCAAGGAGACGCCCTTGCCCAGCTGGGGCGTTCTTCTCCACGTGCAGTTGTCTGGTTGCGCTCATGTCTTGATGAGATTATAAGCCTTTGTGGCCAAACCACTCTTTAATATAATCTCTTTTACCCGCAAAAAAAAACGCGCCGCTGAAGTCGTTGTGCTGCATGGTCGATGCGCCGTTGCCGCCGTCGCGCTGCAAAGTCGCCGTGGCCGTTAATACCGCAACCCACGTTTGCAGCAGCCCTTGTCTCGTCGACATGCTGCAAGGCCATCTTCACCGCCGCATTTGCTTTTTGCAGCATCCGCCGTGCTACAATGTCGTCGTCGTCACGCCACCGCTGCCGATGTTGCGTTGCCACCGTCGTGTTGGAAGGTCATCGATGCTGCATCGCAGTCGACGGAGCTACAACGCAACACGCGTGCTGCTTCGAGCCGGATCCCGCCGCCACCAGAGCTACAATGCAGCATCGTTCGCGATGGTGACCGCGGGGCTACAACCTGAAGATTTCGCCGATGACTACAGATGATGCAACGCAACATCACTCCTAGTCGGCACTACAAACCGCAAGATGCCGTCGGTGACACATGCTTCAAGATCTCGTGTGGTGCTTCAATTCAAAGATCTTGCTGATGACACATGCTTCAATGCAACGACGGCAAAGCTGGAAAGTAGCATCCATGGAGGCACACAGGCGACAGTGGTGGTGGCGAGCGTCACCCTCTTGCTTGTTTTGCCGTAATCAATCGTGCTGCATAGCAACGGATGAAACGAATGGTGGCCGGTGTCGCACCTCACCGGCGCTGTGCTCGTCAGGGTGTCGTGCTGCTGCAAGTTCGTCGGGCCGATGCAGCGACAGGGCATCGTGCCGCAGAGGTTGCCAGCAGGGCGTCGTGCGGTAAGGCTTCATTCGTCGTCCTGTAGTGACCGGGCGTCGTGTTGTTGTGTATGCTTGGGAGCGGTGGATGCAATACTAGGGAAGGAAGGAAGCTGGCTTAGACGAGGTTAGAACGACCACCAGCACCAGGTCGAAGGGTTGGCTAGGCGGATGATTTCTTAGCAAATCATCCGGTTGATTCCTAGGAACCGTCCTTTTTTTAGTGCTTACCAAACAAGCCACTTGGTGGGTCTCAAAACCTCTTTGAACAATGAACCACCTCAAGTCTCCCGTTAGAAAAAAAAAACAATAAACCACATCTAGTCTTCAGGAAAAGAAAATGCTAAAAAAGGGTCTTGGGTAAAAGAAAACATCAAGTGTCTTCTTTTTCTAGGAAAGTGATTTCATTCCATCAAACGGACTTTACAACCAAGTTTCTCAACATAACTTTAGTGAGAGCATCTCCAATAGCTGTCTGATGTCTACTACACAACCTTCTTCTTGTAAACGTTGTTGGGCCTCCAAGTTCAGAAGTTTGTAGGACTGTAGCAAATTTCCCTCAAGTGGATGACCTAAGGTTTATCAATCCGTGGGAGGCGTAGGATGAAGATGGTCTCTCTCAAACAACCCTGCAACCAAATAACAAAGAGTCTCTTGTGTCCCCAACACACCCAATACAATGGTAAATTGTACAGGTACACTAGTTCAACGAAGAGATGGTGATACAAGTGCAATATGGATGATAGATATAGGTTTTTGTAATCTGAAATTATAAAAACAGCAAGGTAACTAATGATAAAATTGAGCGTAAACGGTATTGCAATGCTAGGGAACAAGGTCTAGGTTTCATACTTTCACTAGTGCAAGTTCTCTCAACAATAATAACATAACTGGATCATATAACTATCCCTCAACATGCAACAAAGAGTCACTCCAAAGTCACTAATAGCGGAGAACAAACGAAGAGATTATTGTAGGGTATGAAACCACCTCAAAGTTATCCTTTCTGATCGATCTATTCAAGAGTCCGTAGTAAAATAACACAAAGCTATTCTTTTCGTTCGATCTATCATAAAGTTCGTACTAGAATAACACATTAAGACACAAATCAACCAAAACCCTAATGTCACCTAGATACTCCAATGTCACCTGAAGTATCCGTGGGCATGATTATACGATATGCATCACACAATCTTAGATTCATCTATTCAATCAACACAATGTACTTCAAAGAGTGCCCCAAAGTTTCTACCGGAGAGCCAAGACGAAAACGTGTGCCAACCCCTATGCATAAATTCATTGAACCCGCAAGTTGATCACCAAAACATACATCAAGTAGATCACGTGAATATCCCATTATCACCACAGATAAGCATGGCAAGACATACATCAAGTGTTCCCAAATCCTTAAAGACTCAATCCGACAAGACAAATTCAAAGGGAAAATTCTATTCATCACAAGAGAGTAGAGGCAGAGAAACATCATAAGATCCAACTATAATAGCAAAGCTCGCGATACATCAAGATTGTATCATCTCAAGAACACGAGAGAGAGAGAGAGAGAGAGAGAGAGAGAGAGAGATCAAACACATAGCTACTGGTACATACCCTCAGCCCCGAGGGTGAACTACTCCCTCCTCGTCATGGAGAGCGCCGGGATGATGAAGATGACCACGGTGAGGATCCCCCCTCGGTGAGCCTTGAACAGGTCCCGATTGGTTTTTGGTGGCTACAGAGGCTTGAGGCGGCGGAACTCCCGATCTATTGTGTTCCCCGATGTTTTTAGGGTATATGGACATATATAGGTGAAAGAAGTCGGTCAGGGGATCCACGAGGGGCCCACGAGGGTGGGGGCGCGCCCAGGGGGTAGGGCGCGCCTCCCTGCCTCGTGGCTTCCCCGTTGCTTCCCTTACGTATACTCCAAGTCTCCTGGATTGCTTCCGTTTCAAAAATAAGTCTCCCGAAGGTTTCATTCCGTTTGGACTTCGTTTGATATTCCTTTTCTTCGAAACACTGAAATAGGCAAGAAAACATCAATTTGGGCTGGGCCTCCGGTTAATAGGTTAGTCCCAAAAATGATATAAAAGTGTAAAGTAAAGCCCATAAACATCCAAAACAGGTAATATAATAGCATGGAACAATCAAAAATTATTGATACGTTGGAGACGTATCAAGCATCCCCAAGCTTAATTCCTGCTCGTCCTCGAGTAGGTAAAATGATAAAAACAGAATTTTTGATATGGAATGCTACCTAGCATAATTCTCAGTGTAATTTTCTTTATTGTGTCATGAATGTTCAGATCCAAATGATTCAAGGCAAAATTTCATATTGACATAAGAAATAGTAACACTTCGAGCATGCTAATAAAGTAATCATGTCTTCTCAAAATAGCATGGCTAAAGAAAGTTCATCCCTACAAAATCATATAGTTTGGTCATGCTACATTTTCGTCACACAAGAATGCTCTCATCTTGCACACCCCCGATGACAAGCCAAGCAATTGTTTCATACTTAGGTAATCTCAAACTTTTTTCAACTTTCACGCAATACATGAGCGTGAGCCATGGATATAACACTATGGGTGGAATAGAATATGATGATGGAGGTTGTGTGGAGAAGACAAAAAAAAGAAGGTCTCACATTGACGAGGCTAATCAATGGGCTATGGAGATGCCCATCACTTGATGTCAACATGAGGAGTAAGGATTGCCATGCAACGGATGCACTAGAGCTATAAATGTATGAAAGATCAACAAAAGAAACTAGTGGGTGTGCATCCAGCTTGCTTGCTCACGAAGACCTAGGGCATTTTGAGGAAGCCCATCATTGGAATATACAAGCCAAGTTCTATAATGAAAAATTCTCACTAGTATATGAAAGTGAGAACATATGAGACTCTCTATATGAATAACATGGTGCTACTTTGAAGCACAAGTGTGGAAAAGGATAGTAACATTGTCCCCCTTTTTTATTTTCTTCTTCTTTTTATTATTTTGGGCCTTCCCTCTTTTTATTTGGCCTTTCTCCTTTTTTTTATTTGGCCTTTCCTTTTTTTTTCTTTTTTTTCTTTGGCCTTTTTTTGGCCTTTCCCTTTTTTATAAGGGACAATTCTCTAATAATGATGATCATTACACTTCTATATATTTACAACTCATGAATTACAACTCAAAACTAGAACAAGATATGACTCTATATGAATGCCTCCGGCGGTGTACCGGGATGGACAATGAAACAAGAGTGACATTTATGAAAAATTATGAAGGTGGCTTTGCCACAAATATGATGTCAACTACATGATCATGCAAGGCAATATGACAATGATGATGCTTGTCATGATAAATGGAACGGTGGAAAGTTGCATGGCAATATATCTCGGAATGACTATGAAAATGCCATAATAGGTAGGTATGGTGGCTGTTTTGAGGAAGATATAAGGAGGTTTATGTGTGATAGAGCGTATCGTATCACGAGGTTTGGATGCACCGGTGAAGTTTGCACCAACTCTCAAGGTGAGAAAGGGCAATGCACGGTACCGAAGAGGCTAGCAATGATGGAAGGGTAAGAGTGTGTATAATCCATGGGCTCACATTAGTCATAAAGGACTCATATACTTATTGCAAAAATCTACAAGTCATCAAAAACCAAGCACTACGCGCATGCTCCTAGGGGATAGATTGGTAGGAAAAGACCATCACTCGTCCCCGACCGCCACTCATAAGAATGACAATCTAAGAACACCTCATGTTTCAAATTTGTTACACAACGGTTACCATACGTGCATGCTACGGGACTTGCCAACTTCAACACAAGTATTCTTTAAATTCACAATTACCCAACTAGCATGACTCTAATATCACCACCTCTATATCTCAAAACAATTATCAAGTATCAAATTGATCATAGCATCCAATTCACTTCCTATGATAGTTTTTATTATACCCAACTTGGATGCCCGTCATTCTAGGACGAATTTTATAACCATAGCAAATACCATGTTGTTCTAAAAGACTCTCAAAATAATTTAAGTGAAGCATGAGAGATCAACAGTTTCTACAAAATAAAGCCACCACCGTGCTCTAAAAGATATAAGTGAAGTGCTAGAGCAAAACTATCTAGCTCAAAAGATATGAGTGAAGCACATAGAGTATTCTAATAAATTCTAAATCATGTGGGTTTCTCCCAAAGGGTGTGTACAGCAAGGATGATTGTGGTAATCTAAAAGGCAAAGACTCATATCATACAAGTTGCTCCAAGCAAAACACATATCATGTGGCGAATAAAAATATAGCTCCAAGTAAAGTTACCGATGGATGAAGACGAAAGAGGGGATGCCATCCAGGGCATCCCCAAGCTTAGGCTCTTGATTGTCCTTGAATATTACCTTGGGGTGCCTTGGGCATCCCCAAACTTAGGCTCTTTCCACTCCTTATTCCATAGTCCATTGAATTTTTACCCAAAACTTAAAAACTTCACAATACAAAACTTAACAGAAAACTCGTAAGCTCCGTTAGTATAAGAAAATAAATCACCACTTAGGTACTATTGTGAACTCATTCTAAATTCATATTGGTGTAATATCTACTGTGTTACAACTTTTCTATGGTTCATACCCTCCGATACTACTCATAGATTCATCAAAATAAGCAAACAACACATAGAAAACAGAATCTGTCAAAAACAGAACAGTCTGTAGTAATCTGTATCAAACGTATACTTATGGAACTCTAAAAATCCTACCAAATTAGTAAAACCTAAGAAATTTGTGTACCAATCCAAAGCAAAAAGAATCAGATCCAAATCACGTCTCTGTGAATTACCAAAACTAATTTACTGGATGCAAAAGTTTCTGATTTTCAGCAGGATCAACACAACTATCACTGTAAGCTATCCTAAAGGTCTTACTTGGCACTTTATTGAAACAAAAGCTATAAAACATGATTACTACAGTAGCATAATCATGTTAATGCACAAAAATAGAAAAGGTAAATATTGGGTTGTCTCTCAACAAGCGTTTTTCTTTAATGCCTTTCTAGCTAGGCATGATGATGACAATGATGCTCACATAATAGGAATTGAAACATAATGGGAGCATCTTGAAGCATGACTAGCACATTTAAGTCTAACCCACTTCCTATGCATTGGGATTTTGTGAGCAAATAACTTATGGGAACAATAATCAACTAGCATTACTAAACAGTATAACACAGCTAGTTCAGAGCCTCAACAACGATTTGGAACTCTCAGCCATCGGATCATGTGTACGAACACGCAGGATTTGGCCAGTCGTCCAAATCGTCACACACGTACGCAATTACCGCGTGGTGGCCCGCTTCTCCACAGATTGAGCCACAGTTCTTGTCCGCAATCGGGCCGTTTGTTTGAAGGCCCAGGTCCAATCCAGTTCTGTTTCGCTGTGGAGGTTCAGGCCAGGTCGCTCCTATCGCCGAGCAGGTCTTCCAGTTTTTCTCCATTGTGGTGCTGACCCTATATGCCCCTGAGCTGCTCCTGTAGGAAAAGAAACTGCTCTTCGTCAATGCTGCGCTGCCACCGTTCTCCGCCCCGGCGGTGAGCTTTTGCGGCTGGTCTGCTTCGGCCGCATCAATTTTCCTCACTCTAATTGTTCTTCGTATTTCCTGTTTGGAGCTAGGCCATTGGAGATAATATGAGAGGAGAAGGATGAGGATCTTGTGTTGGGAACTGTGGCGACCGGCGGCGGATGGCTGATCTCTCGCGACCCGTCTCTCCATAGGCTGGCTTCTCTCTTAACAGTGATGCATCAAGCTTCCGTGGCTATGGACGACCAGAGTACATGGAGGTAGCCGGGGTCAGGTCGTGGATTCTGTGCAGGCGCATCACTCAGTAGCGATGAGACGCCGATTGCTCGCCACGGGGAGGAAATTTTCACATCGGTCAAAGTCACCTGGGATGCCACCATTTGAACCGGCCATGTGCCTCCGTATGTGGTCACCTTGCAAGAACAGAATGTGACAGCTGTAAGGAAATATTGTGATTTCTAGGATCACACATATTGATCTTTGAGATAATTTCTTGTGTTCCTCAACCTGTGAGTAGCTAATTGTTTGTCTTCTCTCATGAGTTAAATGATTCCTTGGAGATTTTGTTGCTCAATAAATTTGTACAACACCGCAGGTAAATAGCTGACCATCTAACTTGTCTTGGAGAAATGATATACAATATTCTCCATCTGCGTGACTGCGCCACAACATTAACAATCAGGAGCCTCAAGCTTTATGAGTCAGTCTCCATATTGTCTAGACATGGTGTGCCTGTAGATCGATCACTTTTTTAACCCGTACTCCCTCCGTCCGAAAAAGCTTGTCCCAAATTTGTCTTTCAAATGAATGTACCTAGCATTAACTTGGAGCTAGATACTGTTGGAAATATGCCCTATAGGCAATAATAAAAGTATTATTATATTTCATTGTTCATGATAATTGTCTTTTATTCATGCTATAACTGTATTATCCGGAAATCGTAATACACGTGTGAATACATAGACCACAATATGTCCCTAGTGAGCCTCTAGTTGACTAGCTCGTTGTGATCAACAGATAGTCAGGGTTTCCTGGCTATGGACATTGGATGTCGTTGATAACGGGATCACATCATTAGGAGAATGATGTGATGGACAAGACCCAATCCTAAGCATAGCATAAAGATCGTGTAGTTCGTTTGCTAGAGCTTTGCCAATGTCAAGTATCTCTTCCTTCGACCATGAGATCGTGTAACTCCCGGATACCGTAGGAGTGCTTTGGGTGTATCAAACGTCACAACGTAACTGGGTGACTATAAAGGTGCACTACAGGTATCTCCAAAAGTGTCTGTTGGGTTGACACGGATCGAGACTGGGATTTGTCACTCCGTATGACGGAGAGGTATCTCTGGGCCCACTCGGTAATGCATCATCATAATGAGCTCAAAGTGACCAAAGGGGTTGGTCGCGGGATCATGATTACGGTACGAGTAAAGTGACTTGCCGGTAACGAGACTGAACAAGGTATTGGGATACCGACGATCGAGTCTCGGGCAAGTAACGTACCAATTGACAAAGGGAATTGTATACGGGGTTTGATCGAATCCTTGACATCGTGGTTCAACCGATGAAATCATCGAGGAGCATGTGTGAGCCAACATGGGTATCTAGATCCCGCTGTTGGTTATTGACCGGAGAGTGGTCTCAGTCATGTCTGCATGTCTCCCGAACCCGTAGGGTCTACACACTTAAGGTTCGGTGACGCTAGGGTTATTAGGAAGACTAGTATGTGACTACCGAATGTTGTTCGGAGTCCCGTATGAGATCCCGGACGTCATGAGGAGTTCTGGAATGGTCCGGAGATGAAGTTTTATATATGGGAAGTTGCCATACGGACACCGGAAAGTTTCGGGGGTTTATCGGTATTGTACCGGGGCCAGCGGAGAGGTTCCGGGGGTCCACCGGGAGGGGCCACCTCCCGGAGGGCCACATGGGCATAAGGGAGGAGCCAGCCTGGAGGGCTGGGCGCCCCCACCTTGGGTCCATGCGCCTAGGGTTGGGGAAACCCTAAGGGGCGCCTTGCTTGGGGGCAAGTCCCCCTCCTGCCGCCGCCCCCTCTAGATCCCATCTAGAGGGTCGGCCCCTGCCCCTTCCCTATAAATAGAGGGGTGAGGGAGGCTGCTGTACACATCTTCCAGCGCAGCCCTCCCTCCCAACACATCTCCTCCTCCGCTCGTGCTTGCGAAGCCACAGCCGAGATCTTCTGCACCAACACCACCACGCCGTGTCGTGCTTTGCCGTTGGGCGATCTTCCTCAACCTCTCCTTCCCCTTGCTGGATCAAGAAGGAGGAGACGCTCTCGTCCCGTACGTGTGTTGAACGCGGAGGTGCTGTCCGTTCAACGCTTGGACATCGGTGATCTGAATCACGTCGAGTACGACTCCATCATCACCATCCCCTTGCAAGCTTCCGCACACGATCTACAAGTGGTATGTAGATGTAAACTCAGTCCCTTGACTCGTTGCTTAGATGAACTCATAGATGGATCTTGGTGAAACCGTAGGAAAAATTTTAATTTTCTGCAACGTCCCCAACAGTGGTATCAGAGCTAGGTCTATGCGTAGTTCTCTAATGCACGAGTAGAACACAATTTTGTTGTGGGCGTGGATCTTATCAACTTGCTTGCCACTACTAGTCTTTTCTTGCTTCAGCGGTATTGTGGGATGAAGCGGCCCGGTCCAACCTTACACGTACGCTTACGTGAGACCGGTTGCACCGATTGACATGCACTAGTTGCATAAGGTGGCTGGCGGGTGTCTGTCTCTCCCACTTTAGTTGGAGCGGATTCGATGAAAAGGGTCCTTATGAAGGGTAAATAGAAGTTGACAAAATCACGTTGTGGTTATTCGTAGGTAAGAAAGCGTTCTTGCTAGAACCCAATTGCAGCCACGTAAAAAATGCAACAACAATTAGAGGACGTCTAACTTGTTTTTGCAGCGATTGTTCATGTGATGTGATATGGCCAGAAGTTGTGATGAATGATGAATTGTGATGTATGAGATCATGTTCTTGTAATAGGATTCAAGACTTGCATGTCGATGAGTATGACAACCGGCAGGAGCCATAGGAGTTGTCTTTATTTTTTGTATGACCTGCGTGTCATTGAAGAACGCCATGTAAAATACTTTACTTTATTGCTAAACGCGTTAGCCATAGAAGTAGAAGTAGTCGTTGGCGTGACAACTTCATGAAGACACGATGATGGAGATCATGATGATGGAGATCATGGTGTCAAGCCGGTGACAAGATGATCATGGATCCCCGAAGATGGAGATCAATGGAGCTATATGATATTGGCCATATCATGTCACAACTATATAATTGCATGTGATGTTTATTATGTTTATGCATCTTGTTTACTTAGAACGACGGTAGTAAATAAGATGATCCCTTACAACAATTTCAAGAAGTGTTCCCCCCTAACTGTGCACCGTTGCTACAGTTCGTCGTTTCGAAGCACCACGTGATGATCGGGTGTGATAGATCCTTACGTTCACATACAACGGGTGTAAGACAGTTTTACACAGCAAAAACACTTAGGGTTAACTTGACGAGCCTAGCATGTGCAGACATGGCCTCGGAACACGGAGACCGAAAGGTCGAACACGAGTCGTATGGAAGATACGATCAACATGAAGATGTTCACCGATGATGACTAGTCCGTCTCACGTGATGATCGGACACGGGCTAGTCGACTCGGATCATGTAACACTTAGATGACTAGAGGGATGTCTAATCTGAGTGGGAGTTCATAATTTGATTAGATGAACTTAATTATCATGAACTTAGTCTAAAACCTTTGCAAATATGTCTTGTAGATCAAATGGCCAACGCCATGTCAACATGAACTTCAACGCTCCTAGAAAACCAAGCTGAAAGATGATGGCAAGAACTATACGGATTTGGTCCTAAACGAGATCATCCTCGTAGCTGCCAGAAGCAATATGTCCTAGAAGGACCGCTAGGTGACGCTCTCATCCCGAGAACCAGGGCGTTATGAGCGCTTGGCAAACTCGTCTTGATGATTACTCCCTCGTTCGATGCGGCATGCTTTACAGCTTAGAACCGGGGCTCCAAAAGCGTTTTGAGCATCACGGAGCATATGAGATGTTCAAGAGCTGAAACTAGTTTTCCAAGCTCATGCCCGGTCGAGAGATATGATGTCTCGACAAGTTCTATAGTTGTAAGATGGAGGAAAATAGTTCATCGGTGAGCACATACTCAAGATGTCCAGGTTGCACAACCGTATGACCCAAATGAACATTAACCTCCAGATGAGGCGGTCATTGACAGAATCCTCCGATCGCTCCCACCAAGCTACAAGAGCTTTGTGATGAACTACAACATGCAGGGGATGGTGAAGACCATTCTGAAGTGTTCTCAATCTTTGAAGTCGAGAGAGGCTGAAATCAAGAAAGAACATCAAGTGTTGATGGTCAATAAGACCACTAAGTTCAAGAAGGGCAAAGGCAAGAAGAACTTCAAGAAGGACGGCAAGGATGTTGCGCGCCCGATAAGCCGATTCATCGGAAGAAGTCAAAGAATGGACCCAAGCACGAGATCGAGTGCTTTTATTGCAAGGGAAGGGTCCTTTGAAGCGGAACTGCCCCAAATACTTAGCGGATAAGAAAGCCGGCAACACCAAAGGTATATTTGATATACATGTAATTGATGTGTACCTTACCGATTACTCGTAGTAACTCCCGGGTATTTGATCTTGGTGCCGTTGCTCATATTTGTAACTCACAGCAGAGCTGCGGAATAAACGGAGACTGGCGAAGGGCGAGGTGACGATCGGCGTTGGGAATGGTTCCAGTCGATGTGATCGCCGTCGACACGCTGCCTCTACATTTACCTCGGGATTAGTTTTGAACCTTAATAATTGTTATTTAGTGCCAAGTTTGAGCATGAACATTGTATCCGGATCTCGTTTAATCTGAGATGGCTACTCATTTAAGTCCGAGAATAATGGTTGTTCGATTTATATGAGAGATATGTTTTATGGTCATGCTCCGATGGTCAATGGTTTATTCTTAATGAATCTCGAGCGTAATATTACACATGTTCATAGTGTGGCTGCCAAAAGATGTAAAGTTGATAACGATAGTCCCACATACTTGTGGCACTGCCGCCTTGGTCACATTGGTGTCAAGCGCATGAAGAAGCTCCATGCTGATGGACTTTTAGAGTCTCTTGATTATGAATCATTTGCCACATGCGAACCATGCCTCATGGGCAAGATGACCAAGACTCCGTTCTCCGGAACAATGGAGCGAGCAACCAACTTGTTGGAAATCATACATACCGATGTGTGCGGTCCAATGAGTGTTGAGGCTCGCGGAGGATATCGTTATGTTCTCACTCTCACTGATGACTTGAGTAGATATGGGTATGTCTACTTAATGAAACACAAGTCTGAGACCTTTGAAAAGTTCAAGGAATTTCAGAATGAGGTAGAGAATCAACGTGACCGAAAGATAAAGTTCCTACGATCAGATCATGGAGGAGAATATTTAAGTCATGAATTTGGCACACACTTAAGGAAATGTGGAATCGTTTCACAACTCACGCCGCCTGGAACACCTCAGCGAAACGGTGTGTCCGAACGTCGTAATCGCACTCTATTGGATATGGTGCGGTCTATGATGTCTCTTACCGATTTGCCGCTATCATTTTGGGGATACGCTCTCGAGACAGCTACATTCACTTTAAATAGGGCACCGTCTAAATCCGTTGAGACGACACCGTATGAATTATGGTTTGGGCAGAAACCTAAGCTGCCGTTTCTAAAAGTTGGGGATGCGATGCTTATGTCAAGAAACTTCAACCTGAAAAGCTCGAACCCAAGTCGGAAAAATGCGTCTTCATAGGATACCCTAAGGAAACTGTCGGGTATACCTTCTACTTAAGATCCGAGGCAAGATCTTTGTTGCCAAGAACGGATGCTTTACGGAAAAAGTTTCTCTCGAAAGAAGTAAGTGGGAGGAAAATAGAACTTCGATGAAGTACTACCTCTCGAGCGGGAAAGTGGAGCAGCTCAGAAAATGTTCTGTGATGCCCACACCAACCAAGAGGAAAACAATGATGATGATCAAGGTACTTGAATCAAGTTGCTCTTGAACCCGTGGGTCCACAAGGACACGTTTAGCACCAGAGTGGTACGGCAACCCTGTCACGGAAATCATGTTGTTAGACAACGGTGAACCTTCGAACTATGAAGAAGCGATGGCGGGCCCAGATTCCAACAAATGGCTTGAAGCCATGAAATCCGAGATAGAATCCATGTATGAAAACAAAGTATGGACTTTGACAGACTTGCCGATGATCGTGAGCGATAGAAAACAAATGGATTTTTAAGAAGAAGGCAGACGCGGATGGTAATGTTACCATCTATAAAGCTCGACTTGTCGCTAAGGGTTATCGACAAGCTCAAGGGATTGACTACGACGAGACATTCTCTCCGTGGCGAAGCTGAAGTCCGTCCGAATCATGTTAGCAATTGCGCATACTATGATTATGAGATATAGCGGATGGACGTCAAAACGGCATTCCTTAACGGACATCTTAAGGAAGAGCTGTATATGATGCAGCGGAAGGTTTTGTCGATCCTAAGAACGCTAACAAAGTATGCAAGCTCCAGATCCATTTATGGGCTGGTGCAAGCATCTCGGAGTTGGAACATTCACTTTGATGAGATGATCAAAGCGTTTGGGTTTATGCTTGAGACTTATGGAGAAGCTGCGTTTACAAGAAAGTGAGTGGGAGCTCAGAGCATTTCTCATATTATATGTAGATGACATACTCTTGATGGGAAATGATATAAAACTTCTGGACAGCATTAAGGCCTACTTGAATAAGTGTTTCTCAATGAAGGACCTTGGAGAAGCTGCTTACATATTAGGCATCAAGATCTATAGAGATAGATCGAGACGCCTCATAGGTCTTTCACAAAGCACATACCTTGATAAGATTTTGAAAAGGTTCAAAATGGATCAGTCCAAGAAAGGGTTCTTGCCTATGTTACAAGGTGTGAGATTGAGCTCGGCTCAGTCACCGACCACGGCAAAAGATAAAGAAGAGATGAGTGTCATCCCTATGCTTCAGCCATAGGATCTATTATGTATGCCATCTTGTGTACGGACTGATGTAAACCTTGCCGTAAGTTTGGTAGCAAGATACCAAAGTAATCCCGCAAGGAACACCGACAGCGGTCAAGAATATCTGAAGTACCTAAAAGGAAAAAGGACATGTTTCTCGTTTATGGAGGAGACGAAGAGCTCGTCGTAAAGGGTTACGTCGATGCTAGCTTCGACTCAGATCTGATGACTCTAAGTCACAAACCGGATCGTGTATATGTTGAATGGTGGAGCGATGGTAGGTGCAGTTGCAAGCGAAGCGTCGTGGCGGGATCTACGTGTGAAGCGGAGTACATGGCAGCCTTGGAGGCAGCGCATGAAGCGATTGGGTGAAGGAGTTCATCACCGACCTAGAGTCATACCCAATGCGTCGGGGCCGATCAAACTCTTCTGTGACAACACCGGAGCTATTGCCCTTGCCAAGGAGCCGGGTTTCACAAGAAGACCGAGCACATCAAGCGACGTTTCAACTCCATCCGTGAAAATGTTCAAGATGGAGACATAGAAATTTGCAAAGTACATACGGATCTGAATGTCGCAGATCCGTTGACTAAACCTCTCTCGCGAGCAAAACATGATCAACACCAGAACTCTATGGGTGTTCGATTCATCACAATGTAACTAGATTGGTGACTCTAGTGCAAGTGGGAGACTGTTGGAAATATGCCCTAGAGGCAATAATAAAAGTATTATTATATTTCATTGTTCATGATAATTGTCTTTTATTCATGCTATAACTGTATTATCCGGAAATCGTAATACACGTGTGAATACATAGACCACAATATGTCCCTAGTGAGCCTCTAGTTGACTAGCTCGTTGTGATCAACAGATAGTCATGGTTTCTGGCTATGGACATTGGATGTCGTTGATAACGGGATCACATCATTAGGAGAATGATGTGATGGACAAGACAATCCTAAGCATAGCATAAAGATCGTGTAGTTCGTTTGCTAGAGCTTTGCCAATGTCAAGTATCTCTTCCTTCGACCATGAGATCGTGTAACTCCCGAATACCGTAGGAGTGCTTTGGGTGTATCAAGCGTCACAACGTGGCGGGTGACTATAAAGGTGCACTCAGGTATCTCCAAAAGTGTCATTGGGTTGACACGGATCGAGGCTCGATTTGTCACTCCGTATGACGGAGAGGTATATCTGGGCCCACTCGGTAATGCATCATCATAATGAGCTCAAAGTGACCAAAGGGGTTGGTCGCGGGATCATGCATTACGGTACGAGTAAAGTGACTTGCCGGTAACGAGACTAAACATGGTATTGGGATACCGACGATCGAGTCTCGGGCAAGTAACGTACCAATTGACAAAGGGAATTGTATACGGGGTTTGATCGAATCCTAGACATCGTGGTTCAACCGATGAAATCATCGAGGAGCATGTGGGATCCAACATGGGTATCCAGATCCCGCTGTTGGTTATTGATCGGAGAGTGGTCTCAGTCATGTCTGCATGTCTCCCGAACCCGTAGGGTCTACACACTTAAGGTTCGGTGACGCTAGGGTTATTAGGAGGACTAGTATGTGACTAACGAATGTTTTTCGGAGTCCCGTATGAGATCCCGGACGTCACGAGGAGTTCCGGAATGGTCCGGAGATGAAGTTTTATATATGGGAAGTTGTCATACGGACACCGGAAAGTTTCGGGGGCTTATCGGTATTGTACCGGGGCCACCGGAGAGGTTCCGGGGGTCCACCGGGAGGGCCCACCCGCCGAAGGGCCACATGGGCATAAGGGAGGAGCCAGCCTGGAGGGCTGGGCGCCCCCATCTTGGGCCCATGCGCCTAGGGTTGGGGAACCCTAAGGGCCCCTTGCTTGGGGACAAGTCCCCCTCCTGGCCGCCCCCTCTAGATCCCATCTAGAGGGTCGGCCCCTGCCCCTTCCCTATAAATAGAGGGGTGAGGGAGGGCTGCTGTACACATCTTCCAGCGCAGCCCTCCCTCCCAACACATCTCCTCCTCCATTACGTGCTTGCGAAGCCTCAGCCGAGATCTTCTTTGCACCAACACCACCACGCCGTCGTGCTGCCGTTGGAGCGATCTTCCTCAACCTCTCCTTCCCCCTTGCTGGATCAAGAAGGAGGAGACGTCTCTCGTCCCGTACGTGTGTTGAACACGGAGGTGTTGTCCGTTCAGCGCTTGGACATCGGTGATCTGAATCACGTCGAGTACGACTCCATCATCACCATCCCCTTGCAAGCTTCCGCACGCGATCTACAAGTGGTATGTAGATGTAAACTCACTCCCTTGACTCGTTGCTTAGATAAACTCATAGATGGATCTTGGTGGAACCGTAGGAAAATTTTTAATTTTCTGCAACGTTCCCCAACAGATACATCCATTTGAGGGACAAGCTTTTTCGGACGGAGGGATTACAAGTTAGGGTACGTAAGATTTTCTTTTTCCAGTTTTGATGTCCATGTGATGTGCCAATGTTGGCATTCATTGTCATGCTTGAAACTCCATTGCAAAGAAAAATCATAATTTTAGCCAAAGTTAGCTTTTGTGCTCTGCACAAAAGGTTATGATGTGATTAGTCTGCCAACTTCAGGTGATATCGGTACCATGGTACCCTCAGTTCTGAATGGTAGTGCTATTGGAAACCTTATTTAGCATCAGTGTGGTTCATTAAACTGGTTCTTGTGAACTCACAATATTTGTGATTTAGAACTAAATGTAAATTTCTTTGACCGGATTTGCATCACACATCTAATCAATGTCGGAAATCCTTTGAGGTTGTTGACATCTTCCCATGTGTATCATATAGAGTTTTCTTTTAGATTATTTTCTCAAGATAGACGGGCGCGGCAACACGCGCTTCTATGATCTAGTAGGAAGGCAAAACAAGCATAATTTCAAGATTTTAAGCACATAGAGAGAAAACTTGATATTATTGCAATTCCTACAAGCATATGTTCCTCCCTCATAATAATTTTCAGTAGCATCTTGAATGAATTCAACAATATAACCATCACCTAAAGCATTCTTTTCATGATCTACTTGCATAGAAAATTTACTACTCTCCACATAAGCAAAATACTTCTCATTCGGAATAGTGGAGTATTATAAGAGACTCGACTACTATAAATTGTTTCCATATTAGAAGAGTAATGTTCATAAGAAGGTAATCATAATCATGAAAAATTTTATAAATATAATCATCACTACTTTTTATAGCATAAGTTTCATCACAATAATCATCATAAGTACCAACTTTGTTCTTATCATAATCAATTGAAACATCTTCCAAAATAGTGGATTCATCACTAAATAAAGTCATGACCTCTCCAAATCCACTTTCATAAATATTATAAGATTCAACACCCTCCAAAATAGTGGGATCATTACTTCCTAAAGTTGACACTCTTCCAAACCCACTTTCATCAATATAACCATCATAAATAGGAGGCATGCTATCATCATAATAAATTTGCTCATCAAAACTTGGGAGGCTGAAAATATCATCTTCATTAAACGTAGCATCCCCAAGCTTAGGACAAACATTAATTGCAAAAAATATATTCTCAAACATGTCATTCTCATCAAAGATAGCATCCCCAAGCTTGGGCCTTTTCATATCATAAGCATAATCACTCTCATCATTAATAGTATGGATAGCACCAATAGTATAGCAATTATCATCATCACAATGAGTAATAGGAGCAACATCATTTGGGAGAGATACCTTTCTACCTTTGCTTCTCCGTCTTTTCTTTTTCTTCTTCACATCATGTGTGGGTTTAACCCTCTTCTTTGAGCTCCTTATTAATGAGATTGGTTGAATAGAAAGCTCCTCCTCGTTACCTGATTCATCATAAGAAATAATAGGAGGATATTGGGAAGTCTCTTCCCTTTCATTAGTATTCTCTTCATCTTCTATTTGCTTTCTTTTCTTTATGTTATTGGCAATATAAGGATTTTCAATGCAATTCACCGTACAATACATATAAATTTCCTCTAGATCAATATCAAGGAATTTCTTAAGGTTATATTCTGGAATATGCTTAGTTGCACGTTTCATTTCTTCATAACCCAAAAGCAAACTAAGTTCATTATGATGTGCAAGGGAAATCAAGTCATCACAATTTTTGGACACGATTCGATCATGAAACAATTTGCATCGGAGATTTAAATGACCATGTTCATTGCAAAGTTCACAAGTACGGTAAAGAAATTTTAAATTTTCAGCACTCACATCTAGCCTTTCTTGCAACCATTTAGTTTCTAAATACTTATGCCTCTTGCAAAATCTATCTTCCCTATTTGGTATATACTTGCAAACTCTACGCACTCCACAAAAATTGACATGCTTATAAGAGACATTTTCATCATGACTAGTGCAATCATCATTAGTACTACGGATAGTCAAAGAGTTCATACTAACAACATTGCAATCATGCTCATCGTTCAAAGATTTAGTACCAAACATTTTATAGACTTGTTCTTCTAGCACTTGAGCACAATTTTCCTTTCCATCATTCTCACGAAAGATATTAAAAAGATGAAGCGTATGAGGCAACCTTAATTCCATTTTTTGTAGTTTTCTTTTATAAACTAAACTAGTGATAAAACAAGAAACAAAAAGATTCGATTGCAAGATCTAAAGATATACCTTCAAGCGCTCACCTCCCCGGCAACGTCACCAGAAAAGAGCTTGATGTCTACTACACAACCTTCTTCTTGTAGACGTTGTTGGGCCTCCAAGTGCAGAGGTTTGTAGGACAGTAGCAAATTTCCCTCAAGTGGATGACCTAAGGTTTATCAATCCGTGGGAGGCGTAGGATGAAGATGGTCTCTCTCAAACAACCCTGCAACCAAATAACAAAGAGTCTCTTGCGTCCCCAACACACTCAATACAATGGTAACTTGTATAGGTGCACTAATTCAGCGAAGAGATGGTGATAAAAGTGCAATATGGATGATAGATATAGGTTTTTGTAATCTGAAATTATAAAAACAACAAGGTAACTAATGATAAAATTGAGCATAAACGATATTGCAATGCTAGGAAACAAGGCCTAGGGTTCATACTTTCACTAGTGCAAGTTTTCTCAACAATAATAACATAACTGGATCATATAACTATCCCTCAACATGCAATAAAGAGTCACTCCAAAGTCACTAATAGTGGAGAACAAACGAAGAGATTATTGTAGGGTACGAAACCACCTCAAAGTTATCCTTTCTGGTCGATCTATTCAAGAGTCCGTAGTAAAATAACACGAAGTTATTCTTTCCGTTTGATCTATCATAAAGTTCATACTAGAATAACACCTTAAGACACAAATCAACCAAAACCCTAATGTCACCTAGATACTCCAATGTCACCTCAACTATCCGTGGGCATGATTATATGATATGCATCACACAATCTCAGATTCATCTATTCAACCAACACAATGTACGTCAAAGAGTGCCCCAAAGTTTCTACCGGAGAGTCAAGACGAAAATGTGTGCCAACCCCTATGCATAAGTTCATTGAACCCGCAAGTTGATCACCAAAACATACATCAAGTAGATCACGTGAATATCCCATTGTCACCACAGAAAAGCACGGCAAGATATACATCAAGTGTTCTCAAATCCTTAAAGACTCAATCCTACAAGACAACTTCAAAGGGAAAACTCAATTCATCACAATAGAGTAGAGGGGGAGAAACATCATAAGATCCAACTATAATAGCAAAGCTCACGATACATCAAGATCGTATCACCTCAAGAACACGAGAGAGAGAGAGAGAGAGATCAAACATATAGCTACTGGTACATACCCTCAGCCTCGAGGGTGAACTACTCCCTCCTCGTCATGGAGAGCGCCGGATGATGAAGATGACCACGGTGAGGATCCCCCCTCCGGTGGTGCTTGGAGCAGGTCCCATTGGTTTTGGTGGCTCTGAGAGGCTTGCGGCGGAACTCCCGATCTATTATGCTCCCCGATGTTTTTAGGGTATATGGACATATATAGGCAAAAGAAGTCAGTCAGGGGAGCCACGAGGGGCCCACGAGGGTGGGGGCGCATCCAGGGGGTAGGGCGCGCCTCCCTGCCTCGTGACTTCCTCGTTGCTTCCCCTACATATACTCCAAGTCTCCTGGATTGCTTCTGTTCCAAAAATAAGTCTCCCGAAGGTTTCATTCCGTTTGGACTCCGTTTGGTATTCCTTTTCTTCGAAACACTAAAATAGCAAGAAAACAACAATTTCGGGTGGGTCTCCGGTTAATAGGTTAGGCCCAAAAATGATATAAAAGTGTAAAGTAAAGCCCATAAACATCCAAAACGGGTAATATAATAGCATGGAACAATCAAAACTTATAGATACATTGGAGACGTATCACTGCCCTATTTAAGGGCAGCAAGCGTTCTAAGTTACTCATGATAAAAAAATGTAATATCACCAGGAGTCGTAGAACTTGCGCTCGATATTCAGTTTGGTGCTAAAACTTTAAAAATACGGATTTGTGGTCATTCAACTTGCATTCACGTGCAAACACGATAAATTCGCTCGTATTCAGACGTATCCGCGCTTATGTGGCACGCCAGCGTGACTATGGCTCACTGTCAGTTACTGGAATAGCTCGGCGCGTGTTTTTCATGAAAGCACCCCTCACTTTGTATTTAATTAAGCAGAAGCAACATGTGGGTCCCACTTGTCAGAACGAGGTGGCAGGAGAAATAAGAACAAAACGTGCATACTGGGATTCAACATCCCAACCTCGGGTCCGCGCACTAGCAAAGCACTGCTCCATGAACCAACCTGTGGTTGAATGGTTAGAGGGACAGTGGTATCCACAGCCCACCAGGGTTCAAGTCTTGATGCTCGCATTATTCCTGGATTTATTTCAGGATTTCCGGCGATGCACTTTCAGTGGGAGGAGATGCTCCCGTCGACGACGAGGCGCCTACGGTGACTTCGTAAATTTCCAGATGACATGTTGGCTCGGTCTCTCAAAGGTGCTCATAGGGGTAGGATGTGCGTGTGTGCGTTCATAGTGGCGGCGAGGCTTGTGCCTTGGGATGGGTAGAATATTACCGCCATCGGCCGTGCCTCCCTCGTCAAGTCCGTGCTTACATCTCAGGTCATCTTCCACATCATCGCCCTTAGTCCTCCAAAGAGCACCCTTCTAAGCATCACGAAGCTGGAGAGGGCCTTTCTCTGGGTGGGCACTAGCAAGATTACTAGGGCCAAGTGCAAGGTCAAATGGAACTCAGTTTGTCGGCCGACGGATCTTGGAGGGCTTGGCATCCTGGACATCGATAAGTTTGTCCGAGTCCTTCGGCTTAGATGGCTTTGGTTCGAGTGGGCGGACCCGTCCAAGATGTGGGTGGGGATGGGCATCCCTTGTGATGAGCTGGACCGTGACCTCTTCTATGCCTCCACTTGTCTCACCATTGGCAATGGGGCATGTGCGCCGTCCTGGGATTCCCATTGGGTTAATGGTGAAAAGCTGTCTAGCATTGCTCCGCTCATCTTCGAGGCTTCCACTCGAAAGAATTGGAAGGTTAGGGAGGCTATGCACGCCGATGCGTGGCTGTCCAAGATCAAGCTCCCCAACAATTGGTCGATGGATCACATCCGGCAGCTTGTCACGCTCTGGGCCCGTGTGAGGGTCGTCCCCGTTCGAGCGGATGTTGAGGATTCTATTGCTTGGAAGCATACCGCCAACGGAGTCTATTCCGCTCTCCGCGTACAAGGCTCGGCTCTGTGGCTTGGTCCGGTCGCCTTTGGGCCCTGCGATCTGGAAGGCCTGGGCCCCTCCGAAGATGAAGTTCTTTGCCTGGTTTGCAATTCAAAACCGCGTCTGGACGGCGGATCTTTTGGAAAGAAGAGGATGACCGAACTATGGCCTATGTCAGCTTTGTAAGCAGGCGATGGAGATGGTGGACCATCTCTTCTTCAGATGCCGGTTCTCTCTCCGCCTTTGGGGCATGATCAAAGGGTGGCTCCACCTTGACTACCTCAACATCTCTTCTTGGGCTGGGCATCGCTCGGTAAAGGATTGGTGGCTCAGCATGTCGGCCTCCCATGCCACGAACCGGAAGGTGATGGCCTCTCTCACCCTGCTCACTTGCCGGTTTATATGGTGTGAGAGAAACGCAAGGGTTTTTCGGCACAAGTCGACGCTCCCGTCCATTCTGCTCTCCAACATTCGGGATGAGATCGGCCTTTGGGTGCTTGCGGGCGCAAAACATTTGGGTAGCATCATACCGGGAGAGTAGTGGCTTGTAATATTTCATTTTTCCTGCTTTTCCGTGTAAAAGCAACTCCAAACTCCTTCTTAATTAATGAATGAGGCAAATCTTTTGCCTCCGTTTCAAAAGTAAAAAGTGTATGCGTGTATGTATAAGCGCTTGCGTCTGTATTGATGTTCAAAAAAAAGCAAACCACTGCTCCAACAACATATTCAAATTAAAAGAGGTACACCTAGTTTTATATTAGACACATATTTTTTTTCAGATTCCTTTTTTTGGGTGGGGGGTGGGTGGGGCAGAAAAACTGGATACAGGAAAATCTCGGTTCTTTTTGTCAAAAAGAAATTCAAATTAAAAACGCATCAAAATATATGATGTTTAACCCATGACACACACGATTTTTCTTGAGCGAGATTTCTTTGTTATTCCATTATTTCGGAAGGCGCCACAAAATATGGGTTTCAAAATATCTTGCAATTCCATTTTTTTTCGTCTGAAAATTCAAAATGAATTGACATCTAAATATGGTTTAATATCAAAAATAAAATGAAATAATGTCCCCCGAATTGAGTAGCCGTCGTGTCCAAGATATAAAATTTAGCGTTTCTAATAGGTAATTGGTGTACCGGTTAGCTCCTGCGCTTCCATGCTTGAGGTCGAGAGATCAAATCCTAAGCGCTACTTTTTTTCTGCAAAATTGCCAAATGTGCCAGGCTTAAGAACTGTCCGGAAATACTTGTCAACAAAACGGATAAGACGAGATGTATTTAGTAGAAGGGTGGTTGGCCACTGACAGATGGGTCCATTTATCTGATTGACCGAGACAAACTTGACAGTGTTAACCACAGCACTGGACCCACCTGCCATTCAATCTGCACACTGGGGCTTTTCTTTGTAATTAAATTAGATCTCTAGTTGATAATGCTAAACCGCAACCAGCACTAGCGGGATGGATGTACGTTGGATTATTTTATTAACAGGTCGCGGTTCCAACCCCTTAAGCGCCAGCCTTTTTTCAATATATTTGAGGGCTTTCGTGCAATTAAATAAATAGTGAGGGTGTCTTCTGCAAAAAAATCTGGCATGCTATGGTCAGCCACCGCTTTATGCACTCTCAACCACTGACATGTGGGCTTCGCCAGACTGGCGTGCCAAGTGGACATGCCATATGGCGATATACGAGCGAAGTGACTGCATTTGCACGAAAACTCAAGTTAGATGGCTACAAATCCGTGTTCTCAAAGTTTTAGCATCAAAATAAACATCGAACACAAGTTCTATGACTCCTAGTGATATTACCTTAAAAAATCCTCCAACAATTGTCCAAACGAAAACTTGGAGGAATTTTTTTATGGCAACCCTAAAATGCAGCACTAAGTTTTTTCTTTTTGTAAAGGAGGTCATCCCACAGCCTCTGCATCCGAAAAATGCATGCGGCCATATTATTAAACAAGTTCAGCAAAACACAAAGTCTGTAATCTGGAGTACAGCTCACAAAGGGAGCACAAATGAAAAAGGCTAAGCAAATAAATCAAAGCCACAACCGGCTGGATGATACTACATTAAGGACCTATCCTATTATGTGACCGTCATCCAAACGGTTGAACATAGCCCGTCTTACCATCTTCCATCGGTTGCACCCAGTAGCCAAATGCCCCTGAAGCCCATAGGAGTGAGTAACAACCACGTACGGATCCATGCGGTAGCTCTGAAAATAACCTGCAAGAAGTTTAAAATATGTAATCTGTTAAAAATCATATAATTCCTGCAGTTCCATATAGCCCAGAGAAGTACGCGCAACCTCAAGTTGTACCCCATTTAACCACGTCCCGAACAACGCATCTATGCTATCCGGCGGCGTGATGTTAAATGCTATATGAATAGATCACCAAAGTAACTTTGCTAAAGGACAATCAATAAATAAATGTTGGATTGTTTCGTCATGAACACAAAAACAACATCGTGGACTTCCGACCCATCGTCGTAAGGGAACCTTTACTTTCCAAATGTGTATCGATCTTGGGATTGGGCCAGAATTAATAAAGTCTAAGTACATAGATTTAACTGAGAACACTTTGTTCTTTGTCAGTTTCCACTTCACGTTGTCTTCCTGGTCGGAGAGGTGAACGTTCATCAACCACCACACCAGGTGCAACCATGAGTCCCATCGTTCTCATACTAAAGCCCTCAAATGCAATAGCACCAAGTGTTGCAAATATATAGCACTTGGGCGCCTGCCGCAAATCCCGCATGCGGCGCGGCGCCTCCGCACGCCCGCCAGCCACCGCACGCCATGACTAGCTCCTCCAACGCCGCTGTCGACCCCACAACACTTATCGCCGCTTCCGCCGTCATCTCAATGGTTTGCGGTGCCACAACTTCCTTTCTCGTCGCCGCGAAGGCTGCCGCCCCTGCTCGCCATGGTGGATTTGTCGCTCCATGACTAGTAGCTGCCATCGAAAAGGATGGGATGGAATGCGCCATGAAAAAGGATGGGATGAGGAGGCAGCGTGAAGCGGTCGCCATGCAGCCCATCATTCACTATGTTTGTGATTTGCATTTGAACTTGATATGTGGATTTGAAATGAATTTCATATGTAGTTGCTTTTATGTTTGTAGTGATCTTGCATAGTTGTGGTGCAAAAAATCATATGTTAAATTTATTAGCAAATTCATAGTTTGTTCGACCACACATGTATAATCAAATTGTGGCCTGTTGGAGCAGTTGTGCCCTATTATAGGGCAGGCGACGTTGGAGACGTCATTTGCTTGTGCCTAAAGAATCATTTTTCGTGCCCAAATTTTTTGACAATGCTCACTTTTCGTGCCCTAAAATAGGGCAGGTATTGGAGATGCTCTTATAGTGACTAAACACTCTCAACTTGGCCAAATTATTTCCTCTAGAATCCATGTGTTTGGAGATGCTTAGAGAACCCCAATCTTGAGGCTTAACCGATGCGGACCATTCCAACGACATCACCATGGACCCACCGCCAAGACCAAGTGGACCAATGACGAGATCCTCTATGTGTTGCTTTGATGGCGAAGAAACCTAGAGGAAAAGATGTTGGGAAACATAGCATGCAATTTCAAAAAAAAAATCATACGCTCACACAAGATCTATCTAGGAGATGCATAGCAACGATAGGGGGAGAGTGTATCTACGTATCCTCGTAGACCGAAAGCGGAAGCGTTCGACAACGCGGTTGATGTAGTCGAACTTCTTCTTGTTCCGACCGATCAAGCACCGAACATACGGCACCTCCGATTTCTGCACACGTTCAGCTCAATGACATCCCTCGAACTCTTGATCCAGCAGAGTGTTGAGGAAGTAGATGAGTTCCATTAGTACGATGGCATGGTGACGGCAATGGTGAAGTGATCCGCGCAGAGCTTCGCCTAAGCACTATGAAGATATGACCGGAGGCCTAAACTATAGAGGGGGGCGCGGTGTGTGTTATAGGCGCCAATTCCCCATGTATATATAGGTGGGAGGGGGAGGGGAGCAGCCTTGGGGCACCCCAAGTAGGAGGAATCCTACTCGAGGCCCTAGTCCAATTCGCCCCCCCTCCTTATTACCGGAAGGGGAAAAGGGAAGAGGGAAGGGAGGAAGGAAAGAAGGGGCCGAACCCCCTCTTCCTTCTTCTATTCGGTCTCCTGCCTTAAGGGGGTGCGCCACCCCTTGTGGGCTGGTGTGCTCCCCTCTTATGGCCCATAAGGCCCATTATTCCCCTGGGGGGTTCCGGTAACCCCCCCGGTAGTCCGATAAATACCCGATACTATCCGGAACACTTCCGATGTTCGAATACTATCATCCTATATATCAATCTTTATCTCTCGACCATTTTGAGACTCCTCGTCATGTCCGTGATCTCCTCCAGGACTCCGAACAACATTCAGTCACCAAATCACATAACCCATATAATACAAAATTGTCAACAAACGTTAAGCGTGCGGACCCTACCGGTTCGAGAACTATGTAGACATGACCGAGACACCTCTTCGGTCAATAACCAACAGCGGAACCTGGATGCTCATATTGGCTTCCACATATTCTACGAAGATATTTATCGGTCGAACGTTATGACACAACATACGTTATTCCCTTTGTCATCGGTATGTTACTTGCCCGAGATTCGATCGAAGGTATCTTCATACCTAGTTCAATCTCATTACCGGCAAGTCTCTTTACTCGTTCCATAATGCATCATCCTATAACTAACTCATTAATCACTTTGATTGCAAGGCTTCTTATGATGTGCATTACTGAGTGGGGCCGGAGATACCTCTCTGATACTCAGAGTGACAAATCCTAATCTCGATCTATGCCAACCCAACAGACACCTTTGGAGATACCTGTAGAGCATCTTTATAATCACCGAGTTACGTTATGTTGTTTGATAGCACACAAGGCATTCCTACGGTATCCGGGAGGTACCTAATCTCACAGTCTAAGGAATATGTATTTGACATGAAGAAAGCAATAGCAATAAAACTAAACGATCATAATGCTAAGCTAATGAATGGGTCTTGTCCATCACATCATTCTACTAATGATGTGATCCCGTTCATCAAATGGCAACACATGTCTATGGTTAGGAAACTTAACCATCTTTGATTAACGAGCTAGTCTAGTAGAGGCTTACTAGGGACACAATATTTTGTCTATGTATTCACACATGTATCAAGTTTCCATTTAATACAATTCTAGCATGAATAATAAACATTTATCACGAAATAAGGAAATATAAAATAACAACTTTATTATTGCCTCTAGGTCATATTTCCTTCAAAATACACAGCATAGAACAAGGAGTTGGAGGAGAAGAAGAGGACGAGAAATGCCAGAATGCACCTAGAAGAAGGATCTTGAAGACCCTAGAAGTTCTAAGCCAAGTTGTGCCAACCCGGGCAAACCTTCTGAAAATCCAAGAAATTTCATCCTTCTGAACTTCTGGCCAATCACGGAACATTCCACCCTGGCGGCGCCAACACGTGAAAACTCTTTGGATACCTCTGAACTTTCGGCCCTGCCCGGAACTTTTGGCCTGGCAATGTGTAACGAGAGAGGCCACTTGCTCGTGTAACTTTCCCCACCCACTTACCCCTTCGTGGCTCGACTATATATCCATTCCTCTTGCACTTTCTAGGGTGAGCAAATTATTGAACTACATTTTGAGAGAACTTTTCTCATCTATCTTTCCATAGTGAGATCAAACACTCCAACTTGGAGAATAAACTTCCATGGTTACAAGACCTCCAACTTGAAGAACATTCCTCTAGCAATTAAAGTCCTCCTCATCCTTTTGGATTTGGAGAAGACTATCACTCAAGACCCCATCTTTCCTAGAGATTTGCAAAGAACTATCCATTTGTTTCCTTTATTTCCCTTGTTGCTTTTATGCAAAATTCACTTCTTTGTCTTGTCCTTCAGTGTTCCTCTTTGCGTGTTTCCTCGTGATTTTACCTTGTTCCTTCAGTTCACGAAGATCAGGCACCCATGCGGTTTGCCCCGTATCATTTAGAATCATGAGCGAGGCTGCCATGAATTGGACCCCCTTCCCCTCATCAGTCATCATTCGAGCCTTTTACTATTATTCTTTCCTAATTTGAAAATTCACACAAAAATAGACATACCTGATTTCAAGCGAGTTACCGTTTTAAGTGAGTATTGGTTGAATAAGATCCACGGATCTTGTGTTTTGCAAGGTGTGCTAGCCTCTATTGCGTTCCTTTACCCTAGTTTTTATTCTTTTCCCCCTTTAATTTTGAGCTTCCAAGACCATGTTCATGTTTCCCATCTCAGATCTAGAACTTCGGGTTCATCCCAACTGTTGGGAAACGTAGCATGCGATTTCAAAAAAAAATCCTACGCTCACGCAAGATCTATCTAGGAGATGCATAGCAACGAGAGGGGGAGAGTGTGTCCACGTACCCTCGTAGACTGAAAGCGGAAGCGTTAACTTAACGTGATTGATGTAGTTGAACGTCTTCTCGAATCAACCGATCAAGTACCGAACGTACGGCACCTCCGAGTTCTGCACACGTTCAGTTCGATGACGTCCCTCAAACTCTTGATCGAGTAGAGGTACGAAAGAGTCAATGAGTTATGTCAGCACGACGGCGTGGTGATGTGATCTGCACAGGCCTTCGCCTAAGCACTAGGACAATATGACCGGAGGAGTAAACGGCGGAGGGGGGCAACGCACACGGCTAAGAAACAACTGTTGTGCTCTGGGGTGCCCCCTCCCCCGTATATAAAGGAGGAGAGGGGAGGAGGCCGGCCCTAGGGGCGCGCCAAGTGGGGGGAGTCCCACTAGAACTCCTAGTCCTAGTCGGCCCCCTTCCTTCCAACGGGGGGTGGGAGAGGGAGAGGGAGAGGGGGAGGGAGAGGGGGGGCCGCCCCCTCCCCTAGTCCAATTTGGACTCCCCATGGGGGGGGAGGGCGCCACCTCCTTGTGGCCTGCCTCTCCTCTCCCCTATGTCCCATTAAGGCCCAATACTTCCCCGAGGGGTTTCGGTAACCCCTCGGTACTCTGATATTTATCCGAAATAATCCGGAACCATTCCGATGTCCGAATTTAACCTTCCAATATATCAATCTTTACCTCTTGACCATTTCGAGACTTCTCGTCATGTCCGCGATCTCATATGGAACTCCGAACAACCTTTAGTCACCAAAACACATAACTCATATACTACATATCGTCATCAAAAGTTAAGCGCGGACCCTACGTGTTTGAGAACTATGTAGACATGACCGAGACACCTCTCCGGTCAATAACCAATGGCGGAACCTGGATGCTCATATTGGTTCCGACATATTCTATGAAGATATTTATCGATCGAACCGCAATGTCAACATACATTATTCCCTTTGTCATCGGTATGTTACTTGCCCGAGATTCGATCATCGGTATCTTCATACCTAGTTCAATCTCTTTACTGGCAAGTCTCTTTACTTGTTTCGTAGTGCATCATCTCGTAACTAACTCATTAGTCACATTGCTTGCAAGGCTTCATATGATGTGCATTACCGAGAGGGCGCAGAGATACCTCTCTGATACTCGGAGTGACAAATCCTAATCTTGATCTATGGCAACCCAACAAACACCTTCGAAGATACCTGTAGAGCATCTTTATAATCACCCAGTTACATTGTGACGTTTGATAGCACACAAGGCATTCCTCCGGTGTCCGAAGTTGCATAATCTCATAGTAGAGATTGAAATTTTTTCTATGCATCACCAAGATCAATCTATGGAGTCATCTAGCAACGAGAGAGAGGAGTGCATCTACATACCCTTGTAGATCGCGAGCGGAAGCGTTCAAGAGAACGGGGTTGATGGAGTCGTACTCGTCGTGATCCAAATCGCCGATGATCCTAGCGCCGAACGGACGGCACCTCCGTGTTCAACACACCTACGGTTGGGGAAGACGTCTCCTCCTTCTTGATCCAGCAAGGGGGAAGGAGAGGTTGATGGAGATCCAGCAGCACGACGGCGTGGTGGTGGAAGCAGCGGCGATCTCGGCAGGGCTTCGCCAAGCACAGCGAGAGGGAGAGGTGTTACGGGGGGAGAGGGAGGCGCCAAGGGGGGGACTTGCCCCCCAAGTCAGGTGGGGCGCCCCCCTAGGGTTTCCAACCCTAGGCGCAGGGGAGGCCCAAGGGGGGCGCACCAGCCCACCGGGGCTGGTTCCTTCCCACTTCAGCCCATGGGGCCCTCCGGATAGGTGGCCCCACCGGTGGACCCACAGGACCCTTCCGTGGTCCCAGACAATACAGTGACCCCAAACTTTCCCGATGGCGGCTGGACTTCCTATATACAAATCTTCACCTCCAGACCATTTCGGAACTCCTCGTGACGTCCGGGATCTCATCCAGGACTCCGAACAACTTTCAGGTTACCGCATACTAATATCTCTACAACCCTAGCATCACCGAACCTTAAGTTTATAGACCCTACGTGTTCGGGAGACACGCATACATGACCGAGACGACTCTCCGGCTAATAACCAACAACGGGATCTGGATACCCATGTTGGCTCCCACATGTTCCACGATGATCTCATCGAATGAACCACGATGTCGAGGATTCAATCAATCCCGTATACAATTCCCTTTGTCAATCGGTACGTTACTTGCCCGAGATTCGATCGTCGATATCCCAATACCTCATTCAATCTCGTTACTGGCAAGTCACTTTAATCGTTCCGTAATGCATGATCCTGTGACCAACCACTTGGTCACATTGAGCTCATTATGATGATGCATTACTGAGTGGGCCCAGAGATACCTCTCCGTCACACGGAGTGATAAATCCCAGTCTCCATTCATGCCAACCCAACAGACACTTTCGGAGATACTTGTAGAGCACCTTTATAGTCACCCAGTTACGTTGTGACGTTTGGTACACCCAAAGCACTCCTACGGTATCCGGGAGTTACACAATCTCATGGTCTAAGGAAATGATACTTGACATTAGAAAAGCACGAACTACACGATCTTGTGCTATGCTTAGGATTGTGTCGTGTCCATAACATCATTCTCCCAATGATGTGATCCCGTTATCAATGACATCCAATGTCTATGGTCAAAAAATCGTAACCATCCATTGATAAACGAGCTAGTCAACTAGAGGCTCACTAGGGACATGTTGTGGTCTATGTATTCACACATGTATTACGATTTCCGGATAACACAATTATAGCATGAACAATAGACAATTATCATGAACAAGGAAATATAATAATAACCATTTTATTATTGCCTCTAGGGCATATTTCCAACAGTCTCCCACTTGCACTAGAGTCAATAATCTAGTTACATTGTGATGAATCGAACACCCATAGAGTTCTGGTGTTGATCATGTTTTGCTCGCGGAAGAGGTTTAGTCAACGGATCTGCGACATTCAGATCCGTATGCACTTTGCAAATATCTATGTCTCCATCTTGAACATTTTCATGAATGGAGTTGAAGCAACCCATGATGTTCCTGGTCTTCTTGTGAAACTTGGGCTCCTTGGTAAGGGCAATGGCTCCAGTGTTGTCACAGAAGAGAGTCATCGGCCCCAACGCATTGGGAATAACTCCTAGGTTGGTAATGAACTCCTTCATCCAGATTGCTTCATGTGCTGCCTCTGAGGCTGCCATGTACTCCGCTTCACATGTAGATCCCGCCATGACGCTTTGCTTGCAACTGCACCAGCTTACTGCCCCACCATTCAAAATATACACATATCCGGTTTGTGACTTAGAGTCATCCAGATCTGTGTTGAAGCTAGCATCGACGTAACCCTTTACGATGAGCTCTTCGTCACCTCCATATAAGAGAAACATGTCCTTAGTCCTTTTCAGGTACTTCAGGATATTCTTGACCGCTGTCCAATGTTCCAAGCCGGGATTACTTTGGTACCTTCCTACCAAACTTATGGCAAGGTTTACATCAGGTCTGGTACACAGCATGGCATACATGATAGACCCTATGGCCGAGGCATAGGGGACGACACTCATATTTTCTCTATCTTCTGCCGTGGTCGGACATTGAGCCGAGCTCAATTTCACACCTTGCAACACAGGCAAGAATCCCTTCTTGGACTGATCCATATGGAACTTCTTCAATATCTTATCAAGGTATGTGCTTTGTGAAAGACCTATGAGGCGACTCGATCTATCTCTATAGATCTTGATGCCTAATATGTAAGCAGCTTCTCCAAGGTCCTTCATTGAAAAACACTTATTCAAGTAGGCCTTTATGCTTTCCAAAAGTTCTATATCATTTCCCATCAATAGTATGTCATCCACATATAATATGAGAAATGCTACAGAGCTCCCACTCACTTTCTTGTAAACGCAGGCTTCTCCATAAGTGCATAAACTAAACGCTTTGATCATCTCATCAAAGCGAATGTTCCAACTCCGAGATGCTTGCACCAGCCCATAGATGGAGCGTTGGAGCTTGCATACCTTGTTAGCATTCTTAGGATCGACAAAACCTTCCGGTTGCATCATATACAATTCTTCCTTAAGAAAGCCGTTAAGGAATGCCGTTTTGACGTCCATTTGCCATATCTCATACTCGTAGAATGCGGCAATTGCTAACATGATTCGAACAGATTTAAGCTTCACTACGGGTGAGAAGGTCTCATTGTAGTCAACCCTTTGAACTTGTCGATAACCCTTAGCGACTAGTCGAGCTTTATAGATGGTAACATTACCATCCGCGTCCGTCTTCTTCTTAAAGATCCATTTATTTTCTATTGCTCGCCGATCATCGGGCAAGTCTGTCAAAGTCCAAACTTTGTTTTCATACATGGATCCTATCTCGGATTGCATGGCTTCAAGCCATTTGTTGGAATCTGGGCCCGCCATCGCTTCTTCATAGTTCGAAGGTTCACCGTTGTCTAACAACATGATTTCCAGGACAGGGTTGCCATACCATTCTGGTGTGGAACGTGTCCTTGTGGATCTTCCAAGTTCAGTAGCAACTTTATCCAAAGTACCTTGATCATCATCATTAACTTCCTTTCTATCCAGTGCAGGCACCACAAAAACATTTTCTTGAGCTGCGCTACTTTCCGGTTCAAGAGGCAATACTTCATCAAGTTCTACTTCACTCCCACTTACTTCTCTCGAGAGAAACTCTTTCTCCAGAAAGGACCCGTTCTTGGCAACAAAGCTCTGGCCTTCGGATCTGAGGTAGAAGGTATACCCAATGGTTTCCTTAGGGTATCATATGAAGGCGCATTTTTCCGATTTGGGTTCGAGCTTTTCAGGTTGAAGTTTCTTGACATAAGCATCGCATCCCCAAAATTTTAGAAACGACAGCTTAGGTTTTTTCCCAAACCATAATTCATACGGTGTCGTCTCAAAGGATTTAGACGGTGCCCTATTTAAAGTGAATGTAGCTGTCTCTAGAGCGTATCCCCAAAATGATAGTGGTAAATCGATGAGTGACATCATAGATCGCACCATATCCAATAGAGTGCGATTACGACGTTCGGACACACCGTTACGCTAAGGTGTTCCAGGCGGGGTGAGTTGTGAAATGATTCCACATTTCCTTAAGTGCGTACCAAATTTGTGACTTAAATATTCTCCCCCACGATCTGATCGTAAGAACTTTATCTTTCGGTCACGTTGATTCTCTACCTCACTATGAAATTCCTTGAACTTTTCAAATGTCTCGGACTTGTGTTTCATCAAGTAGACATACCCATATCTACTCAAGTCGTCAGTGAGTGTGAGAACATAACGATAGCCTCCGCGAGCCTCAACACTCATTGGACCGCACACATCAGTATGTATGATTTCCAATAAGTTGGTTGGTCGCTCCATTGTTCCGGAGAATGGAGTCTTGGTCATTTTGCCCATGAGGCATGGTTCGCATGTGTCGAATGATTCGTAATCAAGAGACTCCAAAAGTCCATCGGCATGGAGCTTCTTCATGCGTTTGACACCAATGTGACCAAGGCGGCAGTGCCACAAGTATGTGGGACTATCGTTATCAACCTTACATCTTTTGGTATTCACACTATGAATATGTGTAACATCACATTCGAGATTCATTAAGAATAAACCATTGACAAGCGGGGCATGACCATAAAACATATCTCTCATAGAAATAGAACAACCATTATTCTCGTACTTAAATGAGTAGCCATCTCGTATTAAACGAGATCCAGATACAATGTTCATGCTCAAAGCTGGCACTAAATAACAATTATTGAGGTTTAAAACTAATCCCGTAGGTAAATGTAGAGGTAGCGTGCCGAGGGCGATCACATCGACCTTGGAACCATTCCCGACGCACATCATCACCTCGTCCTTCGCCAGTCTCCGCTTATTCCGCAGCTCCTATTTTGAGTTACAAATATGAGCAACCGCACCGGTATCAAATACCCAGGAGCTACTACGAGTACTGGTAAGGTACACATCAATAACATGTATATCACATATACCTTTCGTGTTGTCGGCCTTCTTATGCGCTAAGTACTTGGGGCAGTTCCGCTTCGATGACCGTTCCCCTTGCAATAAAAGCACTCGATCTCGTGTTTGGGTCCGTGCTTTGGCTTCTTCCGACAATCGGCTTACGGGCGCAGCAACTCCTTGCCATCCTTCTTGAAGTTCTTCTTACCCTTGCCTTTCTTGAAACTAGTGGTTTTATTGACCATCAACACTTGATGTTCCTTTTGATCTCCACCTCCGCTGATTTCGCATTGAATATACCTCGGAATGGTTTTCACCATCCCTGCATATTGAAGTTCATCACAAAGCTCTTGTAGCTAGGTGGGAGCGATGGAGGATTCTATCGACCACCGCATCATCCGGAGATTAACTCCCGGTTGAGATAAGCGGTTGTGCAACCCAAACATTTTGAGTATGTGCTCACGACGTGAACCATTCTCCTCCATCTTACAAGCTGTAGAACTTGTCGGAGACTTCATATCTCGACCGGGCGTGAGCTTGGAAAACCATTTTCAGCTCTTGGAACAGCTCATATGCTCGTGCTGCTCAAAACGTTTTGGAGCCCGGTTCTAAGCTGTAAAGCATGCCGCCTTGAACCAGGAGTAATCGTCACTATCGACTACCGGCGTTCATAACGTCTTGAGTTCTTTGGGAAAGCGGGTGCTTCACCTAGCGGTGCATCTAGGACATATGCTTTCTTGGCAGCTATGAGGATGATCCTCAAGTTCCGGACCCAGTCCGTATAGTTGCTGCCATCATCTTTCAGCTTGATTTTCTCTAGGAATGTGTTGAAGTTGAGGGCAACATTAGCGTGGGCCATTTGATCTACAAGACATATTGCAAAGATTTTAGACTAAGTTCATGATAATTAAGTTCATCTAATCAAATTATATAATGAACTCCCACTCAGATAGACATCCCTCTAGTCATCTAAGTGATCCATGATCCGAGTCAACTAGGTCGTGTCCGATCATCACGTGAGACGGACAAGTCATCATCGGTGAACATCTTCATGTTGATCGTATCTTCTATACGACTCATGTTCGACCTTTCGGTCTCTTGTGTTCCAAGGCCATGTCTGTACATACTAGGCTCGTCAAGTCAACCTAAGTGTTTTGCATGTGTAAATCTGGCTTACACCCGTTGTATGTGAATGTTAGAATCTATCACACCCGATCATCACGTGGTGCTCCGAGACAACGAACTTTCGCAACGGTGCACAGTTAGGGGGAACACTTTCTTGAAATTATTATGAGGGATCATCTTATTTACTACCGTCGTTCTAAGCACATAAGATGCAAAAACATGATAAACATCACATACAATCAAATAGTGACATGATATGGCCAATATCATTTTGCTCCTTTTGATCTCCATCTTCGGAGCGCCATGATCAATATCGTCACCGACATGACACCATGATCTCCATCATCATGATCTCCATCATCGTGTCTTCATGAAGTTGTCACGCCAACAATTACTTCTACTTCTATGGCTAACGGTTTAGCAATAAAGTAAAGTAATTAAATGGCGTTACTCAATGACACGCAGGTCATCCAAAAAATAAAGACAACTACTATGGCTCCTGCCGGTTGTCATACTCATCGACATGCAAGTCGTGATTCCTATTACAAGAACATGATCAATCTCATACATCACATATATTTCATTCATCACATCCTTTTGGCCATATCACATCACAAGGCATATCTTTGCAAAAACAAGTTAGGCGTCCTCTAATTGTTGTTGCATGTTTTTACGTGGCTGCTATAGGTTTCTAGCAAGAACGTTTCTTACCTACGCCAAAACCACAACGTGATATGCCAATTTCTATTTACCCTTCATAAGGACCCTTTTCATCGAATTTGATCCGACTAAAGTGGGAGAGATAGACACCCGCTAGCCACCTTATGCAACTAGTGCATGTCAGTCGGTGGAACCTGTCGCATGTAAGCGTACGTGTAAGGTCGGTCCGGGCCGCTTCATCCCATGATGCCGCCGAAACAAGATACGACTAGTAGTGGCAAGTAAATTGACAAAATCGACGCCCACAACAATCTTGTGTTCTACTCGTGCATAGAAACTACGCATAGACCTAGCTCATGATGCCACTGTTGGGGAATGTTGCAGAAAATAAAAAATTTCTACGCATCACCAATATCAATTCTATGGAGTCATCTAGCAATGAGAGAGAGGAGTGCATCTACATACCCTTGTAGATCGCGAGCGGGAGCGTTCAAGAGAACGGGGTTGATGGAGTCGTACTCGTCATGATCCAAATCACCGATGATCTTAGCGCCGAACGGACGGCACCTTCGCGTTCAACACACGTACGGTTGGGGAAGACGTCTCCTCCTGCTTGATCCAGCAAGTGGGAAGGAGAGGTTGATGGAGATCCAGCAGCATGACAACGTGGTGGTGGAAGCAACGGCGATCTCGGCAGGGCTTCGCCAAGCACAGCGAGAGGGAGAGGTGTTACGGGGGGAGAGGGAGGCGCCAAGGGGGGGGGACTTGCCCCCCAAGTCAGGTGGGGCACCCCCCCCACCCCCAGGGTTTCCAACCTTAGGTGCAGGGGAGGCCAAAGGGGGGTGCACCAGCCCACCAGGGGCTGGTTCCCTTCCCACTTCAGCCCATGGGCCCCTCTGAGATAGGTGGCCCCACCCGATGGACCCCGGGACCCTTCCGGTGGTCCCAGTACAATACCGGTGACCCCCAAAACTTTCCCGATGGCCGAAACTGGGCTTCCTATATACAAATCTTCACCTCCGGACCATTCCAGAACTCCTCGTGATGTCCGGGATCTCATCAGGGACTCCAAACAACTTTCAGGTTACCGCATACTAATATCTCTACAACCCTAGCATCACCGAACCTTAAGTGTGTAGACCCTACGGGTTCGGGAGACACGCAGACATGACCGAGACGACTCTCCGGCCAATAACCAACAGCGGGATCTGGATACCCATGTTGGCTCCCACATGTTCCACGATGATCTCATCAAATGAACCACGATGTCAAGGATTCAATCAATCCCGTATACAATTCCCTTTGTCAATCGGTACGTTACTTGCCCGAGATTCGATCGTCGGTATACCAATACCTTGTTCAATCTCGTTACCGGCAAGTCACTTTACTCGTTCCGTAATGCATGATCCCGTGACCAACCACTTGGTCACATTGAGCTCATTATGATGATGCATTACCGAGTGGGCCCAGAGATACCTCTCCGTCACACGGAGTGACAAATCCCAGTCTCGATTCATGCCATCCCAACAGACACTTTCGGAGATACTTGTAGAGCACCTTTATAGTCACCCAGTTACGTTGTGAGGTTTGGTACACCCAAAGCACTTCTACGGTATCCGGGAGTTACACAATCTCATGGTCTAAGGAAATGATACTTGACATTAGAAAAGCTCTAGCAAACGAACTACACGATCTTGTGCTATGCTTAGGATTGGGTCTTGGCCATCACATCATTCTCCCAATGATGTGATCCCGTTATCATCCAATGTCTATCGTCAGGAAACCGTAACAATCCATTGATAAACGAGCTAGTCAACTAGAGGCTCACTAGGGACATGTTGTGGTCTATGTATTCACACATGTATTACAATTTCCGGATAACACAATTATAGCATGAACAATAGACAATTATCATGAACAAGGAAATATAATAATAACCATTTTATTATTGCCTCTAGGGCATATTTCCAACAGTTTTGTCTTTGTATTCACACATGTATGAAGTTTCTGGTTAATACAATTCTAGCATTAATAAAAAACATTTATCTTGAATAAGGAAAATAACAACTTTATTATTGCCTCTAGGGCATATTTCCTTCAGTCTCCCACTTGCACTAGAGTCAATAATCTAGATTACATTGTAATGAATCTAACACCCATGGAGTATTGGTGCTGATAACGTTTTGCTCGTGGATGTGGCTTATTCAACGGGTCTGCAACATTCAAATCTGTGTGTATTTTGCAAATCTCTATGTCTCCCTCCTTGACGAAATCTCAGATGGAGTTGAAGCGTCTTTTGATGTCTTTGGTCTTTTTGTGAAACCTGGATTCCTTCGCCGAGGTTATTGCTCCAGTATTGTCACAAAAGATTTTCATTGGACCCGATGCACTAGGTATTACACCTATATCAGATATGAACTCCTTCATCCAGACTCCTTCATTAGTTGCTTCCGAAGCAGCTATGTACTCGGCTTCCCACGTAGATCCCGCCACGACGCTCTGCTTGGAACTGCACCAACTGACAGCTCCACCATTCAATAAAAATGTGTATCTGGTTTGCGGCTTAGAGTCATCCGGATCAATGTCAAAGCAAGCATCGACGTAACCACTTACGACAAGCTCTTTGTCACCTCCATAAACGAGAAACATATCCCTAGTCCTTTTCAGGTACTTCAGGATGTTCTTGACCGATGTCCAGTGATCCACTCCTGGATTACTTTGGTACCTCCCTGCTAAACTTATAGCAAGGCACACATCAGGTCTGGTACACAGCATAGCATACATCCTATGGCTGAAGCATAGGGAATGACTTTCATTTTCTCTCTATCTTCTACAGTGGTCGGGCATTGAGTCTGACTCAATTTCACACCTTGTAACACAGCCAAGAACCCTTTCTTTGACTGATTCATTTTGAACTTCTTCGAAACTTTATCAAGGTATTGCTTTGTGAAAGTCCTATTAAGCGTCTTGATCTATCTCTATAGATCTCCATGCCCAATATATAAGCAGCTTCACCGAGGTCTTTCATTGAAAAACTCTTATTCAAGTATCCTTTTTGTTGGAAATATGCCCTAGAGGCAATAATAAAATGGTTATTATTATATTTCCTTGTTCATGATAATTGTCCATTGTTCATGCTATAATTGTATTAACTGGAAACCATAATACATGTGTGAATACATAGACCACAACATGTCCCTAGTGAGCCTCTAGTTGACTAGCTCGTTGAGCAATAGATGGTTATGGTTTCCTGACCATGGACATAGGATGTCATTGATAATGGGATCGCATCATTAGGAGAATGATGTGATGGACAAGACAATCCTAAGCATAGCACAAGATCGTGTAGTTCGTTTGCTAAAGCTTTTCTAATGTCAAGTATCATTTCCTTAGACCATGAGATTGTGCAACTCCGGATACTATCTGAATGCTTTGGGTGTACAAAAGCGTCACAATGTAACGGGTGGCTATAAAGGTGCACTACGGTATCTCCGAAAGTGTCATTGGGTTGTACGAATCGAGATCTGGATTTGTCACTCCGTATGACGGAGAGGTATCTCTGGGCCCACTCGATAATGCATCATCACAATGAGCTCAATGTGACTAAGTAGTTAGTCACGGGATCATGCATTATGGAACGAGTAAAGTGACTTGCCGGTAACGAGATTGAACGAGGTATAGGGATACCGACGATCAAATCTCGGGCAAGTAACGTACCGATTGACAAAGTGAATTGCATACGGGATTGCTTGAATCCCCGACATCATGGTTCATCCGATGAGATCATCGTGGAACATGTGGGAGCCAATATGGGTATCTAGATCCGCTATTGGTTATTGGCCGAAGAGGTGTCTCGGTCATGTCTGCATGGTTCTCGAACCCGTAGGGTCTACACACTTAAGGTTCGGTGACGCTAGAGTTGTTATGGGAAATAGTATGTGGTTACCGAAGGTAGTTCGGAGTACCGGATGTGATCCCGGACGTCACGAGGAGTTTCGGAATGGTCCGGCGATGAAGATCGATATATTGGATGAAGGGTATTGGAGTTCGGTAGTGTTCCGGGGGTACCAGGCTATTGCCAGCTTGACCGAAAGGTGTTTCGGGAGCCCCGGCCAGTGTTGGAGGGCCTCATGGGCCAAAGGGGAAGGGGAAAACCAGCCCACTAAGGGGTGGTGCGCCCCCCACACCCTTTCCCACGTTAGTTGGGGACGTGGGGCGCCTCCACCTAGCTTGGGAGGCAATCCTCCACCTGATTGGCATGGGGGGCAAGTCTCCCTAGGATTTTCCCTAGGGAGATCCAATCTTCTTGGCCGCCGCCCCCTAGGGGAAACCCTAGGGCGCCTCCCCCTCTCCCCTAGCGCAGCCCTCTCCCTCCTCCAACACCTCCTCTTCCTCCGTAGTGCTTGGCGAAGCCCTGCTGGACAACCACGAGCTCCACCACCACCACGCCGTCGTGCTGTCGTAGTTCTCCCTCAACTTCTCCTCTCCCCTAGCTGGATCAAGAAGGAGGAGACATCCCCGGGTTGTACGTGTGTTGAACGCAGAGGCGCCGTCCATTCGGCGCTTAGATCGGAATCGACTGCGTGTACGACTCCACCAACCGCGTTCTTGTAACGCTTCCGCATCGCGATCTTCAAGGGTATGAAGATGCACTCCTCTCTCTCTCGTTGCTAGTCTCTCCATAGATTGATCTTGGTGATGCGTAGAAAATTTTGAATTTCTGTTACGTTCCCCAACAGTGGCATCATGAGCTAGGTCTATTGCGTAGATTCTATGCACGAGTAGAACACATGTAGTTGTGGGCGTTGGTTTGTTCAATTTGCTTACCGTTTCTAGTCTTATCTTGTTTCGGTGGTATTGTGGGATGAAGCGGCCCGAACCGACCTTACACGTACGCTTACGTGAGACAGGTTCCACCGACTGACATGCACTTGTTGCATAAAGGTGGATAGCGGGTGCCAGTCTCTCCCACTTTAGTCGGATCGGATTCGATGAAAAGGGTCCTTATGAAGGGTAAATAGCAATTGGTATGTCACCGTTGTGGCTTTTGCGTAGGTAAGAAACGTTCTTGCTAGAAACCCATAGTAGCCACGTAAAACATGCAACAACAATTAGAGGACTTCTAACTTGTTTTTGCAGCATATGCCGTGTGATGTGATATGGCCAAAAGGATGTGATGAATGATATATATGTGATGTATGAGATTGATCATGTTCTTGTAATAGGAGTCACGACTTGCATGTCGATGAGTATGACAACCGGCAGGAGCCATAGGAGTTGTCTTAATTTATTGTATGACCTGTGTGTCATTGAATAACGCCATGTAATTACTTTACTTTATTGCTAAACCATTAGCCATAGTAGTAGAAGTAATAGTTGGCGAGACAACTTCATGAAGACATGATGATGGAGATCATGATGATGGAGATCATTGTGTCATGCCGGTGACGATGATGATCATGGTGCCCCGAAGATGGAGATCAAAAGGAGCAAAATGATATTGGCCATATCATGTCACTATTTGATTGCATGAGATGTTTATCATGTTTTTGCATCTTATTTGCTTAGAACGACGGTAGCATAAATAAGATGATCCCTCATTAAATTTCAAGAAAATGTTCCCCCTAACTGTGGACCGTTGCGAAGGTTCGTTGTTTAGAAGCACCACGTGATGATCGGGTGTGATAGATTCTAACATTTGCATACAACGGGTGTAAGACAGATTTACACATGCAAAACACTTAGGTTGCTTGACAAGCCTAGCATGTACAGATATGGCCTCGGAACACAAGAGACCGAAAGGTCGAACATGAGTCGTATAGCAGATGCGATCAACATGAAGATGTTCACCGATGATGACTAGTCCGTCTCACGTGATGATCGGACACGGCCTAGTTGACTCGGGTCATGTATCACTTAGATGACTAGAGGGATGTCTATCTAAGTGGGAGTTTATTAAATAATTATATGAACTTAATTATCATGAACATAGTCAAAAGGTCTTTGCAAATTATGTCGTAACTTGCGCTTTAGTTCTACTGTTTTAGATATGTTCCTAGAGAAAATTTAGTTGAAAGTTGATAGTAGCAATTATGCGGACTAGGTCCATAAACTGAGGATTGTCCTCATTGCTACGCAGAAGGCTTATGTCCTTAATGCACCGTTCGGTGTGCTGAGCCTCGAACATCGTTTGTGGATGTTGCGAACAACTGACATATATGTTTTGATGACTACGTGATAGTTCAGTAATGTTAAATGGTTTAGAATTGAGGCGCCGAAGACGATTTTGAAATGTCACAGAACATATGAGATGTTCCAAGAGCTGAAATTGGGATTTCAGGCTCGTGCCCATGTCAAGAGGTATGAGACCTCCGACAAGTTTCTTAAGCCTGCAAACTAAGGGAGAAAAGCTCAATCGTTGAGCATGTGCTCAGATTGTCTGAGTACTACAATTGCTTGAATCGAGTGTGAGTTATCTTCCAGATGAGATAGTGATGGTTCTCCAAATTCACTACCACCAAGCTACTAGAGCTTCGTGATGAACTATAACATATCAGGGATAGACATGATGATCCTTGAGCAATTCGCGATGTTTGACACCGGGAAAGTAGAAATCAAGTAGGAGCATCAATTGTTGATGGTTAGTAAAACCACTAGTTTCAAGAAGGGCAAGGGAAAGAAGGGATACTTCATGAAATGACAAATCAGTTGCTGCTCTAATCAAAAACAACTCCTTAAACTCCGTCGTTTACCGACATCCTCTCGGCTCCTCGAGCTCGAGGTCTGAATTTCTTCATAATAGTACTCCTACTGACCAATTGAATCACGGAGAATAGGTAGCTCCAGCATGTGAACTTGTCGAACCATTCAACTATAGTGTATATCGATTGGCCACATCGAAATCCGCTTTTCATTCTTGTTTATGGATATGGATTTGTTGTATCTGCTGAAGAAACCCAAGGTTGAATCCAAACCCGAGACTAAGTGCTTCTGTAATGAGGGGAACGGTCACTGAAGCAGAACTACCCTAGATACTTGGTAGATGAGAAGGCTGGCAAGGTCGACAGAAGTATATTGGATATACATTATATTAATGTGTACTTTACTAGTACTCTTAGTAGCACCAGGGTATTAGATACCGGTTCGGTTGCTAAGTGTTAGTAACTCAAAATAAAAGAGCTACGGAATAAACGGAGACTAGCTAAAGGTGAGATGACGATGTGTGTTGAAAGTGTTTCCAAGGTTGATGTGATCAAGCATCGCATGGTCCCTCTACCATCGAGATTGGTGTTAAAACCTAAATAATTGTTATTTGGTGTTTGTGTTGAGCATAGACATGATTGGATTATGTTTATCGCAATACGGTTATTCATTTAGGGAGAATAATGGTTACTCTGTTTATTTGAATAATACCTTCAACGATCTTGCACCTAAAATGAATGGTTTATTGAATCTCGATCGTAGTGATACACATGTTCATACCAAAAGATATAAGATAGTAATGATAGTAGCACATACTTGTGGCACTGCCATTTGAGTCATACTGGTATAAAATGCATGAAGAAGCTCCATGTTGATGGGTCTTTGGACTCACTCGTTTTTGAAAAGATTGAGACATGCGAACCATGTCTATTGGTATATATGCATGAAGAAACTCCATACAAATGGATCGTTTGGACTCACTTGATTTTGAATCACTTGAGACATGCAAATCATACCACATGGGCAAGATGATTGAAAGGCCTCGTTTTTCAGTGAGATGAAACAAGAGAGCAACTTGTTGGAAGTAATACATTTGATGTGTGCAATCCAATGAGTGCTGAGGCACGTAGTGAATAACGTTATGCTCTTACTTCACAGATGATTTGAGTAGATTCTGAGTATATTTACTTGATGAAACACGAGTCTGAATTATTGAAAGGTTCAAGCAATTTCAGAGTGAAGTTGAAGATCATCGTGGCAAGAGGATCAAATGTCTAGGACATGATCATAGAGATGAATATCTGAGTTACGAGTTTGGTACACAATTAAGACCTTGTGGAAATTGTTTCATAACTAATACCGCCTGGAACACCATAGTGTGATGGTGTGTCCGAACATCATAAATGCACCCTATTGGATATGGTGCATACCATGATGTCTCTTATCGAATTACCACTATCGTTTATGGGTTAGGCATTAAAGACAACCACATTCACTTTAAATAGGTCACCACGTAATTCCGTTGAGATGACACCATATGAACTATGGTTTAGAGAAACCTAAGCTGTCATTTCTTAAAAGTTTGGGGCTGTGACGCTTATGTAAAAAGTTTTGCCTGATAAGCTCGAACCCAAAGCAGATAAAATGCATCTTCATAGGACACCCAAAAACAGTTGGGTATACCTCCTAATTCAGATCCGGAAGCAAAAGTGATTGTTTCCATAAATGTGTCCTTTATCAAGGAAAAGTTTCTCTTGAAAGAATTGAGTGGGAGGATGGTGGAGACTTTATGAGGTTATTGAACCATCACTTCAACTAGTGTGTAGCAGGGCACAGGAAGTTGTTCCTATGGCGCCTACACCAATTGAAGTGGAAGCTACTGATAGTGATCATGAAACTTCAGATCAAGTCACTACCAAACCTCGTAGGTCGACAAGGATGCGTACTACTTCAGAGTGGTACGTAATCCTGTCTTAGAGGTCATGTTGCTAGACAACAATGAACCTACGAGCTATGGAGAAGCGATGGTCGGGCCCGGATTCCGATGAATGGCTCGAGGCCATAAAATTCGAGAGAGGATCCATGTATGAAGACAAAGTATAGACTTTGGAAGAACTACTCGATGGTTGTAAGGTTGTTGAGTACAGACGGATTTTAAAAGGAAGATAGACAATGATGGTAAGTATCACCATTAAGAAAGCTCGACTCGTTGTTAAGATGTTTTCCGACAAGTTCAAGGAGTTGACTGCGATGAGACTTTCTCATTCGTATCAATGCTAAGAGTCTGTTGGAATTATATTAGCAGTTACTGCATTATTTATGAAATCTTGCAGATAGGATGTCAAAACATTGTTTCCTCGATGATTTTCTTGAGGAAAGGTTGTATGTGATACAACCAGAAGGTTTTGACAATCCTGAAAAATGCTAACAAGTATGCAAAGCTCCAGCAATCCTTCTAAGGACTAGAGTAAGTGTCTCGGAGTTGGAATATACGCTTTGATGAGATGATCAAAGATTTTGGGTTTATACAAAGTTTATGAGAAACTTGTATTTCCAAAGAAGTGAGTGGGAGCACTATAGAATTCTGATGAGTATATGTTGTTGGCATATTGTTGATTAGAAATGATGTAGAGTTTCTGGAAAGCATATAGGGTTATTTGAAAAGTGTTTTTAAATGGAAAACCTAGATTAAGCATCTTGAACATTGAGCATCAAGATCTATAAGGATAGATCAAGATCGCTTGATAGTACTTTCAAACGAGCACATACTGTGACAAGATTTTGAAGGAGTTCAAATAGATCGGCAAAGAAGGAGTTCTTGGCTGTGTTATAAGGTGTGAGTATTGAGTAAGACTCAAGACCTGACCATGGCAGAAGAGAGAGAAAGGACGAAGGTCGTCCCCTATGCTTTAGACGTAGGCTCTACAAAGTATGCTATCTTTGAGTACCGCTTTGAAGTGTGCCTTGCCATGAGTCGATCAAGGGGTACAAGAGTGATCCAGAAAGGATCACATGACAATGGCCAAACTTAACCTTAGTAACTAGTGGACTAAGCAATTTTCTCGATTATGGAGGTGGTAAAAGAGTTCGTCGTAAAGGGTTACGTCGATGCAAACTTTGACACTAATCCGGATGACTCTGAGTAGTAAACCGGATTTGTATAGTAGAGCAGTTATTTGGAATAGCTGCAAGTAGCGCCTGGTAGCTGCATCTACAAGATGACATAGATATTTGTAAAGCACACACGGATTTGAAAGGTTCAGACCCGTTGACTAATAAACCTCTCTCATAAGTGAGATATGATCAAACACCATGGGTGTTGGATTCAATACAATCACATAATGATGTGAACTAGATTATTGACTCTAGTGCAAGTGGGAGACTATTGGAAATATGCCCTAGAGGCAATAATAAAATGGTTATTATTATATTTCCTTGTTCATGATAATTGTCCATTGTTCATGCTATAATTGTATTAACTGGAAACCATAATACATGTGTGAATACATAGACCACAACATGTCCCTAGTGAGCCTCTAGTAGACTAGCTCGTTGAGCAATAGATGGTTATGGTTTCCTGACCATGGACATAGGATGTCATTGATAATGGGATCGCATCATTAGGAGAATGATGTGATGGACAAGACCCAATCCTAAGCATAGCACAAGATCGTGTAGTTCGTTTGCTAAAGCTTTTCTAATGTCAAGTATCATTTCCTTAGACCATGAGATTGTGCAACTCCGGATCTTGTCATTTAATGCTTTGGGTGTACCAAACGTCACAACGTAATTGGGTGGCTATAAAGGTGCACTACAGGTATCTCCGAAAGTGTCTGTTGGGTTGGCACGAATCGAGACTGGGATTTGTCACTCCGTATGATGGAGAGGTATCTCTGGGTCCACTTGGTAATGCATCATCATAATGAGCTCAATGTGACTAAGTAGTTAGTCACGGGATCATGCATTATGGAACGAGTAAAGTGACTTGCCGGTAACAAGATTGAACGAGGTATTGGGATACCGACAATCGAATCTTGGGCAAGTAACATACCGGTTGACAAAGGGAATTGCATACGGGATTCCTTGAATCTCGACATCGTGGTTCATCCGATGAGATCATCGTGGAACATGTGGGAGCCAATATGGGTGTCCAGATCCCGCTATTGGTTATTGGCGGAAGAGGTGTCTCGGTCATGTCTGCATGGTTCCCGAACCCGTAGGGTCTACACACTTAAGGTTCGGTGACGCTAGAGTTGTTATGGGAAATAGTATGTGGTTACCGAAGGTAGTTCGGAGTCCCAGATGTGATCCCAGACGTCACGAGGAGTTCTGGAATGGTCCGGCGGTGAAGATCGATATATTGGACGAAGGGTATTGGAGTCCGGAAGTGTTCCGGGGGTACCAGGCTATTGCGAGCATGACCGAAAGGTGTTTCGGTTTCGGGAGCCCCGACCAGTGTTGGAGGGCCTCATGGGCCAAAGGGGAAGGGGAAAACCAGCCCACTAAGGCTTTGTTCGGTTGCAAAAGATTTAATCTTCTAGTGGATTTGATCCACCTAGGGATTGGGTGACCCCCACCCTGTCACCCAAACCCTGCCGTGATTAATCCCCAGAATTTCCTCTCAACCCTTCCCTTCATTGCTGTTCGGTTAATCTCCTCAATCACCGGCGGAAAAGGTGATGTGAATCCCTAGAAATCAAAAGGGGAGAAGATCTTGCCGGCGTGAAACCTTGGGGAGGGACACCGAAGTAGCCTGCTGTGGCCGCCGAGCTCGCACTGGGAGATCTACTGCTAAGACGCAGCAGCCGGCCTTCACTAGAGATGAGAGATCGTCCGCTCCGGCCCCTAGCCATCGCCCAGTCCTTCCCTGCCGGCGTCGGCGCCGCCGGGCCGCCGCCCCCGCCGCTCTCGCCCTCTCCTCCTTTTTCTTTCGAGAAGACGAGACGAGGTTTTCTTCCACGCGGCGGGAGACGTGGGTCAAAACCCGGTGAAATCCCTGCGGTTTGGGGTGGGATTGGATGGGATATAAACCCGGTCGGGTTTAACCAAACATGCATGTAAGCTACGCGGGGATTCAGCCCCGGCGAGGGTAAAAACCACGGGGTTCGGGCCAAAACCCTTCCCATCCCGGCGGGGGTGGGATTAAACGAACAAGGCCTAAGGGGTGGTGCGCCCCCCACACCCTTTCCCACGTTAGTTGGGGACGTGGGGCGCCTCCACCTAGCTTGGGAGGCAATCCTCCACCTGATTGGCTTGGGGGGCAAGTCTCCCTAGGATTTTCCCTAGGGAGATCCAATCTGCTGCCGCCGCCCCTAGGGAAACCCTAGGCGCCTCCCCTCTCCCCTTGCCCCTATATATAGTGGAGGGTGGGAGGCAGCCGAACCTCTCCTGGCGCAGCCCTCTCCCTCCTCCAACACCTCCTCCTCCTCCGTAGTGCTTGGCGAAGCCCTGCTGGAGAACCACGAGCTCCACCACCACCACGCCGTCGTGCTGTCGGAGTTCTCCCTCAACTTCTCCTCTCCCCTTCCTGGATCAAGAAGGAGGAGACGTCCCCGGGCTGTACGTGTGTTGAACGCGGAGGCGCCGTCCGTTCGGCGCTTAGATCGGAATCGACCGTGATCTGAATCGCTGCGTGTACGACTACACCAACCGCGTTCTTGTAACGCTTCCGCATCGCGATCTTCAAGGGTATGAAGATGCACTCCCCTATCTCTTGTTGCTAGTCTCTGCATAGATTGATCTTGGTGATGCGTAGAAAATTTTGAATTTCTGCTAAGTTCCCCAACACTTTTATGCTATTTAGAAATTCTACATCATTTCCAATCAATAATATGTCATCCACATATAATATAAGAAATGCTATAGAGCTCCCACTCACTTTCTTGTAAATACAGGCTTCTCCAAAAGTCTATATAAAACCATATGATTTGATCACCTCATCAAAGCGTATATTCCAACTCCGAGATGCTTGCACCAGTCCATAAATGGATTGCTGGAGCTTGCACACTTTGTTAGCACCTTTAGGATCGACAAAACCTTCTGGTTGCATCATATATAACTCTTCTTTAAGAAATCCATTAAAGAATGCAGTGTTGACATCCATTTGCCAGATTTCATAATCATAAAATGCAACGATTGCTAACATGATTTGGACAGACTTAAGCATCTCTACGGGTGAGAAAGTCTCATCGTAGTCAACTCCTTGAACTTGTCAAAAACCCTTTACAACAAGTCAAGATTTATAGATAGTAACATTACCATCAACGTCAGTCTTCTTCTTGAAGATCCTTTTATTCTCTATGGGTCGCCGATCATTGGGCAGATCCACCAAAGTCCACACTTTGTTCTCATACATGGATCCTATCTCAGATTTCATGACCTCAAGCCATTTATCTGAATTTGGGCTCATCATAGCTTCTTCATAGTTCGTAGGTTCGTCATGGTCAAGTAACATGACCTCCAGAACAGGATTACCGTACCACTCTGGTGCGGATCGTGCTCTGCCAGACCTACGAGGTTCTGTAGCAACTTGATATGTAGTTTCATGATGTTTATCATTAGCTTCCTCTCTAGTTGGTGTAGGCATCACGGGAACATATTTCTCGGATGAGCTACTTTCCAAATTGAGAGCGGGTACAATTACCTCATCAAGTTCTACTTTCCTCCCACTCACTTCTTTCAAGAGAAACTCCTTCTCTAGAAAGGTTCCGTTCTTAGCAACAAAAATCTTGCCTTCGGACTTGTGGTAGAAGGTGTACCCAATTGTTTCCATAGGGTATCCTATGAAGACTCACTTCTCTGATTTGGGTTCGAGCTTATCGGGCTGAAGCCTTTTGACATAAGCATCGCATTCCCAAACTTTAAGAAACGACAACTTAGGTGTGTTGCCAAACCACAATTCATATGGTGTCGTCTCAACAGACTTTGACGGTACCCTGTTTAAAGTGAATGCAGTTGTCTCTAATGCATAACCCCAAAACGATAGTGGTAAATCAATAAGAGACATCATAGATCGCACCATATCCAATAAAGTGCGGTTACGATGTTCGGACACACTATTTCGCTGAGGTGTTCAAGGTGGCGTGAGCTGTGAAACTATTCCACATTGTTTTAAATGAAGCCCAAACTCGTAACTCAAATATTCTCCTCCACGATCAGATCGTAGAAACTTCATTTTCTTGTTATGATGATTCTCCACTTCACTCTGAAATTCTTTGAACTTTTCAAATGTTTTAGACTTGTGTTTCATTAAGTATATATACCCATATCTGCTCAAATCATCTGTGAAGGTCAGAAAATAACGATACCCACCATGAGCATCAACACTCATCGGACCGCATACATCGGTATGTATTATTTCCAATAAGTCACTAGCTCATTCCATTGTTCCGGAGAACAGAGTTTTACTCATCTTGCCCATAAGGCACGTTTCGTAAGTATCAAATGATTCATAATCAAGTGATTCCAAAAGTCCATCTTTATGGAGTATCTTCATGCGCTTTACACCAATATGACCCAAACGGCAGTGCCACAAATAAGTTGCACTATCATTATCAACTTTGCACCTTTTGGCATCAATATTATGAATATGTGTATCATCACGATCAAGATTCAACAAAAATAGACCACTCTTCAAGGGTGCATGACCATAAAAGATATTACTCATATAAATAGAACAACCATTATTCTATGATTTAAATGAATAACTGTCTCGCACTAAAAAAAGATCCAGATATAATGTTCATGCTCAACCCTGGCACCAAATAACAATTATTCAGGTCTAAAACTAATCCCGAAGGTAGATGTAGAGGTAGCGTGCCGACGGCGATCACATCGACTTCGGAACCATTTCCTTGGCCAATCTTCGTTTAATCCGTAGTCCCTGCTTCGAGTTACAAATATGAGCAACTGAACTGGTATCAAATACCCAGGCACTACTACGAGAATTAGTAAGGTACACATCAACAACATGTATATCAAATATACCTTTGTTCACTTTGTCATCCTTCTTATCTGCCAAATACTTGGGGATGTTCCGCTTCCAGTGACCAGTTGAAAGTGCAATCATGCCCTTACATCATTTTTGTTGTTGATGACAATATACATGTAGTGGATTAACAATGGTTGTTAAGTAAATCTCAGGTGTAAGTCCCCAGCTCATCGAAGTGTGTGGATCAAGGGCATACAAGTGATTTTTACTCAAGGATGAAGCATAAAAAATGATTTGATATTTGGTTTCTTGAGTATAGGATCCCGCACTATTAAGAGGGGATCGGTAGGGTTAGTTAAATACTTGCTCAAGTAACAATAATTCCTTGCTTCTATAAAAAAACTTAGGGTCACACAAAAATACTCTATGCACATGTTCTGGTTGCTCCCATGCCGGATGTCCGGGTTGCCAGCCAGATGTCCGGGTCACTGATGTTTAGACACCAGTAAGTTTGCACGCTCATGCAAGATGTCCGGGCTGCACCCTGGATGTCCGGGTCTCCCAGCCACGCCGGATGTCCGGTATTTTTCCCCGGATGTCCGGCTCCCTGTCATCCCGACTCTTATAGGCTTGCAATTTTCTGCCGGATGTCCGGGCATCAGCCGGACGTCCGGGCCTTCCCGTGTCACCGGATGTCTGGGCCTTGCTCCGGATGTCCGGCCCTCTGTTTTTCTCCTGGCTTCTCCTCTATTCTTCTAGTGCCTCTCCAGCCCGGATGTCCGGCCACCCTGCCCGGATGTCCGGTCTGCCCATTCACTTATGCTATAATGGCCACATTTGTGCTCACACTATATATAGCCCTTCTTCCCCATGGGAGAGGGTTGACCACTCACTTTGAACAAACCCTAGAACACATTTTACTCTCTCTCTCACTCCTCCACACCAAATCTTAGATCCCCAAGGGATTTGAGAGCATTTGAGAGAAGTTGTCCGATCAAGTGATAGATCCACTCCCTCTATGTCTTTGCACCAAAGGAATTCGTGATTTGAGCAAGTCTTGAGCTTTTCCCCATCGTTCTTGTTACTCTTGGAGGTTGGAGACTCCTGGGCGGTAGGAGTCTTTCGGAGAGGAATCGACCTTTGTGATTACCCCCGAAAAGTTTGTGAGGGTTTGGAGACCACCCGAAGGTCTACCACTAGTGGTTGAGAAACGCCTTCATGGTGTTGTCTCAAAGGGAGAATAGGGTGAGCCTTCATGGCGTTGGTGTGCCTTCATGGTAACATCCACCTCTCTAACGGTGACGTAGCTTCCCTCTAAGGAAGTGAACATCGGCATATATCCTCGTCTCCCGGAGTTGCGGTTATTCCTAACCCTAACTCTCTACTTGTGGTTACTTGTCTCTTAGCACTTACTTATCTCATATTGTGCTTGTTTCTTTTCATACTCGTGTTACTTGCTCACCACTTAGTACTACTCTTGCAATTGTTAGGCTCACTCTCATATTCCGCATTATTGCCTAAAATTGCTTAGTAATAATTAAAATTTGTAATTGTACCTATTCACCCCCCCTCTCTCTAGGTCCATCTCGATCCTTTCAATTGGTATCATAGCATCGTGCTCTATTCTTGTGGCTTAACCGCCCTAGAGCGAGATGAACTCGGATGGGACTCCCCTGGTTGCAGATCCAAAGGATAAAGGCGAGGCTTCTTCTAAAGTCAAGTCCTTTACATCTGAGTATCTGGAACGGGCCCTTGCTAAGCAAAAATAGGAGCATGATGCTTCTCTTGAGGCCTTGGTCCAAATGAGATTAGCCACGTTGTCCATGGTGATTGCACCACTCTCGGGTGGTGCGGCTTCAAGGCCAACTGTGCCTGCTCCGTCACTTGGTCAACAACCTCCTAGTAATGAACACTCCAGTGTTCCTTGGCTTTACGCAAGACCTCAGGTTGAGAAACCAAGATATAATCCTCAAGGAAAACCTCCTTTACTTAGTGCCACTTCCGATTTTGCCTTGTGGAGAGTTGCTATGCAGGATCATCTTCGACATGGAAACGATGAGATGCTGGAGATCATGGAGTATGGTTATCATGTGGTTGATCCAAAGAACCCTACACCAAGAGAAATTTATGACAAGAATCTCAATGACACTGCAATCATGTGTATAAGGAGAGGTGTGGATGAAAAGCAAATGAGACCGTTCATACACATCACAAGTGCCCAGGAACTATGGGAAAGTATTATAAGATCCAAGACTGGCACCTCTGCCCTCCGGAGTGCTCAATATGAAATTGCCAAGGGGCAATTGCAAAACTTTTGTATGCAGAAAGGTGAAACCCCCAATCAAACTCTTGAGCGTCTCATGACCCTCACTGCTGACATTGAGTCGTGTGAGTGTGGCAAGACACAAGATGGATTCAACATGACTAAGCTATTCCTTGTGGATAAGTTGCTTCATGCTCTTGCCCCATATCACCATCAAATGGTGTGGGACATAAGACAACACCATACCTTCAAAGAAATGACTACATATGACATCATATCCACCTTCCAACTATTTGAAGAGTCAAAGGCTAATGCCACGAAACATCTTGCCATGCATGGTACCCCATCATCAAAGATCAATCTTGCATTGAAGGCCAAGCATGTATGTGAAGATGAGGAAAGTGAAGAGGAAGAAGAAGATGATGATAATGAAAATGGTGATGAGATTGAATCCGATGAGGGCCCTTCATATGAAGACATGGCTCTCTTTGTCAAGAAGTTTAGCGCGGGAAAATTCAAGGGAAGATTTCAAAAGAAGAAAGTAAGAAAATGCTACAACTGTGAAGTAACCAACCACTTCTCCAACGAGTGCCCTTATGAGAAGAGAGAGGATAAACCAAGGTTTCCCAAGACCTTTCCCAAGAAGAAGTTGCCAAATCCTTTGAACTCCAAGCTCAAGAAGAGAGATGGGAAAGCAATGGTTGCTCAAGAATAATCCGATCTAGATGATGTTAATGGTGTTGCCGGAGTTGCTCAAGACTCGCAAAACACTCTAAGGTTAGTGAACAAGAGTGGTGATGTGGTCACCTACAACTACATGAAATACTAGAAGGGCAACACTCACAAGTGCCTAATGGCAAAGGCCGTGGTAGAAGATGGAGAGGACCAAAGCTCTCCTGACAAGGTCAAGGTAACCCCATGATCAAATCCTCCTGTTTTCACTCCCTCAACTCCTAGTGATGAGTATCTTGATGCGGAGGATAGCTATGATGATGATGATCTAGATGATCCTATGCTTGCTAAACTTAATAAGTTCATGTGCTCCCTCAAAGGAAAGAAGCTCACTATGGTTCGTATGCTTATGGAGATGGTGAGTAAGCACACCATCACCATTAAGGAATTCGAAACCCTCGTCATCGAGGAAAAGGAAAAATGGGAAATCCTTGAGCGGAAAGTCCAAAATATGAGGAAGCACGAAATGATGAACTATGCTTAAAAATTGGTGCAAACAATGATGTTCATACTAAAGATCTTGCCTCCTTGAAAAAGGCTATTGACTCTTGCGAAGAGTTGATGAATGATAAAAGTAAGCTTTTGAAGTATCATGCTTCTCTCTCTAAGGATTGTGAGCTTCTATCCGTGTCCCTCAAGTCTAAGGAAGAAGAGCTCACCCTTCTTACAAAGAGTTTCGAGATGCTCAAACTTACTTATCTTGAAACCCTAGACAAGGCTTACTCTTCTCGTATTATTAATGTTGATGCTTGTACTACTAACTCTAGTGGTGATCTAGCATCTATTCTTGAGGAAAATTGCTTCCTCAAGGCTCAAATCGAGAAAGGTCTCATGACATGTGCTCAAGGGCAAAAGAACCTTAATGAGGTATTGAGCCAAGACAATGAGGTGTTTGCCAAAGAGGGACTAGGGTTTGGCCCAAGCACAAGCAAGAAGAAGACGTCCTCCCAAAAGTGCACAACCCCTCTCAAAGAAACATTTGTACGACAAGGGCACAAGGAGAAAGGTAAGGTTGTTAGTGGGAAGGCCACAAGGGGCGTGCCCACTCTCAACAAGTCAAAAGAGTTCATGCCTCCATCCTATGTACTTCGTAAGACTAAGGATGGACAAGTTTATGCAAAATTTGTTGGTCTCGAAATGCATTCCGATTCTATGCTATTTGGGTCCCTAAGACCCTTGTGACTAACCTGAGAGGTCCCATTGCAAAATGGGTGCCTCTAACCAAGTCATAATTGTGTGTAGGTTGCTTTCTCCGGTGGAGTAAAATGGGTGATTGATAGTGGATGTACCAATCATATGACCGGAGATAGCAAATTGATCTACGATTTCATGGAAGCTATTCAACCATTCATGAGCATTATGTTTGGTAGAGGTTCAAAAGGACAGGTACTCGGGTTGGGCAAGGTGGCTATCACAAATGACATGTCTCTTGCAAATGTCATGCTTGTCCAATCCCTTAAATACCATTTGCTTTCTGTTCGCCAATTGGCTTTGTTGGTTATGATACACTTTTTGGACTGACGGATGTGAAAGTCTTTAAGAGAGATACTCTCGAAGTGGCCTTTGTTGGAGAGTTGGATGGCAACCTTTACACGGTTGATTTCTCGAAAGAGAGCACATTCCATGCAACTTGTCTAATGGCCAAGGCCGACAAGGGGTGGCTATGGCATCGCCGGCTAGCCCATGTCGGCATGAGAAATCTTCAAGATCTCTTAAAGGGGAATCACATCCTTGGACTAACCAATGTCTCTTTTGAGAAACACCGTGTGTGTAGTGCATGCATCGCCGGGAAGCAACATCAATCAAAGCACCCTCCCAAGAACATTGTGTCTACTTCAAGGCCCCTGGAGCTCCTTCATGTGGATCTTTTTGGGCCTCCTTCATGGGATAGTCTTGGTGGGAAAAAGTATGGACTTGTCATTGTCGATGACTACTCAAGATATACATGGGTGTTTTTCCTCAAGTCCAAGGATGATACAAAGATCACCTTCATTGATTTTGCCTAGCAAGCACAACGCAAGTTTGACAAAGAGATCTTGGCAATAAGAAGTGACAATGGCTCTGAGTTCAAGAACTATACCTTGGAAGAATTCCTTAGTGATGAAGGGATTGAGCATCAATATTCAGCTCCATACACTCCTCAGCAAAATGGTGTAGCCGAAAGGAAGAACCGTACACTTGTAGAGATGGCAAGGTCCATGTTGGATGAATACAAGTCACCACATAGTTTTTGGGCCGAAGCTATGAACACTGCATGCCATGCATCAAACCGGCTCTTCCTCCGTACTATATTGGAAAAGACTCCATATGAGCTCCTAATTGGGAACAAGCCAAATGTCAAGTACTTTCGTGTATTTGGGTGCAAATTTTTCATCCTCAACAAACGAGAACGGTTAGGAAAATTTCAATCCAAAACAATTGAGGGCATATTTGTTGGATATGGATCAAACTCTCACGCCTATAGAGTCTATAAAAAATCCAATGGATGTGTTGTAGAAACTTGTAACGTGGTGTTTGATGAATTTAATGTCTCCCATGGGGAGCAAGTTGATCTAAGTGATGTAGGTGAAGAAGATTCCTCTCAAGATATCTTGACCATGGGTGTTCGTGCACTTCTTCCAATGGAACAAGAACCTCTTGATGATGAAGAAGAAGATGGAAGTATCACACATCATCAAACTACTTCAACACCCCTACCACCACAAACTCCTATTGTTCAACCGATGCCCTTAGTCCAAGTATAAGAAGATGATCAAGTTCCTCTTCATGAGAATCTTCAAGAACAAGATCATCATCAAGGGCAAGAACAAAAAAGTCCAATCATTGATGATGAACCTCAACAAATGCAATATGTACAAGAAGATCTTCCACCACACATTAATGATCCATATGTTGAGGACGTGGATGATGGACACGAAGTTGAACCTCGCAAAACCTTAACCTCCATCATGCCTCGAGTGGCCGGTCGTGTTGATATTGATAAAAATCCTCACCGGCATATCGGAAGGTAGAGTCACTCATAAACAATTGACAAACTTTTGTGCTCACTTCTCGTTTGTGTCTAGTGTTGAGCCTCTCAAGGTACAAGAAGCATTGATGGACAACGATTGGCTCATTGCTATGCAAGAAGAGTTGAACAGTTTTGAGCGCAATCAGGTATGGTCATTAGTCAAGAGGCCAACTACGGAACACAACGTCATTGGAACCAAGTGGATTTTCAAGAAAAAGCAAGATGAGAATGGTGTAATCATCCGAAACAAGGCAAGGTTAGTGGCACAAGGGTACTCACAAGTTGAAGGTTTGGACTTTGGTGAGACCTTTGCCCCCATTGCCCATCTTGAATCCATTCGCATCTTACTTGCTTATGCTACTTTCAATGGTTTTACATTACATCAAATGGATGTGAAGAGTGCTTTCCTTAAAGGTCCTCTACAAGAAGAAGTATATGTATCACAACCACCAGGGTTCGTTGATCCCGATCACAAAGACTATGTGCATAAACTTCATAAGGCTTTGTATGGCCTCAAACAAGCACCTCGTGCTTGGTATGATCATCTTAATAAGTTTTTACTCGATGATGGTTTTGTGAGAGGGGTGATCGATCCCACTCTTTTTACTAAGAGGGACAAAGGTGATTTGATCTTATGCCAAATCTATGTAGATGATATCATTTTTGGTTCTCCTAACATTCATTTGTGCAAGAAGTTTGCGGCTTCAATGACCAAGAATTTTGAAATGTCACTCAATGCGGATTTGAAGTTCTTCCTCGGGTTTCAAATCCAACAATTTCAAGAAGGAATATTCGTGTCTCAAGCAAAATACCTCAAGGATATCCTAGCAAAATTTGGCATGTCTGATGCTAGCCCATGTAAGACACCCATGCCAACAAAAATTGTACTCACTGAAGACACCAACGGTATCCCCTTCGGCCCATCTAAATACCTTTCTATGATTGGTTCATTACTTTATCTTTGTGCATCTAGACCAGACATCATGTTTAGTGTATGCATGTGTGCTAGATTTCAAGCTTCCCCTAGGGAAAGTCATCATAAGGCGGTTAAGCATATTCTTAGATATCTTGTTCACACCCCAAAGTTGGGTCTATGGTACCCCAAGGATGCTAAGTTTGATCTCATTGGGTACAACGGATGCGGATTGGGCTGGAGAAAAAGTGGACCGTAAGTCCACCTCTGGTGCATGTCAATTTCTTGGACGCTCCTTGGTAAGTTGGTCCTCGAAGAAACAAAATTGTGTTGCCCTCTCCACCGCCGAAGCTGAATACATTGCAACCACTAGTTGTGCAACTCAATTACTATGGATGAGGCAAACTTTGAAGGGTTACGGTATCACCTATAGACATGTGCCTCTTCTATGTGATAATAAAAGTGCCATCAATATTGCTGAGAATCCCAAAGATCACACCCGCACCAAGCACATTGACATTAGGTACCACTTCTTCAGAGATCATGTGGAGAAGGGTGATATTGACATTGCTCATGTTGGCACAGATATGCAACTTGCAGATATTTTCACCAAGCCATTAGACGAAGCAAGGTTTTGTAAACTTAGGCGTGAACTTGGTATCTTGGAGCTTGACAACATTATGTGAAATCTAGTACTCATTCATGCATAAACTTAATGTTTTGTCTTGATGTAGGCATATATTTATGGGGAGACACTCAACTCATGAGTACTCTCACCTTACATAATGCATAAATAGAACAAACACTCTCAAAGTTATCATAGTTTTTGAACTAGGGTACTTTAACATGATGGATTTGTGACCATGTGCTCAAAGTTTACATCTTTGCGGTACTTTGTTCAATATGCTCAAACATGGTGACCTCGGTCACCACTTGTACAATGCTTGTATGGACCTTTCTTTCTTAATAATTTTTGAATTGGTAATACATCTTAGTATGGCCTTAGATTTCTCAGGTTTTCACCCCTATTAGTCTCAAGAAAACTCCTTGGCGGTGTCTATATCAAATTATACTGGTTGGCCCCCTTCACATCTTTCCCTTTCCCTGCTCTTCTGTCCAGTGGTCGGACATCCGGCTCACCTGCCGGACATCCGGGCCCTGGGAAAATTTCCTTGCCACTCAAAACAACCATCAACCACTTCCAGTGGCCGGATTTCCGGGCCTCAGCCGGACATCCGGGCCCTGAACCCATGCTGTCTGATTTCCTCATGCCGGATATCCGGGGTTATACCCGGATGTCCGACCCTTTGGTGCTGCTTCTTCTGTTCTCTGTCTTCCGCTCACCGGATATCCGGGCCTTGCCCCGGATGTCCGGCCCGTCGCCCGCAGCCACATATGACTGGGGAGGGGCGTGGGATTTGGGGGCGGTTCCTCACTTCTTTCGTTCCTCTTCCCCATCGCGCCTCACAGCCACCGCCGCCAGGCTGGCACTCTGGTGCTGCCCCGGCCCTCTCCTCCAAGCTCCGGCCCCGATCTCCTGCTCATGGCTTCTCCTCCTCCCGATCTACGATTCTATCCAATCCATTTCTTGGGTTGTGTTGTGAATCCCTCGGGAGGGACCGGTGTTGTGTGGGAGTGACCGCCGGAGTTCCTCATGGCGCGCACGAAGAACTGCGGCCCCGATCGCCCCGAGCCTTCTTCCAGGGGTATGGATGCTACCTCTACTCCATTCTACTTCTATGGAGACCGCAAAAATCTTAGGGTTTCACTCTCGCATGCATATCTTGACGTCTATGTCTCTCTTGAGTGTTGGCGTCTCTTGCTTATGCCTACAAATATGTCAATGAACTCGGCTAATCAATTTAAATCATGGTCATGTCACATTTTTTGATCTACCACTGGACTTAGCCTATGGTCATGCTCAAAAATGGTCATCCCATTGTTTAATTTGTCTTATCCTTGTTCCTACTTGTTGCATCCATCTATCGGGATCTCTCATTATCCATTCCAGTTGTTCCCTGGCAAGGCTCAATCGACTCCGATGAGCATGCTCGGCCTAAGAAGAAGAAGGCCACCACCACCAAGAAGAAGAAGCGGGCACCATCCACTAGTCCGTCGGACTCGGATCCTGATGATGCGGACTATGTTGGGGAGGAAGAGGAGGTCCGTGCACCCAGACACTCCATTGGTCAGTCCAAGCCTGGTACTAGGAGGGCGCCGGTGCCTCAAGTTTGTGGTTCTGCAATGCCCGCTGTCCGTGGTCGTCGCATCTCTATGGAGCTTCCGGACAGCAGGGATCGCTGTCCTCACGACTTCAAAACTGTGGGGGCAGCTCGATATCTTACGTTCCGTTGGGATGTCAATCAATATGAGATGGTGGCTGATGCGAAGGATCCTCAGTTCCGGACTCGAATGCAGCAGGATCTCTATTCCAGTTTCGTCCGTGGGCGTGGACTTGCTTCTCACTCATACTTAGATCTCAACTTCCTGCGTGAGAATCCTGACATGTTCCCTAACAATCCCGTCATGATCATTGATGATATGACCCTTGGTCCCGAAATGACCTTCAGGTGTGAGTGAAATGAAGCTGCCATTCTACAGTTCTATGCCACCTGTTTCTTTGGTCCGGACAACACTCTCACCTGGATGACTGATAACACTACTATGAGCATCACCTATGACAGGTTTGTTCAGATTTTGGGTCTCTCCGGTGTTGGCCATCGCATCCACATCATGGATCCTGAGCACAAGCCCAAAGCGACTGATGCTTGCTTGCCACTTGTCAAACCTACCTCTCAGCTCTCTAAAGAAGAACTTGAATGTCCACTCAACGAGGTATCTATCTTCCGTGCTCCTTACTATATCCTCTATCAGTGTGTGCTCCGCACTCTCTATGCTAAGAAGGGAGATCGCTCAAGGGCTTACAACTATTGCATTGACTTGATGGTTTGTATGCATGACAAACTCACTGAGCCTCTGGACACAGCCCATTTCATTTGGCATGAGATCCGTCTTTGCAGTTTCATTCAGATGCGCCAGTTTCCTCATGCTCCTTTCATTCAGGCTCTGATTGATCACACTGCTCCCTTTGAGGTGGTTAAGACTGTTGTTCATTCTAGTTGGAAGCCTGCTTCTCACATGCGAGTGATGCCTGCTTCTCAGACTGCTGCTCGATCTCAGTCTAAGAGGCCTGCTGGTGAGACTCGGCGCACTGATTCCTCTGTTCCATCTTCGTCGTCAGCTCCTCATGGATGCCTTGCCATGTTCCTCAGCAAGGCTCAATCTGCTATCATGAGGTCAATCACCTTCAGCTGTCAGCAAAATTATGATGTTCAGAAGCGCCTCATCATCTCCAAGAATCAGCTCAAGCAGCGCCTCCGTAACCACGGGAATCCCATGAGTGATGATGATCCTATTCCCGCGGCTCCGTCCACCTCTACCTTCGGTTTCCCATCTCGTGACGAGTATCCTGAGTTCTTTGATGATCATGATGACATTCGCCAGGAGTGACCGAGTGTGTTTAGTTCTTCACCCCTTTTTTCCTTGTTGCTGTCAAAGGGGGAGAAGTAGTATCTTAATGTGATGTATTAGCTATTTGTGTTAGCCCTACTATTATTCGAACTTGTTATGAACTTGTCATGTTGCTACCGTTATTGTCTTGATCAAGTGAGACTATGTTGTTATCTTATTATCTTGATCATGTGAATCTATGTTGTTTACCTTGTGGGTATGGATTTTGTGTGTTAACATATTCATCTCATGCTCACAATGAGGGGGAGCCAAATACAAATAGAAACATCAACTTACTTTGTACTCTTGCTCTCATATTTGTCAATGCTAAGACTATTTATTACAACTGTGATACTACATGTGTGATTGTCATCAACAAACAAAAAGGGGGAGATTGAAAGTGCAATCATGCCCTTACATCATGTTTTGTTGTTGATGACAATATACATGTAGGGGACTAACAATGGTTGTTAAGTAAATCTCAGGTGTTAGTCCCCAGCTCATCGAAGTGTGTGGATCAAGGGCATACAAGTGATTTTTACTCAAGGATGAAGCATAAAAAGTGATTTGATATTTGGTTTCTTGAGTATAGGATCCCGCACTATTAAGAGGGGATCGGTAGGGTTAGTTAAAGACTTGCTCAAGTTACAATAATTCCTTTCTTCTATAAAAAAACTTAGGGTCACACAAAAATACTCTGTGCACATGTTCTGGTTGCTCCCATGCCGGATGTCCGGGCTGCCAGCTGGATGTCCGAGTCACTGATGTTCAGACACCAGTAAGTCTGCACGCTCACGCCGGATGTCCGGGATGCACCCCGGATGTCCGGTTCTCCCAGCCACACCGGATGTCCGGTATTTTTCCCCAGATGTCCGGCTCCCTGTCATCCCGACCCCTGTAGGCTTGCACATTGCTGCCGGATGTCCGGGATTCGACCGGACGTCCGGGATTCGACCGGACGTCCGGGCCTTCCCGTGTCACCGGATGTCTGGGCCTTGCTCCGGATGTCCGGCCCCTCTATTTTTCTCCTGGCTTCTCCTCTGTTCTTCTAGTGCCTCGCCAGCCCGGATGTCCGGCCACCCTGCCCGGATGTCCGGTCTACCCACTCACTTATGCTATAACAGCCACATTTGTTCTCACACTATATATAGCCCTTCTTCCCCACGGGAGAGGGTTGACCACTAACTTTGAACAAACCCTAGAACACATTTTACTCTCTTTCTCACTCCTCCACACCAAATCTTAGATCCCCAAGGGATTTGAGAGCATTTGAGAGAAGTTGTACGATCAAGTGGTAGATCCACTCCCTCTCTGTCTTTGCACCAAGGAATTCGTGATTTGAGCAAGTCTTGAGCTTTTCCCATCGTTCTTGTTACTCTTGGAGGTTGGAGACTCCTAGGCGGTAGGAGTCTTTCAGAGAGGAATCAACCTTTGTGATTACCCCCGAAAAGTTTGTGAGGGTTTGGAGACCACCCCAAGGTCTACCACTAGTGGTTGAGAAACACCTTCGTGGTGTTGTCTCAAAGGGAGAATAGGGTGAGCCTTCGTGGCGTTGGTGTGCCTTCGTGGTAACATCCACCTCTCTAACGGTGACGTAGCTTCCCTCGAAGGAAGTGAACATCGGCATACATCCTCGTCTCCCGGAGTTGCGGTTATTCCTAACCCTAACTCTCTACTTATGGTTACATGTCTCTTAGCACTTACTTATCTCATATTGTGCTTGTTTCTTTTCATACTCGTGTTACTTGCTCACCACTTAGTACTACTCTTGCAATTGTTAGGCTCACTCTCATATTCGGCATTATGGCCTAAAATTGCTTAGTAATAATTAAAATTTGTAATTGTACCTATTCACCCCCCCCCCCCTCTAGGTCCATCTCGATCCTTTCACCAGTCCCTTTGTTGTAGAAGCACTCAGTTTCAGGCTTGGGTCCAGCTTTGGGTTTCTTCCCAGGAGTGACAACTTGCTTGTCATTCTTTTAGTTCCCCTTATTTTTACCCTTGCCCTTCTTCTTGAAACTATTGGTCTTGTTAACCATCAATAATTGATGCTCCTTTCTGATTTCTACCTCCGCGGCCTTTAACATCGCGAAGAGCTCAGGAATAGTCTTTTCCATCCCTTGCATATTGTAGTTCATCACGAATCCTTTGCAGCTTGGTGGCAGTGATTGAAGAACTCTGTCAATGACACAATCATCTGGAAGATTAACTCCCAGCTGAGTCAAGTGATTATGGTACCCAGACATTCTGAGTATGTGCTCACTAACAAACCGGTTCTCCTCCATCTTATAGTTGTAGAACTTGTTGGAGATTTCATATCTCTCAACTCGGGCATTTGCTTGAAATATTAACTTCAACTCCTCGAACATCTCATATGGTCCATGAAGTTCAAAATGTCTTTGAAGTCCCGATTCTAAGCCGTAAAGCATGGCACACTGAACTAACGAGTAGTCATACACGCGACTGATAGGCATTCACAATGTCTGCAGTTGTTGGGGCAGGTGGTACACCTAGCAGTGCATCAAGGACATAATTTATGCAGCAATGAGGATAATCCTCAAGTTACGGACCCAGTCTGTGTAGTTGCTACCATCATCTTTCAACTTAGCTTTCTCTAGGAACGCATTAAAATTCAAAGGAACGGTAGCACGGATTGATCTACAACATAGATATGCAAAAAACTATCAGGACTAAGTTCATGATGAATTAAGTTCAATTAATCATATTACTTAAGAACTCCCACTTAGATATCCCTCTAGTCATCTAAATGATACGTGATCCAAATCAACTAAACCATGTCCGATCATCACGTGAGATGGAGTAGTCTTCAATGGTGAACATCACTATGTTGATCATATCTACTATATGATTCACGTTCGACCTTTCGGTCTCCAGTGTTCCGAGGCCATATCTGTATATGCTAGGCTCGTCAAGTTTAACCCGAGTATTCCGCATGTGCAAAACTGGCTTGCACCTGTTGTATTTGAACGTAGAGCTTCTCACACCCGATCATCATGTGGTGTCTCAGCATGAAGAACTTTCGCAACGGTGCATACTCGGGGAGAACACTTATACCTTAAAATTTAGTAAGGGATCATCTTATAATGCTACCGCCGTACTAAGAAAAATAAGATGCATAAAAGATAAACATCACATGCAATCAAAATATGTGACATGATATGGCCATCATCATCTTGTGCTTCTGATCTCCATCATCGAAGCAACGTCATGATCTCCATCGTCACCGGCTTGACACCTTGATCTCCATCATAGCGTCGTGGTCGTCTCGCCAACCATTTCTACTATGACTATCGCTACCGCTTAGTGATAAAGTAAAGTAATTACATAGCGTTTGTATTTCATACAATAAAGCGACAACCATATGGCTCCTGCCAGTTGCCGATAACTTTTACAAAACATGATCATCTCATACAACATCTTTATATCACATCATGTCTTGACCATATCACATCACAACATGCCCAGCAAAAACAAGTTAGACGTCATCTACTTTGTTGTTGCAAGTTTTATGTGGCTGCTACGGGCTTCTAGCATGAACCGTACATACCTACGGCACAAAAGGCACAATGGTGATTTATCAAGTTTGTTGTTTTAACCTTCACAAGGACCGGCCGCAATCAAATTTGTTTCAACTAAAGTTGGAGAAACAAACACCCGCCAGCCACCATTATGCAAAACTAGTTGCATGTCTGTCGGTGGAACCGGTCTCATGAACGCGGTCATGTAAGGTTAGTCCAGGCCACTTCATCCAACAATATCGCCGAATCAAAATAAGACATTGGTGGTAAGCAGTATGACGATCACCGCCCACAACTCTTTGTGTTCTACTCGTGTATATCATCTACGCATAGACCTGGCTTGGATGCCACTTTTGAGAAACGTAGCATGCAATTTTACAAAAAATCCTTCGCCCACGCAAGATCTATCTAGGAGATGCATAGCAACGAGAGGGGGAAAGTCTGTCCATGTACCCTCGTAGACCGAAAGCGGAAGCGTTAACTTAACGCGGTTGACGTAGTCAAACGTCTTCTCGAATCAACCGATCAAGTACCGAATGTATGGCACCACCGAGTTCTACACACGTTCAGCTCGATGACGTCCCTCGAACTCTTGATCCAGTAGAGGTATGAAGGATTCGATGAGTTCTGTCAGCATGACGGCGTGGTGACGGTGATGGTGATGTGACCCACGCATGGGTTAGCCTAAGCACTACGACAATATGACCGGAGGAGTAAACGGTAGAGGGGGGCACCGCACACGGCTAAGAAACAACTGTTGTGCTTTGGGGTGCCCCCTGCCCCCGTATATAAAGGAGGAGAGGGAAGGAGGCCGGCCCTAGGGGGCGCGCCAAGTGGGGGGAGTCCCACTAGGACTCCTAGTCCTACTCGGCTCCCCCTTCCTTCCAACGGAGGGGAAAAGGGAAAGAGAGGGAGAGGGAAAGGGAAAGGAGGGCCGCGCCCCCTCACCTAGTCCAATTCCGACTCCCCATGGGGGGGGCGCCACCTCCTCGTGGCCTGTCTCTCCTCTCCCCTATGGCCCATTAAGGCCCAATACTTTCCCGGGGGTTCCGGTAACCCCTCGGTACTCCGATATTTATTTGAAACAAACCTGAACCATTCCGATGTCCAAACATAACCTTCCAATATATCAATCTTTACCTCTCGAACATTTCGAGACTCCTCGTCATGTCCATGATCTTACCCGGGACTCCGAACAACCTTCGGTCACCAAAACACATAACTCATATAATACATATCGCCATCGAACGTTAAGCGTGCGGACCCTACGGGTTCGAGAACTGTGTTGACATGACCGAGACACCTCTCCGATCAATAACCAATAGCGGAACCTGCATGCTCATATTGGTTCCCACATATTCTACGAAGATCTTTATCGGTCGAACCGCAATGTCAACATACGTTATTCCCTTCGTCATCGGTATGTTACTTGCCTGAGATTCGTCGTCGGTATCTTCATACTTAGTTCAATCTCGTTACTGGAAAGTCTCTTTACTCGTTCCGTAGTGCATCATCCCGTTACTAATTCATTAGTCACATTGCTTGCAACGCTTCATATGATGTGCATTACCGAGGGGGCCCAGAGATACCTCTCTGATACTTGGAGTGACAAATCCTAATCTTGATCGATGCCAACCCAACAAACACCTTTGGAGATACCTGTAGAGCATCTTTATAATCACCCAGTTATGTTGTGACGTTTGATAGCACACAAGGCATTCCTCCGGTGTCCGGGAGTTTCATAATCTCATAGTCGGAGGAATATATATTTGACATGAAGAAAACAGTAGCAATAAAACTGAATGATCATTATGCTAAGCTAATGGATGGGTCTTGTCCATCACATCATTCACTATGATGTGATCTCGTTTATCAAATGACAACTCATGTCCATGGTTAGGAAACTTAACCATCTTTGATCAACGAGCTAGTCTAGTAGAGGCATACTAGGGACACGGTGTTTTGTCTATGTATTCACACATGTATCAAGTTTCCGGTTAATACAATTCTAGCATGAATAATAAACATTTATCATGAATAAGGAAATATAAAATAACAACTTTATTATTGCCTCTAGGGCATATTTCCTTCATAAACCACTCTCTGCGGACCCTGGAACTTTCGGCCAACCCCCAAAACTTCCTACCCTGACCGGCGCTAGCCGAAATTTAGCACTCGACTCCACCTATTTGTCCATAACTTTGGATTTTGGACTCCGGTTTTTGGTGCTCTTGAGCTTGTTTTGAAGCTATTAACTTGGTCTTGATCATCATGTTAGTTCCTACATCGTTTGTCTCGGAGCAACTTCAAGCACTTTCGCACCTCGTATGTCATCGTCTACAACACTTGGAAGTTGAGCATCTTTGTTGGATTCGGGAGTCGGACGTCTGCGACAACAAGTACCACTACATCATCATCGACTACATCAATCACCAAGCTCGTTTTGAAGCTATTAGAGCATCTACAACCAGACTTGGCAAATCTGGCCCCTCAAACGCCCGCGGACGCGCCCGGGCGCGTTCGCGGGCACTAACCGGGCAATGCCTCAAATTAGCCACTTTGCATCCACCTCTCTCATATTTCATCCCCTCGATCCATATAAAGCATGCAAAAGAAATCCTACGTACTACATCTACGTACTATTCTAGCTACTCTTCGTCGTCGGAGATGTCCACAACGACGGCGCCGGGCACCGGTTGGACTGGCGAGTAGGAGAGCTCTGGCTCATCCTCCTCCTGCTCGACCTCTCCATGTAGACGAGCATCTCCGCCTCCACCGTGGCCTCTTGCGCCTCCATCTTCTGCCGGCGATGGCGTCTTGACTCCACAGCCGACTCCGACCGGAGGGAATTAAGGATGGTATGCTGCTCCGCCTGCAGATCCCCGTCGCGAGCGTCCCCCACATCCTCCTCCTCCGGCTCGTCCCCTCCTCCTCCTTCAACTCCTCCTCCGGATCCACTACATTCGGAGGTAGCCCCCTGGCGATTCGGGCTTCACGCCTAGTCCTGTCTGCTCAAGGAGCTTGAGCCGGCGCTTCGGCGTCGGAAATGGCTCGCTCCTCATCCGGCGGCGTGGGGGCATGGCTACTAGGCGGACGGTGGAGTGGAAAGTGGCGATGATGGCTGGCATGAAGAGGAAAATATAGATGGATGGTAGGTTTCGGTGCCACCATGCGGCAATACACTATGCGGCCCGCCGGAGCTGCGCCACGCGGCGTCACCGGTTTGACGAAGGAGATGAGCTTCAGACCGCCGGGTTTGAGGGCGTTTTCGACTGGGACCCCTTCGTCAGTCCGACGTGGCGGGCGTGCCCGGATGCACCCGAGCTCCCCATATCCGCCTTATATTTAGGCTGGATATGGGGGTGCCAGACAACCCTGACGTTTGAGGCGTCCGTCTGGATCAAAAAGATGTGACCAATGAGTGACCGAACGGTTCGCCCAGACGTATGAGACGGGTTTGAAAGGTCCGGCTGTAGATGCTCTTAAGATGCTATGAAAAGAGTGGTTGTACAACAAAACATTTAAAGGGCCGCCCAGAGTTTCGTGCGGGCGCGTCCACAAACGTTTAGGATGTCGAATTTATGAAGTTCAGTTCTCATGCTCTAATAACCAGTGCATGTTCCAAAAGACAGGGATCCTGAGATGCCAGCAAGAGGAGATCAGTCTCTTTGACGTCAACGGTGGACTTGGAGCTGGCCGTCATGTCCGTCTCCCTGACTCCCATCCTGGTACGGTTGGGCGTGGAAACATGATGACACCGCGATACCAACAGACGGGGAGGATTGCTGGTACCGGTTGGAGCGTGGAAACACGGGAGCGATCATCGGCTGAGTAAGTGCTGGACGTGGACGTCCAACGGAACTGGAGGACTAATTGGCGCGCCCCGTCGGGCGACGACGGCGACCACGACGCGTCGCCCGCCCAAAGCGCGGCCAATTTAATTCGTCCCCGCCCAGCCCTGCGTAGTGGGCGTCGTGTCAGTTCGTTTCGCGCTCCTCGTCGCCGGTCTGGTTGGTTGGTGCGGCGCCGCCCAAGGCGAGCCAACCTTGTATTCAATTCCCAACGCCCAGCCATACGCCCAACCGTCCAACCATTGGGGAGTACACTGCTACTGTGTGAGACTCCTGTGAAGACCATCAACAACCACTCCGATGTGATCGTTTAAATGTTTTTTTCTTTTCTTTCGTTGGGATCGTGTACATGTTTCCAAATAGAATTACCAGGCTGTGTACTATCGGTGTGCTCGACCCGCCTCCCCGTTGCATGCGCGTGCTGGAGTAAAGTCTGTTTTAAACCTTGAATTCGTAGAGCTTGTGTGGATCGAACCTCGACCTTCTAATCCCTGAAGTCCATACCCTGAATTCATTAATCCCGGTTAATCCTGACCCTATACATGTTTGGCTTACCGGGAAAAAAGAAGATCCCACTGGATTCACCTATTACTCTCTCTGACAATGTGCGTCCACCTGTCATATTCGTGACCGTGGTGAGGCCACCGTGGGTAGGGAGGGGTGAGTAGAGGCCGATGGGTGCGAGGCGGCGTGCACAGGCAACTGGCGGCGTGGCGTTTGGCAATGAGCGCTCGGGGGACGCGTCAACGGCACAGCTCGTGGTGCCGGGCTCGACACCTTGCGGGCCAGCAGGGCGCTGTCCCACTCGTGCGGACGCCATCCGGCCAAGCGAGGGCGGCCACTTATTCATCCAGTTGCAGATCAACTAATTTGTGATTTGAGTTCATGCATGCAACCTCGCTATATTGAATAAATTGCATTTCCACGGCGGCAAATGCAGTGCGGCAAAATGAGGCATGTGCGTTCCATCAAGATTGTGCTGCACCTGCGTGTGCCATGCTGCAGCGTGTTCTAGTTCCAGATCAGCTACATGCGCATCTCGCTGCTTTTCTTTGCCTGCGCCATGGACGGCGGCAACGAACTTCGTCTGGGTGTTCCGGCATGAGTAACGAGACGCTCTTGCCGTCAGCCGCGTTCGTCAGCATGGGCGACACCACCGCGTATGGCAGCGGCATACAGAGGAGACGAGCCAGCTCCGTTTCATCTCTCGTGTTCGCTGCGCCACCGGAGGTGGACGGGACCGACCATGCCGACGCCGGTAGTAAAGAGGTGGCTGGTGAATCACGAGACCATGAGCCACCGCCCAGAGCATAGTCTCGAAGGATGGAGGCCAGCGCGGTAGGACGAGCGGCTGCGGACGGGGCGACGCCAGGTTGGTCGGCGTTGCCACTGTCCATGTGTAGGAGAGAGGACAAGGTGTCAGTTCGAAAAAAAAAAGAAGATAAACTGAGATTGGATATGACACGTAGGCCCCACTGTCAGTGAGGGTATTGATTGATCCCGGTCGGAATTGTGACGAATCCAGTACACCAAACAAGATCTTACTCATGCGGGGTTAGGATTCACCGGGATTGGCAAGTACAGGGTACAAATTTCAGGGATTTGAAGGTTAAGGTTCAATTTCGACAAGCTCTATGAATTCAAAGTTTAAAACAGACTTTACTCCGCGTGCTGTAAAAGGAAAGTGATTAAACATCTTTAAAAGCGAAATATAAATAGTTTCACACAGAAACGATATTTTGCGTACATGGAAACAACTCAGAAAAATCGATTCGCATTTGCACTAGCCGTGTTTAGAAGCAGTATAAAAGTCGTCATCCGGGCATTGGTATCCTTCCATTCCATCCCCACCGAAAAATCGAATCAAACCACCTCCACCTCCGCCTCCACGCACGCACCCACGCACGCTCGCTCGCCGCCACTGCAAGTTTGCAACCCCCTCCATCTCTCTCAACATCCCGAGCCTGCCCCAACCAATGGCGTCCACCAACGGCTACGGCAACGTCACCGGCGGCGGCCTCCCCACCTCCAAGCCGCCCATCGACGACCCGCGCCACCAGAAGCAGCGCCTGCGCCGCCGCCGCGGCTGCCTCTGCTGCGCGTGCCTCGCCGTCACCCTCGTCCTCATCGCCGTCGTCCTCCTGATCCTCTTCCTCACCGTGCTCCGCGTCCGGGACCCGACCACGCGGCTCGTCTCCACGCGCCTCATCGGCGTCGCCCCGCGCCTCACCTTCCCGGCGCTCAACATCCAGCTCAACGTCACCCTCCTCCTCACGGTGTCCGTGCACAACCCCAACCCGGCCTCCTTCTCCTTCCCCTCGGGCGGCCACACGGACCTCACCTACCGCGGCGCCCACGTCGGCGACGCCGAGATCGACCCCGGCCGCGTCCCCAGCAAGGGGGACGCGGACGTGAAGCTGGCGCTGACGCTGCAGGCGGACCGGTTCGCCGGGGACCTGGCGCAGCTGGTCGCCGACGTGGAGGCCGGGTCGCTGCCGCTGGAGGCCAGCACCAGGATCCCCGGGCGGGTGGCGGTGTTCGGCGTGTTCAAGCGCCACGCCGTCGCCTACTCCGACTGCAGCTTCGTCTTCGGCGTCGCAGAGCTGGGCGTCCGGAGCCAGGAGTGCCGCGACCACACCAAACTCTGATCCTCCCTTCGTTTCGTTCGTCCGTCCGCTCGACGCCGTCCGTCTCCGCCGTGCGCGTCGCCGGAGATGGAGGCGAGGAGGATCCCTTTTTGTGCCGTGTTCGTTTGATACGCACGGCACGTGTGGGTGGGGCCGGCGACGTCGTTGTCATCACGGAGAGAAGAGAAAAGAGTTCTGGAATTTCCGACGACGCTTCATCATCATTCATCACTATAGTACTCCTAGTGTAGTTAGCCTCGGCCTTGGGTAGAATTAATTTGTCGTTTTAGTTGTTCCCATTGCTGGGTTTGGTCTTACGATTTTGATGGAATTTTCTTGTACAGAGACAGACAGGGTGGATTGATTAGTATACGCGGATATGGCTTGCTCTTATTGTTCATCACATCATCATCATGTGTACAGATTCTTGCTTTGAGCGCACGAATCCTAAGCACGGCCTTATTATCTTATTTGCTTATATATAGCTTGCTGTTACGGGGTCGCTCGGAGACCTTCCTCGAGTGCTTGATGTTCTGATTACTCTACATAATCCTCTAAAGCCAAGCCAGGCCACCTGTGCTGAAAGTTCAAAAAATTCCACCTGTGCTGAAAGTATTTTTTAAGTTACAAATATCGTGGATTCGTGATGCCACCAAATATGTCGGCAAATACAAGTCAAACATACACAGGCAGTGAAAAGTAAACCCTGTTTCTAGTCCTGTTTCCTCTCATCAATGAAAGCTCCCCTTTTCCTCACAAAGGGGACGAAAAAGGATAGCAATGCCAGGGACAGATCGAGGCCGTCAGCCAGTCCATCAGAAGCTCTATCTGACGGCTAAAATTAACAGGAAGAGCAGCCATCAATCATCATGACAGACCAGCACGATTAATAAGGCAGATGAATTGCAGCTCGGCACAATTATAACACTACTAGTACGCCAGCAGCTCACCCTACACCAGTCGCATCAAACCAAGCCATGTTCGAATTCGCGACTGTATCATTTCGGTGTCACCAGAGTCTTACATCCAAGTGCAAAGATAAAAGCTAAGCAAGGATGAATCTGCAACGTTTCCTTCAGTTCAAGGCAAGCACACAGAAAGACAACAAACTATTTTTCAAGATTTACAAAACGCTAGGCCGAAAGCCCACAAGGCACATGTGCTGGTACTACTACATCAATGATCAATCAGGGCAGTAAGACTGGGCTTAGCTAAAATTAAAGGAAAACTAAACATAGATTTTACATGTATAACTTAAGGCTGCTTCCTACTCAAGCATCACTGCTAGCTCTGTACAGCTTCAGAGTTAGCAAAGTTACCACGACAGGCATGCCTCTGTAGGATGCCGCACCAAGACCATGTTCCCAAAGGAACATGCTCAGCTCTTATTGTCTTCAGCGAAAAGAGTCTTGGGACTCACAGAACCGAAGTCGAGCTTCCGGCAGATGCCTGGGCTGAGCTTGATCATCTTCAGAGATGGTCGCAGAGGAGCATCCGGGCAGGTGTCCGCGATGCCGGTAAGCAGAGGCTTCGATTCAGGGGTCTTGTAGCTTTCAGCTGGGATAGCAGCATCTATCAGAACAGCCTCCCCATCTCCGGTTGCCTCCAGCGCTTGGTTTGAGATGATCAGATCAAGAAACATCTTGCAGATCCCCTGGAGATACAGATCTTCCTCCTCCGAATCATCAAACTCAAAGCTTAACCTCTTGACTGGGAAGTCATCAGATTCAAAAATGAGCTTTCTGCGGGAGAGGGTCTCTACTCCCCTAACCACATTCTTCTTCGGCGCACCGCAGAGCACCTCCTCTGGTCCTGGAGCAAAGGGGTCAAAGATGTTTCCCCTTGGTGTTTGACAGCCCAGTGAAATACTTTCATCTGGAGCCTTGCTAGAGATGGACATTTCTAGTGCAACCACATTCAGAGTGGTTGCCTCAGCAACATTACCCTCGTTATTCTCAAGATCACAAACTGTGCCAAGGGATTCTATGTCTTCCTTGTTTCCCAAGGGAAGTTGCAAACCAAATTCTTTACTGGCACTCTTCTTCAGCACTTCTACAACTGTGGAATCACATTCAACGACTTCTGAGACTTCAGTGTCGCTATTATCCAGCACCACATGATCTGCGGCAGGTAATGCGGATTCAGCCCCCGCCATGTGGAGAAGTGGTTTCTTCTGAAAATAAATGTAATACTCAAACAGAGTATACCACTCTCCCACTTCAGTATCAAAACCTGCAACAAAGAGAAGGTCAGTATAACCGTAGATACTACCATAAACTACTAAATAAATAACAAAAGACATTTCACAGAACTACACAACAAAAAGGAGTGCAAAAGGATCCTGCCACTCGGTAAAATATTTAAAGGTTGGACAATTTAAGAATAAACAGGGTGCACAGTCACAAAAGAAGTGACAGCAGCAGCAGCAGAACATACATTTGGAACAGAACGCTTTCAGAATTCAGATTGCTACATTACGTCATCCTGTTGATGCAAAGACGAGCTTCCGGGCGTGCTCGAGATAAAAAAAAAACATTACATCATCTCAGACAAAATTACATCATCCTTCCAAAAACAATCATCTAATATAAAATTAAGCTGATCTGCAACGATGCTTCATATACATTACAGAATCGAGACCGAAGATATATGTTCTACACCTATGTAGACGTGAGTCGCACAGCAATTGGCGGCGTCCTTGTAACCGCAGTTCCCCAGATTAGTTGATTCGCTAAACCAAAAGTATTTCAGAAACACGCATCCCTAATATCGCACAATACATGAAGAATTGCACGGTCAAATCAAAGCCTAGCAATTACCTCGCGAACGCCTAGTGGCAACTTATCAATCGGAGAGAACAATTGCATCCACGATAGATTGGACCGCGGAACAGGCGAAATGAGGAACACCGGAACCAGATCTGCGAAGGGAAAGGGCACGATACCTGTTTCTATCTTGATTCAGCCGAAGATTGGTCGCCGATTAACATCCCCGAGATCCCCCCGCAGCAGTCCCAGCTTGGCTCGACCAGGGATGGACGGACGGAGAAGAGAGGGAGGGCGTCGGCTGGCGGCGCTGCTCTGGTGGAGGAGGAGGAGAGCAGGGGGGCAGCTGCGGCGCGGATCGAGGAGACAGAGGAGATGGAGAGGAGCAGTGGGGAACTGGGGAGGGAACCCTAGAATTCCGTTATTTATACACGCGCTTGAGAATTCCCGCGCCAATTTTTTTATGCCAAGATTTTCGATGCGCGCCAAAAGCAGGTTTCCTTTTTGGCTTTTTTATCTTGCCAAACAGAGCATTCGTGCATATCCTGTCAATGGCTCGAGGAACAGCTGGATTAGATCCGATTTTAATTAATCGCGCCATCTTTTCTTTTTCTTAGCGCCAAAGATCTTGCGTGCTGCTGCCATGTGGGCCCCCCCTAGTCCGGCACCGGCGGGCTAGACATTACGAGTTTTGTGATGAAAAAAAAGCACCCTCAGATTTAGAGTTTTGCAAAATTATACCTTGTAATCAAGTGTTTCAGCTTTGGAATTTTTACACATATAACCCTATGCCAAACTAAAATGATGAAACCACCCCCTTTGTAACGGATTGCTACAAATATTATGATGGAAGGTTGGCTAGACGTCAAATTCCTCCACGCCAACTGGCGGAGCAGGGTCCCCCATCAACATAGATGACGAAAGCAGCATATAGCCAACGCAAATGGATGAAGGCCACGTCGATCTAGTGGCGGCGATGCATTCCAACATGCAGGATAGTGGAAGGTGGGAAACGGTTACGCTACGGTACGTTGGGACAAGCTTTGTCGGGCTTAATAGATCACGCGTAGATTCTGCCGTTGATAATGACGTAAGGGGTATTGTCTCTTCTGTCAAGGTGGTGGAAGGGCACGTGTTATGTCAGACATGCGGGGACATTGAGCTTTCAGCCATTGGCAGTGGCGGGAGGGCCTCTTATCTTGGTGTGAACGGTTTTCTACTCACATATCTCGTCATTTCCTCCTACAGTTCCTACCCGTTAAAATCTCACTCGCCCTCCTTCAATATTCATCTAAGCAATCATCTCTCTCTCACGCCACCCTTCTTATACATATACAACGTGTTCCGATGTTCCTCGTTTTGCCTGTTGGTGCTGATGTTGATGCTGCAAGTTGAAGTAGTCTACGGAGTTTTGGTCGTGTATGGGTATGTAGCTTTTCATATGCTTCAATTATGAGTATTGGTCCAAACTCCAAACAATGTTCTGTCGGGGTTTGAAGGGGAAGATGGAAGAGATTCAGAGATGGAGGCAGAGCGTCATTTGTTTTAAGGAGGAGTGATGCAAGAAGAGGGGCGTCCAAGCAGCTCATTGGGTGGAGAGAGTGATGAACATCACCAAGCAACGGATCCACCTTCTAGACCGAGGAAATTAAAGCATGGTGCACCAAGTATGACATTAAAGTTGACTATGCCTTCATCTACCACCCACAAACGAACGGGCAGGTCGAATCAGCCAATGGCTTGATCCTAAGTGTAATAAAACCTCGGCTGATTCTATCCCCGGAGGAGGCCAATAACAAATAGGTCGAGGAGCTTGACTATGTGTTGAGAAGTTTATGTATAACCCCAAACTGATCCACCGGGCACACGCCATTTTTATGGTGTACAACGTCGAATCCATTATTCCTACACGATGCACATCGAGTATGTTTGTATGAGGAATGAAAGGCCGAGCAGGATCGACAAGACGGTCTAGACGCCCTAGAGGAGGAGCACAACGCAGTTAAAGCACGTTCCTCCTTCTACCAATAACATGTACAATGATACCAGTAGGGCGAGGTCTGGCGAAGGCATTCAAGGTCGGCGACCTAGTCTTCTAATGCCACCTAGATAAACTCGTTCAACATAAATAGTCCGCGCCTTGGGATGGTTCGTTCATCATCGACAAAGGTGCTCGCTAGAGGAGCATATGGGATCCGAGGTACCAAGGACAATCGCTTGGAACCAAACCCCTGGAATGCTGCCGCGTTGTTTCTATGGCTAGCCAATTTACATCTTCTCTTTTATTTACGATCAGCCATTAGAACTGGTTTGGATTTTTTTTTCACAAGCAAAGTTAGACTCCATATTGCGTCCTTTATTGACTTTTGTTTTTTCCTAGCTTTTGGATCCTTGTTGGCAGCCATGATATGGCTCATGGCCACACATCACACGACACAAATTCGACTAGGGGTTGTTACAACACCTCAGCCGCGACCTATTAGAGCTATAAAAGTATCCGCAGACACTCGTCGCATGCCGCCCGCTCTGGCGATGCTGACCCTTCCAATTTGTTTTAGGCCATGATATGCATTGAGTTTGACTTGTGACTTTTTGCTAACCTGGGATGCCTAGCTCCGATGTTGCCACCTTATGTTTCCACAAGTTCATCTCAGGGTGTAACAAGCCTCTATGATTGTTACTTCTGGGGTCATCCTATCTAAGTACCTCAGGTGGAAGAAGCCGAAAGCTAGCAGTCGCACTGCACGAAACCGGTAGGCATGAGGGAAGTGAAAATTACAACCCCTTTAGGGGAATGCATTGGACTTGATCCTACTCGGCGAGCTACGGAAAACTTATTTGCCTTCCTCGGAAAACATACGAGTCGACGACACTAAAAGTCGTAAAATATGATATCTCAAACAAGGGAACTGTTGGAGGATCTCCCTATCCAAAACATTGGCTACATTAAGCACCCAAACAATTACTCCCTCTTTGACTTGCATTTAGACCAATAGGTCGGATTGCCTTGCACCAAGCGAAGTTCCCCAATGAAGGGTTGACACCAGGAACACTCCTAATTTGCCTATGGCTGAGGAGGTAGAAGCTGATGATTGGTTAATGCAAGTATTTTAAATATGCAGGTCCAATCAACACCGAATACATGGCCATTATACACAAGTGTCATTACAACAAAAGGTGGCCTAAAGAATAAGTCTTTGCAGACCATCAATAAGTTTATCTCGAAGTTGATGTCCGGCCTGATTTCCTCCCCATCGTCACCGCGGGGCGAACCCTGGCAATGTTCTCGATATTAAACGTCGAAAAATGCGTCTGGAGCATGGCTCACGCTTGTTGAGCACTTTATAGGCATGCCAAGATCTTCCATACCTTGAACCGCTTGCGAGCAACTTGAAGACGTCGGCCAAGAGCAGCTTGGTACCTGGGTAACTTTTCTTTTGGCCATCGAGCCAGAAAACCTTCTCCATAGGTGATCCCCTCAGTTGATGTAACTCGCTCAACCTCATCAAGTCGTTCTTTAAGAACACCCCCGACGTCTCAAGTTGGCAGATTGAGCAGAATAGCTAAAAGGGGAAAAAGCGTGTTCAAAACATTAAGACAAGTAACTACAAAAGACGAGGATAGAGATCAGACGTAAAGTCGCTTCTTGGGAGAAACTCACATGCATGTTTCGTCTCCTGCTCGGCAGCAACCAGCCGTGATTTGAGCTCTTCCAAATCCAACCCTTGTTTTTTTCGGCCAGCTTCATGTTTGCATCCTTAAGATTGTGACACTCTTCGATGCGCCTCCTGAGAAAATTACGCCCGACAAACTCCTGTGATGGGAAATAGTGTGTGTGTTGCCAAACACTTTATAGATCCTTTTCTAGAGTAGTGACACACTTCGCTGCACGAGAAAATGATGTGAGTAAATCACCATAAGCCCAAAAAGGGCCACACAACAAGGGTTGGGTAAGTTTTTTTACATGAAGCCTCTCCAGTAGCTTAATTGATATGCCCGACCTCCTTTTTTGACTCCTAAAGATGTGCCTTGACCAGTGCCAACTCTTCGAACAGTTGGTGGGATTTTTTTCTGACTCATGTGAAAGATATAGTCGGCATATTTAACCAAGGATGTCGATACTCAGGTCGGCCGATGGCGCCCAACCTAAGGCTCTAGGGCTACTGGATTATGTGTTTTTTACAACTATATGTCCTTGAGAGGGGTTTTCTCGATCCTTAGGTCAAATGCAGACACTCGGCCATAGTCTCGGGGGCTACTGCACTTTGCGGTTTTCTCTTGTATGGATCCGACTTATCTTTTGATGTCCTCCTTGTCAAAGCGATATCTTAGACAGAGTTCAAAACATGTCAAGTTTGCTCCGATGTGTTGAGGGCTACTTGGTATTCAAGGACTCATCCTTCCAGTAATTGAGAAACTTCTTACCTCCAAGTCCTTGGAAAAAATGTGGCAACATCCTTAAGCCCCAGACGGGCAACACTGATGCGCTCATCCATTGACTGAAGAACCTCTTATTATTGGGCCATGAAAGTCGTGTTATTCAACAAGAACTTCTTCTCCTGATGATGTAAATTTCTCTTGGCCTCAGACTGAGTCACGTATATCACCGACGAATCAACATGGGCGGCGCTTCAGGCACCCTCAGGAGCCGTCGTGCGAGGAGGAACCACTGGTTCCGCCTTTGAACCTAGCATTGGAGGCGCGGAAGTTCTATCCCTGGCAGCACTGCTAGATCTACGAGACAGAGGTCATGAAGGGTTCTTTGAATAAGCCATACAGATCTCTTTAAAAGAACTAGGAGTTCATGCTTACCAAGTAGAAGCGGGGGTACCTCAAGGACCCTGCTCCATGGCATCGGCTCGACCAATGACCAGCCCGGAGCCTGCTTGGGCTGAGGCTGCTCTGGGAGCCTTCCTCTGACACTTGGTTCAGCGACCGCTCGTAGATGTGGGAACCAAGACACCCGCGGGAGGATAAACACCTGTAGTGGCAGCCGCTTCCTCGAGGTGGGACGCTCGGCGCCCGTCGTGTTGCCCGGAATAGGGACGCACCAAAGCAATCAATTATGATGGCAACTTCCTCGTCATATATTCCCTCCTAGTAAAAGATGTCATCGCGATAGATAACTTTGATGTGAGTATCCTCGGCTAGTCTGAGCTCACAATCTTGGCTTTCCAGTTGAGAAGATGGGGAGTCTAGCGTGGAGGTCCATTGTTTCCAGACTTGCTCGGGCGCATTGGAGAGCTAATTAGGAAGTTATATACCCTGCTTGGTAAACAAAAAGGGTTAGTTGTTAAAACTTACTGCGGGGACAGACTTGTGAGAGGAGAAGCCATCACGTAGGGGCTCCTTGAGGAAATATGCATCCTCGCCTTTGAACATTGATGCTAGCATATGTGCGATTGTCTACAAAATTGTATAATTCTCCTCAGAGGGCACGACTCAAATTGTTGACCCCGTTGTATTCCCACACGGTATGGACGCGTTGTTGTAATGGTTGAATTCCTTGGGTAAGCGCCATTGCCATGACATTGAAAAGGATCAACCCATGGTGGCGTAGACATGCCACCCGCATGGCCAGTCTTATCACGGGCGAGGTCCCCTCCCGAGATTGGGTCCTCATACGCCAGTTGTAACGCTTCCACGGATATATTGGTGAGAAGGGGGTAAGGCTCTACAGAGGAGGATCTTCAAGAAGCACGTCGGGGAGGTAGAACCATTCCTCCTACCAGTTTGCATTTGCCTCTTTCGGGGTACCAATGAGGTAACTGGACACGGCTACCTAATGAATTAATTAATTATATTTTGATCATATGTTGGTCATCACATGTAATTCATCTTGATCATATTTGATTCACATCTTGATACACAACTACATGTAGATGCCATTCATTATGAATCCATCCAATCTCCTTAGCAGCACCCCATGGAACAAACCTTCACATATAACTTGATGTCATAGTTGCTCATTACCAAGTCTCAATGCATATATTTTGATTCCATCCTTCAGTAGATCCACTATTCTCACTACAAAAGTTGATCTATTTAGTGAAAAAAACACTGGTGACGAAACATGAAACATCGCCTGACGGTCCACCGCCACCGGGTGTTTTCCTCCTGGGCAGCACCCTCGACAACTTTGGTGTGATGTTCTGGCCTGAAATTCGGTGATGCTTTAGGGCGTCACTAGGCATGTCCATTTTCTGGGACAATTTGTAGTGTCACAGAAAATGTTGAACAAGCTAATGTCTTGAAATATAATAAGAAAAATAACTAGTTGTAATCTAGTGTTGAAAGTCTATGTAGATATTTTCTGAAAGTAGTCAATCTACTTTTTGATAGTGTTCTTGAAAATTTTGGCGAACCCCTACACTATCTAATTTTAAACGGGCAAACAAATGTGTGCTTCACGTGGCTCTAAAGCAGGAAGTGGAGCACGGAGTACATACTGCATTGCTAGTACGACATTGATCAATTATCGATCAAACCCCTGGTACTTGTTTACTTATAGGATGTCTAGCAAAGTCTACCAGTCCGCACGGCTATCTCATCGCCTAATGAAGGCAGACGCCATGTTTCAGTGTTGCAACATGTCAATTAATGGCGGCCGATGTGTGCCAACTGCCATCGGCCATTGACACCACTTCCCCCCTCCACTCGCCAACTTTAGTCGCCACTTTTTCCTGCCCGACGCCCGCCATCCGAGGCTATAAGAAGACCCTCGTCATGACCATACAAACCCATCCTCTATCCTCATAGCCTCCACATCCTTGCACATTGCCATGGACGAATAGATGACCACCTCCATGGCCAATTAGCTCATTCTCTTTCAGTCTCCCCCAACCCACTTCATGGCCATATCTGAATAACTCACCAAGGCCTTGATGCTTAGCATCCATGAGCGATTGGTCTTGGCTATGGTCTCGAAGGAGATGGTCATGAATGAGGGTCACTTTGCCATCTTTCCACGTTGCCACGATAGAGCTTACGCTCATTGCTCTTTTTGGGCACCACCAGCTCACCTGTTGCAGTGCGTAATGGAGCGAAATGAGGTGTACGTAACACGTCATTTGGCTCCATTATGCAGAGCAACATGCACACTTGGTGCGTAGACGAGGAGGCAACTCGTCACATGTGCATGCCCCATGTGTAGCATTCACCGTCGCCATGGTCACAAGCACAACAACTAGTATAGACACTTCTTCTAGTTGGTAGACATGCGTTGTTACATCTTAGATGGGACAAAAAAACTATTGTAGTCTTTCTGGCGATGTTCATTCAATGGGAGAACATGTTAACATCGACTATGGAGTGTATGTGTGTATGCATGTGCATCTATGTATGTACTGTCTTAAAAAACAAGTGCAATCAGTGTGTTAAAAAAATTGTAGCGAAGTTTGTACGTGCTACTCTAGCTATTGTGTATAATTATGAGATTGCTTAATTTACTTTCTTATAATAATGCCAACAAAGTCTGACAGAGATTAGAGTATTCATCCCTTAATGTAGCTCATATTCATAAAGTGCTAAACATTTGCTCATAATATTTGTCAAACTACCGACAATTAGGAACCTTTATTTTTTTTACTTTATTCTTGAAGGAAATGGACCAATTCATTGGTTCCATTTATACAAATGAAACCAGGTATTCAGTAACAACAAAACAAGCGCTCTTACAACTGTAGGTGGAGAAAAACAAAATTACAGTCTTATGGCAGAATGCCTAAAAGCGCTCTGCCCGCAACCCAGAAGCAAAATAGACTAAAAAGGGGAAACTTATTACATCATTTTGACTAACAATAGTCAGTGAAGGGGGAGTTTGCCTTTTTGCATCAGGTAACAAACATGTCAAGCACACATAGGGCTCTCCTAGCCTTCATCGGGCGTGCTGTTGCAGGCTGTGGAGATCATCTTAGTTCTAGTACAAAGACTGGGTTGTCCACCATGACCCCTGCAGTAAGCTTGCCAAGGGTATTGGGGGAGCCAAAGCCTCCTTTCTCAGTCATTACCCACAAGTATAGGTGGCCGCAATAGTTTTCGAGGGTAGAGTATTCAACCCAAACTTATTGATTCGACACAAGGGGAGCCAAAGAATATTCACAAGTATTAGCAGTTGAGTTTTCAATTCAACCACACCTAAAAGACTTAATATCTGCATCAAAGTATTTAGTAGCAAACTAGTATGAAAGTAACGGTAATAGTGGCAAAAGTGACAGTAGCAGTTTGTAGTGATTATAACAGTAGCAACGATGAAAGTAACTTAGCAAAGATCAATATATGAAAAGCTCGTAGGCATTGGATCAACAATGGAAAATTGTGTTGGATAATATTCATCATGTAGCATTCATAACCTAGGGTGCCATAGAACTAGCTCCAATTCATCAATGTAATGTAGGCATGTATTCTGTATATAGTCATACGTGCTTATGGAAAAGAACTTGCATGACAACTTTTGTCCTACCCTCCCATGGCAGCAGGGTCCATAAGGAAACTAAGGGATATTAAGGCCCCCTTTTAATAGAGAACTGGAGCAAAGCATTAGCACTTAATGGATACATGAACTCCTCAAACTACGGTAATCACCGAAAGAATCCAAATTATTGTCACCTTGGGGTATGCGGATCATAACTCGTAATAGGTGTCTATAACTTGCAAGATAGGATCAAGAACACACATGTATATTCATGAAAATATAATAGGTTCATATATGAAATCATGGCACTCGGTCCCTAGTGACAAGCATTAAGCATAGCAAAGTCATAGCAACATCAATCTCAGAACATAGTGGATACTAGGGATCAGGCCCTAACAGAACTAACTCGATTACATGATAAATCTCATCCAACCCATCACCGTCCAGCAAGCCTACGAAGAAATTACTCACTCCCGACGGTGAGCATCATGAAATTGATGATGGGGGGAAGGTTGATGATGATAATGACAGCGTCGATTTCCACCCTCCGGAGCCCCGAACGAACTCCAGATCAACCCTCCCAATGAAGAACAGGACGTGGCGGCAACTCCGTATCATGAAGACGTGATGAATCCTTCTCTTTGCTTTTTTTCTTGACAAATAGGAATATATGGAGTCGGAGTTAGGGTTGTCGGAGGTCCAGCAGGCCCACAAGCCTGGGAGGTGTGCCCTAGGGGGGTAGACGCGCCCCTAGAGCTAGTGGCTCCTGGGTGGCCCCCTCTGGTATATTTTTCCGCCAGTATTTTTATATTTTCCACAAAAATTCTTCGTAAATTTTCAAGTCAATCCGAGAACTTTGATTTCTGCACAAAAACAACACCATGGCAATTCTGCTGAAAAGAACATCAGTCCGGGTTAGTTTCATTCAAATCATGCGAATTAGAGTCCAAAACAAGGGCAAAAGAGTTTGGAAAAGCAGATATGATGGAGGCGTATCAACTCCCGAAGCTTAACCCATTGCTTGTCCTCAAGAAATTCAGTTGACAAACTGCAAGTGACAAAGAAAAACTTTTACAAAATCTGTTTGATCTTGTTGTTGCAAATATGTCTAGCCAATGTTCAGGTTTTCAGCAAAGATTATGAACTAACCATATTCAGAATAACACTTAGGTGTCACATTTACTCATATCAATGGCATAACTAACTAGCAAGCAATAATAAGATATCTTGGATGACAACACTTTTTCAGAACAATCATGATATAATATGATATAATGGTATCTCGCTAGCCCTTTCTAAGACCGCAAAACATAAACGCAGAGCACCTCTAAAGTTCAAGTACTGACTAGATATTGTAATTCATGACAAAAGAGATCCAGTCACACTCATACTCAACATCGACTAAAAGCAAAGCATATAAATGAAAATAGTGCTCTCCAGCTGGTGGTTTAATAATAATATAATGACTCAACAATAAAAGTAAATGTATAGGCCCTAAGCAGAGGGAAGCAAGGTGCAAAGGTGCTAGAGCTCGAAGCTTTTAAAACAGAGATGAATATAATTTTGAGAGGTATGCTTTCATTGTCAACATAACAACCAAGAGATCTCATTATCTTCCATTCTAGACACATTATAGGCGGTTTCCAAACACAATGGCAAAGTTTTTACTCCCCATCCACCAACAAACACAAGCCATCGCTAGCCGAATCCTCGGGTGCCCTCCATACCAACAACAATCTGGGGGAGTTTTGTTTCATTATTATATTTTAATTTTGATTTTGATCATAGGAATGGGCATCCCATTACCAGCCATTCTCTCATGAATGACAATTGAGTAAACACTCATCGTGAGAATAAAGCCCCTAGTCGCTACATGAGCGATTCGGGCATACGCAACAGATTATTATTTGAAGGTTTAGAGTTTGGCACATGCAAATTTACTTGGAACGGCAGGTAAATACCGCATATAGGTAGGTGTGGTGGATTCTTATGGAACGACTTTGGGTTTAAGGAAATGGATGTGCAAGCAGTATTCCTGCTTAGTACAAGTGAAGGCTAGCAAATAGATTGAGAAGCGACCAACTAGAGAGCGACAACGGTCATAAACGTGCATTGAGATTAATAAAAATTCGGTACAAGCATGAGTAGGATATAAATCACCATGAACATAAATATCATGGAGGCTATGTTGGTTTTGATTCAACTACATGCGTGAACATGTGCCAAGTCAAGCCACTTGAATTATTCAGAAGAGGATACCATCCTACCATACTACATCATAACCATTTTAAATGCATGTTGACACTCAAGACAAACCATTATCCACTCCTAGCTACTTAAGCATGGCATGCGTAACTATGATCTCTAATTTTCATTCAAACGTGTTCATTCATAATAGGCCGAATCAAGAATGATGGTCTAATCATATTTACAAAAACAAAATAGGTCGAGTTCATACCAGCTTTTCTTCACCTCAATCACGTCACCAAATTTTCTCATTATTGCCTTTCACTTGCATGACCAAACGATGTGAATAATAATAAGAGTGCATGTGCAATGGACCAAGCTGGAATCTACAAACGTTTATTCAAAGGAGAAGACAAGGTAATAAGGGCTCTTTGTTAGATCAACAATAATGCATATGAGAGCCACTCAACATTTTCATGGTGGTCTTCTCCTTACGACCCAAAGAAAAGAAAAGGATTTCAGAGAAACACACTGAAATATTTTTGGAGTTTTTTTCTTCTGAAGAAAGCAAATTAACAAAAACAAGAAAAACTATTTGCATGGGAAAGCTCCCAACAAACATAAGAAGAACGAGAAATCTTTTTGGGTTTTCTTTTAGGGCCATTTGCATTTCTGTCCCTAACTCGAACCACCTACTCAGATTTGCGCCTAGCTTCAATGTCTGCTCAAATTCGCCCCTCTGCCGTTAGGTGACCTTATAGAAATGCCACTTCGTGTCGTTTCTGTTAGGTTAAAGGCCTTTGACCGTCTACTGGATGTTTCTTGGACATTTTGCCTCTGCCTCCAGGTGTCACTCACATGTGGGACCCACTTAGGATAAAATAAAAATAAAAACACTTTCTCTCACCCCTCTCTCTCTATCTCTGATACGTCTCCAACGTATCTATAATTTTTGATTGTTCCGTGCTATTATATTATCTATTTTGGATGTTTAATGGGCTTTACTATACACTTTTATATTATTTTTGGGACTAACCTATTAACTGGAGGCCCAGCCCAAATTGCTATTTTCTTGCCTATTTCAATGTTTTGAAGAAAAGGAATATCAATCGGAGTCCAAACGGAATGAAACCTTTGGGAGAGTTATTTTTGGAACGAACGCAATCCAGGAGACTTCGAGTAGACGTCAAGGAAGCTTCGAGGAAGCCACCAGGGTCCAGGGTGCGCCCTACCCCCCTGGGCGCGCCCCCACCCTCGTGGGCCCCTCATGGCTCCCCTGGCTGACTTCTTTTGCCTATATATATCCATATACCCCAAAACATCCAGGAGCACAATAGATCGGGAGTTCCGCCGCCGCAAGCCTCTATAGTCACCAAAACCCAATCGGGACCTGTTCGGCACCTCACGGGGGGGATCCTCACCGTGGCCATCTTCATCATCCCAAAGCTTTCCATGACGAGGGAGTAGTTCACCCTCGGCTGAGGGTATGTACCAAGAGCTATGTGTTTGATCTCTCTCTCTCTCTCTCTCTCTCTCGTGTTCTTGATATGGCACGATCTTGATGTATCGCGAGCTTTGCTATTATAGTTGGATCTTATGATGTTTCTCCCCCTCTACTCTCTTGTAATGGATTGAGTTTTCCCTTTGAAGTTATCTTATCAGATTGAGTCTTTAAGGATTTGAGAGCACTTGATGTATGTCTTGCCGTGCTTATCTGTGGTGACAATGGGATATTCACGTGATCTACTTGCTGTATGTTTTGGTGATCAACTTGCGGGTTCAATGAACTTATGCATAGGGGTTGGCACACGCTTTTGTCTTGACTCCTCGGTAGAAACTTTGGGGCACTCTTTGAAGTACTTTGTGTTGGTTGAATAGATGAATCTGAGATTGTGTGATGCATATCGTATAATTATGCCCATGGATACTTGAGGTGACATTGGAGTATCTAGGTGACATTAGGGTTTTGGTTGATTTGTGTCTTAAGGTGTTATTCTAGTACGAACTCTATGATAGATCGAACAGAAAGAATAGCTTTGTGTTATTTTACTACGGACTCTTGAATAGATCGATTAGAAAGGATAACTTTGAGGTGGTTTCATATCGTACTATAATCTCTTCGTTTGTTCTCCGCTATTAGTGACTTTGGAGTGACTCTTTGTTGCATGTTGAGGGATAGTTATATGATCCAATTATGTTATTATTGTTGAGAGAACTTGCACTAGTGAAAGTATGAACCCTAGGCCTTGTTTCCTAGCATTACAATACCTTTTACGCTCACTTTTATCATTAGTTACCTTGCTGTTTTTATAATTTCATATTACAAAAACCTATATCTATCATCCATATTGCACTTGTATCACCATCTCTTCGCCGAACTAGTGCACCTATACAATTTGCCATGTATTGGGTGTGTTGGGGACACAATAGACTCTTTGTTATTTGGTTGCAGGGTTGTTTGAGAGAGACCATCTTCATCCTACGCCTCCCACAGATTGATAAACCTTAGGTCATCCACTTGAGGGAAATTTGCTACTGTCCTACAAACCTCTGCACTTGGAGGCCCAACAACGTCTACAAGAAGAAGGTTGTGTAGTAGACATCACTCTCACATACATATGGGCCCAGAAAAGGAAAAAAGAAAAACCTCTCTCCCACATCCCTCTCTAACTTACATGTGGGGCCTAGCAAAAAGTAATGAAAATAAAAAAGCTATCGCTCTGTCTCCCGACCTCGCGGTCTCTCTCATCTCCGGCGAACTACATGCGACGGCGAGCGGACCGGTCCTCGCACCGCCACTGGAGCTCGCTCGCCATGCTCCTCCACCAGCTCACCGCGCCCGGTCGCCAGCTCGCCGCACTCCGCCGCCCTCTCCCTCTCTCTCTTTCCAAGGAATAGCAAAGCAATGATCGTCGATGTTGACGTGCGAGCACGGCCAGCGACAGTGCAGAGCTCCAATAAAATGTATGATAGCCCCACTGCTCTCTGATTCATCTTCCTGTGCGATTAACTGGATTGAAACGCCCCATAGTGACGGATCCTTCCTCGTCTTCCCCAGCTACGGTGTCATGCCGCCGCCGCTCGACCTCCTCCACCAATGAGAACTGCTGCCTTACCTCGGGTTCTTGAGTTTCGGAATCTCCTCCTGGACATCCTCCGCCTCCTCCTGATTATCCTCGCATCCCCTAGCAGGCTTGATACGTCTCCAACGTATCTATAATTTTTGATTGTTCCATGCTATTATATTACCCGTTTTGGATGTTTATGGGCTTTACTTTACACTTTTATATCATTTGTGGGACTAACCTACTAACCGAAGGCCCAACCCGAATTGCCGTTTTTTGCCTATTTCAGTGTTTCGAAGAAAAGGAATATCAAACGGAGTCAATGAAACCTTCGGGAGAGATCTTTTTGGAACAAACGTGATCCACAGGACTTGGAGTGGAAGTCAAGAAATAAATGAGGCGGCCACAAGGGTGGAGGGTGCCCCCCCTACTGGGCGCGCCCCCTGTCTTGTGGTCCCCTCGGGCGTCCACCGACCTACTTCTTCCTCCTATATATACCCATGTACCCTGAAAACATCAGAAGCGACCACGAAAAACTATTTCCACCGTCGTAACCTTCTATATCCACGAGATCCCATCTTGGAGCCTTCATCGGCGCTCTGCCGGAGGGAGAATCAACCATGGAGGGCTTCTACATCAACACCATAGCCTCTCCGATGAGTTGTGAGTAGTTTACCATAGACCTTCGGGTCCATAGTTATTAGCTAGATGGCTTCTTCTCTCTCTTTGAATCTCAATACCATGTTCTCCTCGATCTTCTTGTAGATCTATTCGATGTAACTCTTTTTGTGGTGTGTTTGTCGAGATCCGATGAATTGTGGGTTTATGATCAAGTTTATCTATGAGAAATATTTGAATCTCCTCTGAATTATTTTATGTGTGATTAAGTTATCTTTGCAAGTCTCTTCGAATTATCAGTTTGGTTTGGCCTACTAGATTGATCTTTCTTGCAATGGGAGAAATGCTTAGCTTTGGGTTCAATCTTGCATTGTCCTTTCCCAAAGGATGTTAGGGCAGCAAGGCACGTATTGTATTGTTGCCATCGAGGATAAAAAGATGGGGTTTATATCATATTGCATGAGTTTATCCCTCTACATCATGTCATCTTTCTTAATGCGTGACTCTGTTCTTTAGAACTTAATACTCTAGATGCATGCTGGATAGCGGTCGATGTGTGGAGTAATAGTAGTAGATACAGGCAGGAGTCGGTCTCCTTGTCATGGATGTGATGCCTATATACATGATCATGCCTAGATAATCTCATAATTATTCGCTTTTCTATCAATTGCTCGACAGTAATTTATTCACCCACCGTAATACTTATGCTATATTGAGAGAAGCCACTAGTGAAACCTATGGCCCCCGGGTCTATCTTTTATCATATAAGCTTTCAATCTACTTTTCTTTGCATCTTTACTTTTCCAATCTATATTATAAAATACCAAAAATGTATTTATCTTATCATATTATCTCTATCAGATCTCACTTTCGCAAGTGGCCATGAAGGGATTGCCAACCCCTTTATTGCATTGGTTGTGAGTTCTTGTTTGTTTGTGTAGGTGCGTGGGACTTTTGAGGAGCCTCCTACTGGATTGATACCTTGGTTCTCAAAAACTGAGGGAAATACTTACACTATATTGCTGCATCACCCTTTCCTCTTCAAGGAAAACCAACGCAAGCTCAAGACGTAGCAAGAAGAATTTCTGGCGCCGTTGCCGGGGAGGTCTTTGCTCAAGTCAAGACATACCAAGTACCCATCACAAACTCATCTCCCTCGCATTTACATTATTTGCCATTTGCCTCTCGTTTTCCTCTCCCCCACTTCACCCTTGCCGTTTTATTCGCCCTCTCTTTCCCAATCTCCTCGCTCTTTTCCGTTTGCCTTCCCGTTGCCATGGCCGAATCAAAAAGAACTAAGGGTCCTTTCCAGGGTTCTAGTACCTTGGATAACCCCTCTATCCTCTCTAAGCTCATAAATATTGATGCTATGGAAAGACCCACCGGGGTCACCAATGAGAGCTTAAATAATTTTGATGAAGATGACTCCGGAATTTTTGCTATTTGCTTGATGAGTCTTTAAAAGATGCTTGGGATAGGTTATTAAGGATTCGGGCTAGCTATGTGCCACAATATCAAATTGAAGTTTACCTAAAAAGTTTCTATGTTAGCTTACCCGCTTCTTTCAAGCCAGTTCTAGATTCTATTTTTGAAGAAGGTTTTCTTAAGGGGGATGCTATAGATACCTATGAAAAAATGAAAACTATATTTGGGCACCCTATGAATGATAAGGTTGAATCTACCACTCTCTTATGCTTTTATCAAAATGAAATTATCAAAGAGATGAAGGCTAGCTTAGATGCAAATTTCCGTAACGTGCTTAATATTACTTCATCCATTAATGGCAATGTGCTTTCCCTAAATAGAAGAATGAATGCCATAGAAAGGAAATCCTCTCTTTCCTTTTTGGGTGCCAAAGATGGCCCTACTTAGATCTATCCTCGCTTTTATGCCTAGCTAGGGGCGTTAAATGATAGCGCTAGTTGGGAGGCAACCCAATTTTATTTGTGTTTTTTGTTTTTGCTTCTATTTAGTAATAAATTTTGCATATACCTTCTGTTTAGATGTGTTTTTATGTTTTAATTAGTGTTTGTGCCAAGTAGAACCATAGCACAACCTATGGTAATAGTTAATTTGATTCTGCTGAAAAACAGAAACTTTGCGCGCACGAACATAATTTTAGTAATTCACAGAAACGTGCTTTTGCGTTGATTCTTTTTGCTATAGATCAGTAGAATTGCCCAGGACTTCCTATTTTGGTAGGATTTTTAGAGTCCAGAAGTATTCGAGAGTTACAAATTGCTACAGACTGTTCTGTTTTTGACAGATTCTGTTTTTCGTGTGTTGTTTGCTTATTTTGATGCATCTATGGCTAGTATGTAAGGGTATGAACCATAGAAAAGTTGAAATACAGTAGGTTTAACACCAATATAAATAAAGAATGAGTTCATTACAGTACCTTATGTGGTGGTTTTTCTTTCTTTCACTAACGGAGCTTATGAGATTTCCTGTTGAGTTTTGTGTTGTGAAGTTTTCAAGTTTTGGGTAAAGATTTGATGGACTATGGAATAAGGAGTGGCAAGAGCCTAAGCTTGGGGATGCCCAAGGCACCCCAAGATATTCAAGAATAGCCAAAAGCCTAAGCTGGGGGATGCCCCGGAAGGCATCCCCCCTTTCGTCTTCGTTTATCCATAACTTTACTTTGAGCTATATTTTTATTCGCCACATGATATGTGTTTTGCTTGGAGCGTCTTTTATGATATTAGTCTTTGCTTTTTAGTTTACCACAATCATCCTTGTTGTACACACCTTTTGGGAGAAGCCCACTTGATTAGAATTTATTAGAATACTCTATGTGCTTCACTTATATCTTTTGAGCTAGATAGTTTTTGCTCTAGTGCTTCACTTATATCTTTTAGAGCACGGCGGTGGCTTAATTTTGAAGAAATTGTTGATCTCTCATGCTTCACTTATATTATTTTGAGAGTCTTTTAGAACAGCATGGTATTTGCTATGGTTATAAAATTGGTCCTAGAATGATGAGCATCCAAGTTGAGTATAATAAAAACTATCATAGAAAGTGCATTAAACACTAGGATCAATTTGATGCTTGATAATTGTTTTGAGATATAAAGGTGTAATGTTAGAGTCATGCTAGTGGGTAATTATGAAATTGAGAAATACTTGTGTTGAAGTTGGCAAGTCCCGTAGCATGCACGTATGGTAAAAGTTGTGTGACAAAAATTTGTTGCATGAAGTGCTCTTTCAATTGTCTTCCTTATGAGTGGAGGTCGGGATCGCGCGATGGTTAACTCCTACCAACCCTTCCCCTAGGAGCATGCGTAGTAGTACTTTGCTTCGAGGGCAAGTAGACTTTTGCAATAAGTATATGAGTTCTTTATGACTAATGTGAGTCCATGGATATACACACACTCACCCTTCCACTTTGCTAGCCTCTATTGTGCCGCGCAACTTTTGCCGGTATCATGTACCCATTATTTACCTTCCTCAAAACAGCCACCATACCTACCTATTATGGCATTTCCATAGCCATTCCGAGATATATTACCATGCAACTTTCCACCGTTCCGTTATTATGACACGTTCCATCATTGTCATATTGCTTTTTGCATGATCATGTAGTTGACTTTGTATTTGTGGCAAGGCCACCTTCATAAATTTTCATACATGTCACTCTTGATTCATTGCATATCCCGGTACACCGTCGGAGGCATTCATATAGAGTCATATTTTGTTCTAAGTGTTGAGTTGTAATTCTTGAGTTCTAAATTAATAAAAGTGTGACGATCTTCATTATTAGAGCATTGTCCCAAGTGAGGAAAGGATGATGAAGACTATGATTCCCCCACAAGTCGGGATGAGACTTCGGACTTTAAAATAAAAAAAGAGGCCAAAGAGCCCACCAAAAAAGAGAAAGGCCAAAAAAAAGAGAAAGGCCAAATAAAAAAAATGAGAGAAAAAGAGAGAAGGGACAATGCTACTATCTCTTTTCAACACTTGTGCTTCAATAGCACCATGATCTTCATGATAGAGAGTCTCTTGTGTTGTCACTTTCATATACTAGTGGGAATTTTTCATTATAGAACTTGGCTTGTATATTCCAATGATGGGCTTCCTCAAAATGCCCTAGGTCTTCGTGAGCAAGCGAGTTGGATGCACACCCACTTAGTTTCTTTTGTTGAGCTTTCATACATTTATAGCTCTAGTGCATCCGTTGCATGACAATCCCTACTCACTCACATTGATATCTATCGATGGGCATCTCCATAGCCCGTTGATATGCCTAGTTGATGTGAGACTATCACCTCCATTTTTGTCCTCACAACCACCACCATATACCACATATAGTGCTATGTCCATGGCTTGCGCTCATGTATTGCGTAAGAGTTGAAAAAGCTGAAGCGCGTTAAAAAGTATGAACCAATTGCTTGGCTGAAACCGGGTTGTGCATGATGGGAGTATTTTGTGCAATGAAAATGAAGCATGGCCTAACTATATGATTTTGTAGGGATAAGCTTTCTTTGGCTATGCTATTTTTATAAGACATGATTATTTTTTAGTATGCTTCGAGTATTATTATTTTTATGTTTTATGAACTTTTATCTTGAATCATTTGGATCTGAACAATCATGCCACAATAAAGAAAATTACATTGAGAATTATGCTAGGTAGCATTCCACATCAAAGAAATCTGTTTTTATCATTTACCTACTCGAGGACGAGCAAAAATTAAGCTTGGGGATGCTTGATACATCTCCAATGTATCTATAATTTTTGATTGTTCCATGATATTATATTACCCGTTTTGGATGTTTATGGGCTTTACTTTACACTTTTATATCATTTCTGGGACTAACCTACTAACCGGAGGCCCAACCCGAATTGCTATCTTTTTTTGCCTATTTCAGTGTTTCGAAGAAAAGGAATATCAAACGGAGTCCAAACGGAATGAAACCTTCGGGAGCGATCTTTTTGGAACAAACATGATCCACAGGACTTGGAGTGGAAGTCAAGAAATAAACAAGGCGGCAACGAGGGTGGAGGGCGCGCCCCCCTGTCTCGTGGGCCCCTCGGGCGTCCACTGACCTACTTTTTCCTCCTATATATACCCATGTACCCCGAAAACATCATAAGCGACCACGAAAAACTATTTCCACCGCCGTAACCTTCTGTATCCGCGAGATCCCATCTTGGAGCCTTCACCGGCGCTCCGCCGGAGGGGGAATCAACCTTGGAGGGCTTCTACATCAACACCATAGCCTCTCCGATGAGTTGTGAATAGTTTACCACAGACCTTCGGGTCCATAGTTATTAGCTAGATGGCTTCTTCTCTCTCTTTGAATCTCAATACCATGTTCTCCTCGATCTTCTTGGAGATCTATTCAATGTAACTCTTTTTGTGGTGTGTTTGTCGAGATCCGATGAATTGTGGGTTTATGATCAAGTTTATCTATGAGAAATATTTGAATCTCCTCTGAATTCTTTTATGTGTGATTAAGTTATCTTTGCAAGTCTCTTGAATTATCGCTTTGGTTTGGCCTACTAGATTGATCTTTCTTGCAATGGGAGAAGTGCTTAGCTTTGGGTTCAATCTTGCGGTGTCCTTTCCCAAAGGATGTGAGGGCAGCAAGGCACGTATTGTATTGTTGCCATCGAGGATAAAAAGATGGGGTTTATATCGTATTGCATGAGTTTATCCCTCTACATCATGTCATCTTTCTTAATGCGTTACTCTGTTCTTTATGAACTTAATACTCTAGATGCATGCTGGATAGCGGTTGATGTGTGGAGTAATAGTAGTAGATGCAGGCAGGAGTCGGTCTACTTGTCACGGACGTGATGCCTATATACATGATCATGCCTAGATAATGTCATAATTATTCGCTTTTCTATCAATTGCTTGACAGTAATTTGTTTCAATCTACTTTTATTTGCATCTTTACTTTTCCAGTCTATATTATAAAATACCAAAAATATATTTATCTTATCATATTATCTCTATCAGATCTCACTTTCGCAAGTGGTCGTGAAAGGATTGACAACCCCTTTATTGTGTTGGTTGCTAGTTCTTGTTTGTTTGTGTAGGTGCGTGGGACTTTTGAGGAGCCTCCTACTGGATTGATACCCTTGTTCTCAAAAACTGAGGGAAATACTTACACTACTATTGTTGCATCACCCTTTCCTCTTCAAGGATAACCAACGCAAGCTCAAGACGTAGCACAGCTCTGCCGGCGAGCACCTCCCGTCGTCGCCGCTCAAGCTCGCAACTTCCGATCCTCCCCGGCGCCCCACATTATTTGGCCACCTCAGGCCACTGAAGCTTATCCCCCACCCTCACAAGCCCGATTTGCAGCCACTCGACTGCTCTGGCGTCCTCCCGTACATCACTATCGTGTCTTCATGCGCGGGCACCGGCATTTTTTTAGTTAGCCTAATCCTAGATTATCCTAAACTATTATTAGTTCTAACTACACTCATTTTACAAAAAGCTGACTAGTGGGGCTAGCCCTCAAATAAATCAGTAAATAACATTTCAGAAAATAATAGAACAATGACTGACCCATATCAAGTTTTATTTTTCATTTTATTAGTTGGCCCATATGTAAGTGAGAGAGAAGGGGTGAGAGAAAAAGTTTTTTTCTTTTTATTTTTTCTCTGAGTGGGCCCCACATGTAAGTGACACATGAAGGCAGGGGCAAAATGTCCAGGAAACATCCGGTAGATGGTCAAAGGCCTTTGACCTAACGAAAACGACACGGAAGCACATTTCTTTGAGGTCACCTAACGACAGAGGGGCAAATTTGAGCATGCTTCGAAATTAGGGGTAAATCTGAGTAGTGGGTTCGAGTTAGGGACACAAATGTAAAAGACCCTTTCTTTCAATACTACAACTAATTAAACTAGAAAGAAGAACTAAAAAAAGCTAGAAATGTTTTTGGATTTTGTCAAAGTTTTTTCAAGCACACAAGAAGAAAGCAAGAAAAATAAACTAGCATGGCTTATACAATGAAAAAGGATGAACACTGACAACTGGAATGAATGTGTGATGCATGAATGTAATGTCGGTGAGAAATACGTACTCCCCCAAGCTTAGGCTTTTGGCCTAAGTTGGTTTATTGCCACAAAGCAAAGTAGCCTCTCCTGGATACTTAGGAGGATCTTGAGGGTTCCACTGGTTGGCGAGCTCCTGTGGCTCCCACTAATAAACATGCTCATGATATGGCTCAGGTGCTGGCGCTGGCTCAGATGTTGGGGGTTGTGTCAGACCCTAGTATTTCTCAAATATTATAGAAAAATCATATAAAATTTTCAGGGCATTTGGAGAACTTTTATTTTCTGGTCATTTTTTATTGCACGTGAAATTCAGAAAATAGTAAAAGTTGGGTACAGAAAGTTGCGTTTACTAAATTCATCCATCACATGCCCGTCAAAAGGAATCCATTAATAAGGTTGATCAAGTCTTATTAATAAACTTCTTCCGAATGACATGAAACCGGAGAATCTTTGTATAGCACTAGGTTACCTCAACGGGGATATGCATGTCCCCAACAATAAGAACTTCATATTTCTTTTTGACAATAGGAATAGGGAACTCGAAACCTCCAATAGTAATTGTTGAAATTTTTCTAACGGAATTGATACTATTCATTTGAGGTTGTTTCTTCGAAAAGTGTACCGTATGCTCATTACCATTGACATCAAAAGTGACATTGCCCTTATTGCAATCAATAACAGCCCCTACATTATTCAAAAAAGGTCTACCAAGGATAATCGACATACTGTCGTCCTCGGGTATATCAAGAATAAAAAAGTCCGTTAAGATAGTAACATTTGCAACTACAACAGGTACATCCTCACAAACACCGATGGGTATAGAAGTTGATTTATCAGCCGTTTGCAAGGAGATTTCATTTGGTATCAACTTATTCAAATCAAGTCTTTGGTACAAAGAGAAAGGCATAACACTAACACCAACTCCTAAATCACACAAATCAGTTTTAACATAGTTTCTTTTAATGGAGCATGGTATAGTTGGTATTCTAGGGTCTCCTAGTTTCTTTGGTATTCCACCCTTAAATGTATAGTTTACAAGCAAGGTGGAAATTTCAGCTTCAGGTATCTTTATTTTATTTGTAACAATATATTTCATATACTTAGCATAAGGAGACATTTTCAGAATATCAGTCGAACGAAGACGCAAAAATGCAGGTCTAAGCATTTCAACAAAGCGCTCAAATTCTTCGTCATCTTTATTCTTTGAAGCTTTAGGAGGGAAAGGCATGGGCTTATGAACCCATGGTTCTCTTTCCTTACCATGTTTCCTAGCAATGAAGTCTCTCTTGTCATATCTTTTATTCTTAGGTTGTGGGTTATCAAGATCAACAGCAGGTTCTATTTTGACATCATTGTCATTACTAGGTTGAGCATCAACATGAACATCATCATTATCATTGTTACTAGGCTCATGTTCATCACCAGATTGTGTCTCAGCATCAGAGATAGAAATATCATTTGGATTTCAGGGGTGTCTACAATTGGTTCACTAGAAGCATGCAAAGTCCTATCATCTCAAGTGGCTAAAATACAGAATCAAGAAGAAACATGAAGCTTCTTTCCTAGCTTGGATTGATTCCACCCTGCAATTTTCTTCCTTGTTTTTTAGTCAGGCTAGCTTAGTTTTCCTTTTCCTTCTTTTTGTTTCTTTCTTTCCTTTTTCTTTTCTTTTCTTTTCTTTCCTTTCTTTTCTTGGGCTTACCTCAAGCCTAGTTGTATTCTTGAGACTTTGCTACCTTGGATCTTTATTTTTATAAAAGTTGCAATGGGGTTTTACCCTACTGTTTATAGTCAAAAAAAAGGTCCTGCCATCTTTCTTTTTCTTCTTAGATGGACTAGGTCCATCAGTATTAATTCTCTAAGAGTCTTGTTCAATTCTCTTAGGGTGACCTTCATGATACAAGGATTCCTGAGTCATTTTACCACCTCTGGTCATAACTCTAACAACATGATCATTCATCTTATTGTTCATCTCATTAAGCAGATCATGTTGCACTTTGAGGACTTGTTCTACATGAGTTTTTATCATTGATGCATGTTTACTCACACCCCTGACTTCATTAACAGTTCTAAACATATAGTTACACAAGCATTCAATCATATAAGCATTTCATTCCAATTGTCTACTAACATATGCATTGAAGCTTTCTTGTTTAACAATAAAGTTATCAAATTCATCCAAGCATTGACTAGCAGTTTTAGTATAAGGAATATCACCTTCATCAAATCTATAGAGAGAATTTACGTCTACTACCTGTGTCGGGGTATTGAGACCATGTATTTATTCAGTAGGTGGTAAATTATTAACATCTTCAACTTTAATACCTTTTTCTTTCATAGATTTCTTTGCCTCTTGCATATCTTCTGGACTGACAAATAGGATACCTCTCTTTTTCGGAGTTGGCTTAGGTAATCGTTCGGGAAGAGTCCAATCATTATCATTACTCAATATATTATTCAATATTTCTTCAGCTTGTTCAATGGTTCATTCCCTGAAAACACAACCAACACAACTATCTAGGTGGTCCCCAGAAGCATCGGTTAGTCCATTATAAAAGATATCAAGTATTTCATTTTTCTTGAGAGGATGATTAGGCAAAGCATTAAGTAATTGGAGAAGCCTCCCCCAAGCTTGTGGGAGACTCTCTTCTTCAATTTGCACAAAGTTAAATATTTCTTGTAGAGCAGCTTGTTTCTTATTAGGAGGAAAATATTTTTCAGAAGTAATATATCATATCCTGGGGACTACGCACACAATAGGGAGCAAGAGAATTGTACCATGTCTTAGCATCACCCTTTAACGAGAAAGGAAACATCTTAAGAATATAGTAATAGTGATTTTTTCTCTTGAGCAAACATGGTTGCTATATCATTCAATTTAGTAAGATGTGCCACAACAGTTTCAGATTCATAACCATGGAAATGATCTGATTCAACCAAAGTAATTGACTCATGATCGACAGAGAACTCATAATCCTTATCGGTAACAAAGATAGGTGAGGTAGCAAACATAGGATCATATTTCATTCTAGCATTCAAAGATTTTTCTTTCAACTTGACTAGTAATTTCTTAAGGTCCTCTCTATCCTTACAAGCAAGAAAATCTCTAGTTACCTCTCCATCCATAACATAACCCTCAGGTATATCAGGCAATTCATATCTAGGATAGCTAGGTTTAATAGGTGTTTCAAAGTTTCCAGTTTCAATTATCTCATCAGTTTCAGCATGCTTAATTTCTTTAGCTCTAACAAGTTGTTCATCAAGAAATTCACCCAGTGGCACAGTCTTATCAAGCAAAGTACCAGCATCATCATAAACATCATTCATAACAGAAGTAGCATCATCAACTACTTGCGACATATCAGGATTATTAGCAGGTGGTGGTGTCGCAAGCTTATTCAAAACAGAAGGTGAATCAAGTGCAGAGCTAGATGGTAGTTCCTTACCTCCCCTCGTCTTAGAGGGAACGATGTTGGTTCTGGTATCTTTCAAATTATTCATAGTGATAAACAGATATAAATCCCAAGTGACTCAGCAAATATAGCTATGCTCCCTGGCAGCATCACGAGAAAAAGGTCGGGGATCACAACAGTTTTCGAGGGTAGAGTATTCAACCCAAATTTATTAATTCGACACAAGGGGAGCCAAAGAATATTCACAAGTATTAGCAATCGAGTTGTCAATTCAACCACACCTAAAATATTTAATATCTGCATTAAATTATTTAGTAGCAAAGTAGTATGAAAGTAACGGTAGTAGTGGCAAAAGTGACAGTGGCAGTTTGTAGTGATTGTAACAGCAACAACGGCGAAAGTAACTTAGCAAAGATCAATATATGAAAAGCTCGTAGGCATTGGATCAGCGATGAATAATTGTGTTGGATAATATTCACCATGTAGCAGTCATAACCTAGGGCGACACAGAACTAGCTCCAATTTATCAATGTAATGTAGGAATGTATTTCGTATATAGTCATATGTGCTTATGGAAAATAACTTGCATGAGATCTTTTGATGAGGACATCAATACCATTGTTACACCCACAACCCCTGCTGCTATACATATTGGACCAATTACTAGAGCTCGCGCACGCCAACTAAATTACCAGGTACTTTCGTTTCTTGGTAATGATTCTAATGTTCATGAGAATATGATGCTGCCTAAATTGGATACATTTGTTTTGCTTACAAATGAAGGGCCTAGCTTGGAGAAGGATGAACATTGGAGCAAGAACAAGCATGGAGATGATGGCATGCGCAAGGGGGACAAGAATGGAGTTACAAGTGATGATTTCAGGACTTTGAAGCCACCATAATGAGTGCATGAAGCCTTGGACGAAATATACAAGATGCCACTTCATAAATTTCGTCCAGAGGCTATTCTAGGTGTTCGTCACCTTATTATTGGGCCAGCCCATGTAATTTCGAAATACATTAGTATAGGCTATTTTAGAGTCCGTATGTGTGGGAAACAAGAGATAGGGTTAGTTTGGACCCCTTCACCAAGGGCCACGAAATTCACCCCTCTTCCTCCATATATACAGCCCTTAGGGCACCGTTTAGACTTTGGGTTTTGTTTAGATTAAAAGTTCGCCATAGCTGCAACTTCGCGTGCCGTTTGTGTTCAACGACCGGACAAAGGCGCCACGAACCCCACCTTGATCAATAAAGCTTTCATCTTATATTCGCAATATCCAGATTGCAATCTCAGGTTTCTTGCTTGTTCTTCATTTGCTCGCAGGAAAGCAGACCTTCGTGGTCGTTGATCGTGCTCGGCGTGGTCAATAGCCTCTCGGAGTTGGTTTAGCGATTGCTAAGGCGCGACGTCTTCGCACGTTCGTAGTCGGATCGTCAAAGTCGACTTCCACCAAATCGAAATCCACCATCTCATCGAAAGATGGGACACCTTTGCCTCTATCAAGTGGTATCAGATTTCCGTGTTGCTCGGTGAGATTTTATAGTTTTTCGTAGTTTAGATCGAGTCATTCTTCATACCTATAGTCCACGAAAAAGCCAAAAAAATTAGGGTTAGTTCATCCCGTCCAAACCAATCGAGCCTTTGCATAATCTTTTACGTATTTGCTTTGTTGAATTTGCGGTTGCATCGTCGTGTCAAGTTGCTGGTCTTAGCGTCTAGTCTTTTAGAGTTTCGAGTTACATTCACAAAGTTGTCACGTCGCCGCTGCCATATACCACCACCACATATTCACCGCCAATCCGAATCCATATACGCCACCACATATCCGCCGCCATCACGCCCATCCGAGTCCACCGCAACATATATCCGCCACCATCCGAAGTTCCACCAGATTCATCTCCGCCACCATCCGAAGTTCCACGGACTCATCTCCGCCACCAGTCCGAAGTTCCACCAGATTCATCTCCGTCACCAGTCCTAGTCCGAGTCCATAATTGTTGCATTGTTCTCGATTTCCAGATCACGCGATACTCCGAGTCGTGATGCAGAGGACTCCCCAACTTCCGTGCCATCCGCAGAAGAAAAATAGTTCCAGCTTCAAAAAAAAACTAAGTCCGAAAAATTCGGCTAGGCAGTTTTTAGACCATTTGTAGACTTTTCCGAAAAAATTTGTTGCGAGCAAAAAAAAGAGGAAAAAAGTGCAAAAAAAGAAAAAAAGAAAAAAAATTCAGAGTGTGCTCCTCCCTTGTTTACGTGCAGCGCCGTGATTTTGTCGATGTTCTAGGCTCGCATCTCTAGCACGGTCTAGCCTAGGACCAGCACATAGATCGTCGTTGAGCGTTTATTCAACTTTGCATCTCTGAATTGATTATTGTTGACCTTTTTTTGCTACCATATTATAAGCCTTCCTAGCTCCACATACATCTACGTCGTGCGCTTGATTCTCCCCGTAATCGCTATATCCAAGCTTTGAGAGTTTTGACTACAACGGTTGCCGATCACCACCGCTGCTGGGTAAGAACTGGTAAGAATTTGAGATTTGCTTGACGGGTTTGTGATACACCACCACCACTTCTTAGTAGTTTGTAGGATCATATTCTTGTGTGTTTCTATTTTACGCTAACCATGGTAGGATCACAAGCCGATGAGACTGATTGGGAGAACTGACGAACAAACAGCTACATGATAAGTTTCAAAGAAATGATGATTGGACAGTGCAAGATGTGCTAAACAGATTTGACGAGGCCATGGAGAAGATAGATGGCATTGAGAAGACGTTTGAAACAAAGCTTGATAGCAAGTTTGATGAATTGCTCGCGTTTTCCACAACCACCGCCGGCTGCACCTATCGCACCTCTGCAACGACAACAACTACGCCCCCTTCCAAATCAGTATGGACGAGCTCAGCGTGTTCCTATTGAGCCAGGACAAAATTCTGGTGCCGCTGCTCTCGCTGTTGGTGCTTCTTTGGCTGCTGCTCATCTGCTGCTGGTACCGAGGAGGATGATGAGTATGTGGGCGATTATGAGGATGAGGTTGATCAACATCGAATTACGTGCAACCACCAGCACCACAACCACCGTGTCGTCCACATGCAAATAATGGCAATATTAGGGCTCCCCTCAGTACGAGATCATGACCATCTCCCTAAACTGAAATTGAATATTCCACCATTTGAGGGTAGATATGTTCCTGATATATATCTTACTTGGGAGTTAGAAACTGAACAACGATTTACATGTTTACAATATCCCGAGGAGAGACGTGTTCCTGCTCATTGTTTGTGCTTTCACTAGCTTTGCATGTGTTTGGTGGTCCGAACATTGTAGATTATATCCTGTTCCAGCTACTTGGGCTGCTTTGAAAACTGCTATGCGTACTCGTTGGGTTCCACCATATTATCAACGTGAATTACTTCAAAAATTGCAGCGCTTAAGACAAGGAAAAACTCGTAGAAGAATATTATCGGGAATTACAAACCGGCTTGATTAGATGTGGTATTGTTGAGGAGAATGAAGCTATGCTTGCACGTTTTACGGGTGGATTAAATAGAGATTCAGACCATTCTAGACTATAAGGATTATAATAATATCACTCGTTTATTCCATCTTGCTTGTAAAGTGAGCGTGAAGTGCAGGATCGATGTGCATTGGCGCCGCACTAACTTTTCTACAGGTCGACCTTCATCATGGACACCACGTGCATCATCTACTTCCATTGCACCATCACCTCCTTCGGTGCCACCTCCAACCGTGATACAAGAAAGCAGCACAACCACCACTATCGCCAAGAGCACACTGCGCCGGCCTCGCACAGAGCTCTTCTTCTTCCATGGCGTCAACAGGCACACAAGTGATATTATTTGTCGTCGTTGTAAGGGAAGAGGACATTTTATGAGAGAATGCAAATCTCAGCGTGTGATGATTGCTCTTGAGGATGGTGGGTATGAGTCCGCTAGTGACTATGATGAGGAGACTTTGGCTCTTATTACACATGAGGAACACGGTGGAGATGATTACGATCATGAGACACAATACATGGCTGTGAAGATCTTGACAGGTATGAATGTTTAGTTGCTCAACGTGTTTTGAGTGTGCAGGTTACACAAGTGAGCAAAATCAGAGGCATAATTTGTTCCATACAAAGGAGTTGTGAAGGAACGTTCTATTCGTGTCATCATAGATGGAGGGAGCTGCAACAACTTGGCTAGCATGGAGATGGTGGAGAAGCTATCTCTCACCACAAGACCACATCCACATCCTTACTACATCCAATGGTTCAACAACAGCGGCAAGGTTAAGGTAACACGTCTTTGTTAGTGTGCATTTTAGTATCTCTACATATGCTGATTATGTTGATTGTGATGTGGTACCTATGCAAGCATGTTCCTTATTACTTGGTCGACCATGGCAATTTGATAAAAATTTCAGACACCATGGTAGAAACAATCAAGATACTCTTGTTCATAAGGATAAAAATATTACTTTGCTTCCTATGACTCCTGAGTCCATTTTGAAAGATGATATTAATAGAGCTAATAAAGCAAAACAGAGAAAATAAGAGTGAAAATCAGATTGTGGCAAAAGAATTTGAGCAACATATGAAGCCTAATACTAAACCATCTAGTGTTGTTTCGAAATTAAATTGAAAAGTGCATGTTTACTTGCCACTAAATCTGATATTGATGAGCTAGATTTTAGCAAATCTGTTTGCTATGCTTTTGTGTGCAAAGAGGCATTATTTTCATTCGAGGACGTGCCTTCCTCTTTGCCCCTCGCTGTCACTAACATTTTGCAGAGTTCACCGACGTCTTTCCACAAGGCGTGCCACCGGATTACCACCTATTCGAGGGATTGAGCATCAAATTGACTTAATTCCGGTGCATCATTACCCAACCGTGCACCATACCGTAACAATCCGGAGGAGGCGAAGGAGATTATCGTCAAGTACAGGAGCTGCTCGACAAAGGTTATATACGCGAATCCCTTAGTCCTTGTGCTGTTCCTATTATTCTAGTGCCAAAAAAGGATGGTACATCACGTATGTGTGTTGATTGTAGAGGCATTAATAATATTACTATTCGTTATCGTCACCCTATTCCTAGGCTAGATGATATGCTTGATGAATTGAGTGGCTCTACAATATTCTCCAAAGTTGATTTGCGTAGTGGATACCATCAAATTTGTATGAAATTGGGAGATGAATGGAAAACAACATTTAAAACTGAGTTTGGATTATATGAGTGGTTAGTCATGCCGTTTGGGTTAACTAATGCACCTAGTACTTTCATGAGATTAATGAACGAAGTTTTACGTGCTTTCATTGGACGATTTGTGGTAGTCTATTTTGATGATATACTGATTTATAGCAAATCCTTGGAAGAACATTTGGAACATTTACGTGCTGTTTTTAATGCTCTACGTGATGCACGTTTGTTTGGTAACCTTGGGAAGTGCACCTTTTGCACCGACCGAGTATCTTTTCTTGGCTATGTTGTTACTCCACAGGGAATTGAAGTTGATAAAGCCAAGATTGAAGCTATTGAGAGTTGGCCGCAGCCCAAAATGGTCACACAAGTGAGGAGTTTCCTTGGCCTCGCTGGTTTCTATAGGCGTTTTGTGAGAGATTTCAGCACCATTGCCGCACCGCTCAATGAGCTTGCAAAGAAGGATGTGCCTTTTGTTTGGGGTACCGCACAGGAAGAAGCCTTCACGGTATTGAAAGATAAGTTGACACATGCTCCTTTACTCCAACTTCCTGATTTTAATAAGACTTTTGAGCTTGAATGTGATGCTAGTGGAATTGGATTAGGAGGTGTGTTATTACAAGATGGCAAACCTGTTGCATACTTTTCTGAAAAATTGAGTGGGCCTAGTCTGAATTACTCTACTTATGATAAAGAATTATATGCTCTTGTTCGGACTTTAGAAACATGGCAACATTATTTATGGCCCAAAGAATTTGTTATACATTCTGATCAAGAATCTTTGAAACATATTAGAAGTCAAGCTAAACTGAATCGTAGACATGCTAAATGGGTTGAATTCATTGAGACTTTCCCTTATGTCATTAAACACAAGAAGGGTAAAGAAAATGTTATTGCCGATGCATTGTCTCGTCGCTATACTATGCTTTCACAACTTGACTTCAAAATATTTGGTTTGGAGACCATCAAAGATCAATATGTGCATGATGCCGATTTTAAAGATGTATTGCAGCATTGTAAAGAAGGAAGAACATGGAACAAGTTTGTCGTTAATGATGGATTTGTGTTCCGTGCTAACAAGCTATGCATTCTAGCTAGCTCCGTTCGTCTTTTGTTGTTGCAGGAGGCGCATGGAGGAGGACTAATGGGACACTTTGGCGTGAAGAAGACGGAGGATGTACTTGCTACACATTTCTTTTGGCCAAAGATGAGACGGGATGTTGAGCGTTTTATTGCTCGCTGCACTACATGTCAAAAAGCTAAGTCACGACTCAATCCTCATGGTTTATATATGCCTTTGCCTGTACCTAGTGTTCCTTGGGAGGATATATCTATGGACTTTGTTTTAGGTTTACCTAGAACAAAGAAGGGGAGGGATAGCATATTTGTTGTCGTGGATAGATTCTCGAAAATGGCACACTTTATACCATGTCATAAAAGCGATGATCTTTGTTAATGTTGCTGATTTGTTCTTTCGTGAAATTATTCGCTTGCATGGTGTGCCAAATACTATTGTTTCAGATCGTGATACTAAATTTCTTAGCCACTTTTGGAGATGTTTATGGGCTAAGTTGGGGACTAAACTGCTTTTAGTACTACTTGTCACCCCAAACCGATGGACAAACTGAAGTAGTCAATAGAACATTGTCTACTATGCTTAGGGCTGTTCTAAAGAATAATAAGAAAATGTGGGAGGAATGCTTGCCTCATATTGAATTTGCTTATAATTGTTCATTGCATTCTACTACTAAGATGTGCCCTTTTGAAGTTGTGTATGGTTTCCTACCTCGTGCACCTATTGATTTGTTGCCTCTTCCATCTTCGGAGAAGGTTAATTTTGATGCTAAAGAACGTGCTGAATTGATTTTAAAAATGCATGAGTTAACTAGGAAAACATTGAGCGTATGAATGCTAAATATAAACTTGCTGGAGATAAGGGTAGAAAACATGTTGTGTTTGCACCGGAGATCTTGTTTGGTTACATTTGCGTAAGGATAGATTTCTGATTTGCGCAAATCAAAGCTAATGCCACGCATCGCTGGTCCCTTTAAGGTGTTGGAGAAAGTAAATGATAATGCATATAAACTTGAGCTGCCTGCAGATTTTGGGGTTAGTCCCACTTTTAACATTGCAGATTTGAAGCCATATTTGGGTGAAGAAGATGAACTTCCGTCGAGGACGACTTCATTTCAAGAAGGGAGGATGATGAGGACATCAATACCATTGTTACACCCACAGCCCCTCTTGCTATACATATTGGACCAATTACTAGAGCTCACAAGACGCCAACTAAATTACCGGTACTTTCGTTTCTTGGTAATGATTCTAATGTTCATGAGAATATGATGTCTGCCTAAATTGGATACATTTGTTTTGCTTACAAATGAAGGGCCTAGCTTGGAGAAGGATGAACATTGGAGCAAGAACAAGCATGGAGATGATGGCATGCAAGGGGGACAAGAATGGAGTTACAAGTGATGATTTCGGACTTTGAAGCCACCATAATGAGTGCATGAAGCCTTGGACGAAATATACAAGATGCCACTTCATAAATTTCGTCCAGAGGCTATTCTAGGTGTTTGCGTCACCTTATTATTGGGCCAGGCCCATGTAATTTCGAAATACATTAGTATAGGCTATTTTAGAGTCCGTATGTGTGGGGAAACAAGAGATAGGGTTAGTTTGGACCCTCCACCAAGGGCCACGAAATTCACCCCTCTTCCTCCATATATACAGCCCTTAGGGCACCGTTTAGACTTTGGGTTTTGTTTAGATTAAAAGTTCGCCATAGCTGCAACTTCGCGTGCCGTTTGTGTTCAACGACCGCACAAAGGCGTCCACGAACCCCACCTTGATCAATAAAGCTTTCATCTTATATTCGCAATATCCAGTTGCAATCTCAGTTTCTTGCTTGTTCTTCGTTTGCTCGCAGGAAACAGACCTTCGTGGTCAGGTTGATCGTGCTCCGGCGTGGTCAATAACCTCTCGGAGTTGGTTTAGCGATTGCTAAGGCGCGACGTCTTCGCACGTTAGTAGTCGGATCGTCAAAGTCGACTTCCACCAAAGCGAAATCCACCATCTCATCGAAAGACGGGACACCTTTGCCTCTATCATCTTTTGTCCTACCCACCCGTGATAGCGGGGTCCGTAAGGAAACTAAGGGATATTTGAGCCTCCTTTTAATAGAGAATCGGAACAAAGTATTAGCATTTAGTGAATACATGAACTCCTCAAACTACGGTAATCACCGGAAGGAAACCCAATTATTGTCACCCTAGGGTATGCGGATCATAACTCGTAATATGTGTCTATAACTTGCAAGATAGGATCAAGAACACATATATATTCATGAAAATAGAATAGGTTCAGATCTAAAATCATGGCACTCGGGCCCTAGTGACAAGCATTAAGCATAGCAAAATCATAGCAACATCAATCTCAGAACATAGTGGATACTAGGGATCAATCTCTAACAAAACTAACTCGATTACATGATAAATCTCATCGAACCCATCATCATTCAGCAAGCCTACAAAGAAATTACTCAATCCCGGCGATGAGCATCATGAAAATGGCGATGAAGGAAGGTTTATAATGATGACAACGTCGATTTCCACCCTCCGAAGCCCTGAACGAACTCTAGATCAGCCCTCCCGATGAAGAATAGGAGGTCGCGGCGGATCCGTATCGTGAAACGCGATGAATCCTTCTATGATATTTTTCTTGATAAATAGGAATATATGGAGTTGGACTTAGGGTTGCCAGAGGTCTAGGGGGCCCACAATCCTGGGAGGCGCGCCATGGGGGGTGGGCGCCCCCCAGAGTTTGTGGCTCCTAGGTGGGCCCCTATGGTATACTTTTCCGCCAGTATTTTTTAAATTTTCCACAAGAATTATCTGTAAATTTCAGGTCAATCCGAGAACTTTGATTTCTGCACAAAAACAACACCATGGCAATTCTGCTAAAAACAGCGCCAGTCTATGTTAGTTTCATTTAAATCATGCAAATTAGAGTCCAAAACAAGCGCAAAAGAGTTTGGAAAAGTAGATACGCTGGAGACGTATCACTCGGCACCAGTGATCTTCAGCTTGTCCCAGTTCAACCACTTTTGTATATATGTATATATATATATATATATATATATATATATATATATATATATGTATATATATATATCGGGAAAATCCATCCTACCACCCGGTGGTAGTTACCCCACATGCCTCATATACTACCATGTGGTACTATATATACTATTTTTTTTATTTTAAATATGTTCATATACTATATCTAAGATATTTCAAAGCAAGTTACATGAAAAATTGCATATGAGCCCATAGTTTTTGATATATTTGTAAAATACGTACATATTTATGCGTAAAAATGAGCATACTCAAAAATGGTACATACTACCTAAAAATTAGTATATATACTACCTAATCATTGTTATATACTACATACTACACATACATACTCTCGGTTCCGACGGATACTACATACAACATACAAAACGCAAGTGGTGGTAACTACCACTGCTTGTAGGAAACATTTGTCCTATATATATATATATATATATATATATATATATATATATATATATATAACATATCACACGTAGGTTAATATATAAATACAAACACAAATGTTCTCTTGAATTAAGAAATGTAAGGAAGGGAATTCGTAGGCAAATGTAAGAAAAGATATGATGCGATTTAGATTATTGTTTGCTTGCAAGTGATTTATTGCTACTGCTGATTTATTATATTATTGTTGATTGCTTTGCACGGGATTTATTTTCACAGAAACGAGGATGTGGGGGTCGATACATGATATGTCTCCAACATAACTATAATTTTTTATTGTTCCATGCTACTACATCATGAATCTTGGATGTTTTATATGCAATTATATGCAATATTATATCATTTTTTGGGACTAACCTATTAATTTGGTGCCAAGTGCGAGTTGTTGTTTTTTTTGCGTGTTTTTGGTTTTCCAGGAAATCATTACGAAACGAAGTCCAAATATCACGAAAGTTTTTGTTGATTTTTTTCTGGACATAAGAGACCCTAGATGCTTCGAGAGGAGGCCATAAGGTGAAGGAGTAGGCCACAAGCTAAATGGGCGTGCGCATGGGGTAAGGCACTTCCATGTGCCTCGTGGGCCCCTCGTTCCTCCATTTGACCTAATACCAGCTCTATAAATTCTCTAAAATCGAAAAACCAACAGAGAGCCACCCAAAACACTTTTTTCGCCGGCCCAAGCTTCTCTTCTCGTGAGATCCCATCTGGAGGCCTTTTTCGGTATTCTGTCCGAGGGGGAATCGATCACGGAGGGCTCCTACATCAACATTGCTACCCTCCCGATGATGTGTGAGTAGTTTACCACAGATCTACGGGTCCATATATAGTTAGTAGCTAGATGGTTTTTTCTCTCTCTTTGATCTTCAATACAATGTTCTACTCGATGTTCTTGGAGAGCTATTCCATTGAATCTTCTTTTTGGTGTGTTTGTTGGGATCCAATGAATCGCGGGTTTATGATCAGATTATCCATGAATATTATTTGAGTCTTTTCTAAATTCCTATATGCATGATTATTATAGCTTTGTATTTCTCTACGGCCTACTGATTTGGTTTGGCCAACTAGATTGATTTATCTTGCAATGGAGAGGTGCTTTGTAATGGGTTCAATCTTGCGGTGATCTATATCCTAGTGACAGAAGGGACAAGACACGTATTTGTATTATTGCCATTAAGGGTAAAACGATGGGGTTTATTCATATTGATTGAGTTTAGTTTGTCTACATCATGTTGTCGGAGTACACAAACAAGGGGTATTTGTTTCCTCCTTACTGATGCACAAACCTGCAAGGCCTCCCAGGCAAGCCGCCCTGCCGGGCATGACAGAACTCAAGAAGACTAGGTCAACAAGATATCACCACAAGGAAGCTTCCCTTGCTGGGCAGGAGAGCCTGGCCGGGTCGAGGCAGCGCCTGAAGGACGAGACCAGATCGCCCCGACAAGTTTTCCGAGGCCGCCAAGACTAGAACCCTCCAGGCTCCTTGCCAGCAGGTTTTCACCAAGATGCCACCGCTCCACCTCATCGCATCCTAGTCATTAATCAGTGCGGTGTCAAGCTATCAAGTGACCAGGAGGATCCTATCAAGCACGTGGTAGCATGGTGAGGAAGAGATTAGCTGTATTGACACCCATCCAGGGGACGTGTGATGCTAATAAGAAGAGGCAGATAAGCGGCATGATAGGCTTGTCGGGTTGCAACACCAGCTTGATACCTAGCAGTGCATTTAATGCACTTGGTCCTAACTGCCAGAGTTAGGCATGGTAGCACTGTTAGCTATCTAATCATCTCGAAATGATTCTTTTGCCACTGTGGTCGCCCCTTAACCTATAAAAGCAGGCCCGAGGCAACCTAGCAAGGGGTTCAGACATTTGATCCCTTAACACTTGTACACACGCACTACTTTCCCCGATGCAACCTTGTCGGGCTAGAGCACGTCGTGTCTTCGTGTTCCTTCAGATCAGTCCACCAAAGCAGGAGCAGGGTTTTACGCTGCAAAGCAGCCGAAACCTAGGTAAAAGAGAGTTGTCATCGTCGTGCTGCCCCCTGCGGTTTCTGCTCTTTGTGCAATGTGACCATCCCCTCACCGAACCACAAAGGGGCACCCCTGCCCCATATGTGATCGTGCTTCCACGCCGACATCTTTGGCATGCCAGGTAGGGGGCATCGCTTGTGCGAACCTAAAGCAGTAGACGATGCCGCAATCTTCATCGTCCTTTCACATCGCCCATGGCTCGCAAGGAAGAGGGCGGGACAGCGACGCCATCCCCTGCTTCGTCGGTCCCTTCGTCCATGGCTACTAGCGCCATGAGCGCCGCGGCTATAGCGGGAAGGATGTGCACCACGGGCAGCGCGACCATAATTGGAAGTGCTACTGTCTCCCTTATCACTATCTTCTTTGAGCCTAGGATGCAACAGCAATGGCGCGAAGGTGGACGACCCAATTGTTGATAAGCCACGCTCGCCGGTGAGAACATTCCCCTCGCAGGGATGAGCGCTCGATTAAGCCGTGGGCCATGGTAAATCCATCGGGTCTCCGTCCCAGCCAACGGAGCAACATCCTTATGAAAAGAAATCGCGGCAGGGCACGTTTTCATCTTATCCCGGCAAGTCTCATCACACATGGCAGTGCATTAAAATTGCAACCTTGTTGCATACGAAGCGAGCACCGCCTTATACCTGAGAGACTTCCAAGGGAGAGAAGGACTTGCGCCCCCACGACAACAGCAGCTACAAGACTACAAAAAGATAAGTCGTGATTCCCTGTTTGGTTTTGAGGCACTTTCATATGTGCCTTGCAACTCCTTTGGTTTAAACCTTAACACTTGCATGAGATATCTGAAACGCGAAGGGAAACTTCCATGATCGCTTGCATCCTCGTCTGTTTCTAGCCCGCTCAACAGTCCAGGAAGCCGCATCGAGAACGTCGAAGGGAAACTTGCTGGTGGCCCCTATGCTTGCAAAATGCTAGGGGCCCACCCCCATAGCGGCACAACTAGTGTCTGCCTCGGCAAGCTCCCAGCAAGTGCAGGATTCATAATCATGCAAGGGCAAAGGGTAATTTAAACTTGAAGGATAGCACTAGAAGGTAGCAAGACCTAACACAAGGACGAAATATGTCTTTTTGTTTGGCAGCGATACAATAAACGGAGCTAGGAAAGTTAGTCTCGGCGACCTCCTTGACCTGGGGCACTCGAAGAACCTTGTCGGCCAGAGGCCCGACAACTTCAGCAACAGGAGAGGTGTCTGTTCCGGTAGGCAGCTTCTTGAAGGCATTGGAGAGATCGACGTCAGGATGGCGCTGTGCAAAGTTGACAAGGATGGTGAAGATTGCGTCTCGAGCAAATTTTCGGGACTCACTAGCAAAGCTGGCGGATCTATCATCCTCATATTTCTTTAGCCCTTCAATGAGGTCTTCGAAGAAGTGTGTTAGCTTAACTCTTGGGGCCTCGTGCTCACCGACGAAGAAGGTCTAGCTCTTCATGTTCATATTGGCAATCTGAGAAGAGATGCGCTCTACTATGTTGACCATGCTCTTTTGACCAGAGGTCGTATAGAGAAACCTGGTCCTTAAGCTTGAGCTCTACATCTTTCCGGAGAGCCCCTGCAGTATTGGCTTCTTCCATCAAGGCCCTCTCTCGGTCCTTGGCCTGCTCAAGATCCTTCTCTAGGGTGGCGATCTTGGTGTTTAAATCCCCAACAGTACTGGAAGCAGTAGCTAGCTCCTGGTCCTTGGTGGCAAGTTGTGATTGCAGCCCCTCTAACACGGTGGCTTCCTTCCGTGCCTCCTCCCTAAAGGACCCGGTCTCCTTCTTGCTCCCAGCAAGGTCTTCCTCCAGTTTCCCTATTTGGGTCTCAAGCTCTGCTTTGGCATTGGAAGCTGCGACAAGGTTGTCAGCAACCTCCTTGAGTTTCGCTGTTGCATCCAGGGCCTGTGAGTCGATGGCTTTCTTATGGCTGTCCTCAAGATCCATGACCCGCTGCTGAACAATGCTTTTGCTACCTCTTGAGCTTGTGTTGGTTTTTCCCTTGAAGAGGAAAGGGTGATCCAGCAAAGTAGAGTAAGTATTTCCCTTAGTTTGAGAACCAAGGTATCAATCCAGTAGGAGACAACACACAAGTCACCGAATACCTGCACAAACAATCAACAACTTGCACCCAATGCGATAAAGGGGTTGTCAATCCCTTCACGGTTACTTGCAAAAGTGAGATCTGATAGAGATAGATAAACAGTAAAGTAAATATATTTTTATAGATTGGAAAGTAAAAGATTGCAAAATAGTAGATCGGAAACTAGTATGATGGAAAAGAGAACTTGTATTATGGAATAAGAGACCCCGGGGCATAGGTTTCGCTAGTGGCTTCTCTCAAGATAGCAAATAATACGTTGGGTGAACAAATTACTACCGAGCAATTGATAGAAGAGCGCATAGTTATGACGATATCTAAAGCAATGTTCATGAACGTAGGCATCACATCCGTGTCAAGTAGATCGAAACAATTCTGCATCTACTACTATTACTCCACACATCGACGACTCCTGCCTGCATCTAGAGTATTAAATTCATAAAGAATAGAGTAACGCATTAAGTAAGATGACATGATGTAGAGGAATTAACTCAAGCAATATGATGAAAACCCCATCTTATTATCCTCGATGGCAACAATAAAATACGTGCCTTGCTGCCCCTACTGTCACTAGGAAAGGACACCGCAAGATTGAACCCAAAGCTAAGCACTTCTCCCGTTGCAAGAAAAATCAATCTAGTAGGCCAAACTAAACCGATAATTCGAAGAGACTTGCAAAGATATCAAATCATGCATATAAGAATTCAGTGAAGACTCAAATAATATTCATAGATAATCTGATCATAAATCCAGAATTCATCGGATCTCAGCAAACACACCGCAAAAGAATATTACATCAAATAGATATCCAAGAACATCGAGGAGAACATGGCATTGAGAATCAGAGAGAGAGAATAAGCCATCTAGCTACTAGCTATGGACCCGTAGGTCTATGGTAAAGTACTCACACTACATCGGAAGGGCAATGGTGTTGATGTAGAAGCCCTCCATGATCGAACCCCCTCCGGCAGGACGCCGGAAAAGGCCCCTAGATGGGATCTCACGGGTATAGAAGGTTGCGGCGGTGGAAAAGTGTTTTCGTGGCTCCCCCTGATGGTTTTGGGGTATACGAGTATATATGGGCGAAAGAATTAGGTCAGGAGAGCTCCGAAGGGCCCACGAGGTAGGTGGCGCGCCCTACCCCCTGGGTGCGCCCTCCACCCTCGTGGCCACCTCGTTGCGTCTCTGACTTGATCTCCAAGTCTCCTGGTTTGCTTCTGGTCCAAGAAAGATCATCGCGAAAGTTTTATTCCGTTTGGACTTCGTTTGGTATTCCTTTTCTGCGGAACTCTAAAACAAGCAAAAATCAGAAACTAGCATTGGGCTCTAGGTTAATAGATTAGTCCCAAAAATAATATAAAATGTCATATTAATGCATATAAAACATCCAAAACAGATAATATAATAACATGAAACAATCAAAAATTATAGATACGTTGGAGACGTATCAAGCATCCCCAAGCTTAATTCCTGCTCGTCCTCGAGTAGGTAAATGATAAAAACATAATTTTTGATCTGGAATTCTACCTAACATATTTATCAATGTAATTCTCTTTATTGTGGCATGAATTTTTAGATATGAAAGATTCAAAACAAAATTTTAATATTGACATAAAAACAATAATACTTCAAGCATACTAACAAGGCAATTATGTCTTCTCAAAATAACATGGCCAAAGAAAGCTTATCCCTACAAAATCATATAGTCTGGCTGTGCTCCATCTTCATCACACAAAATACTCAAATCATGCACAACCCCGATGACAAGCCAAACAACTGTTTAATACTTTTGATGTTCTCAAACCTTTTCAACTTTCATGCAATACATGAGCGTGAACCATGGACATAGCACTATGGTGGAAGAGGATATGGTGGTTGTGGAGAAGACATAAAGAGGGAGATAGTCTCACATCAACTAGGCGTATCAACGGGCTATGGAGATGCCCATCAATAGATATCAATGTGAGTGAGTAGGGATTAGCATGCAACGGATGCACTAGAGCTATAAGTGTATGAAAGCTCAAAGAGAAACTAAGTGGGTGTGCATCCAACTTGCTTGCTCATGAAGACCTAGGGCATTTGAGGAAGCCCATCATTGGAATATACAAGCCAAGTTCGATAATGAAAAATTCCCACTAGTATATGAAAGTCACAAAATAAGAGACTCTCTATCATGAAGATCATGGTGCTACTTTGAAGAACAAGTGTGGTAAGAGGATAGTAACATTACCCCTTCTCTCTTTTTCTCTCACTTTTTTTGTTTGGACCTTTCTCTTTTTTTATGGCCTTGTTTTCTTATTTCCTCACATGGGAAAATGCTCTTATAATGATGATCATCACACTTCTATTTACTTACAACTCGAAAAATTACAACTCAATGCTTAGAAAAAAATATGACTCTATGTGAATGCCTCCGGCGGTGTACCAGGATGTGCAATGAATCAAGAGTGATATGTATGAAAGAATTATGAAATGTGGCTTTGCCACAAATACTATGTCAACTACATGATCATGCAAAGCAATGTGACAATGATGAGGCGTGTCATAAAAACAGAACGGTGGAAAGTTGCATGGCAATATATCTCGGAATGGCTATGGAAATGGCATAATAGGTAGGTATGGTGGATGTTTTGAGGAAGGTATATGGTGGGTGTATGGTACCGGGGAAAGTTGCGCGGCACAAGAGAGGCTAGCAATGGTGGAAGGGTGAGGGTGCGTATACTCCATGGACTCAACATTAGTCATAAAGAACTCACATACTTATTGCAAAAATCTATTAGTCATCGAAACGAAGTACTACACACATGCTCCTAGGGGGATAGATTGGTAGGAGAAGACCACCGCTCATCCCCGACCGCCACTCATAAGGAAGACAATCAATAAATACATCATGCTCCATGAGGGAGTCCTGGACTAGGGGGTGTCCGGATAGCCGAACTATCATCATTGGCCGGACTCCAAGACTTTGAAGATACAAGATTGAAGACTTCGTCCCATGTCCGGATGGGACTTTCCTTGGCGTGGAAGGCAAGCTTGGCAATACAGATATGTAGATCTCCTACCATTGTAACCGACTCTGTGTAACCCTAGCCCTCTCCGGTGTCTATATAAACCGGAGGGTTTTAGTCCGTAGGAATAACAACAATCATACCATAGGCTAGCTTCTAGGGTTTAGCCTCCTTGATCTCGTGGTAGATCTACTCTTGTACTACCCATATCATCAATATCAATCAAGCAGGAGTAGGGTTTTACCTCCATCGAGAGGGCCCGAACCTGGGTAAAAACATCGTGTCCCTTGTCTCCTGTTACCATCCGCCTAGACGCACAGTTTGGGACCCCCTACCCGAGATCCGCCGGTTTTAACACCGACATTGGTGCTTTCGTTGGGAGTTCCTCTGTGTCGTCGCCCACAGGCCCGATGGCTCCTTCGATCATCAACAACGACGCGGTCCAGGGTGAGACTTTTCTCCCCGAACAGATCTTTGTATTCGGAGGCTTTGCACTGTGGGCAAATTCGCTTGGCCATCTAGAGCAGATCGAAAGCTACGCCCCTGGCCATCAGGTCAGACTCGGAAGTTTGAACTATACGGTCGACATCCACGGAGACTTGATCTTCGACGGATTCGAGCCACAGCCGAGCGCGCGCCGCCTTTATCACGATGGGCATGATTTAGCTCTGCTGCGGATAGTGCCACGAGGCCGCACAAGAGTCCGCTCGACCACGAACTTGGGCCGACCGCGCCGATCGAGGATGGGTGGCTAGACACCGCCTCGGGGCTGCTACCTCTGGCGATGGGCGAATACCGACCTGTCCCTTGTGAAGCTCGTGACTCCAAGGTGCGGACTCCTCGCGGACTCCGACCTCCGCGCCCTTCCAATCGAATCCGATTGGGGCGCGATCATGGAGTTCACCGTTGCGGACATCTTTCAAGCACTTCGCCTTTTGGCGACATCCTGAATCGCTAAAGTATCTCTCTTTATCGGAGAGCCTGGCGGATTACGGTCGGGGCGGTTGGGATGCGGACGACGAAGAAATTCAATGCCCACCCACCACCCACTTTGTAGCCACTGCCGATGACTTAACCAACATGCTAGACTTGACTCCAAGACATCGGCGGTATGGGCGATTTATGCCGAGACGACCAAGAACCAGCGCCTACGGGGCCTGAAAGCCACCTCGTCATACGACATATACATTGTGGACATCCCAAAGGATGGGAATGGTGATGGAACAGCGGAGGATGACCCCTCCAAGAAACAGCCTAAGCGCCGGCGTCAGCGGCGCCGCTCTAAATCCCGCCACAGCAAAAAATGGAGATTCCGGCTCCGGAGACAATAAAACCCCGGACAGTGCAGAAGACAACCCCCTCCAGCAAGATTCAGCACAGGAGGATGGAGAAGCCAGCCCTCGTGAGAGAGCGGTAGACAAAGAGGTAGAGGACGATATATACATGCCTCCATCCGGAGACGAGGCAAGCCTCGACGATGACGAATTTGTCGTGCCTGAGGATCCCATCGAACAAGAGCGTGTCAAACGCAGGCCTATGGCCACGGCAAGCAGCCTCAAGAAAAAGCAGCAACAACTTAGAGCTGATCAAGATTTGCTAGCCGACAGATGGACTGAAGTCCTTGCGGCCGAAGAGTACGAACTCGAACGCCCCTCCAAAAGCTACCCCAAACGCAAGCTGCTGCCCCGATTAGAGGAGGAAGCATATAAACCTACATCACCAGCGCTGTCTGGCCGACCGGCCACCTCGTGGTCATGACGGAGAGAGGCCTCTAGGCCCTCCACTAAAGCCGCACCCCGGCATCGCTCGAAAAGTACAAAGCCACGGGGGAATGCGCCCGACTTGCGAGACATATTGGAGGATAAGGCAAGACAAACAAGATCGATCTATGGATTGCGTGGGCGCCCCACGATACACGACGACAATCGCCACGCCGGATATAGCAATTCCGGCCGGGCCGAACACAACAGACAAAGCTCGCTTGAGCTGCGTCGTGATATAGCCCAATACAGAGGCGCCGCACACCCACTATGCTTCACAGATGAAGTAATGGATAATCAAATCCCCGAAGGGTTCAAACCCGTGAACATTGAATCCTACGATGGCACAACAGATCCCGCGGTTTGGATCGAAGACTATCTCCTTCATATCCACATGGCCCGCGGTGATGATCTTCACGCCATCAAATACCTCCCACTCAAGCTTAAAGGACCAGCTTGACATTGGCTCAACAGCTTGCCAGCAGAATCAATTGGGTGTTGGGAGGACACGAAGCCGCATTCCTTGATAACTTCCAGGCACATATGTGCGACCACCGACGTCGATGACCTAAGCCACATAATTCAGCAGCTGATTTAATCGGCGGACAATTCGACACGGTTCTTAACCAAGAAAAATCAAATCGTCGACTGTCCGGACGCAGAGGCCCTTGCAGCCTTCAAACACAACATCCGCGATGAATGGCTTGCCCGGCACCTAGGACAGGAGAAGCCAAAACAATGGCAGCCCTCACATCGCTCATGACCCGTTTCTGTGCGGGAGAAGACAGCTGGCTAGCCCGCAGTAACAACCTAACCAAAAACTCTGGTAGTTCGGATACCAAAGATAGCAATGGCAGGTCGCGTCGCAATAAGCACAAGCACCGCGTGCGGCGATATCTTCAAGATCGACGGTCAATGCGGATTCAGAGGCTCTAAACCCGGTTAGCGAAAAAACCCATTCAAAATAACTACTCCGGGCCCGTCCAATTTGGACCGGATACTCGATCGCTTGTGCCAGATACATGGCACCCCCGAAAAGCCAGCTAATCACACCAATAGAGATTGTTGGGTGTTCAAGCAAGCAGGAAAGTTAATCGCTGAAAGCAACGACAAGGGGCTGCATAGCGATGACGAGGAGGAGACACGACCGCTGAACAATAAAGGACAGAAGGGTTTCCCCCACAAGTGCGGACGGTGAACATGATATACGCAACCCACATACCCAAAGGGAGCGGAAGTCGCTCGAGGGGCGTATCTGCGATGGAGCGATCGCCCCAAAGTTCAATCGGTGGTCCTCTGCCCGATCACTTTTGATCGAAGGACCACCCACTAGCATCCGCCATGGCGGATTTGCCGCGTTGGTTTTAGACCCAATCGTCGACGGATTTCACCTCACTAGAGTCTTGATGGACGGCGGCAGCAAATGAACCGCTTTACCGGATATACGGTCGCAAGATGGGCATAGACCCTCAAGGATTAAACCCACAAAGATGACCTTCAAAGGCGTCATACCAGGTGTAGAGGCCAATTATACAGCTCGATTACACTTGAAGTGGTCTTGGATCCCGGATAACTTCGAGCGAGGAGTTAATCTTCGACATAGTTCCGTTCGGCGGCGGCTATCATGCCTTTGCTCGGACGTACCGCATTGCAAAGTTCAATGCGGTGCCGCTTTCGCATACCTCAAGCTCAAGATGCGAGCCCTCGAGTCATCACGGTCAACGGAAACACTGAATGCTCTCTCCGAACGGAGGAGCATACAGCGGCTCTCGCGACAGAAGTGCAGAGCAGCCTCTTAAGGCAATTCTCGAGTCCGGCCGATAAGCAACCGAACACGGTCAAGCACGCCCGGAGTAACCTACAACAAGACCACCTAGCACGTCCGAGAACGCGTAGCAATGCGGCCCCAACCCCAGCCCTCGAAAAATTGCAAGACCAGTACTACGCGTACATCACTACGCTCTGGAGATACCATGGGCATAGGGGGAGGGGCGCGACCACGGCAGGCCCAGAGTGTGGCTCAACCACACCAGGGGCTCCCAAATGTGTCATCCTTTTTTCTTTTTTTTCTTATCCTCAGGACTCCGTTTTCCAGAAGCCCTGCCCGGCAGTAGACCCGCCGAATTCACGATGCAGCAGCCAGGGAAGTAGAAAAGCTACGACGAGTATCCAGGTGGTCTCCATTACGAGCATTATACCTGTTTTATACACCATTCCGCAGCCTACCCCTGGAGGGAGACATGTTAAATAGTCCCACCCCTTGCTTATCGCACTATTTGTATCGTTCTGCATTCATTGCAGTATCTTTTGAATAAACAATGCATCGCTTTTTGCCTATCATTGCATTCCTTTTTATATATGTTCACTTATGACATGTTGCACCCGTACGCTTTGGTACGGCCAAATACACCAGGGGCTTAATTTCCCCAAATTATGGTGTGATAAGTCCAAACACTTTCACAAGTGCGGCACCCCGAACTTATAGCATTATATGCATCGGCTCTGAATCATGTCTTGGGTCAATAGTTGGGTTTGCCCGGCTCCCATGTTTTGGTACCTTACGTTCCGTTATATCGGCTAAGGTAGCGCTGGGAGAACCGCTGCGATTGTGCCCCAGTTGAGCTGGGCTGAGCACCTCAATGGAGAAAGCTAAAACTGACCGTCATGATGAGGCGAGAGCCGGTCGCTGTTCGAGAGGTTTTTTCGAGTCCCTAAAGACTTATGCCGCTTAGAGCAAGGAACCGGCTTTGTCCGCCCAGCGTGATATCGCCTCAATTGACCTTCCAACACTAGGGGCTCACCAAATTTAAAATTATAGAATTCTATGGCTAAGTGAGAGTGTTCAAGCATTATAAGTCCGTTTGCCTCGTTCGTTGTGTTGGCGCCTCCCTAGAAGGACCCAAAATGGGAACAAGAGCGCTCAAGTTTATCCGAACACCCCAAAGACTCATGCATGGGGGCCAAAGCCAATGACTTGCCATCTCTCAGATTTGATAAACGGCCGCACATAAGGTAATATTTTAAATTAACAAGCGTTGCTTAGTGCATATGAACAAAGTTTTCAGCGCACAGGATAACAAAGTGCGAGTCTACTCAAAAGTTACATCTTTGGAGCATTCACCCGCAATAATGCGGGCACCCTTCAGGACACCCTTATAATACATCTCGGGCGTGCGATACTCCTTGCCCGGCGGTGGCGCGTCCGTCACAAACTTCTCGGCGTCCATCTTGCCCCAGTGCACCTTAGCGCGGGCAAGGGCCCGACAGACACCTTCAATGCAGGCGGAGTGCTTGATGACGTCAACCCATGGACAGGCGTCCACCAGCCGCCACACTGCATCAAGTAGCTCCTGGCATGGCTTCTTTGGGCCACACCGAACTATGAGGCCCTTCATGGCCTGTTCGCCACCTTGTGGAGCTCGACTAGCTGCTTCACTGGTCGCTCGAGGGCACCGGATGTCCGCCTCGAAGATCTTGAGACCAGAATACCTTCTCCGTCAAGCTCCCTCCTCGGCTCAGAGAACGCGCAAAGATCGGACACACTACGGGCAGATCTGCGAACGCTCCTGGAGAGCTCCAAATTCGGGTAAGTAACAGGTAATTCACTTTTACATGCTTGCTTTGCATGAAGAATGCCTTACCCGCCGCTATCTTCTTTACTGCCTCGATTTCCTGGAGGGCCTTTTGGGCTTCGGCCTTAGCGGCTTTGGCACTCTCAAGAGCCGACGCAAGATCGGACTCTCGAGTCTTCGAGTCACGCTCCAAACTCTCGTGTTTTTCCACGAGCACCCGAGCTCTTGCCGCATTCTCCGCCACCCACGCCTCCTGCTTCTCTCGCTCGGTGCGTTCCGCGGCCGCATTGCATTCGGCCGCGGACACCGCCTCCTTCAGGGTCGCCACCTCGTTTGTAGCCCCTAGAGTACCCACATTATTCTTGTCATTTTCTCTTGCAACCAAATCCTTTTCTATAAGGTACAACTTTAATAAGGTGTTACCCACCTTCCTTGTCCTTGAGCTGCTTCTTGGCACGGCCGAGCTCGATCTCGGACCGCTCGAGGCTCTGCTTCAAGGAATTGACCTCCGCAGTCAGTGCGGCAGAGGTCAGCAGCGCAGCTTGCATTCCCATATTGACATATTTTTGTTAGACTCCTGCGTATATCTTTTTAGATCCTCGGTTTGGCTTTTCTTTCCGAACACCGGCCGAGCATCGAAAACTCTTGTCTATCGGTACTATTTTTACACATCCTAATCACATACCTCAAAGCCTGTTAGAAGGCTGGTGCAGGCTTCGGTCAGCCCGCTCTTGGCGAGCTGAACCTTCTAAATCACCGCACTCATGACAGTGCGGTGTCCCTCATCGATGGAAGCGCTGTTGAGCGCCTCCAGCAAGTTATCCGGCGCCTCCGGTTGGACGGAGGCCGCCGGCGTTGCTGTCTTGCCCTCCTCACGAAGGGGCCGCCCGCCGGACTCTGGAACCACCAAAGGTTCCGGTGCGGAGTCCGGTCCAAGGTCCAGGAGGTTGCCCTGTGGCACCTCCGGTGCCTCCTCCTCCTGGCTGGTCCCCTTCTGGGACCCCACCTCGGCGTCGTCTACGTCACGGGGGGAGGAGGCGGTCAGAAGTGAAGCTCTATTCACATCCGACGAACCCAGGGACCCGCTCAACGAAGCGGGAGATCGTCCCTGGGCTGACTACATGGTTGTATTCGGCGTTAGAAGACGCTATGCGATGAAAGGAAAAACATGAGTTATTCTGGAATCTGGATACTTACGATCTCGCCAGGGGCTTGGCCCTCGCGGGCCACTCCTCTTCTTGGACCCTTCGGCCTCCCCCGTTGGGGAAGCCTTCCTCTTCTTCTCTCCCCCCGCTGGGGGAGAGGCCTCTTTCTTCTCCTCCCCATCTTCGTGGGAGGAGTCCGCCTTGGAGTCGTCGGACAATGAGTCCGATAACACCTGGCGCCGGGAACTCCTCCGGGTTCCCGTGGCCTTCTTCTTGGCCTTCTTCTCCGGCACCACGTAAGGCGCCGGGACCAGCAGCCCTGTCAAGCGGGCATCCGCTGGGTCTTCTGGAAGGGGAGCCGGACATTTAACCTGTTCGGACGTCTTCTGCCAGGCCTGTTAAAGGTATTGGGAGTTTAGATCCCACATAGAGTCAAAGTATGGAAAGCAAGTGTCCCGTAAAGGATAATATAGCTTACCTCGCCAGCCGGACGCTGCGAGCTGAATCCGCGATCTTCGATAGCGGATGCGGGCGCCTCGGCGCCCTTGAACAACACCCTCCAGGCCTGTTCGTACGTAGTGTCGAAGAGCCTGCTCAAGGTCTGGTGCTGTGCCGGATCGAACTCCCACAGGTTGAAATCCCGCTGTTGGCACGGGAGAATCCGGCGGATGAGCATGACCTGGACCACGTTGACAAGCTTGAGCTTCTTGTTCACCAAGGTTTGGAGACATGATTGGAGTCCGGTCAGCTCCTCCGAATCGCCCCACAATAGACCCTTCTCTTTCCAGGAGGTGAGCCGCGTGGGGAAGCCAGATCTGAATTCGGGGGCCGCTGCCCATTCAGGGTCACGCGGCTCGGTGATGTAGAACCACCCCGATGGCCACCCTTTGATGGTTTCCACGAAGGCGCCCTCGAGCCAGGTGACGTTGGGCATCTTGCCCACCATGGCGCCTCCGCACTCCGCTTGGCTGCCGCCCACTACCTTCGGCTTGACATTGAAGGTCTTTAGCCATAAGCCGAAGTGGGGCTGGATGCAGAGGAAGGCCTCGCACACGACGATAAACACCGAGATGTTGAGGATAAAATTCGGGGCCAGATCGTGGAAATCCAGGCCATAGTAGAACATGATCCCTCGGACAAAGGGGCAGAGTGGGAAGCCCAGTCCACGGAGGAAATGGGGAAGGAATACCACCCTCTCATGGGGCCTAGGGGTGGGGATGAGCTGCCCCTCGTTGGGGAGCCCGTGCGCGATATCGCTGGACAAATATCCGGCCTTGCGCAGCTTCTTGATGTGCCCCTCCATGATGGAGGACGCCATCCACTTGCCTCCCGCTCCGGACATGGTTGGAGAAGGTCGAGGTGAGATGTGCGGACTTGGGCGCTGGAGCTCGAGCGCGCGGAGATGGATAAGCTAAGGAGGAAGAAGGCGTAGGTAAAAAGGTGGATCCTTATCCCCTTATATATGGGCGGACGAAACTACGCGTCCCCACCAGCCCGGTAAAACTCGCTTATCTCCCAAGCGCCGCAATCAATGGCGTGGTTGGGTTACTCACGTCCGTATTGATGAGGATCCCAGAATAAGGGGACACGATCTCTGCTGTGACAAGACGTGCCAAGGAAACCGCTTCGCTAAACGCGCTGAGGTGGAACAATAAAAACGATTCGAGTAAAGGCTTGGCGTGGTATGGCGTCATATCATGAAATCGTCGTGATTGAACTTGTGTAAATATTATTCTCTCTACGGTGGTATGTGGAATTTATTTTGCGAGCGGACACTATCCCGGTGTTCAAAATCTTCTATGAATTATTCGGAGGAGGAACCCGCCTTACAATGCCGAAGACAATATGCGTCTTAGGACTCGGCGTCATTGAAGCCTGGTTCGGGGCTCTTGAGGAGTCTGGACTAGGGGTGTCCGGATAGCCAAACTATCATCATTGGCCGGACTCCAAGACTATGAAGATACAAGATTGAAGACTTCGTCCCGTGTCCGGATGGGACTTTCCTTGGCGTGGAAGGCAAGCTTGGCAATACGGATATGTAGATCTCCTACCATTGTAACCGACTCTGTGAAACCCTAGCCCTCTCCGATGTCTATATAAACCGGAGGGTTTTAGTCCGTAGTACAAACAACAATCATACCATAGGCTAGCTTCTAGGGTTTAGCCTCCTTGATCTCGTGGTAGATCTACTCTTGTACTACCCATATCATCAATATCAATCAAGCAGGAGTAGGGTTTTACCTCCATCGAGAGGGCCCGAACCTGGGTAAAAACATCATGTCCCTTGTCTCCTGTTACCATCCGCCTAGACGCACAGTTCGGGACCCCCTACCCAAGATCCGCCGGTTTTGACACTGACACTCCAACTTCGTTACATAATGGTTCACCATACGTCCATGCTACGGGAGTCACAAACCTCAACACAAGTATTTCTCAAATTCACAATTACTCCACTAGCATGACTCTAATATCACCATCTTCATATCTCAAAATGATCATAAAGAATCAAACTTCTCATAGTATTCAATGCACTTCATATGAAAGTTTTATTATATCCCTCCTTGATGCCTATCATATTAGGACTAAATTTATAACCAAAGCAAATTACCATGCTGTTCTAAAAGAATCTCAAAATAATATAAGTGAAGCATGAGAGTTCATAAATTTCTATAAAATAAGGCCACCCCGTGCTCTAAAAAGATATAAGTGAAGCACTAGAGCAATATTGCCTAGCTCAAAAGATATAAGTGAAGCACATAGAGTATTCTAATAAATCACGATTCATGCGTGTCTCTCCCAAAAGGTGTGTACAACAAGAATGATTGTGGCAAACTAAAAAGCAAAGACTCAAATCATTCAAGACGCTCCAAGCAAAACACATATCATGTGGTGAATAAAAAATATAGCCTCAAGTAAAGTTACCGATAGACGAAGACGAAAGAGGGGATGCCTTCCGGGGCATCCCCAAGCTTAGGATTTTTGTTGTCCTTAATATTACCTTAGGGTTCCTTGGGCATCCCCAAGCTTAGGTTCTTGCCAGTCCTTATTCCAAAGTCCATCAAATCCTTACCCAAAACTTGAAAACTTCACCACACAAAACTCAACAGAAAATCTTGTGAGCTTTGTTAGTATAAGAAAATAAATCTCCACTTTAAGGTACTGTTGCAAACTCATTCTTTATTTGTATTTGTGTAATATCTACCGTATTCCAACTTTTCCATGGTTCATACCCCCCGATACTACCCATAAATTCGTCAAAATAAGCAAACAACACATAGGAAACAGAATCTGTCAAAAACAGAACAGTCTGTAGTAATCTGTAACTCTCGAATACTTCTGTAACTACAAAAATTCTGAAAAATTAGGACGACTAGGGAAATTTGTGCACCAATCCAGATCAAAAAGAATCAGATCAAAATCACTTTCCAATAAAATTATCTAAATTATTTACTTGGCGCAAAAGTTTCTGTTTTTCAGCAGGATCAACACAACTATCACTGTAAGCTATCCTAAAGGTTTAACTTGGCACAAACACTAATTAAAACATAAAACCACATCTAACCAGAGGCTAGATGAATTATTTATTACTAAACAGTAACAAAAAGCAAGGAACAAAAATAAAATTGGGTTGCCTCCCAACAAGCGCTATCGTTTAACGGCCTTAGCTAGGCATAAATCATGAATAGATCTAGGTAATCCTTGGTCTTTATTCTTTTGTGGGAATTATGTTCAAATCTGGGAGGTTCTTTATGTTTCCCATCAAATTCAGAAATTTTCAAATCTAAGACATCCAACCATTTATTGCAAAGGGTAATCAACATATTCATGAAGTGGATATTCCCACTGACATTTTTGAGAGGTTCAAGAGATTTTTGCAAGGTTTTTGTCAATTCACATAGTTTCTCAAAAACTTGAGTTCCCTCATGGGTGTGAGATAAACCCATTTGTGGAGGCGATATTCCAACTATTCCTTCTATTATTTCATTAGCAATATTAGGATCGATTTTGATAAAAATTCCTTTAGCAGCAAAATCCAAAAGTTGCCTATGAGGCATGGTCAACCCAACATAAAAACTTCAGAGTAGAATTTTAAAGTCCCCTTTCAAGGTGCAATTACGATAAGACTATCATCCTATACCAAGCATCTTTTAAATTTTCTCCTTGTTTTTGTTTGAAGCAAAGAACTTCAAAGTCGGGAGACAAAGGAGGGGTAAAATAGCTAGACATGGAGAAAAGATAAGGCAGAAGAAAGTGAGAGAAAGAGGGGCGAAGAAAAGGCAAAAAAAATTTGAAAATCGTTTTAAAGGTGGGGGAGAGGAAAACGGGAGGCGAATGGCGAATAATGTAATGCAAGAGAGGAGAGTCTATGATGGGCACTTGGTATGGCTTGACTTGGCGTAGATTGCCCCGGCAACGGCACCAGATATTCTTCCTGCTACCTCTTGAGCTTGCGTTGGTTTTTCCCTTGAAGAGGAAAGGGTGATGCAACAAAGTAGAGTAAGTATTTCTCTCAGTTTGAGAACCAAGGTATCAATCTAGTTGGAGACAACACACAAGTCACCGAATACCTGCACAAACAATCAACAACTTGCACCCAACGCGATAAAGGGGTTGTCAATCCCTTCGTGGTTACTTGCAAAAGTGAGATCTGATAGAGATATTTAAACGGTAAACTAAATATTTTTGGTATTTTTGGTTTATAGATCAGAAAGTAAAGATTGCAAAATAGTAGATCGGAAACTAGTATGATTGAAAAGAGAACTTGTATAATGGAAAAGAGACCCGGGGGGCATAGGTTTCACTAGTGGCTTCTCTCAAGATAGCAAATAATACGGTGGGTGAACAAATTACTACCGAGCAATTGATAGAAGAGCGCATAGTTATGACGACATCTAAGGCAATGATCATGAACATAGGCATCACGTCCCCGTCAAGTAGACCGAAACGATTCTGCATCTACTACTATTACTCCACACATCAACCGACTCCTGCCTGCATCTAGAGTATTAAGTTCATAAAGAGAGAGTAACGCATTAAGTAAGATGACATGATGTAGAGGAATTAACTCAAGCAATATGATGAAAACCCCATATTTTTATCCTCGATGGCAATAATACAATATGTGCCTTGCTGCCCTTATTGTCACTGGGAAAGGACACCGCATGATTGAATGCGAAGCTAAGAACTTCTCCCATTGCAAGAAAAACCAATCTAGTAGGCCAAACTAATCCGATAATTCGAAGAGACTTGCAAAGATATCAAATCATGCATATAGGAATTCAGAGAAGACTCAAATAATATTCATAGATAATCTGATCATAAATCCAGAATTCATCGGATCTCAGAAAACACACCGCAAAAGAATATTACATCGAATAGATCTCCAAGAACATCGAGGAGAACATGGCATTGAGAATCAAAGAGAGAGAATAAGCCATCTAGCTACTAGCTATGGACCCGTATGTCTATGGTAAACTACTCACACTACATCAGAAGGGCAATGGTGTTGATGTAGAAGCCCTCTATGATCGAACCCCCTCTGACAGGACGCCAAAAAAGGCCCCTAGATGGGATCTCATGGGTACAGAAGGTTGCGGTGGTGGAAAAGTGTTTTCGTGGCTCCCCCTGATGGTTTTGGGTATAAGAGTATATATGGGCGAAAGAGTTAGGTCAGGAGAGCTCCGAGGGGCCCACGAGGTAGGGGGAGCGCCCTACCCCCTGGGCACGCCCTCCACCCTTGTGGCCACCTCGTTGTGTCTCCGACTTCATCTCCAAGCCTCCTTGTTTGCTTCTGGTCCAAGAAAGATCATCGCGAAAGTTTTATTCCGTTTGGTATTCCTTTTCTGCGAAACTCTAAAACAGGCAAAAAATAGAAACTAGAACTGGGCTCTAGGTTAATAGGTTAGTCCCAAAAATAATATAAAAGAGCATATTAATGCATATAAAACATCCAAAACAGATAATATAATAGCTTGAAACTATCAAAAATTATAGATACGTTGGAGATGTATCAGCTTTCCAGTTCATTGTCCTTGCCACACATGGCATAGACCAGAGCTTGTTCATGGGCGGAAATGTCTTTGGCCTTGGCGTTGAGCTTTGCCTGATGCTCCGTCAATCTACCATCGTGAGCTATTGCCCTTTCTGCAGCAACAACCATTTTCTCCTCCTGGTCCCTAAGTTCATGAGACTGGGCGTTGTACCAAGCTTGCAACTCTTCTGCCTTGTCCTTTAGTTGCCGGGTGGCTACATCCCGAGCCTTGTGCTCCTCTTGGATTACTTGCCACCTCTGTCCATACCTCTCTTGCGCCTCTTTGAGCCCGACATCTACTGTCTCCAAAAAGGCCAAGTCCTTGGATCGGTCTATGGAATCATCACCTCCTTTGGCCTTCTTGGTTAAGGGGGCTAGGATATGGTTAATCTCCTCATCAAAATTTGCCCCGGCGAGAACTGACGAACGAGGGGCTACTGGGGTAGGATGAGCTACAATCATCGCCAAGCCGCTTGCAGGGAAAGTCACTCTCAAGTGTGATGCGTCACCCTGGAGGGGCACTTTTTCGTCAACTTCCATGATGGGGCCAATCACGCTGATAGGGATTTCCTCTTCTCCCTCTGGAGTTTCTTAGATATCCTTAGAGGCCCCGGCATGACCTTCATCAATGGCAATCTTGAGGGCTTCTGCAGCGGCATCCTTCCCTATGTCAGCCACTTCCTCCAAAAGCTCTTTCTCTTCGAGAATGGGGTCTGCGAGGGAATGGAGACAAGGATGATATGAGAATCAGAAACTCAAAATAAGAATCGAGAAAGCAAAAGTTCTTGATGAAGGCTCAAAGGAGTTACCTGCTGACAGTTGGTGAGAAGAAACCTCTCCTTCCCCAACAACATTCATTGCCGGCAGACGACTGGCATTCGCCTACTCCATGGGGGTGGCCTCGGTACAGACGGAACTGACGGAGGGAGCCCTTGCCGGGGAGCCACCCCTTTGGGTGTCGCTCATCGGGGGAGCTGGAGTGGCCACCGTTTCCTGCCGGGTCTCTCCTTGATGACCCTTGCCAGCCCCCTTGGTGGGTGATAGGAGGGAAGCTTCAACATGCCCACCGACAAACAGGGTCTACCCCATGCCTCCGCACAGTGGATTGGACCGGGGGCTGGGCGCGGAGTCGTCCATGGCATCTTTTGCTGGTTCAACACCAGACGTCGAGCCCAGCTCCACTGTTGGCCAGGCCCATTTGGCCCACTGTGCCAAAGTCTCTTCATCCCTGTCAAGACCAACAGTGCAAGATCAGTTGAAGATCAAAGAAAAGCAGTTGGAATTATGAAACAATAAGGTTTCCCCTTGCTCTGAGTCGTCGAGCATGGCGTCCATTTCATACACAAGAGGCGGGGTAATTCCCTGGCCCTGTTGAGTGGTGGTGGGGTCCTGCTCGCTACCTGTATCATGCTTGATGATGGCGAAGGGTCAACACCCTTCGTGACCTGCTGCTGAGGAGGCAATGACGGAGCTCGGGCGAGACGAGCCAAATGGCAGCGGGTGGTATCCTCCTTGGTGCTCTTGGCGGTCATCTTCTTCACCTTGGGCCCAACCCATGACGAAGATGCGACCACCGACTCTCGACTACCCCTCTTGTGAAGCCGTCGCCTCTGCTTTGGGGACTGAGGGGCCACCTCAAGTCCTTCCTCCTCTTCAGGCGCCATGACTGCCTCTGCCCTGATGGCCTCTCCTCGGTAGTCTCTGCCTCGGCAACCTCTGTCCCGGTAACCGCAACCACTAATGTCTCGAGCTCGGCAATCTCATCGTCAACATGCTCCTTATCTAAGGAATCCTCATCATCATCACCACCGGCTCCCCCGACAGCCTTGATCCTCCGGGCTTCTGCACTCCTACTGAGTATATACTCTTGCTCTTCCTCAGTAGTAACCTTGGTGAAGTCCGTCTCTTTCCTGGTGGCCCTCTCCTCTAAGCTAGGGGCCCAATTCATCTCGTCCTCCAAGATGGGCAGCGACCAGTCATCCTTAACCCCATTGGCATCGCATTCTGGCATCCACTTGAGGATCTGGTCTCTCGCGGAGTTGATGTGCAGAGGGATGATCCTTGTCGGCAAATGGAAGGTGCCGACATTGTGGAACAGTTGTTCACAAAACCAGGCATGGCTCATGATTGTAAGATTGTTGGCAACTCCAGGGTAAAGCCGCATCTAATCCGCGTCGTTCTTGTACTCCTAGGCGAAGCGATCCCTTCTCTGCAGTGGTGCAATGCGGCGCCGGAGGAAATCGGCTCCCACATGCTCAATGGTGAGCCCGGCAGCCTTGAGGCGGGCAATCCTATTTAGCACAGGGCAAAGACTCTCATCTGTGGCACCCGCCTTGCTCCAGTCCTTGCCGCGCACTATGCATTCCGTCCGCAGCAAGCAAAAATCAGGGGCCTCCGGGTCCTTGATCCAACACCAATCGCCCCTCTATTCCTCCCACTTGCCATGCAATTGCCCTCCAAGGTAATCCCAATCTTCTCTTCTCCCCTGCGGACCCATGAGATATTCCGCGAAAGAGATTTGTCCTCAATCGAGGGATTTAGAAGTGGCGGACCAAATCCACGTTGGGGGCGACTCCAACGAAGTTCTCACAGAAATGGGCGAATACCGCCATGCTTGTCATCACATTGGGCGTGAAGTCTAGCAAATGGAAAACCAAAAGCATCCATCATGGCGTATAAGAAATCAGAGAAGGGTGGAGAAAGCCCGCAGCAAAAATATGCGTAGAAAAAGGGGTAGGAATCTGACGGAATCTTGGAACCTTCAGGAAGAACAACTGGTTCTCCATGGCCTTTTGTCTCCCCCCCCACATATAGGCGTACCTTTGGACCAAGGCATTGCCATCTAGGTCTGGCGGGGAGAAAACTACATTCTCTTGTCGATGCAAGTCCAGAGCTTCCGCCTCCTTCTTCCTCTCCTCTACCCTTGGGTCTTCCGGTTGGGCCACCTACTTTCCTTTCACAACGCTTTCTTGCACTCCATTCCTTCGGGCGGTGGGAAGGGAGAGATCTGGTGTGATGGAGGGAGGAGTGGTGCCGGTGGAGGCGATTTTCTTTCTTGTCGCGAGGAAGAAGATGAAGCGGGAGGGGCGAAAGATGTGAATGAGCAGCACTCCTTTACGTCTCTCCTATTTTATTGGGACCACAAGAAGGGGCTGGCTCTCCATTGTCCCCCTGCAAACCCGCCTTTTAAAGGCGCACTACTCCAGTAAACGCTACAATACCACGATTCCACGACCCGCAGTAACTGCGTGGGATGGACATGTGATTGAAAGGACATTGAAATCATTAATGCGTGGGCAGGGGATTTCTGCCACATGTATGTGCACTATTTGGGCCTAACCCAATGATGCCCGCGGCGCATATGGCTCATGCCCAGGGGCTACTGTCGGAGTACACAAACAGGTGGTATTTGTTTCCTCCTGACTGATGCACAAACCTGCAAGGCCTCCCAGGCAAGCCGCCCTTGCCGGGCATGACAAAACTCAAGAAGACTAAGTTAACAAGAGATCACCACAAGTAAGCTTCCCTTGCCGGGCGAGAGCCTGGGCGGGTCGAGGTAGCGCCTGAAGGATAAGACCAGATCGCACCGACAAGGTTTCTAGGGCCGCCAAGATCAGAACCCGCCAGGCTCCTTGCCAACAGGTTTTCACCAAGACCCACCGCTCCACCTCATCGCACCCAAGTCATTAATCAGTGCGGTGTCAAGCTGTCAAGCGACCAGGAGGATCCTATCAAGAACGTGGTAGCATGGTGAGGAAGAGATTAACTTTATTGACACCCGTCCAGGGGACGTGTCATGCTAATAAGAAGAGGCAGATAAGCGACACAGCAGGCTTGTCGGGCTGCAACACCAGCTTGACACCTAGCAGTGCATTTAATGCACTTTGTCCTAACTGCCAGAGTTAGGCATGATAGCACTGTTAGCTATCTAAACACCCTGAAATAATTGTTTGGCCACTGTGGTCGCCCCTTAACCTATAAAAAAGAGGCCCGAGGCAACCTAGCAAGGGGTTCAGACATTTGATCCCTCAACACTTGTACGCACGCACTGCTTTCCCTGAGGCAACCTTGCCAGGCTAGAGCACGTCGTGTCTTCGTGTTCCTCCAGATTAATCCAGCAAAGCAGGAGTAGGGTCTGATGCTGCAAAGCGACCCAGACCTGGGTAAAAGAGAGTTGTCATCGTTGTGCTGTCCCCTGCTATTTCTGCTCTTTGTGCAATGTGACCGTCCCCTCACCGAACCACAAAAGGGCACCCCTGCCCATAGGTGATTGTGCTTCCACGCCGACACATGTCATCTTGCTTAAGGTGTTACTCCGTTCTTTATGAACTTAATACTCTAGATGCATGTTGGATAGCGGTCGATGTGTGGAGTAATAGTAGTAGATGCAGGCAGGAGTTGGTCTACTTGTCTCGGACGTGATGTCTATATACATGATCATTGCCTTGGATATCATCATAACTATGCACTTTTCTATCAACTGCCAACAATAATTTGCTTATCCACCGTATGCTATGTTGAAGAGAGAAGCCTCTAGTGAAAACTATACCCCATGGTCTATCTTTATCATATATTAAAATCAAAAAATACTTTGCTGTAATTTATTTACCTTTATTTTATTTTGTGTTTCTGTTTATCTATCTACCATTATCAGACTTGATCCTTGAAATTAACCACCAAGGGATTGACAACCCCTTGTTTCCGTTGGGTGCAAGTATTTATTCTCTTGTGTGTAAGTGTTGTTCACGAGGTATTGTGTGGTTCTCCTACTGGATTGATAACTTTGGTTCCTAACCGAGGGAAATACTTATCTCTACTGTACTGCATCATCCTCTCCTCTTTTGGGAAATCCCAATGCAGCCCACAAGTAGCAGTACACACAATTACATACATATTAAAAATGTGGTTCTCCACAGTTGCATACATATCGAAACAAGAATTGCCCATTTTAAAAATAGTCCATTATCGAAACAAGCCATGCATTTGAAAGATTATGATAATATGGAATTTGAAATAAATGAGTTCCTTGTCCTTATGATTTGACGATTTTCCCGATGTGTGGCCTCTTTCCACAACGTCCGTAAAGCTCCTTTTCCTCTGCCTTGCATTTGGCCAGCGCGTCGCCGACACGCTAGTGCGAACCCACTGGTCAAATAATTTGGCGCCCATAGGTATTCTTCCTCGCTATCAGGTGATACACCTCCAATGTATCTATAATTTTTGATTCTTCAGTGCTATATATTACCAATCATGGATGTTTTATATGCATTTATATGCTATTTTTTTATCATTTTTTGGGACTAACCTATTAACCCAGTGCCTAGTGCCAGTTTGCTATTTTTTGCCTGTTTTTGGTTTTCCAGAAAATTAGTACCAAATGGAGTCCAAACGCTACAAAACCTTTTGATGATTATTTCTGGAAAAAGACCCTAGAAGCTTCGGGAGGAGACCAGAAGGCAAACGAGGAGATGGTAAGGCAATAGGGCGCATTTTTGTTATCACTACGAGATCATGCTAAAACTTGGTTTAAATCCTTGCCTCGAAATAGTATTGATTCTTGGGATAAGTGTAAGGATGCTTTTATTGCCACATATTTTCCTCCCGCTAAGATTATTTCTCTTAGAAATCAAATAAATTTTAAGCAACTTGAGCATGAACATGCTGCATAATCATGGGAGAGAATGAAATTAATGATAATACATTGTCCCACTCATGGTTTAAACTTATGGATGATTATAAAAAATTTCTATGTGGGACTAAACTTTGTTTCTAGAAATCTTCTAGACTCTGCTACAGGTGGTACCTTTATGCAAATCACATTGGGAGAAGCTACAAAACTCCTTGATAATATAATGTCAAATTACTCTCATTGGCACACTAAATGAGCTCCAACTAGTAAGAAGGTAAATTATATCAAAGAAATTACTACTTTGAGTGATAAAATGGACGCTCTTATGAAAATGGTTGCTAGTAAAAATTCTCATGTTGATCCTAATGATGTGCCATTATCTACTTTGACTGAGAAAAATAATGATGTCGTTGATGTGAATTTTGTCTCCAGAAATAATTTCAACAATAATGCTTAGAGGTAATTTTAATCCTAGACCGTATCCCAGAAATTCCTATAATAATTATGGCAATTCATATGGAAATTCTTATAATGATAATAATAGGATGCCTACTAATCTTGAGAATAATATTAAATATTCATCAATTCTCAAAATATTTATAATGCGTTGGTAGAAAAAAATTGAATAAAGTTGATGATATGGCTAGAAACATGGATAGAATTGTGCATGATGTGAAAACTCTTAAATCTATTTTTCCCACCCAAGCATGATATTAATGAGTCTATTAAAGATATATATGCCTCCATTAGTGAATGTAAAGAGATGACCGCTAGGTTGAGAGCTAAGCGAGAATTCCTAGAAATGGCTATTCCGCCTGATTTTTACCATAATCATGACGAAGATATTAAAATGGTTGATGTCTCACCTATTGAATATTTGTTTAGTAATATAAAACTTGATGAAAAGGGACTGGAGATGAGTCAAATTTAGCTAGAAGGCGTCCCAATCATTCGGAGGGTGATAATCTTAATGATAAAAATGATAAATGTGGGTTTGGAGAGGTCAAGACTTTAGCTAGTGATGTGCCTGCTACTTTGGATTATAAGGACTTTAATTATGATAGTTGTTCTTTAATTGGATGTATTTCCTTATTGCAATCCATGATATTCACCCAATGCTTATGAACAAAATAAAGCTTTTACTAAGATGAGACTATGATGAAAGCTCATGAAGAAAAGCTAGAGTTGGAGGTTTCAATACCTAGGAAATTACATGATGAATGGGAACCTACTATTAAAGTAAAGATTAAAGATTATGAATGTAATGCTCTATGTGTTTTGGGTGCTAGCGTTTCCACAATACCAAAATCCTTATGTGATGGGCTAGGATTTACCGATATGGATGAATGTTCCCTTAATTTGCACTTAGCAGATTCCACTATTAAGAAACCATTGGGTGGAATAAATGATGTGCTTATTCTTGCTAATGGAAATTATGTGCCTGTGGATTTCATTGTTCTTGATATTGATTGCAATCCGTCTTGTCCTGTAATACTTGGTAGGCCTTTCCTACGAACCATAGGTGCTATTATTGATATGAAAGAAGGTAACATGAGGTTCCAATTTCCATTAAAGAAAGGAATGGAACACTTTCCTAGAAAGACAATTGAGCCACCATATGAATCTATTATGATGTCCACCTATGGAATTAACTTGAAAAATGACAACACTTGAAACTTTGCCTTACGCCTAGCTAGGGGCGTAAAATGATAACACTTGTTGGGGGGCAAATAGTTATCTTATTTTTCTTGTTTTCTTTTCTGTTTTTGAGTGTTCACACTTTTATGCTACTGTTATGATTGTGTTTTTATGTTTTAGTTAGTGTTTGTGCAAAGTAAAGCCTCTGGGATGATTTGGTGGATAGTCGATTTGATTATTTGAAAAAACAGAAACTTTTGCACCTAGTTCTGGAATTCTCTAAATTCACTGGAACGTGGAAAAATTAAGTCGGTGATATGTGGCATGTACTAGTGAATGATTGTGGTTAGTAAGAATATAGGTGTTAAGTTTTGTGATTCCCAAAGCATGCATGTATAGTCTCTAGTTATGCTATGAAGTTGGAGCATGATTTATTATTGAGTGTCTTCCTTATGAGTGGTTGTTGGGGACGAGCGATGGTCTTTTCCTACCAATCTTTCCCCCTAGGAGCATGCGTAGTAGTACTTTTATCCGAGGGCTAATAGGATTTCGCAATAAGTATGTGAGTTCTTTATGACTAATGTGAGTCCATGGATTATACACACTCTTACCTTTCCGCAATTTGCTAGCCTCTTCGGTACCGTGCATTGCCCTTTCTCACCTCGAGAGTTGGTGCAAACTTCGCCGGTGCATCTAATCCCCGTGATATGATACACTCTGTCACACATAAGCCTCCTTATATCTTCCTCAAAACAGCCACCATACCTACTTATCATGGCATTTCCATAGCCATTCCGAGATATATTGATATGCAACTTCCACCATTCCATTTATCTAACACATATCATCATTGCCATATTGCTTTGCATGATCATATAACTGACATAGTATTTGTGGCCCGGCCCCGTTCATCATTATCATGCATGTTATGCTAGCATCATTGCACATCCTGGTACACTATTAGAGGCATTCATATAGAGTCATATTGTTCTAGTCTCGAGTTGTAAGTAAATAGAAGTGTGATGATCATCATTATTTGAGCATTTTTCAGTGAGGAAAGGATGATGGATACTATGATTCCCCCACAAGTTGGGATGAGAAACTAGAAGAAAAAAAGGAGGCCTAAAAGAGCCCACAAAAATTGAGAGAAAAAGAGAGAAGGGGCAATGTTACTATCGCTTTCCACACTTGTGCTTCAAAGTAGCACCATGTTTTCATATAGAGAGTCTCCTATGTTGTCACTTTAATATATTGGTGGGAATTTTTAATTTCAGAACTTGGCTTGTATATTCCGATGATGGGCTTCCTCAAATGCCCGAGATCTTCATGAGCAAGCAAGTTGGGTGCACACCCACTTAGTTTTCATGTGGAGCTTTCATACACTATAGCTCTCAGTGCATCCGTTGCATGGAAATTCCTACTCCTTGCATTGACATCAATTGATGGGCATCTCCATAGCCCATTGATTAGCCACATCGATGTGAGACTATATTCCTTTTTGACTTCTCCTTATTGATCTCTACCACCGCATTCTATTCCACCCATAGTACTATATCCATGGCTCACGCTCATGTATTGCGTGGGAGTTAAAAAAGATGAAGCACGTTAAAAAGTACTCCCTCTATCTCAAAATAAGTGTCTCGACTTTGTACTAGCTCTAGTATAAATTTGTACTAAGCTCAAGACACTTATTTTGGGATGGAGGGAGTATGAACTAATCACTCGGCTTGTCATCGGGGTTGTACATGATTAATACTTTGTGTTAGGAAGATGGAGTATGACAAGATTATATGATTTTGTAGGGATAACGTTCTTTAGCATTTCTGAAAGGCATGATTGTTTGTTGGTATGCCTAAGTATTGATGTCTTTATATCAAATTATAGACTATTGCTTTGAATCATATGGATGTTATTATTCATACCTAAAAATTACATGATGAACATGTTAGGTGCCATTCTACATAAAAAAAATCTGTTGTTATCATTTACCTACTCGAGTACGAGCGGGAAATAAGCTTGGGGATGCTTGATACGTCTCCAACGTAGCTATACTTTTTTTATTGTTCCATGCTATTATAGTATCGATCTTGGATGTTTTATATGCACTTATATACTATTTTATATCTTTTTTGGGGACTAGCCTGTTAAACCAGTGCCTAGTGCCAGTTGCTACTTTTTGCCTATTTTTTGTTTTCTAGAAAATCAGTACCAAATGGAGTCCAAATGGTACGAAACTTTTTGACATTTTTTTCTGGATGAAATAGACCCTAGAAGCTGTGGGAGGAGACTAGAAGGCAAACAAGGAGATGACAAGGCAACAAGGCGCACCTTGGGGGCGCGCCTTGATGCCTTCTGGGCCACTCGTGGCTACGTCTGACCTAATTCCACCTCTATAAATTCTCTAAAATCGGCAAACCAACAGGGAGCCACCCAAAACACTTTTCCCGCTGCCGAAAGCTTTTGTTCTTCCATGATCCCATCTGGAGGCTTTTTCTGGTACTCTGCCGGAGGGGGAATCGATCGCGGAGGGCTTCTACATCATCCTTGCTGCCTTCTGACGATGCATGAGTAGTTCACCATAGACCTGCGGGTCCATAACTAGTAGCTAGATGGCTTATTCTCTCTCCTTGATCTTCAATACAATGTTCTCCTTGATGTTCTTGGAGTTCTACCAGATGTAATATTCTTTTGCAGTGTGTTTGTTGGGATCCGATGAATTGTGGGTTTATGATCTGAATATTTATGAGAAGTAATGGAGTATTTTCTGAACTTTATTATACATGATTGTTGTAGCTTTATATTTCTGTTGGTGCAATATTGCCCTCCTGTGTTTTGGAGATTGTTGACAGAAACAAGCATGGATTGATTTGTTTGCTAGTGCACACAAAGAGAAATAGTCCATGCAGAACCAAAGAGAATGTTGTCTCCAGTGCCAAGTTCGAGGAACTTTACCGAAGAATATCTGCATTGCAGAGAAGAATCGGCTACATCTATTGAAGACATGTAGACGAGGAGATTGATATGAATGAGTTAATCTCTCAAAGAGTTATTGCTGAGGCGAAGCAATTAGTTCGGAGTTTCTGCCTGAAGACAAATGACTACCGCGAGTGGAAGTCGAACGCAAAATGAAGATGTAGTATTCATTTCGTTGTTCTTATTTCATTCATTTGAGTCATAGGACCTTCGTACTATTAAGAGGGGTATATGTTCTCGAAGCTTAGATCCGCTGTGATGCTTAGCCCAAACCTATGCAAGATGGAGAGAAATCTCTTTATGCTTCAAATGATTACCTGGCAGCTGTAGGCATTGTTCTTCGTGCTGCAGGAGACATCCATCGAACTGAGGAGTTAGCATTACTTGCTCCACAAGTAATATTACCGTTGTGCTCACTTTCCGACCGCTGGACTCGTGCCGTTTGGCCATTGGCTGCTCCACATGTCCAATTTGGTCATTTCCCTTCAGGGAAGGCTGCGGCTATAAATAGCCACCCCGCTCCAACATTGCCCATTGGCTGCTCGGCTTAAGATTTTTGAGAAGATTGACTGAGCATCCCCTCTTAGCGTGATTTGAGTTTAAGATCCACCGAGAGAAAAATCAAGAGCCCCAAACTTAAACAGTGGTTTAGCATCACAGCAGTTCTGACCTAGAGTTCTTGTACCTATTACTCTTGAGAGTTGTGCACTCTCTAGATGGATAGGTGTCGGCTCGAGTGTTGAAGAGTTGTTGTCTTCACCGAGCAAGATCTTCATAAACCAAGAGTCATTGTGGTTCATGAAGGTCGATCGAAGGATTGGAGATCGCCGACAAGTATCTACCACGACTGAAATCAAGCGGAGTCTGATCAGCTCCGAGTTGAAGGAGAATAGGGCAAAGAGTGTTTATCTTCTGTGTTAAATCACAACCCCTCCAACCAGACGTAGTCCTTTGGCAGAAGGGCGAACTGGTCTACCAAATCTCTGTGTCGCCATCGAGCACCACTGGTTCAATATACTTTACTACATTTCATTCGGCAGTTTACTTTCATGCTCTGTGTCGATAGTTTATCTGATCATTATCTATCTGTTGTATATCATTCTTATCCATCACCTTTGTTGTCCTCATCAATTTTATTTCTTTGCTCACCCTGTTGCATTCTTTTCATCCATGTTAGTGGTCCCGGTCATATGAGCTTATCCTCGAACTGATTGCATTAAGCCTGGAGTGTTTTATCTGTATTATTTTCTTCACCTCATCTCTGTTAAGTATCAAGCATAAAAAAAGCTCATGGCAACCTCTGCTTCCCTCTGCGAAGGGCCTATCTTTTACTTTTATGTATTTACTTTCATTCAAGAGTCAAAGTTTCTCTATCTATTCCTTCTTATTTTTCTCTTTTGGCAAGTATCATGTGGTGAGGAAAGATCTAGGCACATATATATATCCAGTTGGACATGGGTAGCATGAGTTATTATTGTTGACATCACCCTCGAGGTGAGTATGTTGGGAGGCAAAACTATAAGCCCCTATTGTTCTATGTGTCCGGTTGAAATGTTTTGCTCATGTGTCTGCGGTATGAGTGTTAGCAATCATAGAAGACTATATGATGGTTGAGTATGTGGACTAGCCAAAAAGGCTCCGATACGTGACCCTTCCTGAAAAGATGATGAATTGTAGTTGCAAAGTTGACTGAGAACATAGTTTGTTGGTTTTCAATAGAGTTTATGCTTTATACTTTGATGTTTTGAAGAATTGTTACTTGTTCATGAGAAGTCTATGATAAAAGTTCTATGACAAAAGTTTTATGTTAAAGTTTTTTGCCATTATAATAATTTACATGATGTTTCTATATCTATATTTTGTTTTTATCGACACCTCTCTCTCTCTAAGCATGTGGACATGTTTTCGATTTTGATTTTCGCTTGAGGACAAGTGAGGTCTAAGCTTAGGGGAGTTGATACGTCCATTTTGCATCATGTTTACCTACTGTTATTTATAATATTTTTATGCATAATGATGCTTTTTGGAGTAATTCTAATGCCTTTTCTTTCATAACATGCAAGGTTCACACAAAGAGGGAGAATTACGGCAGCTGGAAATCTGAACCTGAAAAAGCTACGTCAGGCCAATTATTCTGCCGACACCAAATGAGCTTAAACTTCACAAGGAATTTTTATGGAATAAATAAGAAATAATGGCAAATAACTACCGGAGGGGGGGGCCACCTGGTGAGCACAAGACACCAGGGCGCGCCAAGCCCCCCAGGCGCACCCTGGTGGGTTGTGCTCAACCCAGCCCACCTCCGGTGCTCATCTTTTGGTATATAAGTCATTTTGACCTAGAAAAAATAAGTAGAGGACTTTCGGGATGGAGCGCCGCCATCTCGAGGAGGAACTTGGGCAGGAGCACTTTTGCCCTCCGGCGGAGCGATTCAGCTGGGGGAACTTCCCTCCCGGAGGGGGAAATCATCGTCAGCATCATCACCAACAATTCTCCCATCTTGGGGAGGTCAATCTCCATCAACATATTCAACAGCACCATCTCCTCTCAAACCCTAGTTCATCTCTTGTGTTCAATCTTTGTACCAGAACTATAGATTGGTACTTGTGGGTGACTAGTAGTGTTGATTACATCTTGTAGTTGATTACTATATTGTTTATTTGGTGGAAGATTATATGTTCAGATCCATTATGCTATTTAATACCCCTCCTATCTTGAGCATGATTATCATTTGTGAGTAGTTACTTTTGTTCTTGAGGTCACGAGAGAAATCTTGTTGCAAGTAATCATGTGAACTTGATATGTGTCGATATTTTGATGGTATGTATGTTGTGATTCCCTTAGTGGTGTCATGTGAACATCAACTACATGACACTTCACCATATTTGAGCCTACGGGAATGCATTGTGGAGTAGTTATTAGATGATGGGTTGCGAGAGTGACAGAAGCTTAAACCCTAGTTTATGCGCTATTCCGTAAGGGACTGATTTGGATCCAAAAGTTTAATGCTATGGTTAGATTTATTCTTAATACTTTTCTCGTAGTTGCGGATGCTTGCGAGGGGGCTAATCATAAGTAGGAGGTTTGTCCAAGTAAGAATAGCACCTAAGCACTGGTCCACCCACATATCAAATTATCAAAGTAGCGAACACAAATCAAACCAACATGATGAAAGTGACTAGATGAGATTCCCGTGTGCCCTCAAGAACACTTTGCTTATCATAAGAGACTGTTTTGGCATGTCCTTTGACTCAAAAGGATTGGGCTACCTTGCTGCACTTTTGTTACCATTATTGTTACTTGCTCATTACAAATTATCTTTCTATCAAACTACTCGTTACTTATAATTTTAGTGCTTGCAGACATTACCTTGCTGAAAACCGCTTGTCATTTCATTCTGCTCCTTGTTGGGTTCGACACTCTTACTTATCGAAAGGGCTATGATTGATCTCCTATAATTGTGGGTCATCATGGTAGTAGATATGCTCAAGTCCATAGAAGACACATCGCTAGCATTTAGACATGAAAGATCATCAACGATGAGCTTGAAACCCTCATCACAAGATATTTCTTCACTCACCATGTCATTACCTTGTGGCACGCCACATGTTGGTGTAGTGGAATACGTCGAAGTGTGCGAGTAATCAGAGGTGGAAGAAACAGAGAGCTCTTCATGATATAAAAATGTGGAGATCTCCTCCAAAAAATCCTCCCACAATTTTTTTCTTCATATGGATTAGACCCACCAAATATATCTTCAAGTTTGGACCAAGCCTCATGAGCCGACTTGCAAGTCGCGATTGACTTAAAAACTTCAATGATGATAGTTTGATGAATGGCAACAAAGCATCACAATCAAGATAAATATCCTCAAAAGATGTAGAAGGACCATGTTGGGAAACGTTGCATGGAAAACAAAAAAAATTCTACGTACACGCAAGATCTATCCAAGGAGATGCATAGCAACGAGGGGGAGAGTGTGTCTACGTATCCTCGTAGACCGTAAGCGGAAGCGTTTAGTAACGTGGTTAATGTAGACGAACTTCTACGCGGTCCAACCGATCAAGTACCGAACGTACGACACCTCCGCGTTCAGCACATGTTCAGCTTGGTGACATACTCACCTTCTTGATCCAGTAAGACGACGAAGTAGTGGATGAGTTCTGGCAGCACGACGACGTGGTGACGGTGGTGGTGATGCTATCTCCGCAGGTCTTCGCCTAAGCACTACGAGAATACGACCGAGGGACGAAATTGTGGAGAGGGGCGCCGCACATGGCTAGGAGATTACCGTGGTTATGTGTGGCACCCCCCTCCCACATATATATAGGTGGGGGAGAGGCAGCAGCCAAGGAGGCCGAATCCTCCTAGGGTTCCTTCCCTAGCCACCCCCTTACCATATTTGTCGGAGGGGGAAAGGAAAGGGGGAGAGGGAAGGAAGGGGGAGACCGAATCCCCTTCCTTTCCTTTCTCCCATAGGCCGGCTGCCATAGCGGGGGCGCCAGCCCCTTGTGGGCTGGTGTGCTCCCCTCTTTTGGCCCATATGGCCCATATTCCTCCCAGGGGTGCCCGGAACCCCTTCCGGCAATCCAATGAATACCCGGTGCACTCTGAAACTCTTCCAGTGTCCGAATATCATCGTCCTAAATATTAATCTTTACCTCAAGACCATTCCAGAGCTCCTCGTCATGTCCGTGACCTCATCCTGGACTTTGAACAACATTCGGTCTCATATAACATTATATCATCAATGAACATTAAGCGTGCGGACCCTACGGGTTTGAGAACTATGTAGACATGACTGAGACACCTCTCTAGGCAATAACCAATAGTGGAACCTGGATGCCCATATTGGTTCCTACATATTCTACGAAGATCTTTATCTGTCGAACCGTTATGACAACATACGTAATTCCCTTTGTCGGTATGTTACTTGCCCAAGATTCGATCGTCGGTATCTTCATACCTACACTAGTGCAGGATGCTGCTAACGTGACACTATGATCAGAGACCATTTGACGAAACTGTGTGCGATGCATTAATCGCAAACAGTGGTGTAAAAACCGTCAAAAAGGTGCAAAACATTTGTGATGATGGATGCATCAAACAAGGTTCTGATTTTAGTTCTGTGTGTGATGCAGGGCATATGGTTCAGTACAATTAACTGTTTGCCATGGGGAGCAACAAAAGAAATGGGCAGCCAAATGAAGGTGTGTGCGATATATAGCATACAGCTCACTAGGATGAACTGTTTGTGATTAGGCAACACAAAAGAAACGGTCAGCCAGATCAAGGTGTGTGCGATATACGGCATGCGTTTCACTCGAGACAAGAGAACATAAGTGGTTCAATATAACAAGATGTGTATGATACGCGACAAACAGGTCTGTAGTCAGAAATGTGTGCTAAGATCGATAACAACACAAAGGATTGGTCCTAATAAGATGTGTGTGTTGTGCGATGGGATTGCATACAGAACAACAACATATGACATGGTTGCATAACCAAATTAAACATCCACTTACATAGGTGGCTACTACAACCATGGCATTTGCACACACCAAAGTAAACTATTACCTGCATAATTACATAGGTGGCTACTACACACATGACATTTCCACACACTAAAGTAAACTATATATTACATGCATGATTAACTAGCATAAACGATCATCTGATCATCATCTACTTCTTGTGACGCTTGCTCTGCTTGTGGCTCGATCCGGGCTCGTCAATTTGGGTAACGAGACACTTCCTCATGTCAATGATCCGCATATGCATCTCATAGCATGTGTATACGCTCTTGGCCGCGAACCTGAGGTGAGGTTCATCCAGATGCCGCATATAGGCCCTCTGCTAGGATATGGGACTTGTTCTCTGGGCATCCTGCTTCATCTTTTCATAGTAGGGGTCGATGATGACCGAGGCAAGTTCAACCAGCGATTCCTTCTTCGTGCTGCCCCAGACCCTGTAGTGTTCGTGGATTTTGACAAGGTTCTTGCAGGCCAAGCCCATAACCCTGAGCGCTTTTACATCATCGGTGATTTCCACCGTAGAGAACCTGTAGTCGGTGTTGTTGACAAACCTGGCGAAACGGACGCAAGGCTCTATGGCCATGCAGAAGTGGTAGATGAGGACATGATGGCGCACAGATAACTAGGCGATGGCAACCTTCTGATCTTTGCCGAGAAGACCAGCGGTGTACTGGAGGTCAATGCCGACCACCTTGTACTTGTCTCCAGCAAGCAACTTCTCAATGGTGTTGATGTAGTCATCCACCATGGCCAGGTCAATGGTGTACACGATCCGTCTCCCTCGCCCGGGTCTCCACTTTATGCTCACCGAACTCCATTCGAGTGCCGCTAGACATCCCCTCTCTATGTGTCATCGTGGGTGTTCTTGTTGTGTTGTGGGGCGCGATCGAAAGGTTGAAGAGACTAAGGTTATAATGGCCGCGGGAATTAAAGGGGAAACCGGACGGCCTGGAATATCGGCACACCCTGATGGCAGTTCTAATTCGCAGCGCGTAACTCCATCGTGCCGCACGTAATTGCATCGCGTGGCAACGCGTGCGGCGCAACCGCATGCATATGCCCCCCCCGACGTGGTCATGCGCAGGCCCAACCACTAGCAGAGCACACGCGGAGGGATGCAAGCAGAGTGCTCCGCGGTCTCCTCAACGACGAGCAACCATATATATATATATATGTGTGTGTGTGTGTGTGTGTGTGTGTGTGTGTGTGTGTGTGTGTGTGTGTGTGTGTTGAACACGCAACTGACAACTTGGTCTAGGTTGGGGCCGACAGATTCTAGTGCCAAGACCTTCACTGTGCCCAGAATTTGGGTGAAGCATTGCTGGATGACAAACGAACATACATCTTCAAAATTAGAAATAATGTTGATATCAAGAAGGAGAGGTATAAGGTGACTGTTGTACCTGAAAGTGAAGGAAATATGCCCTAGAGGCAATGATAAAGTTATTATTTATTTCCTTATTTCATGATAAATGTTTATTATTCATGCTAGAATTGTATTAACAAGAAACTTAGTACATGTGTGAATACACAGACAAACATAATGTCACTAGTATGCATCTACTTGACTAGTGATATGTCTCCGTTGTATCTATAATTTTTGATTGTTCCATACCAATATTATTCACTTTCATATACTTTTTGGCAACTTTTATATTATTTTGGGACTAACATATTGGTCCGATGCCGATGCAGTTCTGTCTGCATTGCATGTTTTTGTTTCACGAAACCCAATATCAAACGGAGTCCAAACGGGATAAAACGGATGGAGATTTTTGGAATATTTATGATTTTTGGGAAGTAAAATCAATGCGAAGCAGTATCCGAGGTGGTCACGAGGTAGGGGGCGCGCCCTACCCCCCAGGTGCGCCCCTGACCCTCGTGGTCCACCCGTAAGGCCGTTGATGCTCTCCTTCTGGTGCAGGAAAGCTAATTTTACAAGGAAGATCTGAGCGAAAGATTCACCCCAATCGGAGTTACGGATGTCCGGATATAAAAGAAACGGTGAAGGGGTAGAATCAGAGAACGCAGAAACAGAGAGATAGATCCAATCTCGGAGGGGCTCTCGCCCCTCCCAAGCCATGGGAGCCAAGGACCAGAGGGGAAACCCTTCTCCCATCTAGGGAGAAGGTCAAGGAAGAATAAGAAGCAGGGGGCTCTCTCCCCCTTGCTTCCGGTGGCGCCGGAACGCCGCCGGGGGCCATCATCATCACTGCGATCTTCACCAACACCTCCGCCATCTTCACCAACATTCCATCACCTTCCCCCTTCTATATCCAGCGGTCCACTCTCCCACATCCCGCTGTACCCTCTACTTGAACATGGTGCTTTATGCTTCATATTATTATCCAATGATGTGTTGCCATCCTATGATGTCTGAGTAGATTTTTGTTGTCCTATCGGTGATTGATGAATTGCTATGATTGGTTTGAGTTGCATGTTTTATTATTGGTGCTGTCTTATTGTGCCCTCCGTGTCGGCATAGCGTGAGGATTCAGCTGTAGGGTTTGCAATATGTTTATGATTTGCTTATGGTGGGTGGCGTGAGTGACAGAAGCACAGACCCGAGTAAGTAGGTTGTTTGCGTATGGGATAAAAGGAGACTTGATACTTTAATGCTATGGTTGGGTTTTACCATAATGAATCTTTAGTAGTTGCGGATGCTTGCTATAGTTCCAATCATAAGTGCATATGATCCAAGTAGAGAAAGTATGTTAGCTTATGCCTCTCCCTCTAATAGAACTGCAATAGTGATTACCGGTCTAGTAACATAGTCAGTTGCTTAGGGCCAATTCCAAAACTCCTACCACCACTTTTCCACACTCGCTATATTTACTTTGTTGCTTCTTTATCTAAACAGCCCCTAGTTTATATTTACGTGTTCTTTACTTTCTTGCAAGCCTATCCTATCACCTACAAAGCACTTCTAGTTTCATACTTGTTCTAGGTAAAGCGAACGTCAAGCATGCGTAGAGTTGTATCGGTGGTCGATAGAACTCGAGGGAATATTTATTCTACCTTTAGCTCCTCGTTGGGTTCGACACTCTTACTTATCGAAAACTGTTGCGATCCCCTATACTTGTGGGTTATCAAGACCTTTTTAAAGCGCCGTTGCGGGAGTCATAGCGTGGGGTGAATATTCTCGTGTGTGCTTGTTTGCTTTATCACTAAGTAATTTTATTTGCTGTCCTTAGTTGTTTTCTATCTTTAGTCATGGGTAGGAAACGCAAAATACCAAAAAAATTAGTTGTACCTACTGCTCCAATGGTTGAAGAACCACTCAAAATCTATCACACTGCTGAAGCTTATTACTTGGATCATCTTCGATCCCTATGTGCTCGTGCTGAAACCCCAACTAGCTTAGTTGAGGGCAAATCTTTAGATGAGCATGCTTGTTATGTGCGACACCGTATATCTGAAAAAGGGAAACTATTTTGGGATTAAATTCAACGTTTACAATGCTATGCTTGGAATTTATGTTGGGAATATGATTTTACTTGTTGTTTTGAAAACCCTAAAAACACCTTCCCTACCAATGTGAGTTTATTGATAATGGAATCTTATCTTCTTATGCTAAGGGTGTTTATAGTTACTATGATGTTCAACAAATTGAAGAATTTGTTGCTTTTAAGGGTGCTTTTGAAATTGCTATGTTGATTGAAAAGTATGATGCTACTCTTTACAAATCTGAAAATTTTGCCATACTTGAATATTGTTATGAGAATTATGCTTCTAATGCCTATGTTAAACAATTTATTAAGAAAGTCTCCGCTGTCCAAGAAGAGACTAATATTTTGCAGGAAGCTATGGAAGAAGAAATTGATAAAATTGTGAGCTCATTGGATGAAAAAGATGATGAGGAGAGCGAAGAACAAAAGGAGGAAGAGCGGATTGATCACCCGTGCCCACCTTCTAATGAGAGTAACTCTTCAACTCATACATTGTTTAATTCCCCTTCGTGCTTACCGAAGGATGATTGCTATAATGATTGCTATGATGATTGTTATGATCCTGTTGATTCTCTTGAAATATCCCTTTTTGATGATGCTTGCTATGCTTGTGGCCAAGATGCCAATATGAATTATGCTTATGGAGATGAACTTGCTATAGTTCCTTATGTTAAACATGAAATTGTTGCTATTGCACCCACGCATGATAGTCCTATTATCTTTTTGAATTCTCCCGAATATACTATATCGGAGAAGTTTGCCCTTATTAAGGATTATATTGATGGGTTGCCTTTTACCGTTGCACATGATGATTTTGATGAATATAATATGCATGTGCTTGCTGCTCCTACTTGCAATTATTATGAGAGAGGAACTATATCTCCGCCTCTTTATGTTTCGAACACGATAGAATTGCAAGAAACTGCTTATACTATGCATTGGACTTTACTTGGTATGCATGAATTGTTCTTTTATGACATGCCGATGCATAGGAAGAGAGTTAGACTTTGTTATTTCATGATATATTTTACCTTGTGCTCACTACTAAATTACAAATCATTGTTAATTAAAATTGGCTTTGATATACCTTGGGATCCGGATGGATTTATTACTTGAGCACTAAATGCCTAGCTTAATGGCTTTAAAGAAAGCGCTGCCAGGGAGACAACCCGGAAGTTTTAGAGAGTCATTTATTTCTGTTGAGTGCTTTCATATAGTTTAAAAACAACAAAAATAAAGAGGGGAACCTAAAACTTTTCAAAAAAGGAAAGTGAAAGTGAGAAAGACAAGCATTGTTGAAGTGGGAGAGCTCCTTGAACTTTGTTCATGCTCACGAAAACTTTGTGAATCTTGATTACAGAAACTTTTCATCAAAAATAATTATCCCCTTGTACAATTCCATTGTATTATAAAAATAATGTGCCAAGGTTTGCCTTTAGGATGTTTACAATGCTTGTTGGTTTGTACGGTGCAGGACAGAAACTTTGGCTGTAGTGCACGATTTTACATTTTTTACTGGAACGTCAAATGGTTCTGATTCATTTTGCAATGTCTTGCTATACAACTTTTTTATTTTTTATAATTTTGGTAGAATTGTTGGGGTACCAGAAATATGGTGGTTGTTCAGATTGCTACAGACTGTTCTATTTTTGACAGATTCTGTTTTTGATGCATAGTTTGCTTGTTTTGATGAATCTATCAATTTATATTAGTGGATTAAGCCATGAAAAAGTTATATTACAGTAGACAAAATGCAAAAACAAAATATGAATTGGTTTGCAACAGTACTTAGAGTGGTGATTTGCTTTATTATACTAACGGATCTTACCGAGTTTTCTGTTGAAGTTTTGTGTGGATGTTGTGTCTAATCGAGGATGTTTTGATGTGAGAAGAAGGAAGAGAGGCAAGAGCTCAAGCTTGGGGATGACCGAGGCACCCCAAGTAAATATTCAAGGAGACTCAAGCGTCTAAGCTTGGGGATGCCCCGGAAGGCATCCCCTCCTTCTTCAAAAAGTATCGGTATGTTTCAAATTCGTTTCGTTCATGCATTATGTGCAAGTCTTGGAGCGTCTTTTGCAATTAGGTTTTTCTTTTTCTTTTATGCACCATGCTGGTATGAGATAGTCCTTGGTTGATTTATAGAATGCTCATTGCACTTCACTTAAATCTTTTGAGTGTGGTTTTATAGAATGCTTCATGTGCTTCACTTATATCATTTGAAGTTGGATTGCCTGTTTCTCTTTACATAGAAAACCACCATTTGTAGAATGCTCTTTTGCTTCACTTATATTTGTTAGAGCGTGGGCATATCTTTTTTAGAAAGAATTGAACTCTCTTGCTTCACTTATATCTATTTAGAGAGATGACAGGAATTGGTCATTCACATGGTTAGTCATAAGATCCTACATAAACTTGTGGATCGCTGAATATGATATGTTTGATTCCTTGCAATAATTTTGCGATATAAAGATGGTGATATTAGAGTTATGCTGGTGGGTGGTTGTGGATTGTAGAGACACTTGTGTTGAGGTTTGCAAGTCCCGTAGCATGCACGTATGGTAACCGTTGTGTGACAAATTTGAAGCATGGGGTGTTTCTTTGATTGTCTTCCTTATGAGTGGCGGTCGGGGACGAGCAATGGTCTTTTCCTACCAATCTATCCCCCTAGGGGCATGCGTAGTAGTACTTTGCTTCGAGGGCTAATAAAATTTTGCAATAAGTATATGAGTTCTTTATGACTAATGTGAGTCCATGGATTATACGCACTCTCACCTTTCCGCCTTTGCTAGCCTCTTCGGTACCGTGCATTGCCCTTTCTCACCTCGAGAATGGTGCAAACTTCGCCGGTGCATCCAAACCCCGTGATATGATACGCTCTATCACACATAAGCCTCATTATATCTTCCTCAAAACAGCCACCATACCTACCTATCATGGCATTTCCATAGCCATCCCGAGATATATTGCCATGCAACTTTCATCATCATCATATTCATGACTTGAGCATTCATTTTCATATTGCTTTGCATGATCGTAAGAAAGCTAGCATGATGTTTTCATGGCTTGTCCGTTTTTTGATGTCATTGCTATGCTAGATCATTGCACATCCCGGTACACCACCGGAAGCATTCTATAGAGTCATATCTTTGTTCTAGTATCGAGTTGTAATATCGAGTTGTAAGTAAATAAAAGTGTGATGATCATCATTATAGAACATTGCCCCATAAAAAAAGGGAAAGGCCAAAGAAGCCTAAATAAAAAAGGGGGCCAAAGAAGCCCACCAAAAAAAAGAGAAAAGAAAAAGAAAAGGGGCAATGTTACTATCTCTTTTTCCACACTTGTGCTTCAAAGTAGCACCATGTTCTTCATGCAGTGAGTCTCATATCTTGTGCTTCAAAGTAGCACCATGTTCTTCATATAGATTGGATCCTATGTTTTCACTTTCATATACTAGTGGGAATTTTTCATTATAGAACTTGGCTTGTATATTCCAACGATGGGCTTCCTCAAATGCCCTAGGTCTTCATGAGCAAGCAAGTTGGATGCACACCCACTTAGTTTCTTTTGTTGAGTTTTCATACACTTATAGCTCTTAGTGCATCCGTTGCATGGCAATCCCTACTCCTCGCATTGACATCAATTGACGGGCATCTCCATAGCCCGTTGATTAGCCGCGTCGATGTGAGACTTTCTCCTTTTTTGTCTTCTCCACATAACCTCCACCATTATATTCTATTCCACCTATAGTGCTATATCCATGGCTTGCGCTCATGTATTGCATGAGGGTTGAAAAAGCTGAAGCGCGTTAAAAAGTATGAACCAAATGCTCGGCTTGTCATCGGGATTGTGCATGATGGGGGCATTTTGTGTGACAAAAATGAAGCATGGCCAAACTATATGATTTTGTAGGGATAAGCTTGATTTTGCCTTGTTGTTTTGAAAAGACATGATTGCTTTATTGGTACGCTCGAGGTATTATTGTTTTTATGTCAAATGATAGACTATTGCTTTGAATCACTCGTGTCTTAATATTCATGCCATGATTAGACATATGATCAAGATTATGCTAGGTAGCAACTAGCTCGTGGAATCAAAGATGGTTGTGTTTCTAACCATAGACATGAGTTGTCATTTGATTAACGGGATCACATCATTAGGAGAATGATGTGATTGACTTGACCCATTCCGTTAGCTTAGCACTTGATCGTTTAGTATGTTGCTATTGCTTTCTTCATGACTTATACATGTTCCTATGACTATGAGATTATGCAACTCCCATTTACCGGAGGAACACTTTGTGTGCTACCAAACGTCACAACATAACTGGGTCATTATAAAGGTGCTCTATAGGTGTCTCTGAAGGTACTTGTGGAGTTAGCGTATTTCGGGAATAGGATTTGTCACTCCGATTGTCGGGGAGGTATCTCTGGGCCCTCTCGGTAATGCACATCACTATAAGCCTTGCAAGCAATGTGACTAATGAGTTAGTTGCGGGATGATGCATTACATAACGAGTAAAGAGACTTGTCGCTAACGAGATTGAACTAGGTATTGAGATACCGACGATCGAATCTCGGGCAAGTAACATACCGATGGCAAAAGGAACAACGTATGTTGTTATGCGGTTTGATCGATAAAGATCTACGTAGAATATGTGGGAGCCAATATGAGCATCCAGGTTCCGCTCTTGGTTATTGACTGGATACGTGTCTCGGTCATGTCTACATAGTTCTCGAACCTGTAGGGTCCACACTCTTAACGTTCGGTGACGATTTATATTATGAGTTATGTGTTTTGATGTACCGAAGGTAGTATGGAGTCCCGGATGAGATCGGGGACATGACGAGGAGTCTCGAAATGGTCGAGATGTAAAGATCGATATATTGGACGACTATATTCAGACATCGGAAAGGTTCCGAGTGATTCGGGTATTTTTTGGAGTACCGGAGAGTTACGGGAATTCGTATTGGGCCTTAATGGGCCATAAGGGAAAGGAGAGAAAGGCCTCAAAGGGTGGCCGCACCCCTCCCCATGGACTGGTCCGAATTGGACTAGGGAGGGGGGGGCGGGCGCCCCCTTCCTTCCTTCTCCTTTTTCCTTCCCTTCTCCTACTCTTACAAGGAAAGGAGGAGTCCTACTCCCGGTGGGAGTAGGACTCCCCCTTGGCGCGCCTTCCTCTTGGTCGGACGCCTCCCCCCTTGCTCCTTTATATACGGGGGAAGGGGGCACCTCTAGACACAACAATTGATCATTGGTCTCTTAGCCATGTGCGGTGCCCCCGTCCACCATATTCCACCTCGGTAATATCGTAGCGGTGCTTAGGCGAAGCCCTGCCTCGGTAGCATCATCAACACCGTCATCACGCCCTCGTGCTGAGGAACTCTCCCGCAAAGCTCTGCTGGATCGGAGTTCGTGGGACGTCATCGAGCTGAACGTGTGCTGAACTCGGAGGTGTCGTACGTTTGATACTTGATCGGTTGGATCATGAAGACGTACGACTACATCAACCACGTTGTGCTAACGCTTCCGCTTTCGGTCTACGAGGGTACGTGGAAAAGACTCTCCCCTCTCATTGCTATGCATCACCATGATCTTGCATGTGCGTAGGATTTTTTTCGAAATTACAACATTCCCCAACAGAAAGTAGTAGTATTTGACAGACGAGTAGCCCACCACTGTCAATTTCAGCGTAGAAATGACATTGATTCTTGCTGGACCTTATTGATCAACTACAAGTAATCTCTCAAGTGAAGGTGTGTCCTTAATGAACATATTGTGTTCCACCTTTTGTGATATCTCGTTGCAGCACCAGCAGCACACATAAATAGTCTGGAGAATCCTGGAGGTGATGTGGAAGGTACTCGACCAATTCATCGACTGAAGACGAAGGAACTCGAGTGCAGTACAGCCTGGGAGCAGGTGCTCCATGTCATCCTTTGGGATGCTGAGCGAGACGAGCTCGAGGTGCTTCATTCATGGTAGAAAAAGAGCGGGCGCGTCATTAAGGGGGGATGGCAGTTCATGAACTTGGCGAGGCACAACGTGGGCGCGAAGCGGAGCACAGACGTTGGGAGCGAGCGCATATGCCCCTCATTAAAACTGAGCTCCTCAAGCTGATCTATGGCAGGGGATCAGAACCACTCGTCAAGCTTGGCTTGGTCCTTGCCATTGGAATGGAACTTGCCCATGATAAGGCCTCTTATTGGGCCATGGTGACTGCCGGGGATCTGGGAGAACGCATCCAAGCTTTTGCGATAGCTATGGCAGAGCTCATGGGCGTCGAGGAGGTCGACATGGGTGAGGAGCCATAGGACGCACCACCACCGGGAAAGGGCGGTTGTCCTCGCCCCATATTTGATTGGGAGGAGGGATATGATGATTGTCAACATATCATCAGGGAGGTTGCTGATGAAGTCTAGGCCTGTTGGAGTCGCTTGCGGTTCTTTCTCGACCAGCCTCCACTTGTTGGCAGCCTCGTTCTCCACCTCGTCGGTGGTGATGGAAACCTTTGTCTCCATATTCACGCCGTGCTCCGATGCAGGTAGAGAGAGAGGATTGTGTGTGTGGGGCGAGGATGGGGGGCGGGGGTGCGGCCGCTCGAGTGTGACATTAATACAGACCAGTGGGAGCAAGGCAGGCGGCGATCAAAGGCTGTCTCGCTTCCCGGTGAGAACAACTGCTTAATCTATGAATGAAATAGTTCTAGTGATTTTTAGCTGCATATTTTGACAAATCGCAGTGTTACAAGGTTGACAAATGGCAATGTTACTAGATCAACAAATTTCAATCTTTCTAGTTTGAAAAATGGCAACATACCCAATATGACAGATGCAAATCTTACCAAATTGTTTTTACGTGGTTGCACAACAACCATTTGCGTTGAAGGGATGTACAAATCCTGCTCGGCACATTTTCTCTTGGCTTAACGCCAAAGTTTTGGATTTACTAGAATTTAAAAAGCAGGTATCTCAATGTTTGCGGCCGAGTGATAGTGGCAAGGTGTTTGACGTTCATTCCCATTTCTTGCATGGGACCTAAGCATGCAACCAAGGACATGGATTTGAATTTTCAACCAATTTATATGCATTAGAGCATGTGCCTGTAGTTCAAATTTGAATTGTGCACATAAATGCATTGAAAACTAAATTAATGTATAAAAATGTCCAAACGAACCCCGAAAAATTCCAAATTTTAACACAACACTCCAGTTGTTCTATGTTGACACTAGAGAAAGAATTGAAAGCCATAACAGGCAACAGATATCATTTTGTCCCCAAAGGTGGCACGTTCCCTACCGAAACCATCAGGCTTGTTGTGAGAAGCTCTGGTTTGTGAGAAGCTTATACCCAAACCTGCCCCAAATGGAACAAAAATTTTACCATGACATGTTGATGCCGCTCCATGATAGCATGCTAAGTTTCATGAATTTCAGACGAGTTTTGGATTTACTAGAATTTAAAAAGCAGGTATCTCAATGTTTGCGTCCGAGTGACGGTGGCAAGGTCTTTGACATTCATTCCCAATTCTTGCATGGGACCTAAGCATGCAACCAAAGACACATATTTGAATTTTCAATCAATTTATATGGATTAGAGCATGTGCCTGTAGTTCAAATTTGAATTATGCACAATAATGCATTGAAAACTCAATCAATGTATAAAAATGTCCAAACGAACCCCGAAAAAAATCCTAAAACTAACACAACACTCATCTTGTATTATGTTGTCACTAGGAAAAAATTGTAATCAAGAAGAGGCAACGGATATCGTTTCATCCAGAAAGGTGAAACGTTCCCTATCGTAACCATGAGGCTTATTGTGAGAAGCTCTGGTTTGTGAGAAGCTTATATACCCCAACCTGCCCCAAATGGGACAATATTTTTACCACTGCATGTTGATATCGTTCCATAGCGTGTCAAGTTTCATAAATTTCAGACGCGTTTTCGATTTACTAGAATTTAAAAACCATGTATCTCAATGTTAGCGTCCGAGCGACGGTGGCAAGGTGTTTGACATTCATTCTCATTTCTTGCATGGGACTTAAGCATGTAACCAAGGACACACATTCCAATTTTTAACCAATTTATATGCACTGGAGCATGTGCATGTAGTTCAAATTTGAATTATGCACATGAATGCATAGAAAACTCAGTTAATGTATAAAATGTCCAAGCGAACCCCGAAAAATCCCAAAAAATGACACAACACTCGTGTTGTTCTATGTTGACACGAGAAAATTTTAGAAAGTAAGAAGAGGCAACAGATATCGTTTGTCCCCCAAGGTGGCACGTTCCCTACCGAAACCATCAGGCTTGTTGTGAGAGAAGCTCCGGTTTGCGAGAAGCTTATACCCAAAACTGCCCCAAATGGGAAAATATTTTTACCACGGCATGTCGATGCCGTTCCATGATATCATGTCAAGTTTCATGAATTTCAGCCGAGTTTTCAATTTACTAGAATTTTAAAACCATGTAACTCAATGTTAGCGGTCGAGCGAAAGTGTCAAGGTGTTTGACATTCATTCTCATTTCTTGCATGTGACCTAAGCTTGCAACCAAGGACAAGCATTTGATTTTTCAACCCATTTTTATGGACTGGAGCATGTGCATGTAGTTCAATTTTGAATTATGCACAGAAATGCCTAGAAAACTTAGTTAACATATAAAAATGTCCAAACGATCCCTGAAAAAAAATCCAAAAATTGCACAACACTCCTGTTGTTCTATATTGACACGAGAAGAAATTTGAAAGTAAGAAGAGGCAACAGATATCATTTTGTCCCCCAAGGTGGCACGTTCCCTACAGAAACCATCAGACTTGTTGTGAGAGAAGCTCTGGTTTTTGAGAAGCTTATACCATAACCTGCCCCAATTGGGACAACATTTTTTACCCCAGCATGTTGATGCCGTTCCATGATAGCATGCCAAGGTTCATGAATTTCAGACGGGTTTTGTATTTACTAGAATTACAAAAGCAAGCACCTCAACGTTTGCCGGAAAGCCACGGTGCTGTGGTGTTCGAAATTCATCCCCATTTCTTGCATGGGACATAAGCATAAACCCATGGACACATATATGATTTTACAACCCATGTTGGTGCACCCGGGCATGTGCATGTAGTTTAATTTTGAATTGTGCACCTGAAATGTCTAGAAAACCAAGTTAATATGTACAAATGTCCAAACGACCCCTGAATAATTCCAATTTTTTTGACGACACACCTATAGTTGCATGTTCACTACAGATAAAAGTTCTAGCAATTCAAACACCGTCCATTGCAGCTATGACCCCATTATGTAATTAAAATCAAGACGAAAAATCAAGTAGATCACACACAGTTTATTATCCCCAACCATGTGAGATGCAGTACATAATATCCTAGAGCACCGTCGGTGTATAGTACACCTATGGCTTACGCGAGAAGGTGTGTCGGCTATAGTCCACAACTGGCATGTCAAGCACACTATCTCGCTCCCCAAATACTCCCGCCTCTGCATCCCTCGCAATCTCAAAAATATCTGCTCGCCCTTGATCCAAATTTTCAGTAGCCCCGCCTTGATACTCCCGCCCAGTAAAATTTTCAGTTGTCACGGTATTTCCTCAAACACCACCTTAACCACCCCCCCACACACACCACACTCCCCAAAACCTCCCCTCCCAGACACACACCAGCCCCAAAACCATTGGTAGGTCACCGCCATCGTCGCCGCCTCCATCCTCAACCTCTGCCTGTGTGCGGGGGAGCTCAAGGAGCCAATGGCCCTAGAGAGGTTTATCGCGGCCTCTTCGCTCGACGCCGGCGAGGTGGCCGCCGAGGTGTCCCTGCCGTCCTCCACGGGCTCTTTATCGATCCGCCGTCACTGGTCCCTCGATCCACGCACCGCCGCGCCCCTACGCCAGTTCGAGGACTTTCCTATCCTCCATCGGACCCGGCAGCCGACGAGGTCCTACCTCGGGGTCCGGCAGCGGCGGTGGGGGATGTGGGTCGCCAAGACTACAGATCGGGAGACCCACACCCGCCGGTGGCTCGGTAGCTTCCACACGGGCGAGCTTGTGGCCAAGGAGTACGACAACTGGTAGGTCTGCTACCACGGCGCGGCGGCTAGGCTCAATTTCCCCTTCGACACACATCCGGTCCACCTCGGTCCACCATAGCCAGGGGTGGTGAGCTCGGCTATGGCATGGGAGGACCGTGAGGCATGGGAGTGCCTCGAGGCCGAGGCTGCCGACGAGGCCCACATGCAAGAGCTCTGTCGGCAGCACCCAGAGCTCGTGGAGGCGGAGCGGGCGATCTTTGCCGGCGTGGAGGGCGGCGAGGTTATCGCGCTCTCCTCCAATGACGAGGTCGAAGGTGGCAAGGACAGCTATGCGGAGGGCATCGAGGTGGGCGGCGAGGACGAGGAGATCAATGTCGACGAGTGGAGGAGTGTCTTCCCCAATGACCCCGACGACGGCACCGGCCCGGACCCGGCTCGCGGCACACCGTGCCTGACGAGGAAGGATTGGCTCGACCTCCACTTTGATAGAAAGTAGTTTAGCTTAGTTCAAATTTATGTTTTATGTTCAGTTATGCAAAACAATCTATGTGTATGTTTGAATGCATGCTACTTTTGGTTGAACCTGCTTTGAACTTGATCCAATTGAAGTTTAAAACGTTAAGTTTAGGGATTGACTAGAAACGGCCAAAAATTGCTGGAGTATATATATATATCCACCAAGGGTTTTAGTCCTTTAACTTTTAAAGGATCGGCTAGAGATGGCCTTATGCCTTGTTTATTTCAGTTCTTCATAATGTGATGCTCTATATGTGCAACTATTTTCCGTGCAGTTCAATTTCATCAATAACAGTTTCAACAATACCATTATGAATTACGATATTTGGGTACTGTTAAGGATATTGCAGTTAACATGCCTTTTCGTTTTTTAACAATAACTAGTTTACTTTAGACCTGCACAATACCAGTTTGAATGATTATTTACTTGTTTTTAAATGTTATGCTTGATGCAGTTAACACACCTTCCACTTCTTGTTTTGCTTAACTAGCGTGCGCCTGCACACTGAAGCTATGGCTTGTAGATTATGTTGTCTACCATGGATATATTTGGTTGATGTTTAGCCTATTGTGCTTAACATGCCTTTATATTTACTCATACAGGACTATATTGAGAACAATGTTGTTTTCCGTCGAGGTTAGTTCCATCGCATTGCTTATATGTACTCACTGTTCAGGATATCGGTAGCTGGTACCATATAGCCCGGGGGCTGATAAGGGATTAATCGTCGAATAGGACATTTCACTGAATATATCTGCAACCCATTTATCAGTAGGTTAACTAGGGCCATATTTAATATATCTGAGGCTACATAGCAACATGCATTGTACTCAATGACTAAATATGCAATCCCAGGCTACATAGCAACAAGGAAGAGTGTTACCTTAATGTTCTGATGATGTCTAGATATACATGTAATAAAATCTTATATAATGGGATGGAGGGAGTGTTGTACTAAATCATTTTGCAATTGTTGTTTAGCTTCTAATATTAACTTGGTGCTTTTACGTACATATGTCATTGCCAAAGATCCACACTTCGACCCTTTCCGCGTATGGGGCAATGAGATATTCATGAACCAACATCAAGTGAGGAAACCGATAAAGATTGTTATTAAAATGGGTTAAAAGATGTCAATCGAACTATTTGTTTACTCTTTATGCAAGACAATAGTGAACTGCAGGATGGTAAGTAAGAACCCTGTAGCCTTCTTTTTACTGCCCGTAATGAGATGTGTTAGCTGACAATTTCTAAATCTTTTTTCCTTTGTAGTGGATCCTGAAGCAGTTTACTCAAGATTACCTCTCAAACTACATGATTGGCCACCGGCCATCACAAGGGGTTGGACTAGATTTGTGCATGCCTTCTGCATCTAGGAGAGCACAATAGGGCCATTCCGCTTCACCTTGTTCAGCAACCAGAATGTCTGTCGCCTCTTTCTTTACCATCTGGAATAGTACAAGTATAGAACCCTGGTTCATCATTATTTATTTGGTGCTTATGTAATTCTTAAACATATGTACCTGTGAATCGAATAATGCATTGGCTGTTTGAACCTGATGGATATGAAAGCTATAGCCTACTTTCAAGTTTAAATTAGGTACAATTTTAAATAGCAGCAATTAAATTAGGCCGAAATTACGGTGTGTAGGTCATCACGGCGCACATGGTTAATAAAGCACAATGTGTGCGATATACATCATAATCCGACATGGTCCACAGAGAGGAAACGTGTGTAACAATGCACACAGTTGTTGTTTGCAAAGCGTGTGTGATGTTAGACACTATCACATACGGTGCGGGAAAACTAAATGTGTGTGAATGTCTACCTATCGTACATGGTTTATAATCATGAACTGTTTGTGATGTGCCAGGCATCGTAAACGTAGAGCTAGTTTGGTACGTGCCTAGAAAACTTCCGTGCCTAGAATCTGCCTGGTTTTAGGTAAAATCACAAAACTCCGACTACGATGGCAATGCGAGCACAAACGGGTAGCAAGGATGAATCGTTTGGGATATTCAAGATATCAGAAGCGGTTACATCGGGGCAACTGTATGCATCAAGGCTCCCTATCCCCGATGGTTTCTGGGTCGTGTGGGAGGACCCCCAATCACCCACACTCACTTGGTGACGGTTTCAAATGCTGTTGCGGAAAGGGTTAAAAACCGTTTGTATAGCACCTCGCTGTACCAGTGCTAGTTCAATCTCGTTAACGACAAGTCTCTTTACTCGTTTCGTAATACATCATCTCATAACTAACTCCTTAGTCACTTTGCTTGCAAGCTTCTTGTGATGTGTATTACCGAGAGGGCCCAGAGATACCTCTCTGATACACAGAGTGACAAATCCTAATCTCGATCCGTGCCAACTCAATAGACACCTTCAGAGATACCTATTGAGAATCTTTATGATCACCCAGTTACATTGTGACGTTTGATAGCACACAAGGCATTCCTCCGGTATCCGGGAGTTGCATGATCTCATAGTCAAAGGAATATGTATTTGACATTAAGAAAGCAATAGCAATAAACTGAACGATCATATGCTAAGCTAAAAGATGGGTCTTGTCCATCACATCATTCTCCTAATGATGTGATCTCGTTATCAAATGACAACTCATGTCTATGGTTAGGAAACCTTAACAATCTTTTGATCAACAAGCTAGTCTAGTAGAGGATCACTAGGGACACGGTATTTTGTTTATCTATCCACACATATATTTAAGTTTCTGGTCAATACAATTATAGCATGAATAATAAACCTTTATCGTGATTAAGGAAATATAGTAATAACCATTTTATTATTGCCTCTAGGGCATATTTCCATCAGTCTCCCACTTGCACTAGAGTCAATCGTCTAGTTCACATCACCATGTGATTAACACACATAGTTCACATTGCCATGTGACTAACACCCAAAGAGTTTACTAGAGTCAATAATCTAGTTCACATTGCCACACGATTAATACCCAAATAGTAAGGTGTGATCATGTTTTGCTTGTGAGAGAAGTTTAGTCAACCTTTCTACCACATTCAGATCCGTATGTATTTGCAAATTTCTATGTCTACAATTCTCTGCATGGTGCTATTCTAGCTAATTGCTCCCACTTTCAATACATATCCAGATTGAGACTCAGAGTCATCCGAATCGGTGTCAAAGCTTGCATCAACATAACCCTTTACGACGAACTCTTTATCACTTCCATAACCAAGAAATATTTCCTTAGTCCTCTTAGGTAGCTAAGGATATTTTTGACCGTTGTCCAGTGATCTACTCCTCGATCACAATTGTACCCCCTTGCCAAACTCATGGCAAGGTACACAATGGGTCTGGTACACAACATGGCATACTTTATAGAACCTATTGTTGAGGCATAGGGAATGACTTTCATTCTCTCTCTATCTTCTGCCGTGGTCGGGCTTTGAGTCTTACTCAACTTCACACCTTGAACATAGGCAAGAACCCTTTCTTAGACTGATCCATTTTGAACTTCTTCAAAACTTTGCTAAGGTATGTGCTTTATGAAAGTCCTATTTAAGCATCTCAATCTATCCATATAGATCTTGATGCCCAATATGTAAGTAGCTTCACCGAGGTCTTTCACTGAAAAATTCTTATTCGAGTATCCTTTTATGCTATCCAGAAATTCTATATCATTTCCAATCAACAATATGTTATCCACATATAATATCATAAATGCTACAGAGCTTCCACTCACTTTCTTGTAAATCAGTTCGTCAAAGCGTATATTCCAACTCCGAGATGCTTGCACCAGTCCTTAGATCGCTGGAGCTTGCACACTTTGTCAGCACCTTTAGGATCGAGAAAAACTTCTGGTTGCATCATATGCAACTCTTTTTTAATAAAACTCGTTAAGAAATGCAGTTTTGACATCCATTTGCCAGATTTCATAATCATCAAATGTGACAATTGCTAACATGATTCAGACAGACTTAAGCATCGCTACGGGTGATAAAGTATCATCCTAGTCAAATCCTTGAACTTGTCAAAAACCTTTCATGACAAGTCGAGCTTTGTAAACAGTAACATTACCATCAGCGTTAGTATTCTTCTTGAAGATCCATTTATTCTCAATGGCTTGCCGATCATCGGGCAAGTCCACCAAAGTCCATATTTTGTTCTCATACATGGATCCTATCTCAGATTTCATGGCCTCAAGCCATTTATCGGAATCTGGGCTCATCATAGCTTCTTCATAGTTCGTAGGTTCGCCATGTCTAATAACATAATTTCCAGGACAGGATTACTGAGGGAGTCCTGGACTAGGGGGTGTCCGTACATCCAGACTATCATCGTCCGCCGGACTCCAAGACTACGAAGATACAAGATTGAAGACTCCGTCCCGTGTCCGGATGGGACTTTCCTTGGCATGGAAGGCAAGCTTGGCGATACGGATATGTAGATCTCCTACCATTGTAACCGACTCTGTGTAGCCCTAGCCTCCTCCGGTGTCTATATAAACCGGAGGGCTTTAGTCCGTAGGACACAACATACATTACAACAATCATACCATAGGCTAGCTTTAGGGTTTAGCCTCCTTGATCTCGTGGTAGATCCACTCTTGTACTACCCATATCATCAATATTAATCAAGCAGGACGTAGGGTTTTACCTCCATCGAGAGGGCCCGAACTTGGGTAAAACATCGTGTCCCTTGTCTCTTGTTACCATCCGCCTAGACGCACGTTTGGGACCCCTACCGAGATCCGCGGGTTTTGACACCGACATTGGTGCTTTCATTGAGAGTTCCTCTGTGTCGTCACCGATAGGAAGGATGCCTCCACCCGTCTTCAAAGACGGTATTTTCGCAAAGGGCCTTGGCCGCCGGCCAAACTATCCGGCTAGGCGGTTTTCTTATGACCGCCTGTCCGGCCACTGCTTCGACAATGACTTCCCAAGTCGTCAAAAGCAATCTCGCGTCACTCGAATTTGCCGAGCGGTTTGGATCAATAGAGCTCTCGTCATCAACGAGCTCTTGGATCGCATCGCCGCCTCGAGTCGCTTCTGAGACTACAATCAGTTTGGGCTTAAAACTGATCGAGAGAGATTAACTCTCCCGGGCCACCCACCACGTCGCGATGGTAGAGGAGCAATCTGGCGACTTTTCGCCTATATTGAAAACTAGTCACGTCCGGTTCCCGAACCCTCCATGCGGATTTCCGCGGAGGGACGGACTTCGATCGAGCATTGAACTTAAAATCATGCATCGTTCCGGACCCGCTGGATCGTGTCCAGCAATCCAAGTTTCCGAATTCGGAAACTCCTCGGCCTTTAAGCCTCAAGATGGGTAGGGATCCGGATTTTATTCCACCGACCCACCCAGACATATGCGATCTATCTCTAATACGGCAAGAGCCCGCTGAAGCAAGACATCACTCTTGGGCGATTCCTCCTGGTTATGGACAGGATAAAGGACTGCCGAGAGGAAAACACAATATCAATCTTTTGCAATAATTGCACGGACAAGGGAATATTGAACGCCATCGGCCGTCGTAAAATTATACGCTTCACCTATCTGGCGTCCATAGTACGAAAGTACTGTGCGATGGAGAGTTTCCGGAAAACCAAAAACCAGTTTTGGGACAATCCGGCCCCAAATACAACCCCAGTCCGCAACAAAAGGGTGCATCACACTCAGGCCCCATATACAAAAACTAACAGGATGCGTGGCAGCTTTAAGCCGCTTTATCTCCCATCTAGGAGAAAAGGCATTGCCCCTCTATCGCCTCCTTAGGCGCACCGAACACTTCGAATGGACGGATGCTGCCACTGCCGGACTCGAAGAAATAAAGGCCATATTGGCAACAAATCCGGTCCTGGCTGCGCCCAATCTGGGCGAACCAATGTTGTTATACATCGCAGCAACGCATCAAGTTGTAAGTCGCGGTACTGCGTCGTCGAGCGAGAGACGAAGGGCATAAATTCCCTCTTCAAAACCGATGTATTATGTATCCTTTGTGTTAACCCCTGCAAGTCCGTTACCCACACTATCAGAAGATAGCGTATGCGGTGTTCATGGCATCCCGGAAGCTCCGACACTACTTTCAAGAGTGTTCGATAACAGTGGCCTCCGAAGTACCACTCAATGACATCATAAACAACCGTGACGCAACGGGCAAGATTGCAAAATGGGCCATTGAGCTCTTACCATTCGATATAACTTACAAACCTCGGCGAGCTATAAAATCACAAGTTTTGGCTGACTTTGTCGCTGAATGGACCGAAGCCGAACTCCCTAAAGAGTATGGCGCATACTCCAACTGGATTATGCATTTCGATGGCTCTAAAATGTTGGCCGGACTGGGGGCTGGCATCGTACTGACGTCCCCGACCGGGGTTGCAGTCCAATACGTACTTCAAATAATGTACACGGACTCCAACAACGCAGCCGAATACGAGGCCCTTTTACACGGTCTCCGGATAGCAATCTCCATGGGCATTCAACGCCTAGAGGTGCGCGGGGATTCAAACCTTGCAATATCCCAAATAAATGGAGATTTCGATGCCAAGGATCCAAAAATGGCAGCATATCGCAACGATGTCTTAAAAATGTCAGCTCGGTTCGAAGGACTCGAATTCCATCACGTAGCCCGAGACAATAACCAAGCGGCCGACGTACTGGCACGCATCGGCGCAAAACGTGACGCTGTCCCTCCAAACATCTTCCTGGAGCGGCTCTTCAAGCCATCCGTACTATGGGAAGAGGAGCCCGGAAATGACAAACCGGAAACAACCACGCCGACCGGCTGTTCAGCCGATGACATAACAACTTCAGCCCACGACATAATGGCGGTAATCGCCCCGTGGACAGAACCTTTCTTAGCCTATTTGCTTAGACAGGAACTTCCCGAAGACCAAAATGAGGCCCGCTGCATAGTCCGGCGATCGAAAGCCTACAAGGTCCATGAGGGAGAACTTTATAAGAAAAGTACAACCGGAGTCCTTCAAAGGTGTATCTCCGAAGAGGAAGGGCGAAACCTCCTGGCTGAAATTCATGCCGGACTACGCGGACACCACGCAGCAGCCCGGGCCCTTGTAGGAAAGGCATTCCGTACAAGATTTTATTGGCCGACGGCCGGGCGGATGCCGGTGACTTAGTCGAGAGATCGTCGGTTGTCGGCTCTTGGCTAATCGAGCCATATGCGCCCACCGCCTCAAAACTATACCCATTACACGGCCGTTCGCGATGCAGGGGCTTGATATGGTTGGACCCCTTAAAGGGGGAACCCACAAGCAAAGGTACCTATTGGTCATGGTGGACAAATTCACCAAATGGATAGAGGCCAAACCGGTCAAAACGGCAGAGTCCGGACCAGTGATAGACTTTATATCCGGGGTAGTACACCGTTACGGAGTCCCCCACAGCATCATCACCGACAACGGCACGAACTTTACAGCTGACGAGGTTAAGTCATGGTGCAAAAATATGGGCATCAAGCTCGACTACGCTTGCCTATCACCCTCAAACCAGCGGTCAAGTGGAACGAGCAAATGGTCTAATAATGGCGGCATTAAACCCGGACTAGTGCGGTCACTTACTAAATCGACACGCCTTTGGGTCGAGCAGCTCGACTCCGTACTCTGGGGCTGCGGACAACGCCCAACCGTACTACGATTCACACCATTTTTATGGTATCTGGCGCAGAGGCAGTCCTGCCTGCGACATTATTCATGACTCACCTCGAGTGCGCGTATGTACGAAGAAAGAGAGGCCGAGCTGGATCGGCGGGACAGCTTGGACACATTGGAGGAAGAATGCGGCGTCGCCAAGGCTCGTTCCGCATTCTATCGGCAACGAGCCGAAGATATCAAAGCGAGAAGCGGGCCAACACTTACAACGTTGGCGAACTAGTTCTCGCTGCGGACAAGAAAAGGACAAGCTCAAGCCCAAATGGGAGGGCCCTTCATTATCGATCAAGTCCTGACCGGCGGAGCGTACCGTCTCTTAAATCGTCGGATAACCGACTCGAGCCGAACCCATGGAGCGCAGCCCGCCTCAAAGATTCTATGCCTAGCGCCGGACTAAGAGTTCGTCCCTTCCTCCGTTCAAATTTTACACTTGGCTGTCTTTTGTTTCGTTTCTTCTCCTAACCTTTTTACTAAAAAGCCCCTACGGGCCTACTTACGCATTGTTCGCATACACTTGATGTGCCATCCGCACTCATTATACACGGGGCTTCTTTTCCGAAGCTCAATTATAAGGGCTTCATGCCCAAAGACATGTGTTAAGCTTCCACATGTACCTTTTACTCACCATTATATGCATCGATATGACTTAAGTTTTGGCCAAGCTGGGTTGCTCGGCTCACATGCTTAACCCTCGTTCCCGATTGTTCGGCTAGGAGGTAAAGGAGCACCTCTGCGATTATTCTTGCCGGGTCACCGGATGTGTACCTCGGTAGGTGAAGCCGAAAGCTAAGCGTTCTTAAGGGAATATTCGGTCGGTGACTTGAAAGATGACTTCTTTATCTATTTATTTATCTGCTCCCAGATGTTTTCCTGCTCTTTTCGCAGTCCGGACATGCACTTTAGGGCATGCCTCCCAGGGAAAGGAACCCTTAATGGAACTATTCTCCTGGAAGATGTTTCTTACTAACCATGTAATATAACATAACTAGTTGGGCACTTATGCGATAAAGCACTAATGACCCCTACGCCTGGTCTCCATGCATACCCCGGTTGTTTCTTAACCAAGAAGGTATTCGGACACACTCCGGACTCTAGGGTCCCGGGGTCGAAGCGAAAAAGGTCGGCAAAGATAAGCGATCTACAATCCGCTAGAAGGCATTTCACATGTCATTTTAAAATACATTGTCAAATTCTTGATTGTATTCCTCCTCAATCCCGTCTAACAGGCTGTCTAACTTACAGTCCGTTGGGAAAATTTAGCAGCCAACTCTACAGGCTGTATACTAAACTCACAGGATCTCCTTCCCATCGGGCCCCACCGGTCCAACTTCGCCATGTGGTTGGGATCCGCCTTCTTATAACGCATCTTCACCATGGCCCAAGCCTCCCTGGCACCTTGACAGACAAGCGAAATCTTCCACAAGCAGGCGCTGCCGCACTCACTGAAGCTTCTCCGCAAGCTCCCCAAGGCCCTCGGGTAGGGAGAGGGCTGGCCATAAAGCCTGGACGACGCCGCTCATTGCCTGTCGAACTCGTTCGAGCAGTTGCAATAGCTCGGGAAGTTGATCACCCGTTGATATGGGCATCTCCTCTGCAGGGCGACCTGTGAGTATACCTACAAGACATATCATGTCAATATACTTCCTCGCCGAACTCTTCTTTTTAAAAGAGTTCGCTCAAGCACTTACTATAAATGCCGCGACGAAGCCGCTGATTCTCCTTGATGGAGCCGGACAGCCCGGCTCTAGCGCCTTTCAGCTCTTCTCCGAGCTGGGCGTTGGCATCCTGGAGTTTGTTCCTTTCTTGCTGCACCCTATTCAGCACGCTCGCCGACCTTCACCGGCGCATGATTGTTACTGTCGGATCTTGTCCGGCAGCACTGCAATGTCATTTTTAGACTTGCGCGCACGCCGCCGCAGCGCTTATATTTATTAATAAAATGTGTTACCAGGAGGGTCTCTGCGTTTCCTCCTGCGGCGGCAAGTGCGGCCTCAAGTTGGGCCTTGCATTCTTGCAGCTCCCGAGACAATGGGCATTCTTCTCGGTAAGAGCTGCGTTTCAAATGATCCTTAAATCAGTTAACATAACTACTTTAAGTCTCGGGGGCTACTGGCATATATTACCATTAAATTCCCTTACCCATATGTCTTTTACATACTGCTCCGTGGCTCGGGTAAAACCGTCTTGAGCAGCACGGAGGTGCGCGTCCCCTGCGTTAAAGGCGTCCAATGCCTCAGGGGAGAAACACGCTTCATGAAATAGTGTCCGGCGGCGCCTGTGGTTCATGGCGCTCTCCACCTCAGACTTGGTGGCGGACAGTCTGTCGGCATCCTCCGTTGGAGGAGTATCCGGCCCGCGCCTTGCGCTTGCCTTCCCCTCGGGCGGGCGCCGAGCCTGGCTGGTATAGGCGGATCGGCAACCTCTACGCCCGTAGTCCGTCGGGCGCTTTTCTCCTACAAAGATCATGAGCACTCAGACGCTTCCTAGGAACGTTGCTCTGAAAATTTAAATACGAGCTATACCTTTGCAGCGACGTTTCAGTCCGTGCCGCGCTCCTTTTCTGCCTGCTGGTCCGGACTGACCTTTGTTGGTCAGCTGCCGCGGGCTCGGCTTCCCGCCTTGAAGGCACTTCCTGTAAAACACCATCATTCGCAAAGGTCAGAAATGGGCAAGGAAGAGATAATGGTGTCCGGATCTCGGTCACAGTCACCTGGGAAGCCGGATACAGTCCGGGGTAGTCCGTCGTAATGGCGACTAAAGCGTTATCCATGCTGAGTTGGTGGAACACCCCGTCGATCAGCTCCACCTGAATATCCGGGTCCTCTTCGGAGGCCGGATCCAGGGATCTTTCTGGATCCTCTGGTTGCGGAGCGGGACTTACCATGCCCTCCACAGTCCGGCGTGGGTCCTCGCGCCAAGACATAACGTAAAAGCCTAAACTTGAAAGCATGGGTTGAGCCCTTAAAAGTGTTAAACACCCAGCCTCTAGGGTTGTTCATGGAAAACCCATTCAAAGGGTTCGTTCGAAGGAAGTCCTCCTTCTCCCCCTTGTACAGGCCGGACAGGATCTGCACTAGATCCTCGGTCGAATCCGGCCCTTCGCGGCCGTGACAGGTGGCATCGTCTTCCCCGTTGAAATCCCACATGGGGTGGCCTCTGTATTGCAATGGATGTACCCCCCGCATAATGCATGTCACCATGACTCCAATCATGGTCAGTCCGGAATGGGCCAGTAATCTTATTCGGCCCATCAAGTAATGGACACTCTTGTCTTCCTCCAATCGGGGGCTCCATGGGTGCCAGCTGAGGCATTTCTTCAGAGGAGCAGCACTAAACTCCGGGAGGCCAATCTGGACTGGGTCCGGCAGCAGAGCGTCTTCTATGTAAAACCACTCTGAAGGCCAGTCATCGGACGCCTTCTTAGGAGTACCGGATGGGTATCCGGTCCCGGCAATGCGCCATATTTCGGCGCCGCCTACTTGATATATAGATCCCTCGTGAGAACGGGGTACGAGGCAGAACAACCTCTTCCACAGTGCGAAATGGGGCTCGATGCCTAGGAAAAGCTCGCAAAGAGCTACGTAGCCCACGATATGCAGGATAGAGGCGGGCGTAAGGTGATGGAGTTGGAGTCCGTAGAACTCCAGGAGCCCGCGGAGAAACGGATGTATTGGGAATCCGAGTCCCCTTATCAGATAGGGGACGAAGCATACCCACTCCCCTTTGTTGGGACTTGGGGTAGCCTCCGCTTGCTTCCCGCCTTGGTAGGTGGCCAGCCCGGCTCGAACCGGGACCATGAAGGCCGGAGGGAGATATCCCCCCGCTTGGAGCTTCACTAGCTCGTTGTGTGGAACAGAGCACCTCCTCCAATCTCCTGGCGATGGGCTGGGAGCGCGAGAAGAGGAGCCGCGTCGACGGTCCATGATGGAATGGATTTTTAGGTCAAGGGCGCTCCGGTGAAGTATTCGCGGAAGGAAGATGGTGTGGTTTGGATCTGGATTTTTGCCTCTTTTGTAGGCGGATGACTCGCACGACTGGGGGGTGAAACATAAAAGACACCCTGGCTTTTCGCATTCGTGCGACGTGTGGAAGAAGTCCATTATTGGGCGTAGAAGCCAAGAAACATAGTATTTATGATGAAGCCGGACACTGTTCGGCAGGTACATGGAACCTGAAGGGAGAACCCGCCTTGCAACGCCGAACACTATATACGCGCTGGACTTATCGTCATTGAAGCCTGGTTCGGGGGCTCTTGAGGGGTCTGGACTAGGGGTGTCCGGACAGCTGGACTATCATCGTCCGCGGACTCCAAGACTCTGAAGATACAAGATTGAAGACTCCGTCCCGTTTCCTGGATGAGACTTTCCTTGGCGTGGAAGGCAAGCTTGGCGATACGGATATGTAGATCTCCTACCATTGTAACCGACTCTGTGTAACCCTAGCCTCCTCCGGTGTCTATATAAACCGGAGGGCTTTAGTCCGTAGGACACAACATACATTACAACAATCATACCATAGGCTAGCTTTAGGGTTTAGCCTCCTTGATCTCGTGGTAGATCCACTCTTGTACTACCCATATCATCAATATTAATCAAGCAGGACGTAGGGTTTTACCTCCATCGAGAGGGACCAAACCTGGGTAAAACATCGTGTCCCTTGTCTCTTGTTACCATCCGCCTAGACGCACAGTTCGGGACCCCCTACCCGAGATCCGCCGGTTTTGACACCGACAATTACCGTACCACTCTGGTGCGGATCATGCTCTGGTCGACCTACGAGGTTCAGTAGTAACGTGATATGAAGTTTCATGATCATTATCATTTGCTTCCTCTCTAGTTGGTGTAGGCATCACAGGGACGGTTTTCTGTGATGTGCTACTTTCCAATTTGAGAGAAGGTACAATTACCTCATCAAGTTCTACTTTCCTCCCACTCACTTCTTTCGAGAGAAACTCCTTCTCTAGAAAGGACCCATTCTTTGCAACAATATCCTGCCTTCGGATCTGTGGTAGAAGGTGTACCCAATAGTTTTTTTAGGGTATCCTATTAAGACGCACTTTTCTACTTTGGGTTCAAGCTTATCAAGCTGAAGCCTTTTGACATAAGCGTCACATCCCCAAACTTTTAAGAAACGACAACTTTGGTTTCTTGCCAAACCATAGTTCATATGGTGTCGTCTCAACGGATTTTGAAGGTGCCCTATTTAACGTGAATGCGGCTGTGTCTAATGCATAACCCAAAACGATAGTGGTAAATTGGTAAGAGACATCATAGAACGCACCATATCTAATAAAGTATGGTTACAACATTCTGACACACCATTACGCTATGGTGTTCTAGGTGGCGTGAGTTGTGAAACAATTCCACATTGTTTTAAATGAAGGCGCAACTCATAACTCAAATATTTGCCTCCGTGATCAGATCGTAGAAACTTTATTTTCTTGTTATGATGATTCTCCTCTTCACTCTGAAATTCTTTGAACTTTTCAAACGTTTCAGAATTGTGTTCCATCAAGTAGATATACCTACACCTACTCAAATCATTTGTGGAAGGTGAGAAAATACCAATACCCGCCGCGTGCTTCAACACTCATCGGACCGCATACATCGGTATGTATTATTTCCAATAAGTCATTAGCTTGCTCCATTGTTCCGGAGAATGGAGTTTTAGTCATCTTGCCCATGAGGCATGGTTCACAAGTATCAAATGATTCATAATCAAGTGATCCAAAAAGTCCATCCGCATGGAGTTTCTTCATGCACTTTACACCAATATGACCTAAACGACAGTGCCACAAGTATGTTGCACTATCATTATCAACTTTGTATCTTTTGGCATCAATATTATGAATATGTGTATCACTACGATCGAGATTCAATAAACCATTTATATTGGGTGTATGACCATAGAAGGTTTTATTCATGTGAACAGAACAACAATTATTCTCTGACTTAAATGAATAACCATATTGCAATAAACATGCTAAAATCATATTCAGGCTCAACGCAAACACCAAATAACATTTATTTAGGTTTAACACTAATCCCGAAGGTAGAGGGAGTGTGCGATGGTGATCGTATCAACCTTGGAATCATTTCCAACACACATCGTCACCTCGCCCTTAACTAGTCTGTGTTTATTCTGCAACTCCTGTTTCGGGTTACTAATCTTAGCAGCTGAACCAGTATCAATTACCCAGGGGATACTACGAATACTAGTAAGGTACACATCAATAACATGTATATCGAACATACCTTTGTTCACCTTGCCATCCTTTTTATCCGCCAAGTATTTGGGGCAGTTCCGCTTCTAGTGACCATTCCCTTTGTAGTAGAGGCACTCTGTTTCAGGCTTAGGTCCAGCTTTGGGCTTCTTAACGGGAGTGGAAACTTTCTTGCCATTCTTCTTGAAGTTCCCTTTCTTTCCCTTGCCTTTTTTCTTGAAACTAGTGGTCTTGTTAACCATCAACACTTGATGCTCTTTCTTGATTTCTACCTTGACCGATTTCAGCATTGTGAAGAGCTCTTTTCCCCTCCCACGAAGTGACCATGCCAACGAGACGCGACTTCTAAGGTCTCTAGAGACTCGTTCAGAAGAAAGGTTCGAAGGCATCCACAATGCACGGGCATGAGTCTGAAATAGCAATTTCAGCTCTTGGAACATCTCATATGCTCTGTGGCGTTCAAAATGTTTTTGAAGTCCCGGTTCTAAGCCGTAAAGCATGGCACACTAAACTATTAAGTAGTCATCATATCAAGCTTGCAAAACATTCATAACGTCTACATCTGCTCTTGCAATAGGTCTATCACCTAGTGGTGCATCAAGGACATAATTCTTCTGTGTAGCAATGAGGATAATCCTCAGATCATGTACCAGCCCATATTATTGCTACCATCATTTTCAACTTAGTGTTCTCTAGGAACATATCAAAAAATAGGGGAGCTATATCGCGAGCTATTGACCTACAACATAGATATGCAAAAACTATTAAGACCAAGTTCATGATAAATTAAGTTCAATTAATCAAATTACTAATGAATTCCCACTTAAATTAACATCCCTCAAGTTATCTAAGTGATACATGATCCAAATCAACTAACCCATGTCCGATCATCACGTGAGATGGGGTAGCCATCAACGGTGAACATCTCTATGTTGATAGTATCTACTATATGACTCATGTTTGACCTTTCGGTCTCCAATGTTCCGAGACCATGTCTGTACATGCTAGGCTCGTCAAGTTTAACCCAAGTATTCTGTATGTGTAAATCTGGCTTAGAACCGTTGTATGTGAACGTAGAGTCTATCACACCCGATCATCACGAGGTGCTTCAAAGCGACGAACTTTAGCAACGGTGCATTCTCAGGGAGAACACTCTTATCTTGTAATTTAGTGAAGGGATCATCTTATAATGCTATCGCCGTTCTAAGCAAAATAAGATGCATAAAGGATAAACATCACATGAAATCAAAATATGTGACATGATATGGCCATCATCATCTTGTGCTTTTGATCTCCATCTCCAAAGCATCGTCATGATCTCCATCGTCACCGGCTCGACACCTTGATCTCCATCGTTGTGTCGGGGTCATCTCACCAACTATTGCTTCTACAACTATTCCTAATGCATAGAGATAAAGTAAAGCAATTACATGGCGCTTGCATTTCATACAATAATTAAGAGACAACCCTAAGGCTCCTGCCGGTTGTCAATATCACAAAACATGATCATCTCATACAACAACGTATATAATATCACGTCTTGACCATATCACATCACAACATGCCCTGCAAAAACAAGTTAGACGCCCTCTACTTTGTTATTGAGTGTTTTATGTGGCTTCTACGGGCTTCTAGCAAGAACAGTTCTTACATACGGCAAAAACCACAACGGTGATTTATCAAGTTTGTTGTTTTAACCTTCTTCAAGGACCGGCCGTAGTCAAATTCAATTCAATTACAGTAGGACAAACAGACACCCGCCAACCACCTTTATGCAAAACAAGTTGCATGTCAGTCGGTGGAACCGGTCTCATGTATGTGGACATGTAAGGTTGGTATGGGCCGCTTCATTCCATAATACAGCCGAATCAAAAAAAGACGTTGGTGGTAAGTAGTATGACTATCACCGCCCACAACTCTTTGTGTTCTACTTGGGCATATCATCTACCATAGACCTAGCTCTGATACCACTGTTAGGGAACGTTGCATGAAAAAAAATCTACGCACATGCAAGATCTATCCAAGGAGATGCATAGAAACAAGGGGGAGTGTGTCTACATACCCTCATAGACCGTAAGCGGAAGCATTTAGTAACGCAGTTGATGTGGATGAACTTTTCACGATCCAACCGATCAAGTACCGAACATACAGCACCTCCGCGTTCAGCACACGTTCAGCTCGGTGACATCCTCACCTTCTTGATCCAGCAAGACAGCGAAGTAGTGGATGAGTTCCGGTAGCACGACGGTGTGGTGACGGTGGTGGTGATGCTATCTCCGCAAGGCTTAGCCTAAGCACTGGGAAAATATGACCGAGGGACGAAACTGTGGAGAGGGCCGCCGCACATGGCTAAGAGATTAACGTGGTTATGTGTGGCGCCCCCTCCCACATATATATAGGTGGGGGAGAGGGAGCAGCCAAACGGCGCCCCAGGGAGGCTGAATCCTCCTAGGGTTCCTTCCCTAGCCGCGTCCCCCTTACCATATTTGCTGGAGGAGGGAAGGAAAGGGGGCAGAGGAAAGGAAGGGGGAGGCTGAATCCCCTTCCTTTCCTTTCTCCCATAGGTTGGCTACCATAGGGGTCGCCATCCCCTTGTGGGCTGGTGTGCTCCCCTCTTTTGGCCCATATGGCTCATATACCTCCCGGGGGTGCCCGGAACCCCTTCCGGCAATCCAATGACTACCCAGTGAACTCTCAAACTCTTATGGTGTCCGAATATCATCGTCCTATATATCAATATTTACCTCCAGACCATTCCGAAGCTCCTCATCATGTCCTTGATCTCATCTTGGACTCCCAACAACATTCGTTCACCAAATCATATAACTCATATAACACTATATTGTCAACGACCGTTAAGCGTGCGGCCCCTACGGGTTTGAGAACTATGTAGACATGACCGAGACACCTCTCTGTTCAATAACCAATAGCGGAACCTGGATGCCCATATTGGTTCCTACATATTCTACAAAGATCTTTATCGGTCGAACTGTTGTGACAACATACATAATTCCCTTTGTCTCTCGGTATGTTACTTGCCCGAGATTCGATCGTCGGTATCTTCATACCTAGTTCAATCTCGTTACCGGCAAGTCTCTTTACTTGTTCCGTAATACATAATGTCGTAACTAACTCCTTAGTCACTTTGCTTTCAAGCTTCTTGTGATGTGTATTACCAAGAGGGCCCAGAGATACCTCTCCCATACACCGAGTGACAAATCCTAATCTCGATCCATGCCAAGTCAACAAACACCTTGGAGATACCTATAGAGCATCTTTATGATCACCCAATTATGTTGTGATGTTTGATAGCACACAAGATATTCCTCCGGTATCCGGTAGTTGCATGATCTCATAGTCAAAGGAATATGTATTTGACATTAAGAAAGCAATAGCAATAAACTGAACGATCATATGCTAAGCTAACGGATGGGTCTTGTCCATCACATCATTCTCCTAATGATGTGATCCATTATCAAATGACAACTTATGTCTATGGGTAGGAAACCTTAACCATATTTTGATCAACGAGCTAGTCTAGTAGAGGCTCACTAGGGACATGGTATTTGTTTATGTATCCACACATGTATTTAAGTTTCCGGTCAATATAATTCTAGCATGAATAATAAATCTTTATCATGATTAAATAAATATAGTAATAACCATTTTATTATTGCCTCTAGGGCATATTTCCATCAGACCATCCTTTGCAATAGAAATTCCTACAAGAACAATTCGCAAAGCATTTGGACCCATGGCTCAAAAGTGACAAAGCATGTAAATTCTTCACAAGTGATAATTTGAGCCATCAAAATAAAAGGTGTCATTGTGCACTAATCCACTAGTCTATGTTGATACTCTTTAGGCGATGAAGCTTGATAATGAGAGACCTTTCTCTGATACCAATTGAAAGGACCACGATGTTGCATAGGGGGATGATTAGGCATTTTAAAAACTTCTACGGATTTGGCTTTATCCTTACGCGGAAATAAATTAAGAGGATACTTTTCAAGCACAAATCCTAAATATACTAGACTCAACTAAGTGCACAACAAGGATACTAACAATCACAGGTAAGTTACACAAACTTACTTGAGCAATATCACAATATATGGGATTGTATGGCACAAGTTAGCAATTCACACCAATCACAAGGTTTTATCGATAGTAGCGAGTATGAACTGTGGAATATAAAGTTAAGTCCTAAATAATCTCTGTAAGGGAATAGACAACACAATATAATGAGGAAAATAAGATATAGTGAAAGCACGGTCAAGTGACCAAAGTAAACCACAAGTAAGGAGCTAGGGTTAGGGATAACCAAAGTCACGGAGACGAGGATGTATCCCTATGTTCACTTCCATTGAGGGGGAAGCTAGTCATCGTTGGAGGGATGGGTGTTACCATGAAGTGGTGAAGTGGTATATATAGGCTAATAGAAAAACTACCCGGTTGTCACGTTTTTTGTATGTGTCCGGATGTCCGAGTAGCAATCTGGATTATCTGGACAATGACCGGATAATCTGAGTAGGAACCCAGATGATCTGGCCACGTCAACTTAGCACAACCACACAGAGGAGTCTACAAGTGCGGGAGGGACTCCAATTGAATAATGAAGGAAATATGCCCTAGAGGCAATAATAAAATGGTTATTAATATATTTCCTTAATCATGATAAAGGTTTATTATTCATGCTAGAACTGTATCGGTCGGAAACTCAAATACATGTGTGAATACATAAACAAATACCGTGCCCCTAGTAAGCCTCTACTAGACTAGCTCGTTGATCAAAGATGGTTAAGGTTTCCTAAAAATTGACATGCGTTGTCATTTGATAATGATATCACATCATTAAGAGATGATGTGATGGACAAGCCCATCCATTAGCCTAGCATAATGATCGCTCAGTTTTATTGCTATTGCTTTCTTCGTGTTAAATGCATATTCCTTCGACTATGAGATTATGCAACTCCCGCATACCAGAGGAATACCTTATGTGCTATCAAACATCACAACGTAACTGGGTGATCATAAAGATGCTCTAGAAGTATCTCCGAAGGTGTTTGTTGAGTTGGCACAGATCGAGATTAGGATTTGTCGCTCCGAGTATCGGAGAGGTATCTCTGGGCCCCCTCGGTAATACACATCATAAGCTTGCAAGCAAACAACTAAGGAGTTAGTCACGAGGTGATGTATTATAGAATGAGTAAAGAGACTTCTTGGTAACGAGATTGAACTAGGTATGAAGATACCGACGATCGAAACTCGAGCAAGTAACATACCAATGGACAAAGGGAATTACGTATGTTGTCATAACAGTTCGACCGATAAAGATCTTCGTAGAATATATACGACCCCAATATGGGCATCTAGGTTTCGCTATTGGTTATTGACTTAAGAGGTCTCTCGGGCATGTCAACATAGTTCTCGAACCCGTAGGGTCCGCATGCTTAACGTTCGTTGACGATATAGTATTATATGAGTTATGTGATTTGGTGACCGAATGTTGTTTGGAGTCCTGGATGATATCACGTACATGACGATGAGTCTCGAAATGGTCGAGAGGTAAATATTGATATATAGGACGATAGTATTTGGACACCGGAAGTGTTCCGGAGGGTACCAGGTACTTATCGGGTCACCGGAAAGGAGTTTCGGGCACCCCCGGCAATGATATGGGCCTTATGGGCCAAGAGAGGAAACATACTAGCCACAAGGGGCTGTGCCCCCCATAGCAGGCCGTCCTAAGGAGGTGAAGGAAAGGGGGAGGGAAAGGAAAGTGTGGATTTGGATTCCCACTTCCTTTCCTCTCCCCCTCTTTCCTTTCCCCTTGGGAATACATGGCAGGGGGGCGCAGCCAAGGAAGGAGCCCTAGGACCGGCCTGCCACCTCTGTGGTGTGCCAGGCTGCCTCCCCTCCCCCTCCCACCTATATATATGTGGTAGGGGGCACCTAGCATACCCCAGATCAATTGTTAGCCGTGTGCGGTGCCCCCTCCATCGTTTACACCCTTGGTCATATTTTCGTAGTTCTTAGGCGAAGCCCTGCGGAGATCACTTCACCATCACCATCACAACGCTATCGTGTTGACGAAACCCATCTACTACCCCGGCGTCTTACTGGATCAAGAAGGCGAGGGACATCACCGAGCTGAACGTATGCAGAACACGGAGGTGTCGTGCGTTCGGTACTTGATCAGTTGAAGCGCGAAGAAGTTCGACTACATCAACTGCGCTGTGAAACACTTCCACTTATGATCTTCGAGGGTATGTAGACACACTCTCCCCCTCATTGCTATGCATCTCCATGGATAGATCATTGCGTGTGCGTAGAAATTTTTTGTTTTCCATGCAATAATTCCCAACAAATAATACATAGGCCGCTATGCATGAGGAACCCGGATGATCTAGATGGGTACCCGAACGATCCGGGCAATGAGCGGATGATCCGGCTTCTCAGCCAACCTACTAATGTGTCTTGGTTCTCTAGCCGGACGTCCGGGACACTATCCAGATGATTTGGGCAAAGCCGGGATGATCTGGCTGTTACCAGGAGGATGACACTTTAGATGGTAGGATTTTGGCTAATTTTTTTGTATGATTTGAGTGGAAGGGTGTATAGAAGATATTGACTGAGAAAATCCATAACAGACCCCTCTGATCCCCTCTTAATAGTGTGGGATCCTATAACGCAAGAACATAAAAGAGCTACACTAGATAGCTCTCAAAAATCCAATCGTGAGTATCTCTTTCTTTGATGTTCGTCTATCCACACCACTAAAGCCAAAGGAACTAATACCTTTGACAAGAGCATTTCACTTGAGGTTGATGTTTATGCTTGGCTCAAGTTGGAAACACAATCTTGATCATGAAACTTGGTGAAGACATCAAATAGCTACCCCATAAGCCATGTGGGAAGCATTGCCTTATATAATATCTTCACATGTCCTTCATGTGATCATCAGTAAGCTTCAAGCATGTAATTCTTTGGGACATCTGTCTTGAACTTGTTGTTGTTAAACTATGATCATCATCACTTGACATTATCCTCTCATGGGCACTTGAAATATTTTTGTTGATGCAAGCTCATAAGAATCACCTAACACATATTGACACAGACAAGCATATATTATGGGTTAGTACACAAAGCACAATTGACAATTTCTTACCATGCCACAAGATTCCATGTGGTATATTAGTTGTGCTTATGTGTTGATCATTTAGAATTCGATCTTCAAGCTTTATCTTGATCAAGCTTTATCATTACTCCATGATCAAAACCTGATGTCAGAAGGGCCATTTCTTTTGATCATGACAACGTCCCCAAGACAACCTCAACTGAATAAGTGTTCAACATGACCTTTCTTCCTTTCTTCAAGGCAAACAATTTTGCTTTTTAAATCATCTCAATCCGAGGTCGATAGTATGCAAAATCTTCATACCCAACAGTTTGACCTGACATCAAGGATAAATGTTTCGCCCCACACTAGACACCCAAACACTGATGTCTAATACATTGTTCGAGTAATTCGGACTCCAAGAATTCCTCGAACGAAAAATTGTTCAACATGAATAGTCTTCGTCTCATCGAGCTGAATGATTTCTGTTTCTTAAATCATTTCAATCTTAGGTCGTATAGGACTGTGAGTTCCAAATATTGAGATGATGCCAATGTCCTTCATTCCAGATTCTGAACTGATGTTCATTACAAAACTAAACCCAACTTAACTCATTACCCCAAGCATGACAACCTCTGAGATCCATCCTCTAATGAATTAATTATTTTCATTTTGATGATATCTTGGTCATCACATGTAACTCACCTTGATCATATTTGATTCACATCTAGATGCACAACTATATTTAGATGTCATTCATTCTGAATCCATCCAATCTCCTTAGCATCACCCCATTGAACAAACCTTCATATGTAACTTGATGTCATAGTTACTCCATAGGAATTCTCATCCATTACCAAGACTCAATGCATATATTTTGATTTCATCCTTCAACAGATCCAATATTCTTCATGCTTTTCCAATGGGACTTTCCTTCAAATGTATATCTCAATGCAAACATTAGCCCGCAAGGGTTGTCATTAATTACCAAAACCACACATGGGGACTTAATGTACTTTCACCGTCGTTCGGTCCCAAGTAGGAAATTGCTTCACCCTTAAGGAAGTGGCACACGAGTTGAGATTCCCAGATCCAAGGATCTCCTCAAAAACATTAAAGGCTTCTGTTAAAGGGTCTAGGAAATTTTAGAGGACTCCTATGATACACGAGTTATAAAATTTATCGACCAAAGCTTAACCATTCCAAAAAATTAGATGGAAGACTTGTTGAACCAGCTTACAAGATCGATGACCGAAGATGAAGAGCATCTCAGAAGGAACAAGGAGCATCCTCGACTTGAAGACCGGTTCAGGGGCTACTGATGATGTCCTGGACTAGGGGGTTCTTGCCACGTCAGCTCCCGACCATATGGGTCGGGCCGAGGACCCCAAGAGATCAACTAGTGGGCCATGTTCATTGGGCCTACGGGGCAAGGTGGATAATTCCGAATACTTGGGGCATAAACCAATACTTAGAGATTGTCTTCATTATGACCACCCTTTAGATGTACCGACCCATGTAAACCCTAGGCACCCCAGCCATCTATATAAGCCGAGGGGTGAGGACCGTAGACGGGAACTCTCAAACACACACGATCTTGTGGTAGATCGACTTATAACTTGTACTCCCTCCAACTCAATACAATCAAGAAGGATGTAGGTTATTATCTCTTCAAGAGAGCCCGAACTTTGGTAAATCCCTGTGTCATCTATTACCATTATGCCAAGGCTACCATCTCGGGGCCCCGTACCTAAGATCTGCTGGATTGGACTCCATTAGGCACTGCTAGTGGATTCAGGAACCTTGCATCATGTGAGGGCGTGAGGAGAATAGGGTGAGTCCTTGTGACGCTTGGGAAGCATTGTGCGTCCACACCCACCAACAGAGATGTACCTTCCTCAAAGGAGGGAACTTCGGGAACACATCCATGTCTTCATCATCTCCACTTGCGGTTATCTCATATCTTTACTTCTTGTTAGCTTCAACCTTGTGATTTACCCTTGCTAGCTTGTGTTTCTCTAGTGCTTTTCATACAGGTTGTCCACCTAGTTGCATATCTAAACAACCTATCTTTTGTTGAGCCTAAAATTTGAGAAAAAAGTTAAAATTGCTAGCCGCCTATTAAACGCGACAGTCGAATCAGAGACCCTTCGACGAAGCTGTGTGCGATGCATCAATCACAAACGGTAATGTAATAAAACCGTCAAAAAAGATGCAAAACGTTTGTGATGGCGGCGACATCAAACATGATTCATATTAGATTTGCGTGTGCGATGAGTGGCAAATAGTTAATCCATAAAAACTGTTTGCGATGGCGCAAAACAACAGAAACGGGCAGCCAGATGAGGGTGTGTGCGATATACGGCATACAGTTCACTAGGATGAACTGCGTGTGATTAGGCAACACAATGGAAATGGTTTAACTAAACAAGATGTGTGTGATATGTGGCAAACAGGTCCGTAATAAAAAATGTGTGCGAAGATCAATAATAACACAAATGATTGCTGCTAATAAGCATGTGATTTGCTCTGTCTACAGAAGAATAAGATGTATGTATATATAACTGAAATAAACATCCAATTACATAAGTGACTATACAGATCATTCGCACACACCTCAATAAATAATTGCATGCATTCTAAAGTAGGAGAAACGATCGTCTAGTAATCTACTTCTTGTGACGCTCCCGCCACTGCTCTGTGGCTTGATCCCTCGTCTGGGGCAGGAAGAAGACACCTCCTCATGTCAATGATCCGCATGTACATCTCATATATAGCTGGCCAACGGGCCGGCCCGGGCCGGCACGGCACGGCCCATCCTAATCGTGCCTTGCACGGCCTGGCCCGCCAAGGCACGATTATTATACGGGCCGTGCCGTGCCGGCCCGTGTGCTGCAGCCCAGGCACGACCCATATGCTAATCGAGCCGGCCCACCGGCACGCTAGGCCCGCTAATCTGCCTCCTATTTTGCGCACTGGGCGTTTTTAGCCTATTTTTACCTATTGGGCCACATTAGGATACATAAAAAAATAAAAAAAAAAAGATAATCGGATCGTGCCATGCCGGCCCGCGTGCTCGGCCTTCAGGCCCAGGCACGGCCCTTGGCGTGCCGCGTTCCGGGCCTGGCCCGTTTAGCACGTGTCGTGCCGTGCCGGCCGTGCTACCGGGCCGGCCCAGCTATCCCGGCCCATTTGGCCACCTATAATCTCATAACTTATGTACACGTCCTTGGCCGCGTACTTGATGTGTTGTTCATCCAATCTCTCATGCCAAACATTGTGCCAGGCGTTCTTGTCCTTGTTGCTCTCATCCTTCATCTTCATGTAGTAGGGTTCAATGATGGCCAAGGCGAGGTCATCCAGGGAGTTCAGTTTGTTGTTGTCGCTACCCCAGACCTTGTAGTGGTCCTGGATGTTGACAAGATTTCGACATTTCAAGCCCGAAACCTTGAGCGCTTTTAAATCGTTGGTGGTGTCTAGAGAAACTGTAGTTAGAGCTGTTGATAAACCTGGAGAAACGCTCGCAAGACCTTGTGGCTAGGTGGTAGTGGTAGATGAGGACGTCATGTCGCATGCACAACTAGGCAACGACAACCTTCTGATCATACGCGGCACTACCGATGGTGTACTCGAGGTCAAAGCCGACCACTTGGTACTTGTATATCACCTTGCTGTACTAGTGCGATCCTTTCACTTATAATTGTCCATGAGTGTGAAATCAAAGATCAATTGTCGAACTGTCAAAATTAGGTTCTATCATAGTAGCTGCTAGGTTCACGGGCAGGAGATAAGTAGACTTGAATTTTCGAGACCTAGAAACACGAGGCAAATTATTTATAGTAGGAACACATACAAGAAAAATGATGGTGGCCCTCCCATGAACTACTTCACTTTCATTTATGAATGTCATTCTAATATTACCTCCGTCCTAAATTACTCGTAGAAAGATAATTTGGGATGGAGTGAGTAGAAACTAGTGAGATCGATATGGTTCAATAGCCCCAATTCTCACACCAGGCAACTCTCCCTAAGGAATTTGACAAAATAGCCCCATAAATTCATAGAAGCGGTGCCCCCTCATCAAGGTATTTGTGCGAATATATATAATAGTTTTGGAATGTACTCAAATATAAAATTAAATTACAATAATAAGAATTCTAAGTATATGAAAGATAAAGAACCCCAATCTTTGGCGCAAGAAGAATGGGTGACCCATATCATATTGGATTGGTTCTACTTTCCCTCTTTTTTACTTGATCTCATAGGTCCCCATGGAATGATTTAAAAAGTCTTATGCACGGCTTAATTGGTCATGATTTTTGTTTTATCTTTTTATCTTTCTTTTGCTTTTTGTTTGTTTTGAGAAAGATATGGTTGGACTCTCCTTCTATTGATTATGTTTCGACCAAGATGTATGGATCGATCATGGTTTATTTACAATTATAACTTCCATGCCTATTCATCTGTCATTTGGGATAAATCTCCAATTATAGCCCCTATGAGATGTATAATATGTCTCTTCTTAATGGTCTAAACAGAGCCAATATGCATTAACTATTGGTCCTTTAAATTAGCATATTTCTTTAGAAAGATGGCCTTTTTCTTTCATACCACAACATAGACAATGACGTGATGAAATTCCATTTTTGCAGCACATTAGTTTATTTTACTATGTTATCTTGTACTTTAATTCAGTTTTAATGTTTATAATGAAGTCTATCAATTTGTATTAAATCCAAGGAAACCCGAACTTAGTTGTGAAATAGCTTTATAAGAAATCCGAACACTAGCAATCCTTAAACATTCATGGAAATCACACTTGAGATATACTAAATCCAGCAACGGTCGATTGAAAATTAAGACAATAAGCTAAATAATCTTGACTTCACCTTTTATTCATTCTAAAAATCCTCTTTAGCAACTGGCTTACCATTAAAATAGTACGTTAGATACGTTGATGTTCTATGCAAAACTATTGTTGATTCGATTAATAAATAAAATAAAATTTGGGTTCCATATTCGTCCTCTCGGTTCCTGCATTCATCTTCTAGGTTATCATATTTATATTTTGAATCTTCCTCTCAAGTCCTATATACGCGCTTTAGGGTCCTATATATATCTCGCAATGAACCTCTTGACCATAAAAAAGTGTCCTTTCTCGATAAATTTAGATACATTAAAACTAAGCACTCTAGGAGCCCTCTCAGGCCATGAATGTTTTTGGCTGTTAGATCGCATCCTGAGAATGTTTTTGTCCGTTAGATGCAGTTAACTCACGCTAAACTGGACCAAACGTTTTATGGGCTGCTACTCCCGTGACAAAATCGCATATTTCTGATTAATCGAGCCTTTTATCGTGGAAGAAGCCCATTTAGCCGCATTGCTCCAGCATATTTGTTTCCCAGCTTCCTCACCCCACATAACACAACGCGCTAGCTTCTGCCCGGCATTGTGAAGCGATAACGACATTGAAGGGGCAGCATTTGAGCATCATGGGCGGCTGTTGCAGATCTGCTAGCACTAAAGCGAGGAGTAATGCTTGCCGCAAAAAAACGAGGAGTAATGATGTCGTTGCTAAAATCTATTAATGCCACCCTTGCCACTCACCGACCACTCGTCTTCTCCTTTATTTAGTTTGCGTGGCGGTGCCCCTCCATCTCCCCCGACCTCCTTTTCCTTGTCTTCGTGGAGTGCTGCTGCTGCCATCCCGCACACTAGGAAGACCATACGTTGCCACCACTAACCTTATGGCTGAAGCCCCTCGTACCTGCACAAGTGGCAGGAAGGTGCCATCACGGGAAGTTTCGGAATTGGTTTGGGCACTCGGGTCATGGCCGCTGGTGTTGTCCACTTCAAACTGATGTCAAATCCCATCCTCCACGCTAACCAGACAACCAGGTTTCACCTTCATTAAACTTTGTTTCTTCCCATCTATAAGACTGTAACTTACCTCTTATAATAGTTCATGGGATCCGTTACTTTGAGTGATCCAGATGCCAATAAATTTTTTGTATGATTAGGCAGAGGAGATATTCGCGGAGAAAACAGAGTATGAAGGATATTTCTAAGAATTCTGCAGTGGCGAAATAATTGGATGTTTAGAGAAGATGATGATTGTATGCTCTCTTCAGTTTTAGTACCATCATGTCATCATCCTCAATTCCTCATATATAGTTGTGTTCTATGCTTCTGTTTGGTAGTGCTATTTCCATTTTTACTGTGTGAAAGGAACTTACTAGCAAACGTCTGGAAGAATTGTCTTAATGATCATGTGGTGGTGTTGCATACAAGAAGTTGACTATGAGTTTTGATTTATGTAGCGTACTTGCACTTGCTCCAAGCACTTAAAAACAATACACGTGCAGGATTGTCCCTCTGAACATTTTACTCGTCCTCGCAAATGTGCCATTCGAAATCCCTCGGACCCATATCAAATTTCTATCCATACTAATTACTATGGTTGTATTCCTCATGTTCTTTCTATACCTACCATTTTCTCTTTTCATGCATTGAATATTAGGTGCTTGAAAGCATATAAATTGTATATATGCTGGAGTTAGCCAATTATGTCAGTAAAAAAATATACTAGAGTCTAAGCATCTTCAACTTTGTTGCAATATATGTCAACATCGAAAACTCACTTTGTAATCCAACTTCAAGCAGTATTACTACATGAAAATTAGGGTACATTAGCATCTTTTTTACCATGTGCTGCCATGGCAGCCTTGTGTCTAACACAATTGAACCTTATAATATGTCCTCAAGAACACAAAGGTTTGTTTCCTTTGATATTCTTAATCCTCATAAAAATCATGTTGATTATAAAAGTTAAAAGGTATACAAATAATGTAAGCATAGATTAATATTTGCTATGGAGTCCCGCATTTCAGGGCGTAGATGATTATTTCATTACGACGTCTGGCCCTCATTATCCGATTTCTAGAGATAAAAGATTCCAATTGCTCTATCTGGGCTTAAATTTGGTACATTATTTTAGGTTGTTGAATAGGGTTCTTTTACTGCACTCGTGGCAACAACTCAAACTTGGTATAGCTCTCCGCATGATTGAAACAAGGAACACAAGAAGATGTGTGGCAATAACTAGACAAATTAAGACTCATGTGTTTTGAGAAAAAAAGGATGATCCTGGCCCAATCGTTATCGTACCATACATATGGATCCTTTGATCCTCAAGTGATGCAGCATTAAATTTTTATTCACGCATGCCATATGTTTTCTAGCCACAGTTAAAATTGAGGATCTGATAGTGCGTACATTGTGTCATGGTGTATGTCCTGCTAATTATCCAGTTTCTAAAATGTAATTGAGATGCATTAATTCTTCTTCAGTTTTCCACCGTTGTATGATTGACCGATCTCGGTGTTTGTTCATTGTGTGCTCTCCATGGGGTCCATATATATGTTAGGTTATATGAGGCGGCAATTGAGTAAACGTTAACAACAAAAGTCCACTGTCCACTCATAGAAGTGTTATGGATGGGTAAATTGACCTTTCCATATACTCTTTTACTTGGTTAGCCTTCACTTCGAATCATCTGATCTTCAGCTATAGAGTTCATCTATATGTGGCACTATAATTTGAACTCTTTACACTCTCAGGATTTGTACAAATCATGCAAATTTAATTTCTATGTTTTGTGTCTTCCTATATATGGAAACTGCTTATCACTCTATCGTATAACAATAGACTAGCACGAAAAGAGGGCCATAACCAACCCAGCACAACAGAAAGCAGATAAGTATTGGTCAATTATAATTCTTAACTTGCACTACAAATGCACCAAAAAATACTCAAAATTTTATAAAACCACTACTACTTTAACTATAAGTAAAATGGCTATTTATACAAACCCTAACATTAAACATTAAAAATAGACGGGCGCAACAACACGCGCCATCGATGATCTAGTAACATTATATAAGTCTGCGCAGGTCGTTTCTTCATTTCTAGGAATCCGATAAGGTGCTTTTGGAACACTAGTGGCTATATTGGATTAACAATATTGAATTTAAGTAAGAAAACTACACTCTATTATGGAAAAGTAAGAATGGAAGAGGAATTCCATGGACCCGAGAATGCTAATATTAGCACGTAGATCACATATTAATTTCCTGCACATGAACAGAAAAATAGGATGCCTCAGATAAGTTATGTTGTTGTTATGGAAACAACTTCCAATAGGGGGTATTCTTAGTGGCACGGTTAGTGGCGAGGGTGTATACGACGGCCTTATAGAAAAAGAAGTTGTACACTGACGAATGGCACGACTATGTTTTCTAAATAGGTCAAGTCACCTCATTGGAGTGTGACCTATGACCTATGAGAAGATTCATCGAGAGTGGTAGTCTATGGACATAACGTTTAGAACATCACAACTTCCAAAGTTCCATGACTTCGAAGTCTGAGCCTTACTAGGTCCCTCGAATTGCAATTCCGAACCCCCATTTAGACATGGTTCAGTTTATTCAAGTGGGACTGTGGGAGTGCGTGAGCTCCATGCCAATTGGGGGCTATTTATATCCTAGGGCTCCTTTACAATGACCAAGACTTCCTTGAGATGAGGAGGTGGGTGGGTAGAGTGAGGTAATCTTTGGTCGATGGTCGATGTGTCTATGGGCTTCTAGTTGGTCTAGGAGGGAAACTATGGCACATGGAAGGAATTCCCTACTCTACATGAAGGCTTTCGCCTTGGGGTTTGAATGTCATTGCTCCTTTTTGGCCACATCTCTTACTTGTTCTCTTATCCGGTCATCCTCCTTCTTGTTACTTGTTGACCATGAATAATTGCCCACGTGAATGAAAACGATCAAGAGAATATGCAATATAAAATGTTCAAGAAAGAGAAAAAAGCAATAAATGGGTTTTTGGCAAGGAAGAAATATATGTAATATAAAACATCCAAGGAGGAAAAGAAATGCAAAAATTAAGCGTTAAAGAAGAAGAAAAATGCAAAGTGTTAATTTGTCAGAAGTGGGGTTTGAACCCACGCCCTCGTAAGAGGACCAGAACTTGAGTCTGGCGCCTTAGACCACTCGGCCATCCTGACTTTGATGCTGCAAAAGAGTATAAATTGTTTATATAAACAACACGAAGGATTCGGAAAATACTTGCAAAGTGACGCCTTCTTGATCGTACCATATTTGATACGCCCAAATTTTGCACCATGTGTAAAGGTAGGTGTCTTTTCAATAAGTCGAAGTCAAGGAATTACTATTTCTGAAGAAATGTAGTCCGGATGTATTAGGACAAATTTCTACAGTACGAAGTTGAAGGATTAGGATCATTTGACCGAAGAAGCCAGATAAAACGAAAAAGTGCAGTGACAAGAATTGTTACTCTCATGCACAGTAGTAGTATAACATAGTAGTACTAACAAGTGTTTACAGTCAACATCCAGCCGTTCCTCCCTGTCAGACATCGACAGTAAACAACAAGCAACAGCTCAGAAACGATGAACGGATCATCATTCATCGCTTCCTAAGAATCAGCGGCACGCCGCTCCCGGGCTCCACGGTCAGCCTGAACACGGGTCGATGATCGTAGCTCGGCGAGAGTGCAAACTCAAACCTGGACAGCAGCAGCGACAGCACGACCTTGACCTCAACCATGGCGAGGTTCTGGCCGGCGCACGTCCGGGGACCCACGCCGAACGGCATGTACATGTGGTGGGGCTTGCAGGCGCGCGCTATGCCTCCGGCAAACCTTCCCGGATCAAAGTTGTCGCAGTCGGCGCCCCATGCCGAAGGGTCCCGGTGAGCCAGCATGATCGAAACCCTGATATTGGTGCCTTTCGGGATGTCGATGCCGCCAAGGTTCACGTCCTTCAGAGCTTCCCGCGTGACAAAGGAGGCTGGCGGGTACAGGCGGAGGGTCTCCTGGATCACCATCGTTAGCTGTAATACCATTATGCTTGTATTAGCACTTTGCACAAGTCAGTCACAAGGCAAGCAAAAGCTATATATGCATTCAAGTAGTTATCAGAGGTTTGTTTACTCAGCATTTCAGCAATATGTATGTATGTTCAGATCAAACATGCTACTCCCTCCGTTGACTTTTATAAGTCATTTCAGACTGTTGACGTATAATGTGTTTCATAGTCTCTTCCATCATATTGGTCTTTTGGTTGCATTGGCTAGAGCATGCACTTCTACATGGTATCAGAGCCAAGAGGTCTTGAGTTCAAGACCCGGCTGGCGCAATTATATTGCAGCCCACTTTCGGTCCACGTTTAGGCCTGAGGGAGCCACACGTGAGGGAATCGGTCTTTTGGTTGCATTGGCTAGAGCATGCACTTCTACACAGACAAGTAAACTGAGCTGTATTGCACAAAAACGGAAACATCTACAAAGCCAGTATTTATCTTGTTAATAAAAAAAATCTCTCTCATTTACAAGAGCGAGGCTTGATCATACGTACCGTTTTCAACTTTCGTAGCTTGTCGAAGTCTAATGCTTCTCCATCACAAACGTCAAGGACTTCCGCCCGAGCGCGGGCCTGCCATTCAGGGTGCGCCGCAAGAAGCATCAGGCACCACGCGGCAGTGCTCGAGGTTGTCTCATGTCCCGCAAAGTAGATGTTCTTGCAGTTGTCGACGATGAAATCCTCAGGTGTACACGAAGAGAAGGAAGCGGCTTTAGAACCTTCAATGATGGAGTGCAGAAAAAACTTATTTGGAGTGGTCGCTGAATCATGTCCGTGCTTCTCGGCTATGTCCAAGATGAGGCTACGGATGCAACTCCCCAGGTTCCAAATCTCTCTGTTACTCTTTGTCGGTAAATATCTGTTTATTCCAGCAGCAAAATTCAAGCATATTTATTATCAAAAATAAGTACTCTATTACTCAACTTGAACATAGAAAATCATCTTGAACATAGTGTCAAATCATCTTGAACATGAAAATCATGCTACTGCTTTTTTTAAAGCAAAACATGTGTCAAATCAAGTTGGAGTAGTGGCTAGAAAAGAACAGTCCGTCTGTGACACTCAACTTGGATATACTATAGTGTACTGTTACTAGTTCAAAATATCCAATCCTGTAGCTTTTCTATCTGTCTAACAGCTCTTCATTGAACATGGTACATGCACTTGCATGAAAATTGTGAAGCACTGCATTTAGAACAAATAAACATGATTTGTATTCAAATTAATCAAGTGAAATAGGACATATTTATCGAAGTAACCCTAAAATGAAAATCATGCTACTGCTTTTTTTAAAGCAAAACATGTGTCAAATCAAGTTGGAGTAGTGGCTAGAAAAGAACAGTCCGTCTGTGACACTCAACTTGGATATACTATAGTGTACTGTTACTAGTTCAAAATATCCAATCCTGTAGCTTTTCTATCTGTCTAACAGCTCTTCATTGAACATGGTACATGCACTTGCATGAAAATTGTGAAGCACTGCATTTAGAACAAATAAACATGATTTGTATTCAAATTAATCAAGTGAAATAGGACATATTTATCGAAGTAACCCTAAAATGAATCTGATACTGGCGGAAACTTTCTGAATTCGAAATATCTGAGACAGGTAGTGACCGTTGTTAGCTTAAGTACTTATACATGTTATTGGAAAATTCGTGCTACTTCCCAAACGCATAAACTATACAGCTTCGCAGCTGTGAAGAACCAATAATGGAATGCCACTGCCATCATAGCCATCATGAGTATTTGACAAAAAATTAGGGGTTACCGTCCCACAGAACTACCACTTTCAAAAAAGTGACTGATAACTACCAAAAAATTCTAATTTTGTGACTAAAAACTACCACTTTTGAAAAATGAGCAGTTTAGACGATTTAAACACGTTTATGACATGCGGGGCCCACCTGTCAGAGCTGATGTGGCGGCAAAGTCAACTCCATTTATTTTGACCGTTACGTTGACTGTTATTACAAGTGGGGCCCACCAGTCAGCATCAATCTTCTTCCTCCTCCTCCTTTCTCTCTTCGCGCACCAAGACGAGCGGGCGACGGCGCTAGGCACCAACGACGGGAGGCGGAGATGAGGGGCGACCGAAGGGAACTCCGGCGAGGCGGCGGACGTGAGGTAGCGGATCTGGTCGGCGACGAGCTTGAGGGCTGCACCATCCGCCCCTGCCTGGACTGGATCCGGAGCTCCGATGCGCAGGCCAACGCCACTCTTCCTCGCCAAGTTCTACGGCCGCGCCGAGCTGCTCAACCTGCTCGCCGCCAGCCCCGACGCCGGCCTCAGCCCGGCGCTCTTCCGCTTGCTGCTCTACGAGGCGTGCGGCCGGATGGTCAACCCCGTGTACAGCTCCGTCGGCCTGCTCTGGTCCAGCCAGTAGGAGGCGTGCCATGCCGCTGTCGAGGCCGTGCTCAAGGGCCGCCCCATCGTCAGCCTGCCATCATCTAAGCTCAACGCCGAGTCCATCGCCACCGTCACCTTGCTGCCGCCGTCCGTCCGCGATGGACAGTAGGTGTTTGTTGAAATGCCAAATAGAGAGAAGTGGAGGAAGAAGAAGATAGTCCTGAAGGGTGGGTCCCATATGTCATAACAACGTTTAGGGTGACGGTGTAATAACGGTCAAAATAAACGGAATTGACTTTGCCGCCACGTCAGCCCTGATGGGTGGGTCCCGCATGTCATAAACGTGTTTAAATCGTCTAAACTGATCATTTTTCAAAAGTGGTAGTTTTTAGTCACAAAATTAGAAATTTTTGGTAGTTATCAGTCACTTTTTTGAAAGTGGTAGTTCTGTGGGACGGTAACCCCTAATGTGGTAGTTTTTTGTCAAATACTCTACCCATCATGGTATAGTATGTGAAATAGCCTCTGGGGTTGATGTCAAATACATCATATATAAAGATAAAGATGATATGAATACATTGAACATACCTACTTCCAGGAACACCAATAAGCATACTTCGCTTCGCCATTGCTTTCTGAAGTTGGCGAATTTTGTAAAATATCTCTTTACCTTCAACGAAACTGCTTCCAAAAGAAGCTCTTGATATAACATCAGCTGAGAAGTTTCGCAAGAACTCATCAACTACAATCTCTGCCCTGCCTCCTCCAGTCTCAACTTTCTCTTCCCATGAATTCAACATTGATAGTGCAGCATCCATCATCAAATTAACCATTCCCTGTGGATATTTTCCACAATCAAGTTTAGTCTAATGGTGCATCTAGTAAGCATTTTTAAGCAAGCATTATTGTTGAACAACACCATGAAAAAACATTGTCTGAAGCATTTTTGCCTAAAAAAGCGTGTCTGAAGCATTCAATCTAAGAAAAATACTCACGGTGAAGGCGCAATTACCTTAACCTTGTCCATGAAGAATTCAGGTGCAATGACCTTTCGTTGATGTACCCATAGGTCACCATTCGCCGTCAAAATTCCCGTACCAAGAAGAGCTCCATGCTCTTTCTGCAAGTAGCTAGGCTTTCCAAGATCCAAAGACTTGTAACTGCCCAGCTCCTTCACCATGTCAGGATCAATGACATGTAGAGTTTGTATGCTTCCAGTAGCATACAAGTAGATGGAACCTGACACAACGTCAAATTTACGGCAACTTGCAAGGTTTAAATATGCAGCTCAGAGGCCATTTATCCATGTTATCGGGCCAAATCCCGCTGTCTGATCAAAGATTCATAACAGTAAAATAATACACATGTCTACTTAAGCAGAACTTAAATACAAATATTCTTAAAAGCAAAGTTTTGGTGGAGGCATTCTTTGCCTTTCTTCTTTAATATATATTATGCACACTCGTGCATATTCGAGAAAAAAAAAAGAAGCAAAGTTTATGTTAAGTTAATGGCTCAAAGTGAAGATTAGTCAACATATGGCGAGACACGCTATATAGTACATAATCTAAACTACTACGAAATTCTAGGAGATAACAGGTCCTCATCAAAGAACATAACTGGCTTCAGCATCTAGCACAATCTACTCATCCTGAAACTACAAAAGGCCTCGATTTTTTTGTGATTATAATTGTGCATTCCCCATGAACCCCCCACAAATTCTGCCGTGCAAGAAAAATAGATATATCTTTCTACAGGGACACTTCTACTAACAAAAGCTACAAATATATTTATTAAACATCGAATAGACTAGTATTCAGCAACCAAACAAATTCAAGCTAAATTCCTTCCTTACTGAAACTATCTACAGGTTTGTCAACATACCATAAACTCTGGTCCAGTGGAGGAAGTAAGGGAACAGAGTGGCCACATAATTTGACGAGAAGCGATCAGTAGGCCCTGCTCCCTCTTCTTGATCAGGCGCGGCAAGTTTCTGGATTCTCCTCATCTCCGGTATGTTTCCGAAGAGGAAAGAAGGCTTGGGACCCTTCACTCCTTGGCTTCTCAGCTTCTGCCTGAGCCTCTCCGGCCTTAGCCATAGGATGGTGTACAGGTAGGAGAAGAGAAGAGTAGAGAGGAAGACTGGAGGTAGCAGCAGTAGCCATTGCCGCGGTGAGAGGATCATCATCATGAGGGGGAGAGAGAGAGGGAGAGAGAGGATCATAGTATGTGAAGATATTTGCTGGGTGGTCCATGGTGCGCAGCTGGGAGCAGGAAAAGTGCAAAACTACAAATTAGTCACGCACTCTGAAAGCAGCTGGCACATAAGACAATGCCAGTTTCTAGAAGAAATAAATAAATAAAATGTAAAACAAAGACCATAATTATTTTGATTTTACCCTGAGAGAGAAGCTTTGTCTGATTGCTATGAGCAGAGCAGAGAGCACCCCCATCACAAGAAAAAATTGGTTCTAAAGACAATACATCTTGGGCAGGTGAGCAGATGCACAGCCCTGGTTGGTGGAACAATCTTATCATGCTCAACCTGCTTGCAAGGTTGCAGATAAATAGACTGCAAGAAGATGTACACTAATACTTTCATGTATACTATTTTATTATTGCAGGCCAAAGTATCAGTCCTACTCGTACATGTTACTGTTCATACATGAGCATGGTTATTATATAAAACTAATCGACTATGATTACGCTAACAGCCAAACGATTAAACACCGTATGGTCAAGGAGCGCTGAGCCTAAATTCAACAGAAAAAGAAAAGGATTCGTGATTGGAACTGAAGATGGAGAAGATCAATCAGGCTTTGTAGATTCATTCCCCAAATCAAACAAGTAAGTATTCTTTTAAGAGATTAACCTGTACCAGACTACAGAAACAGGCAGGATTGAGGAAGGACGAGCGTGGAGCTTGGCGTTGGTCCACCGCCGCCCGCCAAAATTGCTCTACTCTTTGCCGCGGCCCGCGCAATCTAGGCTACTGGGAACAGGAAGGGATATTCCGCAGCTAATTTGTAGATGAATTTGGACCGGGAATCGCTGGTGTTCGTGGTTTTCGCGAATGGGGATACAGAGGAAGAGAGAGAGAAGAACCCCTAGCAAAATTACTCTAATGCAAATACGTTTCCCTTTCTTACTTTTCTCATTCCACCACCATGGCTTTAAGGGCCAGTTCAATTTACAGCGGTAGAGTTCTTTCAAAATTTTGTTTTACAGCGGTAGACAGAACTCAGTGGACTTTCAGAGATAAACAGTACTAGTAACTGGTGGAAAGTAACAAGATACTCCCTCCGTCCCATATAATGTAAAACGTTTTTTGACTCTAGTGTACTGTCAAAAAATGTCTTACATTATGAGACGGAGGGAGTAGTAAATAGCGAAAACGGAATAACCAAACAGATTATATTTGTCGAGAAATGCAAATGGTATGGAGATGATCCTCATTATTTATTTTGACCCATTGTATTATTTCCTTGTGTATTCTTGTAGGAGGTTTTTGTACATGTGTCTTTAGTTTCCCTTTTATCATCTCGTCCAAAAGAGAAAGTTCTTCTAATTCTATGAATCTTTTTAGAATCCTTTTCTCTTGAATATCAGTTAAGAGAGTTTCGGACCGCGTTTTGTAGGTCAGCCTTCATGGAAGCTGATTTAAAAAAATAATCAAAAATCATATTTTTGGTTTCAGAAAAATTGAAAAAATTTGTAAAGTACACAAGGATGTGATGTATATGTGTAAAATTTCAGAATGAAATACCTTAAGATGCGATCTGTGCAAAAAGAACAAATTCATGGACTTTTGAGATGAATAGTAACATGCGTTGAAAAGCCACAAATTTATTTTTGATGCACAGCTCTCATTTAACGTATTTTGTCCACAAAATTTACACAAATGTATGTTATGCCTCCATGTATGTCTGTAAAAAATTTAGAATATTTAAAATGTAGAAATATGTCGAGTTTGGAATGTTTCAAAAACCGGCCTCCATGAAAGCCAAGCTTCAAAAGCAATTTTCGGTAAACAGCTAGCTTTAATCCTATTCCTAGCCATGTGGCGTTCGTATTCAGTGAATCTTATCCCTCCGCTATCTGAAGAGGTGTCAATGACACGAGACACTGTTTGATTCGGTTGCAGTCCGTCGGCCCAACTTTAACACGCTGACACAAACGGACGCGAATTTGATCTTTTTTATTTATTTAGATCGGTTAGACGGATGTCGGTCGTCGATATCCGTGTTTAGCCGCGGGCACGTAGATGCGCCCAATACGGGCAATGAATTTTAGACTTGGGTGTTTTAAGAAAAAAACTTAATCCAAAAAACACTAAAAATATATCTTAATATCTAAACAGTCGGCGAAAGTCCACTTACATTAATTCAAATTAAAACATGAAGAAAAAACTTTGGAAAAAAGCAACCCCAGAGCCTGCAACCCTAGGCGTTGTCGTTGGTCTTCTCTGTACACACAGGAAGGCATGCTAGTAGGCCAGCGATGGTGCTTAGGCCAACTCTAGCACGCGATCTCATGTCCGGGTGCGTCTGTTTGAGGTAGAACGGACGAATAATGTGGCCCAACGCGCGGCCCCAAATAAACAAATGTTCGGATTTCGTTCGTTTTCGACCCATTCCCGGCCCAAATTTGCGTCAAGTTTGGGTGAAACGGACATCGCGCGGGGTCACTAGCAGTCCATTCGTTTCCAATGCTCCACCCGCTCTTCCCCGCCCCATCCCGCTGTCGGCGCCGCCACTATTCTCCGGCCGCTTCCTCACTGCTGACCCCCCCTCCCGGCCGTCCATACCAAACCACGTCTCGACATGGTCGCCACCACGCCTGCGCTTTCGTAGGAGTTTTGGCCGTCGCTTGGAGGAGATTTGGCCGTCGTCGTAGCCGGTTGCAGAAGGGATACGACCGCCGGCAACGTTTATGGACCATGGCGACCACGACAGCGTTCGACGAGTTCTACAGAGCGGCCAGTAGCCGGCCGCCAACCACCCCTGCTGCATCGAGGTGATCATCGCGGCCTCTTTGCCACCGTGGCCGCAAGGTGTTTGACACTTTGCCCACAAAGGTATGGATAGTGGAGATGATTTTTTCTTCCACCACTTCATTTATTCATCGGACGATTCGTCCTCAGATGATGAAGATCTTGTGATGGCTGCACTGGTCATTCACGACCACATTGAACGGCAGCTTCCTCGATACAGGGGTTCACTCCCTGGCCATGCTCCCAACCTGAACCATAACAGGGAGAGAGGCCACGCTCTGCTCTATGCCGATTACTTTGCGAACACCCCGCTCTTCAAGCCGGATAAATTCCTTCGCCGTTTTCGTATAGCAAGGCATGTGTTCAATCGTATCCGAGAGGGAGTGGTTGCTCATAACCCATACTTCAAGTGCAAGATGGATGCCCTTGGCAAGCTTGGATTCTCCTCTTACCAGAAATGCACCACGGCCATCCGCATGCTTGCATATGGAATTCCAGGCGATCTGGTGGATGAGTATGTGCGTATGAGTGAGTCCACATCTCTGTTGTCACTGTACAACTTATGCAAGGCCATGGTGGCAGTGTTTGGCCCTGAGCACTTGAGGCAGCCAAATGCCGCTGATACAAAGGGATTGTTGACGACCAACGCAGCTAGAGGCTTTCCAGGCATGCTTGGCAGCATAGATTGTATGCACTGGGAGTGGAAGAACTGTCCATTTGCTTGGCAGGGCCAGTACAAGGGGCATGTTAAAGCGTGCATTGTCATATTAGAAGCGGTGGCTCCGCAGGATTTTTGGATATGGCATTCTTTCTTCGGCATGGCAGGTTCTCACAATGATATCAACGTGCTGCAGCGTTCTCCAGTCTTCGCAAGGCTTGCAGAAGGCCACTCCCCACCTGTCAACTTTGAGATCAACGACCACCAGTACAACAAGGGATACTACCTAGCTGATGGTATATATATCCTCAGTGGTCAACTTTTGTGAAGACAATTTTGAACCCCCAAGGTGAGAAGAGAAAGAGGTTTGCCCAAATACAAGAGAGTGCTAGAAAGGATGTGGAACGTGCTTTTGGTGTTCTTCAATCCCGATGGGGTATCGTTCAAAACCCTGCACTGACATGGGATGAAGGGAATCTTTGGGAGGTGATGACTGCTTGTGTGATCATACACAACATGATCATCGAGGACGAGCATGATGACAGCATCTTCGACCAAGGATTTGATTTTCAAGGTGAAAATGTTGAGCCCCTGCACCAAGAACCGGCCACGTTTGAATAGTTTGCCCAATTTCATCGTGAAATGCGTGATTGGCACACTCATTTGGATCTTCAAAATGACTTGGTTGAGCACGTGCGGACTTACATTGGCAACCAATAGATGTATTGGTTCATTCAAGACAATTTCGATATGGTTGTAAAACTATTTTATTAGAGACAATTTCGATTGGGTTGTAAAACTATTTTTATTTTCAGACAATTAATATTTGGACGTGCTAACTTGTTTTGAACATTGAAATATGAATATGTGGGCATTTTTGGCCGTGCCAGACAGGATGGGGCCAAAGGATGCGTCCGCGCGCTGGGCGCACGACCACCGCATCCCAGGACAGGCCCGGACACGACCCCATTGCCCTACCCAAACGGACAAAATCCGGGCAAAACAGACATCGGTTTGGGGTCATGCGCTGGAGTTGGCCTTATTGCGTCACATCCGGCTGCGTCATCTACTGTTTCTGTTGCACCGCCTGCACCGTTGCCTCCCGCTCTGCCGCCATCTCCCGCTCCGCCGCCTGTCGCTCGGCCTCCTATTGGTCACACCCAGTCAAACAAGTGTGCGCGACACGTAGACTGGCACAGTGCCCGTCCACTGCCAGGACTGCACACCAGATGCTGGTGGCAGGGGGCTCGTTGGTTTCCATGCCGACCATCCAAGTTGCCAGTGCCCACACAGGGCCTGGCCATCTAGCCAGCTCCTGGAGCTTCGACTCCTCGTAGGCCCACCTGTTGGCCTCCTCGAGCGCCGCGAGGTACGCCTCCTCCTCCTCTTGGTCTTCCCCCGTCAGAGCATCTCCAGCCATTTGGGCCCCCGGGACGCCAAAGGAGCCGCCTGGGGCCGAACCGGCGTTTTCTTGGCGCGTGAGGGCGATTGCGTTCCCAGTCGTCGCCCCCAGGTCGCCGCCAAAATCGCGTAAACTCGGCGATCTTTCATACAAATTTGTACAAACTCGAGGATCTGGCATAACCTCGGCGATATTTCATAGAAATTTGTACAAAAACAGCTGAACATGCAAAACTACGCCTAGAACTACGTCTAGCCCTACTACGCCCGCCTTCTACATGTCGAGGAGCCTGTAGAAACGGGTGTAGTCATCGCCGTTGTCGTCATTGTCATTGTCGCGCGCCCGCCGAAGCCGCCGTCCCTACTGCACCCCTGGCCATGGTCGCTGCTACATCTTGAGCTTGCGTTGGTTTTCCTTAAAGAGGAAAGGGTGATGCAGCAATAGTAGCGTAAGTATTTCCCTCAATTTTTGAGAACCAAGGTAGCAATCCAGTAGGAGGCTCCTAAAAAGTCCCACGCACCTACACAAACAAACAAAGAACTCACAACCAACGCAATAAAGGGGTTATCAATCCCTTCACGGCCACTTGCGAAAGTGAGATCTGATAGAGATAGTATGATAAGATAAATATATTTTTGGTATTTTATAATATATATGCAAAAAGTAAAGATGCAAATGAAAGTAGATTGACAGCTTATATGATAAAAGATAGACCCAGGGGCCATAGGTTTCACTAGTGGCTTCTCTCAAGATAGCATAAGTATTACGGTGGGTGAACAAATTATCACGAGCAATTGATAGAAAAGCTAATAATTATGAGATTATCTAGGCATGATCATATATATAGGCATCACGTCCATGCGATAAGTAGACCGACTCCTGCTGCATCTACTACTATTACTCCACGATCGACCGCTATCCAAAGATGCATCTAGAGTATTACGCTCATAAGAACAGAGTAACGATTAAGCAAGATGACATGATGTAGAGGATAAACTCATGCAATATGATATAACCCCCATCTTTTTATCCTCGATGGCAACAATACAATACGTGCCTTGCAACCCTTTACATCACTTTGGGTAAGGACACCGCAAGATTGAACCCAAAGCTAAGCACTTCTCCCATGGCAAGAAAGATCAATCTAGTAGGCCAAACCAAACTGATAATTCGAAGAGACTTGCAAAGATAACTCAATCATACATAAAAAAATTCAGAGAAGATTCAAATATTTCTCATAGATAAACTTGATCATAAACCCACAATTCATCGGATCTCGACAAACACACCGCAAAAAGAGTTTACATGGAATAGATCTCCACAAGAGAGGGGGAGAACATTGTATTGAGATCCAAAAAGAGAGAAGAAGCCATCTAGCTAATAACTATGGACCCGAAGGTCTGTGGCAAACTACTCACAACTCATCAAAGGGGCTATGGTGTTGATGTCGAAGCCCTCCATGGTCGATTCCCCCTCGTGAGCGCCGCCAAGGCTCCAAGATGGGATCTCATGGATACGTATGTTACGGCGGGGAAATTGTTTTTCGCTGGCTCCGTGGATGTTTTCGGGTGCGAGGTATATATAGGAGGAAGAAATACGTCGGTGGTCGCTCATGGGGCCCAGGAGACAAGGGGCACGCCCTCCTATCTCCTGGCCGCCTCGTTTGCTTCTTGACTTGCACTCCAAGTTCTCCAGATCACGTTCATTCCAAAAATCACGCTCCTGAAGGTTTCATTCCATTTGGACTCCGTTTGATATTCCTTTTCTTCAAAATACTGAAATAGGCAAAAAAAACAGCAATACAGGTTGGGCCTCCGGTTAGTAGGTTAGTCCCAAAAATGATATAAATGTGTAAAATAAAGCCCACAAACATGCAAAAGGGGTAATATAATAGCATGGAACAATAAAAAATTATAGATACGTTGGAGATGTATTCGCTGATGCGCGGGGCTGGGTTGGACGGCCCGGCCTCGTCCTCCTCATCGCTGTTGAGGATGACGACACCACCCTCCTCGCGCCCGCAGCGTCGGACCTGGAGCTCCGCGTATGCCCGGCGCTGGCGGAGCACCTACTCGCGGACATAGTCCTCCCTTACCCACTTGAGGGCGGCCTCGTCGTCGGCGATCATCTCCACGTGCTCCGGCTTCACGGGGAGCAGCCCCGGCTTGGTCTTCGGCCGGACCAGGCGGAGGGAGCGCGGGGAGGGGCGGCCGCCCTCGTTGATGACAAGGGTGCCACTGCGGGTGCGGTGCCGAAGCGACTTCTCCTCCTTCGGCTCCAGCTTGACGGGCGGAGCGCTGGCGAGCCGGAGCCCGACGAGGAGGACATCCCCGGTTCCATTCGCCGCGGCGTCCAGGAGTTGCCACAGCGGCGAGAGAACAACGGGCGCAGGGGGTACTCGAGGCGCGACGTGTTGCCGGTCTCGATGTGGTCGAGGACAGCCTCGAGGGTGCGACCGGGCATGCCCCACCACGCGCGTCGCCTGTCGGTGTTGAGGCCGCTGCGGGGGATGATGCCATTGGCAGAGGCGATCTGTTCTTCGCGGCGGCGCTCGAAGAACATCGTCCATAGCGTGTGGCTATCGGTGGCATACCACGGCTCGTTCCGCTGCACCTCCATCAGCGACGAGCAGATGCAGGCGATCTCGGCCCATCATGCAGCCCCTTTGGGCACAAGTGGTACCGGGACGCCGCCGACACTCAACTTCCACGAGTCCGGCACCCGCATTTCCGGGGGCACCAGATAGTTGGCCTCGTAGAGGAGGCGCACCTCGTCCTCATGGAGATGGCAGCGGTCGAAGCCGTTCGCCGCCGCGGCGTTGCCAGGGTACCGCTCAGCCATTGCTGGTGGTGGTAAGAGGGGAGAGAGTTGCTTCTGTGGTGAGACAGGACGAGTTGTGGCGACTGTGGCGTTCACCGGCGGGGAAGCCGACTTTTATAGCCGAAGCGGGGCGGTGAGAGCCTGCATGCCGGGCAACGTGTGGCGGGAGCGGGCGGGACACACGTCGGTGGCGTCTTCACTGCGCCGCCCGTGAGGCATCAATGGAGGCTGACCGGCGCGGCAGTCTTGGCATTGATTCCTGCGGGAACCGAGGCGATGAGGACGACGAAGCGGCATCTCGCTGACTCGGCGGGCCCATTCCCGTTCGCACCAAAATCACTTTCCCCGGCGCCCCAGCGCCTCAGCGCCTCAAGGCGCCGAAGTTCGCTCGTCCGCCGGCGCCGCCGCCCAAACCGCGAAAAACAGCTCCTATGGTGCGATCGGGCGATTTTTGGCGCATGCAAAAAATCAGGGGAGGCCTGTTGGGGGCGCGGCTGGAGATGCTCTCAGCACCGCCGACGATGGAGCACACGCAGCTGGCGCACCCAACCTTTGTTGGTGGTGGGCATCATGCTTGGTGGCGGCGGAGCTCGGGCAAGAGTTCAACACGACGACGATGGATCTCCACCATACGCGCATAGTCCGACTGCGACACCACCATCATCGGCACCCTATCGGAGTTGAGGTGCCAGCGTGCGGCAGATTTATGTCTGGCCATGACACCAGGATGTGATGTTCCCAAAAATATCGACATATGTAGACCGGGAGGTAGAGCAGTTGGCGTGCCAACTGTGGGGCAATGGTGAAATTGGCCGATCGACGCCCGGACGATGAGCCGGCCTCGTGGTCGTGCTTGCTGCCAAGCTTGTTAGACCCCATGTCGGCGGCTAGGGCTGAGTTGTCAGGCGGATGGTTGGCGGTGGACTGGACTGAGCGACCACCCACATCGGCATTATAAAAGAGGGCATGGACTACATTACCTTGTTGACATGCGAGCCAAGGCGCGTGGACGCTAGAGCCCGAGGTGAACAAATTTGGGCGTCTAGGCGGACATTATTTACGGTTGGGTCAGCGTGTTGGGCCATAATTTTATACCACACGGATCCAAACAAACACGAACAGACAGACTTTGTCGACGCTTTGGAGTTGGTCTCACGGTCCTGACAACAATCCTTGTGTCCCTGTTCGCGCAGCTGAGGGCATGTACAATGGTGCTATCTTAGGAGTGCCACGTAGGATAAATGATGAGGTGGAGAAGAGAGAACTCATAAGAAAAGGCTTGTCTTCTCTTATTTAAGAGAAGACAAGAGATGATCTATTAGCACAATATGTCTCACCACATTTTTAGGAATAACTAACTATTGAAGATAAGGCTAAGAGATAACCCATTGTAGACTCTCTTTTTTGTCATATCTAAATTACATGCAAGACTTAAGATAAGACTATCTTATCAACCATTGTACATGCCCTGAGGAAAGCCGTCGTGAGGTCGCACGACACCTTTGCTAAGGTCTGATTCGCACCGCTGCCGACGTGGGGATCAAGGTGAGATTGGAGCAGCTTGTAACAGATCGTTAGAGCATCTACAGTCAGGCACTTCATACCCACCTCATACATTCGGGTGGGTCGTCCAGTCACTGTCTAGTCGCAAAATCTTGACTCAGACGGACGCCTCAAACGCTCGAGCTAACTGACACCCCTCATATCCAGCCCAAATATGGGGCGGATATGAGGGTGCCCAGGTGCGCCCGGGCGCGCCCGCCACGTTGGACCCAGCCCACGCTGGCCCACCCGACCCCACATATATTTCTTTCCATCCACTCGCCGGACCAAACCCTAACCACTTCACTCCACTTCACTCCGCCACCCAAGTTCATCCCCGGCACCGCCCGACAGTCTCCAGCATGGCGGGCACTGGATTGAAGCCCTTCACCTCCAGATCCGTCGACCCCGAGCTCATCCCACGCGGCCTCGAAGAGGAGATGGCCGTCCGGCTTGCGCTCCGCCGTGCTCGGAAGAGGCATGTGCATGGCAGTGTCGGACTCCTTTCGTTGGAAATCCATTGCGTCCGCCTGAAGAGCGCATGGATCCGGCTCTAGGGCAGCCGTCACTGCCTCACCGAAGGCGGTGTGGTACATCTGGCGTCCGAACGCGGTAGCGGACGCGAAACCCTTTCGTTGGCGCGCCGAGGCCATGGATGCATCGTGGGCATCCTCCGATGCAAACATGGCGCGGCGTGCCTGCCGTGAGCAGCAGTGACCGCGGTATACGGCGGCAGCACACGCCGCGGTGGATGTGGGCGAGGCAGAGTAGCATTCTCTGGTGCTCCATACAGTGCACCAGTCCGGGCGCCGCAACCGCGTCGTGGTTGATCTCGCCGGCTCGTCCCAGGACGGATTCTCATCGGTCTAACATCCACCGGCACCCAACAGGTTCCAGGCTCCGACAAGGAAGAGTAGGGTATGGGAGACGGCGGCACCTTGAGTCCCGTGAGCTGGCTCGTGTCCCATGCCCTACTCTACCTTTCCGGCGGCCGGACCAACACTCTGAGGGGTGCAACCGGCCGGACATGGCCACGGCAGAGCCAGACGAGCGGAGTGGAACCGGATGAAGCTCCACTCAAAGATCGCTATGTTACATGTAACAATATGGATTTGAGCTTTCTAATTTGAGATATCCGGATATAGAATACATTTTTTGAGGCGTGATCGGTCACGTTTGAGGGATCAGATTTGCAAGTCCGGCTGTAGACGTTCTTACCATCCAAATGAAAGATGGACGGGTCGGATCATTGGTCGCAAGTAGGAGTACGAGTTAAGGCATTCATCCTTCGAAAGCGGGTTGCATACATGTACAGATACAATACGTGTCTCCCACTGGGAAGCATGTTCTGTTGTTACAATAATGGACGTAACATACGGTTTCAGCAAGATACTACACAAGTAGCACTTCCTCTATCTCGAATTATAAGACATTTTTTTGGATCCTGGAACGTTTTCTGTGACATTACGATATTTCTTACTTTTCTGAAGTTTTGCTTGCTCCAAATTTTACTTGCTGCTTGCTCCATGTTTCTGAATTTGTAAAAGCACTCAATCAAAAAGTTTCTAAATTTTCTAAAGAGTACTTCAGGAGTATTTGTTCCTGTTGTTAGGAAAGTGTCTGCTGAATTTTTAAAAGTTCTTGAATTTCTAAAATTATGCAAGTGTCTGCTGGAGTACTGCTTGTTCATGTTGTTCTACTGCTTGTACTCCTAGTTCATGTTGTTCTACTACTTGTACTCCTAGTTCATGTTGGAGTGTTGCTTGTTCCTGTTGTTCTACTGCTGTAGTGCTGGAGTAGTACAACTTGTAGTGCTGGAGTAGATTGTTTACTGTAAATTGTTTGTACTCTGTTGCGGTGTGCGGCGGGGTGGACGGGCGCTAGGCGGGCTCGCGAGCTGGTGGTGCGTGCTGGCCGAGTTCCAGCCGGGCACCGCTGTTCCGGCCCCTGGACGACGATGGGCGGCGCGGGGTGGCTCTCTGGTGAGCGCTCTTGGCTGCGGGTGAGGGGTGGCTTCGTGCTACGGTCAATGGGCGAGCTGTCGTTGGTGGCCTCACGTCGAGCTGCGTCGGCCGCCATAGTGAGGCGACACGGGGGTGTGTTTGGTGGGGAGTTCTCAGGAGGGATGGGAGGCCCCGATGTCGGGCCACCCGTTGCCGGTACAGGTGTGCACCGGTCTGGATGCGTCCGCTCCTTCTCCCCCTTTCCTCGGCCGTGTGCCCTCTGGTGAGGTTCTGGCGATGTTCAAGGCAGGGCGGTGGCTGGCTGCTCAGTCGGTGGGGGCTGCCAGTTAGGCCAAAACCAAGGCCTTTGGGTGTTCTCGGAGTTTCTTGGATGCAGGGCGGCGCCCCTGGCGGCGGGAGATGCGGTGTTCGTGGGCGGAGCGTGCGTCTTGGGTGCGTTCGGGCAGCCATGGTCACGTGGGTGGCATGGTTGGTGATGTTTGGCATAGCATGGTGGTTGGCTGAGGGAGGGTTAACACCGGAGTGCATAACTTGCCTGGTCTTCTCCGGCCGACAGTGGCGGCAGCCGCGGGCGTCGTTTCCTTCGTGAAGGCTCCGTCATGGTGTTCTCTTCTCTCCATGTTGCTCTGGGTGAAAACTTGATCTCCGGGATCGGGCGGTGGCGACTATTCGGTGTCGTGCCCTTCTTGAAGGCACCGCCTTGGAGTCAATGCTTCGTCATTGTCCCGCTTCACTTCTTCTCGGTGGCTAGGCCTCGAGAGGTCCTCGTTGCCCCAAGTGGTTCCTTTTGTCTCATCTGTAGTGTGCTTGATGGTCGATTGGCTAGTGTTGCGGTGCATTGGCGCCCTTGTATCTTGCCTTGGGTGTGTATATTGTGTGTGTTGGTGGCGTGACGTATATAGATTTGTATCTCTGGTCGTTGCTTTATATATAAAGCGGGGTGAAAGCCTTTTTTGGCAAGTTGTACTATATTAGTAGAAGTACTCTAGTAGCTGTAGCAGTAGAACAAGTAGCAAATTTTTACAGTAGAGCTTCTCCATTTAAATTCAGTTACATGTATCGGTAGTGCTCCAGCAGATGATTTTTTTTCAAAACTATCACATTTTTTGAAACAAATTCGGAAACTATAGGAGAGAATGAAAAAAATAGAAGTATAACCCTGTCGGCCTTGCTTGGGCCGAAAAGGGACTTTTCGGCCAGCCTTTGGCCGAAAAGAGGTCGTCGGCCCGCGGTTGACCGAAGACATGCTGTGGTGGGCCGAAGACTTGGCGTCGGTGGTGGCCCGGCCAAAAATAGTAACTTCGGCCAGCTGGTGACCGAAATGGGCCGTTTTCGGCCAAGCCCAGGCCGAAGTACACTTCGGCCACCCATCGGCCGAAAAGGCTGGATAAGCCCGAGCGTCCGGCTTCTTCCTCCTGTCGCTGTTGTTCTTCTTTCTCTCCTTTCTCTCTCTCGTTCTTCTCTATAGGTCGCCACCCACTCCGATCTCCTCCATTTGCCACCCATTTTCACATCCAAACCACAGAATCGGTAGATCGTAGCAAACTCCGACGGCCTATGGTGTTTTTTTGCTATGGGATAGTTTTTGATGCATTTGGGGAGGAGGAGCCATGGTGGGGAGGAGGAGCCATGGTGGGGAGGAGGACGTGGGGTTGGGCAGTAGGTGGTGGTGACGAGGAGCAGCAGCTGTGGAGGAGGAAGTGCAGCTTGGGGGATCACCGGAGTTGAACCTCCGGTCGTCGAGGGGGCGGCGGTGTCGTTGTCTGGTGGTGCAAGTACTCCGCGAGGTGGCCGGTGCCGCTAAGTCGAAGAGAGGAGCAAGAAGCTAGGGACACACGCTTTGAAGGTATAACCATGTCGTCACAAATTGATTTTATCTAAATTCTATAGTTTAGTTAGTGTATATAAGTCATATTGCGAATTTTAGTGTTAATATATTTGTGTCGGCATTTTAGCGCATAGTTCGTGTAGCGGGTAATATTAGTGTATATAGGTCATATTGCAAATTTTAGTGTTAATATATTTGTGTCGGCATTTTAGCGCATAGTTCGTGTAGAGGGTAATATTAGTGTTTGTTGTGATTAATGAGAAGATGACAATGTCTGACAGGTGAAAATGTCTGAATCAGTAAATCTGACTGTTTACTACGGCGCTGGTAATGTTCGATATAATGAGTTGGGGGTTGATCTTAGCGAGTGTAAAAATGGCGTCATGACACTAGCAAACCCGGACAGACTGGACATTAGACAGTTGAAGTACTGGTTGACAACTAGTTTCGGGCTGGATCCCGAAGTATGTTTCACAAGATTCGTGCATTGTGGACCAAATCTGTAAAAATGTCAAGTGGGAGTTGATGCCGTAGATAGGAGCCAACATTGGTTGTCCATGTTAAAGTATTTGCCGAGACCGAAGAATCCACCCATATGCACTTGTGCAACTTTGTGCGAAGGAGGAGAATATTGTAGAACTCCACGGGGTATGAACCCGCCAAGGCAAAGAAGTGGCTAACGAGATTGTTTTATCCGGGTCACAACCAGAAGATGTGGATGCTAGCCAACCCGAGAAAGAGTCGGAGTACGTGCCACACAATGTTTGTGGTCCTGATACTGGGCAGAGTAGCAAGTTGATAATATTAGCTGGTTCTGATTTTGCTGATGGGGATGAGGAAGGGGATGAAATGTAGAGGGTGATGGAGGAAGAGGACAAGGATGAATTGGCGGAGGAGCTGGATTCTGAAAATTCTGAGGATGAAATGGAGGTACCGATTCCTTCTTCATGTGATCAGGACATATCCACCGGCCTTACGGTCAACGATGGCCATGCGACTCCATGGCAGTATAATCTGAACCAAGTACAAATAGGGGCTATGTTTGATACAAAGAAAAAATTGAAGTACGCGGTGATAAAGTGGGCTATGTGTACGCAGGGAGTTTTCCGGACACACATATCAAGTCTAACAAACTATACCGTGAGATGTGTTGAAACAGGTTGTCCTGGGAAGGTGCACGGGCACGTTCCGAAGTATGACATCCACTGGATTGTCACCAATGTCGTCCCACATAATTGTGTGAGGAAGAACCTGCTGGTGAAGCATCCGAACCTGACTTCAACTCTCATTGCGCAACTCATGTATACTGAGATAGTAGAGAAGAAAGATATGGAAGCAAAACACATCCAGACAGTAGTGAAGGTCAGATGGAATTATGTCATTCCTTATGGGAAGGCTTGGAGGCTAAACAGAAGGCTATGGAGGAAACATTTGGGACGTTCTTTGACTCATATGATAATGTTGTCCGTCTCCTTCGCTGCCTGAAGGAGAGGAATCCCGGCACTTATGTGAACGTACAACACATGAGGTTGCTGAGTATACCAGATTTCAAGGTGTTGAAACGAGTGTTCTTCTCTTTTGCTATGTGCATCGAAGCTTTCCAGCATTGTCCTCCTATTATGTTTGTGGATGGTACATTCCTGACCGGTCAGTATAGAGGGCAAATCCTGACTGCTATTGGTGTGAACGGGAACAATCAAATCATCCCACTTGCCATGGCATTTGTGGAGGGTGAGAACTTTCCCAGTTGGGTATTGTCGGTGTCAAAACCGGCGGATCTCGGGTAGGGGTTCCCGAACTGTGCGTCTAAGGCTAATGGTAACAGGAGGCGGGGGACACAATATTTACCCAGGTTCAGGCCCTCTCTACGAAGGTAATACCCTACTTCCTGGTTGATTGATCTTGATGACATGAGTATTACAAGAGTTGATCTACCACGAGATCGTAGAGGCTAAACCCTAGAAGCTAGCCTATGATTATATTGTCTTGTCCTACAGACTAAACACTCCGGTTTATATAGACACCGGAGGGGGCTAGGGTTACATAGAGTCGGTTACAGAGAAGGAAATCTACATATCCGAATTGCCAAGCTTGCCTTCCACGCAAAGGAGAGTCCCACCCGGACACAGGACGAAGTCTTCAATCTTGTATCTTCATAGTCCAACAGTCTGGCACAAGTACATAGTCCGGCTGTCCAAGGACCCCCTAATCCAGGAATCCCTCAGTAGTTCCTGAACCAGCTTCAATGACGACGAGTCTGGCGCGCAGATTGTCTTCAGCATTGCAAGGCGGGTTCCCTCTCCGAATATTCCATAGAAGATCTTGAACACAAGGATCGTGTCCGACTCTGCAAAATAATTTCCATATACCACCGTAGAGAGCACAATATTCCAAAAATCTATTCTGCTGACAACTTTTCATAGCGTGACATCACGCTGCGGCCCGATCATTATTCGAACCGTTTCCCAACCTGCTACCGCGCATATCACGAGGCGGTTTTATTTGCATGTCTTGTTGAAGCAGATATCGTGTCCCCTTATCACAGGATTCTCATCAATACGGGTGTGGGTAACCCCACCGCGCCATCAATGCGGCGTTTGGGGAATAAGCGAGTTTACCGGGCAAGTGGGGAGGCGCAGGATCCCTGCTTCCTTTATAAAGAGATAAGGACTCCCCACCCACGCCTTCTTCTTCCTCTGCCTATCCATTCTATCTCGCTCGAGCTCCAGCGCCCCAGCATTCGTCCTCTCTGCCCACCAAGGCCCTCCGAAAATGTCCGGATCCGGAGCAGGAGGCAAGTGGATGGCCTCTACCGTCCGAGAGAGGGATATCAAAAAGCTTCGGGAGGTCGGGTATCTGGCCAAGAAAATCAGCCATCGTCTCCCGACGGCGGGACAGATCGTCCCAACCCCAGAACCCCGCGAGAGGGTTGTATTCCTCCCTCACTTTGTCCGCGGGCTAGGGTTTTCCCTCCACCCATTCCTTCGCGGCATCATGTATTACTACGGGATCGATTTTCATGATCTATCCCCCAATTCCTTTCTCAACATCTCGACATTCATCGTCGTGTGCGAGGCCTTTCTCCGCATCTCGCCACACTTCGGCTTATGGCTGAAGATCTTTAATGTGAAGCCCAAGGTAGTGAGCGGTGAGCACGCCGAGTGCGGAGGTGCCATGGTGAGCAAGATGCCCAACGTCACATGGCCGTCAGGTACTTTCAATGATTCCATCAAAGGGTGGCAGCAGCAGTGGTTCTACGTCACCGAGCCGCGCGACCCAAAATGGGCCGCAGCTCCCGAATTCCGATTCGGTGCTCCCCTGCGGCTCACGTCTGGTCCAAGAAGGGCCTGAACTAGTCTTCGCCTGATGAATTGTCAGTGCTCCAAACGTGTGTCAAGGATATGGAAGACAAGAAATCAAACTTGTCAATGTAGTTCAGGTGATGTTAGTTCGCCGGATCCTTCCTTATCAACACATGGCTTGCAATTTATGGGAATTCGACCCAGCCAAGCACCAGATCCTGCTAGAGCTCTTTGGCTCCTCGCACAAAGACATATGGAAGGTGCTTTTCAAGTCCGGCAAATCATGGCCGGACTCAGCCGCGGGTACCAACTGTTCCGCCCTGCAAGTTTGGTAAGTCATTATATGTTTTATTCGCATAACCCAAGGGAAATGCTTAATGTGTTTTCCACAACTCTCCTAGGGCTGGACGAAGAAGGCGGGGCAGATCTACTGTCCGGCCCCACTGCCGGAAGAACCAGCCGGCCCACTTCTGACGAAGATGTTGGTCCCAGCGCCTTACAAGGCACCAAAGAAAAAGGCCGGGAAGGAGGCCAAAAAGACCAGGGTGGCCTTCGTTGCCGTGGCACTTCGGACACAATATCTGAAGACTTCGATGCCTGCTCTTCCTCCGGAGAGGACGAGGAAGTGGAGGAAGACCAATCCCTAGTGAGGGGAAGAAAGAAAAGGACAGCCTCCACATCCTTGGAGGCCGAGTCGCCTAAGAAGGCAAAAACTCCCCTTCGGAGGAGTCCACCGCCGCTACCGACAGCAGCCCGGAGTGGGATCCCAGGGCCCTGGTGAACTCGTGAGTATAAAATCCGAACACGTTTGTGCATCCAGACTCACCATGGTGTGTCGCTTTAATCATTGAGCCATACTTTTTTGCAGTCCGGCGAGGTCCCGCACCAAATGATCCTCATTGGAGGATTTACTGGGCTCGGATGCTATGGACAGCGGGACACCCCCGAGGGCCCCTTCTCCAAAACACGTGAACGACATGAAGGTATTGTCCCAGAGGGGCCCAGGCCAAGGAGGTCGAACTTCAGGGGCCGGACACACGGAAGAAAAGGCTCCCATGGACATCGACGGCGGGGGCTATCTCGAATTCGGCCCCCAGCCGGACACAATTCCGGAGACTGATACGGCTCCAGAATCAGGCAAACAGACTCCCTTGGCTGGAGGGGGTGCGCCTGTTCCACCGGCAACCTCTGTCCAACCAGAGGTGTCGGATACTTTATCGGCGACGCTGAAGAGCGCCTCCATCGTTGAAGAACACCGTGACCTTATAGGTGCGGTGATTGAGAAGATTCAGTCCGCTGAGAGTGGACTGAATGAAGCCTGCATTGGCCTTATAACGGGCTTTGAGGTATGTTTTATGAGGTTTCAAAGAGTGTCAGAGTATAGGTAGTAGCCCCTGATACACTGTTCGGTGAAAGAAAGAACCGGATAGAGGATCAAATTTATGTTCGCATGAGACTCACTTTATGGCATCTTTCTCTCTTCTTTTATGAGCAGGTGTCTGTAGCGACTGCCGCCTCTCATACTGCGGAAGTCTCCGGACTGAATCAGAGTCTGGAGCGGGCCAAAGAAGAACTTGGCCAATTGAAAAAGCAATTGGAGGATAAACAAGGTATGCAAAAAACCTTGCTCGCGTTCAGCGCAAACGAATATTTAGTATGATAAAAAGATGTTGCATGGTTTGCTCTAGGGGCGATGACCGAAGTCGAGGCTCTTAAGAAGGCTGTGGCCGAGGCCAAGAAAAAGGTAGCCGCAGAGCAGGCTCTTTGTGAGAAGCATGAGGCCAGGGTTATTGAAGCTGAGCAAGAGCTTCAAGAGGCCGTGAAGAAACGCGAGACCTTGGAGCAGAGTTTAACGGAGAAAGAATCCGAACTCACCAAGGCTCATCAAGCCGCACAAGATGCCCGGGGGGAAACTCAAGGCGCCCTGCAGGAAATCTAGGAGGCGAGGAAGATCGCGGCGGGTAAGGCTTTTTCTATGTAAAGCAAGTATTTGAGGAGAAAATCGCGTTTCTAATTTGAGTTCGGATTTCTCCAGGGGTATTTGCGGAGCTGCCACACAGCATATCTGATGCCGCCCAATTCTACCGAGCCGAAGAAAGGAACACTGTGGAGAAGCTCTTCTGGTCGCAGTATCTAGCACCAAATTATCTGGTGCCTTTTGCCGATCAACTGAAATAGCTGGTCGAACTGCATAAGGCGGCCAGACTAGCCATGAAGGATTTAATTATCCGGCTATGGCCCGCCAAGCCAATTCCAAGCAGCTACTTTGGGCTCGTGAAGCGGCTTGTGAGTGCCTGCCCTCGACTTGATGTCATCAAGCGGTCGGTCTGTATGGAGGGTGCGCGAATGGCTTTCGCCCGTGCAAAGGTGCACTGGGGGAAGATGGACGCTGAAAAGTTGATGACCGAGGGACCACTGGAGGGGAAGGAGCACCGCAAGCCTGAGTTATATTATGATAGTGTCATGAAAGGATCCCGCCTTGCGGCGGAGCAATGCACCAAGGACATTATATTTCCATGAATACATTCATGTTGTCCTTTGTAACATTAAACAAGGTTGTTTCTATTATTGATTGCCTGTTATTTGAAAGTTTTTCCTCCTACGTGGCCATTTTATATATTAATCCTGAGAGTTGGCCAGTCGTCGGCTTCTGCCCCCACGTAGGAAGTACGGGGGTGTTCGGGATAAACCTGAGCACTCTTTATCCCAGTTTTGGGTCCTTGAAGGAGGTGTTCAGCGCAACGAGCCAGGCAATCGGACTATAAGGCTTTATCACTCTCACTTAGCCATAGGAGTTTGACAAAAGGAAGGTAGGCGCAGCCCCTGGTGTTCGGAAGACCGCACGAGGGACTCTATAAGCATCTGGTCGGAAGAAAAGCTGATCCATCGCACACTGCATTAGTTATCGCATAATGCGGAAGAAATCCTTAAAGATTTTACAACCTCTCAAACTGCTGACCAGCTCTCGCCGTATCATGACAGCCAGTTTTCGGCTTTCTCTACTGAGGCGCTCGTCCAGAAGAACCGGGACACAATCGCAGTAGTTCTCCCTATGCCGCCTTAGCCGATATAGCGGAACGTAAGGCAGCAAAACATGGGAGCCGGGCAAACCCAACTATTGACCCAAGACATGATTCGGAGCTGATGCATATAATGATATAAGTTCGGGGTGCCGAACGACCGTGAAGGTGCTCGGACTTTATTGCCGTATTATGGGTACAATGAAGCCCCTGGCACATTAAGGCATATCGCGATGTACAGATGCCATTTGACAAAGAGTGTCAATAAGAAACAATAGTAGATAAGCGTCATATAAAGCCACATGTTGTAATTGAATAACACGTCGATGCGTATGAGTACAGGTAATGTGATAAAAAGAAATATGACTTCGGAACCTGCTGAGACCAGGCGGGAGGAGGCTGTGTGCGGATCCGGAGTGTAGTCGGATGGTCATCGAGGGCAATATCTAAGGATTCCCTTATGCGTTCAAGTTGTTTCCATGTCGCTAGTCCTGGCTTACGTAAGAGTGAACCTGCAAAGAAAATGCAAGAAATGTTTGTGTGCCACGGAGCGGTTGAGCCGCAGTGTGTGGCCTATCCTAGCTTCGCCTCCGTTTACTGCCGGAGTGTTTAATTTGATCTCCGGACGAGCCGGGCTATCCTGCCGCGAAGTAGTTCGGACTCCCTTGATGGTGTCTGGGAGCTTGGCCGTCGACTCGAGGTTCGATTGAAAGATGCCACTTGTTGCTTCTGCTGTTAAGGCGGCGGTATACTCTTCGGCACAAAGGGGGAGTTCGGCCTTGCCACTAACTGTTATGACGCCGCGCGGACCGGGCATCTTGAGCTTACGATAGGCATAATGTGGCACCGCGTTGCATCGAGCAAACACGGTTCGTCCGAGTAGTGCATGATAATTACTACGAAAAGGGACGATGTCGAAGATTAACTCTTCGGTATGGTAATTGTCTGGTGATCCGAAGACTACCTCCAGAGTGATGGAGCCTGTACAACGGGCCTCCACACCTGGTATAACATTAACTTTTGGTTGGGCATTCGAGTCTGTATTCCTTGGCTGCCAGGACTTCAGTCCATCTATTAGTTAGCAGATCTTGATCAGCTTGAAGCTGTTGCTACTTTTTCTTCAGGCTTTTTGCAGTGGCTATAAGCCGGCACTTGAAGCGCTCCTGCTTGACGGGATCCTCAGGCACGATGAATTCTTCGTCGCCAAGGCTCACCTCGTTTTCGGAGAGAGGCATGTAATTGTCATCCTCTGATTCTCCATCCATTGCCCGTTCCTTAGGGCTAGCTTTCCCATCCTCCCGTTCGGCCTGCTCAAAGCTTGGCTGGGCGGGATTGTTTTTGTCCTCGGCATTATTCAGAGTGTTATTGTCTCTTGTGCCGGTATCGCTATTTTTGCTATGGCGAGGCTTAGAGCGGCGCCGTTGACGTTGGCGCTTAGATTGTTTCTCAAGGGGATTGTCCTCCGTTGCCTCATCGCCATTGCTTCCTTTGGGTGTGTCCACCATATATATATCATATGCTGAGGTGGCTGTCCAGCGCCCTGTGGGCGGTGGTTCCTGTTCTTCTCCTGCATCGTCGTCCATACCGTTGATGTCTTCGGAGTCAAAGTCAAGCATGTCGGTTAAGTCATCGATAGTGGCTATTAAGTGGGTGGTGGGTGGGGAACGAATTTCTTTGTCGTCCGCTTCCCACTCAAGCCGGACATAGTTCGGCTCGGAGTCTCCTGACAGGGAGAGAGGCTTCAATGAATTTAGCACGTCGCCCAAGGGCGAGTGCTGAAAGATATCCATAGAGATAAACTCCATGATCGGTGCCCAATCAGATTCGATAGGCACGGATGCACGTGGTTCGGAGCCTATGGTCGGAGACGAGTCCGAGGGTCCGATGACATAGTCCTCATTGGAGGCGAAGTCTGTGTTCGGCTCTATCGCCGCTGAGTGTGCGGCCTCCATGGCGGGGTCCATCCACCCGTCCTCGGATGGCACGATCTGCTTCGGATTAAGGACCGGGGCAGCCGCAGGTGTGATCTCCCGAACACCGTCCGATGGCAGATCTAAGTCATGCTCGCCGTGGTCGCTCGGGCGACTCGACATGGGCTCGAATCCGTCAAGATCAAGTCTTCGCGGATGTCGGCGATGTAGTTCAAAGCTTCAAACCTAACTCGATGACCAGGGCGAAGCTATCGATCTCGCTCCAGATGGCCAAGCGAGTTGGCCCGCAGTGCGAAGCCGCTGAATACGAAGATCTGTCCGGGGAGGAAAACCTCACCCTGGATCGCATCGCTGTAGATGATTGAAGGAGCCATCAAGCCTTATCGTGACGGCACAGTGGAACTCTCAATGAAAGCACCAATGTCGGTGTCCAAACCGGCGGATATCAGGTAGGGGGTCCCGAACTGTGCATCTAAGGCTAATGGTAACAGGAGGCGGGGGACACAATGTTTACCCAGGTTCAGGCCCTCTCTATGGAGGTAATACCCTATTTCCTGCTTGATTGATCTTGATGATATGAGTATTACAAGAGTTGACCTACCATGAGATCGTAGAGGCTAAACCCTAGAAGCTAGCCTATGATTATGATTGTCTTGTCCTACGGACTAAACCCTCTAGTTTATATACACTGGAGGGGGCTAGGGTTACACAGAGTCGGTTACAGATAAGGAAATCTACATATCCGAATTGCCAAGCTTGCCTTCCACACAAAGGAGAGTACCACCCGGACACGGGACGAAGTCTTCAATCTTGTACCTTCATAGTCCAACAGTCCGGCACAAGTACATAGTCCGGCTGTCCGAGGACCCCCTAATCCTAAAAGTGCGTTATATCGACTAGAGGGGGGGTGAATAGGAGATTTTTATGAATTCTTCACTGAGGAATTTGTTGGTGAGGAAATTCCTTAGCAAAGAACTACTTGCAGCGGAATAAGTACTCAGAAGTAAACATAACAGGATACAAACATAGTCATCATGATGAAATGAAGACTAGCACAGTCTACGAAAGCGTAAACACGGGATAACAAGATGAAGACAAACAGATGAAGAAATTGAACTGAGGAATTTGTGAAAGTCTTGACCAAAGTCTTCAAGCACGAGATATGAACAACATACAACACAGTCATGAGGAAATGAAAGAGTTGAGGAAATAGAACCAGTTAGTTGGTGAAGACAATGATTTGGTAAACCAGTTCCAACTGTTGTCTCGCCCTACGCCTGGTTGGAGCGGCCGAGTATTTAAACTTCGAGGACACGCAGATCTCGGACACCCGCCTCGAGCCGCAACTCAGGACACCCAGATCCTCACCAGTATTCTCCTTGAACTAAGACCACGCAGTCTCGTCCAATCACTGTGGTAAGTCTTGGTGACTTCCAAACCTTCACAGACTTGGTCACTCGGCGATCCACAATTCCTCTTGGATGCTCTAGACCTTGACGCCTAACCGTCTGGAAGAAGCACAGTCTTCAAAGGTAACAAGCGTCGGATCCACGCAAGATCAATTTCTTCAGTGATGCTCAATCACTTGGGTTTTTGGGGGTTTGGTTTTGGGATTTTCCTCACTTGATGATTTTCGCTCAAAGTCCTCGGAGGATGGGTTGCTCTCAGATGACAAGTGTCAAGTTCTCTCGGAGCAGCCAACCAACTAGTGGTTGTAGGGGGCGGCTATTTATAGTCTAGGGAGCAGCCCGACATGATAAGACATAAATGCCCTTCAATGATATGACCGTTAGGTGGATAGGATATTTTGGACAGCCGCGCAGCAGAAGACAAAGAACGGTCGGAAATTTGACTCTCAAATTCCTCGGGGCTATCATGTTCCTCATCGTGTAGGCAATTACGACCGGCGAATTCCTAACTCCTCGCTTAGAGAAAGTCCTCGATGACTGTAAGAACTGCGTGTCTCATCCTTCAAGAAATTGACTGAATCAGTATGAGATTTCCAATGGCTTCACTCGAAGGGATTGGTAGGTGTAGGATTTTGAGTTGAGCATCACATGGAATTTTTCCTTAGTATTTCCTCGACCCCCTTTAACAGTACGGTGTTTCCTATGACTCAAGAAAGACAAAATGAAACTACGAAAACAAAAGTCTTCACGCTTCTGATGGGGAACGTAGTAATTTCAAAAAATTTCCTACGCACACGCAAGATCATGGTGATGTATAGCAACGAGAGGGGAGAGTGTTGTCCACATACCCTTGTAGACCCGAAGCGGAAGCGATCACAACGTAGAGGAAGTAGTCGACGTTCTCCTCGCGATCCGACCGATCCGGCGCCGTTACTCCGACGCCCCGAGTTCTTGACACACGTACAGCTCGATGGCGTCCCTCGACTCGATCCAGCCGAGTGTCGAGGGAGAGTTTCACCTGACGACGCGTGGTGGCGATCTTGATGTTTCACGGCCAGGGCTTCGCTTAAGCTTCACGACGCGGTATAACCGAGGTGGAATATGGTGGAGGGGCACCGCACACGGCTAAGGAACGATCTCAAGATCAACTTGTGTGTTCCAAGGTGCCCCCTGCCCCAGATATAAAGGAGCAAGGGAGGAGGGGCGGCCCAAGGGAGGCGCGCCAAGGAGTCCTACTCCCTCTGGGAGTAGGATTCCCCCAATCCGAGTTGGACTAGGATTCCTGAGGGGGAAAAGAGAGAGGGGGGCCGGCCCCTTCTCCTAGTCCTAGTAGGACTAGGGAAGGGGGGGAGGCGCGCGCCCACCTAGGGCTGGCCCTTCTCCTTTCCACTAAGGCCCACCGAGGCCCATTTACCTCCGGGGTTCCGTAACCTCCCTAGACTCCGAGAATTCCGTTTTGCCTTGGAACCATTCGAACTCCAAACATAGGCTTCCAATATATCAATCTTTATGTCTCGACCATTCGAGACTCCTCGTCATGTCCGTGATCACATCCGGGACTCGAACTTCTTCGGTACATCAAAATACATAAACTCATAATAACATCCATCGAAACCTTAAGCGCAAGGACCCTACGGTTCGAGAACAATGTAGACATGACCTAGAACTATTCATGGTCAATAACCAACAGCGGGACCTGGATGCCCATATTGGTTCCTACATATTCTACGAAGATCTTTGTCGGTCGGACCGCATAACAACATACGTTGTTCCTTTGTCATCGGTATGTTACTTGCCCGAGATTCGATCGTCGGTATCCAATACCTAGTTCAATCTCGTTACGCAAGTCTCTTTACTCGTTCCGTAATACATCATCTCACAACTAACTCATTAGTTGTAGTGCTTGCAAGGCTTAAGTGATGTGCATTACCGAGAGGGCCCAGAGATACCTCTCCAGAGCAATCGGAGTGACAAAACCTAATCTCAAATACGCCAACCCAACATCCGCCTTTGGAGACACCTGTAGTACTCCTTTATAATCACCCGCTTCGCTGTGACGTTTGGTAGCACCAAAGTGTTCCTCCGTAAACGGGAATCTCATAGTTACAGAACATGTATATGTCATGGATAAAAGCAGTAGCAACATACTAAACGATCGTGTGCTAAGCTAAGGGAATGGGTCATGTCAATCGATCATTCTACTAATGATGTGACCTTGTTAATCAAATAACAACTCTTTGTTCATGGTCGGAAACATAACCATCTTTGATTAACAAGCTAGTCTAGTAGAGGCATACTAGTGACATATTGTTTTGTCTATGCATTCACACATGTATCATGTTTCCGGTTAATACAATTCTAGCATGAATGATAAACATTTATCATGAAATAAGGAAATAAATAATAACTTTATTATTGCCTCTAGGGCATATTTCCTTCAGTCTCCCACTTGCACTAGAGTCAATAATCTAGATTACATAGTAATGATTCTAACACCCATGGAGTCTTGGTGCTGATCATGTTTTGCTCGTGGAAGAGGCTTAGTCAACGGGTCTGCAACATTCAGATCCGTATGTATCTTGCAAATCTCTATGTCTCCCGTCTGGACTAAGTCCCGGATGGAATTGAAGCGTCTCTTGATGTGCTTGGTCCTCTTGTGAAATCTGGATTCCTTTGCTAAGGCAATTGCTCCAAGATTGTCACGAAGATTTTCATTGGACCCGATGCACTAGGTATGACACCTAGATCGGATATGAACTCCTTCATCCGCACTCCTTCATTAGCTGCTTCGAAGCTGCTATGTATTCCGCTTCACATGTAGATCCCGCCACGACGCTTTGTTTAGAACTGCACCAACCGACAGCTCCTCCGCTTAGTGTAAATCGATCCGGTCTGCGATTTAGAATCGTCCGATCGGTGTCAAAGCTTGCATCAACGTAACTGCTTACGATGAGCTCTTTGTCACCTCCATATCGAGAAACATATCCTTAGTCCTTTTCGTATTTCAGATGTTCTTGACCGCTGTCGATGATCCACTCTGGATTACTTTGGTACCTCCTGCTAGGCTTATAGCAAGGCACACATCAGTCTGTACACAAAGCATTGCATACATGATAGAGCCTATGGCTGAAGCATAGGAACATCTTTCATTTTCTCTCTATCTTCTGCAGTGGTCGGGCATTGAGTCGACTCAACTTCACACCTTGTAACACGTGCAAGAACCCTTTCTTTGCTTGATCCATTTTGAACTTTTTCAAAATTTTGTCAAGGTATGTGCTTTGTGAAAGTCCAATTAAGCGTTTTGATCTATCTCTATAGATCTTAATGCCCAATATGTAAGCAGCTTCACCGAGGTCTTTCATTGAAAAACTCTTATTCAAGTATCCCTTTATGCTATCCAGAATTCTATATCATTTCCGATCAGCAATATGTCATCCACATATAATATCGTAAATGCTACTGAGCTCCCACTCACCTTTTTGTAAATACAGCTTCTCCAAAAGTCTCAGACAAACCCAAATGCTTTGATCACACTATCAAAGCGTTTATTCCAACTCCGAGATGCTTGCACCAGTCCATAGATGGATCATTTGGAGCTTGCACACTTTGTTAGCTCCTTTGGATCGATAAAACCTTCTCGTTGCATCATATACAACTCTTCTTCCGTAAATCCATTCAGAATGCAGTCTTTACATCCATTTGCCAAATTTCATAATCATAAAATCGCAATTGCTAACATGATTCGGACGGACTTAAGCATCGCTTCGGGTGAGAAGGTCTCATCGTAGTCAATCCCTTGAACTTGCCGAAAACCTTTTGCGACAAGTCGAGCTTTATAGACGATAACATTACCGTCGCGTCGGTCTTCTTCTTGAAGATCCACTTGTTTTCTATTGCTTGCCTACCCTCGGGCAAGTCAACCAAAGTCCACACTTTGTTTTCATACATGGATCCCATCTCGATTTCATGGCTTCAAGCCATTTTATGGAATCTGGGCTCACCATCGCTTCTTCATAGTTCGTGGGTTCATCATGATCTAGTAGCATGACTTCGAAACAGGATTACCGTACCACTCAGTGCGGATCTTACTCTGGTTGATCTACGAGGTTCTGCGGAACTTGATCTCAAGTTTCATGATCAACATCATCAACTTCCTCACTACTTGGTGTAGATGTCTCAGAAACCGTTTTCTGCGACGAACTACTTTCAAGTAAGGGAGAAGGTACTATTACCTCATCAAGTTCCACTTTCCTCCCACTCACTTCTTTCGAGAGAAACTCCTTCTCTAGAAAGGATCCATTCTTAGCAACGAATGTCTTGCCTTGGATCTGTGATAGAAGGTGTACCCAACTGTCTCCTTTGGGTATCCTATGAAGACACATTTCGATTTGGGTTCGAGCTTATCAGGTTGAAGCTTTTTCACATAAGCATCACATCCCCAAACTTTAAGAAACGACAACTTTGGTTTCTTGCCAAACCATAGTTCATAAGGTGTCGTCTCAACGGATTTCGACGGTGTTCTATTCAGATGTGAATGCGGCCGTCTCTAGAGCATAACCCCAAAACGATAGCGGTAAATCAGTAAGAGACATCATAGATCGTACCATATCTAGTAAAGTACGATTACGATGTTCGGACACACCATTACGTTGTGGTGTTCCGGTGGCGTGAGTTGCTAAACTATTCCGCATTGTTTCAAATGTAGACCAAACTCGAACTCAAATATTCACCTCCACGATCGATCGTAGAAACTTAATTTTCTTGTTACGATGATTTTCAACTTCACTCTGAAATTCTTTGAACTTTTCAAACGTTTCAGACTTATGTTTCATTAAGTAGATATACCCATATCTCGCTTAAGTCATCTGTGAAGGTGAGAAAATAACGATATCCGCCACGAGCCTCAACATTCATTGGACCACATACATCAGATGTATGATTTCCAACAAATCTGTTGCTCTCTCCATAGTACCGGAGAACGGTGTTCTAGTCATCTTGCCCATGAGGCACGGTTCATAAGTGCCAAGTGATTCATAATCAAGTGACTCCAAAAGTCCATCAAGATGGAGTTTCTTCATGCGTTTACACCGATATGACCTAAACGGCGATGCCACAAATAAGTTGCACTATCATTATCAACTCTGCATCTTTTGGTTTCAACATTATGAATATGTGTATCACTACTATCGAGATTCATCAAAATAGACCATTCCTCAAGGGTGCATGACCATAAAAGATATTACTCATATAAATAGAACAACCATTATTCTCTCGATTTAAATGAATAACCGCCTCGCATCAAACAAGATCCAGATATAATGTTCATGCTCAACGCAGCACCAAATAACAATTATTTAGGTCTAAAACTAATCCCAAGGTAGATGTAGAGGTAGCGTGCCGACCGCGATCACATCGACTTTGGAACCATTTCCCACGCGCATCGTCACCTCGTCCTTTGCGGTGTTCGCTAATCCGTAGTCCCTGCTTGAGTTGCAAATATTAGCAATGTAACCAAGATCAAATACCAGTGCTACTGCGAGCTCTAGTAAGGTACACATCAATAACATGTATATCACATATACCTTTGTTCACCTTGCCATCCTTCTTATCCGCCAAATACTTGGGGCAGTTCCGCTTCAAAGGACTATCGCTTGCGGTAGAAGCACTCGATTTGTGGTTTAGGGCCAGACTTGGGTTTCTTCTCCCGAGCAACAACTTGCTTGCTGTTCTTCTTGAAGTTCCTTCTTCTTCCCTTTGCCTTTCTTCTTGAAACTAGTGGTCTTATTGACCATCAACACTTGATGCTCCTTCTTGATTTCTACCTCCGCAGCCTTTAGCATTGCGAAGAGCTCGGTATAGTCTTTACTAACCCTTGCATATTATAGTTCATCACGAAGCCTTTGTAGCTTGGTGGCGTTGATTGAAGAATTACATCAATGACACAATCATCCGGAAGATTAACTCCCAATTGTGTCAAGTGATTGTAGTACCCGGACATTACGAGTATATGCTCACTAATGTAACTATTCTCCTCCATCTTGCAGCTATAGAACTTATTGGAGACTTCATATCTCTCAATCCGGGCATTCTTTGGAATATCAACTTCAACTCTGGAACATCTCATATGCTCCATGACGCTCAAAACGTCGTTGAAGTCCCGGTTCTAAGCCGTAAAGCATGGCACATGAACTATAGAGTAGTCATCGCTTTGCTCGCCAGACGCTCATAACATCTGCAGCTTGCATTAGCAGAGAACTGCACCTAGCGGTGCATCCAGGGCGTAACTCTTACAGGCAGCAATGAGGATAATCCTCAAATTACGGACCCAATCCGTAATTGCTACCATCATCTTTCAACTTTGCTTTCTCAAGGAACGCATTAAAATTCAACGGAACAACAAAGACGAGCCATCTATCTACAATCAAACATAAACAAGCAAGATACTATCGGTACTAAGTTCATGATAAATTTAAGTTCAATTAATCATATTACTTAAGAACTCCCACTTAGAAAAACATCTCTAGTCATCTAAGTGATCACGTGATCCAAATCAACTAAACCATAACCGATCATCACGTGAAATGGAGTAGTTTTCAATGGTGAACATCTTATGTTGATCATATCTACTATATGATTCACGCCGACCTTTCGGTCTCCGTGTTCCGAGGCCATATCTGCATATGCTAGGCTCGTCAAGTATAACCCGAGTATTCTCGTGTGCAAAACTGGCTTGCACCCGTTGTAGATGGACGTGAGCTTATCACACCCGATCATCACGTGGTGTCCGGGCACGATTTAACTTTGGCAACGGTGCATACTCGGAGAACACTTCTTGATAATTTAGTGAGAGATCATCTTATAATGCTACCGTCAATCAAAGCAAGATAAGATGCATAAAAGGATAAACATCACATGCAAATCAATATAAGTGATATGATATGGTCATCATCATCTTGTGCTTCACGATCCCCATCTTGCAGCACCACCATGATCACCATCGCCACCGCGCGACACCTTGATCTCCATCGCAGCATCATTGTCGCCTCGCCAAACTTATGCTATTACGACTATCGCTATCGCTTAGTGATAAAGTAAAGCATTACGTATGCGATTGCATTGCATACAATAAAGCGACAACCATATGGCTCCTGCCGATTGCCGATAACTTTGGTTACAAAACATGATCATCTCATACAATAAAATATAGCATCACATCTTGACCATATCACATCACAACATGCCCTGCAAAAACAAGTTAGACGTCCTCTACTTTGTTGTTGCAAATTTTACGTGGCTGCTACGGGCTTAAGCAAGAACCAGTCTCACCTCGCATCAAAACCACAACGATACTTCGTCAAATAGACTCCGTTTTAACCTTCTCAAGGACCGGGCGTAGCCACACTCGGTTCAACTAAAGTGAGAGAGACAGGCACCCACCAGTCACCTTTAAGCAACGAGTGCTCGTGGCGGTGAAACCAGTCTCGCGTAAGCGTCTGGCGTAATGTCGGTGCAGGCCGCTTCATCTCACAATACCGCTGAACCAAAGTATGACATGCTGGTAGGTAGTATGACTTGTATCGCCCACAACTCACTTGTGTTCTACTCGTGCAAAACATCAAACCATAGAAATAAACCTAGGCTCTGATACCACTGATGGGGAACGTAGTAATTTCAAAAATTTTCCTACGCACACGCAAGATCATGGTGATGTATAGCAACGAGAGGGGAGAGTGTTGTCCACATACCCTTGTAGACCCGAAGCGGAAGCGATCACAACGTAGAGGAAGTAGTCGTACGTTCTCCTCGCGATCCGACCGATCCCGGCGCCGTTACTCCGATGCCCCCGAGTTCTTGACACACGTACAGCTCGATGACGTCCCTCGTACTCCGATCCAGCCGAGTGTCGAGGGAGAGTTTCGTCGACGACGGCGTGGTGGCGATCTTGATGTTTCACCGGCGCAGGCTTCGCTTAAGCTTCATGACGGTATAACCGAGGTGGAATATGGTGGAGGGGGCACCGCACACGGCTAAGGAACGATCTCAAGATCAACTTGTGTGTTCCAAGGTGCCCCCTGCCCCGTATATAAAGGAGCAAGGGGGGGGGCGGCGGCCAAGGGAGGCGCGCAGGGAGTCCTACTCCTCTGGGAGTAGGATTCCCCCAATCCTAGTTGGACTAGGATTCCTGGGGGGAAAGAGAGAGGGGGCGGCCCTTCTCCTAGTCCTAGTAGGACTAGGGAAGGGAGGCGCGCCCCACCTAGGGCTGGCCCTTCTCCTTTCCACTAAGGCCCACCGAGGCCCATTTACCTCCGGGGGTTCCAGTAACCTCCGGTACTCGATAAATTCCGTTTTAGCCGGAACCATTCGAACTCCAAACATAGGCTTCCAATATATCAATCTTTATGTCTCGACCATTCCGAGACTCCTCGTCATGTCCGTGATCACATCCGGACTCAACTTCTTCGTACATCAAAATACATAAACTCATAATAACCATCATCGAAACCTTAAGCGTGCATGGACCCTACGGTTCGAGAACAATGTAGACATGACCTAGAACTATTCATGGTCAATAACCAACAGCGGACCTGGATGCCCATATTGGTTCCTACATATTCTCTGAAGATCTTTGTCGGTCGGACCGCATAACAACATCGTTGTTCCTTTGTCATCGGTATGTTACTTGCCCGAGATTCGATCGTCGGTATCCAATACCTAGTTCAATCTCGTTACGGCAAGTCTCTTTACTCGTTCTGTAATACATCATCTCACAACTAACTCATTAGTTGTAGTGCTTGCAAGGCTTAAGTGATGTGCATTATCGAGAGGGCCCAGAGATACCTCTCCGACAATCGGAGTGACAAAACCTAATCTCGAAATCGCCAACCCAACATCTCGCCTTTGGAGACACCTGTAGTACTCCTTTATAATCACCCGATTCGTTGTGACGTTTGGTAGCACCAAAGTGTTCCTCCGTAAACGGAGTTGCATAATCTCATAGTTACAGGAACATGTATATGTCATGGATAAAAGCGGTAGCAACATACTAAGCGATCGTGTGCTAAGCTAAGGAATGGGTCATGTCAATCAGATCATTCTACTAATGATGTGACCTTGTTAATCAAATAACAACTCTTTGTTCATGGTCGGGAAACATAACCATCTTTGATTAACAAGCTAGTCTAGTAGAGGCATACTAGTGACATATTGTTTTGTCTATGCATTCACACATGTATCATGTTTCCGGTTAATACAATTCTAGCATGAATGATAAACATTTATCATGAAATAAGGAAATAAATAATAACTTTATTATTGCCTCTAGGGCATATTTCCTTCAGCTTCATATTCCTCGAATGAATACCAAGTCTCCAAGGTCACACCAATTTCTTCACTTTCAAAGTCTTCAGAAAGTCTTCAGAATATCAAAGTCTTCAGTCGAAGAACTTCATTTTTAGGGGTCGACTTTCTCTGTAAATATCAAACTCCTCATAGACTTATAGACCTCTGTACACTCACAAGCGATCAATCCTTAACCTATAAGTCTTCAATACACCAAAATCACTAAGGGCACTAGATGCACTTACAATCTCCCCTTTTGGTGATTGATGACAACATAGGTTAAGTTTTCAACGGGATAAACATATGAAGTGTAAATCGATATTGAGGAATTTGATTGCAAGATATAGAATAACTCCCCTAATATGTGCATATTGAGGAATTTGCCTTTGAGGCAATGCACATTTGAAGAATTGAATCATGGAGATCTCCCCCTATATCTTGTAATTCATACACGCATTTGATATATAATACGAAGAATTTGAAATGCATGATGAAATATGGTGCCTGATGAGATTCAGCATGCATGCAATAATATTAACGAGGAATAGGCATGCAAAATAACACATCAAAAGTATCAGAGCATAGTGCATCAAAGTCAGAGCACCATGCACCATCCAAAAGTATCAGGGCACCATCGGATTTAAGATTACAACTTGATCCAATAAAAAGTTCCGGAAGAACGAGAGTTGTAACTTAACAAAACGCCCATAATATAAACCTGCTTGAAGACTAACTCAGATTTCTCCCCCTTTGTCATCAAATGACCAAAAGGATCGGCGAGGACTAACGCCTCAAGAATTTCAAGTCGATGGAGGAGCGCCACATTGTCGGGGTTGTTCATTGAAGTAGGGCTGCCGCATGTCGTCCAAATCTTCATGTTCATCGGTTTCATGCGATGAAGAATAAGAGTTGGCCACGGATCAGAACTTTGACTCTCTTGAATTTCTTCTGAGGTGGTGCGCACCACCAAATGCTTCCTAGAGACCCATAGTCTTCGATTTTCCATGAATATACATGAGTGAGAACAGCCCAGTGCGGTTGAGGGTTTCATGAAGGTGATACTTGATTTTCTTTCTTGCATTATGGGTTGAGGTCATGTTGTGAAGAATTGCAGCAAACTGATGCTTCACCCATTTGTGATTGCGATCAACCTTCCGATGAAGACGAGGAGTAACTCACGGTCGATCATCACCACAGGTCTTTGTTGCTTGAGGCTTTTGCTTGGTGATGTATTTGCGGCGGTGTCATGTGTTGCGTAATCGTCATTGGTGGAGTAAGATGTAGCTAGACGGAATTGACCATCCAATGGACGAGTGCCTTCATCGATCACAAAGAGCTGCCTTGCCTTTGTCATCAGATGATGAAACTGGTCGCTTGAGGACTTCATTGGGCGGCAAGTAGCTACCATGGTTCAGAGTGTCAGCCTTGTAATTCAGTGAAGATCTTGCCCGTATGAATCTCATAATCCAAGGCGCATAGGGCTTCAGCTCAAAAGGTGACATAGCAACATTAGCCAGAGTCCTCATGAAGAAATCATGGAAGTTCACGGGAACGCCATCAATGATGTTGAAAAGCATGTTCTTCATGATGCCAACGACATCTTCATCATTTGAGTCGTGGCCTTTGATAGGACTCATTGTCTTCGTCAGGATGCGATAGACAGTCCGAGGCACATATAGCAATTCCTTGACGAGGAATTTGGTTCATGGAGCCTGCCCTGGTTTCAAAGGCTTCATAAGCACTTGCATATAATGATCTGTCAGTTCGCGGTCATTATAGATGCAACGTGTGCTGGCATGAGGAGGATCAAGAGGAAGGACACGAAGCAATTCAGTTGCTGGTGCCTTATAGTGAGTGTTTTCTGTCATCCAATCCAGCACCCATGAATTGACATCTTCAGCATCTCCGGTGATATGCAAAGTGGCATAGAACTGAAGAATGAGTTCTTCATTCCAATCATAGATATCGGTCAGAAATTCAAGAGTCCCGCATCGTGAATAACTTCGGAGAACGGCTCGAAGCACGGCAGAGATTCCATATCCACATGAGGAATATGTTCATGATCGAAGATTTTGTCCTTGTCAAAGAGCACTGAGGAATAGAAGTTGGCTTGTGTAGCAGTCCGAAACGTCTCTTCCTTATGCGGCGAGTCATATGGATTGTAATCGATAAAGAACACATGCTCGTAAAAGAAGTCTTCACCTTGAATTTTTTCTTGCTAGAGAACGGATTCTTCGGTTTGGGCAGAGGAGTGTCGATGATTTGCAGCACAACCTCGGGAATGACGATCTCAAAGCTTGGTGAGGAATTTCTGGTTCCTCTTCTTGTGCAGTTTGGGGATCAAGAAGAGTTCTTGACACTAGCGGCTGGAATTTCTTCATGAGCAGAGCGATGTGGGATGAGTTTCTTCAGAGCCCATTTGAACAGTTGTAGCCAGGGACTGAGGAATTTGTTGAATAGGAGTGAAGAGAGGAGTATTGGGATGCTGACTTTCCCAAAAGTCATCGTTCATCACTGGTGTAGTGCATCTAATATCCACATCTTCTTCTTCTTTTTCAATTTCTTCAACACCAGCCTCTTCAGCTGTGAACTGAGGCATAGGCGAGGAAACAACTGGCGTTGAAGGGAATGTTTCCACTTCAATTTCTTTACCAAACTGCTCTGAGGTAGCAACAGAATGATTTTCTTCATCAGATCCACTTGGGATCTTGTAGTCTTCTCCATAAGGAACATTTTCCTTAGACGACATGGAGGAAATGGGAACGACATCAATGGGATTTTCAAGCGAGCTGGTCATTGGCTTCATTTTCTTCACGGCCGAGGAATTTGACACAGCTGATGCCTTCCTTTTCTTCACTGCAGCTCGCTCTGCAGCCTTGGTCTTCTTCACTTCATAAGCAGAAGGAAGAATTGGAGTTGGTGTTGGCGCAGGAGGAGCCGAGGATCTGGTTCAGCTTCTTGGCGCAACAGTGTAGTTGCCTGATCTCTTCGATTTCTCCAGCGCACCACTAGTGGATGCCACAGGAATTTCTTCAATGGCTGGAATGGAGTCATCAGCCCCGAACTTCTATTCTCATCGGTGAGTTGAAAGTCATCAGCAGTCTTGGCATGTTCTTCAATGAGGAGCTGGCGAGTCTGCAGCCTGAGGATTTTCTTGTTGCGATGTGACTGCAACAGTTGTCATTTTCTTCGTCAAATTGATGAATCTCACTTTGGCTCCTTGCCAATCAGCATTGTATGCATCGAAGTCCTTGTTGAGGGCTTGGATCTCAGATTGAGCCTTGAGAAGTTCTTCAGGAGTTAGTCTGACAACGTTCTTCCTCAGAAGCTTCTCCTTTCTAGCTTGTGCTCTCTTTATCTCACGAGCCTTTTCAAACTTCCATTTCTCTTGAGAGATTAAATGGGTCAGCATATGACTTTGACCAGGAGTCAGAGGCAGAGGGCATAGGAGTGTTTGGATCCTGATGCCATAAGTCAATATAGTCGAGGATCTTATTTGGATCCAGAAGCAGAGGCACAGGTGTTCCTTTGGCTCTGGCGGCCTTTGCTTGTCTATCTCTGATGATTTCTGCAAGTTCCTCATCAGAAGCCTCGTCATCAGAGGGCACTTGGAAAGCAACCTGTTTCTTTCTTGGACTTGGCGAGGACTGCGTCCCATTGTTGCTTTTGTCTTCAGCAGAGTGGGGCTGATGAGGACATTGGTGCGGTGAGGAACTTCGCCGAGACACGAAGCAATTGAGAAACCCTGAGTCCTTTGACATGTAGCCAGATGCACAGGAGTTGAGGACTTGGAGGGAGCTGCTGAGGACTTTGGTGGAGCAGCAGTAGTCTGAGGAATTTGCCGTGAGGGCGCGGCTGAGGAACTTGGCCGTGAGGGAGCTGATGGTGAAGCACTTGGCTTGCGAGCAGGCTTCTTCGACATTGATTTTCTCGGCTTGACCGAGGTCTCAGCGGCGGCAGCAGCAGCAGAATCCTCATTAAATTTCCTCACTGCCTCATTGGCTTGTCTTGCCAATTTTGCTTGGCGCCTAGGCCATTCTTCAGGAAAGTCTTCACCACTTTTGATGCTACTGGGATCAGCGACTTGGCCAGGTGCCAATGGAGCTCTTGGGCATGGAGAATTTAAGGCGAATTTCTTCATGTACTTAGGAGTAACATATCGATATTCCCTCCATTCTCGTGCCCATCTTCGTTCAATCCTCTGAATGCGCACTTTGCGCTGATTCTTGTTTTCTTTGCCAAACTTGGCTTCATCAGGTGTGCAATAATCCTTGTATATTTCATCAGGGATCTCAAAAGCAGTCATGACCTCCGGTTTCTTTCCTCCTTTCTGCGGTCTCTTGCCTTCAGCCATTTTCTTCATATGAGGATTTTGAACAATTGAACACTCTGAAGAAGTATGCAGTTTTTCTTCGAGGAACGTTGCAAATGAGTTAAGTTGATGAGAACCTAGTGATTCAGCAGTGGACATGAGTACCTGTAGGTGCGAGGAATTTGGAGAAGGTCATATGCGTTCTCAGAAGATTTTTCGAAAAGACAAGTTTTGAGGAATTTGACCAGTTGAGCCTTGAGGAATTTCACTAAGCGTTCTTGTCTTAGGTTCCAGAGTTGTACAGATCGAAAATCCGCACAATTGAGGAATCTTGAAGAAATGAGTGCTTAGAGAGATGGATCAAGAGAATACAGTGTGTGAGGTGTTCATATGTGAAGATTTGAAGAATAAAACACCTTTGAAGATTTTCAGAAAAGTTTGAGAATCAAAGCGAGTAATAAAAGTGACTTATAATTACCCGAACTGAAGAACACGACGAACAGAGATGAACCGCAGTGAAGTTCGTCAAGTTAGATCTCCCATGCCCTAACTTGGCAGAGGGAGATAGCTACGGCGGCGGCGGAGTGAAGATTTCCGCAGCCGGCGCGAGTACGACGGCGACGAGGTCGAGGCAGTGAAGCTCTTCCTCACCGGCGGCGATGGAGTAGCGGCGGCGCTAGGGTTTGAGGAGAGCTCGAGCGAGAGACAGCGACCGAGCGGATTAAATGAAGTAAGGAAGGGAGGAGGGGTATTTATAGCCACGGTAAAAACTGTTCGCCCGAAGATTTTGGGACGAACATGCCCCTGTCCTTTCTTCTTCACGCGACATGTGTCACCCATGTACTGTGCAGATGAGATCGTGTAAGATTGTGGGTGAATAAAATAATGCATCATGGGATGCAAAACGGTTTGAGCGGTAAAACCGAAAATCTGGATAAGATTTGTTTTAAAGTTTCGTTTGCAATTTCTTCAGCTGACAAAGACACAGTGAAGACTTTGAACGAGTTTCAATTAGAACGCACATGAAGAATTTGTGAATAGATTGGGTTGAGTATAGCATAGAGGGGGAAGGGTCCGATCACATTCACTTAGCAGAAATCACAACTTGAAGAAATAGCAATAAGTGAATGCTGTAGAGGACATAAACTCATATATATATATATATATATATATATATATATATATATATATATATATATATATATATATATATATCAATGAAGACAAACGTCGGAAACAGTGAAGAATTTGCAAAGTTGAAGAATTTGAAAAAGCAAGAATTTCAAAATGAGGAAAACTCAAATTGAAGATTTTCAACTTTTGTGGTGGCGTGACCCATCAGATAAGAATGATGATTTCGGACACAGCGTACAATTGTCGAGGGTTCGAGAATCAAATTCTTCATTAATTTCTTCACACTTAGAGTGTTATTCTTCATTGATTGAAGAAAACGCGTTTCTTCATGTGTTGCACATCTAAGTCATCAATTCTGCATAAGGGTTAGGATGTGTGTCCTTTTCAAAGAACATTCAAGATTCTAAGATATTTAGCTCACACCGCAACTTGCTAAATCTCTTCTCATCCAAGGGCTTAGTGAAGATATCAGCTAGCTGTTCTTGATCTTCACATGCTCGATGGAGATGTCGCCTTCAACACATGATCACGAAGAAAATGATGACGAATCTGGATGTGCTTTGTCTTGAGTGCTGAACTGGGTTGTGAGCAATCTTGATGGCACTCTCATTGTCGCAGAGGAGAGGCACATTCTTCACGTTGACACCATAGTCCTTGAGGGTTTGCTTCATCCAAAGCGGTTGAGCACAGATGAGCCAGCACCAATGTATTCAGCTTCAAAGATGAGCGGTGATACACAGTTCTGCTTTCTTGAGGACCAACGGACCAAAGATCGTCCGAGGAAATGACAAGTGCCGATGTTGACTTGCGGTCCACACGATCACCAAAGATAGTCGAGTCGAAATATCCAATGAGATCAAAAGCAGAGCCCTTGGGGTACCATAATCCTAGTGTTGGTGTGTGAGCTAGATATCAAGAATATGCTTCACAGCCTTATGGTGTGATTCCTTCTGCAGCTTGAAATCGGGCACACATGCAAACACTAAGCATTATATCTGGCCTAGATGCACATAAGTACAATAAGGAACCAATCATGGAGCGGTATACCTTGTGATCAAAGTCAATACCATTTTCATCGATTGCATAGATGGCCATTTGTGGGCATAGGAATTTTGACGCCTTTGCAATCTTGCATGCCAATTTCCTCAAGACATCTTTGAGGTATTTCTCTGAGATATGAATATGCCATTCTTGCCGATTTAATTTGAAGACCTAAGAAGAATTTCAACTCTCCCATCATAGACATTTGATATTCTTCACTCATCATATAGGCAAATTCATCACTATAACGTTGGTCAGTACAGCCAAAGATAATATCATCAACATATATTTGGCACACAAACAGTTCACCATCATATGATTTAGTAAAGAGAGTAGGGTCGAGTGAACCGGGTGTGAAGCCATTCTTCACGAAGAATTCCTTCAATGTGTCATACCACGCCCGAGGGGCTTGCTTGAGGCCATAGAGAGCCTTATTGAGTTTGAAGACTTTGTCAGGATTTTTGGGATCTTCAAAACCTGGGGGTTGAGCAACATATACTTGTTCCTCAAGCTTACCATTGAGTAATGCACTTTTCACATCCATTTGATATAAGATGATATCATGATGGTTAGCGTAAGCAAGTAATATGCGAATAGCCTCAAGTCTAGCAACAGGTGCAAAAGTTTCATCGAAATCAATTCCTTCAACCTGTGTGTAGCCTTGAGCTACTAGTCATGCCTTATTCCTCACCACAAGGCCATTTTCATCTTGCTTGTTGCGGTAGATCCACTTTGTGCCAATGATATTATGCTTGCGAGGATCTGGGCGATTGACCAATTCCAAGACATTGTTCAGCTCAAACTGATGTAATTCTTCTTGCATAGCCTGAATCCACTCCGGCTCCAGAAATGCTTCATCTACCTTAGTGGGCTCTGTGATAGAGACAAAAGCATAGTGCCCACAAAAGTTAGATAAATGTGATGCTTTTGAGCGTGTGAGAGGACCTGTGCGCTAATGTCATCGATGATCTTCTCCACTTGCACTTCTTTTGCAACGCTGGATGAGTTGGTTGTCACGAGGATTTTGATCAGCATTTTCTTCACACCATTTTCCTCATCATGTTCTTGAGTGCATCACTCGACGTTCTTCATGAACAGGAATGAATTCTTCAGCAGATTCTTCAGTCGGAATGACATCCTCAGTTGCCTTGAGCTTGATAGCATCTTCAGGTGCTGGTTCATCTAACATAGAAGGTAGGTGCTCTCTTTGCGAGCCATTAGTTTCATCGAACCGCACATCTACAGTGTCAACAATCTTGTGAAGAACAATGTTGAAGACTCTGTAGGTGTGCGAGTCTTTCCGTAACCAAGCATAAAACCTTCATGTGCTTTCGGTGCAAATTTAGAGTTGTGGTGAGGATCTCTAATCCAACATTTAGCACCGAAGACTTTGAAATAACTCACATTGGGTTTCTTGTCAGTGAGGAGTTCATATGCAGTCTTCTTGAAGAATTTGTGAAGATATACTCTGTTGATGATGTGGCACGCAGTATCAATTGCATCAATCCAAAAACGCTGAGGTGTTTTGTATTCATCAAGCATAGTGTGAGCCATCTCAACAAGAGTTCTGTTCTTGCACTCCACGACGCCATTCTGCTGAGGAGTATAGGGAGCAGATAACTCATGAGTAATACCAAGTTCATCAAGATAAGCATCAAGACCGGAATTCTTGAACTCAGTTCCATTGTCACTTCTGATATGCTTGATCTTCACACCAAAGTTGGTTGAAGCCCTCGAGGAAAATCGTTTGAAGACTTCCTGCACTTCATGTTTGTAAGTAACAATGTGTACCCATGTATATCAAGAATAATCATCAACAATGACAAAACCATATAGAGATGCATCATTAGTGACTGCTGAGTAATGATTAGGTCCAAAGAGGTCCATGTGAAGCAATTCGAATGGACGGGTAGTGGTCATGATAGTCTTATTTGGATGCTTGGCCTTGGTCATTTTTCCAGACTTCACAGTTCGCATAAGTGATCCTTGAGGAATTTGACATTCTCAATGCCAATGACATGCTTCTTCTTCATAGCGTGTTCAAATTCCTCATGCTGCGTGACCAAGTCATCGATGCCATAGCCAGCCTACGAAGCTTTTGCAAGTAGATACACGGCTGGTTGTGGTCTCAGAGAGAAATCAACAATATCAGATCTCCTCTCCTAAAGCCTTGAAGACTTTGGAATTGTCGACTTCCATAATCACAACACAATGATATTTGCCAAGACAACAACCATATCAAGATCACAAAGCATTGAGATCGACATGAGATTGTATCCTAAGGACTCAACAAGCATGACTTTATCCATGTGCTTATCCTTAGAGATAGCAACCTTACCAAGACCCAATACGACTTTTGCCTTTGTCAAGAAGATGATATGCTTCAGAGGTGATGGTGATAAGGAGCATCCATCAATAGATTCTTGTCACCAATCATGTGATTTGTACATCCACTATCGAGGACCCATTCGGTGGTTTTGGGTTGATCATCCTGCAGATGAATTAGTGTAACTTACAATCTCATATGCTTCATCGGTGAAGAATATGATATCAAGTTCATCGATGAATTTCATCAAGCGAAAACATATATATAGCAAGATGAGGACGTGTGAAATGAAAGTTCATTTCATCATGATTTGCTGCGTCCTTTCGGCATTTTTGTCGTCCCCAAAGAAATTCTTGAGACGCTAAAGCACGTCCGAGACCTGACCTGCAGAAGAGATTAGTTCCTTTTCTTCACCACCCACATCTGGAGGGGTGGCAAAGAGTTCATCATTCTGCGAGCATCATATGAGAAAGGTGGCAAAGATGCCAAACCATTTCGTTTCACATAAGAGGGGTTAGGGTAAGCATATGAATAAGCAGAGTAATTCTTCGAGGACTTATGAACATAATGGTTTGAAGAATAATGCACATATTCATAGCCCTTAGCTCTACCCTGCGAGACAGAGTTTTTAGCACGATGATAATCATATGAGGACTTTGATCCATGTGAAGAATTTGGTCCATAAGAGGACTTGGATCCATATGAAGAATTTGGTCCATATGAAGAATTTGATCTGGGGTTCCTGATCTTCACAGGTGGTGTCATGAGGACATTCACCTGAAGACTTTTAACACAACTTTTGGGAACCCAGATTTTCTTCATAGGGGAACCGTTCCTGCAGTTAGTGCCAACATATCTAGCAAACACTTCACCATTCTGATTTTTGAACAGTTTATAGTTGGAGTCAAAAGACTCATCAAAAGAATGAGGAGATTCACATGTAAAGCCAGATAAGTTAGATGGATCAACTGGAGGTCCCTTTGCAGCAACCCATGAGGTTTTGGGGTACTGCTCAGGCTTCCAATATGTTCCATCAACATTGAGTTTCCTCTCAAAGGCAATACCCTCTTTCCTAGGGTTTCTGTTGAGGATCTGCTTTTTGAGCACATCACAAAGTGTCTGATGCCCTTTGAGGCTTTTGTACATGCCTGTCATGTACAGTTCCTTCAGCCCTGCATTGTCAGTGATACTAGCAATGTCCTCAGATGAGGAATTAGTGATAGCGAGGCGGATGAAGAATTTGTAACAGTTGAAGCATTTGAACATTCGGTGAAGAATTAGCAGATTCACGTTCAATGCACTTTAAGCATGGGGGAACAAATTCTTCCTGAGAAGCGCTGATTTGTTGAGCTAGTAATGAATCACGCTCCTTCTGAAGATCTTCATAACACGCTCTTAGCTTTTCAAGATCTTCCTTTCTTTGAAGAGATTCAAGAGAAAGCTTCTCGTGATCAGTCAAGAGAGTATTATGTTGATCTTGAAGGGCGTCAAACTTGGAGTGAATTCTCTGAAGACATTCACCCAAAGCTTTTGACTGATCCATTTCTTTGCGCAACATATTATCACTTTTTTCTAGCATATCTTGAGTTTGTTCTAAAGCCGTTTGTTGTTTAGTGGCAACGCAAATAAGTTTGGTATAGCAGATTCAATATCATCATCGATTCATCATTGTCGATTCATCATTATCGATTCATCATCACAAGACTTCGGATGAGGAGCATTCGTTACCTCGGCACCGTTTGCCATGAGACAAGATGCGAAGATGATGATTACGGCTCGAAAGTCATCGTTTTGAGAGATTCCTTGAAGTCCTCAAACCAGGGATCATGACGAGTTCGATGACCTTCATAGACATCGAGATTCGGTCCCGTATGAGCTTGAATTGCCAAGATGCATAATTCGCCCAAATTGATCTCTGGATAGGCGGGAGCGATGATATCCTTCGCTATGATGTCAAGTCGAGTGTACTTGCGAATATCATCAAGATTCGCCGTCTTGCATAAATCAAGAAGACCAATCTCGGTGGACGGTCCACAGCTCGCTGTTCCTTGCCATGAGGCGCTTCCTCATCATGGCCTTCCACTTGGGATAGTCATGACCGTCAAAGATAGAGCATGACACTTTCTTCATACCTGCGGTCGACATAACTAAAACTCCAGGCGGTTAAACTAAAATCACACAGAACAAGGGAGTACCTTGCTCTGATACCAATTGAAAGTGCGTTATATTGACTAGAGGGGGGGTGAATAGGCTATTTTTATGAATTCTTCACTGAGGAATTTGCTGGTGAGGAAATTCCTTAGCAAAGAACTACTTGCAGCGGAATAAGTACTCAGAAGTAAACATAACATGATACAAACATAGTCATCATGATGAAATGAAGACTAGCACAGAGTACAGAAAGCGTAAACACAGGATAACAAGATGAAGACAAACAGACTGAAGAAATTGAACTGAGGAATTTATGAAAGTCTTCAGTCAAAGTCTTCAAACACAGATATGAACAACATACAACACAGTCATGAGGAAATGAAAGAGTTGAGGAAATAGAACCAGTTAGTTGGTGAAGATAATGATTTGATAAACTAGTTCCAACTGCTGTCTCAGTTGTACGTCTGGTTGGAGCGGCTGAGTATTTAAACTCGAGGACACGCAGTCCCGGACACCCAGTCTCTGAGCCGCAACTCAGGACACCCAGTCCTCACCGTATTCTCCTTGAACTAAGACCACGCAGGTCTCGTCCAATCACTCGTGGTAAGTCTTCAGGTGACTTCCAAACCTTCACAGACTTGGTCACTCGGCGATCCACAATTCCTCTTGGATGCTCTAGACCTTGACGCCTAACCATCTGGAAGAAGCACAGTCTTCAAAGGTAACAAGCGTCGGATCCACGCAAGATCAATTTCTTGATGATGCTCAATCACTTGGGTTTGTGGGGTTTGGTTTTGGGATTTTCCTCACTTGATGATTTTCGCTCAAAGTCCTCGGAGGATGGGTTGCTCTCGATGACAAGTGTCAAGTTCTCTCGAGCAGCCAACCAACTAGTGGTTGTAGGGGCGGCTATTTATAGCCTAGGGAGCAGCCCGACATGATAAGACATAAATGCCCTTCAATGATATGACCGTTAGGTGGATAGGATATTTTGGACAGCCGCCAGAAGACAAAGAACGGTCGGAAATTCGACTCTCAAATTCCTCGGGGCTATCATGTTCCTCATCGTGTAGGCAATTCAGACCGGCGAATTCCTAACTCCTCGATCGAAAGAAAGTCCTCGGTGACTGTAAGAACTGCATCTCACATCAAGAAATTGATCGAATCAGATATGAGATTTCCAATGGCTTCACTCGAAGGGATTGGTAGGTGTAGGATTTTGAGTTGAGCATCACATGGAAATTTTTCCTTAGTATTTCCTCGACCCCTTTAACAATGACGGTGTTTCCTATGACTCAAGAAAGAGAAAATGAAACTACGAAAACAAAAGTCATCACGCTTCATATTCCTCGAATGAATACCAAGTCTTCAAGGTCACACCAATTTCTTCACTTTCAAAGTCTTGAAAGTCTTGAATATCAAAGTCTTGATCGAAGAACTTCATTTTAGGGTCGACTTTCTCTCAAATATCAAACTCCTCATAGACTTATAGACCTGTACACTCACAAACGCATCACCACTTAACCTATAAGTCTTCAATACACCAAAATCACTAAGGGGCACTAGATGCACTTACAAATCCAGGACTCCCTCAGGTATGGTTCTTCCGGCAAGTGAAAATTGCCATCACGAAGGACCGAGCAAATGCGTGTGTCATTCATGACAGACATGCTGGTATATTGAAGGCCGTGAAGACACTACGTAATCCAACAGTTGACGAACCAACACCTTGGAGGGACTTGCAGAGCCGGTGGTGCATGCGCCATCTTGGGGCTAATTTTTTCTCACAGTTCAAGAACAAGCGGTTGATGAACTTGTTCAAAAAATTATGCAAGCAGAGCCAGCAACACAAATACGGATTTATTTGGTCAAAACTAGATGAGTTTACTAAGAAGCAGGTCCGTGTGAGGAAGAAAATGGAAGAAGATCATGTTAAATTAGCAGCACTTATCGCGGAGCTAGAGGAGCCAGTAGGTCTTTGTGACTTGCCAGCAATTGACCCTCCTAATACTAAGAGAAAGAAGGGAAGGGCAATAAATAATTTTTCTGAGTGGATAGAGAAAGAGCCTCCAGTGAATTGGTCTTTGCTGCATGACACCCATGGAGCTAGGTATGGCCACATGACAACCAATCTTGCAGAGGTGTATAACTTTGTGCTGAGAGGGAATAGAGCATTGCCACTCACAGCTATTGTGGAGGCTGTATTCCATGGCACTTTGAGATATTTCAGAGAAAGGCACGAGTTAGCAAAGAAGCATATTGAAGATAATCACAACACACCTTATTGTAGCCGTGTCATGGAATACATGGCAAAGAAGATAGAGAAAGCAAAGAAGCACACTGTCAGACTCATAGGGAATCAAGAACGGAGGTATGAGGTTCAGCTTCCTACCGATGTTTTTGGTTCTGGACATGAGGTGAAGACACACGAGGTAAAAATTGGAACGGAATTTTATCCAACGTGTGAGTGTACATGCAACAAACCGAAGTTGTTGCACCTACCTTGCTCTCATGTGTTGGCTACCTGTGGCCAGATTGAGTTGGATGCTATCTCCTTCGTGTCCCCGTACTATTTAAAAGAGGCAGTCCTCAACACATGGAAAGGTGAGTTGACAGGGTTTAGAGTTGTCGGCAATTTCAACAAGGTAAATGACGGTGAGAGAGTATACATCCCGCATCCAGACCTTCGGCGAACAAGTAGGGGCAGACGAAAGGCCCGTCGCATCCGAAATGACATGGACCAATCTGAAGCTGGTGGAGCAACCAGACAATGTTTGTTATGCGCGGCTTATGGGCATAGGATGAAATATTGTCCCGACCTAAACAAAGATGGTGCTTCCACATCGACGAGTGCTTCCACATCGACGACTGCGACAACAGGAGCAAGAGGCGGACGTGGTCGTGGCAGTCGAGGCCGAAGGGGCGAACGAGGAAGAAATAACTCAGAAGCTATATAATGTGTCGTGTTGTGTTTTAATATGTAATATGTCAGGACTATGTTTTAATTTGTAATATGTCAGGACTATGTTTTAATTTGTAATATGTCAGGACTATGTTTTAGTTCGTAATATGTCACGACTATGTTTTAATATGTAATATGTCAGGACTATGTTTTAATTTGTAATATGTCAGGACTATGGTTTAATTTGTAATATGTTTGTACTATGTTTTATTTGCACCTGATATTTGTTGTTTGAATTGCAGATATGTCTTCGTATTCGTTGCTTAATGGTAACATCGATAGAAAGCACCAAGGCGTCCTTATGGAAGTGGGCAACAACTTAGACGTGTTGGTCACTCGCACCCCAAAGACTAACTGGATGATACACGATTCATGGGTTGATAGGTATGTGTGCATATAATGGAATCCATATAATGACTTACTATGTTTGACATACTTTTCATAGCCGCTAACAATCTCTTTATTTTGTAGGTTAATTTGGGCTGGACTTCTACCCTTGGCATGGCTAGTTGAGGGTACGTTGGATGAGTGGGTTGATGGTCCGGACTTAGATGAGGCAGGTGAACCATTGCAGGTACACAAGAGGCAAGTGAAACGTTTCTCTTACGAAAAGTCACTCCTTACCTGCTTAGTAGATAGATGGAGACCAGAGACACATAAGTTTCACTTTCCCTGGGGAGAGATGGCGCCTACTTTACAGGATGTGTCTTACTTGTTGGGATTACCTCTGGCCGGTACTGCCATAGGTCCCTTAGAGGCAGAATCTGGTTGGCAAGCAGCGATGCAGACCCATTTTTTGGCTGCGGTGCCGACTGCTAGGGCCATAGACAATGATCCTCACGGACCTCTTTTTAGATAGTTGGGCCAGTTTCAGGTAACCTTCACGGCCACTTAAACAAATGTTGTTTTTTTAGTTGCCCGATGTTCATATAATCATTATGTTTCTATGTAGATTGCCTCGTTAGGATATCCCCATGTTCAATTGTCGGAGGCACAGATTGACTGGTACCTAGAGGCATATATTCTTTGGCTGTTTGGCAAGACGATGTTTACAGAGAACCACGTGACCACTGTCGATGCACGACTCATCTATATTGCACGAGAGATAGCCGACACACGTTGCCCTGGGGATATTTTGCAGAGGAGTTTTGGTTCTGCTGTGTTAGCGGCTACGAACAGAGGCCTGTGCAAAGCTTGCTTGTTGAAGTCTAGAAAATCTAGTATTGTTGGATGTCCATTATTGTTGCAGATCTGGTCGTACGAGAGATTCCCTATTGGACGACCCTATGTCTACGTTGATAAACCTTTTGGTTTGGAGGACTTAGCTGGGGCTTATGTGCCTGCTATCGGCGACTTGCCTACTATGGGATCTGTTTGGGCACGGCGAGAGGTACTTTTATATTAAGTAACAATTAATTCAATTATTTCTTGCCATTCAATAGTATTACTAATGCTTATTTGTTGTCATGCACAGAGACAGTTTATGACAGCTGTGTTAGGGATGCTACCCGTCCTTCACGGCGCAGTTTGATAGTTTGCACAGGGATTAAGTTATCTGGGAGCCATACTCGCCTCAGGCTATATCATCGAGGTGCCCAGTTGGGATTTTTGGATTGTGCACTAGAGATCGGCACTATTGGATGACCAAGGACAAGTTGGTGTTCGACGTGACGGTTGAGGAGACGGCTCTTCATAGGGTGATGAGACAGTTCGGTCTATATCAAGAGCCTGAGATTCATAGGGTGAGGAGATGGCTCTTCATAGGGAAAGTCGCCTAGGAGGAAACACGTCCATGGCTTATTGGCTTAAGACTATTACGCCTTACGTTGACGAATGGACTACCGTGCCGACAAATATCTGGGGTGAGGTTCGGGCCTTTAACTGGGAAATGTTTGGGTTGTATCTGCAGCGTTACCGGCATACAACGAGGATCTACTTGGTTCCATCAGCTGCTCCTGATCAGATCGAAGCCCCTCTCACCAGCGATATGTACCCAACTGCCTGTGTTGTGGGAAGCAGACACCACGCGGTACGTGCCTTGATTCTCATATGTTAAGTCTTTTGTTAACCTGGACATATTTGCTCGGTTATCTATTCGTGGTGTATATCATACAACGAGGATATAATTGGTTAACTCTTCGTGTACAGGGTGACTTGATAATACAGGCGCGAGAGGAGGTTTCCGCCTTAATGGAGCGCTTTCAGAGGGGAGAAACTATCCCACCGCGAGAGAGCGTCTCATGGTTGAGGCATCTTGATGACAAGCTACGCGGATTTACGCAGCTGTTACGTGTAGACGGTCTTCGGATGTTGCACTTCCTCCTCTAGCACATCATCTGCCACGTCCCTCTGTACAACATTCAGAACCACGACCCTCTGTGCACCATTCAGAACCACGACCCTCATGCACCGTGCGTAACCTCATCCTTCACAGCCGGGAGCTCTTCCCGCATCACCACCTCCTTCACAGCCGAGGAGCTCTTCCTGGCATCAGCCACCTCCTTCACAGCCAGGGAGCTCTTCCTGGCATCAACCTCCTCCTTCACAGCTAGGGAGCGCTTACTGGCATCAGCAGATGGAACTAGGTAACACTACTCACTACATTCTTCTCAACATTGTAGTAATCATTCCTGCATTCTCAGCAGCCACTGATGCTTAGTGGTGGTGCTTCGTTCATGCATTTGTATCAATTTTACATGTTTTACTTTACCGCAGGCGGCAACCAGTCGCAACCGTTCATGCATTCAGTGTAGCCACCGATGCTTAGTGGTGGTGCTTCGCACTTTGAGGGCGACGGCGAGGATGATGACCAAGCTGCAAACATTTATGACTTCTCGCACACAGTGTTTCACACTCCACCACCACCACCGATGCAAGAGACACAGATCGTGACAGACGAGGTTAACTATGGTCGTGGTTATTGCGAGCCTCGTCCACCGCCACAACGCTTATCGCCTTCCGGTCCTCGCCCGAGGAAGACCCAGACTCATCGTTGTCCCCCGCAGTGATATGGTTATCTATGTATGAGTCATTATCTATGTTACTTTCAGAGTATTAACAGCTGTGAGTCAGTATTTATGTATGAGACATGCTTCATGTTCATGTATCAGGAGACATATATTGTTTTATGTATGCGAGAGACATATTACTATTAATTCGCATTGTTATTCCACTTACATTTCCAAAGAGACTACAACCAATAATTAAGATACAAGGCAGGGCCGAAAACCCTACTTCGGCCAACAGGTGGACGAAAACTACCTTTTCGGCCTACACCTGGCCGACAGGGTGCTAGATTTGATTTTTATCCAAAGCATGCTGTAGTTTCCAAATTTACTACAAAATACGTCATAGTTTTGAAAAAAAATCCCAGCAGATAACATGAATTCAGATACAGTAACAAGTTAACATGAATTTAACTAAACAGGAATTTAACATGAATTCAGTTAACAAGTTCTTTTTTACAGTAGTCCAGCAATGTTCCAACAGACTATTCTTGTGCATCCTGAATTTAACATGAATTCAGTAAGTTTAACAGTACATGACATGAATTTAATTGAATTACTCCAGTAACAAGTTTAACAAGTGTCATGTTGTATTCAACAAGTAATCTGCTGGTTGCTGCTTGCTTGCTTCGTGTATCATGTGCTGCTGAAGATGAGTAGTTGTAGGAAGATGATGCATAGTAGTTTTATGTTGTTGTAGTAGTTGTAGGATGTTATTGTAGTTGAAGTTACCGAAAAAGGCTTTCGCCCCGCTTTATAAATAAAGCAAACCGCCATAGAACATACAAACCGAAGCAAGTCCACACACACCCAGCCAAGTCTCACGACAAAGTACATAGGTTCTGCTGAGGGCACAACTCAACAAGCCCAAAAGGAAAAGAAAAACAACACCCACACACCAAACACAAGTTGTCTAGTCAGGATCCGGCGGAGGCGGTGGGGGCGGCGGCGACAGGCGGACGGCCATCGAACGGATGTCGACGATGAAGGCGGAGATGGCGTCACGGTCCGGGGGGCGGCTAAGCGGCTGCCAAAGCTGCAAGAAACCCGAGAGTTTGTAGAGAGCGTCAGTAGCGCGACGACGGGGAGTGCGCTGAATCACAAGCTTATTGCGAACGGTCCAAAGAGTCCAGGCGAGAACCCCAACCTCAAGCCACCTAATGTGGCGAAAGGACGCGGGGGACAATTGGAGTTCAGCAAATAGGTCCAGGAAATTGGTGTGGCACCAACTTCCACCGACCACCTCGCGAAAGCAGCTCCAGAGGAACTGGGCGGAGACGCGGGAGAAGAAGATGTGGTTCGAGTCTTCAGGGACTCCACAGAGCGGGCAGATACCGGTGCCCGGGCCATTGCGCTTGCAGACCTCCACTCCAGACGGGACCCGGCCGCGAATCCACTGCCACATGAATATGCGGATCTTCAGGGGAACGCGGACGGACCACACCATCGATAGGGGGAGGGGAGCGGAGGATGGGGCAATGGCCGGGTATAGCAACTTGGTGGAGAACAGGCCCGACGGTTCCAGACGCCAGCACACTAGGTCCGGTCTGCCATCCACCAACGGCTCATGCAAAGCAACGCAATCAAGCAACTCACGCCAGGCGGCGGATTCCGCCGGCCCAAAAGGCCGACGGAAAGCAAGGCGCCCCAAGTCAAGAAGGGCCCTATTGACCGAAATCATGGGGTCGACGGAGATAGAGAAGAGGGCAGGGAAGCGGGCCGCAAAGGAAGAGTCTCTGGCCCAACGATCAAACCAGAAAAGCGTCGAGAGGCCGGACCCCAGCGAGATGGAGGTCCCAATGTGGAGCACCGGGAGAAGCTGGACAATAGACTGCCAGAACTGAGACCCGCCCGATTTCTGACAGAAGGCTAGGGGCTGACCCCGCAGGTATTTATTCCGGATAATGTCGAGCCAGAGGCCACCTTGACCCTGGGCGATGCGCCAGAGCCAACGGGAGAGAAGGGCAATATTCATCCTTTTAGAGCACATGATGCCCGGACCACCTTGCTCCACAGGCTTGCGGATGTCGTGCCACCGACCATGTGGTACTTCGCTACCATGCTCGCCAGCCCAGTAGAAGCGGGACTGAATTTTGGTGATCTCCTTGTGGAGAGATTCATGGAGGCTGTAGAAACTCATAAGGAACAGAAGGAGACTGGGGAGGGAAGAGTTGATGAGAATAGTCTGGGCCGCCTTAGATAGCCATCTCCCCTGCCAGGGCTCGCAACGGGATTGGAGCTTAGTCACGGAGGGCCGCAGGTCCGCGACGGAGAGTCGCGAGTCGCTAATGGGTGTCCCCAGGTAGGAGGTGGGGAAAGAGCCCAGGCGGCAATTAAGTCTGTTGGCGATGGCCATAGACTCAGAGGGGGAATATCCAATAACCATAACATCACTCTTATCAAAGTTGATCTTGAGGCCCGACATCTGTTGGAAGCAGAGAAGGAGGAACTTGAGGTTGGCGATGTCCACCTCCGAGCCTTCGACCATGATGATCGTGTCGTCAGCATACTGAAGGATGGAGATCCCGAGCCCCCAGAAAGGTGTGGGGTAATCCCACGGATGTGGCCAGCGGCTTTTGCCTTATCAAGGATGGAGGCAAGGGCGTCCACTACCATATTGAAAAGGAACGGGAGAAGGGGTCGCCTTGGCGCACCCCACAAAGGGTAGGGAAGAAAGGATCAATCTCGCCGTTGATGTTGACCGCCGTGCGACCGCAAGAGACCATTTGCATGACTCTAGTGATCCACCGGTCATCGAAGCCCTTCCGAAGAAGGACTTCCCTGAGAAAGGTCCAGCTAACAGAGTCGTAGGCTTTGTGGAAATCGATCTTCAGAAAAATCGCCTTAAGGCGTTTGACCCGGACCTCGTGAAGGACTTCATGAAGGACCAGGACTCCATCTAGGATATATCGGTCCTTAATGAAGGCCGACTGGTTAGGGTGGGTTATCCGGTCAGCAAGCAGGGTCACCCTATTGGCGTACCCTTTGGCCAGGATCCGGAAGATCACATTAATGATCGTGATCGGCCGGAACTGGCGGATGTCGGACGCCCCAGGGACCTTGGGAATGAGAGATATGATCCCGTAGTTGAGGCGCCCCAGATCAATAGAGCCAACAAATAATTCCTCGAAGATGGCCATGACTTCTGGTTTAATCACGTTCGTAAGGTGCGGAAGAAAATGACTGGAGTCCATCCGGCCGGAGCGAAGATGCATTCATACCCTTGATAGCCTCCCTGCACCTCCCCGCCGAGAAGGGGCCGTCAAGGCGCGTTCTCGCGTCGGACACTAGCCGGAAGCCGCCCAACAATCGGGGAGAGATGCCGCTCCGAGGAGCGGCAGAGAAAAGGGACCTATAGAAGCCGTCGACATGGGTCCGGATGTCGCGGGGGTCCCGGAGGAGGGTCTCCCCATCCTAGAGAAGGGGGATGGTGTTGCGTCTACGGCGGCCGTTGGCGATAGCCTAGAAGTATGCAGTATTCGCGTCACCCTTCAGGACCCATTTCTGCGCGCCCCGAAGGCGCCAATAAGCCTCCTCATCGGTGTAGATCATGGAGAGTTGGTCTTCGAGGTCATAGCGGGACAACCACTCGTCCGGAGAGAGACCCACCGCGTTGGCCCGAAGGTCAAGGGCCTGAATAGCGGTAAGCAGCGCCTTCTTACGCTCCCTGGCGTCGCGGCCAAGATTGGCCCCCCACCCCTTCATAAATTGCCTGCCACGTTTCGCACAAAAGTGCCACGCATCAATAGCCGAGGGGGCCGAGGGTGGGGTGGGCCCGAGCCTCGATCCACCGCGCGCAGACGGCGTCGGTAAATCCAGACTGGGAGAGCCAGAAGGTCTCAAAGCGGAAACGAGGGGGGATCGGCGGACGCTCATCCCCTGAGGAGAGAAGAAGGGGGACATGATCCGAGCCAATCCTAGTGATGGCGCGGAGAGAGGCTAGGGAGCAACGGAGGTCCCAATCCGGGGACACCAAGACCCTGTCCAAGACGGACTGGGTCGGGGAGGCTTGCCGATTGGTCCAGGTGAACCGGGCACCAATCCTATCAATCTCCCGGAGGGCGAGGTCAGCAATGAAGTACTCCCAATTTACTGTTAGTAAAGATGTTGAACACACAACTGTTGTTTACTCTAGTGATAGAGTAGTAGTGGTGGCCATCTAGTTGGACTACTACTGCTAGGACTTGCTCCAGATTTTAAGATTTCTTTTCTTTTAGAATTTATTTTCTTCTAGGACTAAATTGTTGTAGTATGTGTGGTGCCGTGAAGTACTCCATTTTAGACACAAAGCACTGTGTTGTGGAGTACCCCAACCAGTTGAGTGGAATATTTCCAGTAGCTAGAATACTTCCATTAGGGCATCTCCATTGCATAGCCGCTTATGTAGGCGCTTAAGGCTTAAAAATAAAAAAAATATTGTGTAGCGTTTGTATAAGAGCCTCGGCCTCCAACGCTCAAAAGCTCTGAGGCGTTAAACATCCCACGTCAAATCAACTGATGGTGCACTAGAGCGCCCGCTGCCAACTCTGGCAGCGCTGGCTGGAAGGCGCCAGGAAATATTCTCCGAATTAGCAAAACGGCCAGGATTTAGATCCTTAGAGCATCTCTAACGGCCGCGCAAAACTAGCGCCGCGCCGCAAAATAGGCGTTTTTAGCACGCGCGCAACGCGTCAAGCGCTCCAATGGCGCAAAAAACGGCGCGTGCTTCAATCGGGTTGGGCGCTACAAAGCGCTTACATCGCCGTATTTGGGCGCCAAAGACAAAGACGCTGCACACTCGAAGGCCCGCGCCATCTCTTCTCTCGCTTCTAACCCGACGACCGTCACACCGCCGCCACAAGCCAGGCGACTGCTCCAAGCTTCCCGCCTATCCTCAGCGCCAAGGCTCACCATCCTCCTAGTACCGCCGCCAAGGCCCTCCGTCGTCCGAGGAACAGCGCTGAAGCGCCACGCCGGCCACGCCCGCAAGGTGTTTGACAAAACGCCTACAAGGTATGTATTGCTCAAACTTCATGAATTTGGTGCATGTTTTAAATTGTAGTTTTATAGTATAGTATTGAACATTGTAGATGAGTTCGTCGTATGATTCTTCCAAGAAGAATTTGATATGGAAGAGGAGGAGGATCTTGCAATGATCGTAGCTATGCATATCAATAAAAACCGAAGCACGGTGGTTCGGTTATGGGTCGGGAGAAAATTTGGAGAGATAGGATTGATGCCCATAATAGATTGATGAAGAACTATTTCGTGGAGAATCCCACGCACCAGTCGATTTTAAATCGCCGGTTTAGGATGAGCACCGAGTTGTTCAGCGCATTGCGGAGAAACTAGCGAGCCATGACCGGTTTTTCCAAAGAAGGAGGAATGCCGCGGAGAGCTCGGGCATAGCACTTTTACGAAGGTGACAGCCGCTTTGCGTATGTTGGCATACGGTATGCCGGCTGATCTAGTTGATGATCATTTGGCTATGGGTGAGAGCCAAGCCATCATGTGTGTCAAGCGCTTTGCGGTGGGAATCGTGCAAGTGTTTGGCGAGGAGTATTTGAGAGCTCCCATCGCTGAAGACGCCGCAAGGCTATTGGCGATGAACAAAGCGCGGCTTTCCGGCATGCTTGGCTCAATAGATTGCACGATTGGAGTTGGAAGAATTGTCCAAAGGCATGGCATGGGCAATTCCACGCCAAAAAGGGTTCCACTATAATCCTTGAAGCGGTGGCGATCAGAGACTTGATTTGGCATGCATTCTTTGGAATGCCCGGATCTTTGAATGATATCAATGTTCTCAACCGTCACCACCGATGAATAAGATTGCAAACGGTGAGTTGCCACTGTGCGGTTTGTAGCAAATGGCCATACGCATAACTATGGCTATTATCTAGCGGATGGCATCTACCCAAAGTGGCAAACCTTCGTGAAGCCGTTGAAAAACCGGAAGGTAAGAAAATCTTGATTTCCACAATGCTCAAAGGCGGCTAGAAAAGATGTGGAGAGAGCATTTGAGATTTTGCAAGCCCAATTTGCTATTGTGAGAGGACCGCAAGATTTTGGGATCAACAAATGCTTTGGTACATCATGCACGCTTGTGATCATGCACAACATGATCATCGAGAATGAGCGTGGCCAAGATTTAGACTACTCACAAGATGAGCTCTTGGGACATCCGTGCGAAAAGGGCGGAGGGCTGAAAGGGTAGCCCGTTTTGTTGCCTCCTATCATGCCATTCGGCGTCCCCAACGCACAATGAACTTCGAAAGATCTAATTGAAGAGTGGTGGGCATGACATGGACAGCAAAGAGCATGAACTTCATGAACTATTTGTTGTGTTGTAATATTTGAACTATTTGTTGTTGTACTGAACGATAAACTATTTGTTTGTGTTGTAATGATTTATTTTAAATTATTTGTATTAATTTTTATTTTGTTCGTTTGATCATTTTTTTGCAAATGTATATGTGGTTTGTCTTGGCTGCTGCCATGCTATAAGCCTATTCTTGGAGCCAACAAGAGCCGGTAGCAAAAAAACAGCCTCAGCCTGCAAGGCTAACGCGCTTTTAGCAGGCGCTATAGCGCGGCTGTTGGAGATGCTCTTAGCGCCTGTCCTTAGCCCCGCATTGTAGATGCCCTTACTCTATGTTAGGCACAGAGCACTGTGCTTTGGAATACTCCTTTCTTTGGCCTCTCCTTGCCTTTCCTCTCCTCCCCTCTCCTCTCCTACTCCTGAGTTTCTCCTCTCCGACAAACAACAAGAAATTCATGGAATTTCTCCTCTACTCTCCTCTCCTAAGAAAATTCAGATAATTTCATAAAATTCGGAAACTTGGAGTAATTTCAGCAAAGCCATTACAAAATTCAGAAACTTTCATAAAATTCAGAAAACTTTCATGAAATACATAAAATAGTCATACTCCTTGACAAACATATGGAGTAAAAATGATCATACAAACGGTGGAGAAAGATCCACTCCACACAAGCCTTTGCAAACATATGGAGTAAAAATGATCATACAAATGCTCAATGGATATCTTGTTAATTCTTGCAAACATATGGGGTAATCACAAAATTCTTACAAATACTCCAACATACTCCACACATACATATGAATTACAAAATTCTTACAAACATATGGAGAAATTCTACACATACCTTTCATCACAAACCTCTCCACACAAGCCTTTCATCACAAGCTTCTCCACACAAGGCTGAGTGGACATCTTGTCCTAGAATCTCTAAGGCATTTTCATAGACTTCACGAGAAAAATGAATCCTAGGAGGTAGCATTCCATCCCTTTCAAATCTTTGCTTGTTCACATGTGGAAAGAATTCCCTCCTCCATGGTACTTCACTGGGCAGAAGTGGGGTCTCCACTAAGACGAGATCGTGCGCCCGCGTCGTCCTCCCCCTAGGACGACTCGGGCAGAGCCAGAAACCTAGCCGCCGCCGCAAGAACTCCTCCTCCTCTCCTCCGCCGCCGAGGGCCGCCAGGCTAAGCTCGGGGCCGAGCGATGGCAGGGGATCTCTCTCTCGCAGATCTCGGGGTGGGCGGACCCCAAGGCGTGTGGTGGCGTGACCGATCTGGGATCTACAACAAGGCGGATGGCTGCAAGCGGCGGAGGCCGCCCGATCCTCGGACGGCGACGGCTTGGCGCGGAGGCGAGGCTACGGGCGCGGGATGGCCCTTCGGCGGTGGCGGCGGCGGCGCGTCTGCGGCGGCGGGCTTGGCTGCGATGGCGTGCATGCTGCCTTGGACGGCGACGGCGGCGTGGAGGCTCTGGTGGTCTCGTCGGCCGCACCTCCGATCGATCTGTTCGACCGGTGCAGCCGGTGGTGGTGGTCATCTCTTCCGTCGAGGTGGTCGGCTGAGGTGGGTGTTCGGATCTCGGATCCGTCATCCGCACCACCGCGAAGTCGGGAGACGTAGTTGCCGGTGAAAACCGAGCCGACGGCGGGCGATGGTGGCGTTCCACGCCGCTACCTTGATGAAGGCATCGCCATGTGACTACCGTCGACCCACTCGTATTGCTCTGGGAAACCTTAGGATCCGGTGTTCCGCAGCCGGACGATGGCGGCATTGAGGTGTCGCTTTTTCTTGGGAGCATCGTTTTGTGGAGCAGCCCGAAGTCGAGGCGGGAGGTGGAGCGGCTTCGTCTTGCACGGTGCGTCGATGGAGATGTCAAGTCATGCTCGACCGACAAAAGCTACGCTTAGCCATGCACGGTCGGCGGAGTGCTACGCACGACAGATCCACCAAGGGCTTCAAGCTGTGTCGGTGGTGGTACTTGGCATCATGGCGCCGAGGTGTATCGATGGCGGCCGTGGCGTGTTCAAATGTTTGCTTGCAGGAGGAGGTGTTGTTGGGCGACATGGTGGCGTCGGCGATAGCTGGACCGAGCAAGGTTGATGCATCAAGACATTCTAAAGATGGAGCGGTGGCGCTTGGCGCGGGCGGCCTCGATAGCACGCCGGACCAGTGTGTGCCCCAGCATCTGCAAGTGGCTAGGTTGGGGTCTCGTGTCTTAGATGTTAGGCTTGGCTGCGATGTCTGCTTGGTATTAGGCTCAAGCTATCTGCGCCCTTCATCAATCGGATAGGTGTAGCGACAGTTTGTTGCTTAGACGGCGGCTTTAGCCTTACTGTTGTATGACTTTGTAAGGTCTTGTGAGAATAATTAATAAAGTGGCCGTATGCATCGCCCAGATGCAGAGGCCGGTGGTCATCCTCCTTTTCTAAAAAAAATTGATACTTCATTGAATTTAAATGCACTTAACTGAATTTCGATTTAGTTAACTGCTTTTCTGAATTTAAATGCACTTAAGTGCATTCAGTAAACTAAATTAAGTCAACTGAATTTAAATTCAGTTAACTGAATTCTAAATTCACTGAAATTCAGTTTAAAAGATGAATTCACTAAATTTACCTCCTCCTCCGGGCTGATCATCTTCTCCTTCAGGTTGATCATCTTCTTTGCCACAGGTTGATCCTCATCTTCTCCAGGTGGAGAGAAATTCAAGTCAAAGTTCATCTTCCATTGCTGCTGGGAGAAGAAGAGATCTGCTGGTAGGCAAGATTTACTTGCCCTACTGCTGCTCTATGGCAACTGCTGCTTGCTTTACTTCTGCTCTGCCCCAACTTGATTTACTGCTCTGCTGCTCTTGATCATGTATGGAATATCACCAAGTCTTTCTACTCCAGTTTCTAATTCACCAACACGGAGTATGGAGTATCACAATTGCAGTTTGAATGCAGTGTGAACAAGGCGAGGACATGAGGTGAGCAGGGTGAACTATGCAGATCTGGGGCGAGCAGGGCGAGGCGAGGAAGAGCCTGGGCTCGGTGGTGGCCTCCACCTGGGCGAGGGACGGGCATGATGGTGCTGGTGCGGCGCCACTCTGGTCTTGGTGCGGCGACACGCTGATGTTAGCGCTGGGCAGCGTGGTGCATGGCGAGGAAGAAGCAGGATCGGGACAAATTTGAGAATCAAACTGTTGAGGGTAGAAATGACTATTCACACTGTTTTGAGGACTGTCTGAAAACTCAAAAACGTATTATATTTTGAGACATATGAAGTATATATGTGGCTCGCACGCCTGGTGAGTGTTGACTGTCCAAGTTCAGAGCCTGGTCGACTACAGGTCAATGAGCAACGATGGTGATCACAGCTTCTTCACCACCAATGGCATGCCGAACCCTGGCTCGATGGTCAGCCGGAACACCGGCGCGTGGCGGTACGTCGGCGACGGCGAGAAGGCGAACCTGCACAGCAGGCGCGCCAGCACCACCTTCAGCTCCGTCATCGCCAGGTTCTGCCCGATGCAGGTCCTGGAGCCGAGCCCAAATGGCGTGTACATGTGCGCCGGCTTGCACGCCCCGGCCACACCATTGGCGAACCGGCCCGGGCGGAACTCGTCGGCGTCGGGGCCCCAGGCTTCCTTGTCCAGGTGCAGCATCGATCTGGTCACCTGGACGATCGTTCCACGGGGCACATCCAGGTCACCGATCTTTATGTTCGTCAGGGCTTCACGCATCATCAGCGACGCCGGTGGGTATAGACGGAGAGTTTCTTGGATCACCATCGTCAGCTGCATTTCGGTGTCAGGTGCAAAGCAAATACACGATATCTAGTTACAGTACGATGATGAACAGACTGTTAGTTGCTCACAATTTTCAGTCGGTGGAGGGCGTCGACATCCAACGTGCTCCTCGCATGGCAAACCTCCAGTGCCTCGACGCGGGCGCGCTCCTGCCACTCCGGGTGTTTGGCCAGTAACATCAGGCACCAAATGGCGGTGACCGCTGTGCTCTCGTGCCCCGCGAAGTATATGGTCTTGCAGTTGCCAACGATGAAGTCCTCGGCAGTGCCACCATGGCCAGTACCGTGGGCGCCATTGATGATAGCACGCAGAAGACCGTTATGAGTGGCCGCATTCTCAGTTCCATTCTCGTTCATGTTGGCATTTGCCAGTTCCAGGATCAGTAGCCTAACTTGCTCAACCAGATTCCGTATCTCTCGGTTGCTTTTGGTAGGCAGGTGCTTCCTGCAACAGCATGAAAGAACTAGCATGATTGGCCACCGCTTAGTTGTTTCATGTACAGTCCACTGAAATAAATGCCTTCCTAATTCCCTGACCGAACGTATAGAAAAATACTGGTTAAGCACGGAACACGGATTAACAATATTTTTTACTTACCACAGTGCAGAGAGTCCAACAAATGCATCCTGTTGAGAAATCGCCTTTTGAAGCTTCCTGAGCATGCAGAATATCTCTTCTCCTTTTGCGAAGCTACTCCCGAAGCAAGCCCTGGCGATTACATCTGCTGAGATGTTCCGCACATAATCATCGACAACTATCTCTGTGCTACCTCCTGCACTGTCGAGAATGTTATCCCATGCTTCTAACAGCGGAGCAGTTGCATCTTCAATCAGCTGTATCATACCCTGCATATATACAGCATACCTACAGCCATGAATACTAGTCCAAGTTAACTGTAAGCAAACTGTGTGTCGTTACCTTAATCTTGTCCATGAAGAACTCCGGTGCCATGGTCTTTCTCTGATAGGCCCATTCATCACCATTCACCGTAAATAACCCTCCCCCAAGGAGGGCTTTTCGAGTTTTCTTCAGATAATTAGGCTTCCCGAGCTCTGATGGTGTCCAGTGGCCTATGTCCTTTACCATATCTGGCTGAGAAACGTGCAATATCTCCCGACCTCCTGACGAGTAAAGGAACACAGAGCCTGTCCCAAATTCATACTTTCAGTTACTTCCATGTAAGAGTTACTCCCTCCGTCCCTAAATATAAGTCCTTTTAGAGATTACACTACAAACTACATAGGGATGTATATAGACATATTTTAGAGTGTAGATTCTAGTCTATAGTGGAATCTCTAAAAAGACTTATATTTAGGAACAGAGGAAGTAGAATAAAAGACGTATATGAATACATAACAAACTTAATTCATTCTTAGATGCACTTAGGTTGAACTGACTTCAAATATTCTTTTTTTCCTCGGACACACAACTTAGAGCAACTCTAGCAGACCCCGCATCCCGCCCCAAACCGTAAAATAACCGCCAAAATGCGGGTCGGGGCGGAAAAACCAGCCCGATCAGACCCCGCATCCCGCCCCGGCCCGCAAAAAATTTTAGGGGGCGCGGCAAAATCCCGACCCCAACCCGGGAAAACGCGGGTTTCCCCCTCGCGGCTGCGGTGCCCTGCATATAAGCGGAAGCGGTTGGTGGGGGGACATTTCATCCCGCGCTTTCTCCCACCAACCACCTCTCCTCTCCCCCCTAGCGCCGCCGCCGGCTACCGCCCAAGATTCCGGCGACAGCAGCCGGCAGGAGCACGCCGGAAGGCCGCCACGCGCACGAGGCCTCCCCTCCCTTCCCCCTGCGTCGGCGGGCCGCCGGATTTGCAGATCTGCGGCACTTCATCGCGGGCCGCCGGATTGGCTTTTCCCGGCCGCCGGTTGCTGCCCCAGGCGATGGAGTGGTCGGGAAGCCTCTCCGCAGCCTGAGCAAGGGCGACGCCGCATGCAGCGCTGGTTAAATCCGCCCTCCGCCGCCGAAGGTTTGCGGGCATGGACTCGTCCGGCCGTCCACTGGGCTCCCCCCTCGAGCAGCGTCTTTGTGGCCTGCCGATGCCGCTCATAGAGTGCGACGACTGCCCGCGCCAAGTGCTGCGGCTCACTTCGGGCACGCCGAAGCACCCCGGATGGGTGTTCTACAAATGCGAAAACGACGGGGTACGTGCACTTGCGGTAGCTCGTTCCATAGCTCATTCTTTAGTTCAATTGCGGTAGCTCACTTCGAGCTTGCTCATTCTTTTGTGTAGGAAGATGGATGCTCATTTTGGTTTTGGGAAGGCCAATACATTGATTTGTTGATAGAAAGAAACTTAATAGATGTTAGTGCACTCCTTAGTACAATCGAAGGCAATGATGCGGCTGCATGTGCAACTAGAGGGGAAGCAACGTCTACTTCTTTGGAACCAAAGATGAAGAATGAAGAAAGCAAGATCAAGAATCCGCAGATCAACAATGAGTGCATGGAGAAGATATTGCTTCAACTAGTGGGAGCAGTTATGGAAGTTGGAAATCTTCTGAAATGCATACTTGTGGTTCTTGTTTTCTTTGGTTTTGCTATTCTAGCCAAGATTTGGTGATATCTTTTGTATCTAATGTTGTTGCAAAAGCAAAGAAAAGCATTATGCTAGATCAATTTAAGTTGCAAATCTAAGTTTTACGGGCCGGGAGGAGCTGCGCCAGATCAGAACCCGCAGAAGCCGACCCGTAAAAAAGTATATTCCGCGAATATGCTTTTTTACGGGTCGATTATGCGGGGTCTGCATCTGTGCCAGCCCGTGCCGGCCCGCAAAAGCGGTTTTGCGCGAACTGCAAACGCGTTTTGCGGGCCGGCGGGATGCGGGGTCTGCTAGAGTTGCTCTTACTGTGTGTCACTTTCATTAGAAAGGTGTCAAGAAGACAAAAGGACAGCAAGCAAAACAGAAAACATAAACCTAGGCCTAGCATGAAATGGAAACTGAAGGCAACCTGAGAACCTAGAAAACCCACTGAAAAGAACAGAGATAAACTAAAACTACAGCAAGACCTTGGCCTAAGAACCATCTGGGGGTCTAGCGTGCAGAAGGAGCCTTCTCAGCGCACTTCACACCTGCTAACTAAATAAACTGGTCGATAACTTCAGAGTCGAGGTCTATGCCATCAATGGCCTCCACCAGATGAAGAAGTTCCATCACTCCTTGCACACTTAGTGCTCAGCTGATGTACTGGATCCACCGTTTTTGGTGCAGCGCTGCGCCGATGGTCCTGGCCTTGAGCGTCCGAGATCCAACCTGCCAATTCAGCGATGAACGGCCCTCCAGTCCATCCGTCAGTCCAAAAGAGGGTCTGCTGACTGTCACCAACTAACTGCAACCCTGGAGCCCATGTGGAGAAGAGCAGTGACGTGCCGGCTAGCTTTGATCAGGAGTTGCGACCAAGGTTGAGAGGTGTCAGCTCATTGCAACCAAGGCCAGCGCACCCTCAACGACCAGTTCACCTTTCTCAGGTCTTTGATGCCCAGGCCACCCAAGTCCATAGGGTGGCAGATTCATGCAACATGACCGAGCAGCTACCACCGCTGGCGTCTTGCCAGCCCGTCCAACAGAAGCTCCCATGCTTTTTATCAATGGCTTCCCGCAGCCACCTCGGCATATCGATTGCCAGCATGGTATCGATGGGTGCAGCTGAGATCACTGCGCAGAATACCTGATCATGACGAGCATGCCACCTTTCATGAGCATGCCAGTCAGCTAGCTTGCTGTTTATCTTGTCGAGGATGGGCAGTGGGTCTGTCGGCTAAGCTTCCAAACAGAAACAGGATTCCCAAGTAATTGATTGGGAATGCCTTCATTGGGCAAGCAAGGCGCTGCGCAGACCTCGATGTCTTCCTCGCTGCAGTGAATTGGTGTCATGGAGCTCTTCTGGAGGTTGGTGCGCAACCCTGATGCCGCACCAAAGGTGTCCAGAAGCTGAAGAATAGCTTCGCACATATAACCAAGAATAAAGCTGATCATCATTTTTACATTCTAAAATACCTACACCTTCTACCAAAGCATAACCTGCATGATATTAAAGTGGTTGGCAAATGAATAGCCTTCGCAACACAAAATACAGGGAAAAGGTACAGATTCAGTCAATGGAAATATTAATCACAATTTAACTATTGATTGCATCATCCACGTGGGTACATGACTGTTCAGAGTTGAAAGTCATATTGGTACAAAATGACAGAGAAATGTAAGTGAATGCTTTGAGTGCTTAGTTGGGTGCACACAGGCATGTGCAAAGGAGCATATATTATCATGGCTTATAGTGCAAAAAAAATTACTTGTCAAGGGAGAGGTAAAAAATCTAATACTTCTCAATCTAAACACCACTTGAAAGCAACTTAGTGGCGGTGGAAGTGTTGTCAATACAAATATTTGGTACATTATTTACAAGACTATCTATGTACTAACCTAAGGTGAATACAAGGGTACGGGATTCAACGTTTTCAGGGTTGTAGACTGTAGTTCTATACTTTTTGGAAAATATGTTAGTTGAAGTAGTGTGTACTTTTTTGTTTTGAGCTTTCCTTTGGGGCTGTATTGTATGGATCTGGTGCCATCTTGACGTTTTCTTCCAATACAACACAACGTGCGTTTGTGTGCGTGTTCGAGAAAAAACAAGTAATCTGTACTGTCAACGCTGTAAGAAAATTGCAGTGATAGAGAGTAGCAGGGATAAGTTTAGATATGACGGTATTTTAGTCTTGTCACCCTGAATGCCAAAATATATATTTTTGATGACATGAGTCGGCGCAAATGACAGCAGAAGTTTAATATTGTGCGCTCTTTTGTCAGCTTCTACCCACCTGCCCCATCGATTTACTAATGTGTCAGATTATAAAAACAATCTGATCAATAGCAATTAAGTACTACTAGTAATGAGTTGTGTAACATGGATTAGGTATTACTTACCCTTGAAAAGGACAAATGAACTCACTAGAAAAATGTGATGTAGCCATTTCTCTGACAACTGCTGTTTAAAGAACTTGATGTTACTGACTCACTTGTGTAGATCCATATAACATATCAAATGTCAGTGTACAAATCAATTAAAAGATTGTTGTTAACTAAATCATTTTCCAAAGCAGTGCAATCTCTCGAACTGATTCGTGGGGATAATTCGCCTCACAAAATTTGTAAGTGACTAGAAATATCTATCTAATAAAGATCAAGATCACAGCATCAGCCTGAAATATTCACATACGAACATAGCAAGATCATAGCATCAAAAGACACTTGCATACATACCATAAGTTTCCTTCCACACAAGGATGTGAGGGAAGAGGGTGGAGATGTAGTTGTTGCTGTCTTGCTTCTTCATAGGCTTGAGCTCATGTCGGATACACTTCATCTCTTTGGTGTTCCCATCGAGCAAAGTAGGCTTGGGACCCTTCACACCTTGCCTTCTCAACCTCTTCCTTATCTTCTCTGGCCTTAGCCATAGGATGTTACACAAGCAAAACAAAGCTAAGCAAAGAAGAAGAACAAGTATTAGCAAAAGTAAGCTCTCCATGCGAGGAGACATGGAGCTGGAGGCGAGGAAGTGTTCCAGTCAAACATTCAGATACAAGACAATGCCAGAACCCTTCTTATTTGTTTGAGACTGAACATATGAATCTGACTTGCTCTTCTGGTGTATGATTATTTAATGGTACGCTATTTTCAGATCTTGGCATTCATTAACAATTAGTTTATTGTTAGATGGTCCATGCCACAGCAGCCCCAGTTAGCGAGCCCCAGGAAAGAGTTGTGGCAACTAAGTGTAGTTGGAGCAATCACAAGATCCAAGGCAACTGACAACCAGATTTTACATCTATAGCAAGCTTATTAACTATGATCGGTCAGGCAAATACGTTCTGGCTCGACATACGACAGATGGCATGTGCCGGTACCTCGGCGATGAGCGATGGAGTGAAGGCAAGCTTGGTGAGCTGGCACGCTTGCTAGAGCATCGGTTTGCCGCTGTGAGCTTTTCTTCGGCTCATGCCCGAATGCGTGTGAAATATGCGCTGGCTTCCACGCTCGAGGCTTCCATGAGGTACAAGTGTGCAACATCGAACAAGCCCTGGAAAATGGTGCCACGAGGCCTATGCAGACAACCTATAAGGTTAGGACTATCCAGTCATGTGAGACAACATGTGTGCTTCTGCAGTAAGTAGAACATACAATACTTCTATTTTCAAGTCAAAATATGTGGCTGACTAAAGTTTTGTCTTTTCTCTAGTAAATTTACTAATTATGGAAGTACTGCTTTACAATTTTAACAGTAAAAAAACTGTACAAAGATTGTGACAGGGACAACAAGGATACATAATATTGTAAGTATGTACTCCCTCCGTCCGAAAATACTTGCCCTCAAAATTGATAAAATGAATGTATCTATAACTAAAATAAGTCTAGATACAACCATTTCGAGGACAAGTATTTCCGGACGGAGGGAGTAGTTGCTTGCAGTCCTGAAAAACATGATGGTATAATATTCACACTGTTTTCATGCTCTTGTGTCAACTTCCAGTCATTTTCACCAACGATTTTCTGGACACGAAAAGCATGCTCACACAAGATCAAAACATTGCAAGTGGAACCTAATCCACACTGAGTACTACTTCCTACTTTCCAAAATACTTGAAGTTCTAGGTTTATCCTAAGTCAAACATCTTTATGTTTGACCAAGTCGATAGAAAAATATATCACGTCTACAACATCAACTATATAAAGTATGAAAATATATTTTATGATGAATCTAATGAAACTAATATGATATTGTAGATAGATAACAACAACAAGAAGAACAACAACAAAGCCTTTAGTCCCAAACAAGTTGGGGTAGGCTAGAGGTGAAACCCATAAGATCTCGCGATCAACTCATGGCTCTGGCACATGGATAGCAAACTTCCACGCACCCCTGTCCATAGCTAGTTCTTTGGTGATACTCCAGTCCTTCAAGTCTCTCTTAACGGACTCCTCCCATGTCAAATTCGGTCTGCCCCGACTTCTCTTGACATTCTCCGCACGCTTTAGCCGTCCGCTATGCACTGGAGCTTCTGGAGGCCTGCGCTGAATATGCCCAAACCATCTCAGACGATGTTGGACAAGCTTCTCTTCAGTTGGTGCTGCTACCCCAACTCTATCTCGTATATCATCGTTCCGGACTCGATCCTTCCTCGTGTGGCCACACATCCATCTCAACATAAGCATCTCCGCCACACCTAACTGTTGAACATGTCGCCTTTTAGTCGGCCAACACTCAGCGCCATACAACATTGCGGATCGAACCGCCGTCCTGTAGAACTTGCCTTTTAGCTTTTGTGGCACTCTCTTGTAGAATGCCAGAAGCCTGGCGCCACTTCATCCATCTGGCTTTGATTCGACGGTTCACATCTTCCTCAATACCCCCATCCTCCTGCAGCATTGACCCCAAATATCGAAAGGTGTCCTTCTGAGGCACCACCTGCCCATCAAGGCTAACCTCCTCCTCCTCACACCTAATAGTACTGAAACCGCACATCATGTACTCGGTTTTAGTTCTACTAAGTCTAAACCCTTTCGATTCCAAGGTTTGTCTCCATAACTCTAACTTCCTATTTACCCCCGTCCGACTATCGTCAACTAGCACCACATCATCCACAAAGAGCATACACCATAGGATATCTCCTTGTATATCCCTTGTGACCTCATCCATCACCAAGGCAAAAAGATAAGGGCTCAAAGCTGACCCCTGATGCAGTCCTATCTTAATCGGGAAGTCATCAGTGTCGACATCACTTGTTCGAACACTTTGTTGGGACGTTGTGTTTCTCCAAGGCCCACCACATGACATTACACAGTATCTTATCATAGGCCTTCTCCAAGTCAATGAACACCATATGCAAGTCCTTTTGCTCTCCATAAGTTGTCGTACCAAGAAAATGGCTTCTATGGTCGATCTCCCAGGCATGAAACCAAACTGATTTTTGGTCACGCTTGTCATTCTTCTTAAGAGGTGCTCAATGACTCTCTCCCACAGCTTCATTGTATGGCTCATCAGCTTAATTCCACGGTAATTAATACAACTCTGAACATCCCCCTTGTTCTTGAAGATTTCTAATATACTCTGTCTCCATTCTCATGGCATCTTGTTTGCCCCAAAAATGAGGTTGAAAAGCTTGGTTAGCCATACTATCTTATGTCCCTGATGCCTTTCCACACCTCAATGGGGATACAATCAGGGCCCATCGCCTTGCCTCCTTTCATCCTTTTTAAAGCCAACTTGACCTCGGACTCCTGGATTCGCTGCACAAAATGCATGTTGGTCTAATCAAAGGAGTCGTCCAGTTCAATGGTAGAACTCTCATTCTCCCAATTGAACAGCTTGTCGAAGTACTCCCGCCATCTATGCTTAAATCTCCTCGTCCTTCACCAGGAGTTGGTCTACTCCGTCCTTGATGCATTTGACTTGGCCAATATCCCTCGTCTTCCTCTCTCGGATCTTGGCCATCTTATAGATGTCCCTTTCGCCTTCCTTCGTGCCGAACCGTTGGTAGAGGTCCTGATACGCCCGACCCCTTGCTTCACTGACAGCTCGCTCTGCGGCCTTCTTCGCCATCTTGTATTTCTCTATGTTGTTTGCACTCCTATCCAGGTATAGTCGTCTGAAGCAATCTTGCTTTTCTCTAATCGCCTTCTGGACATCATCATTCCACCACCAGGTATCCTTATCTTCGCTTCTCCTTCCCCTAGACACTCCAAACTCCTCCAAGGCCACCTTACAAATGCAAGTCGCCATCTTCACCCACACCATATCCGCATCCCCTCCTTCCTCCCAAGGGCCCTCCTTAATGACCCTCTCCTTGAACGCCTGAGCTAATATGATATTGTAGATATTGTTATATTTTCCTATGAACTTGGTCAAACTTAAAAATGTTAGGACAAACCTAAAACTTCAAGTATTTTGGAACGGAGGGAGTACCATCTAAAATACGCTACAAATATGAAGTAGTGATCTCACAAACTACATATGTGGGAAATTGATCTTTTACCCGAACAGTGAACATGAATGGTAAACAAGAAGGATCCGAATATTAAATTGTGCTTTCACCCGTATGGGCATGCTCAATTTAAATAAAGGTATGCTTATTGACTATCCGCTTAAGCAACAATGTGCTCGGAACTTTGTTTGCCGAAGTTGTATGAAGCAGATGTAGAATCTAGATTTGAATATTTGATGTGCCACTAAACTCAAGGGTTTCAAAATGCAGCAAGTGATAGTGTTCATATTGTTTTTTAAAGGAACATGCAGTTGTACTGCCGATGCATTTCAGAGGGGAAGCAATATAATGTCAGTTACTCCCTCCGATCCATATTACTTGTCTTAGATTTGTCAGTTACAAGACAGGGAAGGTAGTTTTCCCAAAGAAAAGAAAGAAAGCATAGAAAACTAATCCGGCTCAGGCTCTGGCTCGTTTTCTCCGAAGGTGTCTCAAGTAATGGAGTGAGCAAGGGCCATATTCGCTTTGATCATGCTAAGCACCTGGTCAGCCGAGCAGATAGAATTTTGAAAGACTCGCCTGTTTCTCTGCTTCCAAATGTTCCAGCAGCCATAGATAGACACCGAGAGGTGGTAGGCAGGGAGCTTGCATGCAGTGTCAGTCCACCAAGAGGCCAGGGATAGGCCGGATGAGTGCCGGTTGCTGAAGCCAATCCGCACTCAGGTGACAGACCTCACGTGCGAAGGAGCAATGGAGTAGCAAATGTGCAGGGGTTTCAGGCTGTTGATCGCAGAGGTTGCAAGGGCCATTGTTCGGCCAGCCCCGCTTCAGAAGGTTGTCGTTGGTGAGGATGCGTTCCCAAAGCCATAGCAAAATGAAGAATCTACACTTCGGTTCAACTCTAGCCTTCCATAGCTTCTAGACATTGGTGGCTGCAAAAGAACCAGTGAACTGCTGCAGATAAGCCGAGCTAGGCGAGTACTTCAAGTTAGGAGTCCACTTCCAAGAAATTTTGTCGGCCACATCTGAAAGCTGAATATTTCTGAGAAGCAACCAAAGGTCAATGAACTGATGGGGTTGGGTGGCGTTGCAGATGTGTTGCAGCCTTGTGAGTCTGAGATTCTAAGTATAGACATACATACACATACAAGAGCAAATGCATGCATCGAGTCTTCCTCTAGAGAAGGAAATGAGGTAAGGGAATAGAATGTATCTGGAATGGCCTCATGTGGATCCTCTTCATCTGCTGGGCGTTGCCATAGAGGTACATAGGCTTGGGACCGTTTATTCCTTTCCTTACCACACATCTACTCTCTAGACTTACCATACAGTTCATATAAGTCAACAAGAGTTTGAGATGGGAGGTAATTAGTGCTCAGCTCCTTCATACACCTACTCTTCTGAAATGAATTGTTTTCAGATCACAAGGCAACACCAAGTAGACAGCCTTCATTGATCTTCAATGCATGGTGGTGTCTATTCATCAGTAGGATGGTAGCAAACTGGTTTCCGCCTTCTGCTTGCGTACTATTCCCTGCCCTATTTTACCTCATGAAAACATACAAGCTACCACAAAATATATGGCCTCATTTGGTTTGTAGGAATTCTGTAGGATAGGATTTTTAAAGGAAAAATTTCTTTGGAGCCCTTTGGTTTGTAGGAATGGATTCCTATTCCTGCATAGGATATGAATCAATCCTTCACATTTCAAAGGAAAAAAAGAAACATTAGCCTAGACTCAATGGAAAAATTCCTATACTATGCATCAAATGACATCTCTTTCCCTATAGGAATTGAGATGCATGTCATCTCACTTCCTATGATTTTCCTATTACAATGATATTCCTATCCTATGGACCAAAGGAGGCCTATACCTGAATACCTCTGCAGCAGTCATGCACTCATGCTGCAAGCAGCTAGTTTAGCTAGGCAAGAGCTACTTATGGAAAAGCAAGAGGGACAAGACAAACCTATACATGAGCATCAACAAATAGAGAAATACCTCACAGCCAGCGCTGGTTAAATTTCTAACATGAGGTGAACTGGAGTCTGGAGGCATCTTGAGTCTTCAGACTGCAGATTTTAATAAGACATGGATTGAACTTTGAAGCAGAGATTAATTGCAGTTACAGCAATATGAAGCAGAGGACATCCAATCACAAGTAGCAGTTGAATAACAACAGCAGGCATCAATACACACTTTGCTGAACTGAGCAAAGTGGTGGAAAATATATAGTTTTGAACTCGGTTACAGGAACAACTCAATGGGTCTCCTCACTTATCACATTGACCAAAACTTCAAATCAAACTTTTTACAGAGAAAGCACTGCCAACAATCGAGTACCACCACACAGTAACTCAGGATCAGTACACATGTACTGGATATCTAGAACATGGACCACCAACTTCTTTTTGTGTCTACAAGTGCTGCAGAGGCACTCTGGGATCCACGACACAGTCGCCTTCTACCACTACTAGTAGGATTTGCAAAGCACAAAACCAGAGCTAAACCGACAAAGCTTACTGCTGGAGCAACTGCAATAAACAGCCATCGACGGTGGTTACGTGCTCTGTTTGACTGCTCAGCAACATGAAGACCATGTTCACTTGTATTAGTCACTTCCACTGCATCATTAAACATGTCCTGAGTTTCTTCAACCTCAGGTTCATCAGAACCTTCTTCACCAATTTCCTGCAGATGGGTGTGTTCCTCCACCCCAAGGACATCTCTTTCATTTGTTGCAGCTCGCTCAGACCTCTCGGATTCTGGATCATCTGTAGGAAGTTCATATCGGCAAACTGGGCATGTATTCCTGGAACTAAGCCACGGCAAGATGCACGATGAATGATATAGATGCATGCATGGTAGCTGTTTTGCTCTAGTTCTGATAGGCATCGGGTCTTTGCAGACTGGACAGATCACGCCACCATCTGCCTCATGGCTTGTGGAGATAACCAGAGAGGGAAGATTTCCAATGAAGGATGTCGCTGCAGGTGGAGCTCCTCTTCTGGAACTGTCGTCCTCAGCAAATTGTTCAAGAATCATCTCAAACTGTCTTGCATCAGCATAATCACCAGGATTCCCAACAAAAGGTGTCCTGACATCTGGCCCTTCCATGTCTGCCATCAAGTTGGTCATATTTGCTCTTTGACTTCTCCAAGTCCATACCCCATCTTCAGACTCCCACCCAGTCAATTCACTGGGGCCAATGCCACGTGATTGCTGCCGGTGCTGCTGCATGGCGTCAACTGCTTCATCAAAATCAGACTCTTCCAACTGCACATCTTCATCCTCTTGGTCATCTGAATCCCACTGGTCTATTCCAGCATTCATGGGATCAATATCTGTATCGGTATTCATGTAGCTCTCGTTGTCAAGTTGAATGGTAATCTCCCTTCCCATCATGCTACGTTGACCTAGAGAAGCATCTGACTCCCCGCCATAGTCACCAAAACTGATGTTTGATTCAAGCTCGTCAAACACAGAATCAGCATAGCTGAGGCCATCACTCTCATCGTCTGAAGCATGCCACCGTTGGGACTGGTTTGGTGTAGAATTATAAGATGCCAGCTGTCGCACAATGGTCGGAGAATCAATATCTGCTTCATGGCCTTGTCTAGCTAAGTTGATCAGTTGGGAGAACTGCTGTGAGAATGCATCCTCATTAGATTCCAGACTTGCAGTCCTAGATCTCCGCCTTCTTTGTCGTCTCTGCTGACTAGTGCTGGTTGTTACATCTCTTTGACTATCATTAAGCACAGTAGCCTTGCATTCCCTGCATATAGCTAAAGCTTCAAAGCTATTGGTCACCTCAGTATCCAAAGTAAAAGGTCTCGTGCAAACTAGGCATTGAGCATCTGGTTGGCTGGCAACGAGCTCAAAGTCGGTAGGTCGTGTCTGATTGCCAGACATGGGCATCTTGTACTAGTAAATCTGACACACTGAGATGTGTAAGCAGTGCGCTGGTGAAAAGAACAAGGGGCGCTGTTGCAGATAACAAGTGGTCTAAATGGAAACAGAGGTATGTCCTGCTTAATTCCAGGGTCAGGTGTTTATCAGATACATTGTTGAGCACGTCACAAAAGTTCTTCCCAGATGTCAACCTGACGAAGAAAAGCAAGCGACTGCTCCAGTTAATGACGCAGAAGAAAAATGCAGCGTACATTAAACCAAATGACTATGATAAAAAAATGGATAAGCGATTAAGCATATCTGCAAATAGAATGCAACAGCCAACAAACAAAGTATTCACATGACCAAACTGGATACTTTTACTACTGAGGACCAGCAACCACACCAACCAAATCATTTGCGGAGTCCCCCGTGTTTTCCTTCATTAGTTTCATCTAACATACGATCTTATCAATTTAATCGCCACCCTCTTTTTATCACGGAACAGCCTGCCGCTGTGCCGCAAGAGATCCACGCAGACAAACTAAACAATAATGAAAAGCAGCACTGGCTACACAGGAGAGGTACCGAGATCGTACACGCTTCATTAAGGAGCAGCCGACTCCCCGATTTCCACTACAACGGGGCGCTAATATCAAACGCGAGGGGAAAATATTTTGCGCGGATTTGGAGAAGAGCCGCAGCCATTTGCGATGCGACAGCAAACAATCAGTTGACGGTAAGGTCCAAGGGTTCGAAGAAAATCACCTTCGCCTCGAAAATCTAGGGCGTGATGCGGCGGGAGAGAACTTCGCCGGCGGGAACAGCGATCTGGGAGTCGTAGACCAATCTCGGCGATGCTGGGGCTCGGCTGGGGGAAGAGGACGACGTCGGAATTGGGGGTTGGAGATCGGCGGATCGCGGAGGAAAGGGAAAGGTGTTGGAGTTTTTTTTCTTTTTCTTTTTTTTGAACAGTTGCAGGATTTATTTCGAGTTTTTTCTGCGGGAGAAAAGAGATAACAACCGTGGCGGGCTTGTTCGAGTAGGCCCATTGAAGCTTGGGCGCTCGGCCCATTGAGAACCACACGCACGCCGATGTCCCAGGGGCAGTAGCGTCTTTCCCGCTCGATTCGTCGCCATCACCAACCTCCATTGGCGCCCACCCGCAGAGCTCCACTTCGGCGAGACCACGACCACTCACTCGTCACCCTCCCCATGGCCGCCGGCGTGAGCAGGCTTCCGCCGCGTCTCACCACGCTTGCGGTCTTCTCCTCGCCGACACCGAGCCCCTTCGGCCCCAACAAGCGCGTCGCCAGGCGGCTCAGGCCCCCGCCGATCTCCATCTCCATGGACCCGGCCCTCGTCGACCCGGCCCACCTCCAGGCCCTCATGCTCTCCTGCGCGCACTCCTGCGCCATCTGCCTCTCCCCGCGGGACGCCGCCGTGCGGCCGGAGCCCGTCGACATCCGTAAGCTCCGCACCGCCGTGGCGCACAGCTTCCTGGTCGTGTCCGTCTTCTGCGGGACCAGGTTCTTGGAGGAAGACGACGGAGGGGACGACCGGCGCTTCATGGGCCTGGAGCTGGACCTCGGGCTCGGGCGGCGTGGGGGGCAGCGGCTCGTCGGGTTCGGACGGGCCGTCTCCGACATGGGGCTCACCGCCTCCGTCCATGACGTCGTGGTGATCTTCTCCTCTCTTCTTGCTTGTAGAATTGCCAGTGAGGCGCTCTTGATTTTACAGTGGCAAACTGCGTGAAACCAATGGTTATTGCTCCAGCGCGTGTGTTCATGGAACTATCTTCAGTGACTTGCAGGTTCATCCATCAGTGCAGAGGAGAGGGATTGGGCGCAAAATACTTGAAAAAATTACAAGGTAGGTTGCTGACATTGGATTTTTCTGGTGAAGTCTGAAAGGGGCTAACTTCTGAATTGACCTAATAGAGGGAAAATAGCATTCATGCCTTCTTATGTAAACTGTGCAAGTTGGCAATAACGAAGCAGAAAACACATGATGTTCCTTTCATGGACTCAAATAGAGACCTCTTGCACCGAAACATACAAATCTCCTGCACCATTGGAAAGAAACGACCGAGTGATAAGCAAACAGAAGATAATATCCTGCGTTTGAAATATGCTTCTTACTTGATAAAACTATCTTCAGGGTATTGTGTTTCTCTGTTAAACATAGTATCCCAGTCATCACGCATATATCACACAGTACTTACCTGGACAGGTAACATTAGCACGGCTGTTTGTCGGTAGCAAAGCTTACTTGACCGACAGACTATAAAGTGATTTATGTTATGTTTTTCTTGGGGTACAGACTTCACAGTTTTCTTGTATTACTTTGACTGCATATTGAAACATGAACAGTGAATGTATCTCTGGATCGACTAAACTCAGAGGTTGGAAGAACATGCTTATGCACAATACAAAGTACTTGAGCAGAGATAATCGTAGTGTCAAAAAACGTCTTATATTAACTTACAGAGGGAGTATATTTTAAAAGGTGCTGATTTATTTGCTGTCCAAAGTTTAAGCTTCATCTAATTTGCTTGTTTCTGGAACAATCTCTCCAGGGTACTCCATAGCAGAGGTATTTATGACATTTCCGCATTATGCACAGGAAAGGAGAGGTATGGCTTTCTTACCTGATTTGGTGGACTTCATGAATGTCCTTACGTGCTATCTTTCGTGTTATCTGTAAAGGAGGAAGCGGTGATCTACTTCTACCTCCACATATCACCTGCAATAGAATCTTATGACAGTATATGATGATGTTTACACATCTTTTGGTACTGTTTGCAGGCCATTTTTTGAAGCATGTGGATTCGATGATGATGCCATGGGTGCCACAACAATGATGTACACTAGAAACTTGCACGAGTAGCATTCCTATGGATGGTTGGCAATCTGCACAATGATACTACCACGGCTCCTTTTTTGCTGGTTATTATCTGCTGCCACCTGAGAATGCCGACTGTAAAGAGGGTTCTGCAATCCAGCAGTGGTTTTACCCCCTCTAACTGGATCCGGTATCCATGGTGCCCCAGCCTTTTCTGTCTTCGAGGAAACCGGACGAATAAATTAGAGAAACTTGTGGACACGGTAGTACACTTCACCTTTTTATCATGTGTGGAAGATGGCATTATTTATAGCATGTTCAGAATCCGGACCAGCATTTGTAAATTTACCACTGATGGTAAAAGCTTGTGTGTTTACAGAGATAAATGTTTGTACACATTGTTTTCATCTGTCATGGATGTCGGCACACAAAGAGTGAATCACATAAAGAGAACTTTGATATACATAAACTGTAGATTTGTGGACAGTTGGTGCTGTCAAATTTTATTGGGAAACTTTCCTTCATCAAGTTATGTTGCAGGATAGACAACAACGTAAATAAATCAAGGGAAATGTCCGCAGGATTTCAACTCTATGCAAAAGATTAAACAGTACTACCTCCGTCCCATAATATAAGAGCGTTTTTGCCACACGTTTTTATATTATGGGGCAGAGAGAGTAGTTGATACATCCATGACATTCTGTAAACAACAACCCTTTGCTCTACGTCTACCACTTTACAAATAAGAAGTTTTAGTTACAGGAAGATGGTGATGATTCGATGGGACCAACCAATCCAATGAATTCTGCTCAGCCTCTGGGTTTTGTGCAGTAAGATTCTCTTATCCAACTTTGCACAATAGCTTCATCGTATATAAACACCCATCATGGCTATTAAATGATGGATCTCCAACAGAAATGCGATCTCCAATCGTTAAACTGCAATCTCGTTATCCCTGTCGAGACAAGTGTAGGTCCATCTGTTTTTTTTTTTCAGGTCTTCTGTATATGCATTTACCAGCATGCATCGTCATATAGCTGCTTGGAACACATGCTCATCTGGAGTTCCAAAGGCTCTCTGTAGGAACCGTTCGACGACAGAAAGGAATTCTTCAGCTCGTTCCTCCTGGGGCAAGTGCCCACAATTCTTGATCACCTCAAATGTCGCGCCAGGAATCGCACGCGCTAGACGTTCAGCATTTGAAGCTGGAACAAGGCGGTCTGTGTCGCCAGTCACCACTAGCACTGCAATGATAAGACAATCAAAACTATTCAGAAATAACATTGTTTACCGATCTTCTGTTAAAGAGAAGATTGTTTTATGTATCGTGTATTAGAGCATTCAAAACTTCATCTGAAATTTGTAGGGACATCAGCACATATTTAGTCCAGTAGTAGCACTGAATACACAGGTAAGGATAAGATGGCCATTAGAAGAAGCATATAGTTGGACCTGGGCATGAGATCTCAGAGAGCCTCTTCGAGACTGGCACTTTTGACTTGGGTGAAGAATCTGTGATCATGGATATGGTGTACTCCAAGAGAGCCGTCTCCCATCCCTTGGATCTTAGTGGCTGAAATCATTTCCATGAACAACAATATGAGTAGGTCTTTCTCACTTGGAGATATTTTCCTACAGAGAACTCACCTTGGTGTAGCCTTGAATAACATGATCAGTTACTTTGCTTGGGTCATACCATGCATTACGAACGCCCGTTACACCGAATTTATCCATGATCAATCTCACCTATGAAAAGGAATCCAACCACAAAAGTTGCAGGAACTCAAAGTCTGTATTTCGACTATTTAAGAAGTACTCCCTCTGTTCCAAAATTCTTGCCGTGGTTTTTGTTCAAAATTTGAACTAAAACCAGGACAAGTATTTTGGAACGGGGGGAATAAATTCTAAATTTTGCGGGTTTTTTAGGGCCCTTAATTTTGATATTTAGTCAGTAGAATGAGTCAGGAAAGAGCAACATACCAGACTCGCCGCCAGTGAAGATCGTAGAAAAGCCACAAGAACCTTACTAGACAAAGCTCTGACCGTATCCTGTACTGCCATGACCAACTTAAGAACAAGCCCTGCAAGCCACATACACATGCCAAGAAACCCTCTCCATATCCTAGCAAATGGATTTGGTGCTGCACTGTTATCATCAGAATCCTTCTTGTCTGCCACTTCCTGCTCCCCTACGCTGTTCTCTTTCTCACCCTTCATCGGCGCGAAAATCGCCGGTGCAACCAGCACCAGCGCCGCTACCCGCTCGGGCGCCTCGAAGTACGCCTCCACTGCAACGAGGCAACCGGCAGAGTGCCTGGGATGAACCCAAACCGGAAAATTAATCTCAATGTCCTTAAGAAAAAAACTAGCGATGCAGTGACGCAGAAAAATGCAGTGCAGGGTGTGCATCTGTACCCAACAAGGACGGCCTTCCCTGCGCCGAGTTGGTCTATGAATGCCAGTGTGGCCATGGCCGAGAAGGCCATGGAGTAAGGGTTGAGAGGCTTGGTGTCATCGCCGGACCATCTGGCCCGGGAGGTCAGGCCAAACGCCGGCCGGTCGAAGGCGAGGACCTTGGCGCCGGCGATGCGGGCGAGTGGTCGCATGACGCGGCTCCAGGAGAACACAGACGCGCCGAAGCCGTGAAGCAGCACTATGGGCAGCCTGACCTGACTCCTGGCGACGGCGGCGCCCGAGGACTGGTCGCCGGAATCCTCGCCCTCCTCATGGGCGCAGACCTTGTGGTGGACCCTGACGCCGTTGATCTCGTAGAAGCTGCTGTCAGGGTCCGCGAGCGCGTCCGGGTCGAGGAGGTCGTCCTGGTCGATGCCGGCCACGAGCCGGCGGCGGCGCGGGGGCATCTGCGTACCGCTGCCCGGAACCGATCCTGCGTTTGCTTCGGGGTTTAGTGCGTGCTTGTGTTTGGGGAAAGTGAAAAAAGATATTCGCAATTTCGAACCACTTTCTAGCGCAACGATCCCCAATTTTTCGCTCCAAGAAGAAGAACACCGCAACCTCCTTTTTTCGAAACACCAATTTGAAGCATCTCCTATCCTATCGAAATGTAAAATCTTTCACTCCCAATGCAAGAAAAGGAAGTTACCGGCAGGGAACTCGGCCGCGGCGGCTGAAGGCGGGGGAGGACCGGCCGTGCGGCGAGCGCGGAGCAGTGGATGGCGGCTGTGCGCGGCGGCGGCGGTGGAGGGGAGAATGTTTGCGACGGCGGGCGGCGGGGGTCGGAGGGAGAGGAGCGTCAGCATCTGATCTGGCCCCAGCCGGCGCGGGAAGCCGACGGACGGATGGCCGTTGGCTGGAAGGATTCGGCGGAAGCTTAGCGTGGATTGCGTGGGGGCCGCCGGCAGTGGCACCACGGCCTGAGGCTGTAATCCGGGAGCTAGCGATGTGTCAGTGCTATGGTACGTTGCCCCTGTTTCAAAATTTGGATCTTGTGCCGACCAGCTTAGCATTAGCTCATTCACACACACACACACACAAAAACTTAGCATTAGGTCGTTGCACGCGTCGTTAAAGCATATCCCTACGAACTCTAAGCTCCCTGGAATTCGCGGCCTCTGCTACGCAGAGGCTGTGGTAGCCCGCGTGGGCCTTGGCTTGTGAAATGGTGAAACACTTTTGAAGCCCGTTGGGCCCACTCGCATTATGCCGTGGCGTTGTTGCATTCACTCAGGTTTACATGTCTGCCCTTTGTTTACCTAAAAAAATGTGTCTGCCCTTTGTGTCAACTGATTCTGGCGGCGCGAAGACTTGAAGCCGCCATCTCTGCCGGATCTTGCGCTCTTTCTTCCTCGCCAAATGGGGTGGAGGACTGCGTCGCTCGCCGTAGAGGGTGGATGGGTGCGACGATGTCCTGTCCCTTTCCGACGTCCAGCTAGATCCGTGCTGGTTCGGGTGGATTTTGCCTGTCTAACCGTGCTATACGCACGAACGGTATTCGGACGACTCATAGATGATGGTTAAAATCCGGCCGGACATACATGCATACATCGAGCACCTGCCTCTGGATTTCGTTGTCGTGCGTACATCGGGCACCAACATTGTGCATGAAGCAGTTCCGTTGTCTGTCCAAGGTAGCGCCTCCTCTTCTTTTTCGTTTTGCTCGATGTTGCTCTTGTTGTCCGTCTCGCCGTGGATGCCCGTAGTATGTTCATTCCTCAGCTGGCGTCGTGGATCGAGCGCTGCTTGTTGCACGATTGCGTGGGGTTGGATCGCCGCCATTCGGTGAGAGGTGGTCGCTCGCCGCATGAAAGTCGCGCATGATGGTGGGTTCAGCTCCTCCAACTTTTGACCGTTTGTTTTTTCCTCTATTTATTAATCTCTCTTGCCATTGAAGTGTGTTGTTTATTCCTCTTTGTGCCTTTTGCAGGCTATGTGGGTGCATGTTCAGAGCCGGACAAGGTGTGTCGCGGCCGTTCTGAAATTAATGGTCATGGTTATATTGTTATGTTTGCAGGTACTTTTTTCCTCTCGGGCAAACGGTTGGCTTGCACTTCCCTTCACCTCTCCTCCTTCTTCGCCTTACATATTGCCATTCAATGCTGGATAAGATGGATGGCAAGTATGTAGTTGAGATCATATTCCAATTAATTTTAGGACATCGCTCTATGTATGCGTGGTGAATTTTTTGGTGCAGACAGAAGAAGTACCCCTTTTATGTGACAAAAAGAAGCATCCATTAGGGGATTACCAAAGATTGGGACATACTTGTGCACAACAAATTCTAGCAGCTCTCCTACTTTTTTTGAGGAGAGTGGTAAGTGTTTTGGAGCATTACATGGTTTGTCCGGTCTAGGCCTTTCTTTTTCTTATAGGAAAAACTACGTATTTCTTTAGTTGGATCTGCTTTTCCGATTGTGCTCGCCCAATGATCCAGTAGGATATGTGTCGGACTATAATCTGTTCTAATGGAATTTTTTGATATGTTTTCAAAAGAGGTAAAAAAGGTGGCAACTTAGCAGTATTTATTGGAAGCAATAAGGGAGATCAAAAAATTGATGCTCAAGTTAACCTGTTGGCAGAGAATACCCACGAAGATGTCTACCTCCTTGGCACCCTTGGTTTCATCCCCGGTCACTCCTTCATACACTCAGCATGAAACTAAGCTCCCGAGAATTTGCGGCCTATGCTGCGCCGAGGCTGTGGTAGCGCTCGTGGGCCTGGCTTGTGAGATGGTGAAACACTTTTGGAGGCCTCTAGGCCCACTCGCATCATGTCGTGGCGTTGTTGCTTTCACTCAGGTTTACATGTCTGCCCTTTGTTTACCTAAAAAATCGTGTCTGCCCTTTGTAGCGTGCAAGGTCAACTGATTCTGGCGGCGCGAAGACTGGAAGCCGCCATCTCTGCCGGATCTTGCGCTCTTCCTTCCTCGCCAAATGGGGTGGAGGACTGCGTCGCTCGCCATAGAGGGTGGATGGGTGCGATGATATCCTGTCCCTTTCCGACGTCCTGCTGGATCCGCGCTAGTTCGGGTGGATTTTGCCTGTCTAACCGTGCTACACACACGAACGGTATTCGGACGACTCATAGACGATGGTTAAGATCCGGTCGGACATGCATGCATACATCGAGCACCTGCCGCTGGATTTCGTTGTCGTGCGTACGTCGGGCACCAACATCGTGCATGAAGCAGTTTCATTGCCTGTCCAAGGTAGCGCCTCCTCTTCTTCGTTTTGCTTGATGTTGCTCTTGTTGTCCGTCTCGCCGTGGGTGCCCGTAGTATGTTCATTCCTCAGCTGTCGTCGTGGATCGAGCGCTGCTTGTTGTACGATTGCGTGGGGTTGGATCCTTCGCCATTCCAGTGAGAGGCTGGTCGTGTGCCGCTAGCAGCTCGCTGCAGTGGTCGGTTCAGCTCCTCCAACTTTTGACCGTTTGTTTTTTCCTCCATTTATCAATCTCTCTTGCCATTGAAGTGTGTTGTTTGTTCCTCTTTGTGCCTTTTGCAGGCTGTATGGGTGCATGTTCAAAGCCGGACAAGGTGTGTCGCGGCCGTTCTGAAATTCATGGTCATGGTTATATTGTTATGTTTGCATGTGCTTTTTTCCTCCCCGGCAAACGGTTGGCTTGCACTTCCCTTCACCTCTCCTCCTTCTCCGCCTTACATATTGCCATTCAATGCTGGATAAGATGGATGGCAAGTATGTAGTTGAGATCATATTTCAATTAATTTTAGGACATCACTCTATGTATGCATGGTGAATTTTTTTGGTGCAGACAAAGGAAGTACCCCTTTTTATGTGACAAAAAGAAGCATCCATTAGGGGATTACCAAAGATTGGGACATACTTGTGCACAACAAATTCTAGCAGCTTTCCCACTTTTTTCTGGGGAGAGTGGTAAGTGTTTTGGAGCATTACATGGTTTGTCCGGTCTAGGCCTTTCTGTTTCTTATAGGAAAAACTATGTATTTCTTTAGTTGGATCTCCTTTTCCGATTGTGCTCACCCAATGATCCAGTAGGATACGTGTCGGACTATAATTTGTTCTAATGGAATTTTTGGATATGTTGTCAAAAGAGGTAAAAAAAGGTGGCAACTTAGCAGTATTTATAGGAAGCAATAAGGGAGATCAAAAAATTGATGCTCAAGTTAACCTGTTGGCAAAGAATACCAACAAAGATGTCTACCTCCTTGGCACCCTTGGTTTCATCCCCAGTCACTCCTTCATACACTCAGCAGGAAACTAAGCTCCCGAGAATTCACGGCTTCTGCTGTGTCGAGGCTGTGGTAGCGCTCGTGGGCCTGGCTTGTGAGATGGTGAAACACTTTTGGAGGCCGCTGGGCCCACTCGCATCATGTCGTGGTGTTGTTGCCTTCACTCAGGTTTACATGTCTGCCCTTTGTTTACCTAAAAAAACATGTCTGCCCTTTGTAGCGTGCAGGGTCAATTGATTCTGGCGGTGCGAAGATTGGAAGCCGCCATCTCTGCCGGATCTTGCACTCTTCCTTCCTCGTCGAATGGGCTGGAGGACCGCGTCCCTCACCATAGAGGGTGGATGGGTGGGACGATGTCCTGTCCCTTTCCGATGTCCTGCTGGATCCGCACTGGTTCGGGTGGATTTTGCCTATCTAACCGTGCTATACACACGAATGGTATTCGGACGACTCATAGACGATGGTTAAAATCCGGCCGGACATGCATGCATACATCAAGCACCTGCCGCTGGATTTCGTTGTCGTGCGTACATCAGGCACCAACATCGTGCATGAAGCAGTTTTGTTGCCTGTCCAAGGTAGCGCCTCCTCTTCTTTTTCGTTTTGCTTGATGTTGCTCTTGTTGTCCGTCTCGTCATGGGTGCCCGTAGTATGTTCGTTTCTCAGCTGGCGTCGTGGATCGAGCGCTGCTTGTTGTATGATTGCGTGGGGTTGGATCCTTCGCCATTCTAGTGAGAGGTTGGTCGTGTGCTGGGAGTAGGTCGCCGCGGTGGTGGGTTCAGCTCCTCCAACTTTTGACCGTTTGTTTTTTCCTCTATTTATCAATCTCTCTTGCCATTGAAGTGTGTTGTTTGTTCCTCTTTGTGCCTTTTGCATGCTGTGCGGGTGCATGTTCAAAGCCGGACAAGGTGTGTCGCGGCCATTCTGAAATTCATGGTCATGGTTATATTGTTATGTTTGTAGGTGCTTTTTTCCTCCCCGGCAAATAGTTGGCTTGCACTTCCCTTCACCTCTCCTCCTTTTCCGCCTTACATATTGCCATTCAATGCTGGATAAGATGGATGGCTAGTTGAGATCATATTCCAATTAATTTTAGGACATCGCTCTATGTATGCATGGTGAAATTTTTGGTGCAGACAAAATAAGTACCCCTTCTTATGTGACAAAAAGAAGCATCCATTAGGGGATTACCAAAGATTGGGACATACTTGTGCACAGCAAATTCTAGCAACTCTCCTAATTTTTTCTGGGGAGAGTGGTAAGTGTTTTGGAGCATTACATGGTTTGTCCGGTCTAGACCTTTCTGTTTCTTATAGGAAAAACTACGTATTTCTTTAGTTGGATCTCCTTTTCCGATTGTGCTCACCCAATGATCCAGTAGGATATGTGTCGGACTATAATCTGTTCTAATGGAATTTTTTGATATGTTGTCAAAAGAGGTAAAATAGGTGGCAACTTAGCAGTATTTATTGGAAGCAATAAGGGAGATAAAAAAATTGATGCTCAAGTTAACATGTTGGCAGAGAATACCAGCGAAGATGTCTACCTCCTTGGCACCCTTGGTTTCATCCCCAGTCACTCCTTCATACACTCAGCAGGAAACTAAGCTCCCAAGAATTCGCGGCCTCTGTTGTGCCAAGGCTATGGTAGCGCTCGTGGGCCTGGCTTGTGAGACGGTGAAACACTTTTGGAGGTCGTTGGGCCCACTCGCATCATGTCGTGGCGTTGTTGCTTTCACTCAGGTTTACATGTCTGCCCTTTGTTTACCTAAAAAACGTGTCTGCCCTTTGTAGCGTGCAGGGTCAACTGATTCTGGCGGCGCGATGACTGGAAGCCGCCATCTCTGCCGGATCTTGCGCTCTTCCTTCCTCGTCGAATGGGTTGGAGGACTGCATCGCTCACCATAGAGGGTGGATGGGTGCGACGATGTCCTGTCCCTTTCCAACGTCCTGCTGGATCCGCACTGGTTCGGGTGGATTTTGACTGTCTAACCGTGCTATACACATGAATGGTATTCGGACGACTCATAGATGATGGTTAAAATCTGGCCAGACATGCATGCATACTTCAAGCACCTGCCGCTGGATTTTGTTGTCGTGCGTACATCGGGCACCAACATCGTGCATGAAGCAGTTTCGTTGCCTATCCAAGGTAGCGCCTCCTCTTCTTTTTCGTTTTGCTTGATGTTGCTCTTGTTGTCCGTCTCGTCATGGGTGCCCTTAGTATGATCGTTTCTCAGCTGGCGTCGTGGATCGAGCGCTGCTTGTTGTACGATTGTGTGGGGTTGGATCCTTTGCCATTCCTGTGAGAGGCTGGTCGTGTGCCGCGTGTAGGTCGCCGCGGTGGTAGGTTCAGCTCCTCCAACTTTTGATCGTTTGTTTTTCCATCTATTTATCAATCTCTCTTGCCATTGAAGTGTGTTGTTTGTTCCTCTTTGTGCCTTTTGCAGGTTGTGTGGGTGCATGTTCAGAGCCGGACAAGGTGTGTCGCGGCCGTTCTGAAATTCATGGTCATGGTTATATTGTTATGTTTGTAGGTGCTTTTTTCCTACCCGGCAAACGGTTGGCTTGCACTTCCCTTCACCTCTCCTCCTTCTCCGCCTTACATATTGCCATTCAATGCTGGATAAGATGGATGGCCAAGTATGTATTTGAGATCATATTCCAATTAATTTTAGGACATCGCTCTATGTATGGATCTGTTATCCATGGTGCTTTTCGTAAAATGGTTGCTAAGTATGATGTTACTCATAGAATTGCATCTCCACATCACCCACAGTCTAGTGTCCAAGTAGAATTGAGTAACTGAGAGCTTAAATTAATTTTGCAAAAGACTGTTAACAGATCTAGAAAGAATTGGTCCAAGAAACTTGATGATGCATTATGGGCTTATAGAACTGCATATAAAAATCTTATGGTATGTCTCCATATAAATGGTTTATGGAAAAGCATGTCACTTACCTCTCGAACTAGAACATAAGGCATATTGGGCTATTAAAGAGCTCAATTATGATTTCAAACTTGCGGGTGAGAAGAGGTTATCTGACATTAGCTCTCTTGATGAATGGAGAACCCAGGATTACGAGAATGCCAAATTGTTTAAAGAAAAAGTTAAAAGATGGCATGACAAAAGGATACAAATGCATGAGCTTAATGTAGGTGATTATGTTTTGCTTTTCAACTCTCGTTTAAGATTTTTTGCAGGAAAACTTCTCTTTAAATGGGAGGGGCCTTACGTTATCGAGGAGGTCTATCGTTCCGGTGCCATAAAAATTCAACAACTTCGAAGGCACAAACCCGAAGGTGGTGAATGGTCAAAGAATCAAATATTATATCTCAGGTAACCCTATAAATGTTGAAACTAATGTTATTGAAACCGTAACCCTGGAGGAATACATAACAGACACTTTCCAGAACGTTTCAGACTCCGAAAAGGAATAGGTATGTGGTACGGTAAGTAAACCGACTCCAAAACAGTTCTAATAGCCATTTTTCTCCGTTTTGGAATATTTAAGAAAATAGGAAAATAAGAAGTAGTCCGGGAAGGACACGAGGCATCCACGAGGGTGGAGGGCGCGCCCTACCCCCTGGGCGCGCCCCCTGCCTCGTGGGCACCTCGTGTGCTCTCCGGACTCCGTTTTCTTGCACGATACTTCTTTTAGTCAGTCAAAATTCATTATATAATCTCCCGAAGGTTTTGACCACCATATCATGCAAACATCTTCTGTCTTTGTTTCAAGCTATTTCTGCCGCAGATCAGAGCAATATGTCGCCCCAGGATTTGGAGGGAGAAAGCTATGTGGCCGATTACCTTGCAGACCCTAAGGTCTACGGGGACTTGGAGCATTGTGGCTGGACCACTGAGGAAGAAGAAGACTACGAGCCTAAGGGAAAGGAGGAGACGAGCTAAGATGAAGATGAAGTCCCGTTACCTCAACCTGGGGACATGCATGTGGAGTTTAAAAAGTCAAGCCTCCCTGATAGGGAAAAGAAACCGAAGATCGAGTTTATCCCTTTTCGTCTCTTGCAGGAAAACAAACAAGAACCATGCAAAAGGATATTAAGCCTTGAGCAGGAGATCGATGATCTAAGGGAGCACAACTCCATTCTCAAGCGCAAATTAAGGAAGAATCCTACATCATCAACAACTCCATCATCACCACCCCCGAGGACATAATCACATGGGTATGGGCACTTGATGTCTACTACACAACCTTCTTCTTGTAGACGTTGTTGGGCCTGCAAGTGCACAGGTTTGTAGGACAGTAGCAAATTTCCCTCAAGTGGATGACCTAAGGTTTATCAATCCGTAGGAGGCGTAGGATGAAGATGGTCTCTCTCAAGCAACCCTGCAACCAAATAACAAAGAGTCTCTTGTGTCCCAACACACCCAATACAATGGCAAATTGTATAGGTGCACTATTCGGCGAAGAGATGGTGATACAAGTGCAATATGGATGGTAGATATAGGTTTTTTTAATCTGAAAATATAAAAACAGCAAGGTAACAAATGATAAAAGTGAGCGTAAACGGTATTGCAATGATAGGAAACAAGGCATAGGGTTCATACTTTCACTAGTGCAAGTTCTCTCAACAATAATAACATAGATAGATCATATAACAATCCCTCAGCATGCGACAAAGAGTCACTCCAAAGCCACTAATAGCGGAGAACAAACGTAGAGATTATGGTAGGGTACGAAACCACCTCAAAGTTATTCTTTCGGATCGATCTATTCAAGAGTTCTTACTAGAATAACACCTTAATACACAAATCAACCAAAACCCTAATGTCACCTAGATACTCCATTGTCACCTCAAGTATCCGTGGGCATGATTATACGATATGCATCACACAATCTCAGATTCATCCAACCAACACAAAGTACTTCAAAGAGTGCCCCAAAGTTTCTACCGGAGAGTCAAGAAACGTGTGCCAACCCCTATGCATAGGTTCATGGGCGGAACCCGCAAGTTGGTCACCAAAACATACATCAAGTGGCACATGATATCCCATTGTCACCACAGATAAACACGGCAAGACATACATCAAGTGTTCTCAAATCAAAGACTCAATCCAATAAGATAACTTCAAGAGGAAACTCAATTCATCACAAGAGAGTAGATGGGGAGAAACATCATAAGATCCAACTATAATAACAAAGCTCGCGATACATCAAAGATGGTGCCATAGAGAGAACACGAGAGAGAGAGAGAGAGAGAGATCAAACACATAGCTACTGGTACATACCCTCAGCCCCGAGGGTGAACTACTCCCTCCTCGTCATGGAGAGCGTCGGGATGATGAAGATGGCCACCGATGATGGGTTCCCCCTCTGGCAGGGTGCCGGAACGGGCTCCCTAGAGGTTTTTGGTGGCTACAGAGGCTTGCGCTGGTGGAACTCCCGATCTATCTTGATATTCGATGTTTTTAGGGTATGTAGGCTTATATAGGCGAAAGAAGTCAGTCGGGAGGTGCTCGAGGGGCCCATGAGACAGGGGCGCGCCCAGTAGGGGGGCGCCCTCCTATCTCGTGGCCTCCTCGAGGATCTTCTGACGTGAACTCCAAGTCTCCAGGATGATATTCTTCCAAAAAATCACGATGCCGAAGGTTTCATTCCGTTTGGACTCCGTTTGATATTCCTTTTCTTGAAATCTTTGAAACGAGCAATAAAACAGCAATATGGGCTGGGCCTCCGGTTAATAGGTTAGTCCCAAAAGTAATATAAAAGTGTATAATAAAGCCCGTAATCATTCAAAACACATAGTAATATAGCATGAATGCTTCATAAATTATAGATACGTTGGAGACGTATCAGCATCCCCAAGCTTAATTCCTACTCGTCCTCGAGTAGGTAAATGATAAAATAAAGAATTTATGAAGTGTGAATGCTAGAAGGTGCACAATTTGATCAATGATAATTTCAATCACCTTTTCTAGCATGATAATATGTCATAACAGTAGTTCATCTCATAAAACTTCTCATGATAAAGTAACAAGCAATTCACATGTCAAAGCATAGACGATAAACTTTCTTGAAAACTAGCAAACTTCATTCTCAGTCATCAAACAATTGCAATTCATCTTATTTTCAGGAATAGCAAACTCCACATACTCAACTACCATATAGTCTTCTACAATTGCTAACACTCACGCAATACTAATGGTTATGGAGTTCCAATCGGACACTGAGAAAGATAGGGGCTTATAGTGTTGCCTCCCAACGTATTCACCTTTGGGTGATGTCAACAATAATAGTTCATGCTAACTTACATCCAATTGGATATATATATCAGGATCTTCCTAACACGAGGTGCTTGCCAAAGGATAAAATGAAAAAGGGAAAGGTGAAGATCACCTTGACTCTTGCACAAAAGTAAAAGACATAAAATAAAATATGGGCCCTTCGCAGAGGGAAGCAGAGATTGTCATGCACTTTTAGGGTTGGATACACAAAATCTTAATGCGAAAGAACGTCACTTCATATTGCCCCTTGTATATGGACCTTTATTATGTAGTCCGTTGCTTTTATTGCTTCCATAACAAGATCGTATAAAACTTATTTTCTCCGCACTAATAAGTCATGCATATTTAGAGAGCAATTTTTATTGCTTGCACCGATGACAACTTACTTGAAGGATCTTACTCAATCCATAGGTAGGTATGGTGGACTCTCATGGCAAAACTAGGTTTAAGGATATTTGGAAGCACAAGTAGTATCTCTACTTGGTGCAAGGAATTTTGGCTAGCATGAGGGGGAAAGGCAAGCTCAACATGTTTGAATGATCCATGACAATATACTTTAACTAAGATGTCGGAAAACATAAATCATTACGTTGTCTTCCTTATCCAACATCAACTCTTTAGCATGTCATACTAAATGAGTGCTCCCAATTATAAAAGATGTCTAGGATAGTATATTTATATATGAAATCTCTCTTCCTTCAATATTATTTCATGAATTGTTCAAATGACCAATGCAATGCTTGCTAACCTTCAATAAATTTACAACCTCTACTTTGTAGATGTGAAGTCATAACTCCCCAAGGGATAAGCAAATGAGACATATATAATTTCAGATTTATGACAATCAACTCATTCAACAATTTACTCATAGGATATAAGTGAAGCACATGAGTGAAAGAAAAACTACTCCAAAAAGATATAAGTGAAGAACAATAGCTAAATAATTATGTAACTATGTGAAGACTCTCTCTCATTAAAGAATTTCAGATCTTAGTATTTTATTCAAACAGCAAGCAAAGCAAAACAAAATGACATTTCAAGGATAGCACAACTCATGTGAAGAATCAAAGACTTAGGCTCAACCGATACTAACCGATAGTTGTTGAAGAAGAAAGGTGGGATGCCTACCGGGGCATCCCCAAGCTTAGATGCTTGAGACTTCTTGAAATATTATCTTTGGGTGCCTTGGGCATCCCCAAGCTTGAACTTTTGTGTCTCCTTAATTCCTCTCATATCATGGTTTCTCTTTTTATCAAAAGCTTCATCCACACCAAACTCAACAAGAACTCATGAGATAGGTTAGTATAAACCAATGCAAAACCCTATCATTTTATACTGTAACAAATCACTAAATTATTATTCAACATTGAATACTAAATGCCTCTGCATATTTAACACTCCTATCCTCAAATAGAATCATTAAACAAGCAAACATATGCAAACAATGCAACCATAACAGCAATCTGTCAAAACAGTACAGTCTGTAAAGAATGCAAGATTCATCATACTTACCTAACTCCAAAAATTATGAAATAAAATTTCCACTGTAGTAAATTTATCATAGCTCATTATTCAAGAGGTTTCATCATTATACCATGCTCTGACTTTTCTAGGGAATTTTCGCAATGGCGGTAAACTTTCTGTTTTCAAACAGCAACATGTATACTAGCAAAATAAGCATGGTAAAGGCTATCCTTGACATTTTTATTGAAAATAAAGATGCAAAACATTACTCTAAATAACAGCAAGCAAATACTAACAAAATAAAATGACGCTCCAAGCAGAACACATATCATGTGGTGAATAAAAATATAGCTCCAAGTAAAGTTACCGATGAACGAAGACGAAAGAGGGGATGCCTTCCGGGGCATCCCCAAGCTTAGGCTCTTGGTTGTCCTTGAATATTGCCTTGGGGTTCTTTGGGCATCCCCAAGCTTAAGCTCTTGCCACTCCTTATTCCATAGTCCATCGAATCTTTACCCAAAACTTGAAAACTCCACAACACAAAACTCAACAGAAAACTCGTAAGCTCCGTTAGTATAAGAAAATAAAACCACCACTTAGGTACTGTAATGAACTCATTCTAAATTCATATTGGTGTAATATCTACTGTATTCAAACTTATCTATGGTTCATACCCTCCGATACTACGCATAGATTCATCAAAATAAGCAAACAACACATGGAAAACAGAATCTGTCAAAGACAGAACAGTCTGTAGTAATCTGTATCAAACGTATACTTCTGGAACTCCAAAAATCCTACCAAATTAGTAAGTCCTAAGAAATTTGTGTACCAATCCAGAGCAAAAATAATCAGATCAGAAGCACGTCCCTGTGAATTAAAAAAACTAATTTACTGGATGCAAAAGTTTCTGATTTTCAGCAGGAACAACACAACTATCACCGTAAGCCATCCTAAAGGTCTTACTTGGCACTTTATTGAAACAAAAGCTGTAAAACATGATTACTACAATAGCATAATCATGTGAACACACAAAAACAGTTAGGGTAAATATTGGGTTGTCTCGCAACAAGCGCTTTCCTTTAATGCCTTTCTAGCTAGGCATGATGATGGCAATGATGCTCACATAAAAGATAAGAATTGAAACATAACGGGAGCATCATGAAGCATATGACTAGCACATTTAAGCCTAACCAACTTCCTATGCATAGGGATTTTGTGAGCAAACAACTTATGGGGACAATAATCAACAAGCATAGGAAGGTAAAACAAGCATAGCTTCAAAATTTTCAACACATAGAGAGGAAACTTGACATTATTGCAATTCCTACAAGCATATATTCCTCCCTCATAATAATTTTCAGTAGCATCATGAATGAATTCAACAATATAACCAGCACCTAAAGCATTCTTTTCATGATCTACAAGCATAGAAAATTTACTACTCTCCACATAAGCAAATTTCTTCTCATGGATAATAGTGGGAGCAAACTCAACAAAATAATTATCATGTGAGGCATAATCCAATTGAAAACTAAAATCATGATGACAAGTTTCATGGTTATCATTATTCTTAATAGCATACAAGTCATCGCAATAATCATCATAGATAGCAACTTTGTTCTCATAATCAATTGGAACCTCTTCCGAAATAGTGGATTCATCACTAAATAAAGTGATGACCTCTCCAAATCCACTTCCATAATTATCACAATAAGATTCAAAATCCTCCAAAATAGTGGGATCACTACTTCCTTAAGTTGACACTCTTCCAAACCCACTTTCATCAATATAATCATCATAAATAGGAGGCATGCTTTCATCATAATAAATATTCTCATCAAAACTTGGGGGACAAATAATATCATCTTCATCAAACATAGCTTCCCCAAGTTTGTGGCTTTGCATATCATTAGCATTATGGATATTCAAGGAATTCATACTAACAACATTGCAATCATGCTCATCATACAAAGATCTAGTACCAAACATTCTAATGCATTCTTCTTCCAGCACTTGAGCACAATTTTCCTTTCCATCACTCTCACGAAAGATATTAAAAAGATGAAGCGTGTGAGACAAACTCAATTCCATTTTTTGTAGTTTTCTTTTATAAACTAAACTAGTGATAAAACAAGAAACAAAAAGATTCGATTGCAAGATCTAAAGATATACCTTCAAGCACTCACCACCCCGGCAACGACGCCAGAAAAGAGCTTAGTTGACGGGGTGTGAGTGAGTGCCGCTTACCTAGCCTCCCCGGCAACGGCGCCAGAAAAGAGCTTGATGTCTACTACACAACCTTCTTCTTGTAGACGTTGTTGGGCCTGCAAGTGCACATGTTTGTAGGATAGTAGCAAATTTCCCTCAAGTGGATGACCTAAGGTTTATCAATCCGTAGGAGGCGTAGGATGAAGATGGTCTCTCTCAAGCAACCCTGCAACCAAATAACAAAGAGTCTCTTGTGTCCCAACACACCCAATACAATGGCAAATTGTATAGGTGCACTATTCGGCGAAGAGATGGTGATACAAGTGCAATATGGATGGTAGATATAGGTTTTTTTAATCTGAAAATATAAAAACAGCAAGGTAACAAATGATAAAAGTGAGCGTAAACGGTATTGCAATGATAGGAAACAAGGCATAGGGTTCATACTTTCACTAGTGCAAGTTCTCTCAACAATAATAACATAGATAGATCATATAACAATCCTCGACATGCGACAAAGAGTCACTCCAAAGCCACTAATAGCGGAGAACAAACGTAGAGATTATGGTAGGGTACGAAACCACCTCAAAGTTATTCTTTCGGATCGATCTATTCAAGAGTTCTTACTAGAATAACACCTTAATACACAAATCAACCAAAACCCTAATGTCACCTAGATACTCCATTGTCACCTCAAGTATCCGTGGGCATGATTATACGATATGCATCACACAATCTCAGATTCATCCAACCAACACAAAGTACTTCAAAGAGTGCCCCAAAGTTTCTACCGGGGAGTCAAGAAATGTGTGCCAACCCCTATACATAGGTTCATGGGCGGAACCCGCAAGTTGGTCACCAAAACATACATCAAGTGGCACGTGATATCCCATTGTCACCACAGATAAACACGGCAAGACATACATCAAGTGTTCTCAAATCAAAGACTCAATCCAATAAGATAACTTCAAGAGGGAAACTCAATTCATCACAAGAGAGTAGAGGGGGAGAAACATCATAAGATCCAACTATAATAACAAAGCTCGTGATACATCAAGATCGTGCCATAGAGAGAACACGAGAGAGAGAGAGATCAAACACATGGCTACTGGTACATACCCTCAGCCCCGAGGGTGAACTACTCCCTCCTCGTCATGGAGAGCGCCGGGATGATGAAGATGGCCACCGATGATGGGTTCCCCCTCCGACAGGGTGCCGGAACAGGCTCCCAAGAGGTTTTTGGTGGCTACAGAGGCTTGCGGCGGCGGAACTTCTGATCTATCTTGATATTCGATGTTTTTAGGGTACGTAGGCTTATATAGGCGAAAGAAGTCGGTCGGGAGGTGCTCGAGGGGCCCACGAGACAGGGGGCGTGCCCGGTAGGGGGGCGCCCTCCTATCTCGTGGCCTCCTCGAGGATCTTCTGACGTGAACTCCAAGTCTCCTGGATGATATTCTTCCAAAAAATCACGATGCCGAAGGTTTCATTCCGTTTGGACTCCGTTTGATATTCCTTTTCTTCGAAATATTGAAACAGGCAATAAAACAACATATGGGTTGGGCCTCCGGTTAATAGGTTAGTCCCAAAAGTAATATAAAAGTGTATAATAAAGCCTGTAATAATTCAAAACACATAGTAATATAGCATGAATGCTTCGTAAATTATAGATACGTTGGAGACGTATCAGCACTCCCCTTGGCAACTGCCAAGCTTGGGGGAGTTGCCCCGGTATCGTATCACCATCACACTCCTATCTGTACCGTTTTTCTTAGTTCGATCCTTTTGGTAATATCTTGATCTAGTAGAATAAAGTCTTGGTATGATTTAGTTTTGAGTTTTTGCTTTATGATCCCTCCATGTAATTGAGTCAGTGCGCTATATATAATAAAGATTGGTGTTGAGTCAAGGGCTTTGCTATCTTCCTATGATCTTAAGTGCATAAAAGAATAAAAAGAAATAAAAGAGACTGTATTGATCTTATGGATAGTAATGACTTCACATATAGAGAGTATGATGATTAAAAATTGTTGAGAGTTGGAAAACATAGTTTTGGTCATCGTTGCAATTAATAGGAAGTAATAAAGAAAGAGAGGTTCTCACATATAAATATACTATCTTGGGCATCTTTTATGATTGTGAGCGATTAAAGTATGACATGCTAAAGAGTTGATGTTGGACAAGGAAGACAACGTAATGGGTTATGTTTTCTCACATCTCAGTTAAAGTATATTGTCATGGATTGTCCAACATGTTGAGTTTTCCTTTCACCCTCATGCTAGCCAAATTCCTTGCACCAAGTAGAGATACTACTTGTGCTTCCAAACATCCTTAAACCCAGTTTTTCCATGAGAGTCCACCATATCTACCTATGGATTGAGTAAGATCCTTCAAGTAAGTTGTCATGTTGCAAGCAATAAAAATTGCTCTCTAAATATGTATGACCTATTAGTGTGGAGAAAATAAGCTTTATATGATCTTGTGATATGGAAGTAATAAAAGCGATGGACTACATAATAAAGGTTTGTATCACAAGTGGCAATATAAAGTGACGTTCTTTCGCATTAAGATTTCGTGCATCCAACCAAAAGCACATGACAACCTCTGCTTCCCTCTGCGAAGGGCCTATCTTTTACATTCTGCAAGAGTCAAGGTGATCTTCACCTTTCCCTTTTTATTTTATCCTTTGGCAAGCACCTCGTGTTGGAAAGATGCTGATATATATATATATATATATATATATATCCAATTGGATGTAAGTTAGCATGAACTATTATTGTTGACATTACCCTTGAGGTAAAAGGTTGGGAGGCAACACTATAAGCCCCTATCTTTCTCTGTGTCTGATTAAAACCCATAACCATAAGTATTGCGTGAGTGTTAGCAATTGTGAAAGACTAAATGATAGTTGAGTATGTGGACTTGCTGAAAAGCTCTTATGTCGACTCTTTCCTATGTTATGATAAATTGCAATTGCTTCAGTGACTGAGATTATAGTTTTTTAGTTCTCAGTGAAGTTTCTGAATCATACTTGACATTGTGAATAGATTGTTACTTGAGCATAAGAAATCATATGACAAAATATATATGTTGCTGTTATAAGAATGACCATGATGCCCTCATGTCCGTATTTTATTTTATCGACACCTCTATCTCTACACATGTGGACATATTTTTCGATATCGGCTTCCGCTTGAGGACAAGCGAGGTCTAAGCTTGGGGGAGTTGATACATCAATTTTGCATCATGCTTTTATATCATTATTTATTGCATTATGGGCTATTATTACATGTTATGTCACAATACCTATGGCTATTCTCTCTTATTTTACAAGGTTTACATGAAGAGGGAGAATGCCGGAAGCTGGGATTCTGGGCTGGAAAAGGAGAAAATATTGGAGACCTATTCTGCACAGCTCCAAAAGTCCTGAAACTCCACGAAAGTCATTTTGGGAATTAATGAAAAATATTCAGCAGAAGAAATACCTGAGGGGGGCCACCCACCACCCACGAGGGTGGGGGCGCGCCCTAATCCCCTGGGCGCGCCCCCTGCCTCGTGGGCCACCTGGCAGCCCTCCGGTGGCCATCTTCTGCTATATGAGGTCTTTTACCCTGGAAAAAAAAATCATAAGCAAGCTTACGGGACGAAACTCCGCCGCCACGAGGCGGAACCTTGGCGAAACCAATCTAGGGCTCCGACGGAGCTGTTCTGCCGGGGAAACTTCCCTCCGGGAGGGGGAAATCACCACCATCGTCATCACCAACGATCCTCTCATTGAGAGGGGGTCAATCTCCATCAACATCTTCACCAGCACCATCTCCTCTCAAACCCTAGTTCATCTCTTGTATCCAATCTTTGTACCAAAACCTCAGATTTGGTACCTGTGGGTTGCTAGTAGTGTTGATTACTTCTTGTAGTTGACGCTAGTTGGTTTATTTGGTGGAAGATCATATGTTCAGATCCTTAATGCCTATTAATACCCCTCTGATTATGAACATGAATATGCTTTGTGAGTAGTTACGTTTGTTCCTGAGGACATGGGTGAATTCTTGCTATTAGTAGTCATGTGAATTTGGTATTCGTTCGATATTTTGATGAGATGTATGTTGTCTCTCCTCTAGTGGTGTTATGTGAACGTCGACTACATGACACTTCACCATTATTTGGGCCTAGAGGAAGGCATTGGGAAGTAATAAGTAGATGATGGGTTGCTACAGTTACAGAAGCTTAAACCCTAGTTTATAAGTTGCTTCGTAAGGGGCTGATTTGGATCCATATGTTTCATGCTATGGTTAGGTTTACCTTAATACTTCTTTTGTAGTTGCGGATGCTTGCATTAGGGGTTAATCATAAGTGGGATGCTTGTCCAAGAAAGGGCAGTACCCAAGCACCGGTCCACCCACATATCAAATTATCAAAGTAACGAACGCGAATCATATGAGCGTGATGAAAACTAGCTTGATGATAATTCCCATGTGTCCTCGGGAGCGCTTTTCTCTATATAACAATTTGTCCAGGCTTGTCCTTTGCTACAAAAAGGATTGGGCCACCTTGCTGCACCTTATTTACTTTCATTACTTGTTACCCGTTACAAATTATCTTATCACAAAACTATCTGTTACCTACAATTTCAGTGCTTGCAAAGAATACCTGCTGAAAACCGCTTGTCATTTCCTTCTGCTCCTCGTTGGGTTCGACACTCTTACTTATCGAAAGGACTACGATAGATCCCCTACTCTTGTGGGTCATCAAGACTTATTTCTAGCGCCGTTGCCGGGGAGTGAAGCACCTTTGGTAAGTGGAACTTGGTAAGGAAATATTTATATAGTGTGCTGAAATTTACTGTCACTTGTTACTATGGAAACTAATCCTTTGAGGGGCTTGTTCGGGGTATCTTCACCCCGAACAGTAGAGCAAAGAGTTGCTTCTCAACCCACTGAACCTACTGAAAATTTTTATTTTGAAATTCCTTCGGGTATGGTAGAGAAACTGCTAGCTAATCCCTTTGCAGGAGATGGAACATTACATCCCGATTTACACCTAATCTATGTGGATGAAGTTTGTGGATTATTTAAGCTTACAGGTATGCCCAATGATATTATCAAGAGAAGGTCTTACCTTTATCTTTGAAGGGAGATGCATTGACATGGTACAGGCTATGTGATTGTATGGGGTCATGGGACTACAAATGATTGAAATTGTATTTTCACCAGAAGTTTTATCCTATGCATCGTGTTCATCGTGATCGCAATTATATATATAATTTTTGGCCTCGCGAAGGAGAAAGCATCGCTCAAGCTTGGGGGAGGCTTAAGTCAATGTTATATTCATGCCCCAATCATGAGCTCTCAAGAGAAATGATTATTCAAAAAATTTATGCTCGACTTTCTCTCAATAATCACTCCATGCTCGATACTTCTTGTGTTGGTTCTTATATGATGAAGACTATTGAATCCAAGTGGGATTTATTGGAAAGAATTAAACACAACTCTGAAGATTGGGATTCCGATGATGGTAAGGAGTCAGGTATGACACCTAAGTTTGATTGTGTTAAATCTTTTATGATACCGATGCTTTTCGTGGATTTAGCACTAAATATGGACTTGACTCTAAGATAGTAGCCTCCTTCTGTGAATCATTTGCTACTCATGTTGATATCCCTAAGGAGAAGTGGTTTAAATATAATCCTCCCACTGAAGTAAGAGTAGTTGCACCTATTACAGTTGAAGAAAAAACTATCACTTATAATGATCCTATTGTTCCTACTACTTATGTCGAGAAACCACCTTACCCTGTTAGGATAAAGGATCATGCTAAAGCTTCAACTGTGGTTTGTAAGAGTAATATTAGAACATATACACCACCTGAGCAAATTAAAGTTGAACCTAGTATTGCTATGGTTAAAGATCTCTTGGCTGATAATATTGATGGGCATGTTATTTATTTCTGTGATGAAGCTGCTAGAATTGCTAGACCCGATGCTAAGAAACATAGACCTGTGGTAGGCATGCCTGTTATTTCTATTAAAATAGTAGATCATTGCTATCATGGCTTGTGAGATGGTGAAACACTTTTGGAGGCTGCTGGGCCCACTCGCATCAAGTCGTGGTGTTGTTGCGTTCACTCAGGTTTGCATGTCTACCCTTGGTTTACCTAAAAAAACGTGTCTGCCCTTTGTAGCGTGCAGGGTCAACTGATTCTGGCGGCGTGAAGACTAGAAGCCGCCATCTCTGCCGGATCTTGCGCTCTTCCTTCCTTGCCGAATGGGGTGGAGGACTGCGTCGCTCGCCGTAGAGGGTGGATGGGTGCGACAATGTCCTGTCCCTTTCCGACGTCCTACTGGATCCGCGCTGGTTCGGGTGGATTTTGCCTGTCTAACCATGCTATACACACGAACTTCAATCGGACGACTCATAGATGATGGTTAAAATCCAGCTGGACATGCATGCATACATCGAGCACCTGCCGCTGGATTTTGTTGTCATGCGTACATCGGGCACCAACATCGTGCATGAAGCAGTTTCGTTGCCTGTCCAAGGTAGCGCCTGATACGTCTCCAACGTATCTATAACTTTTGATTGTTCCATGCTATTATATTACCCCTTTTGGATGTTTATGGGCTTTATTTTACATATTTATATCATTTTTGGGACTAACCTACTAACCGGAGGCCCAACCCGTATTGCTGTTTTTTTGCCTATTTTAGTATTTTGAAGAAAAGGAATATTAAACAGAGTCCAAACGGAATGAAACCTTCGGGAGCGTGATTTTTGGAACGAACGTGATCCAGAGGACTTGGAGTGCAAGCCAAGAAGCAGCCGAGGCCGCCACGAGAGGGTAGGGCGCCCCCCCTATAGGGCGCGCCCCCTGTCTCGTGGGCCCCTTGGGCGGCCACCGACGTACTTCTTCCTCCTATATAAGCCTACGTACCCCGAAAACATCCAGAGAGCCACTGAAACACAATTTCCACCGCCGTAACCTTCTATATCCGTGAGATCCCATCTTGGAGCCTTCACCAGCGCTCCGCCGGAGTGGGAATCGACCATGGAGGGCTTCTACATCAACACCATAGCCCCTCCGATGAGTTGTGAGTAGTTTACCACAGACCTTCGGGTCCATAGTTATTAGCTAGATGGCTTCTTCTCTCTTTTTGGATCTCAATAAAATGTTCTCCCCCTCTCTTGTGGAGATCTATTCGATGTAAACTCTTTTTGCGGTATGTTTGTCGAGATCCGATGAATTGTGGGTTTATGATCAAGCTTATCTATGAATAATATCTGAATTCTTTTATGTATGATTGAGTTATCTTTGCAAGTCTCTTCGAATTATCAGTTTGGTTTGGCCTACTAGATTGATCTTTCTTGCCATGGGAGAAGTGCTTAGCTTTGGGTTCAATCTTGCGGTGTACTTACCCAGTGACAGCAGGGGTTGCAAGGCACGTATTGTATTGTTGCCATCGAGGATAAAAAGGTGGGGTTTATATCATATTGCATGAGTTTATCCCTCTACATCATGTCATCTTGTTTAATGCGTTACTCTATTCTTTGTGAACTTAATACTCTAGATGCAGGCTGGAGTCGGGCGATGTGTGGAGTAATAGTAGTAGATGCAGACAGGAGTCGGTCTACTTGTTGCGGACGTGATGCCTATATACATGATCATGCCTAGATAATCTCATAATTATTCGCTTTTCTATCAATTGCTCGACAGTAATTTGTTCACCCACCGTAATACTTATGCTATCTCGAGAGAAGCCTCTAGTGAAACCTATGGCCCCGGGTCTATCTCTTATCATATTTGCTTCCAATCTACTTTTATTTGCATCTTTACTTTTTGCACCTATATTATAAAATACCAAAAATATATTTATCTTATCATACTATCTTTATTAGATCTCACTTTCGCAAGTGGCCGTGAAGGGATTGACAACCCCTTTATTGCGTTGGTTGCGAGTTCTTTGTTTGTTCGTGTAGGTGCGTGGGACTTTTGAGGAGCCTCCTACTGGATTGATACCTTGGTTCTCAAAAACTGAGGGCAATACTTATGCTACTATTGCTGCATCACCCTTTCCTCTTCAAGGAAAACCAACGCAAGCTCAAGACGTAGCAAGAAGGATTTCTGGCGCCGTTGCCGGGGAGGTCTTCGCTCAAGTCAAGACATACCAAGTACCCATCACAAACTCATCTCCCTCGCTTTTACATTATTTGCCATTTGCCTCTCGTTTTCCTCTCCCCCACTTCACCCTTGCCATTTTATTCGCCCTCTCTTTCCCAATCTCCTCCTCTCTCTTTCGCTTGCCTTTTTCCGTTTGCTTGTGTGTTAGATCGGTTACCTTGTCGTTATGGCTAGTCCTCATATCCTTGTTATCACTCCCGAACATGAAATTCTTAATTTTAAGCAAGGGGAGGGAGAAAATTTAAAAGATGCTTGGCATAGAATTTGCAATGCTCAAAATAAATCTACTAGGAAGCTTTCTACTTCCGTTCTTCTTCGCAATTTTTATGTAGGCATTACTCCTTGGAATAGATGTGTTCTTGATACCGTTGCCGGAGGGGATTTCTTGAGTAGCCATACATTTGATGCTTATAATGCTATGTTAGATTTTTTTGGCCCACCACCTCTTTTGGTTAATGGAACGGTTTTAACCTTAGAACATGTGATGCAACGGATTGATATTATTGAAAATAGAATGGCCACTGTTGAGTTGATTGAAAATTTGGATAAAAAGATCCATAATCACATTACCCAATATGGATCTAGGGTTGGAGTTACTTTGAAAAATCTTAAAGAGAAAGAACCTATAGTTAATGAAAAATTAGATCTAGATTCTGAAAGAATCGGTAAACTTGAGGATATCATTACCAACTTAGGTTCCGCGTTTTCGTCCATGAAAAACACTCCAAAACCCCCTACCAAAACTGCCAAGTTTATTTATGTTCCTAAAAATAAGGGGGAATCTTCTAGTAAAGGAGACGCGGATCTCAAACCCATAAGTGTTCATCCCAATTGTCTCTCTATCGTTAAGGAACCTTTTGCTACAAACGAATTTCTTGAATTTTTGCCTAAAGGTTTAATCATTGCTAAAAAGGGAGAAACCCCTAAAGATTATAAGTGCTCTATTGATGAATTAAGTGCCAAAGATGGCACTACTTAGATCTATCTTCGTTTTTATGCCTAGCTAGGGGCGTTAAACGATAGCGCTAGTTGGGAGGCAACCCAATTTTCTTTAATTTTTTGTTTTTATTAGTGTTTAGTAATAAATCTTGCATCTACCTTCTGTTTAGATGTGTTTTTATCTTTTAATTAGTGTTTGTGCCAAGTAGAACCTATAAGATAACGTATGATGATAGTTGATTTGATTCTGCTGAAAAACAGAAACTTTGCGCGCACGAATTTAGTTTTGTTAAATCACACAAACGTTATTTTGCGTTGATTCTTTTTTCTTCGGATCAATAGACAAATTTTCCAGGACTTCCTATTTTAGTAGGATTTTTGGAGTTCCATAAGTTTGCGTTAGTTACAGATTGCTACGGATTGTTCTGTTTTTGAAAGATTCTGTTTTTCATGTGTTGTTTGCTTATTTCGATGCATCTATGGCTAGTAAAATAGTTTATAAACCATAGGAAAGTTGGAATACAGTAGGTTTAACACCAAAATAAATAAATAATGAGTTCATTACAGTATTTTCTTTCACTAATGGAGCTTATAAGATTTCCTGTTGAGTTTTGTGTTGTTAAGTTTTCAAGTTTTGGGTAAAGCTTTTACGGACTATGGAATAAGGAGTGGTGTCGGTGTCAAAACCGGCGGATCTCGGGTAGGGGGTACCGAACTGTGCGTCTAGGCGGATGGTAACAGGAGACAAGGGACACGATGTTTTTACCCAGGTTCGGGCCCTCTCGATGGAGGTAAAACCCTACTCTTGCTTGATTAATATTGATGATATGGGTAGTACAAGAGTAGGTCTACCACGAGATTAAAGAGGCTAAACCCTAGAAGCTAGCCTATAGTATGATTGTTGTTCGTCCTACAGACTAAAACCCTCCGGTTTATATAGACACCGGAGAGGGCTAGGGTTACGCAGAGTCGGTTACAATGGTAGGAGATCTACATATCCGTATTGCCAAGCTTGCCTTCCACGCCAAGGAAAGTCTCATTCGGACACGGGACGAAGTCTTCAATCTTGTATCTTCATAGTCTAGAGTCCGGCCAAAGATGATAGTTCGGCTATGCGGACACCCCCTAGTCCAAGACTCCCTCAGTAGCCCCTGAACCAGGCTTCAATGACGACGAGTCCGGCGCGCATATTGTCTTCGGCATTGCAAGGCAGGTTCCTCCTCCGAATACTTCATAGAAGATTTTGAACACAAGGATAGTGTCTGGCTCTGCAAAACAAGTTCCACATACCACCGTAGAGAGAATAATCTTTACACAGATCTGCTAACGTATTCCGCAGCGTGACATCACACCACGGCCAGGCCTTTATTCGAACCGTTTTTACTGTTCCACCTCAGCGCGTTTAGCGAAGCGGTTTCCTTGGCACGTCTTGTCAAAGCAGAGATCGTGTCCCCTTATTCTGGGATTCTCATCAATACGGGCGTGGGTAACCCAACCGCGCCATTGATTATGGCGCTTGGGAGATAAGCGAGTTTTACCAGGCTGGTGGGGACGCATAGTTTCGTCCGTCCATATAAGGGGATAAGGATCCACCTTTTACCTACGCCTTCTTCCTCCTTTGCTTATCCATTTCCGCGTACTCGAGCTCCAGTGCCCAAGTCCGCACATCTCGCCTCAACCTTCCCCAGCCATGTCCGGAGCAGGAGGCAAGTGGATGGCCTCCTCCATCACGGAGGGGCACATCAAAAAGTTGAGGAAAGCCGGATACCTGCACAACGATATTGCGCACCGGCTTCCAGACGAGGGGCAGCTCGTCCCCACCCCTAGGCCCCATGAGAGGGTGGTGTTACTTCCCATTTCCTCCGCTGGATGGGCTTCCCACTCCACCCATTTGTCCGGGGCTCATGTTCTACTACGGCTGGATTTCCATGATCCGCCCCAATTTCATCCTCAACATCTCAGCGTTTATCGTTGTGTGCGAGGCCTTCCTCCGCATCAAACCCCACTTCGCTTATGGTGAAGACCTTCAATGTCAAGCCAAGGTAGTGGGCGCCAGCCAGCGGAGTCGGAGGCGCCATGGTGGGCAGGATGCCCAACGTCATATGGCTCGAGGGCGCCTTCGCGGAAACCATCAAAGGGTGGCAATAGGGGTGGTTCTACATCACCGAGCCGCGTGATCCTGAATGGGCAGCGGCCCCCGAATTCAGATCTGGCATCCCCACACGGCTCACCTCCTGGAAAGAGAAGGGCCTAACATGGGGTGATTTGGAAGATCTGACCGGACTCCAAACCTGCGTCCAAAACCTTGTGAACAGGAAGATCAAGCTCGTCAACGCAGTCCAGGTCATGCTCATCCGCCGGATCCTCTCGTGCCAACAACGGGCTTTCAACTTGTGGGAGTTTGATCCGGCACAGCGCCAGACCTTGAGTAGGCTCTTCGACACTACATACGAAGACGCCTGGAAGGTGCTGTTCAAGGGCGCCGAGGCTCCCGCATCCGCTACCGAAGATCGCGGATTCAGCTCGTAGCGTCAAGCCGGCGAGGTAAGCTATTTTACACTTTACGGGACACTTGTTTTTCATAGTTTGACTCTATGCGGGATCTAAACTCCCTTTACCTTTGACAGGCCTGGCAAAAGACGTCCGGGCAGGTTAACTGTCCGGCTCCCTTGCTAGAAGACCCAGCGGACGCCCAATTAACGGGGCTACTAGCTCCGGCGCCTTACGTGGTGCCGGAGAATAAGGCCAAGAAGAAGGCCACGGGAACTCGAAGGAGTTCCCGGCGCCATGTGTTGTCGGACTCATCGTCCGACGACTCCAAGGCAGACTCCTCCCGTGAATACGGGGAGGAGGAAAAGGAGGCTTCTCCCCAGCAGGGGGAGAGAAGAAAAGGAAGGCCTCCCCAACGGGGGATGCCGAAGGGTCCAAGAAGGGAAGGACCCTCCCCCCGGACTACTCCACCAATGCCGATGACGATGAAGAGGAGTGGCCACCAAGGACTAAGCCCCTGGCGACTTCATAAGTGTCCGGATACCAGAATAACTCATGGCGTTTCATTTGTTGCATAGAATCTCTTAATGCCAAATATAACCCTGCAGCCCGCCCAAGGACGGGCTCGACACTTCAACGAGCGGCTCCCTGGCGCCATCGGACGTGGATAGCACTTCACATCCAGCCGTCTCCTCTCCTTGCGCTGCGGATGACGCTGAGGTGGGGCCCAAAAGGGGCCCAGCCAGGAGGAGGAGGTTCCGCAGGTGCCGCAGGGCAACCTCCCGGACTTTGGGCACGAGGGGGATCAACCCCTAAAGGGTTCTGAGTTCGGCCCTGGGCCGGACTCCGCACCGGAACCTTTAGTGGTTCCGAAGTCCGGCGGGCGGCCCCTTCGTAAGAAGGGCGAGACTGCGACACCGGTGACCTCTGTCCAACCGGAGGCGCCGGATAATTTGCTGGAGGCGCTTAACGGCGCCTCCATCGACGAGGAGCACCGCACTATTATGAGTGCGGTGATCCAGAAAGTTTAGTCCGCCAAGAGCGGGCTGACTGAAGCCTATACCAGCCTTCTAACAGGCTTTGAGGTATGTAATTAAGATATGTAAAATAGTACCGCATAGACGGTAGCCTCGATGCTTAGTTTGGTGTTCAAAAGAAAAGCGAACCGAGGATCTAAAAGATATCTGCAGGAGTCTAACATAAGCATGTCAATATGGGAATGCAGGCTGCCTTCTTGACCTCTGACCGACCGCAGAGGTCAATGTATTGAAGCAGAGCCTTGAGCGGTCCGAGAACGAGCTCGGCCGTGCCAAGAAGCAGCTCGAGGACAAGGAAGGTAAGTAATGCCTTATTAAAGTAATACCTTATAGAAAGGATTTGGTTGCAAAAATGACAGAATAACATGAGTATTGCAGGGCCACGAGCGAGGTGGCGACCACAAGGAAGCGGTGTCAAGGCCGAAAGCAATGCGGCCATGAACGCACCGAGCGAGAGAAGCAGGAGGCGGGGTGGCGGAGGTGCGGCAAGAGCTCCGTGCTCTTGTGGAAAAACACGAGTTTGGAGCATGACTCAAGACTCGAGTCCGAGCTCGCCTCGGCTCTTGAGAGTGCCAAAGCCGCTAAGGCGAAGCCCAAAAAGCCCTCCAGAAATTGAGGCAATAAAGAAGATAGCGGCGGGTAAGGCATTCTTCATGCAAAGCAAGCACGTGAAAGTGAATTACTTGTTACTTACCCGAACTGAGCTCTCCAGAGCATTCGCAGATCTGCCCCACAGCAGGTGTCGACGCTGCCGCATTCTACCGGGCCGAGGAAGGGAGCTCGACGGAGAAGGTATTCTGGTCTCGGTATCTTGAGGCGGACACCCGGCCCTTGAGCGACCAGTGAAGCAGCTGGTCGAGCTCCATAAGGTGGCCGAACAGGCCATGAAGGGCCTCATAACTCGGTTGTGGCCGAAGGAGGCCACGCCTGGGAGCTACTTCGGGCTGGTGCGGCGGCTAGTGGACACCTGTCCATGGATTTAAGTCGTCAAGCGCTCCGTCTGCATCGAAGGTGCCCGTAGGGCCCTTGCCCGTGCTAAAGTGCACTGGGGCAAGATGGACGCTGAGAAGCTTGTGACAGACGCTCCACCGCCGGGCAAGGAGTATCGCAAGCCCGAGATGTATTATGAGAACGTCCTGAAGGGTGCCCGCCTTATAGCGGGTGAATGCTCCAAAGATGTAATTTTTGAGTAAACTCGCATTTGTTATCCTGTACGCATGAAAACTTGTTCATATGCGCTAAGCAATGCTTGTGAATTTAAAATATTACCTTCTGTGCGGCCGTTTATTAAATTTGAGAGATGGCAAGTCGTTGGCTTCAGCCCCCATGCCACAAGTGCTGGGGTGTTCGGGATAAACTTGAGCGCTCTTGTTCCCATTTTTGGGTCCTTCGAGGGAGGCTCTCAACACAACAAACGAGGCAACCGGACTTATAATGCTTGAACACTCCCACTTAGCCATAGAATTCTATAATTTTAAATTTCGGCGAAGCCCCTAGTGTTCGGAAGACCGAATTCGGGGCGCTATCCACGCCTGGGCCGGACAAAGCCGACTCCTCGCTCTAAGCGGCATAAGTCTTTAGGGACTCGAAAACCTCTCGAACAGCGACCGGCTCTCGCCCTATCATGACGGTCAGTTTTAGCTTTCTCCACTGAGGTGCTCAACCCAGCTCAACCGGGGCACAATCGCAGTGGTTCTCCCAGCTACCTTAGCCGATATAACGGAACGTAAGGTACCAAAACATGGGAGCCGGGCAAACCCAACTATTGACCCAAGACATGATTCGGAGCCGATGCATATAATGCTATAAGTTCGGGGTGCCGCACTTGTTAAAGTGTTCGGACTTATCACACCATATTTTGGGGTACTTAAGCCCCTGGTGTATTTGGTCGTACCAAAGCCTACGGATGCAACATGTCATAAGTGAACATATATAGATAGAAAAAGGAATGCAATAATAGGCAAAAAGCGACACATTGTTTATTCAAAAAATACTGTAATGAAAGTAGAACGATACAAACAGTGCGATAAGCAAGGGATGGGACTATTTTAACATGTCCCCCTCCAGGGGTAGGCTCGGGATGGTATGTAAAACAGGTATACTGCTCGTAATAGAGACCACCTGGACACTCGATGTAGCTTTTCTGCTTCCCTGGCTGTTGCATCGTGAGTTCGGCAATTCTACTGCCGGACAGGGCTTCTGGAAAATGGAGTCCTGAGAATAAGAAAAAAAGAATGACACAATTGGGAGGCCCTGGTGCGGTTGAGCCGCTCTCCGGACATGCCGTGGTCGTGCCCCTACCCCTATGCCCATGGTATCTCCAGAGCGTAGTTATGTACGCATGGTACTGGTCTCGCGATTCCGCGGGGGCTGGGATTGGGGCCGCATTACTACACGTGCTCGGAACGTGCCAGGTGGTCTTGTTCTAGGTTACTCCGGGCGCGCTTGATGGTGTCCGGCCGCTTAACAGCCGGACTCGAGAATTGCCTTAAGAGGCTGCTTTGTACTTCCACCGCGAGAGCCGCTGTATGCTCCTCCGTTTGGAGAGAGCGTTCGGTGTTTCCGTTGACCGTAATGACTCCTCGGGGGCCTGACATCTTGAGCTTGAGGTATGCGTAGTGCGGCACTGCATTGAACTTTGCAAATATGGTTCGTCCGAGCAGTGCATGATAGTCGCTGCGGAACGGGACTATGTCGAAGATTAACTCCTCGCTTCGGAAGTTATCCGGGATCCAAGACCACTTCAAGTGTAATCGAGCTCGCATGATTGGCCTCTACACCTGGTATGATGCCTTTGAAGGTTGTCTTTGTGGGTTTGATCCTTGAGGGGTCTATGCCCATCTTGCGCACTGTATCCTGATAAAGCAGGTTCAGGCTGCTGCCACCGTCCATCAGGACTCTAGTGAGGTGAAATCCGTCGATGATTGGGTCTAGAACCAATGCGGCGAATCCTCCATGGCGGATGCTAGTGGGGTGGTCCCTTCGATCAAAAGTGATCGGGCAGGAGGACCACGGATTGAACTTTGGGGCGACTGGCTTGATCGCATATACGTCCCTGAGTGCACACTTCCGCTCCCTTTTGGGTATGTGGGTTGCGTATATCATGTTCACCGTCCGCACTTGTGGGGGGAAACACTTCTGTCCTCTATTGTTCGGCGGCCGGGTCTCCTCCTTGTCATCGCTATGCAGCCCCTTGTCATTGTTTTCGGCAATTAACTTGCCTGCCTGCTTGAACACCCAACAATCCCTGTTGGTGTGATTGGCTGGCTTTTCGGGGGTGCCGTGTATCTGGCACGAGCGATCGAGTATTCGGTCCAAATTGGACGGGCCTTGAGTATTTCTTTTGAATGCCTTTTTCCGCTGACCGGGTTTAGAGCCTCTAAATCCAGCATTGACTGCCGTATCCTCAGTATTGTCACCATTAATGCGGTGCTTGAGCTTGTTGCGACGCGACCTGCCATTGGTGTCCTTGGTATCCGAATTACCAGGGCTCTTGGTCATGTTGTTACTGCGAGCTAGCCAGCTGTCCTCTCCCGCGCAGAAGCAGGTCATGAGTGATGTGAGGGCTGCCATGGATTTCGGCTTTTCCTGTCCTAGGTGCCGGGCAAGCCACTCGTCGCGGATGTTATGTTTGAAGGCTACAAGGGCCTCTACATCCAGACGGTCGACGATTTGATTTTTCTTGGTTAAGAACCATGTCCAGAATTGTCTGGCCAATTCATCTGGCTGCTGAATTATGTGGCTTAGGTCATCAGCGTCTGGTGGTCGCACATATGTGCCCTGGAAGTTATCAAGGAATGGGGCTTCCAGGTCTTCCCAACAACCAATTGATTCTGCTGGCAAGCTGTTGAGCCAATGCCGAGCTGGTCCTTTAAGCTTGAGTGGGAGGTATTTGATGGCGTGTAGATCATCACCGCGGGCCATGTGGATGTGAAGGAGATAGTCCTCGATCCAAACCGCAGGATCTGTTGTGCCGTCGTATGATTCAATGTTTACGGGTTTGAAACCCTCGGGGATTTGATGATCCATTACTTCGCTCATGAAGCATAGTGGGTGTGCGGCGCCTCTGTATTGGGCTATATCACGACGCAACTCAAATGAGCTTTGTCTACTGTATTCGGCCCGGCCAGAATTGTTGTATCCGGCGTGACGGTTGTCATCACGTATCGTGGGACGCCCACGCGATCCGTAGATCGATCTTATTTGTCTTGCCTTGTCCTCCAATATGTCTTGCAAGTCTGGCGCATTCCCCCGTGGCTTTGTACTTTTCGAGCGACGCTGGGGTGCGGCTTTAGTGGAGGGCCTAGAGGCCTCTCTGTCGCGACCACGAGGTGGCCGGTCGGCCACGTCATGCGCCGGTGATGTAGGTTTGGGTGCTTCCTCCTCTAATCGGGGTAGCAGCCTGCGTTTTGGGTAGCTCTGGAGGGGCGTTCGAGTTCATACTCTTCGGCCGCAAGGACTTCAGCTCTAAGCTGTTGCTGCTTTTTCTTGAGGCTGCTTGTCGTGGCCATAAGCCTGCGTTTGAAACGCTCTTGTTTGACGGGATCCTCATGCACGACAAATTCGTCGTCGTCGAGGCTTGCCTCATCTTCGGAGGGAGGCATATAATTATCATCCTCTACCTCTCATGCGCGCTCTCTCATGAGGGCTGGCTTCTCCATCCTCCTCACGCTGAATCCTGCTTTGGAGGGGTTGTCTTCGCACCTTGTCCGGGGTGTTATTGTCTCCGGTGCGGAATCTCCATTTTGCTATGGCGGGATTTAGGCGGTGCCGACGCCGCCGCGCTTAGGCTGTTTCTTGGAGGGTGCGTCCTCCGTTGTTCCATCGCCATTCCCATCCTTTGGGATGTCCACCATGTATATGTCGTATGACTAGGTGGCCTTCCAAAGCCTGTGGCGCTGGTTCTTGGTTGTCTCCGCATCGTCGTCCATGTCGTCGATGTCTTGGTCGAAGTCGAGCATGTCGGTTAAATCATCGGCAGTGGCTACAAAGTGGGTGGTGGGTGGGCATTGAATTTCTTCGTCGTCGCATCCCAACCTACGACCATAGTCCGGCCAGGCTCTCCGATAAAGGAGAGACTTTAGTGAATTCGTGGATGTCGCCAAAGGGCGAGTCTTGAAAGATGTTCCTGGCGATGAACTCCATGATCGGCGCCCAATCGGATTTGATTGGCGAGTAGCGCGAAGGTTGGAGTCCGGAGAGGAGTCGACACCTTGGAGTCACGAGCTTCACAAAGGACGGGGTTGGTATTCGGCTCTATCGCCGTAGGTAGCAGCCCCAAAGGCGGTGTCCACCACCCATCCTCGATCGGCGCAATCGGCTCCGAGCTAAGGGTCGGAGCGGACACTTGTCTTGACCTCGAGGCCTTGTCCGGCAGCGAGCTAGATCATGCCCATCGTGATGATCTGGCGCGCTTGGCTGTGGCTCGGACCCGTCGAAGATCAAGTCTCTGCGGATGTCAGCCGTATAGTTCAAACTCCCAAATCTGACCTGATTGCCAGGGGCGTAGCTTTCGATCTGCTCCAGATGGCCAAGTGAATTGGCCCGAAGTGCAAAGCCGCCGAATACGAAGATCTGTCCGGGGAGAAAAGTCTCACCCTGGACCGGGTCGTTGTTAATGATTGAAGGAGCCATCGGGCCTAAAGGTGATGACACAGAGGAACTCTCAATGAAAGCACCAATGTCGGTGTCAAAACCGGCGTATCTCGGGTAGGGGGTCCCGAACTGTGCGTCTAGGTGGATGGTAACAGGAGACAAGGGACACGATGTTTTTACCCAGGTTCGAGCCCTCTCGATGGAGGTAAAACCCTACTCCTGCTTGATTAATATTGATGATATGGGTAGTACAAGAGTAGATCTACCATGATATCAAAGACGCTAAACCCTAGAAGCTAGCCTATAGTATGATTGTTGTTCGTCCTACGGACTAAAACCCTCCGGTTTATATAGACACCGGAGAGGGCTAGGGTTACACAGAGTCGGTTACAATGGTAGGAGATCTACATATCCGTATTGCCAAGCTTGCCTTCCACGCCAAGGAAAGTCCCATCCGGACATGGGATGGAGTCTTCAATCTTGTATCTTCATAGTCTAGGACTCCGTCCAAAGATGATAGTTCAGCTATCCGGACACCCCCTAGTCCAGGACTCCCTCAAGTGGCAAGAGCCTAAGCTTGGGGGTGCCCATGGCACCCCAAGATATTCAAGGATAGCCAAAAGCCTAAGCTTGGGGACGCCCCGGGAAGGCATCCCCTCTTTCGTCTTAGTTCATTGGTAACTTTACTTGGAGCTATATTTTTATTCGCCACATGATATGTGTTTTGCTTGGAGCATCATGTATTATATTAGTCTTTGCTTTTTAGTTTACCACAATCATCCTTGCTATACACACCTTTTGGGAGAAGCCTACTTGATTAGAATTTGCTAGAATACTCTATGTGCTTCACTTATATCTTTTGAGCTTGATAGTTTTTGCTCTAGTGCTTCACTTATATTTTTAGAGCACGGTGGTGACTTAATTTTGAAGAAATTTCTAGTCTCTCATGCTTCACTTATATATTTTTGAGAGTATTTTAGAACAACATGGTATTTGCTATGGTTACAAATTTGGTCCTAGAATGATGAGCATCCAAGTTGGGTATAATAAAAACTATCATAGAAAGGAATTGGATGCTATGATCAATTTGATGCTTGATAATTGTTTTGAGATATGGAGGTAGCAATATTAAAGTCATGCTAGTTGAGGTGATTATGAAAAATACTTGTGTTAAGGGTTGTGATTCCCGTAGCATGCACGTATGGTGAACCGCTTTGTGATGAAGTTGGAGCACACTTTTATTTATTGATTGTCTTCCTTATGAGTGGCGGTCGGGGACGAGCGATGGTCTTTTCCTACCAATCTATCCCCCTAGGAGCATGCACGCAGTGCTTTTGTTTTTGATGACTTCTAGATTTTTGCAACAAGTATATGAGTTCTTTTGACTAATGTTGAGTCCATGGATTATACGCACCCTTTCACCTTTCCACCATTGCTAGCCTCTCTTGTGCCGTGCAACTTTCGCCGGTGCCATACACCCACCATATACCTTCCTCAAAACAGCCACCATACCTACCTATGATGGCATTTCCATAGCCATTCCGAGATATATTGCCATGCAACTTTCCACCGTTCCGTTCATATGACACACATCACTTTTGTCATATTGCTTTTTGCATGATCATGTAGTTGACATCGTATTTGTGGCAAGGCCACCTTCATAATTTTCATACATGTCGCTCTTGATTCATTGCATATCCCGGTACACCGCCGGAGTCATTCATATAGAGTCATATCTTGTTCTAGCTTTGAGTTGTAATTCTTGAGTTGTAAATCCATAAAAGTGTGATGATTTTTCATTATTAGAGCATTGTCCTAGTGAGGAAAGGATGATGAAGACTATGATTCCCCCACAAGTTGGGATGAGACTTCGGACTTTACAAAAAGAAAAGAAAAAAGAAAAAAAGGAAAAAAAAGAAAGGCCAAAAAAGGAGAAAAAGAAAAAAAAGAAAAAAAGGAAAAAAATAAAATGAGAGAAAAAGAGAGAAGGGACAATGCTACTATCTCTTTTTCCACACTTGTGCTTCAAACTAGTACCATGATCTTCATGATAGAGAGTCTCATATGTTGTCACTTTCATATACTTGTGGGAATTTTTCATTATAGAACTTGGCTTGTATATTCCAATGATGGGCTTCCTCAAAATGCCCTAGGTCTACATGAGCAAGCAAGTTGGATGCACACCCACTTAGTTTCTTTTGTTGAGCTTTCATATATTTATAGCTCTAGTGCATCCGTTGCATGGCAATCCCTACACACTCACATTGATATCTATTAATGGGCATCTCCATAGCCCGTTGATACCCCTAGTTGATGTGAGACTATCTTCTCCTTTTTGTCTTCTCCACAACCACCATTCTATTCCACATATAGTGTTATGTCCATGGCTCATGCTCATGTATTGCGTGAAAGTTGAAAGAGTTTGAGATTATTAAAGTATGAAACAATTGCTTGGCTTGTCATCGGGGTTGTGCATGCTTAAATACTTTGTGTGATGAAGATAGAGCAATAGTCAGACTATATGATTTTGTAGGAATAACTTTCTTTGGCCATGTTATTTTGAGAAGACATAATTACTTTGATTGGTATGCTTGAAGTATCACCATTTTCATGTCAATATGAACTTTTATTTTGAATCATTTGGATCTGGACATTCATGCCACAATAAAGAAAATTACATTGAGAATTATGCTAGGTAGCATTCCACATCAAAAATTCCGTTTTTATCATTTACCTACTCGAGGACGAGCAGGAATTAAGCTTGGGGATGCTTGATACATCTCCAACGTATCTATAATTTTTGATTGTTCCATGCTATTATATTACCCCTTTTGGATGTTTACGGGTTTTATTTTACACATTTATATCATTTTTGGGACTAACCTACTAACCGGAGGCCCAGCCCGTATTGCTGTTTTTTTGCCTATTTCAGTATTCCGAAGAAAAGGAATATTAAACAGAGTCCGAACGGAATGAAACCTTCGGGAGCGTAATTTTTGGAACGAACGTGATCCAGTGGACTTGGAGTGCAAGCCAAGAAGCAGCCGAGGCGGCCACGAGAGGGTAGGGCGCGCCCCCCTATAGGGCACGCCCCCCTGTCTCATGGGCCCCTCGGGCGGCCACCGACATACTTCTTCCTCCTATATAAGCCTACGTACCCCGAAAACATCCAGAGAGCCACCGAAACACAATTTCCACCGTCGTAACCTTCTGTATCCGCGAGATCCCATCTCGGAGCCTTCAACGGCGCTCCGCCGGAGGGGGAATCGACCATGGAGGGCTTGTACATCAACACCATAGCCCCTCCGATGAGTTGTGAGTAGTTTACCAGAGACCTTCGGGTCCATAGTTATTAGCTAGATGGCTTCTTCTCTCTTTTTGGATCTCAATACAATGTTCTCCCCCTCTCTTGTGGAGATCTATTTGATGTAAACTCTTTTTGCAGTGTGTTTGTCGAGATCCGATGAATTGAGGGTTTATGATCAAGTTTATCGATGAATAATATTTGAATCTTCTCTGAATTCTTTTATGTATGATTGAGTTATCTTTGCAAGTCTCTTCGAATTATCAGTTTGGTTTGGCCTACTAGATTGATCTTTCTTGCCATGGGAGAAGTTCTTAGCTGTGGCTTCAATCTTGTGGTGTCCTTACCCAGTGATAGCAGGGGTTGCAAGGCACGTATTGTATTGTTTCCATCGAGGATAAAAAGATGGGGTTTATATCATATTGCACGAGTTTATCCCTCTACATCATGTCATCTTGCTTAATGCGTTACTCTGTTCTTTGTGAACTTAATACTCTAGATGCAGGCAGAAGTCGGTCGATGTGTGGAGTAATAGTAGTAGATGCAGGCAGGAGTCGGTCTACTTGTTGCAGACGTGATGCCTATATACATGATCATGCCTACATAATCTCATAATTATTAAGCTTTTACATCAATTGCTCGACGATATTTGTTCACCCACCGTAATACTTATGCTATCTCGAGAGATGCCTCTAGTGAAACCTATGGCCCTCGGGTCTATCTCTTATCAATATTTGCTTCCAATACTTTTATTTGCATCTTTACTTTTTGCATATATATTATAAAATACCAAAAATATATTTATCTTATCATACTATCTTTATTAGATCTCACTTTCGCAAGTGGCCGTGAAGGGATTGACAACCCCTTTATTGCGTTGGTTGTGAGTTCTTTGTTTGTTTGTGTAGGTGCATGGGACTTTTGAGGAGCCTCCTACTTGATTGATACCTTGGTTCACAAAAACTGAGGGAAATACTTACGCTACTATTGCTGCATCACCCTTTCCTCTTCAAGGAAAACCAACGCAAGCTCAAGACGTAGCAGCGCCTCCTCTTCTTTTTTGTTTTGCTTGATGTTGCTCTTGTTGTCCGTCTTGTCGTGGGTGCCCGTAGTATGTTCGTTCCTCAGCTGGAATCGTGGATCGAGCGCTGCTTGTTGTACAATTGCGTGGGGTTGGATCCTTCGCCATTCCAGTGAGAGGCCGGTCATGTGCCGCGAGCAGGTCGCCGCGGTGGTGGGTTCAGCTCCTCCAACTTTTGACCGTTTGTTTTTGCTCTATTTATTTATCTCTCTTGCCGTTGAAGTGTGTTGTTTGTTCCTCTTTGTGCTTTTTGCAGGCTGTGTGGGTGCATGTTCAGAGCCGGACAAGGTGTGTCGCGGCCGTTCTAAAATTCGTGGCCATGGTTATATTGTTATCTTTGCAGGTGCTTTTCCTCCCCGGTAAACTGCTGGCTTGCACTTCTCTTCACCTCTGCTCCTTCTCTGCCTTACATATTGCCATCAATGCTGGATCAGATGGATGGCAAGTATGTAGTTGAGATCATATTCCATTAAATTTTAGGACATCGCTCTATGTATGCATGGTTAATTTTTTGGTGCAGACAAAAGAAGTACCCCTTTTTATGTGACAAAAAGAAGCATCCACTAGAGGATTACCAAAGATTGGGACATACTTGTGCACAACATATTCTAGCAGCTCTCATACTTTTTTTGGGAGAGTGGTAAGTGTTTTGGAGCATTACATGGTTTGTCCGGTCTAAGCCTTTCTGTTTCTTACAGGAAAAACTACGTATTTCTTTAGTTGGATCTACTTTTCCGTTCGTGCTCACCCAATGATCCAGTAGGATATGTGTCAGACTATAATTTGTTCTAATGGAATTTTTTGATATGTTGTCAAAAGAGGTAAAAAAGGCGGCAAGTTAGCACTACGTATTGGAAGCAATAAGGGAGATCAAAGAATTGATGCTCAAGTTAACCTGTTGGCAAAGAATACCAGCGAAGATGTCTACCTCCTTGGCACCCTTGGTTTCATCCCCAGTCACTCCTTCATACACTCAGCAGGAAACTGAGCTCCCGAGAATTCGCGGCCTTTGCTGCACCGAGGCTGTGGTAGCGCTCGTGGGCCTGGCTTGTGAGATGGTGAAACACTTTTGGAGGCCCCTAGGCCCAGTCGCATCATGTCTTGGCATTGTTGCGTTCACTCAAGTTTACATGTCTGCCCTTTGTTTACCTAAAAAAGTGTATGCCCTATGTAGCGTGCAGGGTCAACTGATTCTGGCGGCGCGTAGACTGGAAGCCACCATCTGTTGGGGAACGTAGTAATTTCAAAAAATTTCCTACGCACACGCAAGATCATGGTGATGTATAGCAACGAGAGGGGAGAGTGTTGTCTACATACCCTTGTAGACCCGGCGGAAGCGATCTGGCGTAGAGGAAGTAGTCGTCGTTCTCCTCGCGATCCGACCGATCCGGCGCCGTTACTCCGGCGCCCCGAGTTCTTGACACACGTACAGCTCGATGGCGTCCCTCGTACTCGATCCAGCCGAGTGTCGAGGAGAGTTCCACGACCTGACGGCGTGGTGACGATCTTGATGTTTCACGGCGCGGGGCTTCGCCTAAGCTTGCGACGGTATAACCGAGGTGGAATATGGTGGAGGGGCACCGCACACGGCTAAGGAACGATCTCACGATCAACTTGTGTGTTCCAAGGTGCCCCCTGCCCCGTATATAAAGGAGCCAGGGGAAGGGGCGGCGGCCAGGAGGCGCATACAGGAGTCCTACTCCTCCGGGAGTAGGATTCCCCCAATCCTAGTTGGACTAGGATTCCTGGAGGGAAAGAGAGAGGGGCGGCCCCTTCTCCTAGTCCTAGTAGGACTAGGGAAGGGGAGGCGCGCCAGGCTTGGCTGCCCTCCTCCTTTCCACTAGGGCCCATCGAGGCCCATTTACCTCCGGGGTTCCAGAACCTCCGGTACTCGATAAATTCCGTTTTCGCCGAACCATCCGAACTCCAAACATAGGCTTCCAATATATCAATCTTTATGTCTCGACCATTCCGAGACTCCTCGTCATGTCCGTGATCACATCCGGGACTCGAACTCCTTCGGTACATCAAAATACATAAACTCATAATAACTGCCATCGAAACCTTAAGCGTGCGGACCCTACGGTTCGAGAACAATGTAGACATGACCTAGAACTATTCACGGTCAATAACCAACAGCGGGACCTGGATGCCCATATTGGTTCCTACATATTCTCTGAAGATCTTTGTCGGTCGGACCGCATAACAACATCGTTGTTCCCTTTGTCATCGGTATGTTACTTGCCCGAGATTCGATCGTCGGTATCCAATACCTAGTTCAATCTCGTTACGGCAAGTCTCTTTACTCGTTCCGTAATACATCATCTCACAACTAACTCATTAGTTGTAGTGCTTGCAAGGCTTGATGATGTGCATTACCGAGAGGGCCCAGATACCTCTCCGACAATTGGAGTGACAAAACCTAATCTCGAAATCGCCAACCCAACATCGCCTTTGGAGACACCTGTAGTACTCCTTTATAATCACCCGATTCGTTGTGGCGTTTGGTAGCACCAAAGTGTTCCTCCGTAAACAGGAGTTGCATAATCTCATAGTTACAGGAACATGTATATGTCATGGATAAAAGCGGTAGCAACATACTAAGCGATCGTGTGCTAAGCTAAGGGAATGGGTCATGTCAATCAGATCATTCTACTAATGATGTGACCTCGTTAATCAAATAACAACTCTTTGTTCATGGTCGGGAAACATAACCATCTTTGATTAACAAGCTAGTCTAGTAGAGGCATACTAGTGACATGTTGTTTTGTCTATGCATTCACACATGTATCATGTTTCCGGTTAATACAATTCTAGCATGAATGATAAACATTTATCATGAAATAAGGAAATAAATAATAACTTTATTATTGCCTCTAGGGCATATTTCCTTGATCTCCCACTTGCACTAGAGTCAATAATCTAGATTACATAGTAATGATTCTAACACCCATGGAGTCTTGGTGCTGATCATGTTTTGCTCGTGGAAGAGGCTTAGTCAACGGTGCGCAACATTCAGATCCGTATGTATCTTGCAAATCTCTATGTCTCCATCGGACTAAGTCCGGATGGAATTGAAGCGTCTCTTGATGTGCTTGGTCCTCTTGTGAAATCTGGATTCCTTCGCTAAGGCAATAGCTCGATATTGTCACGAAGATTTTCATTGGACCCGATGCACTAGGTATGACACCTAGATCGGATATGAACTCCTTCATCCGACCCTTCATTAGCTGCTTCGAAGCTGCTATGTATTCCGCTTCACATGTAGATCCCGCCACGATGCTTTGTTTAGAACTGCACCAACCGACAGCTCCTCCGTTTAGTGTAAATCGTATCCGGTCTGCGATTTAGAATCGTCGGGATCGGTGTCAAAGCTTGCATCAACGTAACTGTTCACGATGAGCTCTTTGTCACCTCCATATCGAAAACATATCCTTAGTCCTTTTCGGTATTTCAGATGTTCTTGACCGCTGTCCATGATCCACTCTGGATTACTTTGGTACCTTCCTGCTAGGCTTATAGCAAGGCACACATCGTCCGGTACACAGCATTGCATACATGATAGAGCCTATGGCTGAAGCATAGGAACATCTTTCATTTTCTCTCTATCTTCTGCGGTGGTCGGGCATTGAGTCGACTCAACTTCACACCTTGTAACACGGCAAGAACCCTTTCTTTGCTTGATCCATTTTGAACTTCTTCAAAACTTTGTCAAGGTATGTGCTTTGTGAAAGTCAATTAAGCGTCTTGATCTATCTCTATAGATCTTAATGCCCAATATGTAAGCAGCTTCACCGAGGTCTTTCATTGAAAAACTCTTATTCAAGTATCCCTTTATGCTATCCAGAAATTCTATATCATTTCCGATCAGCAATATGTCATCCACATATAAGATCGAAATGCTCTGAGCTCCCACTCACTTTCTTGTAAATCTGAGCTTCTCCAAAAGTCTCAGACAAACCCAAATGCTTTGATCACACTATCAAATCGTTTATTCCAACTCCGAGATGCTTGCACCAGTCCATAGATGGATCGCTGGAGCTTGCACACTTTGTTAGCTCCTTTGGATCGATAAAACCTTCGGTTGCATCATATACAACTCTTCTTCCGTAAATCCATTCAAAATGCGTCTTTACATCCATTTGCCAAATTTCATAATCATAAAATGCGCAATCGCTAACATGATTCGGACGGACTTAAGCATCGCTACGGTGAGAAGGTCTCATCGTAGTCAATCCCTTGAACTTGTCGAAAACCTTTTGCGACAAGTCGAGCTTTATAAACGGTAACATTACCGTCGTCGTCGATCTTCTTCTTGAAGATCCACTTGTTTTCTATTGCTTGCCTATCCTCGGGCAAGTCAACCAAAGTCCACACTTTGTTTTCATACATGGATCCCATCTCGATTTCATGGCCTCAAGCCATTTTGCGAATCTGGGCTCACCATCGCTTCTTCATAGTTCGTAGGTTCATCATGATCTAGTAGCATGACTTCCGAACAGGATTACCGTACCACTCACAGTGCGGATCTTACTCTGGTTGATCTACGAGGTTCTGTAGTAACTTGATCTGAAGTTTCATGATCTACATCATCAACTTCCTCGCTACTTGGTGCAGATGTCTCAGAAACTGGTTTCTGCGACGAACTACTTTCAAGTAAGGGAGAAGGTACTATTACCTCATCAAGTTCCACTTTCCTCCCACTCACTTCTTTCGAGAGAAACTCCTTCTCTAGAAAGGATCCATTCTTAGCAACGAATGTCTTGCCTTCGGATCTGTGATAGAAGGTGTACCCAACTGTTTCCTTTGGGTATCCTATGAAGACACATTTCTCGATTTGGGTTCGAGCTTATCGGGTTGAAGCTTTTTCACATAAGCATCGCATCCCCAAACTTTAAGAAACGACAACTTTGGTTTCTTGCCAAACCACAGTTCATAAGGTGTCGTCTCAGCGGATTTTGACGGTGTTCTATTCAGTGTGAATGCGGCTGTCTCTAGAGCATAACCCCAAAACGATAGCGGTAAATCAGTAAGAGACATCATAGATCGTACCATATCTAGTAAAGTACGATTCGACGTTCGGACACACCATTACTGTTGTGGTGTTCGGGTGGCGTGAGTTGCTAAACTATTCGCATTGTTTCAAATGTAGACCAAACTCGTAACTCAAATATTCACCTCCACGATCGGATCGTAGAAACTTAATTTTCTTGTTACGATGATTTTCAACTTCACTCTGAAATTCTTTGAACTTTTCAAACGTTTCAGACTTATGTTTCATTAAGTAGATATACCCATATCTGCTTAAGTCATCTGTGAAGGTGAGAAAATAACGATATCCGCCTGAGCCTCAACATTCATCGGACCACATACATACAGTATGTATGATTTCCAACAAATCTGTTGCTCTCTCCATAGTACCGAGAACGGTGTTCTAGTCATCTTGCCCATGAGGCACGGTTCATAAGTGCCAAGTGATTCATAATCAAGTGACTCCAAAAGTCCATCGGCATGGAGTTTCTTCATGCGCTTTACACCGATATGACCTAAACGGCGATTACCACAAATAAGTTGCACTTTCATTATCAACTCTGCATCTTTTGGTTTCAACATTATGAATATGTGTATCACTACTATCGAGATTCATCAAAATAGACCATTCCTCAAGGGTGCATGACCATAAAAGATATTACTCATATAAATAGAACAACCATTATTCTCTGATTTAAATGAATAACCGTCTCGCATCAAACAAGATCCAGATATAATGTTCATGCTCAACGCAGCACCAAATAACAATTATTTAGGTCTAAAACTAATCCCGAAGGTAGATGTAGAGGTAGCGTGCCGACCGCGATCACATCGACTTTGGAACAATTTCCCACGCGATCGTCACCTCGTCCTTTGCGAGTTAAGCAATCAGTAGTCCTGCTTGAGTTGCAAATATTAGCAATGTAACCAAGATCAAATACCAGTGCTACTACGAGCTCTAGTAAGGTACACATCAATAACATGTATATCACATATACCTTTGTTCACCTTGCCATCCTTCTTATCCGCCAAATACTTGGGGCAGTTCCGCTTCAAAGACGATCGCTTGCGGTAGAAGCACTCGCTTTCAGGTTTAGGGCCGACTTGGGTTTCTTCTCTGAGCAGACAACTTGCTTGCTGTTCTTCTTGAATTCCCTTCTTCTTCCCTTTGCCTTTCTTCTTGAAACTAGTGGTCTTGTTGACCATCAACACTTGATGCTCCTTTTGATTTCTACCTCCGCAGCCTTTAGCATTGCGAAGAGCTCGGTATAGTCTTTACTAACCCTTGCATATTATAGTTCATCACGAAGCCTTTGTAGCTTGGTGGCGTGATTGGAGAATTCATTAATGACACAATCATCCGGAAGATTAACTCCCAATTGTGTCAAGTGATTGTAGTACCCGGACATTACGAGTATATGCTCACTAATGAACTGTTCTCCTCCATCTTGCAGCTATAGAACTTATTGGAGACTTCATATCTCTCAATCCGGGCATTACTTTGGAATATTAACTTCAACTCTGGAACATCTCATATGCTCCATGACGTTCAAAACGTCGTTGAAGTCCCGGTTCTAAGCCGTAAAGCATGGCACATCGAACTATAGAGTAGTCATCGCTTTGCTCGCCAGACGTTCATAACATCCGGTGTTGCTCCAAAGAAGAGTTCGCACCTAGCGGTGCATCCAGGGCGTAGCTCTTACGTGCAGCAATGAGGATGATCCTCAAATTACGGACCCAGTCCGTAATTGCTACCATCATCTTTCAACTTTGCTTTCTCAAGGAACGCATTAAAATTCAACGGAACAACAAAGACGAGCCATCTATCTACAATCAAACATAGACAAGCAAGATACTATCGGTACTAAGTTCATGATAAATTTAAGTTCAATTAATCATATTACTTAAGAACTCCCACTTAGAAAAATCTCTCTAGTCATCTAAGTGATCACGTGATCCAAATCAACTAAACCATAACCGATCATCACGTGAAATGGAGTAGTTTTCAATGGTGAACATCTTATGTTGATCATATCTACTATATGATTCACGCCGACCTTTCGGTCTCCGTGTTCCGAGGCCATATCTGCATATGCTAGGCTCGTCAAGTATAACCCGAGTATTCTGCGTGTGCAAAACTGGCTTGCACCCGTTGTAGATGGACGAGAGCTTATCACACCCGATCATCACGTGGTGTGCGGGCACGACGAACTTTGGCAACGGTGCATACTCGGGAGAACACTTCTTGATTATTTAGTGAGAGATCATCTTATAATGCTACCGTCAATCAAAGCAAGATAAGATGCATAAAAGGATAAACATCACATGCAAATCAATATAAGTGATATGATATGGTCATCATCATCTTGTGCTTCACGATCTCCATCTTGCAAAGCACCACCTTGATCACCATCGTCACCGGCGCGACACCTTGATCTCCATCGCAGCATCGTTGTCGTCTCGCCAAACTTATGCTACTACGACTATCGCTACCGCTTAGTGATAAAGTAAAGCATTACAGTATGCGATTGCATTGCATACAATAAAGCGACAACCATATGGCTCCTGCCGATTGCCGATAACCGGTTACAAAACATGATCATCTCATACAATAAAATATAGCATCACGTCTTGACCATATCACATCACAACATACCTGCAAAAACAAGTTAGACGTCCTCTACTTTGTTGTTGCAAATTTTACGTGGCTGCTACGGGTTTAAGCAAGAACCAGTCTCACCTCGCATCAAAACCACAACGATACTTCGTCAAATAGACTCGTTTAACCTTCTCAAGGACCGGGCGTAGCCACACTCAGTTCAACTAAAGTGAGAGAGACAGCACCCACCACCACCTTTAAGCAACGAGTGCTCGCGGCGGTGAAACCAGTCTCGCGTAAGTGTACGCGTAATGTCGGTCCAGGCCGCTTCATCTCACAATACCGCTGAACCAAAGTATGACATGCTGGTAGGTAGTATGACTTGTATCGCCCACAACTCACTTGTGTTCTACTCGTGCAAAACATCAAACCATAGAAAAACCTAGGCTCGATACCCTTTGTTGGGGAACGTAGTAATTTCAAAATTTTCCTACGCACACGCAAGATCATGGTGATGTATAGCAACGAGAGGGAGAGTGTTGTCTACATACCCTTGTAGACCCGGCGGAAGCGATCACAACGTAGAGGAAGTAGTCGACGTTCTCCTCGCGATCCGACCGATCCGGCGCCGTTACTCGACGCCCGAGTTCTTGACACACGTACAGCTCGATGGCGTCCCTCGTACTCGATCCAGCCGAGTGTCGAGGGAGAGTTCCGTCGGACGACGGCGTGGTGACGATCTTGATGTTTCACCGGCGCGGGCTTCGCTTAAGCTTCATGACGGTATAACCGAGGTGGAATATGGTGGAGGGGGCACCGCACGGCTAAGGAACGATCTCACGATCAACTTGTGTGTTCCAAGGTGCCCCCTGCCCCGTATATAAAGGAGCCAGGGGAAGGGGCGGCGGCCAAGGAGGCGCTACAGGAGTCCTACTCCCTGGGAGTAGGATTCCCCAATCCTAGTTGGACTAGGATTCCTGAGGGGAAAGAGAGAGGGGCGGCCCCTTCTCCTAGTCCTAGTAGGACTAGGGAAGGGGGAGGCGCGACCAGGCTTGGGCTGCCCTCCTCCTTTCCACTAGGGCCCATCGAGGCCCATTTACCTCCGGGGGTCCAGTAACCTCCGGTACTCCCAGAAATTCCGTTTTCCCGGAACCATTCGAACTCCAAACATAGGCTTCCAATATATCAATCTTTATGTCTCGACCATTCCGAGACTCCTCGTCATGTCCGTGATCACATCCGGACTCGAACTCCTTCGGTACATCAAAATACATAAACTCATAATAACATCGCCATCGAAACCTTAAGCGTGCATGGACCCTACGGTTCGAGAACAATGTAGACATGACCTAGAACTATTCACGGTCAATAACCAACAGCGGACCTGGATGCCCATATTGGTTCCTACATATTCTACGAAGATCTTTGTCGGTCGGACCGCATAACAACATACGTTGTTCCTTTGTCATCGGTATGTTACTTGCCCGAGATTCGATCGTCGGTATCCAATACCTAGTTCAATCTCGTTACCGCAAGTCTCTTTACTCGTTCCGTAATACATCATCTCACAACTAACTCATTAGTTGTAGTGCTTGCAAGGCTTCATGATGTGCATTACCGAGAGGGCCGAGAGATACCTCTCCGACAATTGGAGTGACAAAACCTAATCTCAAATACGCCAACCCAACATCGCCTTTGGAGACACTGTAGTACTCCTTTATAATCACCCGATTCGTTGTGACGTTTGGTAGCACCAAAGTGTTCCTCCGTAAACGGAGTTGCATAATCTCATAGTTACAGAACATGTATATGTCATGGATAAAAGCAGTAGCAACATACTAAGCGATCGTGTGCTAAGCTAAGGGAATGGGTCATGTCAATCAGATCATTCTACTAATGATGTGACCTCGTTAATCAAATAACAACTCTTTGTTCATGGTCAGGAAACATAACCATCTTTGATTAACAAGCTAGTCTAGTAGAGGCATACTAGTGACATGTTGTTTTGTCTATGCATTCACACATGTATCATGTTTCCGGTTAATACAATTCTAGCATGAATGATAAACATTTATCATGAAATAAGGAAATAAATAATAACTTTATTATTGCCTCTAGGGCATATTTCCTTCACCATCTCTGTCGGATCTTGCGCTCTTCCTTCCTCGCCGAATGGGGTGGTGGACTACGTCCCTCGCTGTAGAGGGTGGATGGGTGCGACGATGTCCTGTCCCTTTCTGACGTCCTGCTGGATCCGCGCTGGTTTGGGTGGATTTTGCCTGTCTAACCGTGCTATACATGTCGGGGAATGCGGTAATTTCAAAAAAATTCCTTTGATCACGCAAGATCTATCTAGGTGATGCATAGCAACGAGAGGGGAGAGTGTTGTCTACGTACCCTCGTAGACCGATAGCGGAAGCGTTATGACAACGCGGTTGATATAGTCATACGTCTTCACGATCCGACCGATCCTAGCACTGAAGGTGTGGCACCTCCACGATCTGCACACGTTCAGCTCGGTGACGTCCCATGAACTCTAGATCCAACTGAGGTCGAGGGAGAGTTTCGTCAGCACGACGGCGTGGTGATGGTGATGATGAACTTACCGGCGCAGGGCTTCGCCTAAGCACTACGAAGATATGACCGAGGTGGAAATCTGTGGAGAGGGGAACCGCACACGGCTAAAAGATCAACTTGATCAACTTGTGTGTTTATAGGGGGCCCCTCCCCCATATATAAAGGAGTGGGGGAGGGGGCCGGCTGGCCTCAAGGGGCGCGCCCTAAGGGGGGGGGGGAATCCTACTAGTCCAACTAGGAGAAGAAGGAAGGAGGGGAAGGAGAGAAGGAAAGGGGCCACCCCCTAGTCCAATTCGGTTTGGGCTAGGGGGGTGCGCGCTCCACCTTGGCCTGCCTCCTCTCTTCCACCACTTGGCCCATGAGGCGCAATAACGCCCCTGGGGTTCCGGTAACCCCCCGATACTCCAGTTTTATCCGAAACTTCTTCGGAACACTTCCGGTCTCCGAATATAGCCGTCCAATATATCAATTTTTATGTATCGACCATTTTGAGACTCCTCATCATGTCCATAATCACATCCGGGACTCTGAACAACCTTCAGTACATCAAATCACAAAACTCATTATACCAATCGTCATCGAATGTTAAGCGTGCGGACCTTACGGGTTCGAGAACTATGTAGACATGACCGAGACACATCTCCGGTCAATAACCAGTAGCGGAACCTGGATGCTCATATTAGTTCCCTCATATTCTACGAAGATAGTTATCGGTCAAACCGCATAACAACATACGTTGTTCCCTTTGTCATCGGTATGTTACTTGCCCGAGATTCGATCGTCGGTATCATCATACCTAGTTCAATCTCGTTACCGGCAAGTCTCTTTACTCGTTCCATAATACTTCATCCTGCAACTAACTTGTTAGTCACAATGCTTGCAAGGCTTATAGTGATGAGTACTACCGAGAGGGTCCAAAGACACCTCTCCGAAACACGGAGTGACAAATCCTAATCTCGATCTATGCCAACCCAACAAACACCTTCGGAGACACCTGTAGAGCACCTTTATAATCACCCATTTACGTTGTGATGTTTGGTAGCACACAAAGTGTTCCTCCGGTATTCAGGAGTTGCATAATCTCATAGTCTGAGGAACTTGTATAAGTCATGAAGAAAGCAGTAGCAATGAAACTATCATGATCATAATGCTAAGCTAACAGATGGGTCATGTCCATCACATCATTCTCCTAATGATGTGATCCCGTTCATCAAATGACAACACATGTCTATGGTTAGGAAACATAACCATCTTTGATTAACGAGCTAGTCAAGTAGAGGCATACTAGGGACACTATGTTTTGTCTATGTATTCACATGTACTAAGTTTCCAGTTAATACAATTCTAGCATGAATAATAAACATTTATCATGAAATAAGGAAATAAATAATCACTTTATTATTGCCTCTAGGGCTTATTTCCTTCAGTCTCCCACTTGCACTAGAGTCAATAATCTAGTTCACATCGCCATGTAATTTAACACCAATAGTTCACATCTGTATGTGCTTAACACCCATAGTTCACATCGTCATGTGATCAACACCCAAAGGGTTTACTAGAGTCAATAATCTAGTTCACATCGCTATTAGATTAACACCCAAAGAGTACTAACATGTGATCATGTTTTGCTCATGAGAGAAGTTTAGTCAACGGGTCTGACACATTCAGAGTCGTATGCATTTTGCAAATATTCTATGTCCACAATGCTCTGCATGGAGCTAGTTTAGCTAATTGCTCCCACTTTCAATATGTATCCAAATTGAGACTTAGAGTCATCTGGATCGGTGTAAAAGCTTGCATCGACGTAACTCTTTATGATGAACTCTTTATCACCACCATAATCGAGAAACATTTCCTTAGTCCTCACTAAGGATAATTTTGGCCGCTATACAATGATCCACTCCTGGATCACTATCGTAACCCCTTGCCAAACTCATATCAAGGCACACAACTGGTCTGGTACATAGCATGGCATACTTTATAGAACCTATGACTGAGGCATAGGGAATGACTTTCATTCTCTTTCTATCTTCTGCCGTGGTCGGGCTTTGAGTCTTACTCAACTTTACACCTTGTAATACAGACAAGAACTCCCTTTTTGGCTGTTCCATTTTGAACTCTTTCAAAAACTTGTCAAGGTATATATTCATTGAAAAAACTTATCAAGCGTCTTGATCTATCTCTATAGATCTTGATGCCCAATATGTAAGCAGTTTCACCGAGGTCTTTCTTTGAAAAACTCTTATTCAAGTATCCTTTTTATGCTATCCAGAAATTCTATATCATTTCCAATCAACAATATGTCATCCACATATAATATTACAAAAGCTACAGAGCTCCCACTCTCTTTCTTGTAAATACAGGCTTCTCCAAAAGTCTGTATAAAACCATATGCTTTGATCACACTATCAAAGCATTTATTCCAACTCCGAGAGGCTTGCACTAGTCCATAAATGGATCGCTAGAGCTTGCAAACTTTGTTTGCACCCTTTGGGTCGACAAAACCTTCTGGTTGCATCATATACAACTCTTCTTCCATAAATCCATTCATGAATGTAGTTTTGACATCCATCTGCCAGATTTCATAAAATATGGCAACTGCTAACATGATTCAGACAGATTCAAGCATCACTACAGTTGAGAAAATCTCATTGTAGTCAACACCTTGAACTTGTCAAAAACCTTTTGCGACAAGTTAAGCTTTGCAGATAGTAACACTACTATCAGCGTCCGTCTTCCTCTTGAAGATCCATTTATTCTTAATGGCTTGCCGATCATCGGGCAAGTCCACCGAAGTCCATACTTTGTCCTCATACATGGATCCATCTCAGATTTCATGGCTTCAAGCCATTTCGCGGAATCTGGGCTCATCATCACTTCCTCATAGTCCGTAGGTTCAGTCTAGTAACATGACTTCCAGAACAGGATTACCGTACCATTCTGGTGCGAATCTTACTCTGGAAGATCTATGAGGTTCGGTAGTAACTTGATCTGAAGCTTCATGATCATCATCATTAGCTTCCTCACTAATTGGTGTAGGAATCACGGAAACTGATTTCTGTAATGAACTACTTTCCAATAAGGGAGAAGGTACAACTACCTCATCAAGATCTACTTTCCTCCCACTACTTTCGAGAGAAACTCCTTCTCTAGAAAGGATCCATTCTTAGCAACAAAGACTTTGACTTCGGATCTGTGATAGAAGGTGTACCCAACATCCATTGGGTATCCTATGAAGACGTAGTTCTCCGATTTGGGTTCGAGCTTATCAAGTTGAAGCTTTTTCACATAAGCATCGCAACCCCAAGCTTTAAGAAACGACAACTTTGGTTTCTTGCCAAACCACAGTTCATAAGGCGTCGTCTCAATGGGTTTTGATGGTGCCCTATTTAAAGTTAATGCAGCCATCTCTAAAGCATAACCCCAAAACGATAGCGGTAAATCAGTAAGAGACATCATAGATCGCACCATATCCATTATCCAATAAAGTACGGTTATGACATTCGGATACACCATTTCACTGTGGTGTTCCAGGTGGTGTTAATTGTGAAACTATCCCATGTTGTTTCAAATGAGACCAAACTTGTAACTCAAATATTCTCCTCCACGATCAGATCGTAGAATTTTATTTTCTTGTTATGATGATTTTCCACTGCACTTTGAAATTGTTTGAACTTTTCAAATGTTTCTGACTTATACTTCATTAAGTAGATATAACCATATTTGCTCAAATCATCTATGAAGGTAAGAAAATAATGATACCCACCACGAGCCTCAATACTCATTGGACCACATACATCGTTATGTATTATGTCCAATAATTCACTAGCTCGTTCCATTGTTCCGGAGAACGGAGCTTTAGTCATCTTGCCCATAAGGCACGGTTCGCAAGTATCAAAATGATTCATAATCAAGTGATTCCAAAAGCCCATCAGCATGGAGTTTCTTCATGCGCTTTACACCAATATAACCCAAATGACAGTGCCACAAATATGTTGCACTATGATTATCAACTTTGTATCTTTTGGCATCAATATTATGAATATGTGTATCACTATGATCGAGATTCAATAAACCATCAACATTGTGTGTATGACCATAGAACGTTTTATTCATGTAAACAGAATAACAATTATCCTCTGTCTTAAATGAATAACCGTATTGCAATAAACATGATCTAATCATATTCATTTAGGTTCAACACTAATCCCAAAAGTATAGGGAGTGTGCAATAATGATCATATCAATCTTGGAACCACTTCCAACATACATCGTCACTTCACCCTCAACTAGTCTCTGTTTATTGTGCAACTCCTATTTCGAGTTACTAACCTTAGCAATCGAGCAAGTATCACCCCAGGGGCTACTATGAACACTAGTAAGGTACACATCAATAACCTGTATATCAAATATACATTTGTTCACTTTGCCATCCTTCTTATCCGCCAAGTGTTTGGGGCATTTCCGCTTGTAGTGACCATTTCCTTTGCAGTAGAAGCACTCAGTTTCAGGCTTGGGTCTAGCTTTGGGCTTGTTCCCGGGAGTGACAACTTGCTTGCCATTCTACTTGAAGTTCCCTTTTTTCCCTTTGCCCTTTTCTTGAAACTAGTGGTCTTGTCAATCATCAACAATTGATGCTCTTTCTTGATTTCTACCTTCGTTGATTTTAGCATCACGAAGATCTCGGGAATCGTTTTCGTCATCCCTTGCATACTATAGTTCATCATGAAGTTCCAGTAACTTGGTGATGGTGACTAGAGAACTCTGTCAATCACTATCTTATCTGGAAGATTAACTCCCACTTGATTCAAGCGATTGTAGTACCCAGAAATTCTGAGTACATGCTCACTAGCTGAGCAATTCTCCTCTATCTTTTAGGCGAAGTACTTGTCGGAGGTCTCATACCTCTCGACACGGGCATGAGTCTGAAATACCAATTTCAGCTATTGGAACATCTCATATGCTCCGTGTCAATCAAAACGTTTTTGAAGTCCCGGTTCTAAGCCGTAAAGCATGGTGCACTAAAATATCAAGTAGTCATCATATTGAGCTAGCCAAACGTTCATAACATCTGCGTCTGCTCCTGCAATAGGTCTGTCACCTAGCGGTGCATCAAGGACATAATTCTTCTATGCAGCAATGAGGATAAACCTCAAATCATGGACCCAGTCTGCATCATTGCTACTATCGTCTTTCAACTTAGTTTTCTCTAGGAACATATAAAAAACATAGGGAAGCTACTACGCGAGCTATTGATCTACAACATAATTTGCAAAATACTATCAGGAATAAGTTCATGATAAATTAAAGTTCAATTAATCATATTACTTAAGAACTCCCGCTTAGATAGACATCCCTCTAATCATTTAAGTGATCACGTGATCCAAATCAACTAAACCATGTCCGATCATCACGTGAGATGGAGTAGTTTTCAATGGTGAACATCACTATGTTGATCATATCTACTATATGATTCATGCTCGACCTTTCGGTCTCAGTGTTCCGAGGCCATATCTGCATATGCTAGGCTCGTCAAGTTTAACCCGAGTATTCTGCGTGTGCAAAACTGGCTTGCACCCGTTGTATGTGAATGTAGAGCTTATCACACCCGATCATCACGTGGAGTCTTGGCACGATGAACTGTCACAACAGTGCATACTCAGGGAGAACACTTATACCTTGAAATTTAGTGAGAGATCATCTTATAATGCTACCGTCGAAATAAGCAAAATAAGATGCATAAAGGATAAATATTAGATGCAATCAATATAAGTGATATGATATGGCCATCATCATCTTGTGCCTTTGATCTCCATCTCCAAAGCACCGTCATGATCACCATCGTCACCGGCTTGACACCTTGATCTTTCATCGAAGCATCATGGTCGTATCGCCAACTATTGCTTCTATGACTATCACTACCGCTTAGTGATAAAGTAAAGCAATTACATGCCGATTGCATTTCATACAATAAAGCGACAACCATATGGCTCCTGCCAGTTGCCAATAACTTTTACAAAACATGATCATCTCATACAACAATTTATATATCATCACGTCTTGACCTTATCACATCACAACATGCCCTGCAAATCTAGTTAGACGTCCTCTACTTTGTTGTTGCAAGTTTTACGTGGCTGCTATGGGCTTAGCAAGAACCGTTCTTAGCTACGCATCAAAACCACAATGATTTCTCGTCAAGTGTGTTGTTTTAACCTTCAACAAGGACCAGGCGTAGCCACACTCGATTCAACTAAAGTTGGAGAAATGGATACTCACTAGCCACTTGTGTGCAAAGCACATCGGTAGAACCAGTCTCGCGTAAGCGTACGCGTAATGTCGGCCTGAGACGCTTCATCCAACAATACCGCCAAATCAAAGTATGACATGCTGGTAAGCAGTATGACTATTATTGCCCACAACTCTTTGTGTTCTACTTGTGCATATAACATCTACGCATAGACCTGGCTCGGATGCCACTGTTGGGGAACGTGGTAATTTCAAAAAAAATCCGACGATCATGCAAGATCTATCTAGGTGATGCATAGCAACGAGAGGGGAGAGTGTTGTCTACGTACCCTTGTAGACCGAAAGCAGAAGCATTATGACAATGCGGTTGATGTAGTCGTACGTCCTCACGATCCGACCGATCCTAGCACCGAAGGTACGACACCTCCGTGATATGCACACGTTCAGCTTGGTAACGTCCCACGAAATCTAGATCTAGCTGAGGTCGAGGGAGAGTTTTGTCAGAACAACGGCGTGGTGACAGTGATGATGAAGTTACCGGTGCAGGGCTTTGCCTAAGCACTACGACAATATGACCGAGGTGGAAATCTGTGGAGGGGGGCACCGCACACGGCTAAAAGATCAACTTGATCAACTTGTGTGTTTATGGGGTGCCCCCTCCCCCGTATATAAAGGAGTGGAGGAGGGGGCCGGCTGGCCTCAAGGGGCGCACCCTAAGGGGGGGGATCCTACTCCAAGTAGGAGTAGGTTCCCCCCTTTCCTAGTCCAACTAGGAGAAGAAGGAAGGAGGGGAAGGAGAGAAGGAAAGGGGGGGGCGCCCCCTAGTACAATTCGGTTTGGGCTAGGGGGTGCGCGCCCCACCTTGGCCTGCCTCCTCTCTTCCACCACTTGGCCCATGAGTCCCAATAACCCCCCGGGGGGTTCCGGTAACTCCCCGATACTCCGGCTTTAACCGAAACTTCTCCGGAACACTTCAGGTGTCCGAACATAGCCGTCCAATATATCAATCTTTATGTCTCAACCATTTCGAGACTCCTCAGCATGTCCGTGATCACATCCAGGACTCCGAACAACCTTCGGTACATCAAATCACATAAACTCATTATACCAATCGTCATCGAACGTTAAGCATGCGGACCCTACGGATTCGAGAACTATGTAGACATGACCGAGACACATCTCCGGTAACCAACAGCGGAACCTGGATGCTCATATTGGTTCCTACATATCCTACGAAGATCTTTATTGGTCAAACCGCATAACAACATACGTTGTTCCCTTTGTCGTCGGTATGTTACTTGCCCGAGATTTGATCGTCGGTATCATCATACCTAGTTCAATCTCGTTACCGGCTAGTCTCTTTACTCGTTCCTTAATACTTCATCCCGCAACTAACTCATTAGTCACAATGCTTGCAAGGCTTATAGTGATGAGTATTACCGAGAGGGCCCAGAGATACCTCTCCGAAACACGGAGTGACAAATCCTAATCTCGATCTATGCCAACCCAACAAACACCTTCAGAGACACCTGTAGAGCACCTTTATAATCACCCATTTATGTTGTGATGTTTTGTAGCACACAAAGTGTTCCTCCGGTATTTGGGAGTTGCATAATCTCATAGTCTAAGGAACTTGCATAAGTCATGAAGACACTAGTAGCAATGAAACTATCACGATCATAATGCTAAGCTAACGGTTGGGTCATGTCCATCACATCATTCTCCTAATGATGTGATCACGTTCATCAAATGACAACACATCTCTATGGTTAGGAAACATAACCATCTTTGATTAATGAGCTAGTCAAGTAGAGGCATACTAGGGGCACAATGTTTTGTCTATGTATTCACACATGTACTAAGTTTCCGGTTAATACAATTCTAGCATGAATAATAAACATTTATCATGAAATAAGGAAATAAATAATAACTTTATTATTGCCTCTAGGGCATATTTCCTTTAATACACACGAATGATATTCAGACGACTCATAGACGATGTTTAAGATCCGGCTGAACATGCATGCATACATCGAGCACCTGCCACAGGATTTTGTTGTCGTGCGTACATCGGGCACCAACATCGTGCATGAAGCAATTTCGTTGCCTGTCCAAGGTAGCACCTCCTCTTCTTTTTCGTTTTGCTTGATGTTGCTCTTGTTGTCTGTCTCATCATGGTCCCAGTAGTATGTTCGTTCCTCAGCTGGCGTCGTGGATCGAGCGTTGCTTGTTATACGATTGCATGGGGTTGGATTCTTCGCCATTCCAGTGAGAGGTTGGCCGTTTGCCGCGAGCAGGTCGCCGCAGTGGTGGGTTCGGCTCCTCCAACTTTTGACTGTTTGTTTTTTCCTCTATTTATCAATCTCTCTTGCCATTGAAGTGTGTTGTTTGTTCCTCTTTGTGCTTTCTGCAGGCTGTGTGAGTGCATGTTCAGAGCCGGACAAGGTGTGTGGCGGCCGTTCTGAAATTCGTGGCCATGGTTATATTGTTATCTCTACAGGTGCTTTTCCTCCCCAGCAAACTATTGGCTTGTACTTCCCTTCACCTCTGCTCCTTCTCTGCCTTACATATTGCCATTCAATGCTGGATAAGATGGATGGCAAGTATGTAGTTGAGATCATATTCCAATTAATTTTAGGACATCGCTCTATGCATGGATGGTGAATTTTTTGGTGCAGACAAAAGAAATACCCTTTTATGTGACAAAAAGAAGCATCCATTAGGGTATTACCAAAGATTGGGACATACTTGTGCACAGAAAATTCTAGCAGCTCTCCTACTTTTTTTTTGGGAAAGTGGTATGTGTTTTGGAGCATTACATGGTTTGTTCGGTCTAGGCCTTTCTTTTTCTTACAGGAAAAACTACGTCTTTCTTTAGTTGGATCTGCTTTTCCGATCGTGCTCACCCAATGATCCAGTAGGATATGTTTCGGACTATGATCTGTTCTAATGCAATTTTTTGATATGTTGTCAAAAGAGGTAAGAAAAGGTGGCAACTTAGTAGTATTTATTGGAAGCAATAAGGGAGATCAAAAAATTTATGCTCAAGTTAACCTGTTGACAGAGAATACCAGCGAAGATGTCTACCTCCTTGGTACCCTTGGTTCCATCCCCAGTCACTCCTTCATACACTCAGCAGGAAAAGTGGCTATATATATCCTTAAATTCGTTGCTTTGGATAATTTTACTCATATAATTGTTTTTCGATAATAGCCTGTGCTGATCGTTCATGTTACTTCCACAGCTTAAATCTTGAGTTTGTTTGTCTATTCTGTACTTGAACTATAAATTGCTTCAATGCATGTTGTGGCTAATCAGGACTAAGTGGTGTAGATATGGTTAGTCTGTCACTCCACAATTCTCCAAAATGACTTACCACTTTCCAAATTTTTTTTGCTTCACTGCATGTTGTGGCCAATCAGGATCAAGTGGAGCACTTAATGATCTATTTCACTTTTTCATGTCTATATGCTCATCTAATCCTTTCGAAATGTTTACCTTGGGACCATTTTTTCCTCTTAGGTATAGGCATGCAGGACATCATCTGCTTTTATTTTGCTATACAGATGAACTGTTGTCGGCCCCATAATATCCAATATGCAGTAACGCTCCTCTTAGGTAGGTTTTTTCATAAACATAGCATGTCTGTTAACAAAGTATAATTAGCCAATATTATACTACTAATTTTAGTTCCCCTGAAATTGTATATTCAAACTGAAGAGCACGCGTGATATCCTGGAAACAGCCTTCGCAGTTCAGTTACATATTGTATTTCCCACTTTGAAGTGGACACAGCCGCCTTCTGTTTTCATGTTGTTAGGTACCAAAGTTGCTCAAGGGATGAGTTAGATTCTATGCTTAGTTTCCTCCATAGGTGAGTCTTGAGATTTTATTTATGGGTTGTGACTTGTGACTCATAATATTTTGTATTGGATCAATGTGTGAACTGACGGGGAGACAAATCCAATGATGGTGAGTAGAGTTGTGTTACTACATTATAATTCCACATTTGTTCCCTAAGGAGTCATATCTCTACATCTTATGATTTATTGTAAGATGTAGTGCGACCTAGTTACCCTTGGATAAAAACGTGCATCTATTGATGACTGAAGGAAAACATGACATAAAGCAGGATGGGAGAGAGGTAAGATTGATTCTTGAGCTACACTTTGGCATATATGACATGTATGTGTGCTGAAGAATATGATGATGATTGAAAACTACAGTCAAATTGAACTGTCATAAGCACACCCCCTTTTTAAGAGACAACAGAACTTTATATGTCATTAGTGGCAGCAAATTTGGGTCATTAGCTTCATATACTATGATATCAGATGATGCAAATTCCATCCAAAGATGGAGAGGAGTTTGGTTTATCAATATAATGCGATCCCCAGAAACAATGCCACCCGCGGCACCGCAACAATGAACAACACACTGGTAAGAGTGAACGTGAATGTGGACCCCAGACTGAAAAATGGCGCGGTGAAGCATGCGTTAAGTTCTAGTCTGCAACCATACCGGCGTAAATACCGCACTCGAAATGTCTGCAGGCGTGTAGTGCCAGCAGCTCCTCATTTATCCTTTAGGTCAACCACACTCTTAGAGCGTGTTTGAATTCTCTCCACTCCACAATTCCACTCCCGAAGCTGGCAGAGCAGCACCATACGTTCAAACTCCCCGGAGTTGAAAAACGGGAGAGGAGCGGGCTGCAGAGCTATTGTGGGGAGCGAGTATTTTCAGGATCTAGGATCTTTAAAATCACAGAGTTGATAAGAATTATGAAAGAACTGCCACCACCAAGTGAAAAAGGGTTCACAGTGGCCATGCCCGACTCGCTCGTTTCTGTTTCTCCTCCAAACCTGATGAGGACATCCCAACCATGGGCAACACACCACCAATCATCAACGGTCCAATCACAAGAAGCCATGCAATGCAAATACATGATCAGGTGAACGCTAACTTAAGTATATCATTTGACCTTGAAAACATGGTTGTGCCTTCACCTCCTTTGTTGTTGGTTGAACTCAGGTGCGATATCGAAGAAGGCCAAACACATTTCAGTCCGTGCAAAACAATGTTTTATGGCGAAGGAACAAAGTTAGGAATTCATGAAGAATGAGTTGTCTATTGAAGAAACATTGTTCTGATTTTGACGAAACAATGTTTTGTACGAGTTTTCATATTCCAACTTGCGAAAGGTTCCCAGAACTCGAGTTTGTTGCTAAAGGAAACATTGTTCGACTCTAGTGAACAATGTTTGGTCGGGAACTGCCAACCACCTCCAACGAGAGTATTCTAGAAGCTACCTCATTAAGTCTTGAAGCCATTTAGTCAAACAAAGCTAGTTCCCTTTCACACCTAAGCCGGTTCCAGAAGCTAGTTCTGTTTCACACCTAGCCAGGGGGGTTGTTCCGATTATAAATAGGCTAGCTCATCCCTTCGTTAGGGACTTTTGCCATTTCTATCAAAGATCAAAGACATAGACTCCTCCTGAGATTGGAGAGCTCTTGTTATCCTTATTCTCGTGATTCCTTGAGAAACTGCTCCTAATTCATGCTCCACGACTAGATCGTGTTGTGTGGATTAGAGTTCGTGGTTTCCCTTGCGGATTGCACCTATCCCGTGCTCCACGACTTGAGCATGGTTGTGTGGGGTAGTATTGCGGGTTGTGGATCGGTGAATGTTTAGATTGCAAGCTTCGGTGAGCCTCCTCCTCGTTGGGTCATAACCTCTTATTTCCAATTTCCGGTTGCTTGCAGCTAGTTATCCCCATCCATTTATCGATCCTACGCCATGAAGATCGGACCTCCCCTTGAACACCCTCTTCTCCGAAGACGGGGTCGCATCATCTGGTATCAGAGCAAGGTTTACACGGTAGGATCTGTATCTTTGTTGCTAGATCTATCCTTTTTAGTTAGGTTTTTCCTGTCCTAGAATCCAAAGCCACAAATCCAAAAAAATCCAAGCCTTTGTTGCTGAGATCTAGTTGTTTGCTTTCCTCTTTGTGTTTGCACCAAGTTCTATCAAAAGTTGCTGTTGTTTTTCCTTGAGTCTTGTTGTTGGATCTATTGTGTTGCAAAAAAGAGAGAGAGAAAAGAGCAAAAAAAGAGCAAAAAAAAGAGAAGAGAAAGTGTTGAGCAAGTGTGCAATCATTTTCAGTTGGGTGAGAAATTTCAGAAGTTGTAGTGGCAAGTGTTGCAGCTCAAACGTGGTGCAAGGATCTACAAATTTTTCTTGTTCATTTGGTCTGCATCGATTGGATCTCAACACTAGCCCTCCCTTTTTACCCCACCCAGATCCACCTAGAAACCGTCAGCTTCCTTCCTTTCATTCGCTTGTCCACTCCTGATTTGCTACTTCCGCACAGCTGCCAAGGAATCATTAGAATTTGGGTAAGCAAGAAGGTGGGCTGAGTGTTTTCCACATATATTTTTCTTTTTTCCACTTGTTTCCAAGAGTTAACATGACAGGATCAAACTCGAGTGTACATGGACATCAACATGTGGAAGATGATCTCCCAAAAACTCCCGCAACACTTGGTGATATGATTGAGGAGAGTATAGTTGCAGCTATGCGAAGGATGTTCGGTGGTCGTCTTCCTATTGCGGGCAATGGGATCAACATTAACACAGCCCCGCTGCCTCGCTGACCGCCAACAACCGACAACGTCAAGAACACAACGATCGCCATGTTGGTCGTGGACGAGCGGCAGGAGCTGCTGCCCACGGCGCCCCTGCTGTTGGTGCTGAACGGATGCGTGGCAACTTTGCTGCCCCCGTGAGGGTGGGCTACATGGAGGAGAAGCTCGCGGGCAAGGCCATGACCCCCACGGGTTTGCTGCTGATCACCAGCGATGAGCAGCACATGATGGTGATGCCATCTTCCTTGAAGATCTCTCCGAGCATGGTGACGAAGATGAAGGCATGGGGGACAATGAACCCTACTCCCCGCCTCGCCGTGGTGCTGTTTTTGGTCGCAATGGTCATCATTACGACCATCATGATCAGGATGACCATGACAACCAAGCAAGAGTGAAGCTACATGTGCCATCATTCACGGGAAAAGAGGACCCGGATGCATATATTGAGTGGGAAGAGAAGTGTGATCAAATCTTTCGCATCCATGGTTTTTCTGAAGCCAAGAGAGTTGATCTTGCTGTTATGGAGTTCTCTGGTTATGCTCTTACATGGTGGAATTAGCTGCAAGACGATTGGTTGATGTCAGGCAATAATCATATCCACAGCTGGACTTTGATGAAGGAAGTCATGAGGCGCCGTTTTGTTCCATCATACTATGAGAGGCAAGTGTACAAGCGGTTGCAGAGGCTCACTCATGGTTCTCGCACTGTTGAGGAGTACTATAAAGAGATGGAGGTGCTGCTAATTCGGACAAGAACCCGTGAAAGTGATGAGGCGAAGATGGCGAGATTTTTACATGGTCGGAATGATGAAATATCAGATTTTGTGGAGATGTTTCCTTATGATACATTACAAGATGTGGTACATCAAGCTATAAGAGTTGAGAAGAAGAATATGCGTAATGGTCATACTCATACCTTCCAAGGCCGCACCACCACACGCTCATGGCAGCGAGCACAACAACCATATGGTTCTCAGTTTGAGGGTGCACCACCTAGACACCCACATGCCTCGACGGCTTCCTCACCTGCTATTCGCAATCAAGATAAGAGGTCATCAGCTACAATAGGAGTATCCTCTGCTCCACCTCCAGAAAAGATTTCTACACGCAGCACCAACATTCAATGCCCCAAGTGCAAAGGAAGAGGTCATATTTATTCGGAATGCCCAAGCAAAAGAACCATGACCATCAATGAACGAGGTGAATGGGAGTCTGAAAGTGACCCTGAAGGTGGAAATGATGAAGTGGAAGAGGAGCAAGGTTGGGAAGTAGGAGGAACTATTTTATCTCATGAGGAACTTGATGGAGAAGCTTTGGTTGTATGTCATTCACTCAATGCCCAGGTTGTGGAGGAGGAAAAGGGGCAGCGGCATAATCTTTTCCACACCCGTTGCCTTATCAACTCAAAGATATGTCGAGTGATTGTTGATAGTGGTAGCTGCAACAATATTGCAAGCACGGAGATGGTCGAGAAGCTTCAATTGCAAACAAAACATCACCCACATCCATACCACATGCAATGGATGAATGATTGTGGCGCAATTAAGGTGATTAGTAGCGTGCGAATACCAATTTCAGTAGGAACATATCAAGATGATGTTGAGTGTGATGTGGTGCCAATGCACGCTTGTCACTTGCTTCTTGGACGACCGTGGTTGCATGACCGTGATGTGCAAATCAGCGGGCGTGCGAATCGCTTGTGTTTTGTCCACAGAGGAGAAAAGTTCACTTGGCTGCCCATGACACCCGAGGAAGTCTATCTTGATGAGATGAAAAGAAAAGGAAAGAAAAAGGGAGAGAGTGATCATACACAACAAGTGAGCCACCAACATAGTGAGAGAGTGTTTCCACAGCCAAAAGCTCCACACCCAAATATGACCAAGCCCTGGGAAAAAGAGGGATTAGTTATGACAGCTAGGAAAAGGGATATGCGGGAGTTGAGAGAACCTAATACTCCATTCTTTGTACTCCTGTACAAGGAAAATTTATTGGCTACTAACGACTTACCCTCCACTCTTCCTAGTGTTGTTCTTGATCTTTTGCAGGAGTATGAGGATGTGTTTCCCAAGGAGGTATCACCTGGTTTGCCACCGAAGTGGAGCATTGAGCACGAAATCGACTTGGTTCCGGGTGCCCCACTACCAAACCGGCCACCGTATCGAGCAAACCCAGAGGAAACAAAGGAAATTCAGAGGCAAGTAGAAGATCTTCTTAACAGAGGGTATGTAAGGGAAAGTCTTTCTCCTTGTGTTGTTCCCATACTTTTAGTTCCAAAGAAAGATGGTACCATGCACATGTGCACTGATTGTAGATCCGTTAACAACATAACTGTGAGATATCGGCACCGTATTCCTATGCTCGATGACATGCTTGATGAACTTTGTGGCTCCACCATATTTTCCAAAATTGATTTGCGAAGTGGTTACCACCAAATAAGAATGAAAGAGGGTGACGAATGGAAAACTGCATTTAAGACAAAATTTGTTTTGTATGAATGGTTGGTTATGCCTTTTGGATTAACAAATGCACCTAGTACTTTCATGAGATTGATGAGTCATGTGCTTAGATCCTTCATTGGAAAGTTTGTCGTGGTTTACTTTGATGACATATTGATTTACAGCAAAACTTTGGAGGATCATGTTGTACATATGAAATGTGTGCTTGCTGTCCTACGGGAGGAAAAGTTGTATCCTAACGTGGAAAAGTGCACATTTTGCACAAACAAGGTTGTGTTTCTTGGCTTTGTTGTTTCAGCAAAAGGTGTGGAGGTCGATGAAGAGAAGATCAAGGCTATTCGTGAGTGGATGCCTCCACAAAATGTGAGCCAAGTACGTAGCTTCCTCGGACTTGCAGGTTTCTACCGCCGGTTCGTGAAGGATTTCAGCACCATTGCTGCACCAATGAATGAGTTAACGAACAAAGACACTCCATTCCAATGGGTGATGCCCAAGACAAGTCCTTCCAAGAATTGAAGATGAGATTGACATCAGCCCCATTGCTTTCACTTCCTGATTTTGGTAAGACATTTGAGATTGAATGTGATGCAAGTGGTGTTGGCATTGGTGGAGTACTAATGCAAGAAGGTAAACTCATCGCCTATTTTAGTGAGAAGCTTAATGGTCCAACTCTTGATTATTCTGTCTATGATAAAGAATTGTATGCACTTGTTCGATCTTTGGAAACATGGCAGTATTACTTGTGGCCAAAAGAGTTTGTAATACATTCTGACCATGAATCTTTAAAACATCTAAAGCGCCAACTAAAACTGAACCATAGACATGCAAAATGGAGTGAGTTCATAGAGTCTTTTCCATATATTGTCAAGTACAAGAAAGGGAAGGATAGTGTTGTTGCCGACGCATTGTCTAGGCGTCACATTTTACTTTCCCAACTTGACGTTAAAATCCTTGGTTTAGAAAGCATCAAAGAATTGTATGCTAACGACTCATACTTTTCTGAACCATTTTCAAAGTGCAACAAGGGAAAGGGATGGGATAAGTTTCACTTGCATGATGGATTTCTATTTCGAGCTAACAAATTGTGCATCCTAGGTTGTTCCGTTCACTTGTTGCTCTTGAAGGAGGCTCACGCTGGTGGCCTCGCGGGACATTTCGGAGCCAAGAAAACTGAGAGTGTGCTCGTTGATCACTTCTTTTGGCCACGCATGAGACGTGATGTGGAACGCTACGTGATGAGATGCGAGATTTGTCACAAAGCTAAGTCCCGCTTGAATCCTCATGGTTTATATACTCCTCTATCTATTCCGAATACTCCGTGGGAAGATATTTCCATGGATTTTGTTCTTGGTTTACCGCGGACTAAGAGGGGGAGCGACTCGGTGTTTGTGGTAGTTGATCATTTTAGCAAAATGGCACACTTTATCCCTTGTCATAAGAGTGATGATGCTTCACACATTGCTGATCTATTTTTCAGGGAAGTTGTGCGGCTACATGGAGTACCACGCACGATTGTGTTAGACTGTGACACCAAATTTCTAAGCTACTTTTGGAAGACCTTGTGGGGGAAAACTTGGCACCAAGCTCCTATTTTCCACGACATGCCACGCACAAACTGATGGACAGACTAAAGTTTTCAACCGAACATTGTCCATGATGCTACGATCAGTCGTCAAGAAGAATCTGAAGGTGTGGGAAGAGTGCCTACCTCATGTGGAGTTCGCGGATAACAGGGCGGTACATTCAACCACTAAATTTTGCCCATTTGAACTTTTTTATGGATTCAAACCTATTGCTCCCATCGATATTTTGCCTTTGCCACTACAGGAACGAACCAGCCTTGATGCAAGTAAGCATGCTGATTTTGTCAAGAAATTTCATGCCCAAGCAAAGGAGAACATTGAGAAAATGACTGAACAATATATGAAGTGGGTAAACAAGACCAGGAAGAAGCTGGTGTTCGAGCGAGGCGATTTGGTATGGGTACACCTTCGGAAGGGCCGATTTCCTGAGCAACGCAAGTGCAAATTGCAGCCACGCGGTGATGGACCATTTGCGGTGCTCGAAAGGATCAACGACAATGCTTACAAGATCGATCTTCTAGAAGAATATGGTGTTAGCCCAACCTTCAATGTTTCCGATCTTTCCCCATACTTTGGGCCTTTAGAGTCGAGGTAGACTCCTTCTCAAGAGGGGGAGGATGATGAGGACATCCCAACCATGGGCAACACACCACCAATCTGATACGTCTCCAACGTATCTACTTTTCCAAACACTTTTGCCCTTGTTTTGGACTCTAACTTGCATGATTTGAATGAAACTAACCCGGACTGACGCTGTTTTCAGCAGAACTGCCATGGTGTTATTTTTGTGCAGAAATAAAAGTTCTCAGAATGACATGAAAATCCACGGAGCAACTTTTTGGAATTAATGAAAAATATTAGCGAAAGAATGAACGTCAGGGGGCCCACACCCTGTCCATGATGGTGGGGGGCGCCCCCCTAGGGCGCACCCCCTGCCTTGTGGGCCCCCTGAAGCTCCACCGACATCAACTCCAACTCTATATATTCACGTTCGCGGAGAAAAAAATCAAGGAGAAAGATTCTCGGAATGTCCTCGAAATCCATGGAGGCAATTTTTGGAATTAATAAGAATTTTTGGCGAAAGAATAAACACCAGGGTGCCCATAGGCTGTCCACGAGATAGGGGGGCGCCCCCCTAGGGCGCGCCCTCCTATCTCGTGGGCCCCCTGGACCTCCACCGACCTCAACTCCAACACCATATATTCACGTTCAGGGAGAAAAAAATCAGAGAGAAAGTTTCATCGCATTTTGCGACACGGAGCCACCGCCAAGCCCTAATCTCTCTCGGGAGGGCTGATCTGGAGTCCGTCCGGGGCTCCGGAGAGGGGGATTCGTCGCTGTCGTCATCATCAACCATCCTCCATCACCAATTTCATGATGCTCACCGCCGTGCATGAGTAATTCCATCGTAGGCTTGCTGGACGGTGATGGGTTGGATGAGATTTACCATGTAATCAAGTTAGTTTTGTTAGGATTTGATCCCTAGTATCCACTTTGTTCTGAGATTGATGTTGCTATGACTTTGCTATGCTTAATGCTTGTCACTAGGGCCCGAGTGCCATGATTTCAGATCTGAACTTATTATGTTTTCATAAATATATGTGTGTTGTTGATCATATCTTGCAAGTCTATTGTCACCTATTATGTGTTATGATCCGACAACCCCGAAGTGACAATAATCGGGATACTTCTCACTGATGACCGTAGTTTGAGGAGTTCATGTATTCACTATGTGCTAATGCTTTGTTCTGGTTCTCTATTAAAAGGAGGCCTTAATATCCCTTAGTTTCCGCTAGGACCCCGCTTCCACGGGAGGGTAGGACAAAAGATGTCATGCAAGTTCTTTTCCATAAGCACATATGACTATTTACGGAATACATGCCTACATTACATTGATGAACTGGAGCTCGTTCTGTGTCACCCTATGTTATAGCTATTACATGAGGAATCGCATCCGGCACAATTATCCATCACTGATCCATTGCCTACGAGCTTTTCATATATTGTTCTTCGCTTATTTACTTTTCCATTGCTACTGTTACAACTACTACAAAAACCCCAAAACAATTATCTTTACTTTTGCTACCGTTACCTTTATTATCATAACACTTTTGCTACTAAATACTTTGCTGCAGATACTAAGTTATCCAGGTGTGGTTGAATTGACAACTCAACTGCTAATACTCAAGAATATTCTTTGGCTCCCTTGTGTCGAATCAATAAATTTGGGTTGAATACTTTACCCTCGAAAGTGCATTGCGATCCCCTACACTTGTGGGTTATCAAGACTAATTTAAGGCGCCGTTGCGGAGCATAGCTCTATTCTCTGAGTCACTTGGGATTTATATCTGTTGATCACTATGAAGAACTTGAAAGACGACCGAACTACTATTTTGCCCTCAACTACGAGGGGAGGTAACACTACTAGGGAAAACCCTATACACAGAATCTTAGCAGCAGCGCGGCTCAAAAATGAGTGCTGCTGCTAACTAGTAGTAGCGCGTGCTCCGTAAACTCGCTGCTGCTAAGGATTTAGCAGTAGCACGGTCGGCTTAAAATGCGCTGCTACAAATATCGACCGGCGGTGTTCACCTAACTCTAAGTAGCAGTAGCGCGGTCTCGCGAACCGCGCTACTGCTAAGTATGTAGTAGTAGCGCGCTTTTCCCGAGATCGCTGCTGCTAAATTCGAATTTCCACACTTTTTGTCCCGATTAGCGATGGCGCGTACCCCAAAAGCGCTGCTAATTCCTTAGCAGCAGCGCGATTTTAGATCCCGCTTCGCTAACCCGCACCAACCCAACACCTTTCCCCACCCGTCCCTCCCTCCTCCTCCTCTCTTTTCCTTCCCCTACCTCCCCTCCCCTCCTCTCTTCCCTTCCCCTACCTCCACCACATGCTCCCACTCTCACTCTTCTTCTTCCTCAATACTTATCCCCCATTACTCTCTCTCTTCTATCCACCTTTCTCTCTCTTCATTACTCCTACATAAGTACACCACCTCCATTAATGCATCTCCTTTCTCTTTTTCCTTCCCCCTCCACTAGTTGAAGTTATCTCCTCCCAAATTAGGTAGCTAGGTAGATGTAGGATTTAGTTAAGTGACCTATTTGCCCCCTAACTAGATCTATCTTTGTCAAGAAGAGCTTTGTGCACTTTTGATCTCCCTACAACATCATCTCCACCGTGTGCTCGATCTCGATCGAGATAGAGGTGATGAAAATTTCATGCTTTTGCAAAATGGAAATATGTTTATGTGCCTGTGATATGTTTGCGGAAATTGTGTGTGTGGCATGAGTTGACGCCGCCAAATTGTGCTTTTGAGTTGCCTATGTTTTGCCGAAATGTCGATTTATTTCCGTTTCGGCGAATTCCGGGCAAACTCTAGATCCATATATGTCCTGTTTTTAGGGAAGGTCATGCCAAATTTTTTTATGACTTTGATGCATGCATGCATTTTTATAATCCATTTGTTTATTATTACCGTGCAGAGTTGACGATGGTGAGTGGAACGATGGTGGATAGGTGGTTGCGGTCGGCGGTGCAGGACATGAAAGAAAATAACCGGACTGAGTTTTATGTCCGTGTCGAAAATGCAAAGGAATAGTTTGGCTCGACCCCCATGACGATGGTCGTGTCGAAGCGCACCTGCTCATGACTGGTTTCATGGATGGCTATACTCGGTGGATAATTGAAGATGAGGATGACGATGTTGAGGATGCCGACGGGGCAGGCAATGATGACACGGGGCAAGACGAAGAGATGATCGATAATGGCGGCGGGGAAGAGGCCGGACATGGCGGTGGAGAAGGGGACGGGCATGGCGGAGGAGAAGGGGCCGGACAAGGCGGCGGAGAGAACGACAAGGACTCCACGCAGCAGAGTTCGTCGGTACTAAGTTCAATTGTGCGGGACCCTCATGTTCAAGCATTGCTTCGCAAGGAGACGAGTACTGAGAGAGCTGCTTCTAGAGAGGAGGCTAAGCTAGAGCAACTGGTGGTAGACTCGAACACTCCATTGTATGATGGTTGCAATCCTGAGGTGACCCGCTTGAGTTTCACGCTCCAACTCCTGAAGACGAAGGCTAAAAACAAATGGACCGACACTAGCCTCGATGAGCATCTCAAGTACCTAAAGGATGTTCTTCCCACGGGTAATCTATGTCCTACTAGTGTTGATGAGGCCAAGAAGATCGTGTGCCCTCTTGATCTGCCACACGTTAGATACCATGCATGCATCAACGATTGCATAATTTATCGGAAGGAGCACGCGGAAAAAACAAGCTGTCCGGTGTGCAATGCTTCTCGATACAAGAAGGCCGGGAAGAAATGTCCCCAGAAAGTTGTATGGTACTTACCGATCACTCCCTATCTCCAGAGGTATTTTGTAGATCCCAAGGAAGCTACGCTAATGCGCTGGCATGCGGAGAGGAAGAAGCCCGACGATGGAGATGATCCGAAGCTAAGACACATGAAGGATGGAAGCCAGTGGAGAGTGTTGAACAGCTTCTATCGGTATTTTGAATGTGATGCAAGGAACATCGTGCTCGGCGCGTGTACCGATGGCATGAATCCGTTTGGCAACCAGAACACCAACCATACCACATGGCCCGTGTTTGTATGGATGTACAACCTCCCCCCTGGTTGTGCATGAAATCAAAGTACATTCACATGAGCATGCTTATTCAAGGGCCGAAACAACCAGGAAATAATATTAATTTGTATCTGGGGCTACTTCAAGAGGAGTTAGACACGTTATGGAAAACACCGGCCAAGACATGGGACGCCAGCAAAGGTGAGTATTTCAACATGAGAGCCGCGTTGATCACGACAATGCAGGACTATCTCGGTTACGGATATGTGGCAGGCTAGGTGTGCCATGGATATTGCGGATGCACGCGGTGCATGGATGATACGACGTCTCAGCAGCTAATGTCAAGGAAAGATGGCGGGTCTAGGAAAATCGTGTACATGGGGCATCGAAGATGGCTTGAACAGGACGACCCGTGGAGAAACCGTGGAGATCTATTCAATGGTCACGCTGAGCATCGAGGACCTCCACGTAAGCGGAGCGGTGCCGAAATCGATGAGCTGTTGAAAATCTAGAAGGAGTGCCCCGCGCCGGGAAAGACGATGAGAAAGGCGCCGGAGCCGCTGCTGAAGGTATGGAAGACGAGGTCTGTGTTGCGGGACTTGAGTATCGCACAAACTCGATACACCTCATTGCCTTGATCAAATGCATATCTGTAAGAATGTCCTTGAGAGCTTGCTCGCAACACTGATGAACATGCCGGATAAGACCAAGGATGGGCCGAAGGCAAGAAAAGACTTGCAAGATTTGAAAATCAGGGAAGATCGCACATGCCGCCCGTAAAATGTCAGACGAGACAGAGACGGAGACAGAGGCACGGTAGAAGAAGGACAAGAAATTAAAGAAAGAGGATTATTGCCCCCCCTCTTGCTTCACCTTAAGTCAGGCTGAGATCAATCAATTCTTTAAGTGCCTTACCGGAGTGAAAGTTAGTTCGATTCTTGTGGCAAGATAAGCGGATATCTAGACACGGACAAGAAAAGGTTCAGCGGGATGAAGTCTCATGATCCGCATGTGATGATGACGCAGATACTACTGTTGCCCTTAGAGGATAATGGACAAGCACGTCCATGACACGCTTATTGGTCTCTGCAACTTTTTCGACGTCATCTCTCGAAAGTCGATCGGTGTGAAGCAGCTCCAAAGGCTACTGAGAAGAGATCGTTGTGATCTTGAATGAGCTTGAGATGTACTTCCGCCCGCGTTCTTGACGTGATGGTGCATCAGTGTGTCCATATTGTGGATGACATAATAGACCTGGGGCCGTCATTCCTACACACCATGATGCCGTTTGAGAGGATGAATGGGATCATCAAAGGATTCGTTTGTAACATGTCCCGTCCGGATGGAAGCATCGTCCAGGGCTATTTGGCACAAGAGTGCATCTCTTTCTGTCAGAAATTTTCTATATGGCGCAGACCAGCCGCCTGCTGTTAGTGTTGGTTTGCTCGTTAACAAGCACGATGGGAGGCTCGAAGGAGTTGGTCACTGCAATGGTCGCAGGGAACTGCACGTGGCATACTCAGATCGATGCAGCGACTTTGACAGAGCAAACTTGGTAGTGCTACAACACCTAGACGAGGTAGATCCTTTCGTGGCACTGCACAAAGAAATTATCGCAAAGAAGTATCGTGACCGGGGTATGCGGGATGGGCGCCGAAGTTACTAGAGAGCACAGCTCCACTTTCCTGCATTGGTTCAAAGAGCATATTATTGCTAATCCCCCGGAGGAGGGCTCTAAGGACGGATTGCTCATATACGCCTTAGCACATGGCCCCTCGCCCAACCTCGTAACCTATCAGGCATATGATATCAACGGATACACGTTCTACACGGAGGCCAAAGATATGGACGGTGATGATCGTAACTCGGGGTGACGATGGAATGCATGACCGCAGCGACAACGGCAAGAATCGAACGATTTTATGGAAGGTCGAGGAGATCTGGGAGCTTGACTACTCTGGACTGCACAACACGACGATGTTCCGTGTCAGATGGGCTAAGAATGTCGAAAGAGAAAGCTGGATGTTCACTACCATGACTATACCCGACGCCAAGAGCACTACCATGAACGCTATCGCAAAAAACGAGCCATGGGTACACGCTAAGCACGTGACACAATGCTTCTTCATAACTGACCCGCGCAATCCCAGCCGTGTTGTCGTGAGGAGAGGCAAAAGGAACATCATTGGAATGGATGGAGTCGCCAACGAGGAAGACTATGATCAATCGGCAACCCAATGAGGGAAGATGACGATGATGATGAAGTATCGTCAAAAGAAGAATCAATACTACATTACCTAAGAAAATCGTACTCCATGGAAAAGGCAAAGTCACAATGAGGGGCTCAATTATTCTTGACGAACAAGAAGGGAAAGAAGCTGACCCAAAAACGAAAACGTCAGCACTGAGGAAACGTATGTTATCGGTCCAATGATGTGTAATATATATATATATATGTTCCTATTTTGTATACACACTTAGCCATTATTATGCATGGGTCCAATGATGTGTAATATATATGTTTCTATTTTGCATACATATTTAACCGTCAAATGATGCAATATATATCGCCTCCCTTCGCTCAACGCCTCGGAAATAAAAGTGGGATAAAATAAAGGAAAAGAAAAAGGAAAACTGGCAGTAGCGATGGTAGTAGCAGCACGTTTTGCATAAACCGCTGCAGCTACTGAATGTAGTAGTAGCGCCTTTTCCGAAAACCGCTACAGCTACTGATGTTAGTAGCAGCGCGTTTTGACATAATGCGCTACTGCTACGTCCATTTAACCCAAAATTCTCACTCGCCCTGCTTCATCCCGCCAATTCCCCCCAAATCCCCACTCTCTCTCCCCGGTCGCACCGCCGCGCCCGACCCGGCACCGGCGCTCGCCCCCGACTCCGCCGGCGTCGGCACTAGCCCCGACCCTGCGCTAGCCCCGTCCGCCTCGACCCGACCGGCGCGCGGCGCTTAGCCTCGACCCGCCCTCCTCGCCCGACTCGGCGCGGCACTCGCCCCCGACCCCGGCGCGCTCGCCCCCGACCCGTCGGCCCTCGCCTCCCTCCTCTCCCCTGCCGGCCGTCATCGGGCCTGCCTCCTCGCGTGCACTCTCTGTAAACCCCCCTCTCTCTGCTAGGGTTCTTCGGTTATGTTAATTAATTAGGTTATCTATTTAGTTATGAATTTAGCTAGGTTTCAAAATTAGCTGAATTTATATGAAAATTTGAACTGGACATGTGATATGTGCATATGTCATGTTTTGGACATGTCATGTTTGGAAAATGATCCGAGTGGCCTATGTTACGCGGAATGTTGATTCATTTCGTTCGGTGAATTTCAGCGCCGATATGTCCATTTTTAGCAAAGGTCATGCCAAATTTCCGTGAATAAAGGCATGATTTGTGCTACATAGTTGGCATATTGAGTGCTGACACATAGATTTCTTTTTATGTCATTTCTCATTTATTCATAATTTTAGAAATAAATGAGGCCACTTAATCATAGGAAACATGTTGAACAACGAAGAAACTGGGCCTTCTGACCAAGATGCGATTTAGATGGATTATGAGGGTGAACAAGAGTACCTCGACTATTTGACTGCTAAGCAAGGTTTGCAGGTCGGCCTCGATGATGGTACTGATGCCAACACCGACGGCGCCGGCACCGATGGCGGCACTGAGACCGGTGGGGAAGGTAACGGCGGGGAAGGTACCGGCCCCGATGCCGCTACCGAAAAGAGGAAGCATAAGAAGCAGAGGATACGAAAACCTAACAAACTAGGGATTGCACGACTTGTGATCACAAAGATGGCACCTGGAAAGTTTGAGCCGTTAGAGCCGGAAGAACCTCGCAAGTGCTATGGGAACCAAGTAGGATTCATCCTACGGGAATGCGCGAGCATCAATGACGATGACTTAAGGAGTAAAGAACATTTGACGCAGTTGCTCCTAACGAAGTTGCACAAGAGATTCAAGTTCCCCGACCGGGATGATAACATAGAACAACTGTGGGATGATCCGAAGATGAAAAAGATTAACAATCACGCCATGGGCATGTTCAGCAATGATTTGGCCTCCGGAAAGGGAGGGTGAAACGAGCTATTGAGGCTGATGAACCCCGCCAAGATTCTCGAGGAAAATCCGACACTTACGGAAGACGAGTTCAAAAGTTCAAGGACACTTGCGCTACCGAGGCGCCAAGGCTAAGGCTGCGAAATTCAAAAGCCTTCACAAAGGAACATGGGGAAGCATCGCCTCGGAAGCCGTGGTTACCTCGAAGAAAAGGCCCATATGGGATAAGGAGGACGCGAACGTGAAGCCGCGGGTCTCCTGCACCCCTTCGAAGTTCACCAACCCCTTGGAGCATGACTTCATTGGGGCCCGCTACAAGTGGGACAAGGAGAAAAAGATTTTTACACGGACAAGATCACGAGGAAATTGATTAGACTCTCGGAGAAGCAACACCGCTTGCAGCAAAGCCCTACTTCTCGATGAGGCCCAAGTGGGACACCCTCTCAACTGGGCCTTGAACGAACATAAGGGACTCCTTTGGACCAGCGGCTGCAATATGGTCGTGTGCACGGCGCCGGAGACGGCGCCACGTGGAAGATGTTTTACAACGACGGCCGGAGGCCAAGAAGCGAAAAAGGAAGTTTAGTCAGCGGACATCGACGCAAAGGTGAAGCTTGCGGTCGAGAAAAAGCAGATTGAGGACGCGAAAAAGCAGCCGAGACAAATATGAGTTGCTACAACAGCGATCAATGCAGTCAGAATCGCTGCGAAATGATTTCGCTACTAACTTGTTCCAGATTATCATCAAATGGGCGAAGGAAAATCCGCACAAGACGGTACATGATTTCCCGATGCCCGTTTAAATCGCGAGCAACTCCATGAACAACAACCCCATCGCACCATCACTTGCTCAAGCAACCGGGCCTCCTCTCGCAGCCGCTCCCGCTCATAGCAGCCCGTCCTCAGTCTCAGGCGCACTAGGTGGGCCTTCGTCTTTGGCTGAGCTCGACACCGTCACGGTAATTACATGTCGCACCAACATATATATATATATAGATAATATTCCATTTTTGTTGCCTTTCGGTTGTTTTACGCCACGAGACATATGTGTTTGCGGTGAAAGAAACCCCTGCACCATACTCTACTTGATCAAAGGCCGAAGGTGGACGTGGAAAGGGATGCTAATGGACCCCTCTCAACGCACGCTCCACAACCAGCCGATCTCACTGGGCACTTGAGGTTAGCTTGACCAAAGTGAAATTGGGGCACGAGGATTTGCCTCCTCGAAGACAGCAGATGAGGGAGCGGACGACGAGACCCCACCGCGGATTGGAAGCTGCAAGGGTTGGGTGCTGCTATGGCCGAAGAATCTTATTCGTCTAGAGCCGGCCGAGAGCACACCAATAACTACCACACATCAACAAGCATGTGCGGAGACCACCGCCCGCCCACGCAATTACCAGCTCTGTAGTGCCGGGTAAGAGCGGCGGACGACATGATGAAGGGGTGCAATAGTATCGGCTGATGTAATTTCTCCCAGAGAATGTAGAATGGATGATGAGACGGAGGTCGACCCTATGGATTACCTCAATACAAACGCGTATGATCGTGTGACATAGATATGATGAGTCAACCATATGACGAATCGGGCTACCAGCTTGCTAATGAGGATATGGATGATATGCCCAGGCAGGGTCGTACCATGGATTGCAAAAAGTCTCTCTTCATGAAATCCTCACAGACACGCTCAAGATGCCGCCTCAACACAGCTCAACTAGCCGGGCATGAGGGTCGACAAGATTTAGCCCGGGAACACTGGGGCAGGGGTTAAGGAAGGGTCTGGATGGTGTGCCCAAGAAAAGGAGAGAGAAGAGATCGGGAAGGTAATCGCCTCCAAACAAGCGAGCACACAGCAGCTAGACGATGCATTCTGAAGAGCGTGTACCCGTGAAAGGTGCGGTCATGTTCCACCTCACGGGCGAGCCGATGCTACTGCCGAAACCGCTGTAGGCACTATCAGGGGATCTCAGGAAACCGCTGTAGGCACTATCACGGGCAAGTCAAAAGATCCAGGATATCCGACATACGCGGCTCATGTGCCTAAGGGGAAGTGCTACGTCGACACACGGCCCGCGGAGGTGTTCTTCCTGCGGTTTGACCATATCTTTGAGATGTTTCTAACAAGGCGGCTTGATTTTACTATCGTCCGCCTTTTTGCGCTACATATGAGCTCCGTCATAAAGAGTAAAGAAGTCTCGCAAATCTGTGTGGCGAATCCGTACTACATGCACGAGTCTTTCTTGAGTCTCGCAACTTTGAGCGTGAAACTGCTAGGGAGTACCTCCAAAACTTCATGGTACGTAATAAGGACCGAAATTGTCCTCGTGCCTTATCATCCAAAGTAAGTCGTTCCGGACAACCCTTTCAGACATTTCAATCATTCCTTCTCTCTCATATGGGGAATAATTTGAGGTGTCTTTTCCCTTGCAACAGGGCGCGCCCGTCCTTATCGTTCTTTACCCGCAATTCTCCCACGCCGTGTATTTTGACCCTTCCAGACTACGAGAAAAAGACTACACCCACATAATGAATATTCTAGATGATGCTCTCCAAGGCTTCAGCTTTAGAGGTGGCCACGTGTAGATCAAGAAACAAAGGAACAAGAAGATGGGTTTCAAGATAAAACTAACTTCTCCTGCATCCATGTCCCAAAACCAAGCAAGAAGGATGGATTCTACATCGTCCATCTCATGATTCAATTCAACACGGATCACCAAAAGCTTCGCATTAACAGCAGAAATGATGATCATATCCACAAGTGGCTAGAATCTCATGGAGAAGCGAATTATAAACTTAGAGATGACTTCTTTCGCATCCAAAGCAACATTGTGATGATCATCATGAAAGAAGTCGTCGATGAGAAGGGGATGTTCCACCACGGCCCTATATCGCGAGCTGACGTCCGAACTCGCATAGGCATGCAACATCTAGACCTCACGCCGTTCAAGAAGCTAGGGTTCATCCTCGATGATATGGAAGGATGGAACTTCTAGTGATTTATGATGCCGATGATGATGATATGTGTCGGTTGAACTTGTATACTTTTTGTAGCTATGAAACTTTGTGATGTCCATGGTCCCTGCCGAACTTGCGTAACGCTACTTTGTTAGTTTGCGTACGATGACCTGCGTACCTCTAGTTAATTAATTTGCATACTGTATATGTTGCATCTAGTTGCTAACCCTTTCTTTTTCGGTGTTTCTCTAGTATATTTTGTTGCATATATATGATTGTACATCCTCTTCATGAACATGCATCTCTAACAGTACCTAGTTTCTTGATGGCGAGATGGAAATGCTATGTCGTGTACAAAGGGAAGGTTCCGGGTGTACAACGAGTGGCATGAGTGTCGGCGCAAGTGAATGGGTTCACGGGCGCCAGCCATAAAACTTCAAAAGACAAAGAAGGAGAAGCTAGTTACTTGAGGTTCACGCTAGCGAGAGAGGACTCAGAATCGCCACCTCATGTATCAGATAGTTCCGCTCTCACTCATAGTGATAGCACTTCTTGCGTATACCTTTGTTTAGATGGATGACGTTGTTGTAGTTGCAAGTATTCGAGACTTGCATGTATCGCTATTTTCGAGATGATGACAAGATATCACTTTGTGTTGGATGATGATTATGATGAGACTATTTGTATGTACATGCTATGATTACATTTGTGGTCTCGCAGGCATTTGTATGTGTATCATGATGACATTTCTATGTGCTAAAGATTCTTCTACAAAGCCTGTTCAAATACAAAACAAATATGCCAAAAAACAACTTAAATTAGCAGTAGCAAGTGTATAAAAGTTAGCAACAAATACTCAATAGCGATGGCGCGTCCAGCCAAAGCGCTTAGCGCTACTAGCAATGAGAGCTTCCTCTAACTGCTACTGTCTGCTACACTTGTGTAGCAAGCCTGGTGAGCACGCCGCTTCGCTATGCGTTAGTCAGAGCGCCTTATTAGTAGTGCCGGTACCCGCGCTACTGATACATCCAAAACCCACGCTGCTGCTAGCCTTTTCCCTAGTAGTGTAAGGAACTGCCATCTAGCTCTGCACTAGATTCTCCTTCTGTTATTAGTAAGCTTGCGACACCAAAACCTACTACTGCTATGAATTCTAATATGTCGCGTGTTATTGATGATGCCACTTCTGCTATGCATGATGAAACTACTTCTGTGTGTGCTTGCTAGAGTTAGGGGGAATGAAATTACTGAAGAACCTATTATTGATGATAGTGATGATGAAGGTTCTCCCAATGATTATGTATTGCCTGTTGTTCCTAAGGGTTATGTTATGAATGAAGAAACTGCTAGGGAAATCTTTGCTTGCAATGATAGATATGATCTTAAAAAATTATTAGCTAAATGGAAGGAGCAGTCTCTTAATGCTAGAATGAAACCCGATCCTGCTTTTGCTACTTCACCTATTTGTGTTACTGATAAGGATTATGAATTCTCTGTTGATCCTGAAATTATTACTTTAATTGAATCTGATCCTTCTTATGGCCTTGAATCTGAAACTGTTGTGGCACATCTTACCAAGTTGAATGATATAGCCACCCTGTTCACTAATGATGAGAAGTCTCGCTATTTTTATATCCTTAAGATATTTCCGTTCTCATTAAAGGGTGATGCTAAAACTTGGTATAATTCTCTTGCTCCTGGTTGTGTGCGTAGTCCCCATGATATGATTTATTACTTCTCTGCTAAATATTTCCCTGCTCATAAGAAACAAGCTGCCTTGCGGGGAATATATAATTTTGTGCAAGTCAAAAAAGAGAGTCTCCCACAAGCTTGGGGGAGGCTTCTCCGGTTACTTAATGCTTTGCCTGATCATCCTCTTAAGAAAAATGAAATACTTGATATCTTTTATAATGGACTAACCGATGCTTCCAAGGACTACTTGGATAGTTGTGATGGTTGTGTTTTCAGGGAAAGAACAGTCGACGAAGCTAAAATATTATTGAATAATATGTTGACTAATGAAAATAAATGGACTCTTCCCGAGCCAATTCTTGAAGGAATTCCTGAACCAATTGAGCCAACTCCTGAGCCTATTCCTAAACCCACTCCGAAGAAGAGAGGTGTTTTATTTCTCAGTCCTGAAGATATGCAAGAGGCAAAGAAATCAATGAAAGAAAAAGGTATTAAAGCTGAAGACGTTAAGAATTTACCTCCTATTGAAGAAATACATGGTCTTAATATACCGCCTATTGAAGAACCATATTGTCTTGATAACCCGACACAGGTAGTAAAGGTAAATTCTCTCTATAGATATGATAAAGTTGAAATCCCCTCTACTAAATTTCATAGCCCATGCTTAGATGAATTTGATGACTTCATGGCTAGACAAGAAAGTTTCAATGCTTATGTTGGTAGAGAGTTAAAGAATAATGCTTTCGAGATAGGACTTGTGGGCGATAATATAGCTAGAGTTAAAGATGAACTTCACCTCGTTAGCAAATATGCTTCTATGGTTGCTACTCAAGCTGAGCAAGTACTTAAAGCTCAAAATGATTTGCTTGATGAATTAAATAATAAAAATGACTTTGCTGTTAGAGTGGCTACCAGAACTGGTAGAATGACGCAGGAACCTTTGTATCCTGAAGGCCACCCTAAGAGAATCGAGCAAGATTCTCACAGAAATAATTTAGAGGCACCTAGTTCTTCAAAAAAGAAGAAAAAGAAAGACGATAGGACTTTGCATGCTTCTAGTGAACCTACTGTAGACACACTTGAGAATCCCAATGATATTTCTATTTCTGATGCTGAAACTCAATCAGGTGATGAACATGAACCTAGTGATAATGTTAATAATAATGTTCATGTCGATGCTCAACCTAGCAAAAACAATGATGTAGAGATTGAAGCTGCTGTTGATCTTGATAACCCACAATCAAAGAATCAACGTTATGATAAGAGAAATTTTGTTGCTAGGAAGCACGGTAAAGAGAGAGAACCATGGGTTCAGAAACCCATGCCCTTTCCTCCTAAACCATCCAAGACAAAGTATGATGAGGATTTTGAGCGCTTTGCTGAAATGATTAGGCCTATTTTCTTACGTATGCGCTTAACTGATATGCTGAAAGTAAATCCTTATGCTAAGTATATGAAGGATATCATTCCAAATAAAAGAAAGATACCGAAAGCTGAAATTTCCACCATGCTTGCTAACTACACTTTTAAGGGTGGAATACCAAAGAAACTTGGAGATCCCGGGGTACCAACTATACCATGCTCTATTAAAAGAAATTATGTTAGAACTGCTTTATGTGATCTTGGAGCCGGTGTTAGTGTTATGCCTCTCTCTTTATATGGTAGACTTGAATTGAATAAGTTGACACCTACTAAAATATCTTTGCAAATGGCTGATAAATCAACTGCTACACCTGTCGGTATTTGTGAGGATGTGCCTGTTGTGGTTGCAAATGTCACTATCTTAACAGACTTTGTTATTCTTGATATTCCCGAGGACGATAGTATGTCTATTATCCTTGGTAGATCTTTTCTTAATACTGCAGGGGCTGTTATTGATTGCAACAAAGGGAATGTCACTTTTCATGTTAATGGTAATGAGCATACGGTACACTTTCCGAGGAAACAATCTCAAGTTTGTAGCATCAATTCTATTGAAAAAGTTCCAACTATCATTTTTGGAGGTTTTGAATTTCCTCTTCCTACTATCAAGAAAAAGTATGATATTCTTATTGTTGGGGATTTTCATATCCCCGTTGAGGTAACTTAGTGTTATTCGAAACTTCTCCGGTTCCGTGTTATTCGGAATGAGTTTGTTAACAAGACTTGATCAACCTTGTTAGTGGGTTCATTTTGATGATCACGAGATGGATGAAACTAGAAGGCACAACCTTCTATACCCTCTTTTTACTTTCTGTTATTTAGAATAAATAAAGCAAAAATAGTATTATCCGTCTGTTTTCTGAATTATCTGTGCAATAAAAAATCCAAAAATAAAAGTGCTCCAAATGCCCTGCAAATTTAGTATGATTTTTTCTGGAATATTTGAGGATTTTAGGCACTGAAAACACTGCAGGAGGGGCAAGCAACAGGCCATGAGAGTGGAGGGCGCCCCCCCTATAGGGCACGCCCCCGTGTCTCGTGGGCCCCTGGTGGCTCCCCTCCACTTATGCCAGCACCCACACACTTCATCTTCTACCCAAAAAAAATCCCCATCTAGGTCAAGCACGAGTTCTAGCTCATTTACTGCGATTTTCGATCTCCTTGCTCAAAGCTCCATTCACAAAACTAATTTGGGAGAATGTTGCTTGGTATGTGACTCCTCCATTGGTCCAATTAGTTTTTGTTCTAGTGTTTTATTCATTGCAAATTTTTGCTGCATAGGTGACCATGTTCTTGAGCTTGCATGTTAAATTTTTGAGGCCCCAAGCAATTCCAATGCATGATATAGGCTCTAGGCACTTGTAGGAGTAGTTGCTATCAATCTTGTTTAGTTTTATTCACTTTTTATTTCGAAGTTACTAAAATTTCAGGAATTTTCAGAAAATGTTGAGGAAACTTTTGAGGGGCTCTTCTAGCCAAAGCTCTTAGGAAAAACAAGCCAAAGAGAAGGAAAAAGCCAAGTATAATCTTCCTCGTTTAGCGGAAGTACGGTCGTGTGAATGGCCATGCGAGTATTTCTTGAAAGAAGCTGGAATTCATGAAGACTTTTATGCTTTAATCGAGACTGCAGGCCTCACCAGTTTCATCAATGACCGAATCAATCAGTATCTCTTACTTACCAATACTTTCGTGCAAAACATTTATTATTATCCTAAGAAGTCACCGCCTGCAGTAACATTTCATTTATATGATGAATTCAAAGAAATGTCTTTACGTCATTTTTGCGCGGTATGTAGGATACCTTATGAGGGAGAATTAGAGGAACCCCATCGTGAAGATGTGGGTGGCTTTGTTAATACTATTGCTGTAGAGGAACCAAAGAAGGGCTCTGAGGCAAAAGTCTCTAGCATACACTTTCCTGTTTTACGCTACTTTGCCATATTTGCTAGTAGATGCTTGATTGGTCGTGGAAATAGTGGAAACTTGAGCGTTCCTGATATTATCATTCTTCAACATGCTTTGCTTGGAAACAATACTTTTAGTATGGGTGCCGTCGTTGCTAAACGGCTAGCCCTGAATCATACAAAAGGCCCCATTTTTGGAGGTATCTATGCTGCACGTCTTACTAGACATTTTCAGATACCCATTAGGCACCATGAGAAAGAGGAGATAAAATTGCCTCCTCACATTTTAGATTACAAGAGCATGGTAGCACACAAGTTTATTGTTGACAATGAGGAAAAGATGCTCTTGTATAAACTTAGATTCAATAAGAAACACATTGAGATTATTATTTTGCCTGCGCCTTTGTTGTTTGATTTGCTTGCAGAAAACTTTCTTGTCATGTCGGAAGCGGTGAACAACCACCGAGCCCAAGCTTTTACTCCAGAACCTGAACCTGAGCCGGAACCTGAGCTGGACCCTTATCGTGCATCATATGTCCAGTGGGATCCGTAGATGACCAACCAGTGGTATCCTGATTACACTTCCCATTACACCGGGGAGAGTAGCGGAGGTCCTTGGTATTAGACCAACTTAGGCCAAAAGACTAAGCTTTAGGGGTACGTATTTCTCACCGACTTTACATTCATGTTCACACACTAGTCGTTGGTGCTCATACTCTTTCATTGTATTATCCATGCTTTTCTTTTTCTAGCTTTCTTCTTGTGTGTTTGATAAACTTTAAGAAAAACCAAAAAATAGTTAGTTTAATTTCCATGCTTGTACTAAAAATTAAAATGAAAACCCAAAAAGATTTCTAGTTCTTCTTCTTACTTGTTGGGAGTTTTCCCGTGTAAATAGTTTCTTTTCTTTTCTTTCCTTTGGGGGTCGAGAAGACTATATTGAAAATGCTTAGGCTCTTATATGCATGATTATTTATTTAACTTAGAGCCCATATTACTTGTCTTCTCTCTTGAGTTGAATGCTTGCAGATTCCAGCTTAGTCCAATGCACGTGCACTCTTATTATTATTACACATCGTTCGGTCGTGCAAGTGAGGCAATAATGACGATATAAGATGGACTTATTGAGATGAGAAAAGCTGGTATGAACTCGACCTCTCTTGTTTTTGTAAATTTGATGAGTTCATCGTTTCTGAGTCAGCTTATTATGAAGTAAACATATTTGCAATGACATTTAGAGATTATAGTTGCTTGTGCCATGCTTGATTAGCTATGAGTTATAATGGTTTACCTTGCATGCCAACATGCTATTAGAATGATTATGATGTGATATGATGGGATGGTATCCTCCTTTAAATGAATTGAGTGACTCGACTTGGCACTTGTTCACGCATGAAGTTGAATCAAATCAACATAGCCTTCATGATATTTATGTTCATGGTGGATTATATCCTACTCATGCTTGTACCCGGTGTGAATTAATTTTAATACATGTTTATGACTGTTGACACTCTCTCAGTTGGTCGCTTCCCAGTCTTTTGCTAGCCTTCACCTGTACTAAGTGGGAATACTACTTGTGCATCCAAACTCCTTAAACCCCAAAGTTGTTCCATATGAGTCCACCATACCTTCCTATATGCGGTATTTACCTGCCGTTCCAAGTAAATTTGTATGTGCCAAACTCTAAACCTTCAAATGAAATTCTGTTTTGTATGCTCGAGCAGCTCATGTTACAACTAGGGCTGCCTATATCTTCCATGCTAGGTGGGTTATTCTCATGAGGAGTGGACTCCGCTCCTCATTCACGAGAAAGGGCCGGTAACCGGGATGCCCAGTCCCATGATCCAAAAAGATCAAAGCAAATCAAAATAATTAAACAAAACTCCCCCAGGGCTGTTGTTAGTTGGAGGCACTCCTTGTTTCGAGCAAGCCACGGATTGATGCTTATTGGTGGTTGGGGGAGTATAAACCTTTACCATTCTGTTTGGGAACTGCCTATAATGCATGTAGTATAGAAGATACAGCCATCTCATAGTTGTTGCGTTGACAGCGAAAGTATGCCGCTCAAAATGTTATTCAGTCTCTGTTTTAAAATCCAGCTCTGGCACCTCTACAAATCCCTGCTTCCCTCTGTGAAGGGCCTATCTATTTACTTTTATGTTGAGTCATCACCCTTCTTATTAAAAAGCACCCATTGAGAGCACAATCGTCATTTGCATTCATTACTATTGGTTTATATTGGGTATGACTTGACCGGATCTCTTTACCATGAATTACAATGTTTAGTCAGTCCTTGATCTTTAGAGGTGCTCGCATTTATATTTTGCGGTCTCGTAAAGGGCTAGCGAGATACCATTTTGTTATATCATGTTATGATTGTTTTGAGAAAGTGTTGTCATCCGAGTTTTATTATTATGCCTCGCTAGCTGATTATGCTATTGATATGAGTAATTGTGAGACCTAAGTGTTATTGTGAGTATGGTTAGTTCATAATATTTGCTGAAACCTGAATGCTGGCTTTTCATGTTACAACAACAAGAGCAAACAGAGTTTGTAAAAGTTTTTCTTTATCACTTTCAGTTTATCAACTGAATTGCTTGAGGACAAGCAAAGGTTTAAGCTTGGGGGAGTTGATACATCTCCAACGTATCTACTTTTCCAAACACTTTTGCCCTTGTTTTGGACTCTAACTTGCATGATTTGAATGAAACTAACCTGGACTGACGCTGTTTTCAGCAGAACTGCCATGATGTTGTTTTATGTGTAGAAAAGAAAAGTTCTCGAAATGTCCTGAAAATCCACGAAGGCACTTTTTGGAACTAATAAGAATTATTGGGCGAAAGAAATACACCAGGGGGCCCACATCCTATCCATGAGACAGGGGGGCGCACCCCTCACTAGGGTGCGCCCTCCTATCTCGTGGGCCCCCTGGACCTCCACCGACCTCAACTCCAACTCCATATATTCACGTTCGGGGAGAAAAAAATCAGAGAGAAAGTTTCATCGCGTTTTACAACACGGAGCCGCCGCCAAGCCCTAATCTCTCTCGGGAGGGCTGATCTGGAGTCCGTTCGGGGCTCTGGAGAGGGGGATTCATCGCCGTCGTCATCATGAACCATCCTCCATCACCAATTTCATGATGCTCACCACCATGCGCGAGTAATTCCATCGTAGGCTTGCTGGACGGTGATGGGTTGGATGAGATTTACCATGTAATCAAGTTAGTTTTGTTAGGGTTTGATCCCTAGTATCCACTATGTTCTGAGATTGATGTTGCTATGACTTTGCTATGCTTAATGCTTGTCACTAGGGCCCGAGTGCCATGATTTCAGATCTGAACCTATTATGTTTTCATGAATATATGTGTGTTGTTGATCCTATCTTGCAAGTCTATAGTCACCTATTATGTGTTATGATCCGACAACCTCGAAGTGACAATAATCGGGATACTTCTCGGTGATGACCGTAGTTTGAGGAGTTCATGAATTCACTATGTGCTAATGATTTGTTCCAGTTCTCTATTAAAAGGGGGCCTTAATATCCCTTAGTTTCTGCTAGGACCCCGCTTCCACGGGAGGGTAGGACAAAAGATGTCATGCAAGTTCTTTTCCATAAGCTCGTATGACTATTTACGAAATACATGCCTACATTACATTGATGAACTGGAGCTCGTTCTGAGTCACCCTATGTTATAGCTATTACATGAGGAATCGCATCCGGCATAATTATCCATCACTGATCCATTGCCTATGAGCTTTTCATATATTGTTCTTCGCTTATTTACTTTTCCGTTGCTACTGTTACAACTACTACAAAAACCAAAACAATTATTTTTACTTTTGCTACCGTTACCTTTATTATCATACCACTTTTGCTACTAAATACTTTGCTGCAGATACTAAGTTATCCAGGTGTGGTTGAATTGACAACTCAACTACTAATATTCAATAATATTCTTTGGCTCCCCTTGTGTCGAATCAATAAATTTGGGTTGAATACTTTACCCTCGAAAGCTATTGCGATCCCCTACACTTGTGGGTTATCACAATCATCAACGGTCCAATCACAAGAAGCCATGCAATGCAAATACATGATCAGGTGAACGCTAACTTAAGTATATCAATTGACCTTGAAAACATGGTTGTCCCTTCACCTCCTTTGTTGTTGGTTGAACTCAGGTGCGATATCGAAGAAGGCCAAACACATTTTAGTCTGTGCAAAACAATGTTTTATGGCGAAGGAACAAAGTTAGGAATTCATGAAGAATGAGTTGTCTGCTGAAGAAACATTGTTCCGATTCTGAGGAAACAATGTTTTGTACGAGTTTGCATATTCCAACTTGCGAAAGGTTCCCAGAATTCGAGTTTGCTACTAAAGGAAACATTGTTTGACTCCAGTGAACAATGTTTTGTCAGGAACTGCCAACCACCTCCAACGAGAGTATTCCAGAAGCTACCTCATTAAGTCTTGAAGCCATTTAGTCAAACAAAGATGGTTCCCTTTCACACCTAAGCCGGTTCCAGAAGCTAGTTCTGTTTCACACCTAGCCAGGGGGGTTGTCCCAATTATAAATAGGCTAGCTCATCCCTTCGTTGGGGACTTTTGCCATTTCTATCAAAGACCAAAGACATAGACTCCTCCTGAGATTGGAGAGCTCTTGTTATCCTTATTCTTGTGATTCCTTGAGAAATTGCTCCTAATTCGTGCTCCACGACTAGATCGTGTTGTGTGGATTAGAGTTCGTGGTTTCCCTTGCGGATTGCACCTATCCCGTGCTCCATGACTTGAGCGTGGTTGTGTGGGGGTAGTATTGCGGGTTGTGGATCGGCGAATGTTCGGATTGCAAGCTTCGGTGAGCCTCCTCCTCGTCGGGTAATAACCTCTTATTTTCCAATTTCCGGCTGCTTGCAGCTAGTTATCCCCATCCATTTATCGATCCTACGCTGTGAAGATCGGACCTCCCCTTGAACAACCTCTTCTCCGAAGACGAGGTCGCATCAAAACCTCCAGCCAGATCCGCCTACCGTTTGAATCAGGGGCAAAGCTGTCTGTCGAACAGATTGTTCTAGCGCTATTTTTTAGGAGGAGCAGCACTTCAGTGGAGGAGCGGGAGTTGAGGATTCGGAGGAGCTGGACCATTTTTGAACACGCTCTTAATATACCAACCTTCATATTTATGTAAATTCGTGCGCGCACATTGTATATCAGAAATTCATTATCAATTCGACAAGATATAAGATAATCGACAATGCAACAATATATGCATAGATATGCAATACACAAATGAATCAAACGCCTTCATTGTTACGCTCACAAATCATCTTCTTCATGTTGATCAATCATTTCTTGCCTTCATCATCCAAGAGACCACTGTCCTGCAACATGATCATCGGCTCTTCCGTTTGTCTTCCGAGCCTCAACTCTCTCTCTCTCTCTCTCTCTCTCTCTCTCTCTCTCTCTCAATTTCTTTTAACATTTTTATATCTCATTTCAGCATATTTCTCTTACTTCTCAAATTCTATTTTCTCCCTCTCAATGTTCAAATTCTCTTTCACCCTCTCCCGGTCGAACTCTATCCTCTCCCTTTTCACATCTATAAAGAGCTTGTACCTCTCCTCCTTCTTCACCTCATTGGTGAAAAAATGCCCGACCATCTGGTATACATTTAGCTTGTAGGGCCATCATGCGTGTCCCTCCTTCTCTCACTTGTTTCCCATTACCTATCGATTCCTGTTTGGCATGATGGCTTGTATGTCTGCCCCTCCACTTTGCTCTTCTTCGTCACCTAGTGTAATAGATTGATTGGAGCTAGTGCCATCTATTAGGGCATATTTCTCCCTTTGTGGTTTTGGTGATTGATGACAATACATTTATGGATTAATCGTGTCCATTGAGCATTTCAAATAATCTATCATATGGCACAAGACAATTCATGTCTCTCGGAGATATAGCATCAAGACAGTTATTTTTCTTGCATTTCTTTTTCGGTGGACTTGAGTCATGGGAAAACCATACTATTAGAGAGGGTCTGCATCAGAAAGGTTTGGGTAGAATCATAATGTACTTATATTCCATTTGCACCCACCTTCCTTCTTGCTTCATTGGAGTTCCACTTCGTTTTTCTGAAAACTTGTCCTGAGGCTACCCAGTGGTAGTACTGCTTGTAAGCAGTACTTCCACTGATCCAGTACCGCGTGTACTACCACTTATATTGGGTGTTCTATTTTCTATTTGAGCTCAGCGGAAGTAGCAGGGCAGTAGGACGGTAGTACCGCTTGCAGTACTTCCGCTCCTACCACTGCTCCACTACCGCTGATCTCGATGTAGCTCAGTATGCTAAGCGGAAGTAGAGTGGCAGTACCGCTTGCTAGCGGTACTACCGTCTAGTAACTACAGTTGCTACTAGCGCTTATTTTTATGCCTTTGAACTTGTTTGCCACTTCACGGCAGTAGTGCGCGGTAGTATTGTTGCTGCGGTACTGTTGCCATACTATGTGCTACCACCGTTGCTTCCTATATACTGCATCCTAAGAGGTAGTACCGCTCCGACAGCACTACCGCCTCGGGGTGCTTCTCCTGTGCACTATATTACCGGAACTACCGCCCGAGCGGTAGTACCGCTTGTGTGCGGGCTGTGGACAGAAAAACGGTTGGATTTGTTCCCACTATATATAGGGGTCTTCTTCTCCAAGAAGACTCGCCTCTTATCCCCCCAAAGTCCATTGTTGCTCAAATCTCCTTTTTCGTCTGATCTCTCTCCCTAGACAATAAAACTTGTCGATTCTCTAGGGTTTTGTTGAGAGGACCCCGATCTACACTTCCACCAAGAGATATTTGATTTCCCCCACTAACCCCTTGCCGATCTTGTTGCTCTTAGGTGTTTGAGCACCCTAGATGGAAGAGGCCACCTCGGATCCACAATCCATTGTGGTGAAGCTTCATGGTGGTGTTAGGAGCCTCCAATTAAGTTGTGGAGATTGCCCCAACCTTGTTTGTAAAGGTTCGATTGCCACCATCAAGGGAACCACTAGTGAAATCACGACATTTTGCATTGTGCGAGGGCATGAGGAGAATATGGTGGCCCTAGTGGCTTCTTGGGGAGCATTGTGCCTCCACACCACTCCAACGGAGACGTACTTCCCCTGAAAGCACTACAAAAAAATACACTTCCGTGATGATACGTGTTTGTCACAGTAGGTCGCATTTTTTGTCATGCATTTACATCCATGACGGTTTTATGACAGAATCAAGATAGTCATCCATGTGCTGTCGTAGAAGTGTTCCATGACATTACCAAAATTACCAACACGGAAGTGTCCACTTCCATGACGATAAATCGCGCGTCACAGAAGTGCTTTCATCAAGGGTGACCGACACGTGGCATCCACCGTAACGGAACGCCGTTAAGCTATCGGGTCGGGTTTTGGACCAGATAACCCGTTAACAGCCCCGACCAATGGGGATTTTCCACAAGTAAAATCATCATTGGCTGGAGGAAACATGTGTCGGCTCATCGTTTGGACAGATGTCATCCACTCATTGGACAAAAGGCGCCTATGATACGTCGACACGTGGCACGGCCCAACAAAGACCCATTCCTGTGAAAAGGCCGGCCCGTTTGACTTGGTAAAAAGGTGGTGGGCCGGCCCATGGAAAGCCTGTTAACGGCTTGTTCGCATATAGCCCATTTACAGCCCGCTAACCCAAGGCCTGTTATGCCCTATCCGAATTAGTCCCAGTAGCGTCATCTGGGCCATCCAATATGATTTCAGCCCGTTTTCACTTCTGGCCCATGTATGGCCCATGACGTCTTTCAGCCCATATGAGGCCCTTTGTACCTCTTGGCCTATTAATGGCCCGTGGTGAAACTGGCCCGTAATGAACAGTGTATCACTTTACAACCATTAATGACCCGTGGTGAAACTGGCCCGTAATGAACAGTGTATCACCTTATACCCAATAACGACCCGTTATTCCGTTGGGCCGTTTCCAGCCCATGTTATCTTTAGGCCTTCTCAGAGCCCATTTATTCTTGGGCTCATTTCCAGCATTAGTTTACTTACGGCCCGTTACTGTCATTTTCTGCTTGTGGGCCAAATTCAGCCCGTGGTTACAGTCGGCCCGTTTGTGGTCCGTTAATACGTTGGGCCATTTTCATAGCGTCATCAAATACGGCCTATTAACGATGGCCCGTAATGGCCGGCCCATGAACGGACGATTTCAACTCTAGCCCGTTTACGGCCATAATGCGGTCTGTTTGGCCCATGTTTGACCAATCGATCATATGGCCCGTATAAGGCCCATTGATGATACGGCCCGGAGAAGGCCCATTGTTTCTACGACCTGTAGGAGGCCCAGTGTCACTACAGTAAATATTAGCCCATGGTTATTGTGGCCTAGTTTTAAAAAATAGGTTATTGCAGCCACTAGGAAACCGCGGAAAAAGAACTGCAATGACTACAAGCAAACAAATAAACAAGACAACAAGGAAATAAATAAGCAAGCAACTAACGCTAGGCTATCACGACTATTACACATATTACATCCACTGGGCATCAAAGTTCGCCACCAGTGCAAATATAGGGAACAAAGCAACATATCATATACACAGGTTGTCAAAGTTGGCGACCAGCGCAAATAAACGCCGCAGCAAAACAAATCCAGAACTAAACCACTACAGAAGATCTCAAGAAAAATATCCCGGTACCCATAATGTTGGCAAGATGCTTAGCAAGCTTATTAACTTTCTCTTGTTTGGCGCTTAAATCCTCCAGTAACTTTGTTGTTGCACCAGAAATATGCATCTGAATTCTGCAGGACTTCCTCGATCCTTGACTTCTGTCAGAAGACATCTCGATCGATGTCTTTCAACTTGAAGTTGAGACTCAAGAAGACGAACTGATTCAGCAAATGAGTTTGAAGAGCTTGTGCCAGCAGAGTGGCGATAACTCGAACACTACATCAAGACATGACTTTTGGGCTCTCTCACCGTCGTCAAGATAGTTTTTATCACTTTCTTGGAGACCAACAGGATGTCTCACTATCTTGGACCTTATCTCATTACTTCCTTTACCATTGGATAACGCGTCTTCGTTTCTCCAATATTTTGTCCGCATTCTAAAAGAGAAACAAGCAGACACATCACATGTTTACCATGTTGTATATGAAACTCATTTTGGTAAATGCGTTCAATAGTAAAGTGGATAGGATAACAGCATGAAACAAACATATATCTATGTACCATGGTCACTTTATGGTCTATATCATTCTAGTTTTTGTTGCCAAATCAAGATAGAGACACAGTTCAAATAATATGTGTTCAAGACAAAGCAGAATAGACAGAATATAAGTGTGGGAAACTATAGAGAAATAGCAACACTTGTAATGTGCATGACATGAGAACATAACTGTTTATTCAATTGAAACTGAAATCAACATAGAGCAGGTTACAATAGCAAACCAGTTAAAGAAACAGGTTTAAAACATACCTGTTGCACCATTGGAGTGTCAATTCCATCCTTCAAATTTGAAAATAGTTGGTATGAGTAAATAGAGTAATGCAAGAGGAAAGGAGTATGACCATAGAACAAATCTTCTTCTCCTTTAAGCGTTGAGTTGGGATTCGGAGTGGTGGTCCTCGTGCTTTGGGCACTGCAGTTCCCTTACCAACTGCTCGTGTTTGGGTGCTCTGTGGTGGAGACGGTGCTGTGTCAACTGGAACTGGGTTACTATCTGCAGTTTCACATGTTTGGGTGCTCATGTTTGGGTGCTCCAGTTTCACATTATGATGGCTAACTAAAAAAGATGGAAAGACATAGTTCAAAATATGAGACTATGTAAACAGGATGACATGACATAACTATATAATGTGTTTATTAAATAGGTTGGCATGCCATAATTCACATACATTCACGGATAGAATGCCATAATTCAAAATATGATGACTGTAAACACTAAACAGGATGAGTAACTATATGATGTCTTTATTAAATGGGTTGCCATGCCATAATTCAGATAGATGATGTGTATGTACTATGTAAACATGGTGGCGTGATATAATTCAAATATATGATTTATATAGTAAGCAAGCAAGCAGATGGCAATCCATATATGATGTAAAAACTAAGCAATGCAAGACAACATGCATGACATGGGTAATATAACCCTGCCAAGTTTGAGCATAGACCTCAGGGGGGAAATAGGACTGGTCATTAGTCTCTGAATCCTCCTCTGAGGAGCTCTCTGTAACCAGCAAGATGTCTGCTTCAGCAGGTAGCATTGTCTGCTCTGAATACCTTCTTTTCACTCCAGATACTTCCATCACCGCTTCAAATGGCTGATGCATAGGAAGAGTAGTTGAATATACAAACGCTGTCGACAAATGGAACACGTAATACAAAAAAATGATAGCATGATATAATTCACATACATGATGATTGGCTAAACAGCATGGCATTGCATAATTCACATATATAATGCCTTTGCAACAAGATAGCATTGTATAATTCACATATATAATGTCTTGCAACAAGATGGCAATGCATAATTCACATATATGGTAATTAGACACTGAACAGTGGCATTCACACAAAGCATGTCTAAACTAATCAAATGACATAGCAATGCGAGACACCATACGCACGATATGAGCAACATAACCCTGCCAAGTTAGAGCATACACCTCGGGGGGGGGGGGAATAGGACTGGTCATCTGTCTCTGAATCCTCCTCTGAGGAGCTATCCGTAACCAGCGAGATATGCGCTTCGTCAGATAGCATAGTCTGCTCTGAAGACCTTGTTTTCACTCCAGAATTTGCCATCACCGTGTCAAATGGCTGATGCACACGAAGAGCAGTTGAATGTACTAACATTGTTGACAAATGTAATATGTAACGGAAAAAATGATGGCCTGATATAATTTACATATAAGATGGTGGCTAAGCAGGATGGCATTGCAAAATTCACATATATGATGCCTGGCTAAACAAGATGGCGTTGCATAATTCACATAAATGATGAATAAACTAAACAGATGGCATTCGCACAAAGGATGTCTAAACTAAGCAGATGACATATTTGAAGTATAAAGTAAGCAATGCAAGGCACCATATGCATGATATAACCAACATCAGCATGCCAAGTTAGAGCGAAGACCTCAGGGGGTAAATAGGAGTTGTCTTCTCCTTCTGAATCCCCCTCAAAACAGATATTTTCCTCTCGATTACAATCCAAAATGTGTGGAGGGGGGCTGCCTTTGCGCCTACCATGGAGCGAGGTCTGCAAGAAATTTTATTGCCATGCAAGGCTTGTCTCTTTTGCTCTACATGTTCAGTTCCATTGTTTACAATAACTGTCATGCATAGGAATAAAACATAGTGAGATTATGTAAGGAGTGCATGCGGAAATCCAGAGTGATGGTAGCAACCTGTGGATAGACCCAAAACTAATAATAGCAGGCAGATAATGGCTTCAGTTAAAAAAATACAGATACCGGCTTCTTTACTGTTTGTTTCCCACCCAACATGAAACTCATAGTAGACAGCGGAGATTAACTAGATAGTAGATAGATACTATTGATTGCGGCCCCGATATGTACCCCACAACCATTTAAAAACTCAAGTTTGACCATTAGTTTGGAGCTGACTCAGAGTCTAATCGGTGAACAGGACGAAAAAGTAGCATGTAATATTAAGCGATGCATAACGTAAGCAGACATGAAAGAGTGCGACCTCTCTTGCGGACGCGTGTAGTCCTCGAGGTCATCTGCTCGGTTGATGATGGTAATGCAGTTTTCATGGCTGCCGGTGGCGGGGAAGAAGATCTGAGGCAGCGAAACACAGTCTGGAGGCCGGATCCCTGCTGTGTTGGACCCTTCCGTCGTTGGAGCAGCTGAGCTGGGGTGGACAACGGTGCAGCAGGAGCGGGACAAACCACGCAAGGTTTGCTTTGACAACTATCTGTAAGAGAAGTAATTCTGTAAGGGCTCGTTTGAATTGGAGCATTCCAACAATGCAGGGATAGGAAATAGACAGGAATAGGATAGGAATGCACGTGCAAAACAGAGAATTTAAAAACACATGATTTCTGCCAATCTAGGTGTTTGATTCACAACAATTGGAAGATCACAGGATGCAAAGAAGCATGGTGAGATTAAGTCAAACCACAAGAAAATGTACGGTTATAATGCTATTATGCTACTATCTCTTAGTCTTGTGCTTCATGAATAGGAATTTGAAAAGGAGGACAAGTGAAAATTAAAATTCCTATGTTTTTTATTTCAAGTAGACACTAAAGGAACAAATCGGTGTGCTTAGTGGACAATATATATAACATGTAGAGTAAAAAAGAGATGCAACAAGCATACAACCTCTTTGGTGAAGCCATGTCGATCCCAGTGTGATTGGGTTGGCCGGTGAGGATGCTCCGGCTGACTTTGCTGTCGGAGGAGGGGAAGAAGATCTTAGGCGTATGGAGATGGAGCCCGAGGTACTGCTCCGCTGTGTGGAGGGTTTCATCGTTGGAGTAGCTCCGGTGAGTTGTACGACGCCGAGGCTGAAGCAGGACAAGAGAGACAACAAACAACGCTTACCTGAGTGGAATTCTAATAGCATCTCCAATACATGACGTAAAATACATAGCCACAAAGTGCTAGATGTAAAATACATCAGCCGCTCGTCTCTGAACTTAACTGTCGAAACTGAATTTAACTGTCGAAACTGAACTTAATTGTCGAAACTGAAATTTGCTGTCGAAACTGAACGCACTAGCAAGGTGAGGCTACATGTCGGTCGACTGACTTTTTCATCTCTGGTCAGTCGATTTTGCAACCGTTGGATACGAAATCAAGGGCTTGCGGTTCATCTTAAACCTCCACCCCCTGAGCCGCCAGCCACCACCAGCCAAACAGCAGCCCCCCGCCGCCCACGGCCAGCGGTGCACCGCCCCGCCTGCCCCGAAAACACTCCCCATCGCCGGTCCGCCGCTGCCCCGGCCATCCCTCTACCCCGTGCGAGCTTTTCTCCGCGATCCGCCGCTAACGCCCGCCACCGCCGCGACCACCGCCCCACCTCGAACCCTAAGATTGATAGTGGGGTACCTCTCCGCGATCCCGTCCCAGCTGCGGCTGGTTCTTCCTTCACCCAGCGAGCCCCCCACCCCAAAATCGATCGACCCAAAAGTCGATTCATCGATCAAGTGTAGCTAAATCGAGCAGCATCGCAAGCAAGAGAAAGAGCGAGAGCAGCAAGACGAGCAAGAGCAATAGCAAGAGCGCATCAGCGGGGACCGAGAGCAAGAGCAGCGGCAGCAGCGAAGCGAGACCTAAAGCAGCAACAACTCCTCATCGATGTGGGCGTCGCCGCCGAGGGAGCGATGCCGTGGAGGAAGTGGCCGGCGATGCCGCCGTGGATGGAGCCGCGCCGTGTCGGCTCGGGACCGAGCGCCGGCAGCATCGTGAGATCGAATCAAGAAGAAAATGCGGCGATTAGTGTACAACCTCTTTGGTGGCACCGATTAGGCCGCAGCTTCATCCGAGGAAACGGTGATGATGATGCTCTTCCGGTGGTGCAGGTGAAGACGGTGGCGTGGGAATGGAGGTGGCGCAAAAGACGAGGGGAACGTCAGGGCAGCTCCTTGGAGGTGGAGGACGGGGTGGCTGAACCGGCGGGATGACGAGATCGACGACGAATCCTCATCCGGTACGGTGGATGAGGGACGTCGAGGTGTTGCTGTGGACAACATCGTCGGGGAAGAGGCTCCGGCTGGGTGGCGGACGGAGCAGGGTGTGGGGTTTCGTCGCATCTTTTCGCAGCCTCGGTGTACGAATGGGTGGGCGGATGGGATGGCAGTGGGGAACCATGGCTTAGGGACGCGCGAAATGTGGGGTAAGTTACGAAAGTACCCCCACCAATTTGAGGCGGTTCTTTCGGTTCAGGGGTACCATGGGCATTCCGCGTGTCGGGATTTCACAGGAGGTGGGACGCGCGCGTTGTAATTTCGGAATAGCAAGGCGCGGGTTGAGATGGAGGGAGTTGTCGGAGTACAACGAGACAAAGATATATCTTAAATATTTCGGGCTAACAAGGCGCGGGTTGAAATTTCTGGACAAGCCTAACATGTACTATACCAAATCAATGCGCACTACAAATGTCATTCAAAACTTTGAATTCATATTATGTTCAATTAAAATATTTTGCTACGTGTATAATGCATGCAACCTACTACTCAATGAATGTTTTAGTGCATTCCAAATGTATATACTACCGCTTCAATATGAACTAAATTTGAATTTGTTACTCTATTTGAATAAGATCTACAATAATGATTGTTGTGAAGTCAAAACATTTGAATTCATTTCTCTGTTTTAATAAGATCTACAATCATCATTATTGTCAAGTTAAACCATCGTTTGTGTATTATCTTCACAACACACCACATGATTAGTCTCAAGTTACATATGAACTATGTGTACTATATGAACTCGAACTCGATTTTTTGAATCCACTTTATTTTGATTTCAAATCACATTACATTTCTAGCTCTAGCTAGATCTTCATAATCTAAACCATGTCTCATATGTATAATGTGTTTATCACATTATGTATGGTGCCCCGCCCCCTACGCCTACAAGTATTTAGATGTGAGTTGCAAACACCACACATTACCACAAATTCAAATAAAATGTGAGAATGTTCAATATATAGTATTGTTTAGATTATTCGATATTTCGTTGTAAGCTGCAAACGCCACACATTATCACAAATTCAAATAAAATGTGAGATTGTTTGATGTATAATATGGTTTACATTGTTAGGCATTTAGCTGTGAGTTACAAACGCCATGCATTATCACATTATGGTATAACATGTGCACAACACGTGTATCACCGCTATATTCATGCATGCAATGTTTAAAACACTATGATCTCCTATTCAAATATATGAATCCGCTTTCATATCAAATTATGATCTTTGTTAGTCTCTTACACCCACACAATCCTCTAACCTTTGTAGCTACCACTAACTTTCTCTCGTGCATGCACACGCCCTCCCCCTCCCTCGGCATTCTATCCACCGGGCACATTCATTTTTTTTCTTTAGGTCATTCTCCCAGAGTCTCCACAACTCCTTTCCGACACACACCGTTGATAAACCTCTCCAGCGATGCCTGCATACAACATACACACATACCTTCAATCTCCTCCTTTATGTGTCCTTGCTTTGTGTCTCTCATACGGTCACACTCACGTGTAAACTCTCGCCCCTCTTTTCATCGATCTCACAACCGCACACTCCTCCCCCTATCTAGCTAGTAGTTGGGCCTCTCGCACCACCTCCTAGCTCCATTCTCTCTGTCTATCCGTCTCGCTGGGCCTTATTTGCCTCTAACAAATGGACGTACACCGACCGATCTCTCGCTATACATATAGCTAGCTAGGTCCTTATAACTCGTTTTTACCAACACGTCGATCGATCTACCTCATTAGTTGTGTCTCTCCCTTCCTCCGACAAACAACAATTGATCTACCGATCTAGTTAGGTTTGCTTAAAAAACACATGGTTCCCCTTCGTCATCCATGGATGCGTCCTGACAGATCTATCACGCACAGGCACACACAGAAACACATCCCAACTCTTATTGATAACATTGCAGTTCCACCCTCAGTTTGTCTAGTAGGCCTCTCCCACCATCTTCGAGAAGCAACTCCATCACCCATCCAACACTCTACCCCTCTCCCTCCCTCTCTCTCTCCTCTCTCTCTCTCTCTATACCATCATATTTCCCGTCCTTCAGTTATGTATGGATGTCGACCGATCTCCCTTAAGACATAGCTGGGTCTCTCCTTCTCAACACATATACGAGTCGTTCTACCTCTAAAGTTAGGCCTCTGCCTACCCCTCCCCCCACCCCCCTCCCCCCTCACACACCGATACATCGAGTGCTCTAGTCATGTCTCCCTGCCACACACAAACTTGACATGTGCCCTCTTACATTCCGGTGGGCCAGTCGCCCTATATCTTTGACTTGCACACACACACAATTTCGATGGCTCTCTTCATCGATCTCGCACCCACCCACTTGATCCTCTCTTCGACTCTATCGATAGCTATGACCCCTCCCTCTCTTCTCGTGGATTGCCCGACCCTCTATATATGATATGGATAGGCCTCCATTTCACACACATTGGAAGCAAAATTTTGTTTGAGATGTCATCGACACATATTCCCACAAATAATTCACGAAATCAACCCCCACCCCACCCCCCACCCCCACCCCAAAACAGAAAACACTCACGGATGCGGTTTGTATCTCTCACACACATCCACGTAGGTGGGGGACGTGCACGAAGAGAAGATGTGCATGCACGACGCATGTACTCCCGTCTCTTTCCCAACCACACCCGCGTGGGTACACGGTGGAGCTCATTTCTGAATGAAAAGGCATCCCACATGGTAATTTGACACGTGTACTGGTTGTCCACTTGGTGGAGGGAGGATCGTCTACCACGGGTGAACAAAAAAATTGCAACTTGACGCGTTATGGTAAATTAAAAAAAGAGGCAAACCATGTGGGGCCTACCTTAGAGGCAAGGCTCTATACACTGGAGTACTTTTGATGTGTCCCGTCAACTTGCAGAATGAGGAGAAGCTTGCTTAGTACGCCGTCTCCCCCGCCCACGGGCGCGGTGGCTTGCAGAATGAGGTGAAGCTTGCTCCGCCTTACGCCCGCTCCCTCGCCCATGTGCGCGGTGGCTCGCAGGATGAGGAGAAAAATTTACTACTCCCTCCGTTTACTCCTAGTCCCTACTACCTTGGTTATAGAGATTATATCATATTGTTTGGAATATATATGTCCTTTAGTAGATTTCAATATGAACTACTAGTACATACTCCAAACACTGATGTATATAGACGTATTTTAGAGCGTAGATTCACTCATTTTGCTCCGTATGTAGCACTCTCCCTCGCCCCTCGACCCTCGCCCACGTGGTGGACGTGCAGCAATTCATTCGGTCTCATATAGCCAGAATGATATATACTGCAGTACCATTATTGCTCGACTTCCTGAAGAGGCAAAGAGCCAATCGCAAGGTTAATACTTTGGAGATGCCAAGCGCAAAGTTATAGGAGAACGAGTAGTAGGTGCCGCGTCATTTATAAATAAACTTTTTTTTCTTCGGTGGCACGTACGCAATATGATAGGTTCATATGGAGAGAAAAGGAAACCGCTCCACTATACACATAGTCAGGACGGGCCAGCCTACACGGTTGCTTGCTAGGGTTGCTCTCTTCACACTCTCTCGCACAAAATGATTGTGGCCACATCTCAAACATCCCGGTGGATCATGTCCGCTGGGGGAAGGGGTGGATGCTTAGTGTATATGCGGTCGCCGTCACCGACGGCGAAAACCCACTGTTGGCACGTCCAGATCAGGGGTCCCCGCCGTTCTCTCTCACAAAGCCTGTGAGGTCGCCTTCGTCCCTTGCTCACTGCCGCGACATGGGCAGTTGCCGCCTCCCGCCGCCCTCCTCAAGGTTGAGCTATGTCCCTCAGGTACAACTCCCTTTACAGCCGGCTTGCACCACTGCTCCAGCTGCCCACATCACTCCCCGTGGATATTTCTCTACTTCTTTGCCCCGCACATACCTCTACTGGCTTCTACGTACTGTATTTGTGATGAGTTATGTCTCACCAACTAGTCCCAGTAATCTTATTCTAATCACGCTTCTTCAATTTCTTTGCCATAGGGATGCTCATCTCGATTTTGGTGAAACTGCACAAAATGATCCGATGGTCAAAAGGTTGCAAACTTCATTTATAAGGAAGCTCGAATGTTGCCAGCAAATTAAAGCCTGGTTAGGATTCACGGTTCAAGGTCTAGGGACTGCATGGATCATTTTTTTCTTTAGCTGCCTCTATTCCAAAAGAAGTGTCAACTTTAGTAGTAGTACAACTTTGTACTAAAGTTTGCACAAAGTGTTTTTTTACCTTGAGTTTGCACAAAGTTGAGGCACTTATTTTGGAACGGAGGGAGTACATATTTGCTATGATTTGTCAATCATTGAGATGCAATAGCATGCATGTTAGTCTCCTTTGTATTTGATGAAATGTTGCAACAGGCAACCTTGGACGCAAGATACATGTAATAGAAGCTGGAAGCTTCATAGCATTGTACAAATTTATCTCACTGATAAATTACAGTACGTACTATACTAGTACTTCCTCCATTCCTAAATATAAGTCTTTGTAGAGATTTCATCATGAACCACATGCGGATGTATATAGATGCATTTTAAGTGTAGATTCATTCATTTTGTTCCGTATGTAGTTCACCTAGTGGAATCTCTACAAAGACTTATCTACTAGTAATAGCTAGCCCCCACTACTAGGAATTCTCTATCCTCTCCTTGAGCCACATCATCAAAATTAATGTAGCCGTTAGATGAAGTAAATCAGTCCATAATAGCCATCTGATCTAGATGTTTAGAGGCTCCGCACTAAGCCACATGCAAGCATGCAGAAATACCATGGCATGCATGTGAGTGGGTTTTAAATCACATCAACTGTCTGCATGCAAGCTTGCACCAGTAGCATGCATGTAAGTGAGCTTTTAAGTCCCATTAACATGTCAAAAAGAAAAATATAATCCCATTATGCAGTAGGAGTTGGCTGATTTTTTCCTTACGTGGGGTGATCTAAATGATGATGGGAGTTTATTTAGTTTGGCTACCACATTTGTCATGCGATTATAGAGTTTTTTAGTTCTATGAAATCGATAATTTTGAGCGAGAGATATACAGCTGTTCCTCGGCAACGCATGGGGACTCATCTAGTAATATTTAGGAACAGAGGGAGTATTATGTAAAGAGTTAGGTGTCGCACGGTGATAGTGTGAGGTGGGCCATGTAATCACTGAGCCTACCCGTTTTCACTGCTCTTGCACTCCTCCGATGTAAGAGTGGAGAAAATTGTAATATAGTAGTACCTCCTTTTGCCGAAAACGTGGGACATCCAGCAGTCCTACCAGCTCAGTAATAAAGACCAATGAGCCGTCAAATCACATAGACCCAGCAGTAAGTTGGACGGACGAAGCAACCATCACTCTTGCGCTAGTGAGAGGTCGCGTCCGCTCTGCCCGAGCATGAATGCGGCACCGATTCTTTGGAGCGGCGCTGACCGTTTCACGCGGGAAGCGCGCACGGGCAATGTAGGGGCTTTGGGTGGGCCAGGATGGTCAGGAGCGGGCGTGGCAGCTGTCCGCATGTCCCTACCAGACACGCCTGGAAACGAGAGGATGCACCGACTCTCGCGGCTAAAATCGTACACTACACACCATCTCTCTATAGGAGTAGGTCGATATGTCGCTCTCTCTTAACACACACATGCTCTTAAACACACAAACACACACACACACACACACACACACACACACACACACACACACACACACACACACACGCACGCACGCACGCACCTTGGTCCCGTTGCACCTTCTAACGTGACTTATTACACCTAGACGGAGGGAGTAGTAAGTATACGAGATATGGTGGCACACTGACTTAAGTCGAATACAAGTGCCCAAAATTGTGTGCATGTTATAATAAGGATTCACTTAAAATAGTACATGAGCGAACAGAGGGATCAATTGGACAGTGTTCCCGAGCAATAGCGAGATGTGTGAGGTAAGATACACCGCTGGCGCTTTTAGTTTTTCTTATTAATTTGTTTGTTTCACCCTCTTACTGGTGGGACCCAACGTACTACATGGAGAGAGGTAAGGTGACTAAGACTGCATTATTTCCGCACCATTGTGTATAGTCTTACCACCAAAGCCACATGACACGATTATGATTGAAATCCCAATGACACCCACACACACAAAAAAACACGGCATGCTTGTCACACGAATGCAGGAATGTATAAAAGGTTATTTTCCTCTCGTTGAACATAACGGGAGGGTTGTGTAGCTGGTTATCCTGTTCGCTCATCAAACTTGAGGTCTTGGGTTCGATAACTACACTTGAGCATAATTTGTGCCAGGAGGATTCTTTGACTGGTCAAAATGGATGGATACTGAGCTATACGATCTCGTAGTGACCGTATGATCACCTCATCACGTATAAGCTGCAGCCTCGGCACTTGTTTTCTAGGGTTTGCACGCTTCACACACTCTCTCTCCAGTATATATATACACGCTGGAGCCTTAGCGCTTGTAGTTGCTCTCTTCACACTCTCTTGCCCTCTCCAGATCTAAACAAGACTTTGTTGGACTCTCTCTCCCCTCACTGCTTCTCAAAGAGCCGGCAGGATCCGTCCGCCGGGAAGGGAAGGAGGCTTAACATTGTCGCCGTCGGCGAGGGAGGGAATCCACTACCGACGCAGCTGTTCACATTCACCCAGCAGCGGCGCGGGAGGGCTTCCGACCCCTTCTTCTTCGCCGCCGTCCCGTCGCCCACCGAACCACGCCCCAAGAACCTTAAGGTATAATTTACTTACTCCACATGCATTGCTCTAGCTTCATGTATACCATGAATCTAGGACGTGGTTGAAAGACGAAAGGAGTGGGGGAAAGTAGTGGGAAAAGTTGTATATAGCATGAATCTAGGACATGGTTCAAAGAGGAAATGAAGGGGGAAAGTTGTATAGCATGAATCTAGGACGTGGTTCAAAGAGGAAAGGAATGGGGGAAAGTTGTGGGGAAAGTTGTATCGCATAAATCTAGGACATGGTTCAAAGAGGAAAGGAAGTGGCGAAAGTACTAGCACAGACTGGCTATCCAGCACCTACATTGGCCGAAAAGGGAAAACAATCAAAATCGCAGTACGCACATCTGTCACATACTGATCTTTTGTTTTGGGGGACAAGGCTGTAGAGTTTGAGCAGGACTAGATTTGCTGTGCTCACATAGGGAAAGGTGTCTAAAGATAACAAAACTGGGACCAACACAAATATTCTCCTTTGTTGCAACAGACTTTGCATGACCATAGTACATCGATAGATGCAGATGGTGCTGGTGCGTCCACTGTCCCGTGCAACTCATAAGCTGTTATTAATCTAAGGCCCTGTTTGGTTAAAAACTCCCTAGTCCCTACCTGCTTGGTTCCAGGGACTAAACATGGACTAGAGGTTATTAAATGACATGCTAAAAGACCATGTTACCCCTAGTAATGAACTAATAGAGACAAGGTGCGATGCGTGGCAGGGGCAGCTGTTGGAAAAAGTCCCAAAAAGACTCCCTTGGGGTCTTCTTTCTTTAGTCCCAAGTGCCCACTTTTAGTCCCTAAAAGTCCCTCCTGTTTGGTTTAGATGGGACTGACACGGAGTTTTTTTAGTTCCTACACCAAAATGTCCCTATAAACAAACACCCTCTAATAATGCCGCTGGAAAATTGATGCAATGCCACAGTTAAAAACAAATTACATGTTTAACGAATTTTATTGTTAATATAATCTCTATTTTAATATTAATCAATGCCACCGTTTGTGAAATGCTACTGTCTTGCTTTCTTTCCCATTTAGATAAGGTAGATGCTTCTTTTTGTTGGCTTCTGTGTCATCCACCGTTATTGACCACTAATTGTTTCCTTTGCACCTCTGTGTAAACAGGGTTATCTACTTCACCTCGTTGCCATTGTGACCTTTTGTTGCACTGCACAAAACACTTTTGTTTTAAGAGTGTTTTGTGCAGTTCAACCAAAATGTCACACCGAAAATGTTGCTTGATTGCTTGATCTTAGTGGAACTGCACAAGAGGAGATCTTATTTCCTATCCGTGTTGGCAACTTTGGTTCAGATCTTCTTCCTGTGAGTTGTTTGAATTCCGCATCATGAGAGGTTAGTACTAGCCTTCTTTCACATGATTCTGCAGTGTGCTTTCATATGTTGTGCTACTTGTACGAGAATGTTGCTTGATTTTAGTGAACTGCACAAATGGAGACAAGACTTCCAATCTTTATGTGCACCGTAATATCCCATTGAGGTAAGATAAGGATATTCACAATTGTTGGCCTGTATTTTGCCACTTTCATCAAAAAATTAAGTTTAGTACTACACTTGTGCTCCCTAATTGACATGCCAAATCTTACGTTGAAGGCGAAGCTTGTCTGTTATTGAACCAAGTGATGAAGGGGGAGAACAAGCTGAAGAAAAACAAAAATCAACTCCCGGTGCTGTAATGAAGCAATGGAACTGTGATGACACAAGTAATGATATAGTTTTGCATCTTAATTTATTGCTATGGCTGGAACGAGCAATTGTTTTGCCACTGATTTGATGCCACTCTTAATGTAATACGTAATTATCTCTACTTGTGCAAACAGGGATCTTCTCTGAAGATACCATATATTTTAGTGGAACTGCACAAGAAGATGTTGGAAACATTAAACTTATCGAGGAGTATATAGTAAGCATGGCCACCACCGTAGATAGCAACAGATGGTTCCGTAGAAGTGCTTCATCTGTATGCTCTACACAATAAGCCTCCTGACAAAGGTTGGTACTCGTCCACTGATTTCATCCATATGATTGAGCTTTGTCATCTCTATTGGTGTTGTGCTACTGTTTAGATATTGTCATGAAAAAGTGGTATTGTCCTTGAGAAGTGCTTCATCTATGCTGTTTTAAATATTTCCTTTCCTTTTTTCGAGCAAACAGGGATGCTAGCATTTAGTAGTCCTCTTGTCTTTGCACAACAGGATCATCTTCCTCTGAAGAAGAATATGGAGTACGTGAAGTGACTAGTTCCGATTATGCCAGGATGAAGAAGCCATGTCTATCTTCTCATCAGAAGGAGCAGTTGAAGGATGGTTACATTACTCCCCACAAGACCAAACTAACTTCAGCTCAGAAGGATTGACAAATCTCCATTTTTTTGCTGTGATGCGCGAGTACAATGTTGTTCTAGGATTCTTTCTGGTGAGTTCCATTTTTCTAAAAGTGTGCTCTACATGGACCATGTAGGTGCCTATTTAAACTGTCAATTCATAGTACAGTTTGCTTTATACTAATCACTTTTTTGTATTTGTGCAAACAGGGGTGCTCAGCTTGATTTCAATGGGAACTGCACAAAATGTTCATGAATACATCGAATCATTCATTTCCACCACAATAAAGGAGGTGCCGATAAGTTCAAGGCGTTGCAACATATAAGGGCAAAATCATACAAGCTATGCGCGAATTTGGTTGATTTTGGTGGAACTGCACACAAAGAACAGTTGGTTTATTTAGCATGAGGTGCCATGTCAATGTCCGAACTGATGGCAAACCCTGCCCATTCCACAATCGTAGGCATTTGATATTTTGGAATGGGACAACCTTGTCAAATTTGCTCATTGATTTTAGCAAGACATGTGTTTGATATTTTCGAATGGGACGCCCTTTGCTGTCAATAGTGTCGATCAATTTTTTCTTTATTCTTTAGTTGTGAAGTAAATATTGCCATAATCATCGATTGTTTTGAATATTCTCTATGAATTGCCAGCCCTGTGTGTTTGATTGCAATGTACAGAAATGCTAAAAAGCTTCTCAAACTCTTTGTACTCCTTCTGTTCCTTTTTACTTCGCACATTGTGAAAGTGCATACTTTTTTGTATAAGATTGGTCAAAGTAGAGATACTTTGATTTGCAGATAAAACTTGTATGCGCATCTAGAAAGGACCGGAGGAGTACATGTGAAATCGCTGCAAACGAGGTGATCACCACAGGAATAATGCTAGAACGTATTGTTTTGCATGTTCATCCAATGCCGTGATACAGAATTTGAACTAATCAAATAAATTCATTCATACACAATGGATTTCATATAAACATGCCGGATTTTCATTACATTTCATACATTCTTCAACTAAAAAGGGTGCGCCGGAGGTATAATTAATTAACCGGCTACCCACTGTGTCCCGCCGAGCGAGCAGAAGCTTGATGACTTAGCTGCGATTGCGATTCATGTAATCGACATGTGGCCTGTTGGGCCCACGTGTCAGTCAGCCAACTGCACCAGCAATTAAGTAGAAGCAGCGTTCTTCTCCAGCGCAGCTCTCCGACTCCATGTCGTCGCCAAGAAGATAACCGTCCGTCAATGTTCAACCCGCCTAGCTTGGCTTCAACCGGAGGGTAGCAGCAGTGGACTTACTTGGACCTGAGCGGCGGCGACCTACCATGTTCTACTCTTCCTTGTTTTCTGTGTGGCGCGGCCTCGTTGGCAGCGGGGCGGGGCCTCGGCGGAGCCGGCGATATCCTCTGTCTCGTTGCCGGCGGGCGGCGCCTCGGCGGAGCGGTGGAAATCCTCCCCCATGTTGCCGGCAGGGTGGGGCCTTGGCTGAGCCGGCGATGTTCTCTGCCTCGTTGTTGGCGGGGCGGGGCCTCGGTGGAGCCGGCGGTGTCCTCTGCCTCGTTGTTGGCGCCACGGGGCCTCGGCGGAGCAGGGCCTCGTCGACGCCAGCGGAGCGGGGACTCGTCGGAGCCGACATTGTCCTCTGCCTCGTCCTCAGTCTCGCCAAACAGCGCCTCGCCCGCTTCACACTACTAGGAAAAGGGCTATAGATGAAATGGATACTAATGGCGTACCTGACATGTGGTGCGCCACTACTATATAGCAGTGGCGCACCATGTGCAGGTGCGCCATTAGTGTGGAAGACACTAATGGCGCACCAGGCACATGGTGCGCCACTAGTAACAATTTTTTTTATTTTTCCAAACATACTAATGGCGCATCCAGGCACAGTGCGCCATTACTAGTGCTAACTAGTAATGGCGCACCAGCCACACAGTGCGCCACTACTATAGTTTTTTTATTCTTTTTTTTTGCAAAACTACTAATGGCGCACCGTGTTATAGTGCGCCATTACTAGTTTAAACTAGTAATGGCGCACTATGCCACGGTGCGCCATTAGTATATATATATTTTTTATTAGTTTTTTGCAAAACTACTAATGGCGTACCACCAGCAGGTGCGCCATTAGTAACCAGGGTTACTAATGGCGCATTTGCAGGTGGTGCGCCATTAGTAACCTGGGACCAACAAGATATTTTGGACAGCCACACCTACCCACTCACTTTCCCCACTTCATTCTCTCCACCTCCTCCTCCAAGATTGTCTTGGCTGCCTCCTCCTCCTCACCTCATTTCCACCATAGATTCATCCAAATTAAGTGGTTAAATTACCTTTTTTTTGATAGGTAAGTAAGGGGGGAAGCTATCTTTATGTTGTTCTTCCTCCAACAACGTGCACATGCACTTTTTATGGCCTAGCTAGATCTATGTATGTTCGTGGTGTTGCATATGTTTGTGGTGTTGCATATATGTTTGTGTTTGTAGGTACGTGTATTTGTGGTGTTGCATAATTTTGGCACTATGCATTCTTTTTGGTCCTATTTTTAGGGAAAGTCATGCCAAATTTTTTCTTGGTTCTAAAATATTGTTTTGCTCTACCCCGCAGGCGACCATGGTCCGCACGATGACCGAAGGCATCATGAATAGGTTTTTGAGCTCCGCGAAGGCCGAGATGCTTCAAAAGAACGAGACGAAGATAAGATGTATGTGTCGAAGATGCAAGCTGAAGAGCCTTATTGCGGACCCGGATTCCGGGCAGGTGCGGGACCACCTGCTCTTCCGTGGTTTCATGGATGGCTATCGGTGGAAAGGTGATGAAGATGACTACGAAGTCGTCCATGGGGGCCGGGCAAGAAATGAGGAAGGGCAGCAAGACAACCACCACGGCTCGGGTGGGCGAGAAGACGAAGAATCTCCAGGAAATGATCATGACGGTGATGCTGTACACAGTCATCATGTAGAAGATGCAGGACATGATGATGAGGAAGATGCCGGAGCAGACGAAGGGCATGATCATGAAGATGAAGATGCCGGCTGAGCAGACGATGAAGGACGATCGATGGGCTGGGTGCAGGACCCTAATATTCAAGAGCTGCTTCTCAAGCAGACGGAACGCAAGAGCTGCCGCCCGAGAGAAAGCCAAGCTGGATCAACTGGAGATAGACACGGTTACTCCATTGTATGAAGGATGTAGGCCCGGGGATACCCGCCTGAAAGTAACGCTCATGGCTCTAGAGATGAAGGTAAAACACAAAATGACTGATGCATGCTTCGACGAGAACATGTCATTCTGGCACGAACGTCTTCCCAAGGGGAACAAGTGCCCGACCAGTTTCGAGGAGGCGAAGAAAATCGTGTGTCCTCTGGATTTACCGCATGTGAAATACCATGTGTGCATGAACAATTGCATCATTTATCGGGACGAGCACGCGGAGTCTACCATATGTCCGGTGTGTGGCGTCACTCGATACAAGAAGAGGAAGAAAGCTCCTCGAAAAGTGGTGTGGTACTTTCCGATCACTCCTTGTCTACAGCGGTATTTCGCGGACCCTAAGGTAGCAAAGCTCCTGCGTTGGCACACGGATAGGGAGGAGAATAAGCGAGAAGATGATGCAAATGATCCGGAGATAAATAAAAAAGACAAGATGCCGAGTCACCCTAAGGATGGGAGCCAGTGGCAAGCGTTGAACTTAGAACACCCAGAATTTGGGAAGGATCCAAGGAATATCGTGCTGGGCGTGAGCACCGATGGAGTCAATCCGTTTGGCAGCCAGAGAAGCACACATAGCACCTGACCTGTGTTTGTGTGGATGTACAACCTTCCCCCCTAGTTGTGCATGAAGAGGAAGTACATTCACATGAGTATGCCAATTGAAGGGCCGAAACAACCAGGGAACGACATCAATCTATATCTGGGGCTGCTGAAAGAGGAGCTAGACACGCTGCGGAAAATGCTAGCCAATACGTGGGACGCCGCAGAGAAAGAATATTTCCCTATGAGAGCCGCACTGCTCACGACGGTGCACGACTATCTCGGTTACGGATATCTCGCGGGGCAGGTGGTCCACGGATTTTCTGGATGCGTCAGGTGCATGGATGACACAACGTATCGCCAGCTAGATAGAGATCCCGGGTATTCAAAAACCGTGTTCATGGCACATCGAAGGTGGCTTCGCGACGATGAACCATGGAGGAAACGCAAGGATCTGTTCGATGGTGAGACCGAACCCCGAAGACGCCCGCGTACGAGGAGTGGCGAGGAAATAGACCAGCTGTTGAAAAATTAGAAAGATTGCCCACTGCCGGGAAAGAAGCAAAAGGCGCCAGATCCAGGAAAGAAGCGAAAGGCGCCAGAGCCGCTGCTAAAGGTATGGAAAACGAGGTCTATTTTCTGGGACTTGCAGTACTGGAAGATCCACCGTGTGCCTCACAGCCTTGATGTCATGCATATCACGAAGAACGTGTGCAAGAGTCTGCTTGGTACCCTGCTCAACATGCCAGAGAGGACCAAACATGGGCCGAAAGCAAGGGTAGACTTGAAATCAATGGGCATCAGGGAGGAGCTTCACGCTAATGATGATGATGAGGCGAAGCAGGACACGGAAAGTCGTTGCAAAGGCAAAAAGGCCAAGAAGACCGGAAATGACTACCCTCCCGCGTGCTTCACTCTAAGTCAGGAGGAGATCGATCAGTTTTTCACCTGCCTCGTAGGAGTAAAACTTCCTTACGGTTACACGGGGAAGATAAGCAGATACCTAGACATAGCGAAGCAGAAGTTCAGCGGGATGAAGTCTCACAACTGTCACATGCTGATGACGCAGATACTTCTAGTTGCAATCCATGGGATCATGGACGCGACGTCCGTGAAATGCTATTTGGCCTATGCAACTTTTTCGACGTCATCTCTTGGAAGTCGGTTGGCGTGAGGCAACTCAGAAGGCTATAGGAAGAGATCGTGGTGATACTATGCGAGCTTGAGATGTACTTCCCACCCGCATTCTTCGATGTTATGGTGCATCTGCTGGTCCATATCGTGGAGGATATCATCCAACTCGGGCCGACGTTCCTGCACAGCATGATGCCGTTCGAAAGGATGAATGGTTTCATCAAAGGATCGTTCGCAACATGTCACGTCGAGAGGAAGCATAGCGGGGCTTTCTGACCGAAGAGTGTATCTCCTACTGCACGAATTATCTAGGCATCGAGAACCCCGTTGGTCTGCCCGTCAATAGGCACCTCGGCAGGCTCGCTGGATGGGGTCACCGTGAGGGTCACCGAGAAATGCATGTCGACTAAGAGGGTCGACTCGCCGACTTTGAAAGAGCAAACCTAGTCGCGCTACAACACATAGACGTGGTCGATCCTTGGGTGGTAGAGCACAAAACCTTTATTGAGAAGACGTACAATGACCGAGGCCAAAAGAGGACGGACGGAGATATAATCAAAGAGCGCAACTCATGTTTCACGCGTTGGTTCAAGCAGAAGCTTCTGTCGTACCCTTTACATGAGGATTCTTCCGTGGAAGAACAACTCATATTGGCCTTGTCACAGGGCGGCGAGCACAACCTGGTGACGTATGAGGCGTATGATATCAATGGCTACACACTCTACACCGAGGGAAAGGACATGAAGAGCGATGGTTATCAGAACTCCAGGGTAACGATGGAATCCTACACCGGTAACGACAAGGACAGATACTATAGAAGGATCGAGGAGATCTGGGAGCTGAGCTACGCTGGAGAGAAGGTCACAATGTTCCATGTCAGATGGGCCAAGAGCGTCATAAAAGAAGACCAGTATTTCACCACCATAGTTATACCCGAAGCCAAATCCAAGACCGCGGGCGCAAACGTCACCGCGAAAAATGAGTCATGGGTACTGGCTTCCCATGTGGACCAATGCTTCTTCATTACCGACCCGCCAAAGCCTAGTCGTGTCGTCATGAGGAGAGGCAAAAGGAAGATCATCAGAATGGATGGAGTCGCCAATGAGCAAGACTTCGACAAGTACGGCGACCCGAAGATGGAACATGACGACGACGATGAAGTATCAGCATACACCACAAGAAGAAGCAGGACCACCCTACCTAAAGGATGTCCGTTCAAGAGAAGAACTCCATTTACGAAAAATAAGGGCAAGAAGATTGTGAACAGATAGCTAGCTAAGATCGATTGTATTTAAATTGTAGCCTTCATTTCTCGATTATTGTATTTCATGGGCACTTTTTGAACTCATGAATGTTTTTAAATTTCATGGGCACTTTTTGAATTCATGAATAGTTTTTCAAATTTGATGATATTTTTTCATATTCAATATGAGAAAATATTGAATATTCATGAGGACACTCGATCTCGAGCCCCCTCCATCTCAATCTCTATCCCCCTCCATCTCGATCGCTATCCCCCTCCATCTCGATCTTGATGCCCACCGCCCTCCCTCAAGGCCCCGCCGCCGCCGACCCTCACCTCCCGGCCCGCTCCACCATCGCCGAGCACCCCCCGCACCGTCCCCCGCTCCACCACCGCCACCCCCCCCCACCCTCCCCGCTCCACCTTCACACCGCCCCCCGCACCTCCCGGCCCGCGCCCCGCCGCCGACCACCTCCCGCACCTCCCGCTTCACCGCCGACCCCCGCACCCTCCTGCCCGCCCACCGCCCTGAGCACCCCACACCTCCCCACTCCACCGCCGATGACCCACCACACCTCCCTGCTCCTCCACCGCCGCCCGACCCCCGCACCCTCCCGGCCCGCTCCACCGCCGCCGAGCACCCCCAGTTGATGATATTTTTTCATATTCATAAAAAAATTATTACTGTTTTTATAAAAAAATTATTACTATTTTTATAAAAAATATTAAAAAATAGCAACAAAAAATAATAATAATAAAACATACTAATGGCGCACCGCTCGGGTGGTGCGCCATTGCTATCTAAAAAAGATTTCTAATGGCGCACCGCCAGGGGGTGCGCCATTGCTATCTAAAAAAAGATTACTAATGGCGCACCGCTCGGGGGTGCGCCATTAGTAATCTTCCCCCTAGCTCTAACTCGCCCGCCCCTTCTCCCTCTCGCCAGATCCACTTCCCCACCCGCGCGCTGCCCCGACGACCCACGACGCCGCCGCCCCTACGTGCGCTGTCGCCCCCGCGCCATCTCCGACGCCTCCGTGACCTCGCCGTCACCGACAGCCTCCCTGCGTCGGCCCCGCCTCAGACCGCCTTCCCAGATTGGCGCTGCCTGCTTGCCGCCGACCCCAACCCCGACCCGACCCCTCCAAAGGACCGGCGCGCCCGCCTAGGTACCTCTCCTCCTTCCTCCTTCCTCCTTCCTCCCTCTCCACCCTTCCTCCCCATTCCTCCTCCTCCCTTCCGCGCCTCCACCTCCCCTCCGCCTCCTCCCGCCATCATCCCCGCCCCAAGTCCGGCTCCCGCCTCCCCACCGTCCGCCTCGCCGCCACCCGCCGCGCTCCCCCTCCAAAGCCCGCGCCTTCCAAGCTGCCCCCCACCACCAGCCCTAATCGCAACTGCTCATTGAGGATTCTATGATATTCCCATGAATGCAAGCACACTAACTAGGGTTCCAAAAGTAAAAGGAGCCCAGGGATAACATTAGCAAAAAGCTTACAGGCAAAAAAGGGGAAATGATGGGAATTTTTCAGAACTTCCAATTTTTTTACTCTTAATCCTAACATATGTCGTACTCGAAGTTGATAGGGATAGTACGTTTAGAAGTATGTGTATGATTTCTACCAAAAAGAAAATCATGAGTATTGATGTGAATTAAACGAGTACTGTACCCATGATCCTTAATGCACTGAATATGACCCCCAACAAAAGGTTGCTTGCATGTGGACTCAAAAAATTATTATACATAGCTCACCTCAAAATGGATTATGTATCATACCAATATTTTGCCCCATCATGTTTTACTTATCAACAACAAATATTGTTCAATGTTTTCTGTATGAATTAAAAAATATTTGAGACACTCGTCTGAATTAGATGGTACTGCAATATATACCTGAATGATGTGGGTCTTTAACTCTAAAGAAGTTAAGCTACATTAACCTAGTGATCCACACAAACAATGAAAACAGAAACTAAAATGCAGTAGTAATTTTCTGAGAAGGAACTTAGTTCAGAATGAAGCTAGTGTGATGTGATGGTATTGTACCCATGTTTATCGTCTTTTAGCTAGTGTGATGAGATTTTGGTACCTGTACATTCCTTGTACCAACTTAGGAAAATAATATTTTTTTTTTGTGACAGTTGGTTGAGCACATCTTCTAGCCTCTTGTAAATACATCTGGGACAATGCTTCACATCAGTCAGGTATATACTGCTTCATCATTTGTACTGCTAGGTATAATCATTTGTACTGCTATCAGTACACTAGCAGTTCTGCTTCATTCTAAAAATAAATAAATAAACAAAAACCGGTTCTTTCAATATGCTACTGTTTTCACCGAGAATCAACACCGTTAACTTATTCAGAAAGCAATTAAACTGACAGACGTCACAGACCTACCTGTTACCAACTTGGTAAGCGAAACATTAAGTTTGCAAGCTTCCACTAGCATGCATGTTTCAGGCAAATCTATTTAGCTGCTATGCTGTATTACATGGAAAGTGAAAAATCTTGATACGTTAACCATAGGTGCATGATCATATACATGATCTGCTATACTTTAAAGCATTACCTGGGTATTAAACCCGAATTGACTCTACATGGCTATTCTCACATGTGTGTATGTGCATATACAGGATTTATAGCTCATGTACATGAGTCTACAAGGAAAAAACCATTAACCCTACGTAACCTGAACATTTATGGTATCTGTTGTTATGCCTTCCTTCCTCTGTACGTTTACATGCCTGTACATGGTTGTCTTTTATGTGTCTAGCTAGTTCTTCACTGTAATAGTGTAAAATCACTACATAACAGAACTCCATGATGAGGTCAAGTTTGTTTTGATTTTAACAATTAGTTTTTCTCTCGGTGAGCTTTCAATTGAAGCTGCAAGTTTAGCTCAAAGAAGTGCCACTATCAGTACAATGCTTCACATCATTTGTACTTCTTCATCATCTGAGACATGTTTTTTATTTATTTCGAGAATGAAAATTTTACTGCTAGTGTACTGATAGTGTAATCTAGCTATTGTACGGATATTTCTATTTCTTTGAGCATTTTACTGTCAATAAAAATGATGTAGTGCTAGTGTACTGCTGCTTTTAGTTAATTGAAATTAGCTAAAACCTTTTACTGTCAAATAGTGCTAATGTTTACTCTATGAAATAAACTACTCCATGTCAAATAAACCTTGCTAGGTGAATCTTGTTTGCATTAGGAGTAGTTGTTGGAAATTTACTGAATTTTGTTTCCAGTAGATGCACTGTATTTCATAGAAAGAGTACTCGAGTACATGGAGTTGATGCACTAAATTTTACTGAATTTTGTTGATGCACTGAGATGGTCTCTGCATCACCACAAAAGTCTTGAATACAAAGCAGATTGCAGATAACTTAAATTGGAACTTTACTGTTTTGGAATTTCCAGTAGCTTAACATTATTGTTATGTGCTTTGCTAAACTATTGATGATTTTTTGGTGGGTGACCTATTAGATCTGGAATGGAAGCTCACATAAGTTGAGATGATTTTTTTCCATATGAAAGCAGATGACCATATGGTCTGTGGCCTTTTCATCCATATGAAAGTAGAGGCACATTGTGGTGCTAGTTTGCTGGGTTTTATCTCCGACCTTTGTGTCGTGATGATTTTGCAGGTACCTCGAGAGGCCCTTGAGTTTGCCGGAATGTCGATTAACTTCCGTTCCGGCAAATTTGGGTGCTCCATATGTCCTATTTTCAGCAAAGGTCATGCTGAAATTTTCCGTGAATTTTAGCATGACTTTGCTAAAAATCGGACATATGGGGTACTTGCTACTAATGCATGGGCCGGGGTATCTTAGTACTTAATTAAGTAGGATCAACTGCCCCTTTATTCTTGGTGCATTAAACCATAGGTGGCAATAGAGCCAAGTGATTAGGCCCAACTTAGAGTCGACAAACCCTAAATGATGAAACCTTGGCTTTTAGGGTGCCTCGGTGTCGATGAGAACCTAAATGATGTACGCTTAGGCTTTTAGGGTGCCTCGGCGTCGACAAACCCTAAATGATAAAAGCTTAGCTTTTAGGATGCCTCGGTGTCGACAAACCTAAATGATGAGACCATGATCTTGTTCCTTGACAATAACCAACTTTTTGACCAAACTTTTTTCCTATTTAGAGCGAAACATGGCCCACAACGATGAGGCCAGCGGTTCGGGCGGCAAGCAATTCTGGGAGCTGTCCCAGGAGTTGGAGGAAGAACCTCACCGCTATGAGGATGCCGCGGAAGACACCGATCCTGACTACACAACCCCTAGTGGTGTCGGGGATGACACCACTGATGGTGTCGCCGAGGATGCCACCACTAATGATGGCAGCGCACGCACAGATGGCAGCCAACCAAAGAGGCAACGGAAGGACCGGCGCCCGAGCGTGCTCAGCACCGTCAAGGAGGAATTTACTGAAGTGAACTCGGACGGGCATCCGAAAGCGCCCAAAGAAGTAGTCAAGGGGTACTCGGTTCAGCTTGGGTGCATTCTCCGGAGCACTGTCTCGATCAACACCGAGAACCTAAGGCATAAGGCCCGAGGGAATTTGCGCAACCTCCTCTTCACGAAGCTGCACGAACGATACAAGTTCCCCGCTGAATTTGCAAACACATGCCTCTCAGGGAACAAAGTGAATAGTGTCGCCCTCACGAGGATGAGCACGACCCTATCTACTTGGAGAAGCACGGTGAAGGTAATGATTGAAAAAGGTGATAGTTATGAGAAGATCAAGGCTCCTTTGATCAGCGAAGATGACTACAAGGAGTTCAAGATCAAGTGCGAGAGCAGCGCAACCTTCAAATCAAGTCAGTGGGGGAAAGAAATGCGGCAGTTGAACTTAGGGGTCCACCAACTCGGTCCCGGCGGTTACAGACTAGCGGAGCCTATATGGGACAAGGAGGACGCGGAGCGTGCCGAGCAAGGCCTACTGCCCCGCTTCGAGAAATACCGTGACAAGCAGACCAGGAACTTTCTTAGGGCCCAGTACAAGGAGGACCCAATAACAAAGGAGCTTACCACGGATCCGAAGACCAGGGCGCTTGAGCTTGTTCTGGTAAGGAATACACCCCCGCCTAATTAGCTCCATATGGTTGCATTCTAATTAATCCCCAATATTTCCAAATGGTTCACGTTCCTTCCGTAGGACACTGAAAGCAGTAGCACGGGGTCGTCTCAGAGCTCCCCTTTCGACACCCCTTTAAATAGGGTGTTGAACATAATGAAAAACAAGGATAAGCTCAGTAAGCCGACGTCAGCTGGTCATGTGGCCGGCAAAGGCTTGTCCACAAAATGGTCGTCATACTATACGGCTGGTGGGCGAAAGGAGAAAAAGACCAGCTCGGAAAGCCAGTCGCATGAGGTTGAAGCACTCAAGGCACAAGTGGCGCGGATTCCGGAGATTGTCCAAGAGCAAGTGCAACAACAACTAGGAACAACGCTCACCGCCATGGTGCCTACGTTGATTCATGGGCTGACGACGTGGATTGCGGGCGGCCAACAGGGGCCTCCCCCGGTTCCCAGCTTCACGGCCAAGAACTTCGCCTGGCCGCAAAGGGCGCCATTGGTGTCTCCGGCGGCGCCATTGGTGTCTCCGGCGGAGGTGGTATTCATGTCTGCGGCGCCGGCACAGGCATTAGAGCTTAATGCACCCGGGTGTATGCCGGCCGGCACCTCGCCAGCAAGCGTCCCCTCCGTCAGTTGCACGCCCGCCGTTGGCGGTGCCTCGACATTAGCTGAGCTCGACGACATCATGGTAACTAAGCCTCTCGGCCGATGACTTCATCACCTTGCCTTTGACTGGGCATCCCTGACGCCCTACATGTTCTCGCAGGGCGCCGCCAATGTTCCTTGCACTCTCCTGCACTTTGTGGGTGGGCTGTGGCCCGTCTAGCCCAGGCCAGATATGCAGCCCAGATATTAATTTTTTCAATCTGAAAATGGCTAGCCTAGCTATACTTTTTTTTAGGAATACCCAGGCAAGGTCAAGTTGTTATTCTCCGTCCTGCTGGGCTGCAAATCTTTCCTAGGAGTGATGCATTAGGCTTAACAATAAAATGGGCTTTAAGAAATAATAAATGGGATGTAATTATAAAAACTGGGCAGTAACTATAAAAAAATGCACCAAACACGTAATTACTTTATAAATATTATTTTTGGATATTGAAAAGTTTAATTTCATTAATTCAAAAATGCACCAAACACGTAACAAACTTTAAATGGGTTGTAGTAAATTCAATTAGAATTCAAAAATGGGCTGCACATTCTTGCATATCTCAAATGGGCTATAAGTTCTCTACCACACACTTCTGGCCTTACTAAGTTGACGCGTCCCCTAAAAAAACAGAGTTGACGCGTATGCAAAGCTTTGTCAACTTATAGTCAACACACGGTTCTAGCAGTAGTGGCCGTTGGATGTCCATCCAATGGATGTCGTGCTTCTTCTTCAATCTCGGATATTCTAGCTTCACCCGCCCAAAAAATGATTCCTTCCCCTGACATCTGGGGCGCACCGTTTCGGAAGCTGACCCGTGGGCCCACTAAGTTGACGTACCAAGGGCTTTGTCAACTTAGTCAATATAAACGATTCTAGCTGCAATGACCGTAAGATGTCCATCCAACGGCCGTCATGCTTCTTCAACCTTTAGTCTTCTTGCTCCAGCCGCCCACAAGAGCGCCGGTCGTGCCGCCTGCTCCTGCCTCCCATGGCCGGTTGTGCTATCGCAGAGGCCTCACCGCCCCCTACTACTCCCAGTGCTGGCCAGGCCATCCCTCCACTCACCCATACCCCCTGTTATTCTGCGGCGACGGCAGCGCAGCCGAACCAGTGAACCCTCGTACTCCTCTCCGCGTTGCATCCATTGCCGCGTCTTCCCCGGCTCCACGTCGTCCCCTTCCTAGGCCTCGCCGTCATCCACCGCCGTGGTGCTCTCGGCGCGGCGTGGTCAACGTGGTCAAGGAACGACTTCCATTGGACGTGGACTGTACGTGGAGAGGTTGATAGCTAGGTCCACGGCAGCCGCAAGGAAGTGCCTCCTTATTACGCGCAAAATAATTATTCCTCCACCTGACAGCGGGGACCCACCGGACGGGCCACCGTATTTCACGAAAAAATGACTCGCCCCCTGACTGCTGGGACCCACCAGCTACATCTTCGCACGCAAGGAAGTGCATCTGAAAAAAATGATTCGCCCCCTGACTGCTGGGACCCACCAGCTACATCTTCGCACGCAAGGAAGTGCATCCGGGAAAAAAAGAGTCACCCCCATGACTGCTGGGACCCACCAGCTACACCTTCGCACGCAAGGAAGTGCATCCGGGCAAAAAAACGATTCGCCCCCCTGACTGCTGGGACCCACCAGCTACATCTTCGCACGCAAGGAAGTGCCTGACAGTCGAGACCCACCTGGTCGAAGGATACGTAGCGTTTTCATTCTGGCCGCGAATGTGTACATACATATATACTGGTGGATGTAGAGGCGCGCACGTGTCGTAGTAGAGGCGCGCACGTGTCGTAGTAGAGGCGCGCACGTAGCATGTACACGTACGTACAACGGCCAGGGTGCAAGAAAGAAAATATGGCCATGTATGTGTACATACGGGCAGGGTCTCAAACGCCTACTCGCGCATACGTACGGCCAGGGCTCGTGTACATGGCTGGGTCGGAACGGAGAAATAGAGTCGTCGTCGTGTTCATGGGGAGGCAACGGAATGCGTCGTGTTCATGGGGAGGCAACAAAATGCGTCGTGTTCATCGGGAGGCAACGGAACGCGTGGGAGCCAACGGGCTGGGTCGAAACGGAATGCGTTGTCGTGTTCATCGGGAGGGCTTGGACGGAACAGGCGATGGAAACGAGGCCTGGTGTACTGCAGAACGGAGGAAACGGCCTTGTGTTCGACCGGCCACATTCGAAACGGGATCCTGTTCATCAGGAGGGGTCTGGCGTACCACAAAACGGAGGAAACGGACCTCCTACGGTCGAAACAGGGGTCCTGTTGATCGGGAGGGGTGTGGCGTACCGCAAAACGGATGAAACGGACTTGTGTTGGAGCGCTACGGTCGAAACGGGGGTCCTGTTCATCGGGAGGGGTATGGTGTATCGCAAAACGGGACTCCATAGGATACTGTTCATCTCCACCGTCGACCTCCTCTAGCCTCCACGGGCTACCGTCGACCTCCTCCAGCCTCCACGGGCTCCTGTTCATCCAGCCTCCACCGAGCGCTACTCCACCGGCTACTGTTCAACCACCCCTCCACGGGCACCCCTCCACTGTCTATTGTTCATCCAGCCCTCCACGGGGTCGTCTTGTTCATCCAGCCCTCCACACCACGAGGTCCTGTTCATCCAGAGGCAACGCCACCGCTCACTGTTCATCCAACCCCCCGCAATGCTCACTGTTCATCCCAGAGGCAGCATCGATCGGCTTCAGCAAGCAGCAGTAGCGAAGGAATCGCTCGATCCGGTTTAGTTAACAGCCATCAATCGATCGCTCGGGTTCGATGAACGCGTAACTGCGGTGTCCTCGCCGGGTTCGATTAGAGCCCAACGCCTCGCTTCGGGTTCGATTAGAGCTAACGCCTACGCTGCAGCAGTACATGTATGAGAGAAACGCGCATCGCTCGGCCCCCGACCTCCCACCGTAACCGGGAACTCCCCGGAATTTTCCTCGCCCTCGCTTCTACCACGGGTTTTTCCGTCATGGGCGGCCCAAAGAATGTCATGCACCTGCGTCTCCGGCCCGCCCAGGACGAAAAGCCCATTTTTTGTCATGATTTTTTGTCATAGAATTAGGATCCCACCACATCTATGATGATACCGGGTTTTGTCACAATTATCATCATAGAAGTGTCATATGTATGACAGAAAAAAATTCGTTCGGCCCAAAATGTCACGGATGTGTGTTTTTTTTTGTAGTGAAGGGAGGGAACTTCGGTAACACATCTCGTCTTCACCGGCCCCACTTGTGGTTATCTCTTACCTTTACTTTGTGCAATCTTGTATTGTGTTGTATCCTTTGCTTGCTTGCTTGTGATGTTGTTGTTAGCATCACATAGGTTGTTCACCTAGTTGCATATGTAGACAACCTATTTGTTGCTAAACCTAAATTTGTTAAGAAAACATAAAAATTGGTAGTTTCCTATTGATACGTCTCCGTCGTATCTACTTTTCCAAACACTTTTGCTCTTGTTTTGGACTCTAATTTGCATGATTTGAACGAAACTAAGACGGATTGACGCTATTTTCAGCAGAAATACCATGGTGTTGTTTTTGTGCAGAAATAAAAGTTCTCGGAATTGGACAAAATTTCTGGACATTTTTTATGGAATATATAAAAATACTGGAGCGAAGATCCACCGAAGGGGGACCACCAGTTTCCCACAAGGCAACAGGGCGCGGCCACCCCCCAGGCATTCCCTATTACCTTGTGGGGCCCATGTGGCCGCGCTGACCCTAATTCCAGCTCTATAAATTTCATTTCCTCGAGAAAAAAATAAGAGAAGAAGTTTCATCATGTTTTATGATATGGAGCCGCCGCCACCTCATGTTCTTCATCTAGACGGCTGATCTGGAGTCTGTTCAGGGCTCCAGAGATGGAGATTCGTCGCCATCATCATCACCAACCCTTCTTCATCGCCAATTTCATGATGCTCACCCTCGGGAGTGGGTAATTCCTTAGTAGGCTTGCTGGACGGTGATGGAGTTGGATGAGATTTGTCATGTAATCGAGTCAATCTGTTAGGGCTTGATCCCCAGTATCCAAGATGTTCTGGGTTTGATGTTGCTATGACTTTATTATGCTTAATGCATGTCACTAGGGCCCGAGTGCCATGATTTCAGATCCGAACCCTCTATGTTTTCATGAATATATTTGAGTTCTTGATCCTATATGCTAGTGATATGCACTTATTATTTTTCTGGTCCATAGACCCCAAAGTGACAATAATTGGGATACTCTTCGCGGATGACTGTAATTCAAGGAGTTCATGTATTCACCATGTGTTAATGCTTTGTTCCGGCTCTCTATTAAAGGAGGCCTTAATGTCCCTTATTTTCCTTATGGACCCCGTTGCCACGGGAGGGTAGGACGAAAGATGTCATGCAAGTTCTTCTTATAAGCATGTATGACTATATATGAAATACATGCCTACATTACATTGATGGATTGGAGCTATTGTGTATCGCCCTAGTTTGTGACTATTACATGATGAATGTGTAATGCCCTCGATGCGGCTATATCTCCCACGTGTCGAAGCACGACTTAGAGGCATAACCGCATTGAAAGCAATGTCGCAAGTGAGGTAATCTTCACACAACCCATGTAATACATAAGGGAAAGAGATACATAGTTGGCTTACAATCGCCACTTCACACAATTACATGAATAAAGCATTACATCATCCAGATACAATCAAGGTCCGACTATGGAACCAAAATAAAAGAAGAACCCCAAATGCGACAAAGGACCTCAATCGACCCCAACTGGGCTCCACTACTGATCAACTGAAACGAAACAACACAATGAACAAGATCTTCATCAAGCTCCTCCTTGAGCTTGGTTGCGTTACCTGCTCGGTAACATAGGCACCTGCAAACTGGTTTTGGAAGTATCTGGTGAGCCACGGGGACTCAGCAATCTCGCACCCACGAGATCAAGACTATTTAAGCTTATGGGTAAGGTAAAGGCATGAGGTGGAGCTGCAGCAGTTTACTAGCATATATGGCGGCTAACATACGCAAATGAGAGCGAGAAGAGAAGGCAAAGCACGGTCGATAAAAGTATGATCAAGAAGTGATCCTATAGCAACCTACGTCAAGCATAACTCCAACACCGTGTTCACTTCCCGGACTCCGTCGGAAAGAGACCATCACGGTTACACACACGGTTGATGTATTTTAATTAAGGTCAACTTCGGGTTTTCTACAACCGGACGTTAACAAATTCCCATCTGCCACATAACCGCGGGCACGGCTCTCGAAAGTTTAAACCTGCAGGGTGTCCCAACTTAGCCCATGACAAGCTCTCGCGATCATCGAAGGAATAGACCTTCACCCAAGACACTCCGATCGACTCGGTATCCCAGACATCAAGACATTTCGACAATGGTAAAACAAGACCAGCAAAGCCGCCCGAATGTGCCGACAAATCTGATAGGAGCTGCACATATCTCGTTCTCGGGGCACACCGGATTGTCCAAACTTCTAGGCCAGCCCAGAGTTGCCCTCGGTACACCGGCGGTGACGGTTTGGACCAACACTCACAACGAGCAACGGCGGGGTAAATAAAGATGACCCTTGGGCTCCGAAACCCAAGGGAAAAAAAAGGGCTAGGTGAGGCAAATGGTAAAAGTCAATGTTGGGCCTTCTGGACAAGTTTTATTCAAAGCGAACTGTCGGGGGTCCCATAAATCACCCGACCGCGTTAGGGCGCAAAAATCGGGAACATAACACCGTATGACGGAAACTAGGGCGGCAAGAGTGGAACAAAACACTGCATAAGGCCGAGCCTTCCACCCTTTACCAAATATATAGATGCATTAATAATATAAGAGATATTGTGATATCCCAACAAGTAAACATGTTCCAACAAGGAACAACATCTCCATGTTCCAACAAGGAACAAACTTCAATCTTCACCTGCAACTAACAACGCTATAAGAGGGGTTGAGCAAAGCGGTAACATAGCCAAACAACGGTTTGCTAGGAGTGGTGTCAAAAGTTAGAGGTTTGACATGGCAATTTGGGAGGCTGACAAGCAAAAGGTAGGCATCGTAGCATTGGCATAGCAAAAGAGCGAGCAAACTAGCATAGCAAAGATAGAAGTGATTTCGAGGGTATGATCATCTTGCCTGCAAGGTTCTCAGAGTTGTCGAAGGCTTGATCCTCGTAGGCGTTCTCAATAGGTTCCTCGTTCACGTACTCGTCTCCCGGCTCTACCCAAAGCAAGAACACAAGCAACGGAACCACAATCAAACAAGGAACAATGCACAAGCAATATGATGCAATACATGACATGCTATGCGAGATGTGATATGCAATGCATATGTATGCTCCGGAAGGAAAATGATGAACTGGCATCAACTTGGCAAACCAAGTATGCCGCTGGAAAGATGGGATGATTTCGGTGAAATCGATATAAAGATCACCGAATCGGATGCATGGTTTGCAAATGACAAGCAAAACAAGAATGATGCAAATCTGCGTTTAACAGCCCGATGCTACTTAGCACGCAACAAGAAACTATGCTACAGCACCCCAACATAAAAGCAAAGCATATGGCAGCGAACTACAGGAGATGCTTAACAAAAGAGGAACACTGAGCTATGGCTAAATCACATCATAACATGTTCAAACAAGCATCGTGAAAGTGCTAAAAATATCAGGTTCACAGACTTAGTGAAAATACTAACATGCCAGGAATTAACATCAGGAAGGCATGTTTAGAGCAAGCAAACAACATGCTACAGGAACTTATAATAGCAAAACAAGGCATGCGATTCTACTCAAGGCATATATCAATAGTCCCTTACTGACCATAAGCCAAAAAGGACTCTAAGAAATGATGGCACCCATGTAAACATTGCAAGTTTTATTACAGATTTCAGACTTAGTGAAATATCAGGACATGGCAAAAACAGATAACGAGTAGGCATGTTCGTGAGCTCGATGCACTCACTACAGAGCAATACATGGCATGGCAAGGCAACCAACAGTAGGAAGGCATGATTATGAAGCTAAGCATGGCAAGAACAAGGTCATAGCATACACGGATCAACTACAACGACCTCGTGAAAATTGAATCTCATGCAAACAATCTGCCAGGAAACATTTTCAAGCAAAAGTAGAGCACGAAAATGACATACTAGACTACTCCATAAATACCAACAAAGGCATGGATGGATAGAGCACATCCATATGTTCAAAACACCCTTACTGATCATGCTCAAAAAGGCCATAGATCTCTCTGTAACAACATGAACATATGGCATAAAAATAACAGCAGGACAAGACTTGTGGAATCACTAAGTTCCTGAAATCAGCAACATCATCATCCCTACTTTGCATGCTTCTTCTAGTCAACACATAACTCACAAAAATACATGGCAAACACCCCTGGAAAGATGGCATGGCAATGTTCAACTCACATGTAGGACTCAAGTTCATAAGGTGCACACATAATTCATGGCAAAAATGACAAAAGAGCTCGAGCTGATAAGATTCTGAAACTAACGATCTGAAGCCTTCTTCCAACAGCATTTAGGGCACCAAGATGAGCTCAAATGCAAATGATGCAATGGAATGAAATGATGTACTCTTCGAGGCGAACAATTTTACATATTATACGCCCAAAACGGAGCCACGGGTGCGGAGATGTGATGGCATGAACATGGCATGAAAATTACAGAAATCTGGGACTTAGTCATTTATCAGGAAAAATATATGTGAGCGTCAAATAACTAAGATCTGGCGAGGCGGGCTTAGCGGGTCGCTCACCATTGGGCCGAGCCCATCTGTGGAGGAGGGAGGCCGACTTGGGCCTAGGGGCATGCTGGGCCGAAGGAGGGGGTCGGGTCGGCCCACGGCGGCGCGAGCAGGGCCGTCCTCCTCCCGATCCCGCCTGGATCGGGGAGGCCGGTCGACGGCGGCGGCCGATGGGGCTCCGGCGAGCCCCCAAGGACGGCGGGAAGGCGCAGGGAGGGCGGATCCGGCCTTGGCGCTCCGGATCCAGCCGGTTTCCGGGCGGTGGCGCGGATCGCTCCGGTGGCGACGCTTCGGGCGGCGGGACGGCAGCGGCACGCCGCAGACGGGCGGCGGGTTCGACGGGAGGCACGGCGCTCAATGGGCAGCAGCAGGGATCAGGCGAGCGCGCAACCAAGCCGCGGAGGGGCTGGCCGGCGAGGCGCGCGGAGAAGCGGCGGAGCAGATCCGGAGGCGGCGGCGGATCTCGGCGGCGCGGCGGAGGCGCGCTGGCGGCGGCGACGCCGGCAGCGCAGCACGGCGTCCGGCGGCGGGAAGCGAAGCGCGGCGCGCGGATGGGCATGGGGGCCGGAGCGGGCCGAGCGGCGGGCGGCGGGGCGGCGGCGGTGGCTACGTGGCGGCCTCGGATTGGCAGGGCGGCGGCGGACGGACGCGTCCGTCTGACGGACGTGTCCGTGGCGCGAGAGGAGCGGGGCTAGGGTTAGGGGAAAATCATCCGCGAAAAAGGAATGGGGGGGTGTATAAATAGGCATAGAGGGAGCTAGGAGAGTCCAAATGAGGAGCGGTTTTCGGCCACGCGATCGTGATCGAACGACCGAGAGCATGGAGAGGAGTTTGGTGGGTTTTGGGCCACTTTGGAAGGGGTGTTGGGCTGGAAACAAAAGAGGCCTTTACGGTTTTCCAGTTAACCGTTGGAGTATCAAACGACCTCCAAATGGCACGAAACTTGACAGGCGGTCTACCGGTGCTATACCAAGGCCGCTTGGCAAACCTCGGGCCATTCCGAGAAAGTTTAATACCCGCACACGACAAGAGAGAAGAAGGGAACGCCGGGTGACATAGGAGTGCCGGATTGCAAAACGGACAACGGGGAAAAGGCTCGGATGCATGAGACGAACATGAATGCGAAATGAGATGCACATGGTGACATGATAAAATGCAAATGATGACATGGCAAATGCAACACGCGAGCAAATGACATGGCAACAACGACGAAAAACTGGCGGACACCTGGCGCATCGGATCCGGGGTGTTACAACACTCCACCACTACGAGAGGATCTCGTCCCGAGATCTAGGATGGCACCGGAGGGAAAACGGAAGAGGAAGAGAAGAGGTAAAACTAAATTGCTTCTTTGACCAATGAGTGAAACCAAAGAACCTCGAGAGGTTGAGCAAAATGAATGGAAGAAAACAACGAAGATGAACAAAGTTGAAAACACTCCGTTAGAAAAGAGGAACAAGGGATACGATGAGAACCAAGAGGTTTAGTGATAAGATAGATATTGAAACCACTCCGGTTAAAACAAGATGTGAGAGGAAGAGTGATATAATTTGGGCAGCACTCCGGCTGTAAATGGAAGGAATTGAACATGAACTTGACAAGATGAGAGGATACAAGATGAAATCCACAACACACTGCCTCCGGAATTGAAAGAATGGCACAAGGGGTAAGAAATATTTCAGACATCACTCCGGTTGAAAAGAGTGGCAAAACTTGATAAGATGAAAAGAACTTGAAGAGATGACACAACACTCCGGTTAAATGGATAAGCATGAAAAGAACACGACCCTCACAATCGATGATGATGAGTGAAGAGAGCAACATCACAAAGCCTCCGGAAGAAAGAATAGAAGATAGATCATTGGAATAAAAGAACGGAGAAGAAAATGCCAACTTCTGCCACAAATGATCTTGGAAAGCACCCTTTCAAGAAGATTAGAACGGAGTTGTTGGAAAATCAACAACGAAAAATACAAGTTGTAGTGGGCTTATGGAAAACTTCTCAAAATTATGAGGTGACAACCGGCCACTAACGGAAACGATTGCTTTGATCGAGAGCACCAAAGAGATGAACAACTTCTTCACCGAGAGGATAGGAGAAAACTCGAATCATTGATATGCACCACAAATAGCAACATCCCTTAAGGAAAGGCTTTAGGTGAAATATGACACAAGATAACTCCAACGAAGAGATTGATGGATTTAAAATATCTCATTCTTGACAACATGTGAATCACGAAACATGAATGGAAATTGTCAAGAATGATATAATACCATCTCGAAAGCTAAGGTAGAAGAATTGCACTTCGGAATGCAAGACAAAGAATACTTGAACTCCTCAAAACAAAACATGTATTGAGCACCATGTTTATTTTAGAGTAAAGCTTGGCGGGTCATAACTTCGAGAGAAATCATGAAGAACAATTGAAGAATGAAAGGAATCCTTGACGAACCACCATGTAGAGCCTCCATGAAGAACTCCGGTAAACAAAAGGAATGAAAAGAAAGAGAAATTGAAAACACAAGGTGAAACCTTGCAATGATTTAGATGGATCTCCGTGTTAAATAGAGCTTGGAACTCCGGAAAAGAAAAGATGAAGCATCTCGAACCAAGAAATGTGACATGATGAATAACTCTGGAAAGAAGAAACTAGATCACTTGGATGAAACAAGAATAAGAATTATGTTATGCCTATCCTTCACCAATTAAATTGATGACAATCAACGGATTTGGCATACTACTTATACTCGTAGAAAGGATTAAAAGAGATACGGCGCAAGCTTGGGAAGGTCTTCAACGAACCACCGGTAGGATTGGAACAACAAATGAATTGATATGATGAACAAGGAAGAGAGATCTTGAAAGAACCACCGTAAGAATTGAAAAAAAAAGAGTAGCAAGGGCACAATTCACCGGAAAGAATTGGAAAACGAATGAAGATACTTGAGGGGATTTAGATACAAGAGAATGAAGAGATCACGAACTGATTAGAGGATATCTGAATGATTCACCGGTAAGACTTGGAGAATGATAGCTACAAGCTTAGAATGAAGAATTATGACATGATGGCCTTCGGAGGAAAGAAATGGAAACAACTCATGAAATGCTCCGGATGGGTGAAAAGAATTTTCACAATCTAAACAATTATGAGAGGATGGCATCAAGCTACCATGAATATTCAAGAGAATGGAACAAGATTTAAGAGAAATCCTTCTTCGGTCTTCACATGATGAGAATGACAACGAGAAACACCAGCAAGAATTATTGAGACACACCGGAAGAATCAAAAGCGAAGAGGTTGAGCCAACTATGAAAAGAATTTGAAAGATCTTGGAGAAAAGCATTTGACTGATGATAACTCATTCTTACGTCAAACTCTGAAAAGAATTTGGGATAGCTCCGGAATAATTAGAAGAGTCAGGTAAGATCCTGGGAAAAGACCTGTGGGTTAGGGTCCACTCAAAATAAAACACCGTTGAAAAGATTTAAAAGAGATGTTGCACCGGTTGAATTAAATGACTTGAATGAGATACCAATCTCGAAAGAGCTTGAACGAATGCAGAGTGGAAACACGAACCTTCGAGATATCTTGAGCACTCCGGAATAACAAATAGCGAGAAGTAGAATGATAATGAGGTGCACCGGTATGAGAAGACATTGAAATGAGGAAAAAGGTATGATTAACAAAACTTGACTTGAATCCACCGGAGAAGAAAAAGAATTGAGGAATGACGAACTAGTAGAACATCTTCTTGAGAACCACCGGGTAAGAACATTGACGGAAAAAGAATGGAGAAACTTCACATGAATAAATGGATACTTGGTAAAGAAGTCTTAGTCCTTGAGGAAAAGGGTGGGTGGGCGGGAAAAAACAAAGGCAACTTGGAGACGGATGAAACAGACACCGTTGAGGAGAAATGATAATTGGTCTTGCTGATGTTGAAGTGATCGGATCCACTAGAAGAGAAACACGCCGGTTGAAAAGGATTGACATGACAATCTCGATTGTCGAGAAGGATTGGTATTCACATCGGAGTATGAGAACACCGTTTCGGAAAGGTATGGAATCAACACTTGACATTGAAGCAACTCGAATACCACAACTCAAAACAAAAACAAAGGACTGGCTTGCAGAATAAGCCGGAACAAACATATGATAGAGATTTCGTCCGAAGTTTTCGTGGTGGGGCCTACACGGGCTCAATCGTGACAAACCATCATGTACAAGGCAAGGCACATGACATACTGAAGCGTCCCAGTCGGCATAGCCAAGGACTCTTTAAGACACAACGAGACCATCAAAACCAACCGTGAATAGGCGGACCACTAGACGTCGAACCCCAATTTCATATCATACCTCCGTCGGAAAGATATCCTAAGAGCTACTCGAATTCCCACCTATAAAACTCCCGAAACTTTCGGTTATGCAATCTGGTGTTGGGGATACAGGGAGCAATATATCTCACACAAACTAACAATCCCTACATCCACCAGTATCCATCCGTCAACACATAACCAAGAAACCTTCGAAATCGTGTACCTCAACCTTGAAAAGCATCCGTTATACGAGTCATGGCAATACTCCCGTACTCACCTCGATCTTTGGGTTAGCGGGGTTATCTCACCAACAACTGCATAAAAGAGATTTTTGATGTCGGCGCACTAAACTCGGTATTCGAATCGCAACGATAAAATTATGACGACAACACCTCGAGCTCAACTCCCGGGACACCGCCACAACCCCTAAATGTCGAGGCAACCAAGACAATGTTGTCATCATAAAACCATCGAACGATTCCAAGATACCAGCGTGATCCTAAAAAATTTTAGTGAAATTTAAGAAGAAAGAGTCAAAACTCTACGTCGGGATACCTCACCGAAGGTCGAAGGACCGGGGAGTAAAAAGAATTCCTAAACTCTCCAATATATATAATCCTAAATGACTCAAAACATTTTTCTAGACACAACTCGGCCGCTAAAAACGATCAAGCAGTGGGGCTCCTAAGGTCGGGGAAGGCTCTGATTACCAACTTGTAACGCCCTTGATGCGGCTATATCTCCCACGTGTCGAAGCACGACTTAGAGGCATAACCGCATTGAAAGCAATGTCGCAAGTGAGGTAATCTTCACACAACCCATGTAATACATAAGGGAAAGAGATACATAGTTGGCTTACAATCGCCACTTCACACAATTACATGAATAAAGCATTACATCATCCAGATACAATCAAGGTCCGACTACGGAACCAAAATAAAAGAAGAACCCCAAATGCGACAAAGGACCTCGATCGACCCCAACTGGGCTCCACTACTGATCAACTGAAACGAAACAACACAATGAACAAGATCTTCATCAAGCTCCTCCTTGAGCTTGGTTGCGTTCGCCTTTCAAACATAGGCACCGCAAACTGGTTTTGGAAGTATCTGGTGAGCCACGGGGACTCAGCAATCTCGCACCCACGAGATCAAGACTATTTAAGCTTATGGGTAAGGTAAAGGCATGAGGTGGAGCTGCAGCAAGCGACTAGCATATATGGCGGCTAACATACGCAAATGAGAGCGAGAAGAGAAGGCAAAGCACGGTCGATAAAAGTATGATCAAGAAGTGATCCTATAGCAACCTACGTCAAGCATAACTCCAACACCGTGTTCACTTCCCGGACTCCGCCGGAAAGAGACCATCACGGTTACACACACGGTTGATGTATTTTAATTAAGGTCAACTTCGGGTTTTCTACAACCGGACATTAACAAATTCCCATCTGCCACATAACCGCGGGCACGGCTCTCGAAAGTTTAAACCCTGCAGGGGTGTCCCAACTTAGCCCATGACAAGCTCTCGCGATCATCGAAGAATAGACCTTCACCCAAGACACTCCGATCGACTCGGTATCCGGTACATCAAGACATTTCGACAATGGTAAAACAAGACCAGCAAAGCAGCCCGAATGTGCCGACAAATCCTGATAGGAGCTGCACATATCTCGTTCTCAGGGCACACCGGATTGTCCAAACTTCCGGTAGGCCAGCCCAGAGTTGCCCACGGTACACCGTGGTGACGGTTTGGACCAACACTCTAACGAGCACCGGCCGGGGGTAAATAAAGATGACCCTTGGGCTCCGAAACCCAAGGGAAAAAAAGGGCTAGGTGAGGCAAATGGTAAAAGTCAATGTTGGGCCTTCTTTGGACAAGTTTTATTCAAAGCGAACTGTCGGGGGTCCCATAAATCACCCGACCGCGTTAAGGGGCGCAAAAATCCGGGAACATAACACCGGTATGACGGAAACTAGGGCGGCAAGAGTGGAACAAAACACCAGGCATAAGGTCGAGCCTTCCACCCTTTACCAAATATATAGATGAATTAATAATATAAGAGATATTGTGATATCCCAACAAGTAAACATGTTCCAACAAGGAACAACATCTCCATGTTCCAACAAGGAACAAACTTCAATCTTCACCTGCAACTAACAACGCTATAAGAGGGGCTGAGCAAAGCGGTAACATAGCCAAACAACGGTTTGCTAGGAGTGGTGTCAAAAGTTAGAGGTTTGACATGGCAATTTGGGAGGCTGACAAGCAAAAGGTAGGCATCATAGCATTGGCATAGCAAAAGAGCGAGCAAACTAGCATAGCAAAGATAGAAGTGATTTCGAGGGTATGATCATCTTGCCTGCAAGGTTCTCAGAGTTGTCGAAGGCTTGATCCTCGTAGGCGTTCTCAATAGGTTCCTGAGCTATGGCTATGGCTAAACAAAAGAGGAACACTGAGCTATGGCTAAATCACATCATAACATGTTCAAACAAGCATGGTGAAAGTGCTAAAAATATCAGGTTCACAGACTTAGTGAAAATACTAACATGCCAGGAATTAACATCAGGAAGGCATGTTTAGAGCAAGCAAACAACATGCTACAGGAACTTATAATAGCAAAACAAGGCATGACATGATTCTACTCAAGGCATATATCAATAGTCCCTTACTGACCATAAGCCAAAAAGGACTCTAAGAAATGATGGCACCCATGTAAACATTGCAAGTTTTATTACAGATTTCAGACTTAGTGAAATATCAGGACATGGCAAAAACAGATAACGAGTAGGCATGTTCGTGAGCTCGATGCACTCACTACAGAGCAATACATGGCATGGCAAGGCAACCAACAGTAGGAAGGCATGATTATGAAGCTAAGCATGGCAAGAGCAAGGTCATAGCATACACGGATCAACTACAACGACCTCGTGAAAATTGAATCTCATGCAAACAATCTGCCAGGAAACATTTTCAAGCAAAAGTAGAGCACGAAAATGACATGCTAGACTACTCCATAAATACCAACAAAGGCATGGATGGATAGAGCACATTTATATGTTCAAAACACCCTTACTGATCATGCTCAAAAAGGCCATAGATCTCTCTGTAACAACATGAACATATGGCATAAAAATAACATCAGGACAAGACTTAGTGGAATCACTAAGTTCCTGAAATCAGCATCATCATCATCCCTACTTTGCATGCTTGTTCTAGTCAACACATAACTCACAAAAATACATGGAAAACACCCCTGGAAAGATGGCATGGCAATGTTCAACTCACATGTAGGACTCAAGTTCATAAGGTGCACACATAATTCATGGCAAAAATGACAAAAGAGCTCGAGCTGATAAGATTCTGAAACTAACGATCTGAAGCCTTCTTCCAACAGCATTTCGGGCATCAAGATGAGCTCAAATGCAAATGATGCAATGGAATGAAATGATGTACTCTTCGAGTCGAACAATTTTACATATTATACGCCCAAAACGGAGCCACGGGTGCGGAGATGTGATGGCATGAACATGGCATGAAAATTACAGAAATCTGGGACTTAGTCATTTATCAGGAAAAATATATGTGAGCGTCAAATAACTAAGATGCGAGCGAGGCGGGGCTTAGCGGGTCGCTCACCATTGGGCCGAGCCCATCTGTGGAGGAGGGAGGCCGACTTGGGCCTAGGGGCATGCTGGGCCGAAGGAGGGGGTCGGGTCGGCCTGGCGGCGAAAGCAGGTGCCCCCTCCTCCCGATCCCTTTGGATCGGGAGGCGGTCGACGGCGGCGGCCGATGGGGCTCCGGCGAGCCCCCAAGGACGGCGGGAAGGCGCAGGGAGGGCGGATCCGGCCTTGGCGCTCGGATCAGCCGGTTTCGGGCGGTGGCGCGGATCGCTCGGGGTAACGCTGGGCGGCGGGACGGCGCAGACGCCGCAGATCGGCGGCGGGTTCGACGGAGGCACGGCGCTCAATGGCAGCAGCAGCGATCAGGCGAGGCGCGCAAGCAAGCTGAGGGGCTGGGCGCGGCGAGGCGCGGCGGAGAGGCGGCGGAGCAGATCCGGAGGCGGCGGCGGATCTCGGCGGCGGCGGCGAGGCGCGCCGGCGCAAGCGCCGGCGGCGAGCACGGCGTCCGCGGCGGAAGCGGCGCGCAGCGGCGGATGGGCCATGGCGGAGCGGGCGGAGCGGGCGGGCGGCGGCGCGCGGCGGCGGTGGCCACGTGTGCGGCCTCGGATTGGCCGGCGGCGGGCGGACGCGTCGGTCTGACAGACGGACGTGTCCGTGGCGCGAGAGGAGCGGGCTAGGGTTAGGGAAAATCATCCGCAAAAAGGAATGGGGGGTGTATAAATAGGCATAGAGGGAGCTAGGAGAGTCCAAATGAGGAGCGGTTTTCGGCCACGCGATCGTGATCGAACGACCGAGAGCATGGAGAGGAGTTTGGTGGGTTTTGGACCACTTTGGAAGGGGTGTTGGGCTAGAAACAAAAGAGGCCTTTACGGTTACCCGGTTAACCGTTGGAGTATCAAACGACCTCCAAATGGCACGAAACTTGACAGGCGGTCTACCGGTGCTATACCAAGGCCGCTTGGCAAACCTCGGGCCATTCCGAGAAAGTTTAATACCCGCACACGACAAGAGAGAAGAAGGGAACGCCGGGTGACATAGGAGTGCCGGATTGCAAAACGGACAACGGGGAAAAGGCTCGGATGCATGAGACGAACATGAATGCAAAATGAGATGCACATGGTGACATGATAAAATGCAAATGATGACATGGCAAATGCAACACGCGAGCAAATGACAGGGCAACAACGACGAAAAACTGGCGGACACCTGGCGCATCGGATCCGGGGTGTTACAGAATGCCATCCAACACAATTATCCATCACTGATCCAATCCCTACTCTTTTCATATATTTATCTTTTCTAAGTTACGTTTGTTGTTGCTGTTGTTACAATCACTACAAAACTGCTACTGTTACTATTACCGTTACTATTGCTACTGCTATCAAACTATCATACTACTGTGCTACTAAACACTTTGCTGCAGATATTTAGTTCTCCAGGTGTGGTTGAATTGGCAACTCAACTGCTAATATTTACAAATATTCTTTGGCTCCCCTTGTGTCAAATCAATAAATTTGGGTGAAATACTATACCCTCAAAGACTTTCGTGATCCTCTATACTTGTCGCGATCCTGAGTTAATTACTTTGGTTGAATCTGATCCTTTTCATGGTTATGAAAATGAAACTGTTGTGGCACACCTTAATAAATTGAATGATATAGCCACCCTATTTGCTCATGGGGAAAAATTGCTACTACTATAATCTTAAGTTGTTTACTTTCTCATTAAAGGGTGATGCTAAGAAATGGTTTAATTCTCTTGCTCCTAGTTGTGTGTGTAGTCCCCAGGATATGATATATTATTTCTCTGAAAATATTTTCCTGCTCATAAGAAACAAGCTGCTTTACAAGAAATGTTTAACTTTGCGCAAATTGAAGAAGAGAATCTCCCTCAAGCTTGGGGGAGGCTTCTCGCTGAATGCTTCGCCTGATCATCCTCTTAAGAAAAATGAAATACTTGATATATTTTATAATGAACTAACTGATGCTTATAGGGACTACCTAAATAGTTGTGACGGTTGTGTTTTTAGGGAAAAAAATTGTTGAACAGGCTGAAGAACAATTGAATAATATATTGA